>JAWNOJ010000013.1:26684500-28053500 GCA_035046065.1 Chymomyza procnemis | reverse complement strand
CGTTCAAAAGAGAGGAAATCAGAGAGGTTATTATAACTTACGCATAAGACACGAAAGGAATCGTGTAACGCATAATTAGTTCTACAAAACGTTAATGCTAGAGGTCGAAAATTACGAGATACTCTAGAAGGAATGATAAAAGAAATTTTGTTAAGGAGTGTAGTAGAGTCAATGAGACCGAGTAACAGCTTATGCAAAAATAGCATGCCGTGGCATGTTCTACGATCACTTAGAGAAGGTTTTATAAGGCGAAGTCTGCATGAATAGGACGGCAAATCCCAAAAATATGATCCCATTTTAATCCCCGAAGAACAAGTATTAAAAATTGATTTTGAACGGACTCAATCAACTCTTGGTAGTGTTGGTATTGAACGGTCAACGCAGGAGTAGTATTCCAAAATTGGATGGACAAGCGAAACGTAAAGCAATTCGGTGGTATAAGGGTCTTTAAATTCTTTTGACCACACTCTTGAGTAAATGCAAGAACCCCTCTAGCTTTATTTATAATGTCGTAAATGTCTAACTTGAATTTGTGATCAAACAGAACATCAAGGTCGGACACGCTATTCACGGAAAAGTGCCTAAGGAATATGACTGAAAGTATGACAAGCAATAGATATTAAGGAGCTTGAAACAGGAGCAAACTACTATAGTCAACTGTTAAGTATTGCATTATAGTCCTCCGAAAGGTTTACCATCTGAATGGAGGGAATTATAAGTTGCATGCCACCGTGAGCATGTTCAACAGTCGGGCCTGGGTGCCTGATACGATGAAGAAATTTGTAGATGTATGCAAAGACATATTTCAATTCCTGCCAGGAACTCACAAATTTACACGTAGTTGGGATGTCAGTATATGCCGTAAGAACAATGAAAGACCTTTTTCTTAATTCAGGGAGGAACTTTGGAGCGAGACACATTTCTGGCCATTAAGATTTGTCTTTTCGAAGATAGCCAGGCCCATGAGGCCATAGATTTGCGTTGATCAGCACGCTAGGAAGTGCTTCTCTGATAAGTATGTCGGGTAGGTTGCAGGTGACCGGAACCTATAGCCAATCTATACCATTTGCGAGCTCTTGTATTAAAGAGATGCGATTCTAATGTATCTCTCGATTAAAATTTCTAAATGTGACGACTCAACTCGAATCCAGGGCAACATCACAGCAGAATCTGACCAGCAATAGTAAGGGCACGAGAATTATCCAAGTTGCTGCACTTCCTTAATGAGCTGCGATACGGCAGCGCATAGTTCCAATTTGGAAAGAGTGAGTGTCTTCAATAGGGCAACAGGGATTGTTCGAAAGTACCTGCCATGAGTATCTCGTCGTCCAGACGACATTTTGGCAGATTCATCGAAGACAACACGCAGCGTAGTTGTGGTACTGTCTTCTTTCATAATGCATATTTTGTATTACTATTTATCTTATTTTATTATTATTATTATTTTATTTATATCTATCGAATTTGTCTCGCAGCAATTTGGAGAATATGAGAGAATCATCTTAAGGTTAGTTAAAAAGTGAGTGGGAGCTGGACTGGATTGTTTGCAGAACAAAATGATATTCGTCGAAATGAGGTGGCAACAGGATAAGTGCAACAATACCGCTAAGCGGGTCGATATATATGTGGGACTCGTAATCCCAATCTATGGTTCATGCTCATGAAATCATATTGAAATATTCCGCAACAAGATCCTAGGTATGTATCTACCTTCACTTGTAGTCGTTATAACGTTGCCCAAGAGGTTAATATATGGAACACTACCGAGCTATGATTAGGGATACAACAAATCCAATTGGATTGCAACTTAAAACATCTTACATATCCATTATTATTAGAGATAAGTTCGAGCCAAGTAAAATGACTTTTTATAAAATGAAATTTGGGGATTTTCAGGAAGTGAATTTATATTCAAAATATAAAGTGGCATTTTTATCAAGTAGTACTGAATGCATTTTCAATTGATTATTAAAATCCTTAAAATAGCCGAAACTTATAGAATTCTTCAATGAAAAAAAAAATGAAAATACAATATGTTTAACACAATTACGATGCATCTGCAACATCATTAATTATTCTAATACCAATTGTATTGATTGTTAAACAAATAAAAGCAATCAAATTTTACTACAGCTATGAATTTCATTTGTTTTCCCAGTTTGAAGTTAAATTTCAAATTCTTCAGTTTGTTAAAGCTAGAGACCAATCAATCACTGCACAGTGCTTTATTTTATTGCTTAATAATAATAAAAAGAGAACTTAAACTTAAAATGAAGCCTTTTAAGTTACTTAACTTTTGCATGATTGGCTTCTGTCATCTCAAATTTCAACCTGTTGCCACTGTAATTTGATTTTTTTTGTCTCCTTGTTGACATCGATACCGAATGCATGCATGATTGCCCTACACCATACCAAATATTGTTCTTTTTTTATTAATATTCTTTAATCTGCAGACTTTGATTAGCTCTTCATTGGTTTTGCTGAAGCTGTATGTGGACTTAAAATATCGACAAAAATATGACCTTGATTAACTTACCCATCACCTTTAGATGATATAGTTTTAATTTTGTAACTTTAGTTCCAAATGTGTTTGTACGAACTTTTTTTGTCACGTTCACAATATGTAACTCTTCAATGATCATAAACATGTGCCCTATCAGTTGCGACAAATATACTTTAACTTTACTCAAATATATATCAAATTGTAATCTTAATATGTCGAGAAAATAGTCATAGTACAAATTGACTGCAAGGGCATGAGAAGCTGCAAGGCAAGCAGTTTATTTGCGATTTGGTCATGTTCCAAACCTTAAAATGTTGTTATTTTTATTCCTTAGAAGGCATTATGTTTGCTCAATTCAAAGTAATCAAGTCGCCAAAGCAGTGAATAACCGATAGTCAATAACCGCTTCAGTTAAATGCAAGCAGTTCATTATCGTTTCAGTATAGTTCCAAACCTACTAAATTAGTTAGGTTTATCTCCTAGATGGCGTTTGTACTAGTAATAAAAAAATACTTAATCACAAGCAGTGCGAAATTAATAACCGGTTCTGTTTCATGCAAGCAGTTCATTTCATCATTTTAGTCAAGTTCTAAACCTACCGAATTTGTTAAGTTTATTTCGTAGATGGCAGTTTGTACTCGTAATTAAAGAAAATAACTAAATCACAAGCAGTGCGAAATTAATAACCGTTTCAGTTTCAAACAAGCAGTTCATTTCATCGTGTTAGTCAAGTTCAAACCCTGACAATGTTGTCATGTTTATCCCCTAGATGGCAGTTTGTTTGCGTAACAACAAAACAAGTAAAAAATATATAGAGGCGATAAATCGCTCTTTGAGATTTTCGAATTCGCCGTCGTGCGCGACTTGGGCTCGCAAAAACAATCTGAAACGGGAATGACTTTGCATGTACTACGCATGATCGTTTTGTTTGGTCGTTGGGTTGGGCGAATAATTTGAATTTATATTTATTTTATATTTAGGAACTTTTGTAATAAAATAATGTGCAAATATATTTTTTTTTTTTTTTTTTTTTTTTTTTTTCCTTATTATTCCACTAGGGAACTTAGGGCCTCTACAAGAGCCATCCATCGAACCCTAATTTTTCGCCTGGGTCAGTTGTTGGAGGATGGATCTTCTCCAGGTCGCCTTGGGTCTGCCGATCCGTCTATTGCCTTATGGATGGATGCCAGCTATCTGCAGTTTTCTCCATTTCCTCCTCGAACTGTGCTAATCTTGATGGATCCTTTAGGGTTCTAACGGTCTATTGTCCTATTCGTGTCCGTTTTTTTGAAAATGCCTTAGGGCGTCATCGAACTTGGGGAGCCGTTTATGTATTCTCTTGTGTAATTTTCTGTAATCTGTTGAGTTTTTTCGATCGAACTGGTGATTGGCCAGATGTGACTTATCCCAGTGGTGGGCTGCCACCTGACGCCTTCTGGGAGTAGCGTCTGCGCTTGGCTGCGCGGAAAGGCTGGGCGATACAGTCTTTTTATTGTTGGCATCATTCTAGCTGGTGTTGTTGCTGTACGCCGAAAAGCTATGAATGGCGCTTGGTTCTATGGTATACCCTCCATTTAGCGTGGGGGGTGAGGAGTGGGGCAAGGGGGGATGCCAGAAAATTGTTGAATTTTTGTGCAAATGGAGAAAAGCTTTCTATTAGGTAGAGAAGCAAATTTTAAGAGGGACGTTGGAGTGGTCATGCCTCTTGCCATGAGTGGGATTCGAACCCACGACCCCGCGATTAGAAGGCAAGTGTATTACCCACTAAGCTACGAGGCCCCTAGTGCAAATATATAGAAAGTAGTTATAAATAAATAAAATGGTAGTATTTAAATGATTTATAAATGAATATTAAGTTAAATCAAATCAAAAGCAGCAGCATACACTCGTTGGTTTGCATTGCGGGCTATTGCCTTTGTAGCAGCGAGCCTAAGTAGCGCACGAGCCAAAAATGCTTGCCTTGCTTTGGCAGACCTGACCTACGACAAATTCATGCTTGACTTGGGCTCGCAATTATTGTACAATTTTAAACAGGCGTTTGCTTGAGTTTTGTATTTTGTACCCAATATTTATTGGGTATTGTAGTAAAGTAATATCCATATAAATTATATTTAAATTTAAAAACAATTGATAAATAAAATGATAATGTAAAAATAGAAAATAAGGGTAATAGAAAAAAATACATGTTTATTGCAAATATGTATAAAAAACATACAAGCCCTGACAGGGATCAGCCTACACATTCGGGCATTTGCAGCAGATCAGTGTGGACAAAACGTTGCTTTTTACAATATGTTCAGTAAAGAGCAATTCATTCATGCCCGACACACTGCCACCCTACTGGCTTCCACTGCCCAACAGCAGCAGCATTGATTTCATATACTTGTGTATTTTTAGTGATGGCTTTGTCATACTCTTTCCCTTTTTTGCCACCTTTTTTCTAAGCATTTGTCAGTCTTGAGGCAAAGCCGATTAAAAGGTGTCATAGCACAAATATAAAAAGGGTATAAATGCCAGAAATTGAATTTGTCAAATTTTGTGGCTGCTGGTGTGGGCAACGAAAGCCTTCGTTGCGGCCGAATTTATGTGGCCTGCGATCGTACGTGCTCGGCTTTTGGGCTCTACTCTTACCCATTGCGTTTCAGCGCTCCCCCCGCGCTCCCATTAATGCTCGCTGATGTTCTGCTTTCAGTTTGTTTCGCTTGCGGTCAAACTATGCATAGTGCGAAAGCGATAGAGCAAAAGAAATGTAAAATTATTGTAATATTATTTCCCCTCACACTTCTAGGTGGCATTAGTCCAATATTACATAAAACATAAATAAAATAATAATATTTTGTTTACTAATAAATAATTAATAAATATTTTTTTTGGTTTTTATAAATAAAATCATAAATAATAATAAGTAATATCAACAAGTTACTATTAACATTAATAAGTAAATACTTTACAAATTTGCGTTTAAATGAATAACTGCAAATCGCCTATTAATTCGTCACAGCAAAACCAACGAGTAGAAACTGCCAACTCTGTGCCCAAATTTAAATTTCGCGCCCAAGTCAACCGGGAATTTGCCTTTGATTTTGTCTTTACTTCGCCCGAGCCCAAGTCGACCCACGACATTGAGTAAAAAATATAGTTCCAGCTTAGTTCCAAACCAGTAAGTACAAAAAATAATTCTACACTAGATGGCGCTTGTTTACCACCAAATATATTTTACATTAACCGGTAAAACTTAAAGCCCGATTTAGTTCATAATTTTTAGATTTTATTACTCAATGACATTGTTTACAAAAAAAAAAAAAAACTATCACTAACTTCCGACATTTCCGAGCAAGATTTACCAAAATTATCCACATTTTAGCTGCAGTTTTTAAACCGCCTCTGCAACAGGATCGTTACCATCTGCTGTTGCCGGACGACTTTCGCCGCTGTCCTCACCGCTACTGGTAGTGGATGTGCCCTCTTCTGGTGAGGTTTTAGCCACTTCTTCCGATTCCTGATTTCTTTTCTCAGCAGCGTTCACTTCAGATTTTGCGTTTTCTTCAGCTCCCACACCTTTTTTATTCTGCACGAAAAATGTTACTTTTATAAGGACCCTAAGGACCCCCTAAAAAGACTACAATCGCCCCAAATACCTTTTTCCGCTTCTTTGGCTTCTCGCTCTTGTCTGCTTGCAATTCTTCTTGCTCCTGCAAAACTGATTTGTAATTTGGTGGAAAGAACTTGCTTGCTTCCTTCTTGCCAACAACAGAGTTGGGACTGACGTAGCTTGGGCCAAAAGCCAAGAGCAGCGGTATTGTTGGCGTTTTCACTTTGTTTACTTTAAGAACAATTTTGTCGGTTCTATTGTTGCAGTAAAAGGATAAATATTTTTCTTTTTTTGAGCAATATTTTCAAGAGCTTACGCCTATTACTTACGGTACATAGGTTTTTGCATTATATTTGTCAACGGAATTTGCAATAAATACAGCGTTTTGAGGATTGTCACTTGTGAAAAATCCATAAAGTGGTATATCTTCTTTGCAATTATCCACGACTTGCATAAGATCTTTTTTTTTATACGCGTCAAAAGTCATAATTATATGCGGTGCCTCTGGCAGAGGATCGGGTGGTAGAAAGTTCACAGTTTGATTTCGAAAGTAAGTGTATATAAGGGCCGCATGCGTTCTCTGGTCACTTGGTACCCAAATCGGCGGGATTTCAATTACCTTTGTAGTCGCAACATTTGGATCCGGCATTTGAATATTGTCGTTTTCGCATTTTGTTTCTTCTTCCGTGCCAAGTTGTATGTTTGATACCTCATCAGTAGTTATATTATCTTTAACTGAAAAATTAAAAGCAGTTTTAAAATTTTATTAAATATAACTTTTTGTATAAATGAGATTTTTAAATGTTTTATTTTCTGGGTAGATATATTGACAATTTTTATTTGTTTAAATAAATTGGATTTTTACCTCAGATATAAAGTTATTGACGCTCTTATTGATTAAAGACTTTTAATCCTGTAAATAGTTGTATACAATTGGATTTGTTTAACACAAATGGTACATAAGAGATTAACTTTTCCCTCTATTTTATTATATAAGCCAGACTGAATCAATTAACTTATTTTATCTGCAAAATAAAAGCAGTCACTGATCATTCCCAGGACTGTCATTCCCCAAGGAGTCAAGTGTCGTTGATGCTTACTTTACTTTAGGTAACTCTCGGCTTCACCAGTTTTGTACTTCAAGGTATATTTTCTTAGTTCTGACTTTCATTTTAACAAAGTAAAGTTTCTGCTTGCTCTCAAGCTGACAACAGCCAGACTGATCTCTGTCGCACTCGACCTCCTCCGGTTAGCTGAAGTGCCAGGTAAATAGTAAGTTCATGTGTGCAGGAAGTCTGCATACTAAGCGGTTGAACGCTAAGTAAATAAAAAATAAACGTATCCTTTTTACCTAAAACTAAAATCCTTTCGACTGTGCAGAACTTACAACTTGAGTTTATAATAAATACTCATTCTTCATATTATTAATAGAAACTCGATATACAGGCTTTAATTTAACAATTTGATTGTGTGGAATTTTGAACATGGACAGCACCTTTGCTACGTCTTCATAATGCTATGCCGATTTTAACGACCACCGCTTTGAAGCCAGTAAGGATTCTTGCCACAATTAAGAGAACTATGACTTATATTCTTTGAGAAATAAAAAAGAAACGACTCGCTAGAGTCATTTTCAGGAATAAATAAAGGGTGATTTTTTAGCAACTTATTTTTTGGCAACATTGTTACTAACAGCTGATACCGTGTATGTGAATTACAATATTAAAAACGTTAAATTTTGTAAAGCGCGATTAAAATTCATGCTCGATTCGAGAAGAGTCACATCTCTTATTCCTTGCAAACTTATTTCTGGTTGAATACCGTATTTCAAGTGTTAAGCAAGCAGGAGCATTGGCCATAACTCCCGAAAAAGTCATTGTTTGGTGTGAGCTGTACTTTTTCAAAAATTGCAGCCAGGTAGTTCGGAGTTCGATGAGCAGCTTATTTCACTTTTGGATCCGGTAGCATATCAAAAATATTTTCCTTATGGCTCATCTCAATAGCTACAAGCCTACAACGTTTTTCAAAGCAGCCACGCCTTATTATGTTATGATTAAATTTTTGTACTTTAAATTTGATCAATCATTGTATCGACTTAAAGAAAAACTTTATGCCTTTTACCGAATTTTATATTGTTTTCAAATTAGCAAGTTCTTAAAAATTCGCAGTGCTTTTGCTAGAAATTTATACGTACTTTCCACTTTTGTGGCAACAGTTACTTCAATTTTCGATATAAGTGGTGCTATAGTTGACTCCTCTTCGTTGAATTCATCTGGCGGCTTAATGGTTTCCTTTGTCAGTTGCTCAGCATATTGTTTTAGAACATTTGTTGGAGTGCCCACAGCTTCGTCTACTTTCCAGAAACACATTAACAATTCCTTGTCATATAAAAACTCCCTGGCATCTTCTGGCAACGGATTCTCGCTAGCAAAGTTTACTGTTTCAAAATCACTTTTAGTTATAAGAAACACTTTGCGATCCTTACATTGCAATTTTAAAGGATCAGCGGGTTCAGATAGCTTTTTAAACATATCGCGATTCACTTGCGGACCAAACATTGTTACTCCTATATCGGGTAAATTTTCCATAATTGTGTCCGTAACATATTTTAGGTACTTAAGACGTTGTTTATTGCTCTCTTCTACTTCGATTTTTTCAGATAATTCAATAGCTTTGGTTTTTATTCGCAGCTGTTCGACTTCAATAGGCTGTAGTTCGGTTATTTCATAAGTTTGATGTGGTTTCTTTGCGAGCGTATGTTCAAGCTCCTTCGTTATCAATGCAACCAACTTTGGAACATCTGTGCCAAACATAATATTTATAGCTTTTCCATTCTAGAAGAAAAAAAAATGTTCGAAATAAGGGTAAGTAATGTTTGAAACGAATAAGTTCCTGTACTTTGTGTGTTTGTCAGTATGCAGGCCTAGAACTCAGTGTTTGCCATTCTAACCGAAACCTAAAATTACAAAATAAACAAGTTCGATGACGGGAGGGGCTGGTATATTTGAGTTTTACGATATCAGAGACGTTTCAAAAGCGCTGGTAAAAATCCAAATGAGTTAAATTCGGATTAAATTACTAACCAAATTCGGCATTCTGAAGTATATTGTAGCTGAATCGCTAAATAATAAATTTATCTGCTGTATGTTTTAATTTGTCAAGACCTTTCGTAACCTAGTTAGAATCAGAGGGACTTTTCACTCTTTCACACTTTGTTTTTTTTTTAGGTTCCCTTAAATGTCTTTCAGTCCTCGACCCATCCAACTTAAGGATTGTAAATATTAAATAGATATACTTACCGCTACAAACATCCAAGTTGGTTCGCTTTTTTTGTTAAAACGGCTTAAATATGAAATGGAACCCGCCTTGCACTTTTTGGATGAAACATTATATTTTGTTTATTTTCAAATTAGTCGTAAGAATGCGATTTTTATTTTGTACTTACAATGGCCAACTGCAAGTTGTCACCACCTAACTCCAATTTGATTTTGCGCAGACTGCCAACCATTCCAATACATGGACCACACCATTCAGAGTAAATATCAAGAACTTTGAAATAAAATTAAAAATATCATTTCATTGACTTGGTGTATGGTCAATCATTTACTTAGCAGTCCAGGTCGCTCCAAGAATTTTTCAAATTCGTCATCGGAGCTTATGTCAGCTTGGAGTTGTTGAACTCCTCCTTTCTTAGCCATTTCGTTGCACAATAAATCTCAGTTGGATTTAATATAGTTCCAAATCGACATATTGATTAAACATTTGCAACTTGACTGTTGTCATGATATCAGGGTTGGTCAAAATAACAATCATTCAAAGCCAGCGAAGCCACAGTAAGCTTATTCGTTTGATTTGAACATTTACTTCTCGAAAGTATATTTCCAAACTGGCTGCAGAGTCGAATATAGCATCACCTTTGAAATTTATTCCCTACATAGGTATGCGTTTAGTCAAGATAAATAGTTGTTTTTACAAGAAAATAGACCCGTATATCGGCATCATCTTTAGAGTAGTTAAATTTCAGTGTACCAGTTCTTCAGTATCCTCTTCAAAAATCTTAAGCTATGTGAAAAACTATTATTATTATTATTATTATTATTATTATTATTATTATTATTATTATTATTATTATTATTATTATTATTATTATTATTATTATTATTATTATTATTATTATTATTATTATTATTATTATTATTATTATTATTATTATTATTATTATTATCTTATTGTAACATAACGTTTTTTTGTTGAACTTTGCCTATCTACTATCACTTTCCAATTTTGTCTATCCTGAGCTAAATATCTTAATTCGTTTATTGATTTGTTGGTTTCGTTCATAAGGGTAAGTCTCCATGTAGTCCAAGGGCACCCCCTGCATCTAGTACCAATGCATCTATTTCCAGGTAAGGGCGGACTGTGCTAGTCCTGTTCTTTGCGGAGCGTGCGTCCTAGCCTTTTGGTTCAGTTAACTGCCAAAATCGTACATTAAAGATTCCTCTAGGTCAGAATATTGATTGACAAAGCATTGTAGCTGTTGTTTGAAAGCATTCGTCATATTCCCGGTATCGCTACCAAACAGTAGTACCATCTTAACGCAGGCATCAAAAATTTATAGCTTAGTTGATCTTCTAATGACGGCAGATCTCTAAACTCGAGGAAGCTACGCTTAGCTTTCTGTAGAAGGTTCTACACGTCTCGAACGGTACCAACATTCTCGGTATTCAAACTCATCTCTTAACTCTAAGTTGAGATTTTCAACAGAGTGTGGAGTTTGATTACGAGAGTTAACGTGCATGGTTTTCGATTAACCACAATTATTATCTATTAATCTTTAGGCAAGGTTCTATTAAAACAATGTTATTTAATCTCTTATTCAACTTACATTGAATACCCTGTTGTCTGAGGTCCGCTGCATCTAATATCTAATCTCGTGTGGTAATAAAAAGGAGAGGAGAAAGAGCACATCCTTGCTTGACTCCGGAAATCGTTTGGAATTTATTACTAAGTTGTCCTGCGTGCAGAACCCTGCTAGTGGCGCCGAAATACGAACACTTAATGACATTAATTAGTTTTTCAGGGATACCTATGGTTTCGAGCACTGCCCATATAGCTTCCCTTCGCAGGGCGTCAAAAGCTTTCTCATAGTCAATAAATTCCATGTATAGGGTTGCTCTGAACTTCGTTCAGAATCCTCATGGTGTTAATGTGATCGATACGGGAATGACCACGTTGGAAACCGGCTTGCTACTTCCCAATAGAAGTGTCCAATGAGTCTGCAATGCGGTTAAGCGTAATATTATTTAATATTTTGGTAACGGCAGGAAGAATCGATAAGCCGCGTCAGTCGAAACATTTTCGACTGTTGCCTTTCTTAAGTATCCTAATAATAATGGATACTTTCCGTTCTGCTGGTATATTTTCTTCTTCCCAGATGATTTGAGCTTTACCAGGTTTGCTTCCTTTAACTCAATTAGGTTCGATGGGCCTGTAGTGATAAATCTATTAACAGGTCTGCGTCTGCGAATCACGGGTAATTGAAGATTAGGATAAAGGACAACATTGAGCGCTTTTTCAAAGTGGTTTTTCCAAATTTGTAACTGGCCAGCATTTTCAGCTCTATCACCTAGCTCGTCATAATATTTAACTCTATCCTTTCTTATTTGCGTATAATAATAAGTTTGTTTCTTAATAACTTTTAAACAGTTACATTTGGCGTATATTATGTGGGCCGCAAATAACTATACCTGCAATACATAACTTTTTACCGTCCAAAGAGAAAGCAAAAAATACAATCAGCAAAATTACGTAGTTCGTTAGCTTATTGGTAATATTCTCAGTGGTTCGATACCCCACAACAATATTGACAATTGTTTTAACTGTACATCCCTGTTCTCTACGAACAGCCTTTAATAAATGTAGATCTCTGTTCTCTGACCCATCGATCATAATGCGACTAACTTTGAGGGCTCTCCCACTTCTACTTTCAGTATGTTTTATAGATTTTCGGCTTGCGCAAACTTAATACTTATTATATTATTTGTACATAAGGTTAGGTGCACAAAAACCAAAGTTAAAAAATATTACACGAACTGTGCCCCTGATATTTTGAAAACCATCTTTAAATATTATTTAAAAAAACACAATTCTAAGTAATTATGTACAATTTCAATAATAGAAGAAAAGAAGGATTTATCTCAGAATGAATTAAACTCAGAATTGACTTTTCCAGCAAATAAATTGTGATGAACATATAGAACAAATGCCGTAGGACACCTATGAAATACATTTTTGTTTTATATTCACGTGCAATCGTAATTTATTAATTTGAAATTAATTTAAGTAATTAATTCAGGAGAAATGCATGACAGGGAGTACTGTCTTTGTTTCTTGACAAAGTTTGTCAGATAAGATTTTCGGCTTAGATTAAAAATGTGCTTTCTGATTTCAACGTATTTTTACAGATTGTGATAAAACTTAAAAAAATTAAATTTTAAGTCTTTCATCTATCGGTGTGATGAGAGCTCAAGGAAACTTTCTTTCACCACTTCTCTTAAAGTTATTTATTGCAAAAAAGACTCGTTATGAATAATAAATGCTTATCGCTTCGCACGCTGATGATGTAGCAATATTTTGCAGCTCTTTGTGAGAGCTTAGTGACAGAAGGTCCTGCGAAAAAAATTACTGTCGACAACCTCAAGCTCGAGCGCAACCGTCCATAGGCAGATGAAGCGTCTTGTATAAACTCCAGCCTGAACTTGTTATAGATGTTAACAGTACATGAATCCCAAACAACTGCATCATTGGAACCTAGACGCCCCGCATCCGTTTGTAGACAGACATATACTTTGTCTTGTTAACCGCAGGATTCACTATCGCTAATCGCTTTTTTATTACGAAAGATGCAGCGTTGACAACTCTCTTACAAAGCCCAAGGATATTAATATCGTCGGCGTATGGTGGTGGCGCTGATTACTTTCCATTAAAAAAGGGCTAATTCGATTTGCATAATCCTTCCGCGATATCTCTTTCATAACGAAATCTTACCTTTAATCAATACGATTAAAAAATATTAAATTTAAATGTCTAAGTTTAGCTATATATTACACAAATTAAATACTCCTTAATCTTAGATCTAAAAGAGTCTCGACTTGAAGATACGTAATTCAAATCTGAGGTATCTCTATATGAAATCCCGACGACAGTATCTTTAATTAAGATAGATTTACTAGGCAAATAGTGCTTATTTGCTAGCCATGCCAGTAGTAAGCAGGTTGGGATCGAACCAGTATTACGCATACCGAGACCCACAAAAGTAGGTACCTTACGAAATTTAATTTGATACTAAGGACTATTTTTAATTTATTTAACTAGTCAGTCTAGTTTTAATTGTTGCAAAAATATCAATTTAAAAAAATTTTGGAAATTTACAAATGATTCCAAAAAAATAACATATATAGATTTGCTTTACATTCTTTATAGGCATTATTCCATCGCATTCATCTATGATTTTTTTTTTGTCGATTTTGAAGTTTGAGCTTGGTTTGGAGTTTCGTGGGCACAAGCGTGATTTTTACCATTGAAACAAGTACTTTGTCTATTTGTCTTTGCCTATTTGGCATTATTTTATCAAATGTGTAACATTTTATACGAAGCTAGAAAGAATCCCAATTTGGTCTACACCTTTCTGGATGCTCTACCTTGTTTATACTTGCAATGAAAACTTCATTTCTTGAAATTGCACTTAGTATTCTATTTTTTCTTAGGAATTACCCTACCAAACGTACACTTTTTTAATAAACAAATGCACGTGGTGGATGCTGCAACCCAAATGTTTCTCAAACGAAATCCACAAACAAAAAGATAGCATGTTTGCATCTTTGCGCTCTAAGGATAGAGTTCGTTATGACGCCTGCGCGTATGCTAGAGTATTTTGCACAGCATCGTTGAGCAACTGGGAAATTTCTTGTCAATTCTGTAATCAGTTTTCCCAAAGCATTCGAAGTGAAAACATTGCACGCGCATCGTATCAATTCTGTTATCTCTTAACTTGAACAATTTCAGTGTAAATGGTGAAGTTTGCGCTTGCGAATCTTAAGGAAATAATTTACGAGAATATAACTTTTTGGGTCTTACAAAGTTTAACAATATAAAAAGCATTTTTTGGTTGTGTTGGGAAATGCATAAACATTCTTAAAATTTATCTATTTGCCGCGAGTACACTTAAAGTTTAGAAATTATCAAGAAAGGTTTTCCAAGTTGCTTTTGCTGGCGTAGATGTAAACACTTAAAAGATCGGCATGTGTGCCAGTGATTTCGCTGCTCTGCCTTATTTTAGCAGCTCATTAAAGTAAAATTCTATTTTTCTAAATAATTAATTGGCACTCGTTCCGCCAAAGCAAGGCGCAATCATATTACATATGTTTAAACGCAGATACTTAATTGGTAGCAATTTGTGGCAACGTGGAATATTTACACGCTTAAGTATATACCATGCATAAGTGGATTGATATAAAGTAGACGGCAATCTTCGTAATGAGATGAATCCTTGTCTGTGAGAAAATTTAAATGAGCGTGTTAATTCGAGCAGTAGCAAAGTCCAGTCACAGGGCAAAAGATTTTATGTATTTTTCTTGTTTGTTTTTTTTTTTTTTTGGTAATCCATTAGAGCAAAAGTTGCGCTACTGCCAGTGACAGAAGAAGTTGATTTGTTTGCCATACATCTTACTTAAGAATATGGTAACTGCCACATTATCCAATAATGCCACATGTTGACATCCCAGATTTAATTTGGCTCGACTGTTGACAGAAACACTTCTGTTCCCATGTCCACGCAAGTCATTCACATGCTCTTAATATTTAACTAATATAATATGTACATATATGCTTAAGTAATTGTATATTCGTGTGCGGTATAAGCATACAATATTATATGGATATGCGAAAGCGTGCTAGACTCATCTACAGAATGGCATCATTACGAACCAAGACAATCTGCGCCGTCAATAAATCTCTAAGATTTTAATACTGACAATGCTCTAAGTCTGTAGCCCCTATTTCAAAAATACTTAATAAAATTAAATGCCAAGCAGGACGCCATTTTGCTCCTGCAAGCACTTTAATATGCTTCACAAAAAAAAAACAAACTGAAAAAGATGAATAAATAAGGCTTATCTTGCTGCATCTTTTTCTTTCTTTGATAATCCAAACAGATAATGAAATGCATAGCACTGTACTTAGGGAGAAGATGAAAAATTTGCGTCAAATTTTACTTACGCTTTGCGAAAGTGTCTCAAGTGTATTAGTGCTTAATATATGCATATCTTTTAGTTGGAGTTACTAATTATGTATGTATTTTGCCACGTAAGTAATTTAAAACAAAAAAAGTAATAAAAACCGCGCACTTGAAATTTTGTTTAATTCTATGTCAAGCGAATTACTTTGATGCCCATACCAACTTGTATATGTTAATTATTTTACGAGCAGATTCTTTTATAAAAAACAATCTTAACCTCTTCAAGTGGCGTCACACCTGACACCTGCCATGACTCTGCGGTTTTGTAAATGTTTTTGCCAGTAATCCTGACGTTAATTCTTATTAATTAGGCGCTTCAAAACGATGTATTCTTCACTTAAAACACACTTGATGATAACATCATCAACGTAACTCAAGTACGTAAAATTTTCATCAGTTTCATGCAACTTGCCGCCGTGTGCTCTTTAATAATCCCATTACATTAATATCAAAATAATTTTATAGTTAACCGAACACGAAAAATGAAAATTGAACATCTCAATTGGCACTTTTCGCCACTTTCTTTTTGACCCAAGCTTTTCAAGGAAAAGTTCATTAACTATTTAATTTAAAAACACAACCCTCACACTTGTACTTTTGACGACGAGTAAATCAAGTCAATCGGAAGAAGGGCTTATACTTGTGGCAAACATTGCTTCACTCTCCACTCGAATTTTCACAGCGCAATATTCATTTTCCTTCTCCCTTCGCTCTTTGAATGTCACCAAACATATAAATAAATATACAAATGGAAATGCGTATGGTATATATGAGTTTGTACAATTCCATTTCTTACCACCAACAATATTTTTAATAAAATCGTGTGTGTGTGTGTGTTTGTGTGGAAAAACAAGGAATACAAAGAAATAAATAAAGGAGCAATTCAGGTTAATTTTGATTAAAACGATAAAAGTCCGTATGAGTTTTGATACTATTCTTTGCTATGTGTATGAAATAGTTTACTTGGACTTGTCTGTGACCCTTACAACAGGTCGTTTCTTTCGATTTAAGACGAAGCTTTTGTCAGAAAATATTTGTAACTAGACCTAGTAGCCTGATAAACATAACAATTTAAACAGTCTTTACCTAAAAAAATGTCATTATTGCCCAAAAACTACATATCTTTAATATTTCAAACAATTAAGATTTGTTAGCAAAGAAATTAAAAAATAAAAAACAAACGGTGGACGCGTGATAGATACCCTGTCAAAATTTTTTGCAATAAAGTGCTCCTAAGCATGTTTGTTGGGCCACTTAATTATTTCAAACTTTATGCAACATACATTTTATTTTCTGCAAATAACAGTATTTGCTTTAGCCGTTTCGTCCTAAAAAAAACAAATCCAAATTTTTAAGTACCGAAATTGAGCGAGATGTCTTAAAAAACCAATCGAAATAATTTTTGTGTAAAAACCGCGTTTTCTTAAATTAATTTTCATTATGGTTGCTATTTAATTTTTCGTTCTGAACGATTTTGAATTTAAAAAAAATTTTTAAGAATACTAAATAAAATACTGTAATGGTTGGAATTCTGCTCCGACAGCTTGAAAAACGAAGTCTGTGCAGAAAATGGATTTTTTTTTCACCTAAGGCTATGTTAAAGTCAATCTATTTTAATCAAAAATGCCAAAGTTGGAAAAGTTGGATAACTTCAGAAACCCTAAAAAAAACAAAAGATTTTTGTGCACATGACTATTTTACCGATTGGATCTATGGCTGCAGTTTGCATAATTTAATGGGTTATTTATTACTAACAGTCTTTTTAAACTCCGGTACAATTTACATTCAACTAATTTGTTTTTTATTTACACAATTCTTTAATGTTAAAAGGATTCAATATGATTATTGCGCCATTAACTTTGTAAGTTTAGCTTTGTATTATTTAATTCATAGTACTTGCCAGTACGGCAGTAATCCTTACGTAGAACGAAATTGCGGAATCGCTTTAGAACTCATGCAGTGCCATCAGTAGCTTCACATAAAAGCTTCATTTTTCTTTTTTTACTTTAGCTTTCCTCTACATTTTTGATTTATCCTATCGTACTCTTATGGTTTAATTATAAAACGAGACGTGCCCAAACAGGTGCTATATTATAGAATTAGTATATTTTTGACACTTAGTAATACTACAAAAAATATGTTTTAAATTGCCGAATTAAGGAATTATTAATGTACAACTTTTTGAATTTTCGCTTATTAAAAAACTGAAATAAACTTGCCGCACTGCCAATATTTTATAGTTTTTAAATAAACATGCGACATTTTATATGCCATCGCTGCAAGGATATCTCTTAACTCACAAATTTCTTAGCAGTTGTAGTCAGACTACTGTGGATGATAGACACAACACACAAGCAGTGCGCTTTATGAAACAATATTTTGCAATAAACAAAAATATTAAACATTGCAAACAAAAGATTTAATTTTTACAAGTAATTTCGTCTAATATCAAAATCAATAGAAATATAAGTAATTTTACACAAAACCTTTTTTCGCTGTTGCCCTATATGGCTGTTCAACCTTTTTATATCGGCAAGCATCAAATTGGAATCTATTACAGCTGGAACAATATATTGTTTAAAAACATGTGTAGGTAGATCTTGATTACATACGCTGCGAGGCTTTGCAATCTATCACACGAAAAAATTAAGTGTACCCACCAAACATAAAGCAAAAAGTAAATAAGATAAAGAATAATCAGATTTGTGCAAATATGTATGCAGCAGGAAAGAGATAATTTCACGCCACGTTTACGTTTTAAATTTATATATTACAATCTCTCTGGGAATATCAATTGGGAGTTCTATCAAAGACTTTTGACTGGGTACAGGCTAGTCTCGGCATTTATACAAGCTATGCAGAGCTTTTAAGAGAAGATTATTTTATGGTCTTATAGATCAATGATATTGGGCGGAATCCCAAAAAAAGATTATTTGTCTTAATTTTTAGAAAATAATTCACGATGACCGACAGTAGATACTCTACTACATATATAATACATAATGATAAGCGCATGGTTTTGCTTTGATAGGACAAGGCTTTTAAGAAATCAAACTACTACATAAGGTATCAGGTTTTTATCCCACACCAACTGAACGATTGGTTAAGTCTCGTTTTTGATGCTTAAAAAAATTTCATGCGGATGAACGAACGAATATGACATAATCTTTAATCACTTTAGTGCAAAGTACTTACAGTCTGTCACGCCTTCCTGTGATGTGACATGTATTGCACAAAATTATTAAAGTCAAGAGACTGTTTTCAATAGTGCAAAAAACAACTGTTTATAAATTTAATACGAATTTGACAATAAATGTAGGTTATACCCTGTAGCTATAGGTATGAAGCTACCTACCCATTGATTTGTTCGATTTCCACTTGTGCGAAACTCGTACAGAGTATTCCGACATCGTGCAGTGACTGGACTTTATCACATTTGTTTATACTGCGCAGGTAATTTATATAGCTTATAATAAGTCACAATGCGGCATTCTGCGGTTTTCCGAGCAGTCACCGCCTCCGTATTTAACCCTGCTCCTTATCTCCCCAATGTTTAATGAGCTGCAGTTATCTACATAGCTCCGCCAAATCTGTTTAGTTTTACTTCTCCTGCTGGCAGCTAAGCACTTAAGCATCCAAAATACGAAACTATTCAGTTCTGTGTTTTATGAAAATCGATTTTCGGAAATGTATCAATTATATCGCAAATTAATTAAAGTGAAAAGTTGTTGCGATGACATAAGATTCGCGTAAAAGTGTGCTACGTTCGACATATAATTTTTTTTTTAAATTAAAATTACTTTTAGAGACTTTTAAAAATATTTAAAAATGGAATTCGACGATTTTGAAAATGTAACTCTACTGCCTACCATGGACTTGACAACAACAAACATGATAAGCGAGTACATTGATAATACAAGTCGGCAATTCGATATTGCAACCGATATAAATTTTGGAATCACAACTGAGGAGTTCGTAGAAATCGACTATGCCTGTGCCAACCTGATCACTATGGCGAATTGCACCCCCAAGGAGTTTCTGGCGTTCCATATGGGACCACAAACGCTGCCACTATATCAAGCTGTGCTGGTAATTTAATAACCTAAATCTTACGTACAAGTCTTGGAATATATTGTTCAGTTCTATTGTATAGCCTTATATAATTTCACTTAGTTTTAAATTTATTATTATATTTTTTTTCGTCCGCATGCTTCTTCTGTCATTTGATAAATTAGATTAGAGCAAAGATATAACACAAAGAAACTTTAAAATTGTGTAAAGTCATTTAAAATTGTAACAGACAATCAACCAATTTACCAAATTTCTATCAAAATGCATTATAATATGCATTCTTATTATTTTAAGGTCATAAAAAAAGTAGAAATACAATCGCAACCGAATTATTAAGCATTTTCTAAGAGCAATTATAATTAGTACTTTATTACCAATATTGGAATAGAGCACAGCATTTAGAACATTTCAGTTTATTTTGTTGAAGTAAATTAAAACCATTCATTTTAAAGGGATAAGCATAAAAATTATTTCTTAATAACCAAATCTAGTTTTAATTCCCGATGTTAGGCGGTTCTTAATTTGGTTATCAGTAAAAGTAAAATGTATTATTTCCATACTATTAAGCATATTTTTTGCTCAGTATAGTTGCATGAAATATTCAGCGAACGCTATTTATGACTTTGTGGGCGTTATACCTCTACCATACCGTCCAGAGTAACCATTTTGTAGATCTCATAATGCATTACACGATTCTTTTCGCGTCTTATGGGCAAATTATAATAACCTAGTATGCTGTGAACGGTCTTTCCAATTATTCTCTTTATCTTAACTTGATTCGCCAAATGAAACATCTTTGGCCAACCACGAACTATGAAAACCTAACTTGGTAAACGCCGATTTTTGGTTTCTTTGTTGAGAGAGGTTTGAACTTTAATGTCACTTGCTGCTTTTATCTTTTACGCGGTAAATCTCAATTCCTAGTCAGAAGCCCCAGATGTGAGATGGTGGATATCTATAAGAAATTCACCCATCAGACTAGGGAAACGGATTATTTAATATTTTTTTTTAATTATAACAATTTCAAATTGTTTAATCTAAACTTCAACTGAACATAGTTACACCCCTATAATAATAAATAAATATATGTGTGCAAAATCGAATGAAAAATATTTTATAAAATATTCGAGAATCGGTCTTCTGCTGGTTTCTTTGCTTACAACGAAATGGATATTTTATACTTAACCTAGAAACTGACTATTGTTCAAAAAAAAATAACTTAATACAATCGAGACGATGCGCTACAACTTAATATCTTGAACTCTATTTGTTAACAATTCCTTAGTGTGAAATAATTTCTTTTGTATTTAAGCGTTTGGGTTCATTTTTCACACAATGTCGTAGGGTATTTACCTGGATTAACTTTCATGCTCTAGCTCTTACCAACTTCGAATTCCAGATAAACATACTTACAGTTGGTACGCGATGTTATTACCAACATTTTGGTATGAAGCAATTGGGTCCGCCACGCCTACTTCTTTTGGACGTTATATACATTGTACAAATCAAGTACACCCTATATATCTTACATCGTACAGGATACAAGTCGGGATTCCGCTCACCGCCTCAGTGCCTCAGTAGGCACACTTTTGATGTTCGGCGGTACAGGGCAGAGGCATTAAAAAAAAATGACACATCAATTTGCACTTGAGTTGTTGCTTTCGGTTTCCCAAAATTAATCTTACCTTAAAAACTTTTCAATATATATTTTTGGCTAGAGCAATAACCAAAGAGCTTTATCACGAACGATGTCAGGGTAAAGTTTCGTATACAACCCAGAGTCTATTTACTCATTGAAATTTGAGCTATGGATTATAAGACTTCCCAAAAGTTCTTGACATTGAAATAGTTGGTTTATCCTTTTGGAAGCAGCTCATAATCACGGTTGTTAATTTCTCAGCTCGTCAATCATGTGCTTTACCACAACTAATTGAAGGGGAAAAACAACGGAATAACCATCCAAAAAAATTATCGGTGGTGGCTTGATTTGGCATTGGTTACGATTAGACGTAATCCGACATCGATCGATAAATACTTAATATAAATTGAAATTAAATTACCATTGGAAAATATTGAGCCGATTTCTTTATTATCTATTTTCAATCCATGGACTAAATATTAATAGTACCATTAATAATTTCATGTGAAGCAACGTTAATAAAGAAAGCAATAAAGAAAGGCATTCCTTAAAAACACAATTATGTTATTTTAAGGTAGCAAGAGTTCAAGGTCAATTCAGTTTAACAAACTAGCTGGCATTCCTGCCCAATGTATCTTACTAAGTGATGCGTTGATCCTACCCAATAGAGGCACTGTTTTACAAATAAAGGGTGACCCATCCAATGTAATGTATGAACGAGGGTGGGCCTACGCCCGTCGGCACTGCGACCCTCATGAGGCTATTGTGGGCCCTATCTCTTAGTTCAGTTTTAATTTTCTCAGAAATTGAGTTAGACCAGTCTGTAGGATGCATATTAGGTCCTTCTCCCTGAGAATGTAGTTGCCTAGCAGCTTTGTTCTTCTACGTGGCAGAGCTGGGTAGTTAGTGATTAGATGCTCCATTGATTCGGCATCCTACTTATAGAATCTACAACGCCTGTTGCTGACATGGCTCATTTTGTGTAAGTGGTCGTTGCAGGGAAAGTGACCTGCTAACGTTTCACAAAGTGACCTGAGCTGTGTTCTATTGAAGAATAGAGCTTCCTTGGCTCTTGCCGCATCCAGGCACACAAATCTTTTTAAGTGCCTGAGATCCTCTATATTGTTCCGGTGCCTTGCTTTCCTGTTTTCTGTCCATTTTTTGATGTTAGTGTTGAGTCTGTTGTTAGAGTAACCAAACATTGGACTTGGGCCTACAAATAGGACTGCGGCCCCTCACTTAGCCTTTGAGGTCGCAGCCTCATTGCCTGCGTGATTGTTGTTGGTTATCAGTTCATTAAGTTCACAGTGGCATTCGTATATGAATTTAGAGTTATAGCTATAGCTATTTAAAACTTTAAGAGCTGCTTGACTGTCGAAGAGTATACGGAAGTTGACTCTAGCCAACTGTCTGCTTTTCTGTATATCGCCTGTAATATAGCGAAAAGTTCCGTCTGAAAAAATGTGCATTCAGCATCAAGTGAAAGAGAGAGAGATGTGTGTGCGAGAAACCCACTATGCCTGCTCCTACCTCTGAAGCGGTTTTAAATCTGTGCATAGTCATTTAGCCAGGATGAGTTTGAAATCCACTGCTCTCTTGTTGGCAAAATGACATTGAAGTTTTTTTGTGAATCTAAGAGTGGTTTCCCTTTGGTCTAGGGTTTTGGTTTTGTCGAGGATGTCCTCTACCCAATTCAATATAGGAATAGGTGTCCCCTAAGGTGACCCTTTGCTATTTGTTACTTATTTAGAACCCCAGGGCCTGTTTTACGGCCTTTTCCTCTATTGGTAGGTGTAAGGGAGTCAGGTTAAGAATCACCTCCAAACCTGACGTCCGGGTCGTTCAAGGGTGACCCATTATGAAATGACAAACAGTGTTTACAGGGCAATATTATTTAAATTTATGAAGTTCCACAACTTTTTACGTCTCGCATGTTTATATTGCACTAACTTACCATCAATCTTTGTATTTGATATGAATTCATCAAATATTATATTTCGGTAATGTACAAATTTTTTTGTTATCAGGAGTTTTTAGTTGTAAATTTTTTTCATTATTAACGAGCACCGTTCAAAAAAGAAAAATGTATCCTTAAAAAGGCAAAAAAAAATATAAACATTTGTTGACGATCAATCGGTCAAATCGGTCACACCCTCTAGGTATAAAATAGCAGCATTGAAAATTAACGGATTCCAGGCGATGCCCGACATTAAAATAACCAGTCTATTCAAAAAAAAAGAAAACCGTTTTCTTCCTACTTTTTAAAGAAAATATTATATTATTTTGATTAGATTCAACAAAATTCAAGAAAGTTTTGAACAGTATTCGGTGGGATTTCTAATGGTCTATGATAAAGAGTGTTCGAGGAATAACCATTATTTTATTGCGAAAAGGAAGCGCTCACATGGTTAAAATTCAAATGTAGATTTGTTAATTGGATACATACAAATCATCTACCAAATTGTTTGATTCTAGGTCACTTTTTTTCATAATTACATATAATTACGTATTTTTATATGCGAGGCGTAGAAATTTTAATATAATTGATTTTAACTTCCGTAATATTTGTCCGATTTGATTTATTTTTAACACACTGATGCATGTTGCGATACCGCGATGACCAGTTACAAGTTAATATGGTAAACGGTTAAGCTATAACCGAGAATTCTTCTGATTCAACAAACTAAATTCTGTGGAAAAAAGACCCGCCATGGTATATGTTTAGTGTATCTTGTTCGTATGATGTTCAAAATTATACGGACTGAGAGACGAAAAAAACTCAATTGCTAAACATTTTAGTTTAAAGGACTTCGGGTGTACACGCCTCCTTCTTGTCATTATATACATTTCACAAATCTAATATATTCATTGTACCCTACAGGTATAGAGTACAAAAAGTGAAGCGCATGCATCACTGCGCCTTTTGGACTTGCATCTTATCTTAGATCGCAAACAACGAAAAAAGCGATTGTGATCAAAAGTAGTAACTTAGACACTATAAAAAGATTCAAATTCTTCCAAAGACCAAACTGGAAGCTATGTCATATATATGTTAATTCGAAAATGCGAAGTATCTGCTATAACGTATTACTATATTTTATCTGAAAATTTCTTTACTCTAACTTTTATGGTCCTTGGGTTCAATGTTTGACGTTTATATTAAAAGAACGACAAGCATTCGCATCTCGACAAATGACTTTGAATTTGTTGGGTTAAGACTTTTTCGGTGACTCTGTTCTATTCAAACAGCTATTAATAGAGATATCCTAATGCTTTGTATATGACTGACAGAAAAGTAAAGTCAACAAATATTTTTTTAACGAAAGTTATATTTAAAAACCAATATGGTATTATGCAAAATTTTTCAATTGGGTATCAATCTTAAAGGAAATCGACAATTCTTTGAAAATTTTGAATTTATTCAAATTTAAATTCGTCAACTGCAACATACACCTAGATATACGTACTTAAATTTATTCCAGATGTCATTTTGCAGAGAAAAAGAAAATTTTTTGATCCCGCATCCAAACTGACTTGAATTTCGTTTTAAGTACAAAATACTTGATTGACTTTTACTCTCAATATAGTATAGTTTGTTCAAAATTATCAAAACCAATGTAGCTACTATTTTGATTAAGCAAAAGTTTTTATTGTTACTACTTTACATAGGTAATACTCATTAATTAAATTTTTAAAAATAAAGTGATAAGCTATTTCGTTTCTTATACGTCAGAAAATATTCCAAACTTTTCCATTAATTTCTTTATAAACACATTAAGAATAAAAATAAAGCCATTCAAAATAGTTTGTACCCTTTCATTTCCAATCTGGTTAAGCAGAGTGAAGAAGGAGAATTGGGCTGGCTCAGACTGAGCTTAAGATTAGATAGCATTGGCTTGTCACACTCTTGCAGTATCGGAACTTCTACTAGAAACATAAATCTAATATTTCGCATTGGCCTACTCTTAAAGTAACACTATATAAAAGAACGCTAATCCATTGCGGAGAGAAACAATGATTCTACCTAAAGAATATTATGTGCATATAATAAATTGGCATGCAATTAGGCATATGCTAAAATTTCTTGAAATGTCAGAAATAGTGCACATAGTATCTGTTACAGTAGCAAAGTGGTCACCATTGTAGCCCTTTTAATGCATCATAGTAATTATCATATACCATGGAAAATTAAATCCTCAACAGACAATGTTGTAAGTCGCATGTCCTTTCTAGTCTCTTATACAATTATTAAAATTTATATCTTTGTGTGCGAACACATATGCGTGTGTCTGTATCTGTCTACACATAAACATTTTCACATATTACAGAAAGTAGGTTTCGTTATGGTAGGTCCTTTTGTTTTATGGAGTACGTCTCGTACCCCCTTCATAACCCATTGTGCTATACAAGCATTTTGATGTGTACCAGATGGCTGTCAATTAGAAAAACGCTCGTAAATTTGTTTTATGTGCAATAAATGTTAAGTAAATAAGTTGGCAAAGCAACTTTCCAAAATGGTGTCCAATAACAACAATGTAAAAATATTATACAAGCATTTGAATCTGGAGAATGTTTTTGATTTCTGGTTTATATTTATATAGGTTACACTTATTTTTGGAGGTATATTTATAACCGGTGTGTTGGGAAACGTCCTCGTTTGTGTAGTGATATGCCGGCGTTCTGCAATGCGTACAGCAACAAATTATTATCTATTCAGCCTGGCCGTGTCTGATTTGCTATATTTATCTTTCGGTATGTATATTATTTTTATAGAATAATGTTCTAAATGCAATTTTAATACAAAAAACAAATATCTTCTTTTTATCAAGGTCTGCCGGCAGAGGTATATCTTTATTGGCATCAGTATCCCTATCGCTTCGGCCTGACTATTTGCAAACTAAGGGCATTCATTTCGGAAGCGTTAGTAAACGTATAACCTTGATTATAATTGCAATTATATTAAAATGATATTGCAGATGCACATATGTATCCGTGTTCACAATAGTGGCATTTTCTATGGAACGATTTCTGGCAATTTGTCATCCATTACATCCATATTCAATGGTCGGCTTAAAGCGTGCTCTTCGTATCATCGCCGTGCTTTGGATCTTAAGTTTTTCTAGTGCAATTCCATTTGGCTTGTACAGTAATATCGAATATTTGACATATCCCTTGGGTATGTATTAATTTATTTAAAAATATATAAAATCCTTATTTTATTGGTAGTACCTTCAGTGGTTTCTTGCTAATCGATATTGTCACAATTTTGCAGATGGATCCCGAATAGTAGATTCAGCATTCTGTTCAATGACGACAGGGTTGGTCGTCTTCGAAATATCATTTTGGCTTTTCTTTGTCATACCCATGGCTTTAATAATATTTCTTTATGGACGTATGTGTGCACAGGTTAGGTCTAGGACTGCTCATAAACTGGGTAAGTTAAATGAATGTTGATCCTTCAGCATGTTACAATCCTTTGGATGAACTTTTTACAGGTGTTCAGGAAGGTACCATTATAAGAGAATCTAGACGTTCCCAAAAGAAAAAAAATGCTGTTATTAGAATGTTGGGTGAGCTTCAAACAAATCGGCAATGCAATTCTTTTTGTATTATTCAAAGGTTATATTATTGCTTGATTTCTTCATACATCTTACATTTATGTAGCCGCCGTTGTGGTCACATTTTTCGTCTGTTGGTTCCCATTTCACTTACAAAGATTGTGGTACTTGCACGCCAAAGAAAACGAGAACTTCCTGGACGTTAACGAGTGGCTGTTTTCGATAGCTGGATTTGCTTATTATGTATCATGGTATGCATTTTGGAAAATCATAGAAATTAATTAAGAAATGGTTAACATAAAACTATTGCATTTATTGGCGTTGTGTTGATAACGGATTTATTTCACATATTAATGTGTATATTTTCTATTTTTGCTTTCATAGTACCATTAATCCCATCGTGTATAATGTAATGTCGCGTCGTTACCGCCAAGCTTTCAAAGAAATCCTTTGCAGAAGAAGGGATGTTAGGTGCAACAATGGCTATCAATCTAGTTTTCGGGAGTCAACAATACCTCTACAACGTGTCCAATCGGTAAGTTTGTACAAAAATTGTATATGTAGGAAAACCATTGAAACTTGTAAATAACAATTTTATGAGAACATTAAATGAAATGAACAAAACTACCCTGCAATTCGCTGCCAGTACCGATTGCAGATAATTCACTACAGAAAAAGGGTCATGACACTAGGCTTTAAGGCTCAATCCACGGTAAAATACGCTTTTGCTGTACTAGCTGCCGTCGTTGTCGTCCTCGCCTAAATATTATATATATTTTAACCGCACATATATGATTGTTGTCCAATTTTAACATGGGGACGCAGGAAACCACTAGCCATTGAGCAAAAAATATAAAAAGGCGATAATTCTCTCTCGAGTGAAAAAACCATTTTTTTACCGTTATATTTCTTACTCAATGGCTTAAGATAATTCCTGTTTAAGGCTCTCTTTTGGGAATATACAATTTTTTGAAAATGTTTCACAGAATCCATGAACAATTGTAGGAATCTTTTGGTTTCGTACTTCATTCACTTCAAGGAAGAAGACATGAAAATCTATAACGTTGAGTTCACTTTTGATTAATACTCCATTGTTTTCCAAATTTGTACTAGTCTGGAAGACAAGTCCACATCTACCTTCTTCCATCTCGAATTTCCAATTATTTCCATTTTGGTTTCTTGTGTCCTCCCACACAATCACTGTATCTTCGATCATAACTTTCTAATAGCCAATACTCCATTAAATTGATAATTAGATAAATTAAATGATTTAAGTAAATTAAATAAATTATGTAAATTAAATGAATTAAATACATTAAATAAATAAATTAAATAAATTAAATAAATTAAATAAATTAAATAAATTAAATAAATTAAATAAATTAAATAAATTAAATAAATTAAATAAATTAAATAAATTAAATAAATTAAATAAATTAAATAAATTAAATAAATTAAATAAATTAAATAAATTAAATAAATTAAATAAATTAAATAAATTAAAAAATAAAATAAATTAAATAAGTTAAATAAATTATACAAATTAAATAAATTACTTAATTACAAAAAAATTAAATGTATTAAATTAAATATTTAAATTAATTTAATTATTTTATCAAGAAAATAAATTAATCCTATTCTCAACGGACATAAAGCTTATATTTTTTTTTATTCATGAAAAAAATGTCTCCAAATAAAGTTACGATCGATTGTAAAGAAGCTAAACAGGAAAACGAGCCAGGAAGTAATGAAAAAATCCAAGATCGATTAGTGAAAACGGTCTTCCATGCGCATATATGTCTTCCTTCTCACTAATTTATAGCTTATAAGTAACGTAGATTCTATATTTCTTGATATCTCTATCAATTAAAGAAACAGCACAGGCAAAGACAATTCTACATTTGTTGACGGATTGCCAACAGCATGTTAAGAAAACGTTAATTTCCCAAAAGAAATAATAAGGCAAGTGCTCAATGAATACTTTGGCGGCAATTCGCTTAAACAACGAGTGGTTCACGACGTTCATAGAACTAAGTACGCCAAGAAATTATCTTAATTTTGGCCGTGGCTCAAAACTAGAACTGATCATAGCTGACTTTCTAACTTGAAACTCTCACTTGTACATCAACGTTTAAAAAGTATAATTTTAAAACTCCTTTCAAATATAAATAAATTTTTTTTTTTAGGTAGTACATCTTCGTTCCAGCCGTCCATTAAACAGCACTACTGAGACTTACTCTATGAACTCTAATAGATTTTCATTTAAATTGGCAAATAAGGTAAATGAACGAACATTTATTGTATATTTAATGTCAAGACAGTTTTGATCGCATGACAAGTATTTCGATTTACAATGTTGAAATATTTCTATGATAATTATAAACATTATGCTTTGGAAATAAAAGTAGGAAATCCATGTTGTCTTGAGAATCTGACTGTATGTCTCTCAACATCGTTTATCATTTAAATTTTCAATAGTTTTAAAAATACAAAAAAGTTTTTATAAGCAATTTTCACACTAAACAAATATTTCGTTAAACCTTTTTGTTTTGCTCAAAAGAATACTTTTGTTTTTTACTTTTCTCGAAAGAAGCACTTAAGCGAGTCCCTAAGGTGTAAAAGAAAAAGTAACAATAAAGTAATCCATTTCATTTTGTTTGTATACATTTCGGCCCTTCGACATGTATCCCTTTTTATTTATTACTTTTTGTAAAGAAAAAAAAGAAAAAACAAATGCGTAAAGACAAATATAATATTTTTATGCACAAAGTCCATTGTTTTTGTTCGAACTTTTGCACAGATTTTGTTGACTATTGTAGATACTGTAATTAAAATTGCAAAAGACTAAAGTAGTAAGTCATAGTGTTTAAATTCGTTGATTGAAATTTAGCAAAGCTCGTATTAGTAGAAAGCTGCATGCCGCAGATAAGCCACAACTCACTTAACCATTTCGGAAGGAACGCGTAGCAAGTTAAGAGTACAAAAATTTAATTTCCTTTGTTTTTTTTTGTGCTCTGTGAGACGTTGGCGCTGACAGTCCCTTTGATGTTTTTTTTTTATTTTATTTTTATCCCGCTTAACTTGTAAATTCCCACAAGTTGAATAGACAAAAAATAACTTTCATAAGTTTGAATTCTGGAATGCACGTACGCACATCTATTCTATTCATATGCATAAATTCCAACGCTCGTAATACCTTTCATCGTCTATAAAGTAAGTTTATATTATTTCTTTGTGTTCTAGAATGGAAATCACCCAACAGTTAATACAAACCAAGACGAGAGCGTTGTATTGAATAATAATTCGAATGGTAGACCAACAACAGGCAGCAGCAACAGAGGGGTAAAACTCAGCGAAACCTTTGTTTAGAATTAACTCAAAAATAGTTTAATAAGTAAGTATTAAAAACTATACTTAAATAATAATATATGTATTTTATGCTAAATTCATAAGTACCTTAAGTGAGATTTCTTAAGTTTAAAATACATTGAAGAGCTTCTCATATTTTTTAGTTTTTTTTCTTGATTGCATCTAGTGTTCAGTTGAAAAAGTACGTAAAAAATATGGTACACTCTCATGTTGGGCGCTGACGATTTTCAAATACCCCCGTTGTCATCGAATTCCAATTGAATTCGGAATATTATTAACGATAAGGGCATGTGCATAGACTCGCAATGAGCGAAAAACTTTATACAAAATATAGTATAAAACCTCACAAACAAATGGTTATAACTGGCTTATGCAACTGGTTCTAATCTCTCTGTACCAATGTTGTTATGATCAAGCAACTGCACGATTTGCTGATTGATAGATGATTTTGAAGTATTCAAAAAATACGCCGAAACTGCATTTATTAGTTTGGAGCTGTAAAGATGTCATACACGTAGCTTTCTGTGGAAGGCATATTCGTTGTTTCTTTTTCCAGCCCTATATGGCGTTTTTCCCCCATTTTGTATGTAATTACGATTATAATTAATATTATATTACGTACTAAGAAGTATACAGTGACGAAAGTTATGCATTATGTTTGGAAATTTTGAACCTCGTTAACGTAGTAGCAGCCTACTCGCCTATTAACCCGAAGTTCGCTAGCCCGATTCCACCCTGTAGCACTGGTGCAGTTGCCTAACGCTAGCATTGCTAGCAAATTGACTAAGTAAATCTATATTAATTAAAGACATTACCGATAAATTGAATTTACTATTCCAAACATTCGTTTGCCGTCTTATTCATGCAGATTTCGCCTTATAAAATTACCTTCTCTAAGTGATCGTAGAACACGCACCGGCGTGCTATTTTTGCATAAGCTTTTAATCGGTCTCATTGACTCTAATAACAACAAAATTACTTTCATTATTCCATCTAGAGTTGCTCGTAATTTTCGACCTCTAGCATGAACTTTTTGTAGATCTAATTATGCGTTACACGATCCTTTTCGTCTCTTATGCGTAAATTATAATGACCTCTATGATTTCTTCTCTTTTTAACGGTCTATTCAATTCATCTCCTTATCCATCTTATCTCATCTTGATTGCCAAATCCAGCTTCTTTGACCAATCACGAACTATAAAACCCAACTTGGTCAACGTTACGTTGTTCTCTATTTAAATTTTTATGTTACTTTCCGTTTTCATCTTTTACATTCTAATTCCAAGTTCCTAGCTAGTCCCAGCTGTGACACGGTGTATATCTATAAAAAACTCACCCATTAGGCTAGGAATACGGATTAGTTGTATTTTATATTTTCCTCGTTATCATTTATTATTCCATAAATTTTAAATTTTTAACTTGTTTAATCTTAAGATCAACTGTACTTATAATAAATAAATCAATAAATAAACTGTAGGCTCCTGTTCCCTTTGAATAGCTGTTAATAGAGTTATCTCTATGTTTCACCTTTGGAGGAGGAAAGGAATTTATTTGTTAATTTTCGCAAATATAAACGTTTACTGTGCGTAAATACACAAAAAACAACCGATTTCCAATAATATTATCGATATATTGAATTTTTGAGCATTTTGGCTGTTTTCAGGACTTTGAGAAACATTTTTAATTTTAAAATTTGATTTTAAAATCCATGTAAACAAATTTATTAAACTTCGGATTAATCCAAAAGGGTTTTTTCAAAAACAACTTACATTTTAATTTTTAAAATAATAACCATTTTTTCAGTATGATAATAATGCAAATAAGGCTTTTTAGGGTCTATTCCATAAATTTCAAATGCCCGACTAATCGAATCTAAATTAACTAATTTGAAAAAAAATTTCTCAGTTACAAATTTGAGTTGAGTATTTAATTGTAGGATGATTACAAAAACGCTAATAAAGTCTAAATGTTCAATACTCTATATTATTGACGAATTTGATTGAATTTTTTCTTTGTTGCTAAATCTTCTACTAGCTTGTGAATCAATTTGAAATGCCTATCTCTGCTAAAAATATATATTTTGTATAAAACGCAGCGCATAATACATCAACAGATTGATTTAATTTGTATAAGTACATTAATACGAAAAATACAAGGTTTACTTTTATTTTTATTTTTAAAAAATCGATAAGAATTAGGCAACGGTGTTTGTCGCTTTGAAAGACTTAACTAATTTGGAATTAAGTAAAAACTGCCACCTGTACGCTCGAAATCAGTTCGCTCACGCCATCCAAATATCTACTAGACTCGTGCAGAGTTCTACTTGACAATCATAGCACACGGAATAGGCCAAAAGTTTATAACTAAGAGTAAAATGGTAATTGCAAGTACGCTTCACTCTGAATGTGGGAAAACGCAAAATATGCATCTGAATAGAGTTACGTGTGTATAAAGCGTGTAATTTTAACAAGATATGTTGACTTAACTTTTCGTTTTGGTGGCAGGTATGTACTCGCACATACATAGTACATATATATACATTTAGGTATTTTGTAGAATGAGTACGTTTGTGCAAGATAAATACTAGTTCCATGCTACATACAACATAAGTTCTTACAGTTAAATACACATTTTTAATTTGAAAGTCATTAGGATGATGCAATTAGTGGGCAACACTTAAAGTAACTTAGTTAAAAGTCAATCATAATTTAAATGGATTAGAACCGATTTGGGGCATTTTCATTGTCTTCGCATGCCTGCACAAGTACAGTTGCCACATGCGATGCTTATATAAATTATACATAATCAAACTGACTAATCTGTGGTATTTACTAGCTCAAACCGGAGACCAAACCACATCTTACTTATGCAAAATGCTTACAATACATACCATTTATGCAACCGGCTGCCCTCCAAGGGTACAAATAAACCGGAATAGTACGTCAAAGGTCAATTTCACTTAATTTCGCCTGATTGTCGGTTGTAATAAAATAACAATTTGTATTACTCGCATTGCCGAATGCGAATATCGAACGAGTAGTTCGTAATAATACGTTGATTTTGCTTCAATATAAGCTACATATATACGTTTGTCTGTGTATTCACTTATGTAATTATCCGATTGGAGCAACTTAACGTTGACAATATGTGTGGGTGGTTGGACACAACTTTTACTTGCCCGCCCGCATTCAATATTAAGATATACATATATGAAATAGTTTTGTAACATTTAATTTCAAACTCATTGTTTTCGTTCATAAGGATTCTTCAATTATTGGTGCAAGATTATTAATTATTAACTTGAAAAACCAAGGGCAATTAATTACTATCGTAATGACCAGTGCGAGCATGAAAGAGTAAAGAAGTTGTCGCCTGCAGCTGTTTACCAATAGACAGCAGAACCAACAAAAACTCGTAACTTCTCTAATCAATTTCTCTTAATTGATTTGTCTTGAACTCGGTTGTCTTAAGAAAATTCATATTTAACTATCTATTCATTATAAATTAAGGGGTAGTCTACTTAACCTTATAATGAAACAAATTACAAGAATTTGGGAAATATTAAAATAGAGCGAAGAGAATGTTATATGATTCAAATCCGTGTCCCTAGCCTGATGGGTGAAATTTTTATAGATATGCACCGTCTCACATCTGGAGCTAGCTGGAACTTGGACATCCAATGTGAAAAAAAGTTTCAACATTTCTTAATAAATGATGGCTAAAAGATTACCTTGGCCAAGTTGGGAGTTCATAGTTGGTGATTCGGTAAAGATGTTTGGATTGGCGAATCAAGATAAGTGAAGATAGAAAAAATGTGGATTGAATAGACCCTTCGTAAGAGAGGCAATTGTAAAGGTTATTATAGTAAGCGCATAAGACACAAAAAGGATTCTGAAAACTGCGTCTACGAAATGGTATTGCTAGTGATCAAAAATTACATGTAAAATAACAAAAGAAACTTTATTAAAATGAAATAATAATAATAAGTGATAAGAAATACCACACCGTGTTCTACGATCATTTAGAGAAGGTAATTTTATAATGCAAAGTCTATAAGAATTTTCGGATTCTAATTAAAGCCCCAAAAAGAAAAAATTAAAAGATGTTTTTAAACATACTCAATCAGTTCCTAATAGTAGTGAGGGCTTCAAGCGCAGGCGCAATATTTCAACATTTCACTGAGGAGAGTAACCATACAGCAGTTTTATTATATAAAGTTCATTAAATTCTTTGGACTAACACTTAGAATACAAGAATGACTCCAGCTTTATTTAAAATATTTCAAATGTGTTTATTGAAATTATGTTTGAGATTAAAAAAAAAAAGACCAAGATGGGATGCGTTCCAAGGCCTCTAACGAGTAAGTTGCAACATAAGAGGCACAACGATGAAACGTCATAAAATTGCCTTTTTGATATGTGAAAAGACAATTGAATTCCAATGCATCATAATTGAATGCTTTCAAAAGTAATATCGAAGAAGTAAGTTTGCACTAAAGTGGTTGTAGGTCATATTAAGTTTAACATTAACTTCATACATAAGAATGCGAGAGAAGGATATAACTTGGGAAAGATCATTTAGAAAATAGAAGGCCTATTCACAGCCGTTGCAAGTTACCTTCTGGACTCGGTTTGATAGTTATAATGATATCCTTTTAAATTGGCCAGATGACAAACACTAATGTGACAGTTTGAAAAAGAGAAGACTAAAGTCAGAATGAACAAGATCAGTTTGCTTTTGTTCCATAAAACCATTATTGTTAAGCTTACGTTGGCAGGATCCTGCCATATAACGCTTCTATGCCGATTTAACCCAACGTATTCGGTTGCTTAGCTTCAATAGATTTGAATGTGTCTTTAAACAAATGTGTTTCATTTCAAAATAATATGCAAAATACTACTCTGTGTTATTTTTTAGATCGTATTCTGTGTCTTTTCAATATGTTTCTTTTTGCGATTTTAATTTAGTTCAGGTAATTCAATTAGCAGCATTTTGCTTCAAAAAACGAATTGTAGTCAATATGCCTTGGTTGGATTTAAGAGATTCCAGATACTTGTTGCATTTTTATATTTTCGTGATGTAGACTTCGCAGTGCATGCTAACAACTGTTCTTCATTAATGTTTCCTTAACAGATTTTACGTTACGATCGTGGTGAATATCATTCTGCATTTGCGATTATTCTTAGTTCCTTAGATTGACTTCTAAATATTTGTTATTAGTTAGAGTTATGAAAAGATCCCCATATTTCTAATCCGCACGCCCATAAAGATTTTATTGTAGACTTATAAATTATTTATTTACTATATGAGCTTAGGTTAGATTGTAGAGTTATCGGAATTGATTTATTTATTTTATTTCTTTTCTTCAACATATTTGGCATCCACGCGAGTTTGCAATCTATCGTGATACCTAAGTGCTCTGCTCTTGGATGTTATCTTATATATTCTCTAATTAATTGGATTGCATGTCTCTCGGAATTTTTCTTGTTTTGTATCTCGTTACTTTAATGTCGCACTTTTCAAACCAATGATATGGTGTTATCGCATCTTTTAGAGTGTTTCTGCTACCTTTTCATTGATATTTGCTGCCATCAATGTAGCTATAATTGATTTGATAATGCAGAGATCAGTGCTTCGGTGCTTAGCCAAAAAGTAAAATATTGCTTTACTTAGTAGATCGGTACCATTGTTAACTTGACTAAGCTGTCATCCCTCCTAAGGCGAAGTATGGGTATATCTCTATTAATAGCTGTTCAAAAGTACAATTTAAGCCGAGTCTGACCGGCGGTGTATTTAATTAATAGAAACTTACTTAAGCAAACTACGTCTCTTAGGTAGCTTTGTGGCCAGTGCTGATGCATGGAATCGAACCTTCTTTATATATAGAACTCGGGATAAATGGCTGCAGCAAAAGTCAAAAAACCGAACAGCACATGAAGGGGAAGGTCAACCGCTTGGTATTAGACTTTCTGGATGGTCCAACACCATACTGCGTGTCCAAATTTTTCCTATTTAATCCTTTTTGACCATTTAAACCATATTGCAATATCGAATGGAAAATATTTGGTCTTAACTTGTGTAAATGCTGACTGATGCTTAAGATTTATATTTCATAAGCAGATTGTGATAAAAGAAAAGTAGCAAATTGCACAATGATCCATACTTGTACTGTTCAATCTCCGTTCATTAAACAAGAAATACTTTTCTGCTAACATAAAGGTGTCTTTAAGCAGAGGTACGTCATCTTTACTCAAATTCATTACATACACAAATGCACTCTATTTATTTCTTACAATAGGGATTCCTTGTTCATGTAATCGGATCCAGTTATTTCCTTGCTACGCGGCACGTGACACACGTCGCACCAGATTCACACAAGTATGTAATAGCCAGACGTGAGAGCTCTTAAGGACCAAACTAATGCCAAGAAATTTCTATTGAAGCATTGCGATAAGGTCACATATTCAAACAAGTACAAGTGTATGCCAAATATTTTACGCAAACCTAAATTTGTGCGAACAAAGGACACGAGTATGTACTCCACTTGTACATACAGTCTACATCGGTTCACATTATGTACTGCTAGTTTTACATATTGAAAATATTTTACAAGTTGTAAGTAACAGTTGGCTTAAATACGTCTGGATAATAGTTGTACATGTATTATTGTTTTTAAAATTGCATTAGTTTCTTTATATGTCACCATCTGACCGCAATTCCAGATTCTGAGCGAAAGTTTTCTAACAAAAATAGATTAGATTATAAATATTAATACAGAGAAAATTAAATTAAGGTTAAAAACTTTTTGGTTGTATGTATATAATATTGGTTTTATTTTATATAGAGTTTTGAAGAGTTGCTTTTGTTAGCATTTGATTTAAGCGTGCCTACCCACAATAATAAAAAATAATTTAAAAATATCATTCCGATTTATATATCATATATTTTACTATTTTTTTTAATGTTAAAAATATACCAGATAAATTTTTTTTGACGATTTATATGGCCAGTCCAAAAGTATGCTACATTTCTTGTCAAATCTATGTTTTTATACAAAGTATAACACATTTATATTCGAAATTATTTACAAAACAATATTAGAAATATTGGTTTCATTTAGATGCCCTTATCTAGACTAATCAAAGACTGAGAGTGACCAATTGCTGCTACAGTTCAATATATGCCATACGTCAGAAATAGATTTTTGAGATTGCAAGGATGCAGAATTTTAAGGAAGCTCATTGCGGAGCACTAGCAAAATAATAGCTATTTAGTTCAATGTTTTATATCACATTTTCGTGTACTCTTCTTCCGAACCCTGGTTTACGCTTTTTCGAATTCGCTTAATCTCTTTATGAGTTGATGGTATGCGATCTTAGCGTTCTCAGGTAGACGGTTCCAAATTGGGATTATGCTTAGAACACACATCTCGAAAATAGAAAAGTAGTTCCCTTTTATGTAATATGAGTTTTATAATATTCTGGAGATTAAACGAGCTAGTCGTTAAGTGCAATAAAACGCACCAATGAACTGTGCCTACTAGACAGAATTCGATGCTCTACAGCGACTAGAGTGCTCACGGGGCATTTGCTTATAGGCACGCACGAGCCAGACTCAATGCTCCATACAATGACTTCTGTAGGAGCTGTCGAGACGAGAGGAAACGGTCGCCCACCTCCTCTGTACATGCCCAGCCCTTTGTAAGGCTAGGAAACAAATCCTCGGCGCTTACTTTTTCGCGGATCTATCAGATCTTGCTAGTAAAAGGCCCAGGGACATAGTGCGGTTCGTCCGAGTCACTGGATGGGCTCATGATGCGGTTGCAGACCAGGAGTGATTGGAAGAGAAGCCTTGCGGCATCACAATGGGCCGTGCTCGGCCTAAGTGTGCCAAGGGGATATTCCCTTTGGCAACCGCTCTAACCTGACCTAACCTAAGTGTAATAAATTTGAAAAACCTAATACTAATATGGGTACTCGATTTTAGTATAACATTTCAAAGCTTTCTTTGTGTTAAATGTGGTTCAGTTGTAGTAAACACAACTTTTTCCTAAATTGTGCCGATTTTGGCCTGTATTATCTTAATCTGGCTGTTATCCACCAGGTTCAACTCCTGTACATTGAGGTTGTTGTGCGGTTTGTAGGACACAGATAATACCCATCTCTTTGTGAAAAATACTCTTTTCATGGTATGGGTGGGCCATTCACAAGAATTTATTTTGGAGGTGTTGTATGACACTGCGGTTGGTGCAGCTTGAATTATCCAATAGCTGGATTTTGTGTGTCCACATTAGTTTTATAATGCATAATAATTGTTTCCCAATTATTTGAGTATTAATTCAGCGGAGATGATGATTTCGACGAGACAATAAATAGATTGTTGAACGTGCACTTTCCGCTATGTCTGGGAAAAAATAAAAGTTTAAAATCATAATATCATAATACAATAGTTTTACATACTTCGATTATGTTACGTAGAATTATTATATCATATCTCAAACAAATTTTTGAATTCTATTAATCTAATATTTATGAATAATATCTTTTTAAATAGTTTTTAAACTAATTGAGAATAAAATCCTTAAACGCCACAAATTATTTTTTATAAAGTTAAATTAAAATTAAAATTTATTTTTTGGTTATTATTTATTGCAATAACCAAAAATAAATTTGTATTGCCGTATTTTAATGATTGACATACAACTTACAATGTTTGAATCAATATCAAAGACATTCGGATGATTTTGCATGAACAAAACAGTTTGTTTTTTATTATAAATGATAACTTTCCTGGTCTCTATGAAAATACATTATAGATGAAAGGGGCTAACGAATAATGATGTATTCAATCACTACATATTCACCATAGTTAGGAGCATAATAAAATTTTAATATGAATAGTGGAACTATTAGTGTTTGGTTGCTTCATTTAAGTTCATTTATTTTATAGAGATATAAGTCACATGCCGCAGTGAAAGTGGTTTTTTGTTGTCGACGTTCAGTCTTTAAACACCGTCACGTTCTTTATTCAAAACATTTTCAAATTTATGTAGTTTATTCAGCTTTAATACCAGATAAGCATGACGTTTTTTATGTATTTATTATCAAAACTTCAAAAATAGTTTGTGAAAACGTTTGTAACGGATAGCTAAAGCTGTCTCCTAATGCATCACTTAGCACCTACAAATTAAAAGATTATATGTCTTGTTCTAGTGCCTACAAGGAACGTAGAACCTAAACGAGTTCATAGAGAGCATTCTCATAAATGATATGAGTTTAGTTGATTTTGGTAGACACCTACATTGAACAGCGTTCAAGATTACAAGGTGGTGCCTGCTAGTAGCCTATGAAGATTACTTATAAAAACAATCTGATCAATGTAGCATTCTTTTTACTGAACTCAACCTGGTCCTTAGAAGCAGTGTCGTTCTTATTTGCTAAATTGATCAATCAATGTGCTCTCAATCACTAGGTGTAGTAGGCAGCCAGATGGCAATCACATATTGATTTTGGGCTTAACCTTAGAGAAACTCTCACATACTTTTATTTGGTGGTGAATTACTGCTCTTGTTTCTCAAGGGTTTGTTGATAAATAAGTTTTTGTAAGCAAACTGCATACTGATGTGGTGCTTCTCTGGTACAGACTGAACTCCGTGGATAGATTCTCAAGCATTCTCTCTGTTTATGTCGCAACTCCAACTTTCTTGGCTGATAGATATTCTTCTACATTACGTTTAAAACTCTAATAATATTTTTTTCTGACATATTACGAACTATTGTAGTAGACAGTTATTAGATTAATATCTATCAGAATATTCTAACTATTGCTATAGACATCGCACATATTATCGAAGATGAAATGAATATTTCGCAAAATATTGATATAACTTTGCAATGTTACATTTATGACGCCTTCGCCAATGCATTTTTATTCTTTATCCAAAAATACCCAATATGTTGGTCAGTGGATTTAAAGAGCTTACTTTCTTTGCACATTTTCGCTTTCTCCCGATTTAACTGACAACAACTTAACATAATATAACAGTACAAATTATATGATTTTCAGAAATCTTTGCACTCACAAACTGTTAACTCTTTCAATAAAATTAATATCGAAACAAATGTTGTCTAAGTATAAGTATACGCACGCAGAGCGGCGCGTGCCTACCTTTATAAATGGATTCGTTAAGACCTCGTCGTCGATGATGGGTCTTTACGTTAATTCTTTACTTTTACTTTTACCTTCAAACACTCTTTTCTCCAAATAGGTTTCAGATTGATGTGATACAAGTGATGATGGTAGTGGTGGTGAGGTTGTGCTGGTGATGATGCTGATGGTAGTAGTGGTGGTATACAAAAAGAAAGAACAATAACCTATGGAACTACTCTTTTTACATTTAATACATTACTAAACTCTCACATGGTACTCAATAAAAGAGATGTAAAAACCGGTTTCAAAAAGAAAACTGCAACATCGTAGCGACGATCTAAAAATAAACCAAGACAGCTGCAGCACAGAAGTGTTCCAGCTGACTATTTCTTTCTAACTCAAATGCATACCGAAGACCGCCAAGAAAATGTACAAAAGAAAGTTTGTATATTATTTAGTGTCAGATTAGACAACTAACTAACCACCACAGCGTCTTTAGAGAGCGATTTTACAACTAAATGTCAACGGCACTACATGATGTAAACGAACTTCCGTTGAACTATCTTCTTGTGTTAGCAGCTCTTCGCAATTTTCAATAATGTCTGAGATGCTCCTTAGCAAAGAAGTTGCAAAAGAGAGATTCAAGAGCCGAACAACCTGTTCGAAACAAAAGAAGCTGCCAACTCGTTATGTATGAGTATGAGTGTTAAATTGGGAAAAGAAAAGAAACGCTACATCTTGGTTTGGGTAAAAGTCTTACAAAAAAAAAAAGTGGCCTCAACACAAAACTTAAAGTGAGCCAAACATTAAATGTTTACGTGCAGTCGTGGTATTCAGACACGCAAAGACTAAGAGGAAGCCTTTCAGTCTTTTAACTAAACGAAATATAAACAACAAAAAAATGTCGCAAAGTGTCTTAAATAGGTTATGGCCGCTTCTCAAGAATTTGTTTCTTATTCTTGCATGTGCACAACGCATAGTGCAATGTGAGGGTCAACTAAACTTGTCGCGTGAAGCTCGAGTTATGCCATTTTTGTCGGAATCTCAAGCAAATCTACAGCAGAATCGACGTTCTATACAACTATCACAAATTCGTGCACACATAGGCAAACTTCATCCTCCGCATGTGAATACCTACAACGATCCGTTGTTTGCGCTGAAGCCACCTCTCCCGCATTCACGAGTGCAAATAATGAGACGCGTGCACAATGGCAACTCGAATAAGGCTGTACAATTACTTCAACAGCCTCTTGGATACCAATATGACAAGGCTAAGGCTTCTCGCTTCGCACACACCAAAGACGCAGCTGTTCTAGACATAGCAAAGAACCAATTTTACCAGCCCGATAATGCTCAATTCGCTAACAATCTAAAGTACAATTATGATCAGTATGCACAAAATTTTAAGGCTTCACCGCAGTTTAATGGCAATGTTGTGCTTAAGGAACATGTAAATCGATTTGAAGCTAAGAAACCGCCACCATATACACCAGTTCAACAATATGCCATTCCCACGCAGGCTCTACAATACTCAAAATCAGTTCCATATCATGGTCAGCAGCAGGGATATAGTGTTGTTCCTTCAAAGCAAACACTTTTGCATCAAACCCAATCGAACCAAGGACAAACCAGCTACTCGGTATACGAAGAGGCAGATATGAAAAATTCAAACTCAAATTTACCGCCTGTGGTTGCAGCTCCCTATCTTGCATCGAAGGAAGCTCAAGATTATTTACAATTCATGAGTACAAATGAGTACTTTTTGCCCAAACGTGATCCAAACTACAAACAAATCGATTTGGACAAGGACTTAGTGCATTATCAGGAGCAACTAAAACAAAGACAGTTTCAGTACTCTACTAACCCCCATCACCACCACCAACAGCAGCAACCGTTATCGCAGCAGCAGCAACAGCACACACCCGGAAGTCATTTAACGGATAGCAGCGTTTCTTCGTCATACAACCAACCAATACAAGTTTCCGATTTATTCTATCAACAAGATCCTGCACCACCAAATTCGGCTGTTGTGCGGGGTAGTTACCAAACAGGACAAGATGTGTTTGTTGTCAAATCAGATGGTAATAAGGCAGTCAAACACATTGTTTCAACTCCAATAGCTTCCCAGACAACAGCTCGTACCCCGTACAACAAGATCAAGCATAGCGGATCCACAGCGCACACGCCAGAGCCTGTGCGTTTCGAGTTTACTGAACGGGACGCTGTAGGAGGATCATCAACCTATACAAATACGCCAAAAAGTCAGCAGTTCTACTATGAGACGATTGCGTCCACTCCTCTACCCCAAAAGCCTTTAGTTCTTGCTTCGAGTAATACTAAGTCGGAATTATCCAAGCCGATTACAGAAATTCCAGACGATTCTGAGGACAACGCCGACGTGAATGTTCCGGATACGGTAACTAGTCTGAAGCCAATATATTTACTCGCTCTATATGTATTTTCTTACATTATTTAGGATTCGTTATTTCAAACATCACTGAAAACAACTGCATCTTCCGACGTTGGTATATCAGATGAACCGAAAGATTCCGAAGCATACTGTGAGAAAATATGTGCAAATGTGTATGATGAGAATGATGAAATCGTCTGTGGATCTGATGGATACATGTATACGGGAGAAGCTCAGCTTGAATGTTATTCTTCATGCTTAAAGATAAGTAAGTACAATAGAAATATTTTTTTAAGTGAAAGTAGAGTTTTTTGCATACAAATTATATGTTTTTATCGTAAATGCATAAAAACTTATGAACGTTTGAGTTAAAATTGTTCGATAGAAAGCTCGTTAGAATTTTTGTAACAGTTCGTTTGGAAAAACTGGACGATGTTAAAAGGCGAATTTTTTGTACCTCCTTGACATTAATTAAATCGGGAATAAAAGTATTTATATGGCAATATAAATTATACTAGTACTTAAACTACTTAAACTACTTTTTTAATCAAATGGCACTTTTAAATAGCAAAATTTGAAAAAATCATAAATTCCTAATATTACAAGGAAATCTGCAATTTATTTGTAACTCAAAAAAATTAATTTCTCTTTCTTGCAGAGGTGGCGATAAAAAGCAAAGGATCATGCAGTGCGCTTTAATTAACTATTGTGTTGTTAATAGTTTTAAAGATTATTTATTTTAGTCTAAGAAAATCTAAAAATTAAACGAGCTCCAAATAAAGTTTGTTCAATATATATTGTATATATTACTACGTAATTTGTTTTTTTTATTTATACTTATATTACAGTAAATATAAATTATTGCTGAATCTGGATAAAATTGGCGATATTTTTAAAGTAAAATTTATAAAAAATTACACTATAGACTTATTTTAAGAAAAGATGTAAAATCAATTTAATTATTGTAGGTTTCGTAAATGTTATACGTTTTAACTATTTCCATGAGTAGGCCTCATTCAAAAAACCTGATGCCAAAATGTTCTATAAAAATCTTTATGAACTTGATCACAAAACACAAACCAAGGAACAAATTGTTCCAAAGCAGCGAAATCAAATGGATTTCTTTTCATGTTGATTATTTTTTCTTTGGTCTTAATATGATCTGTATATTATCGCATTTTCCACTTTGCAAAGAACACATTAATTGTTTCGACTTCTTATTATTAACATTTATCTTTCATATTTTAAACCGTTTCTCGATTTCATATTTAATTGTTCAGGGTGTTTACCCTGGAAAACTTCCGTCACTTATTTGTTTGAAGCAATTTTAACTATGTCAACTTTGATTTAGGCAATCACTTCCATTATATACATATACCTCTGATATATTCCCATCTATTTTAAAAAAGAGTTTATTTTTTTATATTTGACTTAAAAGAAGTAGAATAAGTGAAGAATATAGAATGTTGAATATAATTTTATATTATTTCCTTTATATACTGCCCATTGCTATTATGTTCATCATTCGGCACAATATTATTTTCCTCAAAAATTTGTAAAAACTCTTTTTTTACAAATATTATTCTGAAAGAGGGTTTTCAGCGCTACGCCAGATACTACTTACAATATTATAAAATAAACTTATAAAAAGTAAAAGCGATATTTAGAAAAAAAAGGCAAAGCAGTACAAGTCCAGGAAAGAAAATGGGATGCAATGCATTATTAATTCAACTGAAAAAACAACTTTACGAAATAAGGAATGAATCCTAATACGTTTGGATCTCAACATCAAGATTGGCAAATAAAGCCTTTGAAGCGACGTAGGCCTGAACGATATTGTGAATGATGGGCGCTACCGTATGACACTTAGACATAATTTTTGCCACATGTCACACAAGAATCGAAAGAAGATCCAATTTACCGGAGCATTCGAGCTGTGTATCTCACTTTTGCCAGCCTAGATTAAATGAATTTGTTCTTAAGAAACTGACAAATATTTTGGAGGGAATATGCCCAAATTAAAAAAAAGCGTACATATGGATTATTTGCGGCACAACTAACATTCACCTAATTTTAGCTTTTTATATTAAATTATATTGACCGTGCTATTGATTCAAATAATGATTTTAGTTCTTTTCTGAATTGTATGTTTTTTTTTCCTTTTAAATAAGCAAGCTCTTGTATATCGCCCTTTATACAGAGTTGTCTTGGAACAAATGGGTGAAGGCGTCCTCTTGATCTTAAATTGGCTAAGGCGAAGACAATGAAATTTCTCGTGTGTGAGGTCTACTTAAGGGGCATAAATATATCACAGAAAAGGGGTTTGGAGTTTCTTGTGCAGATAACGGTTATTTTTGTGCTGACTTTCTGTATGTCTTGCAAGATTTGAATTTTTTAAATTGGATTTGGCAGCAGGTATGCTCTTTTAGGAATGCATTTATATTCCAAGGATAGTTTAATGTTCCGGCAGTTAATCAATGAAAACTTCTAGCTGCAATTTTCTCCCAACAGGACTACAGTCTTTTCGTCACAAAAAGAATACACTACATAATTTTTATTAACCATTTTGTCCAAGTGGCGCTAATGTACAACTGGTAAAGTTAGATGTAAAGTGGGCGCAGTTCCTTTGGGCGCACCATTTAAATCTAACTCGGCTAACTCCCCAAGCTATCTCCTCCTCCCGTCTCTTTTTGCATGCAGATGTCGCTAAACATTGAATAACATATAACAACTGTAATAAAATCTTACTTCTTCAATATAGATAACCAAACTGCTGTATGTTTCACTCGTCCACCCCATTCAGGAATATTGCTCCTGCGTAAAGAGCCAGCAATACCACCACCATCACAATCGCTTTTTAGAATTGTCTGCTCTGAATGATCTCTTTTTCAAACTTGGCTTTTTAACCAATCACGAACAACCCCCAACTTGGTCAATACTGAAGATTTGTTAAGAAATTATTCAACTTTATTTTTCTCGCTCTAATTTAAAATTTGCTAAAATAAATAAATACATACTTGTAAAACGGAATGAATTAAAACAAAACTTGAAATACAAAAGCAACGCCCGTCCGAATTGTCTTCATTTAAAGCTAATTTACAATTTTGGGTAGGCTTACGAAAACTAAAATCTTTTAATCAAAGGAATTTGTTTATTCTAAAGTTGCTTACATGCTTGTTAAAGATCAATGCATGACAAAATAGCACAAATTTAATGAAAGTAAATAGATATTGTGTGCACTACAAAAAAGTTTCTACTTCCGTAATTGTATTTTGTTCTAACGATTTTTTGATAGGACACAAGGACACAGCACTCCCTTTTTAAAGCTGACAAAAACAAATTTGTGTGTGCGATCAACCTCATACCCTTTTTGCTTAAGTGCAATTCCATTTTTGTAAATTACAGCGTCAAATGGTAAAGCGTGTACGTGTATGCCTACGCCTACACCTTAAGGATAACTACAATACAAGGAGTGCTCTGATGGCTATGGAGCTGCGGATCACTGTGATGTCTTCAGTCAAAAATATATTTCGGTTTGACTTATCCGCTCAACTCTAAGGCTGATTTTAATCAAATTTTATAATTTAAAAACGTTGATCTTATGATTTAACATTTTGTTGTTGCACAAACATTGAATCTGTCAAATTACATACTTTTTGAGTTATCGGTGCAAATGAACTTGTTCGTTTGTCATCATGAACCAAACCAAATGACAGTCTGGCAACCACAATTATGAACTTGTTCTATGGTTCTTATGAATAATGCGCGGTGAATGGCCATTTTCTCATGGTATTCGCGTACTAAAACATTGTGATTGGACAATTGTGTAACAAAAATAAAAAGTCTTGGCTACACGCAGCCACTTACGCTTTTAATAAATGGTGATAATGAGGCGTTAGTACGAAAAATCAAGTTTGCAATTGCTATGTAAAAATACAAATGAATCAAAAAGTAAGCACTGCAAGAGACACAAATTAAATGCAATACACATGGTATACGTACGTACGTACGTACGTCTGTCTACGCATACATATGTAAAACAATGCCAACATCAATAACAAAAACAAATATGAATTCTTTTAAAACATCTCAGATAATTGTGCTTCGTGAAAATCGAAATCGTCTATGTGTATATACATACATACATATATAGTTGTGCGCTTGATAAATGTATGTATGTGCATTATATATATGATAAACACATGCACACACAAATATTAATGCCGTTTCGTTCCTTTCAATTAACTTTTTGTTCATTGGCTCAGCCGCCTAACCCGTGTGGTGACACACAGACAAACGGACAGCGCGTCCGTCGAATGGGCAATAATGGGAGGAGGTAGTAGACAATAGAACCAATACCTTAAAATGTCGGACAATGACATCATAAGCTTAAGCGAGCGTGTGTGGTGCACGCGTGAGTGTGTGTGCGTGTGCGTGTGTAAATTGTCGTTTCAATTCATAATATTTAGTTAAAGGATAAATGTGGTGACATTATCTGCTATTGTAGCATTAATAAAGAAGAGTATACCAAGTGCTCAAACATAAATAGTATACCCAAGTATGTAAAAAGCTATGTACACGATAAACAAGCGTACATATAGCGACATAGTGTATGCATGTACATAGTGCATATCAATTGTGGCTACATAGGTTTCGCCTTTTAAAATGATGCATAATAGTAAGTACTAAAGTGCAGCGCGTTTTATTTAGTTGCGGATGTGGCTGGCTGTTTGTATGTATATACGTACTTTCGTACATACATATTTACGTATATATTTACATACGTAAAAGCAGCCAAATGCTTTGATAAAGTAAGAGCGAAAAATCGCAGTTTGTGCAGTTGGAATTTATGAGTCATAAAAAAATAAAAAGATACAGATACACCCGAAGCAAAATTTCGCCGCTCTCACAGCTGTTGTTTTTTTTTTTTTTGCCAACAAATAGTTAAAACAAGTTTTATGCAAATAAATTATAAATTTATATTACAAAAGGTAAAGATTTAAGCAAAAATATTAAGTATACGCCGGCAGTTTGGCATATTTGTTTATATACGTATATACAACTAGGCAGTATTTGTAACACAAAAGTTTATTTTTGATATGCAGATTATACGTGAACTCTGTTTTGGAAAAAATATTGCAAAATTGGACAAACCCTTTGTGATTTTGTACGACAACGTGAGGTCGTACCAACAAACAGTGCTCGGACGGCAAGCACCATCAGCGAAGATGGTACTAACTCCTTTACGACGCAACCTCAAAGGTAAATTGCTAAAGCAAAAAGAGGTGTATCCCCCCATATATGTATGTATGAAGTTTGTAAATTCCATAAATCACCGTCGTCAATTATGCAAAAACCTTTTGCGGGCATATTTGTAGCTACTGAGCCTGTCGAAACTCCTTTTGTAAATAGGAAAATTTGCTACAAATGCTCATTGTATTTGTATATATATATATATAAATATATACTCGTATTTGTAAACAATTGCCCCGTATTAACCTATTTTAAAATATTTGTCTTTTTTACTTTTACTTAGCTTGACCGATTAGACACAAGTAAAAACTCTTAAGAATCAAAACACAAACTTTGTTTAACTAAATGCGACGACACGAACATCATGCAAAACCATCCAATCGGCTTCCGCGCCAAGTACCAAATTCCAACAGGTCTGAAAAATTCAAGCATTAAAATTTCTATTCAATTATATATTTCATATGTTCCATTTGTATGTGTGTTTTGTAATAAGGCATGCTCATGCATTTTATACCAATCTTATAGAAGGCAAGGACATTTGGACGAATCTCTTTGAGCCAGTTAAGCCGGTTAAGTTAGTTTTGTTTAAGTTTAAACGTTTGTATATATATACATATTGTCTACGACATAACTAAAAATTTGAATTGGCATTTTACATTAAGCTTTAATATATATTATATCAAAATATTTTATTAATTCTCTAAGCATAAAAAAGTACAAATGGTAGAGTGTATTGTTTTGTTAGATTTGCAGCATAACAAGTTTATAAATCGATTTCCATTAATGATTTTTCACATACATATATGGATTAATAAAAGTTTTTGGAACTTTAAAATTTTGAGGCTCACTTAACTATTAACGCACAACATACAATATACTCTTATAGTCGCCACAAAAACAAACTATATTAATTTTATTCGTTTTTGTGTTTCTTACACAGGAGTGACTCAAATGTTTCTAGTGAAGAATGCTCAGTTCAAGAAGCAAAAATCAAAAAGTCGGGACAGCTTCCGCTTAAGACTGTACCAACAAGACACAACTGTACACCGACTTTAAGATCTAAGAGCACAGCACATAATAAAAAACTTCACCGTAAGCAGGAATCATCGCTTGAACAGTTGAGCACTACATCGCAAAGCTCGTCACCTTCATTGTCACGCTCATCATTATCAACGACAGCAGCAACATCACAAGCATCACCTCACAAATCAAATTTATTTAGTCGAGTTTTGAGACAATTTTCAAGCAATGCTTTAACGAGCAATCCAGTCAATAGCAAAACACTTGTTACAAAAGATCAGAACGAAAAGGAAAACAATAACGCCAATCTGGATCAGCCGGAAAAGGAAAAGCAACTGCAATTATCTATAGAAGCATGCACTGAGGGTTTGGGGGAGACAGAACATAATGAGGAAAAAATGGATAGTAATACACATACCCCCGAGGTTAGCGCGAATGCACGTAAGGTTGGAGTAGCTTCAATGGATCCAAGCAAGGATAAGCCACCGAAAGGTGTGCCGAAGCCTACCACTACGGAAAACAATAAAATGGAAGGCAGAAAATCATCGTCTGACTCCGTAATAGACGCATCGTTTGTAAAACAACAATCAACTGGGGTTACGCAATCTTCAAAGACTACTCCAACAGCTTTTAAAGCGCCACAGGGCAAAGTTTCGGCAAACTTTGTTCAAAATATGCGCTTTGTGCGAAAGAATGTTGAGCATTCCAACAGAAATGCCAATCCCTTGCAATTTGTGGAGCTCGAAACCGAGTTTCCACGGGATTACGATGACAACATTGAAATGCTGTCACGTGAGGCAGAGCATTTGGAAGAGCAATTTCGTACACCTACGCGATCAAATGCGACAGATGCAGCCAGTCATCAGGTAGCTGGCATTGTCGAGAACATTATAAGCGAGGCTTCACGAAGTGTGAAATTGGAAAAACCTGAAGATAAAATTCCATCAAAGTCTGTTAAACAGTTAAGTGTTGTTAAACGAGTAGGCTTTCAAGTTGAGGAAAAAGAGGATGTCGAGACGGATTTCGCAGAGAAACAGCCGCAAATCTTTGGTGTGCCGTCTAAGCGATCTGAAAGCGTTGAAGCGACCTCTGAGGATGTAATTGCGGTAGGCACGTCAACTGATGCTTCTGTATCATTGGTGCCATCAACATCTGCCATAGCCGTTGCATCGTCCGCAACATCTATTACAAAAAGCAAGAGTGATGAAGATGATGATCCAGTGGCAATGTCACCATGTGGACGTTTTTTCAAATACGATAAAGAAGTCGGTCGTGGTTCCTTCAAGACAGTATATCGTGGCTTGGACACACTCACAGGAGTGCCTGTTGCCTGGTGTGAATTATTGGTATTTAATATTACACTTTTGTTTATTATGTTAATAAGCGTACAACTACTACTTCTTTAACAGGATAAACAAGTGAAAAAGAGTGAACGCACTAGGTTCCGAGAAGAAGCCGATATGCTAAAGAAACTGCAACATCCAAACATTGTACGCTTTTATACATACTGGGAGTTTCCAGTCGGAAGAAAAAAGAACATTGTTCTAGTCACCGAACTAATGTTGTCCGGTACTTTAAAGTCGTAAGTTGTATATTTTACAAAATAAATACATTTTCTTGCAACTTAAATATGTCATTCTTTGATAGGTATTTAAAACGGTTTAAAAAAATTCACCCAAAGGTATTGAAGTCGTGGTGTCGTCAAATCTTAAAGGGTCTAAATTTTTTACATACTCGTCAATTCCCTATAATTCATCGTGATTTGAAATGTGATAATATTTTTATAACCGGCACCACTGGTAGTGTGAAAATCGGCGACTTGGGACTGGCTACGTTAAAAAATCGCTCCCACGCGAAATCTGTGATTGGTACACCAGAATTCATGGCCCCCGAAATGTACGAGGAGCACTATGATGAATCTGTGGATGTGTATGCTTTTGGTATGTGTATGTTAGAGATGGCCATATCCGAATACCCATACAGTGAGTGCAAGGGTCCAGCGCAAATATATAAAAAAGTGATTTCTGGAATTAAACCAGCTGCGCTGGCTAAAGTTGAAGACCCCAATGTACGTGATATTATTGTTCGGTGCATCGAATTAAAAAAGGAAGATCGACCGAGCTGCAATGAGCTATTAGAGTCGGAATTTTTCGATGAAGACATTGGAATTCGGGTTGAACCAACGGCATCTGAACAATTTCTTTCCGATCCCGAAATAAACATAATTGAGTTTCGTCTTCGTTTTATGGATCCAAAAAAGAGATCTTCGAGGCATAAAGAAAATGAAGCAATACAATTTGAATATAACATTAAACACGATGAGTATGAACAAATTGCCCAGGAAATGATGAAGGAGAACATTATATCAGAGGACGATTCTCGTGCAGTCGCTCGCCTACTTAAGGTTCAAGTCGTATCTCTACTAAAGGAACGTGCACAACGTCAGACGCAAATTAAACTACAAAATGAGAAGTCACGCCTTGAAAAACTTGCCTTACAAAAACAGCGAGAAAGTTTACCGGCCAATGTAGACGAAGAGGAGGAGGAAGACGAGGAATCAGAGGATGAAGAAGATGGTGTTAAATGGAATCAACGTCTACAGCTAACATATGACCTACTAAACACAGATTCGGAAACAAGTTTGGCGCACTCCACAAACAGCGGTGATCCACAAATCTTAGCTAGCAGATCAAATACGTCTTATCAAAATAGTAACCAACAGCAGCAACAGCCGCAGCAGCAACAACAACAACAACAGCAAGTGCCGCAGCTAATTGCAGTACAGCAGCAAGTTATACCAACAGCAGCCATTCCAATGCAGCAACCATCAGCAGTGCATTATATACAAAATCCCCAAATGGCTACATACCAAAATCAAACGCAGCCTATGCAAGAAATGGCTCATAACCAAGTGATTTCACCCACAGGAAATCAACAGCAACCGCAACAACAACAGCAAATGAATGCAACTTCCAATCAACAATTAATTCAAGGTAATTTAACGACACATGTTAACCAGTTGCAGCAACAACAGCAGCAGCAGCAGCAGCAACTTCCCGGTCAAGCCCAGACGCATCAGTTAGCCACGCAGCTTCATCAAATAGCACCAACTCAGCAGGTGCATCAACAAGCAGCCCCAATGCAATCTGTTGGTCCCTCAATTGCAGTAATGCCACAGCCATTACTTGAACAGCAACAACTTTTACCGGACCAGCAAATACCATTGCAACAAATACCGTTACAACAACAACTTCAACAACTTATGCAAAGCAATTCACAGCAACCGGAAGTCTTAGCTCAGCAACAGGCAGCAGGAACACAATGCTCTCAAGTGCCACAACATTTGCTTAATCAGCAAATTCCACAGCAGCAACAATACTATCAACCAGCCCAAATACCTCAGCACCAAATTCAGCAACAATCCTATGTCATCCAACAACCTCCACAACAATCAATAGCTCAACAACAACAGCAGCAACAAATTCTGCAACATAGCCAACAAATTGGCGCGCAGCAACAAATGCAGCAGATGCCACATCAACAGTTCGTACAGCAACAATATCATCCAATAACAGCCCTACCACAAGGGAGTAACCAAATAGCTATGCAACCTGCAGTGTCAGGAGCACAGGTTATAGCACCACAACAGGCCCCAACTTTGCAAATGCAGCCCCAGATGCAAGTGCCAACTACAAACTGTATACCCAATGCTGTGCAGCAGACGGTTTTGGCACCTACATACACCCAACAAAGCCAACAGCAACAGGTGCCTCAACAAATACCGCATGTTATTGACAACCAGCAGCAGCCCAGCGGTGCGCCAGCACCTGCTATAGTCCAACAGCAGCAAATCGGGCTAGAACAACAGCTTTTAAATTTACTACACAACCAAGGCGCACCTGCTGTGGTGCAGCAACAACAGTCAACTCAGCAAGTAGTTCAACAATCAAATCAAATTTCCACAAGTCAGCAAGCAACAGTAGTTCAAGAGCCGACGCCGCAATTAAACGCAGATGCAGCTCAACAAGGCGCCGAGCAAACAGCAATAAATGATCCTGACAAACAGAAGCAACAAGGAACAAAAACTCAAAAACCACGGCGCTCCAATCGAAGCGGAAACGACCGTATCGCCAAACTAAGTGTTACCAGTGTCGAGCAAGGCAGCATTATTAATTGCCACATGGAGAATAAACTTAAGACGATAACATTTAAATTCGAAATTGGTGATGTCAATCCCGTTGAAATTGCAAATAAATTGGTAACCTTTATATATATCTACTTGAATTTACTTACCTAACTAATTGAAAAATGTTACAGATCGCTCAGGACTTACTTTTAAACAGCCAAAGTGCTGCTTTTGTGGAAATGATTAACGAAATTGTTGAGCATGTCAAACAAAGTCCTAACTCGATTCCAGTGCCATCGACTTATCGCCGTAATGTGGAGAAGGTACTTACAATTAACGTATACATTAAAAAAAAAAACATTAAATTCTTCTTTTAGTATTTAAAAGTTAGGAGCTGTCAGTCCAATTAACTAAAAAACTCTCTAGGTTAACAATTATTAGAAAACTATATAAAGTTGTATTATTTGTGTACGTACTTCTACAAAAATATATCGGTAGCCCGCAGATATTAAAACAATAAATTAATCATGATCGATTCAATATGGATAAATCATCAAAATCGACAATGATTAAATTATGCTTGCCCAACCATTAGTATGTATCTCTACAGTGCAAACTTAATATATATATATATAACTTTATTGCGAAACTAATGATTTAATCTTTAAAAAAAATCAATATGCAGCTATTGAAATTCGTTTTAATTTCACAACTTCAATTCTATTTTAAACACGATTTCTCTTTGATTGTTTATCTCCACTTTAACATAACAGGTCCGTCACGCATCCTTAACTCGACAGCGTTCCTCATTTAGAACACACCAAAGACATAGATCTGTAAGTGTTTATTAGACCAGGCTTACCTAAAACATTTTTGTTGTCATAGCAAAACTTGGTTATATTTTAAAAATATTTGAGTTTTTCTGTTTTATAAGTAAAAAAGTATACTAAGAAATGTATATAGTTTGATTTTTTATTATAAAGAAATATTTTTAAAGTTTTTTCGAATCGAAATGGTATGAATACAAACATTTCTGTTAAAGATGTCTCTGTAATATTTGCTCTAATGCTTTTCATCATTTAATTGACGCAATAATATAAAATCAATTTAATTTGGATTAATTATAAACTTGTAGAGCATAATGACGAGATCACTTTATTATTATGCCCAAAGGGTATACACAGGGTCTATATGAATGTTTTTAAGACGTAGAGAAAGTTGTATCGTTATAATCCTAGACTTTGGTTAGCCGTCTTAGTTTGCTATTAGCTGAGCAAAATAAATAAAGAATATATATGCGGAAGACAAAAAATACGCCCGATTCTGGTCTTGTTAGAGTTTTTTATTTGATTTAGATTGTGCTATTTTTCATTATTAAAATGATATATGTTTAAAGGTGTAGTTAGGGAATTTCTTTAATATTTCGTTATTTCTAATAACTGAAGAATGCACTTCGTATGGTTTCTACTTATTTACCGTATAATAACAAATATGGGCGTATTTTTTTTTAATATGAGATCTTTTAACACTAACTAACTTGCATTTCATTGCAACTTATGGCTATTTCTTTATAACAAATATATATAACATATTGATAAAGCTAATCCAAAAAAGTATTAGTATTATGTGTCTGAATGTCTCTATATTACTCTTTGAAAGCAAATTCAAAGACCTTCAAATTATTAAGCTTCATCTTTCAATCTACTTTTTATGTGTTACAAAATATTAAAGTTATTAGCTATTAATTTTTATTTAAACCTACATGTAAGTACCAATTGCATTAGAGCGACGATGAAAATTTTAAATTCAATTGATTTGAGATGGTATGAGACGTTCCACTTAAAACCATTGTTTGACAAGAATCTATAAATTTTCAACGACTACATACATTTTAGCGGGATGAAACCGCCACCGACATAACCAAGATGTTTGAGCCGACTATTCACGGTGTAGAGGCTCTAGCATCGGCTGGCGTCGTCGATGTCACAAATAGCGAAAATTCTAACACTGCGGATGTCAAATCTCTTGCTTCACAAGGAACTAATTTGGAATTGCAAGCGAATACAAGAACTCCGCCAACTACAGCATCAACTGTATCGTCCTCGTCAACTACATCGCGAGATGCAGGTAACAATAGCAACGATGTAACAATTGGATCTGGCTCAGTTTCACGTAAAACCAGTACGGCATCTGAATACACTTCGTTATCTATTGACTATATAACGGACAGTGTTGTCACGCCTGTTAGCAACGAGGTGGTCCAATCACAAGAAACGGCCAAAAGTAAATCAAAAACTGGCCAAATGACACGAAATTCTATTGTAAGCCGCATGAAAAAACTGTGGGGTACCACAACTCCCAGAAGTCTAAACATACCGTTGAGTCCACATTTTAATATTGAAGAAGATTTGAAACACACAAGAAGCCTAGATGACTTAACTCAAGTGAAGATAACATTTGATATGCCATTACGAACAACAAAAGCCTTGGATCAAGGTCAGTCCGCAAATAACAAAGGCAATGAGGCAATTTCGATGACCAACCAAACATCAGCGATGCAACCTGCTGCAGGCGCTGCAGCCTCTTCGAATAGTGCTAACACCTTGGAGCAACTTAAGATTGAGTTAGAAAATATAACACATGCACATGCTTTTGCCTCAGCTGTTGTTGCGTCCATTGGCACCAGGACAGGAAACCATCAGGCCTCGCCAACAATAACTTCAATGAAAACCTCTCAGCAACCTCAAGAGGTACTCCAAGTTCGCACTACTGTTATGTCCTTAGTAGTTTGTTGTGGCACTTAATTTCTGTTTTTAGTGTCTGCTTACCAGTAGATTATGTCTTAACATTGTGTTAACTAATTTATGCTTTTTTTTGTTTTCTGGTGTTATTATTGAAACCATTCTTTTTTATTATATGTTTTTCAGTTACTGAAGTTTTTATTATAAGCATTTGTGCTTACATTAAATGAGTTTAGAGAATGAGCAAAACCAAACTAGTATATGGTAAATCCAGAAGTAATTGAAGCAAATAAAATTGTGATTTTGCTAGATATCCTTAAACTCAATACTCTACACTCAACTAATGTATACACAATTTCAACTTGGAGATTTTTTGTCCTTTTGGGTTTGTGTATTGTTAATCATAACTAATGTTTGTCTACTAATGCTTTTGTTTGGTTAGCCGCTATTTTGTCTTTTTACCCTTCTTTTTGGGAAATAATCTATTTTTTAGTTATTTAAATAACAATGAAACAAACTATCTTAACTATATATATATATATTGTATATAATACGGTGTGCAGGTTACAAAACAAAATGCTAGTATTTCGGTACCTACACTTGGCCAAAACACGCCCACCGCTGTATTAAGCTCGGCTCGGGGCTCCTCGGTTTACAATTCTCGTCGCACGTCTATAGACAATAGCATGGAATCCGATATTCAAGCTGAAGTTATCAGCGCAACTGCTTTGCCTGTCGAAAATGTTGCTTCAGATACGGTAATTTCTGGTAACTCTACCGTAAAAGAAAAACTTTCGAAACAAGGTAGTCTTGACAAATCTACAGCCACTCCTATTGGAGGCGTGCCGAATAACGCAATTGCTGATAACAGCCAGCAAGCACCCCAAAGGAATCCCAGTAATGGTTCCATTAACCAAAACTCCATAGCAGACTTGGAGAAAAAGTTGGCAGCATTACGAAATTCTGATAATACAGAGGAGGTAAGCGTATGGCCACGCAATATTTTAAATCCGCAAAAACAACGCATGTCCATTACATTTAAGCATTTGTATTTCATTGACTGAACAAAAACTTTTGATTTCTAAAATTTCAATCACAATTTGTTTTAAAGCCTTCAGCAACAGCAACTATTAATAAGCCGCCGGAGGAAGCGACCAACCCAAGCGCCCGAAAAATCTCTCGCTTCAGCGTAAGTCGAGTGCAGGAACAAAAAAGTTCAACAGACGAAACAACGCAGAATCAACTGAAGATAGATCTACATGTTGCTGCCAATGCAGGTCAAAATAATAATTGCTCTTCCGCCCAAAATGGTAGTTTGGTTAATACTCCTACAGAACTTATACACTCGCCCATGCAAATATCCTCAACACCCATTAACAACGTGCAGTTAATTTACCAGCCGAGCATAAATAACAATGGTGTGTTACCTCCTGGTCAGATCATACAAAATGGTGTGCCCCCAGCCACACATCAAAGGCAACAACAGCAACAGCCAATATCCCAAAATATTACACCACAACAACAGCCACAGCAAGCGCATAATGGTCATCCCTCACAAATGACAAACCAACAACAGCAGCAACAACCACTGACAACACAGACAATGCCATTATCGCTTATTCAGCAGCAACATCAACAGCATATACCACAGCAGCAGCAACAGCAGCAACAACAACCACAAGTAGTCTTGCAACAGCAAACAACTTCACAGCAATTTAGCAACTCCAGCAACACGATGCAGCAGCAACAACCTCATCCTGGTCAACAAATAACCCAAGCACAACAATTTCTGCAAGCACAGTCACATCAAATGCATCAGTTATCCCCACAGGTAGTTAACCAACCTATTCAGTTAGTCTCAACAAGTCAGGGGCAACAGCAACAACAACAACAACTGCCAATGCAGTTCTCTACCCAAGTATCATCTTCTCAGCAACTTGTTGGCCAGCAGCCTCCCATGCAGACGTCTATGTTGCCGCAGCAGAATATGACAACTACAATATACAGCCAACAGTCTCTACAACATATTACTACACCTCAAAGCTTTCAAGCTGGTAGTGTGCCAAATCAAATAACGCAACAACATCCGACGCAGTTGGTTCAGCAACCAGCTTTGCTGACGGGACAACAAGCCGCTCAGGTGCAGCATGTAATGCAGCCCATTTTCAATGCTATAACTGGAGAAGGTAATCGTACAAATAGGATAGCATTCGTCATTATACATTTATCTGTAATCAAATTCAATACTCATTATTTCAGTTGCGGAAGAACCTGTCTCTCTTGCGGCAACGCATCCACATTTGTTGCCAAGCGATATTCAATCGGTAAGTTGTGTCCAAAACCTGTAGATTTTCAAATTCCAATTTTTTGGCATTTTACCCCTTTCACAGGATATAAAGCATAACTTGGATTCTTTGGTTAACCAGTTGTGTAACACCCGATTAGGCACAAATCAGCATCAGCGACTATTGCTATTACGACAAAGGCAACTTATTGAAGAGGATGAGCTTCGCTTAAAGCACTACGTCGAATACGAGAAGTTTCAAAAAGCGCTGCGGCAATGTATGGCCTGAAAATTGTGTAAAATATATATTATGTTGCCAATAATTGATTTTTTTTTATCACAGCTATTAGCACAAATGTTCCAGCTAACACAGCTTACTTTCCACCAGCCGCTGCACCGATTCCGGCAAATTTAGGTCCACCGTCTACTTCGGGATCGACTAATGCAACGCCTGCAATACCTGGTAATACGTAGTTAAAATAGCAAATTCTGGAATTATATAATCGTATTCAAAACAAACTATGCATACAATGCTATAAAAACTTTCTAATGAAAATAATTTTCTTACTCTGACATTGTATAAGCGAATGAGTGCAGATAAGGCGGGCCGATTTTTGAACAAAATAAATTCTGCACTTTGCTTATGATTTCTTTTGAGTATTGGCGAAATGTTGGAAAGTTGTCTGTAAATACTACCAATAAATAGTCAGTCACGCGGTATTAAGTCATGCTACTGTTATTATATTAATTTTTATTTTCATAAATATTACCGAAAATTTTCCTGTTTATGTTCCTTTTTGTTCGAGATTAAATTAAAGCCTTAACCAAGTTTATTTAAGAGAATTGTATATTTTATTAATGTTAAATTGTAAATAAAACATATAAGCATTGTAATCGTACACCTACATACATAAACATTATACGAATATATAGAATTTTTGAATAATCAAATGTGTACTTCTACATAGTTGCTAAATAAATAAAATAACTTATTACTCTGAGTACTGCTCTATTGTATTTTATATAAAAAATATATTTTTCGAACATATGTAAATTATATATTTCTAAGAAAAAAGGAACGTACAATGATGAGAGCTTGTTTTCGAAGTAATTGAAAATGAGTGCCATTTTACTTTAGATATTTTAAAACTTTAATTACTGGTTAAACGCAATCTCATGACGGCTCGCATATAAACTTGGGTATTTTAAGGAAACGAAACAGCAAAATTTAATAACTGAGCGACATAACCGAAGCATTGATATTACAATTGACAAGTAATTTATTCAATGTTATAAAGGCTTCATGCAAGCTTATATGAGAGCGAAGAATTTGATAACATTGAGAGATTGTGTTTGAGAACTTATTATCGATGTTATTATCAACTTATTTTTTTTTTTATTTATATTCGTTAAGCAGAGAAACAGTTATCATGGTTAACCTTAACATTGCTAATGGCAAACTTTACTCCAAAAAAATTAAAATCTCATATTATATTTACATATATACAAAAGCAGAACATGGAAAAAAAATAACCAATTAGTAAAGTTTTAAGAAGAAAGTACATTCAGGTATTGCTCCATTTTAGCCTTCGTACCGTCCGCACGCAGCATGTTGTATCGGCTAGTGTGCTGGTTGATTTGCTTTTCGGCCATTACCAGGTTTAGGTCCCGATGTAGAGCTTCACCTCAAATATACCATTGGCATCCTGTTATGAATCTGATGAATTTGTTTTGAAAGGTTTGTATTTTCTTCCTGTTTAAGGCTGCGGCCATCGTATAGATTTGTGCACCATACTTCCAGGAGGGCGCTGTAACGGCATCGTAAAGTGCGCGCTTGCACCTTAAAGGCAGTCCGCTGTTTTTGTTTAAGACCCAGTTGAGTCTGGCCACTTTATATCTGCAGACTTTAAGTATGGCCTGTATATGCGGCTTGAAGGTTAGCCGCTTGTCCAAGATGACTTCTTCGCAGCTTCTTGTGCGATTTCTAGCACTTTGTCATTTAGCCAAAGGTTAGGTGGCACGCTTCTTCTAAAAGAGTAGCAATCATTCCATCTTCAAGCCCAGCTCTCAAGAAGATGGAGATATTCTTGCTCAGCATCTGCAGCTTCATACTCACACGATGGGGAGTTAAACATTTAGACGCCATCTGCATAGGAGGCAAGCTGAGACCTATTTTTTAACGTCCAAGCTGCCTGGCCGGGTGAAGGGATTCAGCAGTATACACTGAATAAAGAAGCGGAATAAGCACGCTTCCTAGAAGCACATCTGCAGCTAGCCCGTGTGTATTGGAGATCGCAAAACCAACTTGCACTTCAAATTGCCTGTTATGCAAATATGACTTGAGCATCGCGTAAAAAGGGGTTGGCAAGCTTCTTTTTATTTTGACAAGTAGGCCAACATGCCACACTCTGCCAAAAGCTTGCTTGACATCAACAAATACTCCATTGCAGTATTCCTTGTTGTCAAATGCAGCCAGTATATGTTTGACAACTTTACTCTATTGAGCCATGTCCACTTCTGAAGTCAAATTGGAGGTCTGATATTAGACATGAGTTTCCAAGATTAGCGACCCGAGCCACTAACAGTTTTTCCCAAAGTTTAGATAAGAATGGCAACAAACTCATCTGCCGGTAGGATTCAGGGTACTGTTCCGGCTTACCTGGCTTGTGTATCATTATAATGCGTGCATTAAAATACTGAATCTTCAACATTGCGTTGAAGATCATTTCAAAGTTAAGAAGCGCTCTCTTGGCAAGATCTTCAATGTACTGTGGCAGAACTTTACTGCGGTAGAACTTTTATGGCACCAGCTAGCTCTTCGAGTCACACGTGCTTTAGTGGAAGGCTCATCTGCAGTGAGGTCTCGAGTTCCTCCATGGATTCCTCCTGGAGATCAGCGATTTCAAAAGGCTCAAATCGATTTTCAAATGTTTGGCGAAAGTTGACGCTTCTTCCTCTTCAGATGTACAATATCCGCCTGAGCCAATTTCCTCTCTTGCGTATGGTCTATGCAATCCATCGTTTTAGGCACCTTTTGGTAGGAAAGTTTTAAACTTTTATGCTACGTCCTGTTTCCAATTTTTACATTGTATGGTAAATCCTAGTTCCAAGCTAGCCGCAAATGTGAGACAGTCAGGTTGGGGACGCGAATTAGTTTCATAGTAATCTATTTTTGATATAGTATAGTAGATTTGTTCGTGTATGATGGAGGCGTGGCAGAAAAGTTCTTTATACGAAAATGATAGTAATTGCCCGTGCTCCCATGGGTAGCACGATGATGGGTAGGGGATGATTGTCGCATCCGAATGAACCATGAACTATATGAGCTCAACAATATCATAGATCTCGTCTATAGCAATATGGTACGTCTGCGCTGGGTGGGCCATGACGTTCGTAAGGATGAAGACGCTCCAGCGAAAATGGTGTTCAATACGAAAGCCGACGAAGGAAGGGATGACTACAGCTCCGGTGGAAAGACCAAGTAGAGGAGGACATATCTTCCCTTATAGTGACCAATTGGAGAAGACGCACAAAAAACAAGGTCGCCCGGCGAGAGTTGGTGAGGCCGGTTGTAACCCGGTATTAATAGGAGTCCCCAACTCCCATACTTCAAAATATTGAGATTTATTTTTAATACTTTTGTTTAACATGCTTACCCTGTATTGCAAATTTGAAGTCGAGAGAGGCAGAGCTATCAAATAAAATAGATAATGAAATACCCGACAAATTTCACAGATACGGCGGGACTACAGAATCGCATTAAAACCAAAGAAACCGCCTTAACTGCAGATAATGTTCGGTAATATATTTCTTGATTTTTGTATTTTATAATAAATTTAATTATTTTAAAGCAATAGAGTACATAATCTTTTTAAAAGTCTCAGCTTAATCGCCACTGTTTTTGCTTGACCTTTGCCAAGAACTCCAAAACCATCTTCAGTAGAAATGGCAATCTTTGCTTTCATTGACCACGACTCTTAAAAACCCGTGTCGTACATCCATTAGAAAGGTCAACCGGAGCAAAAAAAAAAAAAATACAATGTTAAGAAAACATTCTTTTTAAGCTGTGTGCAAATTTTATATTTAGTTTGTGCAAGCAGAACACGCACGTTATACCCAAACGAAAAAGTCGCAAACCCCTTAACTAAAGTGTGATCCGAATAAGGAGTGATCAGTGACGATAAGCGCTAGAGCAACACACTTTTCTGAAAAAACTTGGTTTTATTATAGGGCACGCAAGTTTATTTTAGTTTAGCACCATATAAGAGGATGAGTGTCTTCAGCAAGCATGATAACACCTTAGTTTGAGTTTCATATAAATCGGTGTACGTTTGCGTAAATCGGTTGACTGCGTTGTGTATTTGTAAACTTTATGAACATCCCTAACAATATCCTTTTTCTGAAAGTGTACGTAACAGACACACATTTATTGGTGTTTTAGCAAATTTTCAGCAGTTGGCCGCCCAGATTTGAAATAACTTTGGCTACAACTTAAGCAGTCCTGAAGCGGTATACACCCATATAATTATTACTGATGAGTAATGCTGGTAACTAAAATATCATGTGCATTCCCGATTGGAATACTGCCAGCTGCTCATCTCATATATGTATATGTAATGACATCCCTAACATAAGTCTAACGACACGGATTGCATTTTTTTAACTAAAAATAACTAAAATAAAGATTTTTATCGTCTCTTAATATAACTTTGTCCATGTAGGTCAATTGATTTCAGAAATTCGACAGTGGAACCAGAGGATCTATACTTGCTTGCAGATGGTTTAAAATTTGGCAATGCACTTTATATAATTATATACACAAATCCAATTGTAAAACTCTTAAGGTACAAAGCAAACAATTATATCATCTTTATTAGTAATATTTAAACACGAAAAGCAGTGTTTAGACTTGGTCTTTCAACCGAAATATGGTATATACCATTTATGACGATAACATAATAAACAAGTTAACGAATAAACAATATGGAAAATAAAGGATTGTGTGATCTAGCTACTTTACAAAGTAACATTTGTAGTGTCCTCAATTTTATTTCCCCACTCCCTGGCCATTATCATGATCTCATTCATGGATAGCTTTGGGCCAATTAGTGGGTTCATCTGGGTCATGTAGCAGCACAGCCAGCTGTAATTATATTTGTTAAAATTTTTGCTTTAATACAAAAAACCTTGATAGAACTTACAAAAGCCAACATGTTGAAGCAGTTAGCATCAAGCAACATTGAGTTACGCTGTGAAAATATAATTGTCAGAGTTAAAAATTTTTCCAAAAACCAAATGAAACTTACCCTTTGTTAGGTCCACGAGCAAAGAAGGGACAAATGATGCCAATGAATGCCCAAATGCAGGTAATAATTAGAGGGGGAATGTATGCTTCAACCATTTTAGCTAATTTATGAACACAACAAGTTCTAATACTGCAGATGTTTGCTTGTGTCGGCTGTCTTTACCGAAAAAAAAACAGAAAGAAAAGGCGATCGATCGCTAAGAAATACAATTTTTTCGTTTTGTGAATATCACATGACAGACATGAGACAAAATCAGCTGAAAGTTAACACAAGGCGTTGCCATACATTTTGAATATGCGCATTCATTGGCAAGAGTAGGCAACCGTTTAATGAGTTGGCAGTGCTGCAGTGAGTTATAGTGACTGCCAAAAAAGAAGAAGAGGCATTCTATAACCTTACGGCATCGATTTTAGCAATCACAGATAAAAGCAAATTAAAGAATCAGTAAAAATGTTTCCTGAAAGTGCTGCTCGCTTATTAGTTCCTACCCTGCGGGCTACGATGCAAAGGCGTTGCCAATCGGTTGTGTCTGGCCCTCCAACCCAGCACATCTCAAAAGCAGTGAGTTCAGCATAAGTTATTTGATTACGTAAACCCAAAAACGCACCAACTACGTTTCTTTTTTTTGCAGGAAAAGGTAATCCTAGGCGGTGGCATGTGCGTTGCCTCATTGTTCATTCCTGCTTGGGTTTTATATCACATCCGTGACTACAAGGGTGGCAAGTAATTGTGATTGGGTTAATGTCATATGGCGTTGCACACAAAAGATCAATGTATTGGCTTATGAAGTGTAGCGTGAATTGAAAAATAAATTAACTTAAATTTAATCTATTAATGGCATGTTTTTAATGGATTCTATAACAGTCAAATAGTTGTTCCTCCGTAAAAATATGTTAAAGCAAATTTTCATCGTCGTCAAACAGCACATCTGACTTATGCTTGTGTTCTGGCACTTTTCGGATTAAGTGGCAAGCCGCACCAGAGCACTGATACTTGGAATCCATTTTGGCCAGCATGAGCAATAACGTGCTCATACAAGACATGGACATTCAGGGCAACGCCCTTGGGCCGTAAAAAAATTCGTATACTAGGATAATAAACAATAATTTTATGTTATGGGCATACAATGTTTTAGTTATACTTTGAATACAATAATTTTGGGTATAAATTCAGGGATTTACTTTTTCTTCTCATCTTCTTTTGATTCACCCTTCTTATCCTTATCCTTATTAAGCGATCCAACCGCATCGCGCACAGCTTCCGATTGGGGATCTACCCCAGGTAGGTTTTCTAGCACGCTTTGTAGAAATGCTGGATCCCCAATAACTTCAGAATAATCCTCATCAACATCCATGGGTGCAGTAGTTTCATCAGTTTTCGGGCGTTTTGCCTGCTGGGTAACAGTTTCGTCAGCAGCGTCCTGCATGGACATTTGCATTGCAAAGGCAATTTGCTCTTCCTCAGTCATATTTGCGAAGTCTGGCAAATGATCTTCAGCTGTTTCGGTCGATAAAGCTAAAGCACGCTGTAGCATTGCTTCCTCTGAATTGGGCTCAGTAACTGCTGCGCCAGAACCGCCAGTACCACGATCGCCACCAGGAGCTGCATTTGTCGAGGCTGTTCCTTCAGTGCCAGCAGAAGCATTGTCATCAGCATTAGCACGGCGCTGCTCGCTTTCTTGACGTAAACGCTGCTCTTCCATCGAAACACGCAAGGCAAGTGCCAACTCTGGATCTTCATTGGGATCGACACCAAACTCGAAAACAGCACCTCCCAAACCAGCTCCACCCATGCCGTCTTCACCTTGTATAATTGGCGACGAGAGCAATGCATCAGACAAAGCCGAACCACGGGGCACGCTGACCAAGTGAGATCCAGTTCCATCCTTGCCATTAAGAGCATTTACAAATGCTGTTAGCGTTTCGTTGTTGTTTGCATGATCGCCAAAGCTCACAATATCAACATTCACCTTCTCTTTCTTCAGGCGCTTTGCTTGTTTAACCAATTCGCCTTCTTCGTTGGTTATTGGTGAGCCAACAAAAACAACAATTCGCATTTTATGATTTTTTCCTTGACGATGCTTTAACACCAGGTGAGCAATTCGAATTCCTGTCAACAGATTGATCTCACCTTTAGGTTGAATTAAATGCATTTTTGAGAATATACGACCAACTTCACTGGTCAGTGTAGCTAGAACTTCGACGGTGCTGTGCCAAACAAGAAAAATGTATATCGTCCAGACTTTTGCAAGCCAAATACAGGTACTTACTCGGAAAGAGTCATGAGGCCGACATTATTTTCTGGATTCGACCGAAGTTTGGTAAGACAAACCAAATTAATGCCATCTTTTTGTACATTCAAACGAGTTGGAAAGTAGTCGCCGTTCCGCTGGTAATCACTGTTGTCAAAACTAAGAAAAGAAAGGCGATCAGTGTTTGAGTAACGGTAGCAAAATATTAATTAGCCATTATACGATTTAAATAATTACTGCGTATGAGTTATTAAGAAAAAGTAAGTTTCATACCATATCATAGTACTTTCGAGGACCATTTTTGTTTTTTGCTTGTCACTTTGTCACTGAACTGTAATTGTAATGACCGATTGATTCAGAAATATTTATTTATCGATAATTTGCAAAGCACCTCTTCAAAACAGAGCTGCGAAGTTTTAATGTTGAAATTCTCAATATCGATATTATTATTGATGGCAGATTTTTAAAAGAGAACTAAAGATACAAATTTTGTAAAATATTTTTTATTCAAGAAAATATTTTTAATAAACTTCAACGCCATGTTAGTTGGACTTTTAAAAGACTTTATTTTATGTAAGGCCCATTACCGTTATGAACATGTAACATGTTAAAGATTGATTGTTATGTTGAAAAGATTTTATGTATGCCTAACATGCTTATTTTTAGTAGCAAAGAATCCTATTTTTATTTTAATAACACATTAATTAAATACAATTGCACCAAATATTGAAAAGCGAAATTAGGGCAAATGAGTGCAGTGAGTTTCCAAGACAAAAGAGACTGAGAGATTTCGATACCTCGATATACACAAGGCCAATTGGTTGTTCCCTGATCAAAAAACACGTAACCAAATCATGCATCGAGCGATTTGGACGTGCGTACGTTTCCCGGTGTCGATATCGCCGCCCACAAAGTAGATGCGCCTTTCGAGAGCTATTGAGGTCGGCATTAAAACGAAAACGGTTTAACGTAAAGATTTGAAAAGTTAAGGCTGTTGAAATAGGCCAGCAGTCACTTAAGACTTATACAATAAATATTGTCACTGCAGATGGGAGACCTTTTGCGCAGTAATGTTCATGGAATGTCAATCCAATGTATAAAGTATTTTTGATCTCTCCTTAAACGTCAAAAAGACGGCGAGCAAGAGAAAAACTTAATAATTGGTGAGTGGAACCCAAACCTCATTCAAAATAAATGTGGCAGCTAGGAATGATTGGTAACAATAAAAAATGCGACCATTGTTAAACTCTTCAGATTGATTTAACTATTAGAATGCTTTGCGTTTATGGAACCTTATGGAACTCATTATAAATATAATCAAAGAGATAATGGGAAAAATATGATTCAAGACCATGGACATTATAAATGATGAGCCGGCATGCGCCTGGTGTTATGCTTTGTATCTTGAACGTTAATGAACAATGCACCAAAACAAATATAATAAATGAATACTTTTTGTCCTTCACTACACTAGCGTCGTTTCCTAGGCGAAGCAAGGCGATATCTCTACTAATTGCTGTTCGAAGGGAACAGGCACCTACTGTTTACAGCCGAAACAGTGTATTTTAATACCTATATATACAATGAAATATTCAAACTTTTTATTGTTTTCCATTTCGTTCGTGGAACGATTGGAAATCTTAGTCATGGGTTGAGATTTTATTGTGGGCGACTAATTTAAAGCATTTAAGCGGAAGTACACAAAATATCCATTAATAATTGGGTACATTCATTAGTTATACATAGCTTATGAGTCTTACACTAGAAGTGGTTTTCTACTTTTTAATGTCACTTTCATATATCCATTTGTACGATTACACCAACACGTTTAAATGTAATTGTCTGACATTATTGGTTTGTCGGCTAGTAATTAGTACTAATAGTCTTAATGGTTAAACGGAAAAATGTATTGTACAATTATTTTTGGCTTGAAACACTTCTACACTTAAGACCTGTATTCAGTCTACATCTTAAGATGAAAGCCTTAAAGCGGCTTGTTAAAGTGTTCTCAAAGTTGCGTTTCACTCAAAATCATATAGTGGACTTTTTTAGGAATACTTCTCTACAAGGGCTAAAATATATTTGTGGCAACAACCTAGCTGGCTGGGTTCGATTTTATTTCTCCATAATTTTTCTAATTGTAGTATATGTTGCTATAAATTTGGCAACTAACGTATTTTACAAATGGGAAGGGACACCAGTAATAATTGGAATCAGCTCGAGCATGACTTCTATTCAGAAGGTCCCTTTTCCGGCCATAACCGTGTGCAACATGAATCAAGCCAAGAACTCCAAGGTGTCACATTTTACAAGGTAAGACAGCGCAAAATCGTAATTACAATATAAAAAAATAAAAAGAAGCATATCTCGTATTGCTTTCCTAGGCATTTTATCCTATTTTTTACTATTGAAAAATGGTAACAAGCGTTTTTTCTTAATTTGTAGAAATAGTTTAGACTTTGCGAGGCTGCAGAAGACCTGCTTTGTAGCTATGAACTACAGTCATTATCGAAATCTTTCGCCACGCAACAAGGGTGATACGTTTTCTAATTTTATTGTGAATGTAAGTTATATACTTTAATTGATTTTTTTTTTTTTTTTTTTGATTTTAAAATTAATGTGTAAAATTTTATAGATTTCTGAAAGATGTCAAGATATGATTGTATCTTGCCGCTTTGGACAAAAAAAATTCCCGTGCAGTGATTTATTTCGAGAGATATTTATTGATGAAGGCTTGTGCTGTGTATTCAACTTACTGCACCCGCATTATCTTTATAAATTTAGGTACAGTTTAAACTTAAGCTCTAAATTGAGAAATTCGTAAAATCGATATCAAATGTTTATGTTTTAAAAGCGCGTGGAGTAATATTGGATTATATAAAACAAATTCAATTTTATTTTGTTTTTCAAGTACGCCTTATGTACGGGACTATACATCACTAAGAGGCTTCAGCGATATAGCTGTTGATTGGAATCCCATGACTGGATACCCTAAGAAGCTTCCAGCTGCTTATTATCCACGACCTGGAATTGGTGTTGGCGTCGCCGCAGGTCTACAAATAGTACTCAATGGTCATGTAGATGATTATTATTGTTCTTCTACGAATGGACAAGGGTTTAAGGTTAGTAGAAAATATATATCAAAAGATATTTTTTATTTAAAGTGAATTAATCGTAATGTGTAGGTGCTTTTGTATAATCCAATTGATCAGCCTCGAATTAAAGAATCTGGGCTGCCCGTTATGCTTGGACGTCAGACAAATTTTCGCATTATTGCCAGAAGCTTTGAAGCTTCCCCCGACATACGAAATATACGGCGCGAAAGCCGACAATGCATTTTTAGCGACGAGCGAGAGTTACTATTCTATCGCTACTACACTCGACGTAATTGCGAATCCGAATGCGATGCGTTGTACTTTCTAAGGCTTTGTGATTGCATACCATATCATTTACCAATGGTTTATTCGAATGGAACAGTATGTGATGTACCACATTTTGACTGCTTGAGCAGAGCAGAGCAGCAAATTTTTGATTTTGACAGTATCGCATGCAAAGATCGTTGTCTTACAAGTTGTCATGATATAATTATATTTCCTGATGCATTTTCAACACCTTTTACCCACATTGCTGAGAGCCTGCAAAATTCATACATTGGCAATTTATCCAAAGACTATATTCGTGAAAATTTAGCAGTCGTAAATTTTTATCATAACGAACTATTTTTTCGCAGTAACGTCAAATCATCGTACACTGGGCCAACCGAGTATATGTGTAAGTCCCAATCACCAAATTTTACTATTTTTTTTTTAAAGCTAATAAGTGTTTTCTCATTACTACGTAGCGCTCACTGGTGGCATCATGAGTTTAATGATTGGATTCAGCGTTATATTCATAGCTGAGTTTTTTTACTACGTATTTTTAAGATTTTTACTTGAGTATACTGACTATTGGAGTTTAGTTTTGAGAAATCACTTAAACATTTCAAAATGAATTGAAAGTTTCTCACGCACTCTTACAAAGTGTCACCTGCAAAATATCGATAAAATATCGTTTACGCTATTAATCGAATGCGTGTTATAAATAAAAATTTATGTGTTTCAATATCTTATGCACGCGCAACACATCGATAATAATTCGTTTACATTGTTAATCGAATGTGCATTGATTCGATCTACATAGTTGATACATCCTATACAATAAAAATAAATGAGAAAAAACTTTAGCTGTCTGTTGTCGAAATCCTGACTAACGTCAAACGTGCTGACAATTACAAAAAGTAAGTAGCTTTGTTAGGGTATTCAAAATAAATTATTGTGCACAATTTCATAAGCGTATGTAAAACAAAAAAAGTGTACCTTGTTCGTCGTTTGTGAGACAGACAAAAGAAATACGCAATTTCGTTTGTTACCAAATCACAATCTACTAATGCGTTAAGTTCTGCATGATTCCAACCGACGAACATTGGCATAAATTAAAATTGTTATGTATAATTACAAATGACAAATCAACTATAGTTTTGCTACATAAATCAAGTTAAATTGTAAAAAAAACTTGCCTTATATTCGGATGTCTTTGTAAAGCAGTAGCAGAATAAAGGCGTCTTCTGAAGCACACGCATACACTCACACACACACATATATACAAAAGTGAATACGCATGTATGTGCCCTTGTGTGTTGTAAATGTGTTGGTGTGTGTGTTGGTGCATGCAATTAGTCTGCCGCATTAATTTGTTAACTGCGCGTAAACAAATGCACACATGGAGCACATTTAATGCTAGTAATTGAAAGTAATTAAAAAATTAACTTTTTTATTTTATTTTAGGCCAATAAGGGTTATTGTTGGATTTTCTAAAACCAGAACGCTTGCCAGTTGTACTCATCAAAATGAGTGCCGCCGATGCCATTCCAAGTATTGCAATTGGTCGGAGTGCAACTATTTGCCGTTATTATATGCGTGGAATATGTCGTTTTGGTGAGCTTTGTCGCTTTTCCCATGACTTGGGCACTGATCAAGAGGCTAACGAACCATTTGCCGAAACTACTGGTTCGGAAAAAGTGCCTATACCAGACGTAAAGCCCGGCACTAGCCAACGTGATTGGGCTGATGCCCCAGTTTTTGTGCCTGGCAAAAAAGCTTATGGGCCGCAGTGCGATGATGATGAAATCGGCGCGTCTGGGGGTATTTCGTGGGCTGAAGTGGTTGGTGGACCTTCGGCTGCTGAAGCCTATAACAACGAGCCAGTTTCACATGACGATGTTTGCCCATATGAGAGCCCCTGTCCGTATGGCGAGTTTTGTGCCTATCGTTTGCATATGGAACTATGTGAAATGTGCGATCAATATTGCCTGCATCCCACTGATCAAGCGCAACGCAAAAAGCACAATTCCGAGTGCTTGCAGCTGCACGAACAAGCAATGGAATTATCGTTTGCCATTGCACGCTCAAAGGATAAAACCTGCGGTATATGTTTCGACACCATAATGGAAAAGACTGGGCGTGAGAAGCGTTTTGGAATTTTGCCCAACTGTAACCATATATTTTGCTTGGAATGCATTCGCACATGGCGTCAGGCAAAGCAATTTGAGCATAAAATCACCAGGTGAGTAAAAGCAGGAATGGCTTTGAGAAAATATAGGAAGGGAAGATATTGCAGGCATATGAGTTGGTACATATTCACATAAACATAGATGGTCTGAGTAAAAGTGAATCTTGTATATCTCCAGATCTAACACAATTGCTGAACATATTGATTTAATTGTAATTATAGAGCTTGCCCTGAATGCCGTGTTTGCTCAGACTTTGTTTGCCCCAGCGCATTTTGGGTGGAGACCAAAGAGGAAAAGGACAAGCTGCTTAACGATTACCGCGCTGCTTTGGGCGCTAAGGACTGCAAATATTTCAAAAAAGGAGACGGAAAGTGTCCATTTGGAAATAAATGCTTCTATAAGCACGCTCTTCCAAACGGAGATATCGTTGATGTTGGATTACCAAAACGTGCACGCAAGTTGCTACGTAGCCAGAACGAAATTATTGATCTACTTGATGTAAGTACAAATGTTAAAAGTATTTAGATACCGAGTCGCAATTAAGCCAAGGTTCCTAAGGCTCCTAATATAAAACAAAAATCGTATAGCTGTAGTGACCATCTTATTTTTTATTTTGTGATTATCAAATTCGTCTAAATTGACTTAGTATAAAATTGAATTAAACGATATTTATTCAGATTGATAAATCAAAAAACGTAACTAGTTTTCAAGCTTGACCCAAATGAAGAAAATATGTGCAAGGCACCTTTAACTATTATTATTATATTAAAAGCAAATCCAACAAATTTCTTACTTATTTTTCAATTTTGCGTCTCTAAATAACAAATTTTTAAACTTGTTCCAAAAGGAAGTATTTTTGCCATTTTTATATATGATTTTAACAAAATAGCACTTTATTAAAAAAAAGTGTGGCAAAAATTATTTCATTCATGTAACTTTGAATTATATAATTACTAATTTAAAATTTTTACTTTTAGATTTATCTCTGGGAATATGTTGATCGCCGTGATTATCATTGGCTTGAATTGTTGTCAAGTGATATAAGCGAAAGGTCAGATTTTTCGGACGACGAATAAGCCAGTGAGCTTAAGCACTTGCTTGATAATGAATGTTATTGCAACCACTTTAACTCACAAACTCAAGCTAATAACAAATAAAAACAAAAAAAAACATAAAAAATTAAAGAAACATAAAGCAGAAAAAAAAAGAAAAAAAAAAGAAAATGCTAAAATCTAAAAAATACGCATGAATATTATTACCAAACCAAAAATCAATTGTGAAAATTATACAAACAATATTTGAGTACCAAAATTTTAGTTCACTAAATACAACGAAATTTTCGAAGTAATGCTGGTAAATGAAAATAATTCATAATCATCAATATTATAACTGGTTTGTAACTACATTTGAAACAATAATATTGTGAATTACCTACTATTTTATTATTATTTTACTTTATTAAACTAAACTATATATAAATAGACATATATAAATGTATAAATAATTAATTGTTCAAAATAGGTGATATAAAATGTGTATACACAACTATGCCTTTCAGACTGAATTGTAAACAACAAAATGTGTTAACCACTATTAACTCCCTTTTCAAATTAAACAAAGGATTGAAGCAAAGCACGCACAGACATATACACGAGCAACAAATGTAACAACACATACTTGAAAACAAAAAAATATACAAAAAAAGAAAAAATAATTAAAATTAAATGAATAGGTGAATAAACAAAAAATATAATATATGCATGAGTATGCTTAAAAATGAATTCATTAAAAAGGCTAAAACTTTTGTGTAATCGTCTTAATCCTTAGTCTTAAGTTAACCAAAATATGACTAAAAAATTCACCAATCGTGTTAATCCTTGTTGGTATATTAAATGAGTTTAAGTATTAAATATAAAAAAGATATTCTTATATGTCATATTGTAGTCTTAAAGATCTATATATATTTAAGCATTGTGAAGCCCTTATGTAGGCACTAAGTATTTCCCTATTTCATTCATAAGTTTCAATCAATACCTTTATATAATGAACAAAGGATTTAGTGAAGGGCGTCATATAGTTGTCGTTTATAACGACGAACTCTTTTGTCCGTGCGCCTTTAACTTTTATTGTGTTACCTTAAAATTTATCTTTAAACTTAAAAGTTGTCCCAATTTTCGTTCGTAAAATTGCATTGGAATTCAAAATGAAATCAATATAAGCTTCTGCTAGACGATGTTTGCCTACCACTTTTTTTGGGGTTTTCTATAAGTCGAAAAATATATAAAGAAAATTTCCAATAAATAATATTTAATAGACAGCAGACAGTCTGTTGGAGAAATTAGTTGGCTTTAGGGAGACCAGTTTTGCATATTGGCATCAACAATCTAATAAGTTAATTTAGCTGTTTTAAATGTTGACCTTTTAAAAATGTTTTAAAGTTATAAATGCAATATCTTTTTGCATTTCAAAAGTGATTCCATTTACCAATCCTTTTGTTTTTGAATTGGAGCTGCGATAGAATTTATTTTGTTTCTAATATATGTCAAACATCAACCTCCATTTCTAATTATTAACATTAAAAAAAAATGTGTACAAATTTGTTTACCCGAAATTTAATTTTGGATTTCAAAACAATAGGTTTTTGTTTTCCCTACTAAAATGTACAATTGTATATAGGAGCTATGAGTATCTTATTTCTAAAAAGTGTTTTATGTTTTTACTATTAAATGAATATCAAAAAATCGAATTAAAACAAAAATAATTTAAAAAAGCACCGAATTAAAAGTTGATAAATGCCTATTTACTAGACATACAAATGTCGATTACCATTAAAGCTACACACTATTTAACTAGTTTTAAAACAAAATCTCTAATGTAAAACGAAAGAAATTTAAAATATTAGGTTAAATGCATATGTCCAATTATAAAAAAAAATAAACTATTTACTGATTTCCTCCGCATAAACTTAAGCCTGTTTGTTCAGTAAGCTGTGAAAGTATTAGCAAGATAATCAATTCAATGAGTTTAGAAAACCATATCCTTTTATTTTTTTAGACAAATTAATTTTTTTTATCCCAAAATGGTAAATTTTACGCTTAAAGCTGATACTAAGTTTTAATAGTTGAAACCGTATAAATTTCTGGGATATATAATGTGCAGCATTAAAATCTATTACAATATACATATATATATTTTATTTGTTTTTAAAAAATGGCACAAAAATGTACATTCAGATATATGATGTTATAGCTTTTGAGTAGTTAAGAAAAACTAAAAAATTCGAGACATTAAAAATTCGAGAGTCCATCAAACCAGCAAAAAAAAACAAACTAAATTAAATTAAATATGTAAACCCTTTTGAGTTGTTTATATATTGTTGTGCCATTTCTTCTTAAGAACAATTTTGTTATACTTACACCTACCCGAAGCTGTACCTTAAATATGAATTAATATAAAAATGATTGTAACTCGAAAATCCAAACAATAAATAATTAAAGAAACCCAAACTAGATTATAACTTGTAGTTTTTATGAAAGAAAAATAATTTTTTTATTTGTTATTTGGAGGAGTTTTTCAAGAAATGACGACCGTTAGCCACACCCACACCAATAAACGTACATATCTATTCAAGCTCGGATAATAAAGGTGTTGTAAAAAGACATCACATTTATTATTATTATTATCATATAATGAAATCTTAGCCAAATATCCACTTATCTCTTTTATATGTATCTGATGGAAAGCTATGACACTACTTCTTTTTCATAACAATGCGATTTCTTATGGTGAAAGAAAACTTTACTTCTATTGGACAAACCAGCCACAATCGCAGGGTGGGATTGGTGGCAGTAACCAATGTGGTACTGCAAAGAGAATGACAGAATTCCGAATTGGAAGGATGTTCATCGCTGATGCATCAAGAAAGGCAGATTATGAACTGCCATAAGATCCTGTGCTCAAAATTATACCATATAAAGATATAAACACTAATAAGCTTTATGGATGGCATTGCACTAGGAGATAACCAAATGATAAAAAAAGATGCACAATAATCCTAGAGGTCGAGGTGCAAATCTTCCCCAACCGTATATGCCAGCTAAGTTCCATTCAACCCCAAGCGTTTTCGCCTTGTTTTCTGAGTATTTTTTTTATTTTTCCTTTCCATTTGCTATTTGCTCAAAATTGTTCGCTTTTTTTAGCCTAACAAATAGAAAATCCAGCTTAGGGCTTTTTGTGCGCTAACTCGTATGTTTAAATGGATCCAAAATACTTCGCGCGCGGCTTTTGTTACTTTAAGGTATGATAGGTTTCCACTTGGTATTTTCAATTGAGTTTAGGTTGTCTGTCCACTTCGTCGACTTACGCATTGAATTTTGCTGATTCCTATTCGATTGCGGAAAAAGCAGCAGTATATCAATATCATCGGCGTGAGTAAGGCAGTGAACACTTTTGTTTAAATTTGTGCCGGCCTTTTGCAATACTTCTTTCATAACTAAATTTATGAGGTCGCACGATGAAGGGTAATGAAGGGTTTGGGGTGTTTCTTTCTTACCTTGAGTATACATAATACATAACTCAAATAGATTATGAGGCTATCGAATGCAGTTTAGTAATCAATAAAGAGATAATCTGTGTCGATCTGTTTTTCGTGGGTCTTTTCCAGGAATGGGCGTAGAGTGACGACTAGGTCTATGGTGAACTTACGAGCTCCTTTTTTAGTACTAAACATATTTTTATATGAGAATACAAAAAATGAATGCACATTCTATATTTGAATAATAAATATTGCAGCGTTCTCTCGAAATCCTCGTTGAAATAATTTTTTATAGGAAAAATAGTACGACTTCAATGTGAATTAATATTTTATTACAATTCAAAAGTTCATATGGCAGTAATTTACAAATGCATATTGTAATATGCTCAATTTTTTCATCCAACTGAATTAGATAGCTTAAAAAACAATATTCTTTCTTATTTATATACACGCCTTATATAATATTTATTTTATTTTTATTCCTGTTTGTTGCATTAATAGTAGAATACATTGAGATATTCTAATACCGGAATCAATTTGACAGATATTAAGAGTTTTGCTAGTTTAATTTGTTTTTCAAAACTTTCTACAATTACCTACATATATGGGCGCAGGTCAAATGATTTCAAAGTAATTTGATTGTAACTTAAAATTTAAATCAAAAGATTTTCGAATAATTACATATTTCTAAACAAACCCTCCAGATTATGCTCGTGTAGAGCAATAAGCAACATAATACCCCCGCCCAAGGCAATTCCCAGTATTTGTAAAAATATAGTTTTGATATCTCGTGCCAACTCTGGATTATGTGCCACACTCATCGTAGGAACTAAATCTGCAAATGCTATGTATAAAAATGAGCCAGCCGTAGCTGCATAGATCCACTGGGTCATACTGTCTCCGATACCGGCAATAAATAGTCCAATACTCATGCCAACGAAGCTAAGTACCGAGCTGATTAAATTGTAATAAACGGCTCGACGTAAGGATACTCCTGTCTGCAGCAAGAGTGCAAAGTCACCGAGCTCATGCGGTAACTCGTGGCAAAGCACGGCAAATGCAGTGGCCAAACCTGTAACCGGATCACTGGCAAAGGCAGCGCCAATTGCCATGCCATCCGTAAGATTGTGCAAGCCGTCACCTATAATAACCATAAAGGCTACTGGAGTGAGGGGTCGTTGAGGCGTCTTTTTGTCCAGCTTTTCCTCCTGCAACATAATGTTTAACTCGACAGCTGGTTGACCTTCGGTTGTGCCCAGTTTAGGCATTTGCTGATCATGGCTGTGACCGTGACTGTGTCCATGTCCGCCATGCTCACCCTTCAGCAGAGGTAAAACGTTCTCGAGTGTGTACATAAACAGTGCCGCCAAAAAGGCGCATCCGCAGAGCAAAGCTGCCTCATTATTATGACTATGTTGCGTCGTTGATGAGTTATTAGTTACCAACTCCTGCTCGTCTATCTCTTTTTTGAACAAGGCATGGGGCAGCAAATGCATCAACGCATCCCCGCTAAGCGTGCCCACTGCTATAGCGACCAAGAACTTTAGGATTTCTTGGTAAGCCACCGACTTCATCAGAGGCACAAGCAAAATGCCTAACAGACCGCAGGCGGAAAGCACAAACATTGTAACGCTGGCGTATATCCAAGCTAGGTAAGTGTAAGTAGGATGGTGTTAGTTAGAGGCTTTGCTTGAGTGCATAAATGCCACTAGACTTACCATTCCAAGATTTGTCTCTTTCGTCTTGTTCACTGTGGTGTTGTGGTGCACGGCGCACACAAACACTGCTATCAATCAACTGAGTTAACAATGCCGGGCATAGCTTCATGAACGCCTTAGGAGTAATGCGTACACTGTTTATGAACGTGGTGTACTCTTCCTCGTAGTTGTGAGCCGGTCCATCGGCACTATTGATCACGCTGCGATAAAGTTTGTGCTTGTGCAAATCGTCGTGATCGACAAGCAGTGAAAGCAGGGATCTCGGTGTCAGACATTTAGATGTGGCCGGGGGTAATGATCCGTCAACAGTCACTGCAAGCAGGAATTAGATAGGCTGGTTAAAAACCTTCAAATTTATATACGTCAAGACGTAAAATTGGCCTACATAAATGTTAAATACGTCAAGCATTCGTAGCTTCAGTGCAATTATTTTAGTACCACTTTTTGATCAAACGAATTTAAAAGAGTGCTTGGCATTTCTATATATCTTTGGAGCGAAGCATAGACATCTCTATTAATTACTGGACCTACAGCTGGCAGTCGAATCTGACGCTGCGCTGATATTTTTAAGAAAAAAAATCTAATCTTGTATAAAATGTCCTTTGTTAAAGTTTAATTATTTTCTAAATGTTGTTGCTAGCAATTGACGACCTGTAGCCAGTTAGTCGCCAGTAAAAGGCATGAAGAAATTGTACGAATGCTTTGCCTACTTCGACAGATTTTGTTTAATATTTGTTTATACTCTTACTGTGTGCGTTTAGTTGTTTATAGGAAAAGTATACAAATAAAAACAAATGATAAGAGGTTATGATGAGGAATGATGATTGATACATTTTACAAACAGCATTTCGTGAAATTTGCGTGATTAGTGAGAGGACGCAGAATGTACACGGAATCAACAAAAAAATGACATAATTGCATACCTTAACGAAGTTATAGTTTATTTTTAAATAAATTATATTAGGTGAATATTACACCTTTTTCAATCGATGTTATCGTAAACTTAAAAGTTACTAATTTTTATATTTGAATTATTTGCAAAAGTTGTGTAAACAAAAATTGGCATTTATGTGCCTAGTGATATATCACGACACTTCTCAAGTTCTTTCATTTTTTGGATTTGGCTTTCCAATACATTGTTGTTCTACATGTCTCTCGAATTCCAAATTTGCTAAATCGTAGCTGATCCTCCCAACGATAAATACATTCATTTGCTTGAATACATTCATCTCGAATTTTGAAAATGTAGCAAAATTAAATTTTTTATATTATTCCTAAGGAAAGTTGTAGTAACTCCTGACCAAGGAGTTAATATATTGGGATGGTGCGAATGTTAGTGTTTTAAAATGCCGATCGTTTCCCCTCGCTCATAAACGCTAAGTATAACAATGTAATATGTGAACGAGGTTGGACGCCTCTATGCACGTTATTGCCATAACATATCTATAGGACAAAGCTTCAACTGCAAAGATCACAAAAGAACTTAATCGTACATCATCTTAATTTTGAATTGGAAACAGATTGGCAAATATACACACAATTACTGTATGACTTTAGTTATCCAATACAATAGGAACGCAAGACACAAAATTACACTTTACAGATCCTTTTCATATTCAAAATGGACGCCTTCATTAAACTAGATTATATGAAAAGGTATTCTCGGTTTAAGATACTGAGTATGACTTGGTGAATCAACATTGAATGGAAAAATTAATGAAAATAAGAATTTTGACTTACTTTTGCCTTAATAAATGTAAAAAGTGGGTGATTTCGTACTAGTTGGCATTAATATAAGAGATAATAATTAGTATGTTTTCCACGAATACAAGGCAAAAATATTTAAATGCAATAATTTATTAAAAAAATAGGAAATCAAATTGATCAATATCTAAAGTGGCTTTTGCGTAAGAAAAGAGAAATATATTAATTTTGTTCTACAGAAAAAATTCCAGTTAAAAACTTCCAATGGTAAACTAATTCGTTAAAAATTCGCTTGACAAATATTTGAAGCAATTTTTTTTTTTTTTGAATTCGCCTTTGGGATATCCTGTATTAAGTATAAGTAAGTAATAACTTTGTTGCTTAAGTAATTAATGATTACCAACGTTTTTCACTTATAATTTTTTTTCCCGAAAAAAGTTAATTAATATATTTAACAGATGTGACTATGTAACTATATAGACGGTCAAAAAGACATGGGTATATTAACATCTCTAGTCACACTGGTCATACGATAGCCATCTTTGGGGGTCTCTATGAGCACTAAATGATATAGTCAACCGATTTAAATCAGATTTATATCGTGAATTCAAAAGAAAAAAAATACCACTTTGTAACTGCGCAATGGGAGTTAAATGATAACCATTTATTCATCCAAAACATTTGCAATTTTTTAAAGGTGGCACAAATCATCCAGCTATGCAACACGTCATATCATGTAAGATAAGCTTGCATGTATCTAACATTTTATTCTGAAATTTATCGAACCATCGTTGTCATCCTTTTAAAAAAAATTTTGAGGGCCTAAATTATATAAGGCTAATTCTAAAATGTCACGTTTAGGTTTTCCGTCTGGCCTTTTAGACTGCATTATCTTATCTAGAAGGTAATTTTTAAAGGCTGCGAATCTCAAGAAATTAAAGTCACGTCAGGTGTACCACAACGTAGCCAATTAGGTCCTCTGCTTTTTAAATAATTTCTTAACGATCTTGCCCAATTCGTCTCCCCTTCTCGCATCCTTATGTATGCAGATGACGTTACGCTTTACACGACCTACACCGAGACTTGTAAAACTTACTTCTTCAAAATGGTTTTGAAAGCATGTAGCTATGGTGGTTTACAAATCAGATCTCTCTTAACGTATAAAAATGCAACATTTGACGTTTTATCGTTGTGCCCCATATACTGCTGCCGACTCTTTCACATTGGAACGCATCCATAGCGTGTCCGACCTTCATGTCTTGTTCGATCACTAACTCAAGTTTAATAAACACATTTACAACATTGTAAATAAAGCTTAAGGATGTTCTTGCGTTTATAAAGCGTTGGTCAAAATAATTTAATGGCCCTTATACAATTTAACCAAACTGCTGTTCGTTTCACTTCTTCGTCCAATTCTGGAATATTGCTCTTGAGTTTGAAGCCCACAAAACCAACACTATCCAGAGTTGATTGAGTGTGTTCAAAAACCATTCGATTGCCATCCTATTTTTATAGACTTTGCCTTATAAATTTACCTTCTCTAAATGATCGTAGAACTTGGCTTACTTTTTTTATCTTTGTGTACTTAACTCAAGATGACTTGATTCGCCAAATCTTCTTCTTTTAGGTTAATGCAACTGTGCTGCTGCGGGTAATCCAAACTCTAACCTTTGGTTTTAGAAGAGAGTGCACAACCCTACGCTACCGACTGCGTATACCCAAATTAAATGTTCAATTTTAATAAGAGAAAATTGTCGAAATGTGAACGCATAAATAATTAAAACCCATTTGGCATGATTAATGTTTGCTACGAAAATATTTATTTCTTTCTCGTTATAATCATAATCTTAAAAAAATAAAATTGTAATAAATTTTGTGTGAATCTCATTCATTTCTACGTTTAATGTGGAAGGCTGTTGCCATTTATAGATGTTGTTCTGACGGTAAATATTGACATTAACAAAACCGTTATAATAGACGCTTCCGCATCCATAAAATGCGCTTATGGCCTTAGTCAAGTCTAGAAATGTTTCAACCAAGCTAAAGGGGATTACCTCTGGGTCAACATTTTTTTAACGGCATGTAGATTTGAGAATAACTTTGTAAAATTTTCGCGGAAATTGAGAATTAATGAACTTCCTTTCCATTGAAGCAAAGTTTCAATATACATTTCCTATTTTGAGCTCATTTCCTCCATCCCATGTATTCGATATGTCAGGAAAAATCACATATCTGTATGAATTAGTACAAAAGCTCAAAAAAATGCATACAATTCTAGCACAAGTTTAGTTTTTTTTCATACGAGGTTGAGTAGTCTGAGAAATTTTGATAAATTTACATAAAGCTAAATTTTAAATACACTTGAAAATACTTAGTAATAGACAACAAAGATGTCAATTATGGCATTGTTTGTTTACTAAACTAAGTTGATGTAATAATTTGCTTTATAATTGGCATTGAATGTTCAATTTATTCAAACTGCTGTGTTTTTATGGACGCTTCTTGATGCTTAGCCTTTCTATAAGTTTTTCTTAAAGACTCATTCCAATTTCTTACCTTAAAGTTGCAATAAATTATAATTGTTATTGGGCTCTGTTTTGCAATGAAACTGTTGTTAGCAGTGAAGCAAATGATTTGATTTTCAATTTCTTTATAACCATTAGGACTGATAACTTTACGATACCTATGATATTGATTGAGTACCCCCACTTAAGACCTTTGATTGCTTCACTTGGTTACGATAGATTAAGTTTAAATAAATTTTTTTACTTTATCACTTGTACTTTTGTATGAAATGTACCATTGAAAATTATGAAAAGTGCTTTATGCAATTGCAGCAAAATGGCTAGTCCACATCATTTATAAGAAATTGTTTTATTTCAGTTTTAGGAACTGCTAAAAGTATATAATTTTCAAGTGGCTGCTACCAGACTTTCATTTGATCTCTGGAAGGAGAATAACTGTAGGTACTAATATTGAATTTAAAATCGCCACAAAATGAAACTCAAAGTTTAGAAACGTAAAACAGAATAATAACACGATGCTAAGTTTACCAAGTTAAACTATAATTTTATGGCAAATTTACTTGCTGTACATCATCTCTGATAATGTACGCGGCGGACGACAACAAATAGATTTAATCTCGCAATAGCTGGCGTAGGATTAGTGCAGACTCATTAATCAAGTCTCTTTGCAAAGGTATTAACGCCCAAGAGTTTCTTAAAAACTTTGATACTAAGAAACGTTTTGCACTCACCACCGTTATCGCGAATAACGAATCTTGCAGCAAAACAGTAAAAACAAAAACGTATTATTTTGATTCCAAATCCATTTGAAATATTTTGGGATTTGCAATCGTCACTACAGTTTTTGCTCTTTCTTTGAGAATTGTTTATTTTGAAATTATCTTGAAATTTTTGCACTTACCACCATTTTCACGCGGATGCCGATGTTTGGGGTCGTGCATATTACGAAATTCGCCAGTATTTGTTTGATTTGCCATTTGCATTGGTTTCGTGTGGTTCGTGTTGGGATCAATCTCAGCGCCCTTGGATACTTGTACGTCTATGGCAGTATCATCGTCGGTTGTATTTCGCCAAGGTAATCCTGGTGTTTGATTTTCAAAATAATGCCGCAAAGTATCAACATCTGGTGTGGTCTTGTTGTGATTGTAATTCTGTGGCCAATGCTCTTCGATTGTATGCGTTGGTTCAAATTCGATTTGCCCTAGGCCTAAATTGTGCATTAAATGCTCGAGACCCTGTAGAATTGGAAAATCATATTGTAATTGTGTTTTATCTTAAAGTTTGAAAAGAAAAACGGCTGACAACTGTTTGAGTTTTGTTTAGTTTCTCACTTGGTAAAATACAGTTGCGCTTTGAAACTAGTCTCGTAAAGATCGTTGCTAGACCAAAACATCACCAAATTAGTGAGCACGTGCCCAACGTTATTACGATTCAAAACAAAATTCAGTTTCATTCACAAAACAAATATGGTCTCAATAGGATAGGAAAATTAGAATATACGTTACAATATAACTGGTAAATTGCGGCCAGCGAGTAGCTGAAAGACCTGTCAAAGTTGGCAACTTGGTCGAGCTTTAAATGATAAGAAGCTAGTTAAAATGCCGCTTGCGTCGTAGACGCAAAATATTTAGTAACGCGCCATTTAAATGGTAAAACTGACGGCAATATCTACGCATGAGTAATAATAATCGAGCTGAGCTGAATGGAATAGTTTATGTACGAATAAAAACGTATATGAGCCGGCTTATATGGTATATAACCCTCTCTACCTGAGTGGGAATTGTGTAAAACATCATCTTCTTTGTCTATTTCGCTTACGGCGGAGCTCTTATCAACTCAAAAAGATACGTAAGTGATGATTGTAAGTAGTGTCGTAAGGTGCATATTGGACAAGGGCAAGCTACTTGAAGCCTCCCAAAGCATTTGCATACATATAAGAGAGGTGAGGATGGTGGCGACAGATGCTCTACTGAGAGCACAAAAGTGTCTAGTCTATCACAATGTGTGCTAAGTATCCGGAGATAAAACCATGTACATTACGCGCACATCATCAAGATTTTGATTAAATTTATTGCAATGCTAACAATAAGATGAGATTCTCGACAGTGCGACAAAAGTTACTGCTCTCTGCTCCAACGATCTTAAAATGTTATGCGTATCTCGGTGTGAACATTAAAGCCATTAAGCAATTGTTGAGTGTACTCGTACTTGACGCGTGTTTTTTTTTTTCAAATGATCCGATAGATGTGTTCATTTCGCCGCCATTTCTTTCAATGGTTGCAGCTCTTTATTTGATTGTTAATTGAATTTCAGCGCCCAAATGGCGAATGGACTCTTTATAATTTGGTTTAAACTGTAAAAGGGCTTTTATGCGGTTAGGCAATGACGACGCAAGCTTTGTGCCCAATAGTTACCAAAAAAAAAAAAAAACAAAGAAAAAACTAACAAAAAGTTACTAATTTTTTGCAACTATCACAGAGCTTTGACCACTCGACCGTCAATCCATCCATATAATTGAGCATATACGTATACAAAGTTATTAACAATTTTTGACACACTTTTGCTACTCTTTGGGGACTAGGGGATTTACCTCAAAGGTAATTGTATCTCCATTGCCATAACTTTGAAATATCTGCGCCAAATAGCGACTATATTCCAGTGATGCGTCTGCGGCACAAAGAAAAGTGCAAATATACAAAAAGCTGCCTAGACACCGCATAGCCATTGTTTAAACTTTTTAAATAGTATTTTTTCGGAAATAAGAAGAACACGTCGATGTCGATCGAGCGGAGTACGCCAAATGAGCGTGCGCGCACGTAACGTAACGAACTGACGAACGACGGAGAAGAAAATAACTGTAGCTAATCCCGTTCACCGGCCTTTTGAATGACGGCTTCGTCTGCCCAACGCTTTTGTACTGCCGAGATAATCTCGAGCGCTCGTCGGATTCGACGACTCGTTGCTTTGCGCACTCGTTGACGTTATCATAATTATCGTAGCTTCAGTCAATGAAGAAGCTTTAGAGCTTTCCCGCGTACTACTGCTGGTCAATTTTTTGTTACTTACTTTGTAATTTCTACGCGCACGTAGCATTTTTCACGATTTTGCAAATATTACAATATAATAATAGTTGTTTTTATTTTTTTATTATAAAATACAAAAAGAATTCGATTCAAAATAAACTTATAATTCATATAAAGACATGGATAACAATTTCAAAATTGTATTTGTTTGTCGAGGAACTGTTGCGGAATTGTATTATGTATTTACTTAAACATATATGGTATGTTGCGTACTTACGATCTATGTGTGTGCGAAAACTATATATAAATATTGTGTATGCAGTTTATAAGAGTAGAACTCTATACAAGTATTGTTTGTATGACAAATATTCAAGATTTGTTTGGAAATTATTTACAAAAAAAAAAATATCCATTGTGCGCGACCTTAAAATACGAGCTATCTAATTCAAGGTCATTTCTAAAAATCTTTTGGATTTGGCACTATGTAAGAGGCACTGTCTGAGTTTTGCACTGGGCGCGAGTGCTTGTCTAATCGAATTTCTCCTGATTTGGCATACAAATGAAGAATTTAGAGCACCACATGTTAATGGACTGTGATGTCTTCGCCAGCCACTCGACTGGCCGATGGATGGTCAGATAGTAGACGGGTATACCGGACAGTACAATAGCTGTTCCAACGCCCACTTCGGTGGGTGACTGAAAGCATGAGGAGATCACTAAAAACAGACATGTTATAAGAAATATGATGGGCAGTGCTAGATTAACGCGTATGGGTCGCTCAGTTTTTGGTTGTTTGTAACGCAACCATAGTAGTCCCGACACCGAGATGAGCGTAAAGAGTGCCTCAACATAGCTGACATAGTTAATGAGTACGTAGATGTCATTGATGAAAAGCAGCACCAACGTGAGCACACACTGTAAAGCAAGCACTTTAGTTATAATTTCAACTACGTTATCTCTCTTTGTAAACATACCAGAAATATTAGAGATGGTACTGGCGTTAGACAGTTGATGTTTATCAATGATATGGCTGCAGGCAAGTGTCCATTACGTGCGCCCACAAAGAACAAACGTGAGGAGGCAAATATAGCACCATTCAGCGAGCCAAACGTTGAGCACGCAACAAAGAAAGGCATTATCCAGGACATGAATCCGAGCAATTTATCACCAAAAGTAACAGCTACGGCATTCGATGAGAGAATCTCATCACTAGATAGTACCGAAAAGTATGCAATATTGCAGACACAATATATTACTGTAACAACGGGCATTGATATGCAAATGGCGCGAGGTAAATTCCTATACGGATCCTTGAGTTCTTCTGTAACAAAATTCAAATAATTCCAGCCGGAGTACGAGAACAGGCCGCTGTAAAAGGCCAAAGCAATGTAACCAGGTGATGTCAGGGTGCCACGCATGGGCTCCTCCCAGTGCTCCGTATTTCCACTCATCAAGTACCATACGCCAGCGGCCACGATGACCAACAGCGCAAATACCTTGGTGCCCGTAAATATATCGGTTACTCGAGTCACCCACTTAACATTGTAGCAGTTAATCACGGTAAGAACACCTGAAATATTTTGAAATTAAATTTAATTGAACATCATGCGTATAAGTAAAAGACAAAGGACTATTTCATCAAGTCGAACTTCTAGCTGTACTATTTGGAACATTTTCCTCTGTACTTACATGTCATGGCCGCTGCCAGCAGCTGCACTGCTTCTATAGGTGCCGCGCAGGAAGGCCAGAATGGTTTCAGCAGATACTGGGCAAAGGTTAGGGCAGTAATTGCATTACCCGTGGGCACTAGAATCAGCAATGCCACCCAGAGATACAAAAACGCGGGCAATGGGCCAAATGCGGTGCTTATATATGCGTAGTCACCGCCGGATTTCGGAATCATTGTGCCTGAAATAAGTCAATAGAATCATTTTTTTAAGATTTAATTTAATATATTATTACTATAATAATTCTTGTAGATTTCTTGAGATTAAATAGAGGATATGACAATTTTTTATATTATCTTAATGATGTACAATTTATAATTTATTCAAAATCAATCTTGTGAGATAAACAATATAGAGCAAGGATTTTTTCGGACAAAATGCATATACATATAGCATATTATAACAGGGGCAAAAATTAATAGAGTTTGGTTTATAAAATATAGAGACTAGCTATTTTGCAGCTTTACAACTAAAATATTAGAATTATGTAGTGTAAGTGTTTGTGTATATAAAGTTGTTGGTTAAGGAAATATAATAAAAAAAATCCTAAGGGTAGATTGAAAACAATTTTTAATATTACAAAGTATAAGCACCCAAACTACCGACCCATATAATAAAAAATATTGCTTTATATATTTTTAAAAATGTTTTTAATTTACAAATAAGACTCACAGTTAATATAAATACATAGGGTTCATGTATTTTAATTAATTTTGTCTATAGTTTTACTAATATGGAAATTCGATAGTAACATATTTTCCAAATGAATACCCAGATATTTCATATTAATTGCTTCTTGATTCATCAAGAAGGAATTCAGAAAGTCTGTGTAAAATAAATTTAATAATTAATTTAATTTTTCACCTATGAAAATATCGAAGAAGGGATTCTGTAGCTTCTTCAAGGTTCTTTTTTGATAATGCTAAAATTATTTCTACAACAGTTTAGGAAAATGTCATAGATTAAAGTTTTACATAAACGGTGAATTAGAATACCATAGATATATAGATATTATAAAGAATGCGTACTAAAATAGAACCCTGGGGAACGCCTGCGGGTATAGGTTTAAGACTTGACTTGGAACCATTCATATCTACCCAAAAATATCTTTCCGTTAAAAAGCTTTTATTGATGAATAGAGTCAAACGAAGATTCTATAACCATAATTTTCCCCACCTACTGAACTTTTGCATTGACGATCATGCTTCATGTCATCATTCATCTTGAGGTTAGACCTAAATCCATATTGTGCAACAAGAAGAACATGGTTATACATAAATTTTTTTTTGGCATTGGGAATTCGTGGATAGTAGCTTATATAAGGGTTTTTTAAAAAAAAGCACATGATTTAGTGGTGTCAATGAAGCGTGATCAATATTGGAGAACTTCATTCCATATCATCAATGCAAAACTAACGTTTTAAATTTTTGTTATTTCGTTAAAAGAAATCTGAATTAAATTCAACCCTCGGAAAACCGGTTAATTTTAACTATATACTGTTTTTTAATTTATTAAATGTCTTTTACTTTCCGATACTCCTCCGACAATAATAACAAGGGATATCACAACTAGGATGTCATTGCTGTCTCGATAACGCTGTTTCAAGCAATCACGGAGTTGCCAACTGTCACCTCACGCAACTGCTTAGAGGTCACAGGTTCCGGAAGTAACAAAAAGTTGCATATAGGCAAAAACTAACCGCCTATCACATATCACAAATAGTCAAACAGATAAATATAAACTAAGGCGGTGTATAGACCGGAATACTGGAAGACCATAGTCAAGTTTACCGTAAAAATCCTAAGATCTTAAAAAAAAGATATTCGAAAGGTAGCTTCAAGAGAGCACCAAGGAGACACTGAACAACTGCGAGTACCGAATAAATTCACCCAACTTTATAGCTTTCCAGAAGTAAATATGTTCCGAAAAGGAGTGGAGGTTTAAGCCTGTGTAAATAGTGTTTCCTCCTGTTTCACATGCGAAAATTACAATATTTTAGAAACTACAGCAATGGGTATGTTCTAGTAAGTAATACCAATTTGTATGTTAATAAACGGTACTTACAAATAAACATTTCAAATCATTTAAAATTTGTATAATATTAAAACTCGATCGAGTAGATGAAATCTTTGAAAAGTCGCTGCTATTGTTCTAGAAATTTTAAGCATAATAGTCCTGCTTAATGATATTTTCTTCAGCTCGTTCATTATCTTTTATTTGAGGAAAATTTAGGTTTTTGTAAATTTCATAATTCATGAAAAACGTTTGATTATGCTTCGAAGTGTTTTCGGTTGATCTGACATCAAGGAAAAATGTGAGGCATTCATACATTTGGTTCTCGGGCACAAAACTTTCGAATGTATATTGAAAACTTAATATCCTTGATGTATACTTTATGGTTTGGTTTTGGCTATTGCGTATCAATACATTTTTGGTACCTCCATACGTTTTATATCGAACAAAATCTACTCTACCATGCACATAAGGGAGGATAACAAATTAAAGTCATGTTTATTTATTTACTTATTTTTAAAATAAATAAAAAAATATAATATAGAAATCTATTTGAATACATTTGTAAAAACCTTATATGAAATTGGTATTGTATCATAAATAAATCAATCTGCCGGAAGAAACTACGAAGGTCTTTTTAATTAAAACTATACTGATATTATTATTTCTGGTAAATTTGGAAAAGGAAAAAGTTGGAAAAGTTATAAGGTTTGAAAATCGTTATGAATTTTTTAAAATTACATATTTTTAATTTTTAAATAAGCCGAATACATATTAGTAAAAATAATATTTAATTGAAATTGAAATTATAATTTAAGCAATATTGTTTTTAAATATTGTAAAATAACCTTTGTTAATTATGCCCTTTATGGGGTCTATATGACTTAGTCAAGACCCTTTGCAATTTTATTTTGCTTTATGTTATAGGGTCCATCTCAAATGTAAATAACTAGTTATCGCTACAGAGTAAGATTTTTGCCCAAGCAAATCTTTACTCATCAGAAGATGAAATCATTTCTTTTTTCTTAAATCTGTTACTTATACGATCGACTAACAAAATAGTCAAGTCAGGGTTAAGATGAAACTTATGCAAATCTAAGACGTAAAATTAATTCCTTTTTTACATTTAGTTGGGTCAAGATAAAAAAATTGTCTTTGATTATATAGTTTCACTCGATATTTATTTTTTCACTGCGTCTTAACTCAGAAGTTGAAACATTATTGAAAGAGTGCCTTTATTAAATAAATATCCCCTGTTTTACTATGTGCAAATACTAGTAACTTCTTTTTTTTTGCTCTATCATAAAATGCGTGCTAAAATCCAATAAAATACTAAGCACTGATAAAAACGTATATGTCTCTAGATGCTATTGGAATAACATCATTCTACTGATCCCCCAGTAACTTATCGGTTAAATAATTTCAAGTGGAAGTAGACTTTCCATCTATATGTATACATAACTCATTTAATAAATAGTCGGATGGAGTCCCCAAGGCAGAAGGTGCAGACACAGGGTAGTACTTGTTGTGGTTCTTTGCACCCTCGAGGAACTATGGGCCAAGATATATTCAGTTATTAAATAAAGCGCCTTATATTATTTAATTGTTAAAGTAAAAGTATGTTAATTACACTTAAAACGTTCCAATTTTTCATGTTTACCTAAAGGGCTTCGACATTTAAATTAGATTTTAAATGAGAAAATAGCATAAAGTAATAAGTGATTTTAATGAGGCTTATTATTATTATTTTTTTTTTATATCGAATTCGAAAAAGTAAGTCATTGTTTTTCAACAACGCAGATAATACTGATATAGCGACAATATTTGCAAGAAGTGCAAAACATACATTGATTAAGAAAAAGTTTTTTAACGATAAATTTTTTTTAAAACATATTTCGAAAAACGATTTTTATGAATTATTTGTAAAACTGAAGAGTTAAAAAATTTTGGTTGGTCTTATTGTTTTTAGATACTTAATTATGTCGTAAGTGACTAGAAATAGTGAGATTACCGAAATTTTCGTATATGGCAACATAATTTTATGACTTAAAAACAAAACGTCATAATAATGATCTATTTCATTAATATTTTGCAACTAATTATAAGTTTAATATTATTTAAGTTCAAATTAAAAGGTTATCGTAAAGTGTGATTTCCAGCTAATGTTCTTAAACTGCATCTGCCTACATGGCAAATGTAGTGGTTAAATTAATTTATAACGCTTTTTCATTATAATTATATGCAAGTCTTAATATTATGGCAGAAAATTCACATGCAAAAGGGTCAAGTTTGCAATAAATTGATAAAAAGTGGATTTAAAATGAACTTACCTAATTCCGCGTAGCACAGTGCACCCACCATACTCAACACACCGCATAGCACCCAGACAATGAGCGACTGTCCAATTGAGCCGGAATACAGCAGTACGCCCTTGGGACTGACGAAAATACCAGCACCTACGATGACGCCAACAATAATGGCCACTCCATCCAACAGACCAATGCGTTTTTTAAGCTTAACTCCGGAACCATGGCTAGAGCTATCCGTAGAAGAGGAGCCAGAGTTGGTGCGTGGCAGTTCGAAAACTTGCCGGGGTACTAATGTATCGCCAGCCTGAACGCGCGCCATATTTACTTAATGCTTCAGCTGCTGTCAATGTGCAAATATTAACTTTAGTTCTTGAGGATCTTTAAACACTATACTTTGTTTTTTAATTTATATGCTATAAATTTTATTTTTGTAACATTACTTCGTTGTTGGGTGTAATGATACGAATATATATTTATAAGAAATATTTTGTTGTTTTTAATATTTTTAAGTATTTCTTACATCTGTAAGTTTATTTGAAAACACACTATTTTATTTTTATATCATTGTTTCGTTGATAAGAAATTATTTGTGGATATAATTATAGGAAGCAATTTTTGTTTTTAATAAGCTCTTTTTTCATATATGTATATATATTTTTTTTATTTTATATCTATTAAGTTTATTTGAAATATTTGAAAACACGCACTGTTATCATTTCACATTCACAGCTCGCATATAGCAACTTGTACATATACAAATGTACATATATGTATGTAAGTTTAGAGGTAAAACTTTAATTTATTATCTGCCGCACCACAAACACACGTGGTTCCATAGACATTCATATATCGTACCAAAAGTAAAGTTAAAAAAATGTCTAAAATGTTCGCTTTATAAGTTTTAACATTTTTGCAAAATAAAGTCGAGTTACTTCAAGTAAAAGCTTCGATTTTTTGGAAAACCATCTATGCGCATAAAACGTGAATTGAAGGAAATGAACCCGGACAACGCGAACTAGAGCTACCCAGAGCTACGTTTACAATACGCGAAACATGCCACGCCGTCTGCTCAGTTCACTTACTAAGTTTGAAATGAAATGAAATGTTACTCGCCTTTATGCTACGCGCCACGCTCTACTCTGACAGCTGCGGCGGAGTACTTATGTTTGATAGTATGCACATATGTATGTACGTACGTGCGTCTATGTATAAGTGTATGTACGTACATATGTATGTATGTACGTACGTTTTGTCTGGTTAACTTTGGCTTTGGCTCTGCATTTGTCGTTCTTTTTTTTTAGCTTTTTTTTTCCTTTTTTTTGCTTTTTTTTGTTTTCAAAACCAGCTGTACGAATTCAAAGAGCGTACTCTCTTGCTCTCTCCCGCTTTGTGTTTTTGCTCTTTGACTTTGCTTTTGATTTGCTTTTTTTTACTTTGCGATTTTTGTTTTTATTTTTTTTACCATAAATAAGTGGAGCACCTTTAACCGGCATGCATTATGCATTGGCTACAGAGCAAATCTGACGCTCCAAACCCTCCCCCTTCCCTCACCAATCTATTGATACTCTATTTATTGTTTGTGATGACTCATCTATGATGATGATGACGATGCGTGTGCGTGTTTCTCAAGATTGGCGCAAACGCATGATGTAAGAATCAACAAACTCGGAATCAGCGTCAACTTTTACCGTCAACAGTTGTATCCAAGCACGTGTATCTCCATTTGTTTGGCTTTTATCGTGTGTTGCTGCTAAAGTCTTTTGCCAAATGCGGGAGAGTTGTGTCTTAATGTAGACAGTACGCAGAAGTAAACCGCTGGTTTACCTTACGTTAGTTTGCAAATTACCCAAATTATTTTACAAACTCGTGCCCAACAGCGAAATGTAAATTCTGCAAATAGGGAACTCGTTAGGATTTGTCATAATTTCATTATGTTAGTATTTCCAGGTTGCAGCATAAGGATGCGTGCTTTGTACGGATGTGCTGCCTCTAGCCTATTCAATTTTTAGCAACTTGCCTCTTGCAATATTTTAGAACTTTGTATTTTATTTAACAGACTTCTTGTAAGAGTATGATGCATTGCTGACGATTTTGTGTTTGTTCGAGTTGGCCAAAGCTGTTTTTATATGTATTTGTACACATTGTATATAATAGTGTACAGGGTATATATTATATATATTACTATGCTATATATGCAGGATATATATAGTTATACTATGTACATAATCAAGTACAGTCTGACTTGCTCTGAAATGCCATATATTATACTTAAACATCATTTCGTACATAATATTGTAAATAACTACGTTACGCCTGCGAAGAAACACATTTTTAATAAGATTTTCTACTTTAATTTAAAATGAGTGCTTCTCAAAATCTTTCTTTATAGAATAATTTGATTGGCTGTTTTTTTTAAGTTTAACAAAAAGACGTCATAGTTATTCGTGTATGTACATACATATTTAAAATCTTTTGTGCTGCCTAATAAATGTTGAAAAAAAAAGAAAGAAAAAAGAACTCTTTTATTGTGCGCTGTGCTTGTTCGTTAACATTGCCGCATGAAATTAATTTTATCTTGATAAAAAATATTGCGAAAAATATGCTGCTAACAATTAGGGAATCCCTTGAAGTAAGTTAACTGAAAGTCTAAAGAAATGAGACCTTTCGCAGTGTAAGCTCTTTTAATACTCGTCACATGTTTTCTTAAAAACTTTTTTTTAGCTTAATAAAAATCTACAACTACTTTAAGGTTTGCCAAAGGAGGCGAAGAAAAGAAACTACAATACTTAAACTCAGTGGAAACTGTATGAGGGATCTATTTTTGTCTTGGAGTTACCAAGTGGAGTGTCAGCGCAGCCGACACAGGGGAGCGCTGGTGAAGTCGGCCACCTAAAGTAAATAATAAATAGCACAAACATTAAAGGCTTTATTTTAACACCTTAAAGATCTTGAAAGATCGGTGTGTGCTATTGAGTTTAGGTTTGGAGACCACTGGAATAAAAATAAACACTCATTAACATATACATACACCATATTCAAATAGCTCAGCCAATACTTTGGGATCGCATAACCACAACCCTTAAGGAACATAATCCAATCCGAAAAGAAGTGAGCAAGGACTTGGAAGAGGACGACAGGGAGGGAAGTAAGATACAGATATAAACTTAGTATAATTTTAAACCTATATTATTATTTATTTCGACTTCTTTTTATGTTATGCTAACTTTTTTACTTGAAGCTCAATAAATGATCATACACACATGGTAGAACAATAATTCTTTTAATTTACTTATAAAAAGATAAACATTTCTTCACATAATTAAAAAAAAAGAAGATCAACCAAATAAAAACTCCGCCTGTTTATGCCTTTAAGGCAAGTTTAGTAAGAATCAATGCATGACCAAACATGTTGTTTGATTAAAAAACCTCCTTTTTTGCATGTTTTGACATGTTTGAAATTATCAATCTGAGCATGGAACACTAATCTTTTACAGATTTAGAAGAAAATAGCAGCCTCTTGCTGTGCAACTCACTAAATTATTTAAAATTTTAAATTTACGAATTAAGGCGAAACCATTGTAAAGAAGCGAGAAGTATTCGCATCTGTGATCGGAAAACGAAAAATATTTGTCGAGCTGGCAACACGCATTGCAGGAGCAATGCAAGATTATTTGTGGCAGAGTTTTAAAATGAAAACAAAGAAAGATTATTGCCTTGGCAAAATGATAACTCCATGTTTTAAAACCGTTTTGGAATAACGTTGACGATACTTTAATTAATGTTTTGGATAATCGTGTGTATCGAGAGCTTCCGAAAAGACGCGAATTAGCATGACGCTGAAATCACAATGCTAGAATTCGATAGGCATTGCACCAGTAGGAAATATTGCATTAATTGATGAGAAAATGTACAAGCTGTGTTGTGGCAGAAGTGGCTCATTTGGCACTATAAAATCCACTATAAAATCCACTACTCAAATATCAAATCTAAGTCCTTTTCAGCATGTGAGTCAATTCCTTAAAAAAAAGTCAATAAACACAGGAATTCATGGTCAATCAAAGTGTAGCGCAACAAAAAGAAACGCAGGCGCTGTGGTAATGAACTTGTTGAGCTAAATGGGCCAAGAAATTTGTAAAATTGGTAGATATGCTGGCTGACGGCAAACGCCGTTCAATAGACCACGCTATGCCCGACTCAACATCCTCATTCGTACAATATCAAGACAAGAAGGCTATAGAAGTCTTTAGAGCTCACAAGTCATCGCAAACATCTCCGGTGTACCGGTGAAAAAAGAAGTAGGATGAGGTAGCAAATCCGCAAACGAAGAATAAGTCTACCTCTAAGCAAGCAACTAAAGAGTTTGGAGAGAAAGCCCCATCCGTCATTATTCAAGGCAATTTATAAGAGGAAAACCTGTTAGATTTGGTTTCAAAAATTAAATGCTGACAAGTAGCTACGTTTATCTATACCAATTTAATACGTATTGTGGAGTTAAAGGCGTGTCCACTACAGAACTTCCATTGCCTCTTGGATCCCAGCTTGTTATCGATTTTTTAGACAATGATTCTCGTCCTTCGGATCATATTGTTTTCTTCGACTTACATCATATGATTTGCTTATAATGCTCAAAAAAAGCATTTCGAGCTATCGCGAATCGACAACAAAAAAAGGTGAATTGCTGCAGCCAAACGAAGCATTCAAAAAGGATTTGATGATCACAGATATAACACAATCAATAAAATACTATTTCTGAAATGGAATGACAACAGCGCCGTAACCGTCGGTTCAAATTTATAAGGTATTGAGCCGATGGTCGAATATTGGACTGGACGACACCACAAATATTGGGTCTAACGTCGTAAAAAAGTTTCTTTTGGATTCCCAAATTGCTTATTATTAATTTTAGTCTCCATTAAGTGTTTAAATAATTGTTGGGCGTACGCAATTTATAATTTTCCTAAGAATTTATGCATATTAACTTATATAAAAGCTTCAAATGTAAATAACATTTTATTTCGATATAAAAAACTAATACTTTGCTCCTGTGTAAATTCGGTGAAGGGACGCCTGACTGTATTTAGTCTTGAACTTGTAAAAGTCATGCGTCATAGTTCGCTCTAATTACTCTTGTGGATGTATGTATGTATGTATGTGTAAATAAAAAAATAATATATGTATATAAGTTATATAGTATATATAACTATATATATGTACTTATGTACATATGTACTAATATGCATATGGTACGTACGGCCTAAAGGAATGGGTAAATTATTTTGATAAAATAATATTATTGTTGTTTCTTCTATTAAACTCTGTCGTGGTTAAAGAAATCAAGATCAAGCTTATTAGTTCGTAATCAAGTAAGCGGAATTATTATGTCATTTACGTTTAATCGAATTCGCGTTAGATCAGCACAGAACTTCAAGACTTTATAGTTGTTTGGCTTTATAAATGTTGACAGAAGAATGCAATAAATATAAGACATGGATTGTTGTCTCATGTGATTAGAAATACTGTTCAGCTAATTATAGGTGACTATATTGCAGTAGCACGATTAAGTTAAAAAAAATGAATGCATTTTTTAAATAGTTGACACTGTATTAGAAATACTAATTCTAATCATGATAATGAATATTCATTCGTTACCTTATGAAGTCGTTATTACATTACTCAAAGTGGGTTTCAAATGAGTTGCACGCACTTCACGCCTATTATAACAAACAACTAACAAATTGCAACTATTAAAAATGCGATCTTAAAATTTTCGAAAGACTCATCTACTGCAATAAATATTTGATAATAAATATTCCATATTTTTTTAATGGAATTGATGTTTTGTATGATATAAAGCAATCCACAACACTTTAAACTAAAAGTTCTTGGGGGAACTTTTTGAAAAAATTTCCAAACAATTTTGTATTTTGTATTAGATATCATTACCAAAAAAAAAAAAAAAAAATGTAATTCTACTATTAATTCATTCATTACGAATTATAATGACCACCTAAGTAAAGTAAAGTAAAAACTCTATGCAATATTAATAATAATTACGACTGCTAGTATTCAGGTTCGCTATGGATTCCTGAACATAGTTTTTAAAAAAAAACTTTAAAATATACGTCTATTATTGAAATAACATTAACGTCATTTACATAAATTTATTGGATTTGGCTATTTTAATCTGTTGACATCCTTTTTTTTGGTAATTGCCATATGTATCTGGTTGCCGGTAAATTTAGAAAAAGTAAATGCGATTTTCAGCTGAGAGAGAATTTTCTAGAATTTCAAAGTCTGAAGTAGACGAGCTAAGTCAGGTTGTAGTAAATGCAATAAAATCCGTTGATACGACAGACTTTTGAAAACGAACGAATGTTTAGATTAGACAAAGGTCAGTTAAAAAAAAATCAGATTTAAGTTATTAGAATCCCAATTTAAGCCCCGAGGAGCAAAAATTAAAAATTGGTTTTTAACAGACTCAATTTCAAAATTCCTGATAGTGGGTGGTATTGAGGGCTCCAAACGCAAACGCAACATTCCAGAATTGGGTGGACGAGTGAAACAGACAGCAATTTGATTGCGAGAGGAGAAGTTAACGTGAAATAAGTTAAAAAGCAAAATACCTAAATGGCTACCTATTGGTACCACTCACGTGACTTTATTTTCTTTAAATTCACAGCCTTTAAAATTACTTAACTCAGTTTTCAATAGGAGAAGACGAATCGCAAGCTTCAATATAATCAGTATAAATACGATCATCAGTATAAATACGATCAGTTTGGTTTTGTTCCGCGAAACTATTATTAATAAGTAAAGATCATTGGTTTGTGAAACGTCAGTCAACGAACTACAGTAAAGTTGCAAATTTGAAGTAACAATGTCATCAACGATTTTAGGAATCCACGGATAAGTAATATTCTCGATGTGTGTTTTTAAAACTTTTTTATGATTTGGGATGAAATACGAAAATCTGCGGTAATTTTAAAATTATTTTTCGTGTACCGCACAACGGTCATATTCGCCTAAGAGGTATTTATAAGATTCTAGCAACTTTACCATCATACGAAGCATATCAAAGACAACGCTGATATGAAGCCGAAGGAATAACCTAAACACCTTAAAGATCTTTCAATAATCAGTGTATGCGATTGCTTACCGCATCAAAAATTCAAAAATGTTTCTCGTCAACCGTGCCACTGTGCGAGGTTGTAAAAGGAAAGTCTATAAATTAATACATCATCCATCGACAAGTGCTGGATTGGCAAAATTCCAGATCGGATCCCTACAGGGTTTGCTTTTGATATTCTGAAAAGCGCTTGTGCTTGGAAGAAAATTCAATTAAATAGCGCAAATTAGTGTGAAATGGTGAAATTGAATTAAAATATTTATAGTAATAAATATATTAAAAAAATTTATAGTATTAAATATTTATTTAATAATAATTAAGGGGTACAACATAGTTCATTTGACCTTATAATTAAACAATATTTAAATTAAGAAATATTTAATTGGATATATATAATATAAACTAATCAGTATCACTAGCCTGATGGCTGTGTTTTTGATAGATATACAGTGTTGCACATCTGAGGCTTGCTTGACATTTGGATCTGTAAAATGGAAATATAAAAGTTGGAAACCGGAACGTGTAAACATTTCTTAAAAAAAAGTTGCTAAAAAGATCACCCTTGGACCAAGTTGGGGTTCATAGCTCCTTATTCGTCAAAGATGCACGATTTAGCGAATCAAGATGAGCTAAGATAGAGAAAGATATTGATAATGAATAGACCGCGAAAAAGATAGATCTATTGGATCTACAAAATGGTAGTGCTAGAGGTCGGTAATTACGAGTTACTCTAGATGTAATGATAAAAGAAACTTTGTTAAGTAGTGCGTTAGGGTAAATAATCCCGAGTAAGGCCTTATGCAGAAAAAACACGCAGTGGCATGTTCTACGATCATATAGCGAAGGTAATTTTATGAGGCGAAGTGCACAGCCAAATGTTAGGATACCAATTTACATCCCGAAGTGTAAAAATTCAATTTTTGTTTTGTATATAATATAATTATATATCTATAATTAAATATATACTATAATATAGTAGTTGTAATAAAGCAACGTTTGTTGAGTTTTTAAATAAGTTTTCTTTGATTTGAAGCATTATAAGTACTTAACTTTAGTAACTTATGTAATTTAAAAACCATATGAAGCAGCTCTGTGGCTTCAACTTGGAAAATTGCGATATTGCAGCGAATTCAAGAGTAATATCCGATTACAATCAAAAAAAATTTTATGTGTTTGAACATTTTGAAACTTTCCAGGCAGTAAATACATATGTATGTATGTTTATATCATAATTTCGGTCATTTTAAAGGATTTCAAATCTCTAATATGTATATACTGTATCTACAAGTATGGCGCTGTTGTAGCTGTTCTGGCCCATAGAACCCTATGGGGTTATGAGATAGTATTTTCAAACTGTGATAATTCAATTGTGCAGTGAATCGTAATCCACATGAACTTTTAGTGCCCACAGTTTGCACCTCTCCGCACAGTTCGCCATGCGTATGTGTATGTATGTGTACGTACGTGTGCATGTATTACACAAAACAAACAAATGCAAATTGACATAGATACACTTGCGCACACGTAGCTACATGTGGTATATGTATATGTGTATGTATATACATGTGTGTATCTGTGTGTGTTTAGATAAAAGGAAAAAATTATAGCGCCTACGTTTTATATTATTATTAGCTTTGACCATTGTTGTTTTGATAATCTAATTGTAAGTCACCAAAGGCACACACACACACAGATACAAAAAAGCACACAAACAGTAGCAGTTGCTGTTGTTGCCGTTGATTAACTATGATTTTGACTTTTATTCTGGTTTGTTTGCTTTATTATTTGTGTGTTTTTTTTTAAAGAGTGCCCGAAACACACAAACACACACACACACACACGCGCTAACAAAAGCACAACAAATATGATGGATCACTTCCAGATGCAATTTTCGTTAATATTTTTATGTCGGTTTCGTTATGCCACGAGTCATATATTTCATTATTAAATTTATAATGTATTACATTTACATACATATGAACATGGTAAGTTTTTGTTTTTAACATTTGATAAACATTTAACTAGCCCGAAAGTAAGCAAGTTGCCTGCAGTATGGCCAGTTTCATTGCCAAGGATCGAAATATAAACATTCAACTAGCTGCAAGTTAATGTTTGAAAATGTCAGTGAACGAACGGCACACAAATTTGAAATGTCACTGAACATGCTGCTGGTTTGGAATGCACAACAAAATAAAATAATAATAAACACTTAGCGTTTATTTACTTTTTGTTTTAAATAATAAACAATATATGTATGTATAACAAAAGACACAATGTTTCAGGCCACAATTGTCTGTCATTATATGAAGATACATGCATCTATTGGGGCACAGAACTCGTTTAGTAACGCTATAAGATGCAGGCAGGCCAGACCAGGCCAGGCACGTGTTAATATAAACAATATGAAAGCTTTACGCCGTTAGGCATACCCTCTTCACTCTCCCTTACTTATGAAATATATGTCACTACGCATGTCCAACATTGAGCAGAGAAAATGCATCACTGCATATTGTTTTCATGCAGCAAGCTCTGCTCCACCATAGATGCAACATTATGAGTTCAACGTAATATAATACTTAATCATTAGGTTTAAGAGCAACTGCGTCTGCTTTTGCGTTGTACGCAGCGCGACGCATTTCTATTTACATAATAGTTAATTTACACACGTTTTTATATATCTATATAAAAAAATAAAACAATGCTTAAAAATTTATGATGCATCTTGGCAGTGGCTTCAGCTATTCACTCAAAGCTGGTAGCTTAAAGATTTTAGCTGTAGTATCCTCTGAAACGGTTAACAATAAATTTTCTTCCGGCTTATAAGAGAAATCGTAAATATGATAGAAATGTCCAGTCAGTTTGTAGATAAGATTACCAGTGCGCCCATCATAGGCATTCAAATTTCCCTGAGCCGTACCCGTAAGAAGCGTATAGTCATTCAGCCATTTTAGTCTGCAAGTTATTTCAATTTTAATATGCATCATTTATATTTTCATTCGTATTGCTGTGTACTTACTTTAGTACACTATCGCGTGGCACTGGTGTAGCACATGCTGTGCGTTGGGTAAATTTACTATAATCCCAAATGCTGATTTGACCATCTAGAGAGCCACAAGCAAGCAGTTTTAGATCCGCTGTTGGTGGCGCAAATGCTACGCATTCAATGCCATGTTCACATTTTAAGTTGTGTACCGGTCCTGCATTGGTGCAAAATAGTAGCTGGCCTAGTGAAAGATGTGTTTTACTACGTGTTTTCGTATGTACCGGCAACCAATTCACTTACCATCTCCACCAGCACACAAATACAAGGGTGATTCTTGGTCACAGGCCACCACCGCATGTGTAATTTCACCAAAGCTCATGGGATGATGTTCAGGTACTTCCATTATCACTTGGCACGTCTTAAGATCCCACAGCTTTATCACACCGTTCAAGTAAACGGTTAACAATTTCTTGCCATCGCCGCTAAGTTTGGCATCCTCGCAACTAACTGCATGTCCGGGTAAAATTTTGCATTCTCCATTGGGTATGCGCCATATGTAAATGTCACCATTGTCAGCGCCAGCAAACAGCACATGAGCTGCGCGGTGCCAGAAAACCCAGGCTATGTCACACATTGAGTATTCCCATACCTTGTTAATGATGGGACGCTCTTCGCCTGGCTCGCACACCTTGTACACAAACAGTTCGCCTGATAAATCACCGGTAACCAAGTAGCTGCCATCATGACTAAAGTGTGCCTCCGTGACGGTATCCTTGTGTGTCGTAATCTCAAACAGTACATCGCCAGTGCTTGTATCCCACATATAGGCATGATCATCCTCACTACCTGTGACAGCCAAATTGTGATGCGGATGCAGAGTGCAAGCGAATACTGGATCTTTGTGTTTGCGAAAAGTCAGTATGGCGTCGTCCTTGATAGCAGCAATGCGTTCACGATCCAGTTCATCATCTTCGTCATCGTCGTCATTTTCCAAGCCCAAACGACTTTCAAGCTGTGAAAGCGTAACTTCTTCCATTTCCAATTCGTCATCGTCATCGAAAAGAGCATTTCCATTCAGTTCTATTTCCTCCATAATCTCATGGTCCTCTTCATCAATGTCTGGTCGATGTGGTGGTGTGTTTTCGCGCATTTTATAAAAATTATTATACAAATAGTATAAATGTGCAAATGCTCTGTTTGCTTTCGAACAAACAAAGAATAAAACAGAATTTTTGCACAGAACAACACGTGTTTGAACCCACAGCTGTCCGCTGATGAGCACAGGGTGAGAGCACAGGGTGTAGGCACAGTGTGAGGAGCTGCCAACTTGGTGGCAGTGCGTGCAGCCCTGCACAAAATACGCGGTTAGCTTTGAAAATAAATATAAGCTACTGTAGCGTGCTTCAGACGAATTTATTTTAAAGTGTCAATTTGTGTGTTTGAACAGCTTTACTTTAAACTTTTTGATTTCAAATTTTTATCATTTTAAATTTTAAGTATTTGTTCTATCATATGGATACGTTGCAGTATTTCTTCAATAGATGGCGCGTTGGGCAAGTTGCAATCTTGATTGCATTTTTCAATCTCATGTTCAGCGTCTTTTAGTTTATTATTAAGTTGATCTGTAAGACTTTGCAGCTGTTCAATGCGTTGCAACATTTTCTGCGATAAGCTGGACTCATTGTTGAATATGCTGCCATATTTCGTTTCTAAAATATAAAGTCGTGGTGGTGTTTTAACAAAAAATTCCGACTGTTGAAGGGTTTTTGGAATTTGCGCGCTTAAATCGTCAGTTCTTTGCTCAATGCGATTTTTGTTTATCTTATCCTTAGCATCGCATTGCTCCAAAGACTTCATATAGGCTGTAGTATTTTTATTTGTTGCAATTTTAATGTTTTCCAGCCACTCTGACTGATTGTTAAGTAATTTGTTGCCATTTGCTTGATTTCTTTGAAATAGATTTACTTCACTTTCCAGCACTTTAAGCAGTTTTGCCAAAGAGTTTGCCTTTTCAAGTTCGATTTTATTTTGCTGCTGCTCTGAATTCCTCAACTGTGCTGGTAATTTTTCAAGTTTAGCAAACAAATCATTGAATAAAGCACTTAATTTGAATTGGACATATGCAAATCTTGTATAATCGCTAGTATACAAAGCATGCAACTGCTGCATATCAATAGTTAATTTTTCTATTAATTCCAAGCAGTTACTTAAAACACTGTAATCTATATTATTTACTGTAGAAATTGGCGCTTGTAAGTCTTTCTTAAGTACAAAAAATGCGTCAACTAGTTTATTCAAATCTTCAACAACTCTCGGTAGTTTGTCAAGAGCATCCTCAATTGATTTATTAAACTTTTCCTTATTAAAACCATTTGCTTCTTTAGATTTAAATTCTTGAGCTTGACTGATTAACTCATTGAGCTTTAGCTCGATTTCTGCAGTAACATTACCATAAGCTAAGTTGTCCAGCTGCTGATTAGGTTTTCTGCAGAATTGGTCACATGTAGCTTTCAGCTTGACAGTTTGTCTTGTTTCAATTTCAAATAATACAGTTGCATTTTGTATAGTGCTGCCAGCCTTGAATATATTTTCAAATATTTGTTTTAAAGCCGTTTTTATGTTCTTCAAATAATTTCTATATATTTGTTGCTGCAGATGAATTCCCGCCTCATTTAGTGCTTTGTCCTGAGTTCTACAGCATTCGAGCTGTGCGGCATTCGCAGATATACTATTATTCAACAATTTCTTCATATCCATAAAACGCTCCAATTCATTTTGATAACGCCGCTGTAAGCGTAGCTGCAGCGCAACTAAAAGTGGCTGCATGGAACTATTTGGAATCGAAAAACTTCGTAGCTGCGTCTCAAATATAACTTGCATATTTTGGTATTTGTCTGTCCAGTGATTGCAACAGTTATTGAAAGAAATATTTTTATGTCTTCTTAAGTTATCAAGACGTATTTTTATGTTCTCGAAATCTTGCCACATGTTTCCAGTTGCTGCTTCTCTTTCGGATGATTCAATATTGCTTATCAACATTATAATATCAATATTGTCGTTGATTACGTCTATTCGGTCTCGAACAGGTTCATAGCGGCAGCAAATCCTTGCATTGTATTTCTTTAATTTAGCCAATGTACTTTCAATTTGATTGTTCATATCCTTTAATTTCAAAGTTATGCGCACTTGTGTAAATACCCATTGTCCAGCTGTGCTCTGTTTATTACAACTTTTATCATTATCTTTCATTACAGACGTCGTTGCAGGTAATTCATCTTCAATTGTTTCCCAACCGTCTTTGGTGCGGTTACAGATTACAGTCTTTCTTATTTTAAAAATGTTCCAAAGATTTATTTTAATAGCATTGCCTGCATCGAGCTCTTCTTTAGGAATAAATATTCCTGGGTTTAAGAATTGTTGTCTCACTTCCATTTCCCAACGTTTAATTTTGAGCCAAAATTTTCTATTCTGTTCAGTAGTTAGATTTGCGGGAATGCATTTAGCATTTACGAAATCAGTTTCCACTTTTGCTAAAAAGCTCGACATTTGCGGACTTGGCTCCTCTACGAAATTGTTTATAGTGGGCTCCTCATCGTAGTCATAGTCCATGGGTGAATCCCATATTGTGTGACAGACCAAAATAATTTTTATACAATATTCATACAAAATTTCTCTTTTGAGTTCAATTTTTGAAGTTCTTTCAAATTTGCCCACGCGTTGTGTTTGTGGCTTATATGAAGAATAGACGTTGTATACAGTGCCTGAAGTTGCCAGCACTAAGATCCAAAGCAAATTTTTAAAGTGCGTCTGTAACGTAAAGCAAATTTAAAGTCTTTTCAACTAAATTAGATATTAAAAATCATCATAATCACCATCTTCCTTTTAGTTTCGAAAAAGCAATCAAATAGCAACTGTAGCTGTTTGGTAGATGGTATTTTAAAGCTATAACAGATATTCACTTTCTTTAATTGATTTGGACCATGCGTAATTGCATTTACAAGTGCAATTAATAGTTCGAAACTATAGTATAGCCATAGTCCGATAGTGGCACACTCTACATTTTTGTTGCAAATATCTCAGGCAAAAGGTTAGGGCGGGCGTTAGCCGGCTTATTAGGCCAGCGGACTTAAGGCTAAGTAGTCCCGTCTCTGAACAGATAAAACACTTGAAAGACTTATAAATTCATATACGAATTCTACTTCTTAGATTATAAAGGAAATAGTTCCTCTCGGACCTTATTCCCATGCCTGCTAAAGCTTTACAGGTATAATAAATGGGCAGCAGAACACTTACTGGAAATATCATTATAAGAAGCATGTAATCTGACCATATGTCCACATCAAGCTGGTCTACACTATTCGCTGTGATAACTGCAGAATGCTATGAACAGTTAATTCCACAGATGTTGGAGTTGCGTTTTTCCTAAATTTTCTACTACAATGGGATTATTGTTCCAGATACATTTCCCTCACATGTAGCTTTTAAGTGGCCCTTGGCAAACGAATATCCTATTTATTCGAGAGGATGGTTTTGTCGTGCCAAATCTGACTAATTCGTCTGTTATTGTGTAACATTTTGGTGCCGTGGTACCCAAAGTTTGAAGCGAAGCATTTTCGCTTAGAGGACACTACTGTGCTCAAGAAGTCGTTGAGACTGCCTAATCAGCTTATCAGCGAAAAGACCACCTCAAACTTGGTTATTGAGTTTGGAACCATCGGTCAAAAAGCTTTAATTTGGTTGACTATTTAACTAGAAGTGTCGCTAGAGCGAATATTCGGTGAAATGTGTTGGGATACAATAATCGGTAATTCTCGACTTTGAGTAATCTTTAAGTATGCACAAATATACATATGTCATTTTTATCAAACAGCGTTTCTTAAACATTTTAATATTTGTACGCAGTCTGTTTTGCTTTTAGGAAAATGAGAAATATGTTGCGACGGCACTAAGTTCGTCACATGAAATAAATTTTAGAGCACTTGGGTTTACTTTAACATATGTTGGGGGCCTGACCATCAGATGGATACCCCTTATAGAAGAATGGGCATTAGTATAGCGGCATAAATTCACCGCACCATCTGAGGGTTGATGATTTTTTTGCGATCAAAAAAATATCTCGTAAATAGTTTTTTTATTTAAAAAAAAACTTTTTATTTTTTTTAGGACTGTTATGTCAAAACTGTCTTCTCGAAATTACGCAAAGGAAAAGAAACTTTTGATCTTCTTCTCTAAAAGGGTAAGCTTTGGCTTTGCAATGCCAAACGCAATGCAAAAGGTTGGATTTTTAAGAGCTGCCTAATTTGATTTTCAACAAAATGCTCACAAAATGGAAAAAAAAAGTATAAAATAGTTGACTTGATATAATGTTTAAATAAAATGTTATGCAAATGTTGACCGTGGCTTTAAAAAGTTCATACGCAGTGTCCAAAATATCGGTGAGAATTACAAGAATAAATTCTTCATTATTGGTACACTAGAGTGGTAATTGTTTTGGCTAAAGGTTCTTTAGCTCTCCCCACAAAACAAAGTCTAGAGATGTTAAATCCAAATCAAACTATTCGGCAATTCAACTGGATTTAAACGTAAAACAGTTTGCATACTAAACTCTCCTTATAATTAGCTAATTGTTTTGCATTGCAATCATATTTTAGACAAGACGTGCATATTTTGGGCCGAATAGTATATGCTCTGGGATCCCAACATTCGTTTGCCATCCTATTCATGCAGACTTCGCCTTATGAAATTACCTTCGCTAAGTGATCATAGAACATGCCACGGCGTGCTATTTTTGCATAAGCTTTTAATCGGTCTCATTGACATACTCCTTAACAAAATTTCTTTTATCATTCCTTCTAGATTAACACCGGAATTTTTGACCTCTAGCATTAACTTTTTGTAGATCTAATTATGCGATCCTTTTCGTTACTTATGCTTAAATTATAATGACGTCTATGATTTCCTCTCTTTTGAACGGTCTGTCCAATTCATTTCTTTATCTACCTTATCTCATCTTGATTCTCCAAATCGAGCTCCTTTGACCAATCATAAAAACCTAACATGCTCAACGTTGTTCTCTGGCTTCCCTATTTAGAAAAAAAATGTTTAAATTTATATGCTACTTTCTGTTTTCATCTTTTACATTGAAAATCCAAGTTCCTAGCTTGTCCTAGTTGTGAGACGGTGAATATCTATAAAAAATTCACCCATCAGGCTAGGAATAAGGATTAGTTTTATTTTATTTTTCATAATTTATGTATGTTAAAATCTGACTTTTTGCATTTAAGAATCTATGCCAACTATAATACGTACGATTTTAACAAACATGAATTGTGGCAACAAAATTAAAAGAGAAGCCGTTTTTAGTTGTGAAATTTTAATTATTTTAGAAATTGGAATTAATTATTGAGCAAACTGAACGTGATTCACAGTAAGCATCACAACGCCACAACTTCACCCTTAAAATTTAGTTGCTAAAAATTACCCTTTATATAAATATAAAGATATATTATAGAGATATTAATTTACAGCAGTGATAAATTTTAAGTGCATAAAAAAAACCATCTTCGTAGCATTATTAAAATTTTCAAGGAACCCATGGTTTTACCCAGCAATCTTGTAAACTCTTTCCTTTCAGATATTTAAATACAAACAAAAGACATTGGGTGTAGTTTGACCTCAACGCATGAAAATTATGATCTTTAGAGTGACCCGAAACGCTGATAAACAAGCCGTACGCCAAGCCCAAATCTACGAAATACATACATACATATGTACATATGTGCCCATTATGTATATTGTACATATGTATGATTGTATGTGTATTTATGTGTGTATTTATGTCTGTATTTATATACATAAATTTGTGTTGTTTGAAAAATAATCATTTTTACGACTTGCATTCGTCGTTCCCTATGTTTGTGTTTAGATGCTACGGGTTGCTCATGTATATATATATACATATGTATGTATGTATATGTAGAAGCGCCTGTGCTGCTCACGCTTCTGATAAGAGTATCTATACATAGAAAAAGATATACCATATACGTGGTACCTTTTCGAAGCTAGAGTTGTGTATAAATTGTTGGAAACGTTGTCGAGTCAATTAGTATTCGGTCAATGATGGTTACAAGAGCACATCAAGATTGGAGCGCTGTACGGAGATGCTTAAAAAGTGCCACGGCTTTCAGCCATTGACGAAGCAGGATCGACTAAAAGAAGAAGCTTTAAAGCGCTTCAAGCGCATTATTTAGAGGTTATGGTTGATGAATAGCTTTAATGTCGTCTTTGCGACAAAAGAGTCGGGCTTGAGAAAGTGCAATTCATTGTGGGCAGAACATCTAATTGGAACATTAGCAGAACCTGATATCTATCGGGCATAGTGTACAATGTATTCCGTAAATGTTCGTTGACCCCTTGCTGTGATTCGGCTAGAATAATTAGTCTTTAAGTTTAATTATAGAATAAATTTAATTATGTATAAAATTTTAGTTAATTGCTTAATCGTAATCAACTTTGACAACAAGATTAAAAAGTCTTCCATTTACACAGAAAAAAAAAAATGTTTTGTCCTTATATTTATGGAATTTTCGCGCTTATTTGAAACTGAAAAATGCATCTGTAAAAAATCCATTGAACACAATTGAAGCACAAACAATAGGTTTTTTTTATTTTATTTATTACGTAAAATTTTCTATTTGGTTACAATTTAAGTTTCTTTTTATAAATAAAAAGAAGAAATTGTCTTTAACCCAAAAGTACCGCCCTTTGGCTTGCATATTTTAAAATTTTGTATAAAATGTCAAGCCCCTGCTAAGCAATCCTGTTGCTGTCCAGAGTTGAAGTACCCAAACTCTGATTTGCCCTCCGGATTAATTGGTACCCAATCAGCTAACTGATGGTGTTAATTTTGTTTCCCGCGTAGCTTACGTTTTGCAGTCATTCAACCGTTCAAGCTTGAGCCCAGCGATCTAAAAAGTTCCACTCGATGTCATACGGCTGAATTACTTGGCGTTGTACGGATGTCCAGAAAAAAGTGCCCGCATTAGTGCGAGCAAAATGCACTGGTACATGGTAGTTTTCGCGGCTCATGGTCTGTAGTTGGGCTGAGCCGTTATCACCATATACAATAATTGCATCGCCTTCAACACATTGTTGTATCTCGTCAACAAGTTGATTTTCCAAGTGCTCATTCGCCAAGTTATCCATGTCGTTGTGCAGCCATTCGAACTCGGCTTCCTTCTCCTCACATGCTATGTAGGAGCTGCGCTTTTGCTCCCGCCTTTTCAACTTGAAGACGTGCGCCAGAAACGGTTTTAAAATGTTTTGCAGACGTCGCGTGGGAGATACTTTCGACTTGTACATTTTGCACGTAGTTGTCCTTTTGCTGTGTGTTACTTGATTGCTCAAATTTCTTGCAGTCGCACTCATTGTAAATCTTTACGTATGTTATGTCCTGTCGTGGCAACAGTCTTATCGTGTGTGAGCCGTTGTCGAGCGCATCCTTGGTATTTATGTGTTCGGTAGAGCATGCTCTCTTTGGCTGAGCGCAAAAGAGAGCACAGTTTCGGAACGACCAATCCCAGAATCACAGAAAAAAACAATGCAGGTGCTGTACCAAAACTTTCGCACGCTCAAAAACTGGATTGCAACAAAAGGATAAATTCATAAGGGAAATTACGTGCAGCAGGTATAAGTGAAGTGTAGAGCGTGGGAAACTCCTTTTCATGGTCCCTAACAGCGTTACAAATAAGAGAAAAGAGATGAGATGATATACCTGCGTACGATTGTCCTGTGACCCTTCTTAGCGTGGGAAACGGTTATTTTTCCGCTTTAATTGGAAATAGTTGTGCAATTTGTGTTCTCTCATTGGATAATGCTAACTGTTTATGCTTATGGGGAATTGCAATTTTAGATCGAAAGCATTTAAAATGGTAAAGCAATAAAAAGTGTTTGGTATCCTGATTTGCTGCTTGTCTCACCTATTATCACTTTGATTTTATTCTCAGTCGTGTCGCCACAAAAATAAGAAAAAGGGTAAAGAAAAAATCAGAACAAAACTTGCTCCGAAATAACAGGTTTTCATTCTCTCCAACAACAGGTTTTGAGAAATACTAAAATGTATCTTTGTTAAATGTGATATATGTACAATACTTGTACTCGTATGTAAGGTTTCTTTTGTCTTATTTGGATCATATTGTGTGGAAAGCTTATTGGGATAGGTTCCCAATTGAGAAATTGGTAGCATATGATCGGTTTCCATGAGTAAGCTTAATTAATTAATACGCATTTTGATTCATTTTGTTTCTCAATGTTTATTTAAAGCGAAAATAACTTATAGTAATTTATTTCTACTTAACTACAGTCTATGTGAAAATTCATTTATATATTAAAGCTCATAATTATAAAGCTCTTAACATGTAGAGGGCATCCCTGTACACAGTATACGATCACATCTTGCATATTTTGTACAATCAAAATTTGCATAACACTTTTTCTCCTCAAAGCTTGCAATATCTGTGGGCAACCCGGGCATATACTTGTGTGTAGCATCTTTGCATTTTGTGACATTTCACGAGAAGATAGCAAGTTCCTTTAATTGTCTCCTTGATCATTTTGTTGGCATTTCGTTTCTTATGCTTTGTAACGCTCTGCGAAACATTTAAAAGTGATTCGTTGGCCATTTCAGTGCTTGAGTTACTTGTGTCTGCGCTACGCCGCTATCGTCTTGGGTTTGATGCTTCATTAGCAGCATCTCCCTGCATTTATACACATCGAAATCAACCCCTGTGCTGGTTAGTCAAAATGGCCAATCGCACTGCAGCTACAGAGCAGGTGTTTCGGTGACCAAGCAACGAGATTCCCAAATCGGAATGAAGTTCAGGTAACCTAACGTCTCGTTGCGTGCACGTGTTCAGAGTTGGCCGTTAAATTTTGTTTACCTGTAGACGTTGCTTGGGTAAATAAATAAATCTCTGACCGGTTCATAGGAGTGTTAAGGTTTTCCCATAAATTTCTTGTGCGGTTGTTTCTTCGGATGGTAGTGCCGCAAAATACAAATATGCCGTCATCCTTTTTAATGCTGACACAGTAATTTGAGTGGACTCAAATACTCGTTGTGCCACGATCAGCTCTCTACAAAAGGTTAAATTCTCGTAAACACTGACAGCGTAGATATAGAGATGGCATACCCTCGTTAAACATCTGTTGTCGGAGCAATGTACAGCCTCTTCGCTAACCTGTTACGATCCTTTGTATACTCTTTAACATTATATAATTAAAATAGTTTGGATTTCATAGTGTCTGCCTCCTATTTGCCAGGCTGAGTCGATGCATGTCTAATTAATCGATTGGTTCGAATTTGGGGAATACTTGATTAGGTATCTGAAAAGTTAATGGCATTGAAATTAAATTTGTTAAAGATTCAAGTGGTTCTACGACTGAAACCTTTGGAATATAAATTTTTGTGTTTTGGTAACTAATATCATTCGAGAAACTGCATATTGGTGCACTCTAAGAAATCTGCATAAAAGGCTTGTAAAGCACTAATGGAGTCAATAGGCTTCATAGCTTGGTTCTTGAACATATCGAAGACAGGCGACTTTGAGATACTCTGTCACTCTAGAAGAGTTCGTCTGACAAAAGGTCAATTATAAGTCAAAAAAAAGTTTTAAGCGAAATTCTGTACTTTTTAAGGAAATGTACAATAAATTGCAACATAGTCAAATAAATTATAGGCTGCAGCTTAGATATTATTAAGGATTTCTTGATTGAATACAATTTTTCCAAAAATTCAAATATAGTAGATTTATATATAGCAAGGAATAATAAATGTTTTTTTTTATTCCATACCTTTTGAACACATTTCTATATGTGTTGACTTTTTTAAAGTTAAAAGGCATGCTAATTTCGAAAACGTAAACCAAAATTGTATATATATGTAACTGAAGTGGAATTATAAACATTATTAGGTAATATTTAATTTATGTACTCTGTACCGTATGGGATTAATGGTATATGAAGTTTGTGTACCCTAAAAAAGTTAATGTTTTTTTTTTATTGAAAATATTACGTCTCCAATAGGCGTATGAAAGAAGACCTCAAATAGCCAAAAAGTTGTGGATAAAAATCTAGTTGCACATAAAGACATCCAAAAAGTGTTTCACAAAATTGTTTGTAAATATATCTTTTTCAAGATAACCAATTATACATAATTCAAAGTACTTAAGCAATGTTGCTTACTTAATTCCGGTATATTATTATTGTGCAAGCCGAAAATGTATGTGACAGAATAAAAGGTTGGAGACTAACAAAATACCTAGAGTATAAAGTATGCGATTTTCTGTCTACATAAAAGCGTAGATTTTAGAAATGCAGTAATCAAATGTGCAGAAATTACTTTATATTATCCGAGGGGATTTAAGTTTATTTAAGTTTTTTATCAGGGATACTTAATATAACTTCCATAGAAGTATTTTGCAACATCTCAAAACAAATGACTCAACTGTTTATTAAAGTATTATAACCAAATTCGAAATACCAAGAGTGAGCACTAAATCAAAATTTATGCAAATTGCTTAACTCTATGGAATAGTTCCTATAGAGGCAAGGTGAAATATTTTGATCGCACTATATTCGTGGTATATCGATTGTTTTTCAACATAGAACAGAAGGTGGGGACTTCATAAAACCATTTCTGTTGACTGTATCACGAAGGTCGAATCGGTAATATAATGAGTAATATTTTATTAAAGTATTTTAGCTAGCTTTATTATATAGTTTTTAAAGGGCAAACCGTTAAAAATAGATTTTTTTACAAAAATATTACGAGTGTTAGACAATATAGCTCTTTTACGGAAAAGTGGTAAGGGTATCCAAAAGTAGTGCGACTCTACAATATGCCAATGTATTGTAGCTGAATTTATGTTGTTGTAATGTTTGTTTTACACTTAAGCAAATTGAACAATCTTAATTCTAAGGAGTTACGAGTGGATCTCGGATATTCAGTATAGCTCAAATGAGCTATAGCTTCCAAATGGAAGCAACAATAATGATGATTCCAAATCATTTACTATAATTCTGGCGCTCTTGGGGGTCTTGACTTGTGAAAGTAAAACGCCATCTTTTTCCTTTTTCATGTTTAGTGTAGGGTTGAGTCTGCATTGTCTTAAATAGAGGAGAGGTCATCGATCTATCTGGCTGATGGAAACCCTGTTGTAGTTTTTATAACTTATCGATACATTTAACTTATGTGTGTTTGTGTGTGTGTATAATACATACAAATGAGTCAGATAAGATCAGATACTCATACAATGCAATTTTGAAGAACTTCAAAATAAAAACCCAAACGATTTTCGCTTAAACCCAAAATATTTATTTTTATTTCTACGCTCAAGCTAAACTTACTAGTAAATTTTTATATGGAAGACAATGATTACTACGACTAAGTGAACCTAACAAACAAACATGGAAGACAATGATTCGCTTAACAACTATAAACCTAATCCTAGATAGCTTAGTTAATACAAAATCACAATTGTTTACAAATTCGGCACGATGATTTTGTTAAATTACATATCTAGTATCATAATAAAAGTGAATAAAATTTTATCTAGATTCCAATTATTCTAATATCACCCTGAAATTGCGGTACATGCACAATTGATCCCTTTTCCCGAAAGACTGCAGATAAGGAGAATCTTGCACTTAAAGCTGGTTAGTCTTATGGTTGCACTAACTGGTCGGCGCCGTAATCCATTGAGATGCTGCATCGATCAATCAATCAATTTTAGGCTTGAACCCAACGATCGAATTGTTCACGCATTTGTAACTCTTGCTCCCGCTGATGTGTGCTCTCCATTGAGGTCCAGAAGAATGTGCCACTTGTTGTTCGTGCAAAATGCACCGGTATGAAAGTTTGCTTTGGATGCACAGGCACAATGTGATGCATTTGACCTTGCTGCACGATCATTGCAACATTGTCGGGACACTGGCGCAAATCGTTGTAGAGGCGTTGTTCCAATTGCTCGTTAGCGGTGTTGTCACAACAGGCCTCTGGATCTTTGCGCATGTCCTCCAACGATGAATTGATGTCATTTTGCTTTTGCACCTCGCTCAGGGTCTTTCGCAGCAGTTGTTTCTTCTTGATCAGACGAAGCAGTGGTTTGACGAGTTTCTTCAAGCTCAGCATAGCCATGGTATGTTGATCTGATTTCTGCTGCTGCATCATATTAATGCTGCTCTCGAACTTATATTCCCGTTTAAGAAACGACATGTTATTAGAATATTTTTTTTTTTTTTTTTTTGGGATTTCTTTAGTCGACTTGTTGTCACTGCACGTGTTGAAACTGATCTGTGCTCAGAGTTGTGCAAGCATGGCTTTTATACCATTTCCTCTCTGAGACCGGCTCAGGCCGGTTTTGTCGGCATTCGTGCATCAGCCAATGAGAGTTCCCGCTGCTGGCAGGTGGTTGAGTTTCTCGAATAAGTGAGTAAGCCACAAGGGTGGTAGTTGGCACTCTCGCTGCACAGAGAGCAATGCGTTTTGTATGTGTGTGTGTGTGTTTTTCCGCCTTTGTCACTGCGCAACGAAAATTCCCTTAATCCCAGCAGAAATTCCAGAACTGGGTTGAGGGACAAGTCGCCGCTACCTGTTTGGAAACTCAAAAAAAAAAAAAAAAAAAATCAAGCACTATGCGTAAGGTAATTTCAAAATTCGTTACGCCGCTCATGAAAACTGCAAAGGTTGTGCACAAACAATGAAATCCTGCGATTCGTATCTCTGAAATAATCTCTCTGCTGGAGAGTCCCAACTTGTTTCATTCAAATAACACTTAAATCAAATATTTCTTTGTCAACGCAAAGGTAGGCAAATAAAGTAACGTATTTTAAGTGCGCTATGTTTCAGAGTTTGTTTGGGTTTGGATCGAAGGTCGTCAGTCAATTTCTATTAATACTTCGTTTGGGAAATGCAAGCAGGTACTTTTTGTGTGTCCTTCATCGGGTATCCTGAATGATGTGTTAAAAATTGCATGCTAGGCAGTGCAACAGTGCTGTAGACAGTTTTGGTTATTCCGATATTATGCTAAGGATTAGCTTGAATTTTGCGGCATAACAAATTGTTTCATGATTTCTGATAGTTATTTGAGAATCTTAAAACATGGAATTGGTGGATTTTATGGCTGTTTTATGATCAGACAAATCAAAATAAGCAAGTAGTTTTCACTTACGTAGATGTGGCTACCGGATCTAACTCGCTTTGGAGATGTACTGTGATTAAAAACAAATTTTATATACGTTCCCCTTGAAATACCCCAACAAGTAAGGTATATTCTTTATGACTGACTAAGGATACAATTATGTCAATGGCGGTTTGTTATACATTATAAAATCGATTGAGAATATGTGACTTCTGAAAGCCATGTAGGCGACGTATCATTCATTCATTGGTTAATTGGACATTGGGTTATTTAGTGAAAAATTAACAAAGCATAAGAACGAGTACAAGATAGGTATTAGACTGGCAGGTTTATGGTTTATTAATCAACTCATCAAGATTAAGAAAAGATGAGTGTAAATATTTTAAAGAAATTATGTTGTCATTGGGTATGTTCGTTAATTCAAAAAAAAAAAAAAATATTTTGCGCGATAACTTTGAGCAATCCATTTTTATAAGGATTACATCCGTTCATTTCGAGAGGGGTACTGAAAATAATCTGTAATAATGGGTGATTTTTAAGAGCTCATTTATGTTATTAATTATTTATAATGAAATCTTTGAATGTTGGTCACGGCTGTGCTGCAAATACACCATTCGCTGGCTTCAATTTAGTCAGAGTTTTTCCATCTTATCAGTCGGTATGTCACAAGTAAATGCTTTTCTTGCCTGCTAAGCGTCATTGCGTGCTTGTCGCTATTGAGATGAGCCTTAGTTTCACAAAAATAAGAGATGTTGAGGAAAATGTCACGACGGCTTATTGACCTTTCCCAAACATGACACAAACTTATAACTAAACTTGCCTCTCAATTAGACTAATGAGCATGTGGCACCATCTTTTTGAAAACACATTTTAGAGAAGTAGAGAAATATTTAGTTTGTAGACAAGGTACGGTACCGCTCCTCATTCACAATATTGTTCTGCCTTTCGCCTTCTTTCGAATGGTGCCGCTAGCTGATAAATTGATAATAATAAATAATAATATTTTTGCACTGCATCTGCTTGCTCTACAATCCAAAAAACATATTGAACCCGAGCTAAGATGTCTACCTCCTAAATAATACTTGTCTAACTGTACATGGCATTGATAATAAAAGTCAATTATCTTTTAGATCTAGTTCAAACTGAAGATAAGTAATCCGAGTCAACGTTTAAATCCAGTATTGCCAAAAAACAGTTTTTTAAAAATCACTCTTTATAGGATTACAACAAGGACAGTCAGTTTATTATTTACTGGTATTCATTTACTTATATAATTATGTGCAGACAATCCCTAAAAAAAAATCCGCATTAAAAAAAAGCTTAATTGAATTTTTAAAATTTTTTTTTAATAAATACTACTTGCTATATATACAATTTTTCGTAACTGCATAGCAATTGCAAGAAATTCGAAAACAAAAAATAATTTCGCTTCAGTTTAATATTAGTTTGTCGGGAAAGATACGGAAATTTTATTATTAATGGTTAATTGTTCTAAAAAAGATACTTCAAATATTATATAGCAATATAAAAAAAGGGTATCTGAAATTCAACCGTGAGGAAATGAGTTTTACTACAAATAATAACAATCCTTACATTATAATGGATTTAAATATTTATTTTTAACTATGTACCAATCTCAGGGTTGAGATCCTAACTCCAAGTGGAGTTGAAAATGCATTACAATGAGTATCCTTGCGTTTACTTTGCACTTTACAATCGCACACATGAAAAATTGTGGAGATAATTGCTTATCTGGGAATATTAACGACCCATCAATGTCCATGACGTGTTAAGTCTATGTTCGATTGCCGCCGCAGTTTCTATAAGTTGTGTAGGTTTTGTGGGTCATTTTAGGGTTTCCACTTCATCCCTTTTCTGCTATTGAAGCAATCCCTACACTATGAGTGTGCAACAATTATCATTTTTACCTGCTACTTCTTAGTTTTCCCTTGCACGTGTGCGATTTCCTATACCAAAAGTAAACAATGTAGATAGATGGACATACAATTAGGTACTTTGGATTTGGGACTGAATACCGAATTTTAACGGAAAACAAAAATAAAAAAAAAAAATGTATTTGCCCAGCTCTTTGATGACTGACCCAAAGGATCCCTTTATGGGTCTTAAAAAAAAAGTAACGTATTTTTCAAGCGAATAGTCATGGCATTTATTTAAGTAAACTTGCAGTTCAGATTAAATATCAAATTAGCCCTGAATCCTTTGGAAATGTTTCTTGTAACTTCTTAGAAACTTAAAACACTTTTAATTAATTTCATTTAGAAGCATGGCGTACAGGAGATTCAGAAGGAGGTAGAATAAATATGAACATCTCAAATTTATGATTTGTTTAACTGTGTAAATTTGTAATTTAAAACTTTAAAAATAATTCTTTCCCTAACATTATATGTTATGTTTAGCTTCGGTTTATATTGTCGGGGAAATGCCCATATACGTGTTTATTTGAATTTTTTTTTAATTGCTACAGATAAGAAGTTTCTTTGCGTGATTGTTCGTGAAACTGTTTTTAAAGTCTGGCAGTAGTACAAATATTTATAATAAAGTATTTGTGAAAATTTGTTTATATTTTATTACAGAGTCTAAAGTAAGCAAAATAGTTTTCGGCTGTCTCACCGAATAACAAACATTCTACCATCCAAGCCAGACAATGTGTGTGTTTTGCTGGCGCCAGTTTCTTACAATTTATTTACTTTTAACAACGCACCGACTTAAGGATACGCATTGATGAGCCAGACAGGTTAGTTCCTAAAGAGTGCAAGGACTACCTGCCAATCTGTAGATAAGGCATTTTCTTTTGAAACGATTTTGTGCTGCCGTAACTGAGTTAAAGTGCACGTCTGATCTCCGCTTTCTGAGGCTAATGTTGTACTCCTTAAGACATTTTTATATTTCTAGAAACCGAATGACTAATATTTTTGACTTGCACAAGGGCAGGCTTAAAAGTATTATTAATTTTTTAAAAGAAATGCTTAAACTTGGAGTACTTTTTTTAGTTTAAAATTAATTGCGTGCAGAGAACTTTTGTCCAGTTTTAAAACCTACTTCACTTTGTCTTATGAGAAAATATTTTATTTTATATGCGTTACGAAATTATGAGAATTGGCGTAAATTTTTATACTCCAACAGGGGTTTTTTTGGCAATAGTTGGCAAATGATTCCTTAGAAAGGGTAAATATATGTAATGTTTTTAGATTTTTTGACACTTTTCAAATAACAAATTGAAATTTATTTACCGCAGCAAAACTTCGTGGCTTCTTCTTAATGTTTTATTAAAAGTAGAATTGATATGTTAATAAAAATAAAACGGAATAGAAGGTTCGTAAAATCAAAACACATAGCATAATTTCTATCAACTATACGAAGACTTCGTAGCTAACTCATGCTAGTATTTATTATTATAAAAATCAATTATTGAATCCCTGTTATATTTGTTAATTATTTTTTTTGTTTAAAAAAAAAAAAACATTAAAAAAAAATAAAGTTAAATGGTTAATTATGTATATTTTTCTAGTTTAAGAATTCTAAATAGTCAAATATATTTCTTTTTTTACAATTATCACACCAAAATTGTAAGAAAAAATTGTGACTACAGATTATTACTAACGAAAATTGTTTCCCGAGTTTCCGTATTTCGTGTGTCAATCATTTTTTGCACTCTAACGCTGCCCAAGTAAGGGTACATGTGTATTTTTCCTGCGAAAATTCCTAGGCTTAGTGGATTCCTCATGTCCTTTAAATAATGTAGCTTTCAGTGTGCCTTATAAACTACCTCATAATTTGGTTTCATTAGCTTTACAATATTCTAGATCTTATCCTTTTCGTATTTTTTGTAATAGCCTTAACAATTTTCTTTCTTCTGAAATTCATTTAATCCCTCACATCATCTTGACTAGCCCGTATAAACATTATTAGCATTTATTGGTGTAATGATGATCTTTTAGTTCTTTTTCAAATAAAGTGTTTAAATTTTGTTATAATTCTTTTCCGCTTCGCGTCTTGGCGTTCTTTTGGCCAATCTTTGATGTGACTTGATGCATATCGCTGAAAAGTTAACCCAGCTGACTGGAGACTCAGATAAGTTAATATCTAAATTCATTCGCCTTTATATATAACCTCCGTATGGCTGTACCAATTTAATTTATCAATTGAAACTTATCAAATATATCCACTGAAACCTGAAACTCCGCCAAACAGCCGATTTTGCTGAACGCAAATTCCGCAAATTTTGAGAAGAACTTATGTCGGGTCTCTAACTAGAACATGTATTTTCTTGCAGCTATGATAAATCCAATGTGGCCATTTCGCATCATTCTCAGGCACTACTTGGTAGAAGCGGATTCAGTACTTTACAGTACTGAATGTACTTGCGGTAATGCCTGTTTACCATTTGTTCGCACTTTTCCTTAACTTATTTTTCCTTGGAGCCTACGCCTGTCTTGTAGAGTTGGTATTATTTGTCAAGCAACATCGATCTAGTGTCTATTGCCTTGGATTAGAAGCATGTCGAAACCAGGGAGTGACCAGTCAGTACACGAACCACCAATGAGAGTAATAATTTTCGATGATGACAATTGATTGAAATAATCGAATCGGAAATAATCGAATCGGAAAATGGCAGCGACACCGAGATAGACGAGCTTCCAATTGAAGCAGAGACGATGAAGCAAGGTCTTAAACTTGCAGCAGAATTGGAAAATTATTTTGTAGCAAATGATACTGATGCCGTTGGTGTATGAATTTTTCAAAAGAATTCAGTCTCTGCATGTTAAGATATTAAAAACTACATCGGAAGTTATTGGGTTCAAAAAGAAGCATTCAAACAAAATTAACTGAACTTATGGTGCAAACTCAGTCGGAGATGCTAAGTCTATCAGAGCATAAATCCATAGTTCTTACTATTGTTTCTGATACAAATTCTTGTGATATCAGTGCAGGTCATCAAAATAATTTCCACTACGGATAATAACAGTGATTAAACGGCATTCAACGGTTTTTTCGATAAATCTACCTATTTTCTATTTTCTTCTCTTTTATATATGGTTTTTGTTTTGTATTTTTTACTTTGTTATGAATGAATAAATCATAAGTCTGAAATTTGAAACTTATTGTATTGTTTTTGAATATTTTTTTGCGCGAAAATTTTGTTATGTGCGATATTTTTTATATACGGAACCAATTTGTCAGCTAATACTGGAAAACTAACCATTTTTACGCAATTATTGGTTCTGCCATTAATCGCGTAAAAAAGGACTGAGTGTATCCTATTCCAGTGTTGGCCTCTTGTCTAGTTGCTTAAGATGATAAAAAATACTGGGGATATGTAGCTACCGCAAAGAAGTTTCAGAGAACCTGTAAAAGCAAGTGATCAAGTACTATTTTACGTAAACAAAATTAAACAGCTCCACTTGACCACTTTGGGTTGTTAAAGAGTATTTTAAAGTCGACCAGGTTCACACTTAAAGAGAAGGGGTACCGTCAACTTTTTATTTAAATGTTCAGGAGCCACTGTAACTATTTTCAGAGGATTTTTTTTATTCCCTTATAACAGAGTGGAAAATGTGTTTTTTCTGTTATATAAAGGGTAACTTTCTACGACCTTGCTAATTTGGTTTTCAAAAAAAAGCCTAAATTAGCGTAAAATTTTTTGCAATAGTACGAACGACATAATTTAATATTTGAAGACAGTTTCATGACAACAATGCTGGCAGTTTTCAAATTTTGGCATATTCTCTTCAACATAACGACCGGCAGACACGTAACGAGAGAATTCTTTTGGGTTCCAGCCTTAACATATAAGATAGTACATTTCAAGAGTCATTCTAATCGTTTGGAACCTCCATAAAAAAGCGCATAAGGTAAGCTAAATACATTGTTGTGTTTTTCTTGAAGATTGCCTATCTTTGGAACTATGCACTTTAGATTTAAAAGGGCGTTCCCAACATATAAGATATTTAAGTGTTTAATGCACACACATACACAGACGGCTTAGTTTACAACGTTGATTAGTACAGATTATGGTGGCATGGTAAACATGTGTCCTTTGGTCATGGTAATTGTTATAAAATTGGTTTCTGTTCCATTTGAAATGACTCAGCAGAGCAACCTCTGGCGATACGTTTGTCTGTGTATCTACATGCTATGTTTCTCCAGATCATATTTAATGTAGGGGGGCTCATATTTCGAATGCCATCCTTCGGATACCCGCGTTAAAAACTGCACTTGACTATTCAAATTCAGAACGAAGATTGTTAAAAATAACAGCGGCCTCAACACTATATTCCGAGCATATCCATACATATGTATGTACGTACATATGTACAATTGTGTTTAGGGAAATGTATATGTATGTACATAGTTGCGGGAAGCCGTTGAAACCTAAGCTGCACAAGTGCAAATCTCGTCTATGGTGCCGTTGTTCAAGTCTTTCCATATTCATGGGCTAATTGATGGTTATCAGTAAGGCTGAGGATTTACTCTGTTGAATAGAAACTCAAACACGGCTTGTTTTCTGAGGCAATGGTGTTTGAAGGTCAACAGACATGCATAAACATGTCTGGCATGAGAAATGCTAAGCCGAGAATTTCGTTCGCAGTGCCTTTGTGAACACGTGTGCAACCAATCCCTTGTTTTTTTTTTATTCTCTCTCGCTCTGATCCTCTTTTGGTCCCCTGTGGCGCTGGGTTAAATTTTTTTTGGTTTCATTGTTTCGTTTTAGGACGATTCCATGAATTTTTATTCGTGTGTGTGTTCGACTTTATTTTATTTCTCTTTTTTATTTTTTTTTTTTAAATTGAAAATTGGAAATCCTTTATATAGCGCCATGTACATAACATACACATGTGTACATACATACAAACTTGCTTATACTCATTGTCCGATAAATATTTATGACATTGTCGTACGATTGATGATAGTCATGGTGTAAATTGTTAACACGGTTTCGCTTTCTGAAGCTGGTTGTTAGAGGCCCTAGGTTTAGGGATATATTGCGGGCGTTCCTAACGCCCCAAAGACGAAATGAAAAGAGAATGATTTTGAATTTGTTTGGTATTTGATTGTATAGAAGATACTTGAAGCTGTTAAAATTTCTTACTAATGAGCTACTAAAAAGAACGCAATTATCTGTTTTGCCCGCAGGTTCGTTTGTGCACCTCTCTTGTTTCTATTAAAAAAATTTATATATTATGTTTACTTTTAAGCTGCGATTGGGCGGAATCATTAATAATACTTATTGGAAATTGACATCATACTGGCAAATTATCGTTAAATTGAAAATATATGTATATTAATTGCATTTGTTGTACAGTTTTCCACTTTCGAGCGACAAATAGTGTCCTACAAACCCTCATAATGAGAATACAATGGAAAAATTATAATAAGAAAACAACACTGTCGAAATTTAAGAATAAACGAGGTAAATACACAAGTTATACATTTATATAAATTGGGAAAATACAAATATATGACCTTAAAGTTCGACACGATTGGGATACCTTGTTGATATTGTTTAAGTACACCATTTGATTGGTGGACTTGGTATAGATATTAATATCTATGGGTGCGATATCACATAGTCAACCGATGATAAAAATTGGTTGGGTGGGTGCACGAAAATACTCGCGAGTGTGTAATATGGATTTGGTATCCTTATTAGCAAGCAAATTATTCATCCAAAACTCTTTTTTTTGAGAATCTGCGAACCTGCTATGTGTAGCCCGTATATAAAAAAAGCTTCCATCGGATTAAAATTTCGATCTAGCTCTTGCCAGAGCTGATATCTAGTAGATTGGTAGAATGGTATATCAACTGTTCGAGCCGTGTTCATTATACTTTTGGTAACTTTGGAGGTCTGTCGAATATCATATTATGTATTACATACATTTTTGGCTTTGGCAAACCTCATATACGCTTTATACCAAATGGTAAAAGGTATAAAAGATACAATTGATATAAAAAATACAAACACAATATTTCTCTAATAAAAAAGTGTATCCCTGGCATTAATAAAGTCTTTATCTAAAAATTAAATCTATTAATTCGTCTATTATTCTATTCGAAGAATAAAAGCAAGACTTACTACCTCAATTCCTGTAGGAACAACTTTTTGTTCATATTATCCTAAATAATAGCACAATAAGATGCCAAATCACACATTCTTGGCCAAACTCGAGGTATCACACAAAGCACATATCGCAAGGCTTTACAAACTGTTTTCATTGTTTTGGCAAAATACCTAATAACATAAGCGAACAGATCTTGTTTTCCAATTTCTTTTCAAAACGAATTGCTCGATTCATGCACATAAAAACAATTTTAGCTACCTAAACCCACCATTGGACTGGGAAAGAGACGCTGAATTCGGGCAGAACTGCCTACGTCAAAAAACAAGCCGCCTACGAATCGCTCAAGTAGAATTAAGTACTTTTGGGCTGTTATTTGTGATCCTCGGTCAATGTGATCCTTTACAATTAGGTTGTGTCTAGGGGGAAACCGCTTGCCTCTGTGGGTACGAAATGGCATGGCTTCAAATTAGAGCTCGTTAAAAGACACACTTTTGTATGTTGCCGTTTGCTTTTCTTCTGGGATTAATTCTCGACGTGCCACATGAGCATCTCATGTTTCAACATGTTCTCTCTGCTCCGGCATAGATGTTGCCGCAATAACCCTGGCGGTTGGTGGCTAGTGACAACACGTGAAACACCATGACGTCTTACTATGCCTGAAACACAAGCCTCTAGTTTTTCGGAAGACAAAAAAACTGTAGAACAATGCAAAATTCCAGAAACGTGTTTACAAAATATTTTTAAAGCCTCGGCACTGACAGCATTGTGTTTATGCATGAATTGTATTAAATATAGGAAGAATAAATAGTGAGTTGTTCTTTTTAAAAAAAGGTTTCCTTAAAAAGGAAATGTTTACAATAAGGAATTGATTTAATGCGAGTGTTACTGATAAAGCAGTAAGAAAAAGCAAATATTCACTGATCTTAAAATCAACTAATATTATAATAATATGACATTCCCTTTACGAACACTCACATAATACAAGTAGAATATGCAAATAAACAGAAATGTGTTATCGTATTTCGAAATCATAATTTAATTAATTGAACACTTTAAAAATATCTACTTATGGTTGTATTTTAAAAAATTCTTGTTTGGCTTTATAGTAAACGTTTAATAAGACTTGATTCCCCGTGAAACTTGTTGTTGAATCTTAAGCCGTGTATTTTTTTATAATTTTTTTTATTTTAGCAGGGAGCAAGGAGATAACTAGGTTTCTATAAGAACAGGGACCTACGGTTTTATATATTATATTATATCTATATTTTTTTAATTTGCTAGCTGCTAGACAAATGAACCTGTGCTGAAGTGTGGCTACCACTACGCAAGCCAGGCTGCCTCTACTAGTTTAGATTTTCCCGAGATTACTTTCGATTGACCTGTTATCAACATTTTTCGCAAGAAATTCTCGGATTATATGCTGTAATTCTTTATCGTTTTAGAAAAAAACATTTTTTATTTAGCTTCGAAAACGTATTTTTTATTTTATTTCATTTAATTTTAAATCGATCTACTAATAAAGTTTTTAGTGTTTATTTTCGGATTAAGCTTGGCATTTAGAAAGCTAGTTGAATTAAAAAAAAAATGATATCCTCGGTCGTAAATCGAAATCGATGACGTATATTTAATTTAGACCATTTCAAATATATTTACTTGACTTTAAAATTTTCAGTCATATTAAAAAATAATTCGATCAAGAATATTTTCTAAAAAAAGAAGAATCCTAATACTAAATTTGTCATTTACGCTTATGACGAAAAAATGGATGGTACTTAAAAAATACCTAATATGAGTATTAAATATTTTATTTTATCGCAGTCGACGACAATGTGAACTTGGGGCGTTTTAAGTACGAAATACTTGCTTTTTCTTTCATTGTAGTCATGTTTTCTATAGATGTTTTCAAATATTTAAAGTCAGCGTTGTCTTTCAGGAGCGTTTAATTTGTACTCTAGGTTAGGTAAGTCCGGCCGGCCCCCGAAGGGGCCTCACATAGAATGATCCTTAGTGTTACCGGGAATGTACTCTATCTCAGGTTTAAAATAATTAACAAATTATCATACTAACAATGATGTTTTTATATTTTTTCCTTATTATTTCACTTGGGAACTTAGGGCCACTACTAGAGCCGTCCAAGGAACCCTGTTTTGTGACGTTCCATGTGTTGTTTGACTGGGCCAATATTCTTGGAGCATGGATCTTCTCCAGGTTGCCTTGGGTCTTCCGATACGTCTGCTGCCTTGGGGATTCCAGTCCAGTGTCATCTAACTAACAATGATATAAAGACACTCTATTGAGTATGATTTTTTCCGGTTCCACCAAAATTTCGTCTAAAAAGGCATTTGTTAAAGTCTATCATCGTGCGTGGACGACTTTATGATACTCCATACTACTTATCTGCTTGAAGTCAAATTAAAAGTCAGCTGATATTTTCATATTTTTGCTCTCGAAGCATTAAAAACATTTTTTTAGGATACAACACCTTTCGAAAAACAATTAGCAACAAATAAAAATATTAATAAGACTAAAAATATTAATAAGAATAATAACAAATCGTTACGAAGTATATAAGTATATTGCATAGTATATTGAAGAACCTTTATGATAACCGCGTTTGGATTCTGTACAGAAATATTTTTATGTTATTATGTATTATATATATAAATCTAAAATTTTATTTTATATATTTTATATGTCCGCTCCATTTTCCCTCCACCTTAATATCAAATATCCCCGATATGAAAATACTAAAATGAATTTATATTTTTATTGCCTTTGACTAGGCTGTTATTTCCATAAAGTTCTTTATTAAGAACTGTTCGAAGAGATCAGGGAGCTACACTTTATATCTGAATCCGAGCGACAGTGTTTTAATTGATATTATAGAGATTTACTTAGGCAAATATTGTTTACTTGCTAGCTATGCCAGTGGAAGGACGGAATAGCACCACCGACTTTCAGCTTTCGCCTCAATTGATGGATTATCAAGTCCCACTATATATAAAATGGAAACAACTTCATATATCCAAAAAATAAAATTTTCAAAAACTACAGAAAATTGCGATTATATGCATAGCAGGGAGAGCTTCAAAGATACTTTCTGTTTTTATTCAAAATTGTAACTTTTACATCAACAACTATTTGTTCTGGACTTTGTATATATGTACAAATATAGGATATATTTGTTCAGTTGATAGTTTCAGATATTGTTTTAACATTTTTATTTATCACAATTACTATCGCTAAGAGCGTACACCCGCACCTCAAAAGAACAAAAAGCTATTGTGAATACAAATCCGTAGAGATAGTTGAACTTGACCTCGTTCCTCTTGATTACAAAAGGGCAAAGATTTTGAATTTATCTTTAAGCTAAACGGTTGCATTTTTATACAGCGAAAAATACAAATTAGCGACAAGTTTTTGCTGGGATTTTGTGGAAAATTAAAAATGCTCAGGGTTAGCTTAACTATTCTATCAATTCTATTGTTATTGCATCGAGTTTCAACTAGTTGTTTTATAAAAGATTGTGAACATTACTGGCTTAACATAAAAGCGTATTTAGTCATAGATCTCTCTATACACTTCTAGCGTCTTTCTGCGATAAATATATCTGCTTAATCTGCTCCTAAACTGTATTACAGTAAACATTTCCCTAGTTTAAAGATTTTTGCAAATGATAACAAATTTCATAGGTAACGATTTCATAAACGGAGATCAATGCAGAGAATTGTGTCTTACATGCTTTGAGTATATCATTTCTTCGTAAATACCACTAACAATAAAAAGGATCACAAAAAGGTCGAACATCCTTGTGTGCTATGGTAAACCACTTCTTTGGCTTACCACGGTAGTATGATTGAGTAACCCAGGGCGTATAAAAGGCATGTCTAAGGAAACAAGTCATTTCCAGTGTGTGAGCAGATTATGATCTCTTTATAGTTTTTCTTGGGAGCATTAAGTTGGATTTCGGATGTGTTTTGTACTTCGTGTATGCTAAGGCCTATGTATGTATGTATGTATGTTTATGTATGTGTTGAACGCAGTTCCGAAAAAATATAAATAAATTATTGGTGGCATTAAAAAAAATATTGTTAGCCGAAAATTGCGTTCCGATATTCTGTTAAAATGATGAATTATGCTGTTAAAAGGATGAATTTTTTATTCAAAATGTTGTTTTGTTCGATGTCTCTTAATGGAGCAATTTGTTGTTATCAGCCCATGTTTTGACACTTTCTAAACAAAATAAGTTCTTGATTTTTAATAGTATGGAGACAGTCAGTATGGAGACATGTATGCCTTTTAAAACCCATGAATTTGTTTCCACTTACAATTAGGTATTATATTTCAAAGATGGCATGTAAGATCATAAGCTTCGACCGATTAAAATGATGTTACTTAATGTAAAAATTTCTCAACAGACGGGGTCTCTGTTCAATTTCAAAGTAGTAATTAATTCAATTTTGGGTATAAATGTTAAGCATATCTAAACTATTGTTTTATTTTAATCATGTTTTATTCCAAATAACTTAAAGTTATGAGTTATGGGGCACTTAGCCGCAACCACGATCTGCAATAAACAATTAATGACCTTGTTAATTGCTAACCTTATATTTATTATTAGTATTGACATTATTTTATTTATATTATATTTAATTTATTTCTTTCCAGTAATAAATTTCTAACTATTAGTGTTTATCTTAAAATCGCTCTTACAGTGTCCTAGCAAAACGATTATTTCGCGGAGACACAAAGCGATTGTTTGACGTGGTCATTTGTGCCGCTCCGAATAAGGCATTGGCATTAATTAATATTTTTATATTGCGGCGTTACTATGAGCTATCCTTATGGTTAAAGTTAAAACCTTTGGTTAAAGTTGCTCAGAAGTGGGCCATCCAGCCATTGCAAATAAAATTGGCACCCAATACACAATTTCTGATTCACTAAAACGGCTTCCTTCATTACTATCTGTCTTGTTCAATTTTTAATTATGAGGCTCATTTGACTAACATTTTCACTGACTGGGCTAGAATCGCGACTTACACCCTTCTCTTTTTTTTAGCTCTATAATTCTGTCATAGATGTAAGGCTCAATTACTTGCATACTTTGCTATGATAACGCAACTGTAGCTTGCTTACTCGAAGAAAATGGTCCCCGTAGGTTTTTATTTACACGTTTCTATTTCGTCTCATTTTTATCTATGATACGCAATCTTAAGAACCATGGATTACTCCCCTTACATGAACTGTTTTTGGTTCGAAGCGATTATACGCACTTTGGCTTAGAAAGATTGTGATCAAAAACAACAATGGTATTCTTCTTACTTTCAGCGCATAAGAAACATTTTGAGGAGTCGTAACGATTGGGTTGTATTATAGATACAGCTTTACAGGTAAGACAGACTACAAATACCTAGACCATATCTTTTCAAATGACCATGCATGATGAACAGATTCGTGAATCATTATGAAAATGTTTTTGGTATTACAGCATTAATTAAAAATTGCCTTTTTTTTTATTAAATCCGTGTATCACCCAACTGCAATACTCTCTCACTCGTCCATCCAATTCTGGAATATGGCTGCTGCTTTTGGAGCCCATAATGCTACCACTCTCAAGATATAATTGAGCCGCTAAAAAATCAATTTATCATTTTTGCTCTACGGGACTTAAATTAGGATCCTAAAATTCGACTGCCGTCCTATTTGTGTACACTTCGCTTTGTAAATTTACGTTCGGTCCATTCAATTCATTTCTATCTCTATCTTGAAAATATATTCAAATATTTAAACTTCTATGCTACATCCTGATTCCAGTTTTAACATTGAAGCTCCACGTGTCCAGCCAGCTCCAGATGTGAGAGGCTGCATATCTACAAAAATATTCACGCTTCAGCCTAGGAATATGGAAGAGTTTATTTATTACATATCTTATCATTATTTCAATATGTTTTAATTCTAAGACCAACCAGGTTTCGTTGTGCGAAATCGAATCTTCATTTGGAACTATAACGAGCTACACCGGCACGCCACTAAGTTTGGTCAGTTTTGATTAACTTATTATATATCATATATATTTTATGGGCAAATGGGGTAAATATCGGTTTGTATTTCACTCATAATTTATATTCAAAAGCATCTGTAGGGTAAATCAAACAAAAATTCGTATTTATAGCAAAATTTGTTGTTTTTAATCATGGCAAATTTCCCTACTCTGAAGGTTTTTATTATTTAAGGGTTTTATCAATATCGGTTTTCGTATATATTTACTGCTGTCATAAAATATATATTTTTACACACACAGTATAACTTTTGAAAGTTTTTAGTGTTTCCAAATATTGTATCAAGTATAATTGAAATCGGTGGCGATATCGAAATCCATCAAAACAAACGGTTTATTTTTTTTATGAACTTAGGAGCGCTTAAGCTTGAAAAAAGGTGAAATATATGTAGAGGATAATATCCTTGCCCGCTTATAACTTTAATCACGCTCCTGTAAAGCGATGGCTTATAGCATAGTAATTATATCTTAATTATTATATTCTTGCGATATCCTTCTTCGTATCTCAAAAACATAACAGAACGCTGAACACAAATATCATTATTGGATTCGACGTAATTATTTGAACTTACCCTTTTTGAAAGTTCAGACTCAAATTACAGAGTTTTCGCCCAGTTTTCTCAAAATATGCGCATGTAACTCTTCTCAGACTATATACTTTAACAACTTCTTGACATGTATTTTGGTTTTTGTTTCTACTTATTTAGAAAAAGAGGATATTAGGATATTACAACAACTAGTGGGGGGAAAAGTATGTTGCGGTTCAAAATAGTGTGAATGTTTTAACGAAAAAATATTACAATGGAATAGTTTCAACAAACGGATACCTCGTTGCCTTCATGAATCCATTCATTCAACGCAATGGTCACTTCCTGTTACCAAAAATTTGTATCGCCAGAGAATTTGTGACGCTTTTTTAGGTGCAGTTACAATTGCAAGGATTCCCAAGGGATTGGCACTTAACAATGGAGTGCCATACTATTATGTTTAAAGTAGGCACACTCGTAGCTATTTACCTTAGATTCATTCACAACTGAGGACTCTAGACGATTCTCAGCATGAACGCTGCTACTATTGTTCTTGCCTTCCATATGATGTCAATGATGCTCATAGAATGCAATTAGAATTGTAAGGACATCTAAAAACTACCTTTGATTTGTAACGCTCAGCTTTAGATGGAAGATCAAAAAAAACTTGTGAACAATGCAACAGGATGCGATTTTTACTGCCAATATAAAAGTGTATTGGAGTAGTCTAAAAGAAATATGTATGTCCTATATCCTACGAAGGTGTCTGTTTTAATTTTTATCTTTCGTTTTATTCGAAAAATTATTAATTAGAGATCAACCGACATTATGATCCAATATTCACAATATACAAAACATAAAAAAAGAGCGATTTCTAAAACTGCTTTATAATTCTCAGGGCTTGATATAATATTTTATTGGGGCCAATACCTACTTCTAATTTCCATCACTAATTTGATAGGTTTGATGTTTTAAATCGAAACTCTATTAAATAAAAATTGAATACAGTCGTGGCATTTGGTATCTTTTTTATTTTAAATGGATGTAATTGTTAAAAAGAGAACATGTGATGGATGCATTTAAATAGCATATAGATAGGAAAAAATTAAACGAAACAGCGAAATATTGCTTCAGATATCTATCACATTTATTTTACCTTAAAAATAGATTCTTCTCATGGATCCAAGAGAAAAGCATGTAAAAGCTGTATTAAAGCGTACACAGAGTCCTATCATGGACACGGAAAACATTCAGTTACGCAAAAATCTTTTTAAATAATATATTCTCAATCTTATATGACCACAAGAAACCTAATGCTACAATTCATCAATTCATAATTAAGTTTATTATTAATTAAAATATTTATCTGTGCAAAACTTGACGAACGTTAAATTCGGGCGCGAACGACTTTGGGATACCCTATAGCACTTTTAAAAATAATATTGTTACAATATACGTACTTAAGTATATTTACATTTGATTGCTTGACTTCTTTGGGTCTCTGGCACAATAATGTTTCGCTGCAAATACATAAATCATTTTAAATATCGGATTATAATCAAATTTTTATCTTCTTCACATTTCATATTACATGTCTCGTAACATTTTTGTCATATCTTAATATCGACAAAATATTTATACAATTAACGAAGAAATCTTCAAAACGCGATTATCGTCGCAAAACCTAAACTGATTCGCATTACGACAGTAGTGTCAATAGTTCTGGACCAAATTTGATAATGTGTATGTGTATGTACACAAAGAATGCGGAGTCGTGAAGTTTGTTAAGATATTTTTAGAAACAAGCGAAATTCATGTCGAACTTTAAAGTCTAGTGCGAATGACTATTTGTATTTTTTACAATTAAGTCAGTAATATTCGACAAAGTGTTTGGAATTACAAAAATATTTGTAATTGCCGAAGCAGATTAGGATATCTTCAGAAGCTAATGAAATAAAATGCAGTTTAGGTAAAAACTAATTTATTGTATAATTTTAATCCAAATTGTTATTGAGAACATCAAAAAACTATTGGGTGAAGAAATTGGTTTTAATTGGTTTGATTTTTTTCATCATTATAAACTGATACAAATAGTATTATACAAAAAAAATATTATAACTTTATATTTAATTTTAATACATTTTGTGAAAAAACAATAGTTTTTAAAATAAACGGGCTGTATTATATATTTTTGTACAAACGCAGAACCAATTTTGATCAAATTCGATGTTTGAGAAGATTAAATGCAGTTGAGAAATTTAGAAATTTAGAGAATTTAGTTATAATAATCGACTGAATCATTTATTTTGTACATTCACAGCTTTTTGATTCAGCGCAAAACCACATATTATCTGTATCTTCTCGAATAAAATCAAGTTTATATTGAAGAGTTGGTTTTTCTATACATATATCATACTTTAGGTAATTTTGGTTGCTGTCCGATTTTCCATTATATGTGTTATATAACTTTTTGACTTCCACGAATTTTATATACTCTTGGTACCATACGGTATTTTTGATATGGCAGTTGTACGAAATAGTTTACCCATTTGGTTGAAATATATATTGCAACCTTACTTATTTTTCTTATGGAATATAGTTTTCAGCCAATTTAAGTGCTTGGAAACACCAAAATAATTATTCTTGAGTCCTGAAATTTGTTTCGATAGCGCCCACATAGCGTTATCGGTCAAAATTGGCTTTTATCAATAAAATCCCTTCGATAGTTTCAACTTATCAAGAGATTGTCAGAGATAGTCTGTTTTTTTTTTGGTTCCGATTTTTAAAATTACTCCCCTTGATTATAGCGGTCAGCGCTTCAAAGGCGGTGCATAGGGGGCTGGCTCTTTTCCTAGGTAAAGGTAAATAACGTCTATTTGCTCGCCAGCCATACCACCGCTAGGCAAATGTGCCAGTGCTGCTGGGTGGAATCGAACCACCGAAGCTCCCTAGAGGCGATTACGTTACCGATCACGCTACCAATGCTCAATTGTTTTTCGATTCAATTTAAATTGTTTACGAATGCATCAATAAAAGCACTTCAATGACGAACTATATTTTAAATTAGCGTAAATTTGTCGTATCTTCCTGCCATAGCCGGATTTGTCTTATTGCCATTGGAATGTGAAGTCTCTTATCTTAGATTTCAATTTTCTGTGAAAGGGGGAAAAAAACTTTTAAAATTGCTCCTTACCATAAAATTTAAGAAATGACTAGAAATCTTATTCAGAAGTCGCGAAGACCCTAATCTGCTTCTCTGTGCTTTAGTTTATCATTTTAGAAAAATAATTACAATGCAAAAAAAAAAATATAGCGTAATCTTTATTCGCATAGCGGTTAAGGAAATCTTTCAGATGAAATTAATCTGTGGGCAATTAAATTATTATTATTTCGAAAGTAATTATAGTTAAATTTTTTTCTTAAGTTGTTGAAGTTAAAATAATGTATACGATGTTAGGATACCTTTTAGGTTGATACCAGAAAGAAAAACGGATGCATAGCAGGATATCTTAGCGTCGAGCCAATTTCCATAATAATCCATTTTCTGAAATTTCTAGTGTTACTCATTCTATAGTCAGTAAAAAAGAAAAATTTAAAAAAAATGGAATAAGTAAAAGTCGTGCGTGAATCACTATTTAGCATAGCAAACAGTTGTATTCTATCCAAAATTAACAAAAGCTTTTGCTCAAAAGATTTGCCCAATTTGATTTATTTTATTTTATTTATTTATTATTAATATATGGGTACAACTAAGTCCAGTTGACCTTAAGATTAAACAAGTTAAAAGTTTTAAAATTATGGAGTAATAAACGATAACGAGGAAGATATAAAATAAAACTAATCCGTATTCCTAGCCTGATGCGTGAATTTTTTATAAATATGCACCGTGTCACATCTGGGGCTAGCTAGGAACTTGGTTTTAGAATGTAAAAGATGAAAACGGAAAGTAGCATATAAATTTAAACATTTTTTTTCCAAATAGGGAAGCCAGAGAACAACGTTGACCAAGTTGGGTTTTTATGATTGGTCAAAGAAGCTCGATTTGGAGAATCAAGATGAGATAAGGTAGATAAAGAAATGAATTGGACAGACCATTCAAAAGAGAGGAAATCATAGAGGCCATTATAATTTACGCATAGGACACGAAAAGGATCGTGTAATGCATAATTAGTTCTACAAAAAGTTAATGTTCGAGGTCGAAAATTACGAGTTACTCTAGAAGGAATGATGAAAGAAATTTTATTAAGGAGTGTGTTAGAGTCAATGAGACCGAGTAAAAACTTATGCAAAAATAACACGCCGTGGCATGTTTTATGATCATTTAGCGAAGGTAATTTTATAAGGCGAAGTCTGCTTTAATAGGGTGGCAAACGAATGTTGGGATCCCAGTTTTGTCCCCGAAGAGCAAATATTACAAATTGGCTTTGAACGGACTCAATCAATAGTGTTGGTTTTTTTGAGGGTTCATAATGCAGGAGCAGTATTCCAAAATTGGGCGTACAAGCGAAACGTACAGCAATTTGGTAGTATACGGTTCATTAAGTTCTTTTGACCACACTCGAGCTTTATTTACAATGTTGTAAATGTGTTTATTAAACTTGAGTTTGTGATCAAACAAGACACCAAGGTCGGACACGCTATTCACGCGTGGTTATAATATATTCAAATGCTAATGAAACATAACAAATGTGGAAAATTGATTTTTTTCTACCGATTTTCCCTATGAAAACTCAATGGTCAGTCGATTGATCCAATGTGGAGCTTTAACTTTACTCTTTGCATTATAATTTTCCCCTCGCGGCAAGAGTAAAAATTAATTCAAATTCTATCTTTAGTTTCAGTCGCGCTAGTGCATTGTTGCAACTTTGTCCCCCTCTCTTCTTAGGTGCTATGCGTATGTCACTAGACAGTATATCGTTGTATTCAACACTTAATCTTACCCAACCTTACCTCACCTTACACCATCCCATTCGCTTGACCTCCAAATATCTTGTATCGCTTCATAACTGCACACTGATTTTTAAAATTGGATTGCACTTTATTTGCTGTTAATTTTTTTATTCCGACTTAAAATCATCGCTACCATATAATAGTATTAACTAAGACAAGAATGCTTGAATATCCCGATAGTGTCAAAATAGAATATATGATATAGTTAACCGATTCTGATCAAATTTAAACTAGTGCTTGTACATAAAAGACTATTGTATGCTTTGTTCAGTTTTAATATACTTAGATCCCCTACAGGGAGCTATATCACATTACCGATAGCTAAAATTTTATCTTATATCTCCTCCGATAACATACTTACCATATCTGAGATCTATACGTTCATACAGAAGAACACACCTTTCTACCCTCAACATACTTTGGGGAATTTATGGGTTGCCAAATTTTCCTTCGATTACCACACAAACCATATGGTATAGGGTATAAAAAATGAGGCACTCAACTTACAAAAAAAGTAACAGGCGAAACAAATTAAATAATTTATGAATTAGAAAATTTAGTTCAAAATTAAAAAGTGCACTCACTTGAAAGTATTATCTGTAACCTGTCCTCCAAAGGAATTAACACAAGACTTGATGCGAAAATTATAATATAATAATATTAAAGTGTTTTCCTTGAGAGTCCAAAAAATACACTTAATTTTTTAAATGAGAACTGGCCTAATTCTCAATTTGAGCTTCGTAAACTGGTAGGACATATTTCATATTGGTATACTAAGTACAGCAAATTTTATCATCGCATTAGGAAAAATTAAACGCAAAGTATGTCTCATAGGTAATTGGGCAAACAATTCAATCTTTAACTCCAAACTCCGTCTATAGCACGTTCACGTGCGTCGAAAATTGCATTGACGCAAACATCAAAGGCAACAATGAACAGGAACGAAGACCACCAAGGAAAATGAATTTTCCACTTTGATTCTGCCGTGGCGAGCATCAACATTGTCCGCACAAGGCGACGGATGTGTCGGCTTGACAAAGACTCAGGGGTATCCCAGGTAGTAACAACTGCGAAGAAGTGGCAAGGCAATAGGTCTAAGGTGTCGCTTTTGATACTCTGAGCATTGTGCAAAATGTAACAGTTTTCTCTCTGGTCTCCTTGGTAATTTTAAGGCTCGTTGTGTGAGTTATACCGATCTGGGCAGCCCCTAAATTTATGATGGGTCGAGGTATTTGATGATCTATTTAATTGTTTAAAACTAAAGGCGTTCTCTGTATAGAATCTAAAAAAACTTGAACTGTAGTGCTGGGCGACCACCCTTAAGTTAAGTACCGCCATACGGGAGGTGCTGTGGAATACGTAGACAAATATAATTGATATTTGGTTTGAATTCAATTTGTTGCAAGTGAATTCAAATCGAAATGGCTAAAAAGTTATTTAATTTTCTTAATTTTGTAATTTCTTAACTTTTTATTCACAAATATTTAGAACATGAAATAATAAGCAAGACATTTTTTAGTGATTATGAATTATGATTTTAAAAAAATATTTAGAAATTTGATGAAAAAATTATAATAAAGCTATACTTGAAAAAATGTTTGTATTCGCAAAAAATATTCTAAAGGTAATATAGTCATCTTGCCTATTAAGCTCAAATCTTTGGAACCCGATTTACCAAAGACAACATTTTAATATGTATCAGCAGATATCGACATTAATAAATTCATTCCCGAATATCTTTAGACAAAGATCACTATTTGTAATATTTTGTTTTATTTATGTTAATTATACTTTTTTTTTAAATGAAATGACTAAAATATATGTATCAACCATAAGGATAATTTAGAGAATTTTCGTCAATTTTTAATTAAAGTCCGTTGAATATGCCATCGGCATGAATATACCATAGGCAAATCGTTTCGGAATATGATTTTGGTATTCAGTTTGTTGTATGTTGTTCGTTCTTTCAGATAATCTGAACCAATTTTTTGTAAAGTTTCTATTTCAAAGAATTTAGGGCAAAAAACATATTGCTTGTCGTATTTTAGCTGTATGATATAGTTAACCGATTTCAAAACTAAATTCAATTCAAGACTTTATTTATTTTGTTTCTTATTTATATATATTTTATTTTTTCCATGATTATAACAATCTCTTAAGCTGGTGAACTATAAGTAACTTACAGAGTTTATAGTTATTTAAAACTTTACAACTGAGGAAATTATATATGTGTTAAGTTTAATTATTCACATTAAAGTTAATAATACATAAACAAGCAAAATAGATAGAAAAAACCTTAATAACTATAACTACTTATACTAGGATAGCTTTTTCTCTATTCTCTTCAGGGAAGAGCTTAAAGGAAGCTATTTTAAACTAATTTATTAAGTAAAGTGTGTATGCCTGCCATCTTTTGGAGATATATCGTTTTGGTGCGGCAAGGTAGATTTAGAAGAAACTTTAATAGTTTATTTTGGCATACTAGAAGTTTATTTAAATGGGTTAGGGCACAGGGTTTCCAAACTATTATAGAATAATTTTATTGGGGATAGATCATTTTGATTTTCTGTTAATGAGTGGATATAGTATACGGATTGATTTATTTATTTAATTGATTGTTGATGATGTATGTTGACCAAAAGTTAATTTTTTGTCAAATATCTTAGGAATAATTTTATTTTTTATTTAATGTTGTCAACTCATTCTATTGGAAGATTATTAATGTTTAGGGAAGTAGAAGGAATAATTTTATTTTTTATTTAATGTTGTCAACTCATTCGATTGGAAGATTATTAATGTTTAGGGAAGTAGAAGGCAAATATCAAGGTTGTCTTCTTCTAGAAAAGTATATGGCATATGTTTTTGCGCTGGGTTCACTTTGATTTTCCACTTATGGAAATATTGTTCTAGTTCCTTAATTGCGTTTTGTAGACGATTTTTAATTGGTTTTAAAAATGGATCTGAACTTTATATTGCAGTGTCGCCAGCAGACATGAAGAGAGTGGTAGTTGCTCAATTAGATATATTGTGTGCGTTTACATTGTATAGAATGGGGCCTAACACGGATCCTTGGGGCACACCTGCGCAGATATCTCGTTTACTGGATTTAACGCTATTTATTTCAATATAGAGAGATCTCTGACTAATTAAACTTTTAATAATTTTTATTAAGTATATGGGCGTCCCAATTTTTTATTTATTTTTTTTTATTTGTTATTTGTTAGGCAAAGAAACAGTTATCATAATTAACCTTAACATTGCTAATGGCTTACATAATTTAATTAATATCTAATATTATATTTACATATATACAAAAGTAGTAAATGGAAAAATAGGAAGTTAATTAAGTTTTAAGAAGAAAGTACATTCAGGTATTGTGGGCGTCTCAATGACTTTTAGCTTATGAATCAAACCATCATGCCAGACTGTATCGAAAGCTGCCTCAATATCGAGAGTAATTTAAGACTATATCCTCGTATCCCAAAAGTTTGTAATTTTTATTGTATTTATTTTGGTGGTGCCGAACACATTTATGGGAGCTGTATCATATATAAATGTTGCATCAGTTGACTATATATCTTTTCTACAAAATAGATCTGATAATTTATGAGATCTAGGCAACCGACGCTTCTAATTATCGTAAACATAACTTTGGGGATCTCAGACTTCACGTGCATGGGATTTTCATGCATTTATGCTTTAATTTAATTAATATTCCTTTACGTTATTACTCTATCATAATGTATAAATATATATTATACAACTAAACAAAATAAAAAATAATTTAAAAAACAAAAATTGAAAAAAAACAGTATCTTATTTTTAATCTTTATATACATATCGATTTCGTAATTATTTTATTAGCAACGGGAATGGGTAAATAAATAGAAATTAATTAATTAGATTTCAAACTAAGATGTATAAGTGTTAAGTTAAAACACAATAAGCAACATGATCCACTTAAAGATCCGAATTACATCAATACTTTTTATATGTCGGTACTGACCTGGTAGTACTACTACATCTAATAATTAGGAAAAACCATTAAAAATTGGCAATAACAGTGTTTTACATGCGTACAAAATTTCTAGCAGATAAACAAATCAATTCAATGTGAAGGACAAATTTAGATTGGCCAAAAAATATCGATTTTCACAGATATTGCAGAGTCCTTTTGATTCCATTGAATATTTACGTTTCAAAAGACTCGAAGCTAAATTGTTGCCGATCGTGATAAAAAGGATGCCAGTGTCATGGCACTCCATACACTGCCAACCATTTGGAACAAATTGATTTGCTCCTGCGAAAGACAAAGATACTTTATCCTGAAAGTACAAAAGTGTACAAGGCACGTTACCAAGTAGAAATATGAAAAAGTAGATAAGAATATTCAGGGTACGTGATCTTTGTGTAATTATCCAAAAGGCACAGGATCATGCGTGGCAAATTGCGCCAGTTGTATGTCTCGAATTGTACTAACTAATAGATACTCTTTTTATTATTTGAATATAACTTTAGTTTTTCGATTAATAAATTAGCCAATATTTCTATTTTGTTTATGTTTTATGTTTATTTTTTATGAAATTATACTAAGATGCAATAAATGAATACGATCCAATAAATCGCAGACTGAAATATAGTTCTAAACATTCTTTAGACTCTAGCTGATGTACCCGAAGTTGTTGCTAAAGCGTATACAAAGGATCAGAGGTTGCAGACTTGTTACTTTTATTTCTTTTGTCTGTGCAATGGTTTCCCGCAAGCCTGACACAAAACGAGAGCCTAGGCTGGAGATAGTTACTTCCATTCTTGGCGTGGGCGGTGCTACCTACTCACTCGCACACGTGAGTTCTCTGACAACTTCTTGTTTCGTGTCACGTTACCCATTTGACAATTATTTATTTTCTATTTTATTTCTTAGAAATAAAGCAACATGGGTTGAAGGAGAAAAAATTGATTGGTTCCGAATTGGTGACATTCAATTGGGATTTGTACAGCAGTTTCATCCTCTTTGACATTTCGTTTCAGCTGTTGGACACTCGCCAAGTCACTTATGGGAGTCATCCAAAGCATAACTAATTCTTTCAAAAAAAAGTAACTTTTAGCTTCGTAGACATTGTGGTTAATTTTTTGTGTCGAAATGTGAATTCTGTATCATTTAAAATGCCCATATCGAACTAAGTATTCTATGACACCGCGAAAATTGCAATTTTCACGATAATTTAAGTTACACTCAGCATTGCTGTTAAATTGCTCAATTTAGGGCATACGACAAAGTCACAGACTCTTCAAGTGATTGCCATGAATAAACAACAAATATAGAGATGCATCAATTTGAAATATGATTTTAGTTATTTTTTTTACTAAGAAATTATATCTCATTTGATCTTTTGCTTAACGCTAACCAATATTATATAAGTATTTAAAATATTGAAACTGTGGAAGGGAATATCATAAGTATATCTTATTTTATTTAATACTAAAATGATTTGGTATCAAGCGTGAAATTGATAAAATTCCGCCCACTACAATAATATCAAATATTGTTTCAAGACCATTGGAAGATTTTTAGAATTATTGGATCACAAAAGTGCGTTTTTGTTATGTGGGGTTTTATTGGCTTTTATTGAGTTCTATCACGTTTCTTAAGAAAAGTCGAGCCAGGGATCAATTTAATTGAATGCCAAGTAAAAAATTGAAAAACATATGATCAGGCGGAACCCAAGGAAATCTATGATCTATTAAGGCATGCTCTAAATATCAAAGTGAATAAAATTGAACTAAAATCTATATTTTATTTTGTTACATGAACTGCTTAGGTTAGGGCGGTAGCCGGCTCAAAAATTCAGCTTAGATCTTAACAGGAACATTATAACATCGAAGGTAGTACCGGATCACTGCTGGTTCTGCATAAAGGATTATTAGGGGCATCACTCTTATCACATATAATAACACTGACAACAGCCGAACACTGTGAATGAATTTTCGACCGTACAACTGATTTATTGAACCATTATTGTCAGGTGAAATTTTCTCCTGAGTTGTACACGAATTGGAATGTGCCATATCTAGCTGTGGTACAGTTATGTTTATCGACTTTGAAGATTATTCTCGAAGTGACTGAATAGCAGTCTGGCTCCCTATGTTTATAATATCAGTTTGAGAACTTGAGTTGCGCAAGGATTTCGTGTAAAACACGAAAATTGATACACACTACAAACAACTTATTAAATTTTAAATTTTAAATATTTCTATATTTTGTAAGTAATTTAATTTTTGTCCATTGGAATATACGGGACACATAAAAAATGTTAATAATTTTTTTGTTTTTTTGGATGATTTTGAATTATTGATTTACTGTTAATATCATTGGGTCATTATCATCAGCATCAAAGAATCCACTATCAATTGGTAGATTTTCATATTTTTCAACTTCTAAGAAAAATCGCAATATTAACTACAAAATTTGAAACTCAACTTGTAAATTTATACTATTTCGGCTAATTGTTAGATGATTTGATGAAGAATAAATTATTGTTGTATAAGATGTTACATGCAAAATTTTCGAACCTCTTTAGTTTTATATTGGAATTTATCTAATAATAAGTCAATATATCTATCCGTTTAAATTAAAATAATTAAAATAATAATAATTATTAATTTTTTTTTTTTATTCCTTGACAAATTATGCTACAAAATAATACCACAAAGTAATACAATTGATGCAGTTAGCTTTGACGCTCCTATGTGGAGCATAGGGCGGACACAAACTCCATCCAATGCCTTCTATCTTAGGCGACACTACGCAATTCATTCCACGACGATCTCTCCTGACTTTCTGCAAGCACAGTTCTCACCCAGGTCTGTCGAGGGCGTCCTCGGCGCCGGGTACCCTGCGGATTCCATTGGAAAGATCTCTTGGCGATGTCTTCATCTGACTTCCTGAGAGTGTGGCCAATCCAGGTCCATTTCCTCCTTTTAATTTCGTTGTTGATCGGAGCACTTCTAGAGAGTATCAGCAAGTTCTCGTTTGTGATAGTATTTGGCCAGAAAATGCGACAAACGATCCGTAGACATTTGTTTGCAAAAGTTTGCAGTCGTCTGCAGATTGAATTTGTCGTCATCCACGTCTCAGGGCCATACAGAAGCACTGGTTTGACGCTGCTGTTAAAGATGGTTGGTTTTCTTCAGAACTCCATCCAGCACGAGAATGAAGAGTAGGGGCGAGAGGACGCATCCCTGGCGGACTCCTCTTGAGATGGAAAATTTGCCACTGTTTTTACCCTTGAAACACACGCTGTAATCGGCGTCTTTATAGAGCTCTTGGATGACTTCGATAATCTTCTCTGGTATTACAGAATCGCGTAGGGCAGTCCATTATTATTAAATTATCCAATTATTAAATTACCGAAAGCTATTGAATAACTTTTAAGTTACTTGCAAAATGTATGCTCGTCATCTGAGAAGATGTACTTTTTGGCATCAAATAAGAAAAAAAATTCATCATTACTACTTCATGAAACTAATTTGGTTGATGAAAACTGAATTTATTATTATGTTTATTAAATTTTAATATGAAATAATTGGATTTAATATTGATTGCTCTTGTTGATTGTTTTTTCAAATTTTTGTATACATGAAATCTTAAAATATTGTGTTTTACGAAGTTATTAATAGTTTATTCATGTTGTCAAACCTTATTTATTACATAAAAACAAATCTTTCAGTATTCCACGTTTTTTTAGTCTTTAGATTAGTCTTTGTACTGTTCTAAACAAAACTTATTCCAAAAAAAATAGTTAAAAGCTTATTTCTTGACTAAGTTTTTTCCGCGATGGGGGCAAAACTTTCTATGCTAATTTCTGTCAGTGATTGCATTGTACATATGATGATTTGGTTGTTTAATAATTTTGAAAAATTAAAACTTATATTTAAATTTGATTTTAAAAAATTCTTTTAAACAATATCAAAAAATTTTGTTTTTGAAATTCACATGTTTGATATTTGGTAATTACTATTTATATTTTTACTATATCCCAAATAAAAGTCATCGGCCGACAAGTTGCATTTTCGACGATAGTACGCAGTAACATACCTCATAGGTATATCCCCTAAATTGATTGACTTTAGAAATATTATCCATAACAAGCGCTACTTGATCATTTCGGACGCTCAGAAATGAACCAAATTTGTGCTGGTACCAACGGGTTGTACTCAATCTATAAGCTCAAGGATTATCTGAATGGTAGTTTTCGTTGACTGACTAACATTTATATCTATTTATACGATACCTTAAGATAAGGTTTATTATTTTATTGCTTAATCTAATGATGCGTGGAGCCTCGTAGCTTAGTGGGTAATGCACTTGCCTACAAAACATGAGGAAAGTGGGTTCGAATCCCACTCATGGCCAGAAAGCATGACCACTTAAACGTTCTTCTTAAAAAAAAACTTTTTCTACTTAATAAAAAGCACTCTTCCATTGCATAATGGCATTCAACAATTTCGGCAACTCTGCAATTGACACATTCCTCACCCCCCAACTCGCTAAATAGAGACGTCAGTAGGGAACCAAGCGGCATTCTTCGCTTTACTGCGTACAGCTACAACAACACCAGCTATGAATGCTGTCAAAATTAAGACTGTATCGCCCAGCCTTTCCAGTAAAACAATGGAAATCGTAGACGCCACTCCCAAAAGACGTCAGGTGGCAGCCCCACCATTGAGATAAGTCGCATCTGGGCAAGCACTATTTCGATCGAAAAATCGATTAAATAAATGAATACAAGAGAGTTAAACATAGACGGCTTCCAAAACTGGATGAGGACCACAGACATTTCAAAATGGACACGAATTGCACAATTGAACGTTAGAACCGTTGGAAAACCTAAGCCGATCTGGAGAAGATCTATCCTTCAAGAACTAGTCCAGGCGAACACAAGATGGAATAGAGCTAAACAGGCGGCGCAAAACGGGGTTCGATGGAAGGTTCTCTAGTAGAGGCCCTAAGTTACCAAGCGGAGAATAATAAGGAAAAAAAATCGAATGCAGCAGCATTATAATCGAGTATAGGGAATCTTTACATAGACACATAATTATGTTTTTACACGGTCGATTGGTTCCAGATAAATCCAGTAAAAACAAACACTGATCGTATGGAAGAATAGGATATTGATTCAAAACCTCTAAAACCTATGAAAATTAGTAAAAAGAGAAATAAGTAGCTCTTTTCAGGAGTTGATTGCGTGAATGTAGGCAATTGTACGTCTGTTATCGTTTTATAAAACCTTAATGCTTGCTGTTTGATACAGGAATTTGTTCTTGTGCATTTTCCTCAAGCCATACTACCAGTGCTTTTTCCATTTTTCTCCCCAGAAATCAACGATTTATAGTTCTCATTGTGGCTTCATTTAAACTAAACATTTTGCCAAGAATGGTGAACCATTCTCCATTTTGAACATTTTATGTTCAAATCGTCTAAAAAAATAGCGTGTAAAAACAGAATTATGATGAATTAGGTGTATATATTTTTAGCAGAATTAATTTAATGAATGGTGTTGACTAAAAAACTTTTTGAAAGTAATATAATATCCACATTTTTGTGTCATCAACAACGTCGCGACATATCTCAAAGAGACAAGAAATTAGAATAACAAATAATTTTTCGTGTTAATTGTTGACAGAGAAAAGCGAGACGGATCAAAATGTGATGAGAGTGAAGGCAGCTAAACCATCAGGGGTTCAAGAGCAGGTAATAAAAGTAACATTATTCAACCTTGAAAATAGTACCTTTTCGTTGTCCTTTATTCTCTTCTCGCAGCAGGGAACTTCAAACACGAGCTGTATAAAAGGCAGCAAAATCTGGCACAAAAATCATTCTGTAACTGAGTCTGAGCGAGTGAAGACCTGCAACGAAATAATTTCATTTTACGCCGCAAAATGTTTGTCTCAAAATCTGCTTCTACTCTGCAATCGAAAGGCCGCTCAGCCTGTAAGCGAAATGGCTTACTTTCTGCTACCACCAAGACGCTTAAATATATTTTCAATACCTTCGCCTTTGGAAAAGGTCGAAACTGTAAGATTTCCACTGTCATCCACACTTGCGCCACCGAGGAAGAGCACCAAAACTGCAGCAACGAACAACTGGAACTGCAACGGACTCGGGGTTGCTAATGGATGATTTCGATCCTTAGCTCCTAAATGTGATAATATGGCATTGTAAACTGATGCTGTGATGGCGAGAGCCCGAAGACTGATAGCTTCTGTGCTCCAATGGCGCACTGTAAAAAAAACACAATTTATTATGGCTTTAAAAATTAAACCTTAGACATTAAGTTTAAACATATAATTATATCATTGTCTTCCAATTGTTTTTTGTGCAAATAAAAAACCATAAAAAAAAAATTATTATATTTTGTTTATTTATAATTTGAGTTTTTTGTATGAGCTGAGTTGGTATCCTTTAATCTATATTTTGTTATATAGAAAAGCCGAAGAGTTTTGATGATAGTCCTAATGCCTCTTGCAAATTATTAAAAGTTAATTTTTATTTCAGAAAAATGTATCATGTAGCATTTCTACTATTCCCCGAAACTCCTTCGTATGGCACTTATTTCCCAACAGCCAAATCCAGAATTTTGATATCTTGCAATCTTTATTATCATCCTTCTCTACTAATCCTGTTGCCATTCCCAGCTCACTGCCTCTGTACACCTTTATCTTTTCTTTTAGCTTTTTACTTTCCTATATCAACCCAATTCTTAAATAAGGTTCCAATGCTAATATCGAGAACTATTGTTGATTTGGGAAGATTGTTACTTCACAATCGCAAGACTACGTAGTTCTTCAATATCATCTACCCAACAGGGGTTTGCAAAATGTGGGTCCACTTCTACTTAACTTTTCGAACTTTCCTGTCTTAATAACAGTGGTTTTACGGAACAAAAGCAAGATATTGGTATGTTATATTGTCTATACTAAAGCCATTGTGTCCGTAAACTACCGCTTCTCCTTCTCAAACTATCACGTTTGAGTGTTCGGTCTGGCCTTTTAAATTAAATATCATCCATTCTATCAAATCGAGTCCAGGAGGTAATTTTGATAAAAATAAACTAAATAATAAATAATCTTCCCCAAGTTATCTCCTATTCTCGCATGCTTCTGTACGCTGATGACGTAGAGATCTGTATGAGTTGTTGAAGACTCTACTGAAAACTTTCTTCTACAATATGATGTTCAAAGCTGGCAACTATGTTAAATTAGATGCCAACTGCCTGTTTACATATCAAAAACCCAAAAACGATGTTTCAAAGAATTTAGAATTTATGTTTCACTCGTCCAACCAATTCTGGAATATTGTGCTTAAGTTAAGAGCCCTCAATACCACAAATGATTGAAATATATTAAGTTTGTACAAAAAAAGTTTTTAAATTTTTGCTTTTTCTATCTTTCCATCCTATTGTAGACTTTGGATTATAAAATTAGTTTCTCTAAAAGATCACAGAACATACCACTGCGTGTTACTTGTGTATTAGCTTTATCCAAAGTAATTCCTAACTTTAGGCCCCTAGCACTTACATTTTGTGGATCCAATTATGCGCTGCACGATCCTTTGCGCGTCTTGTCAGTTAACTATTATAACCTTTACAATATTCTCTCTTACGTTCGGTCCATTCAATCCATTTGTTTCTCTACCTTAGAATATCTTTATTTACTGAATCGAGAGTATTTGATCAATCACGAACTTTTGATAAAAAATGTTTAAACTTTTATGTTATTTCCTATTTCCAATTTTCACATTACCCAATCCAAGTTCCTAGCTAACCCCAGATGTGAGAAGGTGCATATCTATAAAAAATACATTATAATTAAGTATTTCCTAAACTCGATATTATTTCAGTATAAGATCAACTGTACTTTGTGGTATCGCATAAATTAGTAATAAATTAATACATGTTTTTATACTTAAAGTCGTTTGCTAAATAGCTGCTCGTGGAGAACAGGGACTTATGAAATCGTTTATTTGTATAAAAATCAACAAAATATAGTGCATTGCGTGTCCGATAACGTGAGGCGCTCAGAAGTTTATTTACATTATATTACCAACTAGTTTGTTTTAAGAACATTGGCTTGGTTTTAGAACAAACAAGTCCTAAAGGGTTTTTGCAAACTAAAGAATTCTGTTTCGCACTCCTGATAGTTTTTTATTTATTATTATTATAACAATTAAGATATTTTTGGAAATAATAAAAATACAACAAATTTTGTGCAATTAAATTAAGAGATTTCTCCTTGGTATACTTGATATAGTCAAAAGAATAAACACGATGCAAGATGGTCCTTAGATGTAAACAGATATACAGGCAGTAATCTAGTTCTGGATGCACGAGAGTAGCATCAATTTATTTATTTGTTTATATAATTTAGGGGTACAACAAAGTCCAGTTGACCTTAAGATGAAACAACTTGAAAATGTTAAAATTAAGAAATATTAAATTATAACGAAGGAAATATAATATACAACTTATCCATATTTCTAGCATGATGGGTGAATTTTTTATAGGTGTGCACATCTGGGGCTGCTGGCTAGGAACTTGGATTTACAATGTAAAAGATGAAAACAGAAAGTAACATTAAATTTAAACATTTTTGAACAAAGAGGGAAGCCAGAGAACAACGTTGACCAAGTTGGGTTTTTATAGTTTGTGATTTGGGCAAAGAAGCTCTATTTGGGGAAACAAGATGAAATAAGATAGGTAAAGAAATGAATTGGATAGACCGTTCAAAAGAGAAGAAATCATAGAGATTTAATATAATTTGTGCATAAGACGCGAAAAGGATCTGTAATGCATAATTAGATCTACAAAATGTTAACGCTAAAGGTCGAAAATTACCAATAATATTACTCTGAAATGGTAAAAGAAATATAAGGAGTTTATTAGAGTCAATGAGAGAGAGTAAAAGCTTATGCAAGTAGACTTGATTGTGCATGGATCATTATATTCTTTATACCAGCCATAACCTAATGCATATTTAGATTATAATAATAATTTCTTTTTTAATTTGAATAATAGAATTGTTTTCTATCATCGAAACTGTTTTTGAAGATGTCATATCTTAGTCAACAAATTAAGCATGTAGAATTGTAAAAAAGTCTTAATGGATATCCAAAAATTTTGACAATTTTGTTTATGCTTGATCAGCACTAACAACAGAGAAAGCCAAGCTCGTATCCCGCCATATCATTCTTTTCAGTCTTGTTAGGATTGAACAAAAAAATTAATTTATTCTCCTTAATTTTCTAGCAATGCCAATAATTCTTCGGACCTAAGTCTGATTATTATGATGAGAAGTTTTTTGCCCGGTAAACCAACTCTTTCGAAAGTTATCTAATTCAGTGAACATAAATATTTTAATAATTTATTTTAAAATTATTTATTTAGATTAAAAACTTAACTCATTAATTCACTTATTTGCCTTGACATCGCTATAAAGACGCAGCATGGAGATTTCTTTAACAGCTGGAACCTATAGTTTTTAGAGTTTATTCACATATTTGGTATTAACTACACTCTATTCCATATTCATTTATTTTAATAAAAACTTTAAATTTTTTGAAATTACGCCTAAATCGAAATTATATGCTGTGGATGGCTCTTTTAGTCAAAACACTTCCTTCGTCTTTGTTGTCTTGAACACCAAATATGAGTTATGAAAATAATGATCTAATTTAATGTAAAATTATATTTTTTTAATCGGATTGTTTTAAATATTAAATCCATATTCTGCATTCAATTAAAATTAAAAAAAAATATTTTTGTTTAACTTGCAAAGGGTGTTTTTTTGAGGTATAAAACTTTAAGTTGGCATAACTGTGCAAGATGGCGACCGATTTAAGAGCTGCGAAGTGATTTATTACCAGTTTGGTTTGGAAAATCAAGAATTGAAGCCAAACGATTATCAAGCAAGGCGTAGAGGCGTATGAGCCCGATTTGTTGTTGTTCCAGATTTTCATAAATGAATTTTGTGAAGCGATGAGGCACACTTTTGATTGATGGGCTACGTCAGCAAATAAAACTGCCGCATTTCTAGTGAAGCTAAGTCCTCAAGTGTATGTCGAAACATCGTTACATCGAGAAAAACTGACTATTCGGTGCGCCGAATCGTTGGTCCTTACTTTTTCATAATGGCCAGAAGGTTTCCATCAATGGTGATCGGTATAGAGCCATGATTAGTAACTTTTTTAGTTCTGAATTGAACAAACATGATGTCCAGGAGCTGTGGTTCTAACAAGACGGCGCAACATGTCATACTGCTCGTGCCACATTCGATTTATTGAAAGACACGTTTGGATCTGTGAATTGACCCCCAAGATTTTGTGATTTAACACCGCTAGACTACGTACTGTGGGACTACGAAAAGTCATTGGTCTATGCGGATAAGCCACACATGCTTAATGTACCGTGTTATTGCCGATATACGGCCACAAATTTTGGAAAGAGTCATCGAAAATTGGTATCCAGATTGGACTACATGCGAGTCAGCCGTGGCTGTTTTATGTCAGAAATCATATTTATTATCTTTCGGATAAATTAAATTCTTATCAATCGAATAATCCATCTTGTTTTATTGCAATTTAAAGCTCTATACTCTCTCAAAAAAAAAACACCCTTTACAACTAAACTGAAAGAATGAAGACAGTGAAACTTTCAATCAACTTTCATTGTTGAAAATAAAACAGCATTACTCTAGAACTATTATTGCAGCAAATTTTTAAATTGTTGCAATATTAAGTAATTATTATAATATTAAATAATTTTATTTCCCTTAACTCTGCTGTCATCGCTCCAAAAGCGTAGAATTTGGGACATTTCAGTTAATAGCTGTTTGGAGAGAACAGGGTCCAACAGCCGATTGTAAATGGCAGTATATTTATTATTATATTATTTTTTGTCATATTCCATTGTAAATTCTAAAATTTTTGCTACAAAATGCAAAAATATTTGAATTGAAACTGCTTGCGCACTGCACTCAAGCAGTGTTCACCTGCAACACAATGCAAGCGTCTTCGGTAAAATTTCTGCACTTTGGTATTACTTTTTAATAAAATTTAGGCAGTTTTGCGTTTCGATGGTATTGTTATTATTATTTTATATTATATTTCAGTCTAATAAACTGTATTAAATTATTTAATTTTTAAAATTTAATTACATTTAATGAACGAAAATTTTTTCAAATATTTGCTGCATACTTTTGGCATCAAATATTTAATGGTAAATTCAACAATTGAACATGTGAGCTGTGGTGAAATAATAACCTACCACAAAATCAACCTCAACTAATCGAACAAGTTGGCAGGGCGAATCGACGAAGCGTTGTTGACATTTAGCCATGTCATAAGCCATTTGGTTGAAAACTTGGTGGAAATGAAAAAACTTAACGACAAACGGCCAACATCTTTTTTTTGGACACGTTTCAACTATTTTCATTTTGTTTATTTCCAAATTTTCAACTGATAAATAAAAATGCAAAAAATTATTCACAAAATGAGTAAATAAATTTATAACAAACTACACGAAGCTTTTTCATTTTCTTCTCACGTGTAAAATAATAATAATATATTAAAATTTCTATAAAAACTAGTGGACCCGTACGCACTTCGTTGCGATCATCATCATTCTATATCGCATCTCGCAAATGAATATATATCCCCGAACGTAATTTCTTTTGATTAATTCTAAAGAAATTCAAGCGTTCGGGTTTTAATTAGAAAAAGCCGAACCAATTATTTTCCTCTGGTGACATAGTTTACGAGGAGTCCGAAGGAGCAGTGAACGCGTAATAAACTTAAAGTCTCTGGCTTCACGTACCCTCTCTTGCTCAATTCCTAGTAGCATCTTCACGTGGTAGATTCTGTCACCCTGAGCAACCTGGTGAAAGCTTGGTTACCGAACCCCAGTGGGAAACCATATCAGGATGGCTGACGACACAGGGATATTGATTCTCCGAAATGGGGGTTGGGTGTTGGGCCTACAACTCACCCCGCAAAAAGTACACCTGTAATGAACTCTCAACAATGCTTAAGGGCCTCGGATAATGGACAAACTCGGCAACGAACTAATGCAACCGAAAAGGACTAATGATTCGATAACTGGAACTTGCAATGTCAGAACCATGCTGAAACTGCGCGCCCTTGCAAACAACCGAGACGAATGGAGAAGTATTGCTGAGAAAGCCAAAACCCACTCCGGCTTGAAGATCTGAATGATGATAATGATGAACATGGCTTGCGAGTCTTCAACAATTTCTCTCCTTATAATATCACAACGTCGATCGGTCTCAACAGAGGAATAGCCTACAAAGTAAATTTGTAAAAATTGATAGCATTCATCGGGGAAGGGCAATAGAGAACCAAGCTTATGATAAACTTGGCCTTGAATTTGTTGAAAGTCAATGATTACACAATCACACGTTTGTGTTTCATTTTTAAAATTAAAATTTAGCTTGAAAGTGGACATGAAATTATCATAAATTATGTTAGTTGCACCGAAAGGAGTCATTTGGAAACATGAACTATAATTTTGTATGTTTGCAAAAAAATAAAATTTTTTGACATTTGCGCCTTGATTTTTTTGAAATAATTTTTTTTATCCTCATTGACATCACTTTATGATGACATTTTTTCTTTTTACAACGATTTTTCATTGAAAGATATCTAAAAACACAAAATCTCTCGCTGCATAACATACAAGCAGGATATATCACGTGAAATATGACAACTATCAAAATTGAACAGTACTAAATGTGCAGCACATATAAAAAAGAGTACAGCTATTAGGTAGCGTTATATATAGTCTCTCACACAAAACTTCGTATGCTTTAAGTGTATTAAATTCTCAAACGTGCAGACAAAAAAAAAACGGTTTCTATTCAAATGCTCATAACTCACGAACTACTTGACAAAAAAAAATATTAGCTCAAAACCTTCGTCTCGTTAATACCTTTCATTAAAAAAAAAATGATGAAAATCCACCAAGTGGTTTGCGAGAGCACCTGTGACTCACATAAACAACGCTCGCCATTTATATATATATTATATTTTCTCATCATTTTCGTTTTCTTCACTTTTTCTGGAAATATCTAATTGCACAATTCTTCGCTTTACTGGAACTATGCCACTATCAGAATCACTAATGGAAATATTTTCAAAACAATTCTTATCAATTATTTTATTCCATTGAAGCACGACAGTTGTTAAAATGTACTTGACAGTATTAAAGGATGATCATATTGTAGATATTAAACAAATTTTGACTTCTTTCATCTATCTACGTTATTTTCCGCTGAATTTTTCGGGGTTATTTTAGCGACCCATTCCAAGCGAAACAAAGCTTGATTTTAAACTGAACCTATCCTATGATTGAAAAATCATTTACAATGAGTCAGTTTACCTTAACCGGATTGTTGAGCGGTAAAGTGATAAATAAAATTATTGACTCGGTCAAAAAGTCCTCTAACATTATTTTGCTGTGTAAATATTTTTATTTTCATGCCTGAGAAGGGATAGTCAGCTTGAGTGATGAGGGAAATTTATAAGCCAGCTGCTAATTGGGCCCCTGCCCACAGACAAAATGGTCGGGGTACTTTATTGTATTTTAGGTCCAAAACTTTCATTAAGTAGAACGAAGAGAGTTCTCTTAAGAATAAATAATAAAAATAATTATATGTCAAGCCAAAAAGTCCAAATGGCTTAGGCTCTTCAGGGAAAATAGTAAACGATGATATAGGAACTTATCGTCTGGGAATATTAAAGAATAGTTACCAAAGTAGAGGGAAAGAGTCGATGCATTATTAAAAAATAAATGTATAAATTTAAATATACTTTGAGGTCAATCCTACGATTTTTTAATGTTGAAGGGGCAAACAAATATTCTGATCTCAATTCGAGGCAAAAATTGTTATTTTCGTATTCATGGAAACAAACATGCAGACAGTATTCCAGTCTTGGATGGACGAGAGTAGCATAAAATAATTTAGGGATACAATAAAGTCCAGCTGACCTTAAGATTAATCAACTTGAAAATGTTAAAATTAGGATAAATTAAATGATAACGAAGGAAATATAATATACAACTTATCCATATTTCTAGCCTGATGAGTGAATTTTTATAGGTCTCACATCTGGGTCTACTGGCTAGGAACTTGGATTTACAAAGGAAGAGGATATAAGAGGAAGGCTGGAGAACAACGTTGACCAAGTTGGGTTTGTATAGTTCGTGATTTGGTCAAAGAAGCTCCATTTGGGGAATCAAGATGAGATAAGATAGATAAAGAGATGAATTGGATAGACCGTTCATTAGGGAGGAAATCATAGAGATTTAATATAATTTGTGCATAAGACACGAAATCGATCGTGTAACGCATAATTAGGTCTACAAAATGGTAGAGGTCGAAAATTAAGAATTATGGACAAAATGGTAAAAGAAATATAAGAAGCTTATTAGAGTCAATGAGACCGAGTAAAACCTTATGCAAATACACTTGATTGTGCATGGATTTTTATATTCTTTATATCAGCCCTAAAGCGCTCCTTGCCCTGATACATTGTTAGATAATAATAATTTCTTTATGGAAATTAACCAAGTGAGGCTTTTGTCGGAAAAGAGTCAAAAACATGCTCTTGGAAAGATTAATACTACACTAAATTTTTGAAGAGAGAGAGAGAGAGAGAGAGAGTAAAATAAAGGAAGCGACTGAAAATGTTTGAACGAAACAATCAAAACAGGAATCATTGTCGTAGCGCAATATAAAAATCAAAGGATTCAGATGACTACCATGGGCAAGTCTTACAGTTAGCCTATCAATTTTAGAAACCGTGTAACTACTTTCAATGATAAGCAAAAAAATTCACTGGAGACTGGTCGGAAAGCCTAAGAGCTCAAGCTTATGTATGAGACTCTTGTGATTGGCAGAATAAAGTCCTTACTAAATTTTTTTTTGCATTTACGACATCTTATATATTTTTTTTTTATTATTCCGCTTGGGAATTTAGGGCCTATACTAGAGCCTTACAACGAACCCTGTTTTGTGCTGTCTGTTTAGCTCTGTCCATTGTAGTGTTTGACTGGGCCAATTTTTGGAGCATGGATCTTCTCCAGGCTGCCTTGGGTCTTCCGATCCGCCTGCTGCCTTGGGAATTACAGTCCAGTGCCTTCCTGACAATACTGATTGGATTTCTTCTGAGAGCATACCCTTTCCACGTGCATTTCTTCTTCCTTATTTGGAAGTGTGTAGAGGGCTCACCTGTGACCCGAGACAGCTCTGTGTTGGATATTCTGTTTGGCCAGAATATCCCACATATAATCCTCAAGCATTTGTTGCTGAAGACTTGCAGTCTCTTAATAACATCTATTTGATGTGTTTTTAAGAATATTTTAAATGTTAAGAATGTGCACCGATCAAGACAAGGGAATTTTGCTGCAGATGAGGCTCAATTTTGTGATTCCAAGATAGTTGAAATAATAAAAGATGATTTGCGAATGTCGGTAGATTTAAATGATTCTAGCGATGAATTAAATAGCAAGCGCGCTTCCAAGTCCAGTAAGTACAACATCAGGGTCAATCAGTAAAGATATTCATTCATTAGCTGTTCATACAAAGCTGACATTTAAGATCGAAACCATACACATTGGAGTAACAGAAGTTATAGCCATGTGCAATTTTTTGCATCTCTTTGGTTTTCAAACAGTTCAAATTTAAATAGTTTAAAAGTAAATTTGTATGTATTTATATGTGACGTCTAAGCCCACGCCCTCAAGTGTCTAGGTCAGGCTACATTTCGTTGTCAAAACGACGCAGCTCAGGACCACCAACAACGAAGACTGCTCTATAAAGCGTTAAAGTTCAATGTAATACAATATTTTTTCAAAACGTCTTGCGATACTTGTACCTAAGCTGCCAATAAAAAATGAATAAATCTGCGGCCCAAAAAGACAAAAACAGTTTACAATTCCAGCTACCATTTACAAACAATGAAATTCAATTCAGTAACTCAACATTCAATTGAATTTTAAGTAACCCCAACCATAAAACGAAGAGATCTTCTATGTGTTTTGGGTATGTAATCGTGTGTGTGTGTGTGTGTGTGTGTGTGTGTGTGTGTGTGTGTGTGTGTGTGTGTGTGTGTGTGTGTGTGTGTGTGTGTGTGTGTGTGTGTGTGTGTGTGTGTGTGTGTGTGTGTGTGTGTGTGTGTGTGTGTGTGTGTGTGTGTGTGTGTGTGTGTGTGTGTGTGTGTGTGTGCGGGTCTTCGCTGCGTCTGGCGTGTGTCTTTTGGAACTCTTGGAAACTTGATATTGACGATCTTGCAAATTGAGGCAAAGTCAATGGGCCGGCATTGAAGGATGAAAGTGTGCCCGAATTTATTGCGAAATACTCCCCCTACAGATCCGAGAAGTAAAGCTTATACCCAAGTTGACTTAATATGTTACCTTTATTTGAGAGGATATAGAAGATAAGATATTGTCTACCAAAATGCGACAACCTCTTTAAAAGCATAAAGTTTATCTCTTCGAAATGATATTTAGCGAAAAGTTTTAACGTTAACACTTCCGTTGCATGCAATAAGTGTGGCCAAAACTCTTTGATGTTCCAATTACACATCCGCGGCTACCGATTATGATCATGATCAGCAATCGGCAATAAAATCATTGTAAAAGTATGGACAAGAAGCTAATGCGTTCAAGTGCATAGTCACTTGTTGTTGTCGATGTCGTTGATGTTGATGTCGCTTACGATATGGTTATGGACGTGGACGTGGACGTGGACATGGGGATGTGGATGTGGATGTCGCTGTCGTTGTGAATGTTGGCCATTGATGGTATAGATGGTAGATGCTGGAGACCTATAGCTGACCTGGCTGGCCAGTTGACAGATTCGTTTGTTATTCGTTTCGTGCATAAATGCATTTTTAATGCATATGAGCACGCGAGCACTTGTTCGCCTTGGCAGTCGTGTGTGTGTGTGTGTGTGGAGCCAACCAAGTAGCTGGGGATCTGTCTGTGCGGGCACGATGACATCGTTTATCTAGCATACAAAGTATTTATCGATTTGAAGTCTAAAACTTGCGCATTGTATCGAATTTTTAACGTTAGCCAAACACACGCACACTGAAGCATTTTCTACGTCCAACGATAGATACATTAACGATTGTATCTGATTTTCTCGATTTGCCATTAACCTCAGGGGGCGTGTACAAAATGTGTAAGTAAGTATAGTATATCTGTGTATATATGTATCTATGGATTGAACAGCAGGTTGTTAGATTATCAAATGAGCCAATCGAAAACACGATTTTATGTTGTTTTCACAAATGCATCAATACATCGACTGTTTGTTGTTGCAATTGAAATTGCAAGCAAATTTATTTAAACATATAATGGCGTTTTTCTAATATTTTTCGTTTATTTTTTTCATCATTATTTTGTGTATGTGTATTATGCAATAACTTAAGAAACTATACAATAAATTACGTAAAAGTAAAAAACAAACTCAAAAGCATAAAAACAATATAAATTAAACTAAATAATAATGGACTTTAATTCAAATGACAGTCATGTATAAATTTGGCTAAAGATCATTTCGCTTACAATTCAATATACTTCTCTATTCCTATTATAAACTCTGGCATGCATATACATATATATATATATACACATAAGTATCGATACTTTTTGTAGCTTACGCACGGCAATTGAACTAAAAAAATAAAAAAACAACACAAACTATTTGTACATTTACTGGCACCGGTAGTAATCTCTGCTACACTTTATACTTGAGCAAAAACCAGATCAAGATCGAGCAACAAAAGTGAGCCCTTTTATGGCACACATTCGAACTGGGCAGCTACTAATGTCTCAGTCAGCCGGTTAGTGTTGGCGAACGCACCAGTGTCAAATCTAGTGGCGTCGGCTTACGCACAAATGCTGTTGTCTCATTATAGCAATGGGAAGTGTTTGGATGCACTGGGTTGCTTATGGTGCTGCTGGGCGTCGAGGCTGGCCTCGCATGTTCAGCGGATTTGGATCTTAGTGACAGATCTATGGGCTCATCCGTAGTTGTGTCATCGTTAAACAAAAGCTCCGTTTTAAACTGCTCCTTTAAGGCCGTTGTAAAATTGGCCACCGGTGGCGTGCATGCCAACAATGATGGTGGCAGCGTGAACGGTGCAAAAGGACTGTACAATGGTTCAGAGTGGCTACGAAAAATCTCCAAGAGCTCCTTGTGTCGACGCTGCTGCATGCTGGACTGCTTTGTATTGTTTTCATGCTCACAACTGCTGGAATTAAGCCTGCGTCCACTGATCATGCTTGTCGCATCATCTGTAGGATCACCCGCAGACGAAGCACCCGAGTCGCTAGGTGTATTACTAAGGCGGGATTCCAGCTTCAGCTGAGTATGCTGCTGGCTAAGCTGTTTGGCTGCCTGCAAGAAGCTTGGTAAACTGGTAGCCGCTGCAGGCAGCATAGCGGTTGCGCTGCAATTGGCCAACATTGGCGACGCCGCGGTAGCTGACTTGATACTCGGATTGGTTTTATCCTGATACGTTTGTCGCGCCTGGCTGCTAGCCTGCTGTAGCCGCGCCAACTGATCCAAGCTGGCATTGTCAGCGCCGACACTTCCCGTGCCACTGCTGTTAGCGCCCTGTTGTTCCTGCAGCAGACAGTGTATCTTAAACCAATTCGAACGGCGTCCGTATCTTGAGCCGCTCTTCGACATGCCCACCAATAGGCACTTTCTCAAGCGGCACGCCTTGCAAGCGGTGCGGTTCTTCTTATTTATAACGCACTCCCCATTGTGCTTGCAACCGGCAATCGCTGCGATGTTGTTGTAAGTGCGTCCGAAGAAGGACTGCGAATTAAATTCAAAAATAATACATTTTTATTATTATTTATTTTTATCACAATAAAGATATTATATTCGAATCGCTGAAGATTGATAAGACGATTGCTTTTAATTTAATTGTTGAAATTAGTTAGCTTCTCGCTGTTGTGGTACAAGCCATTATTTCATGATTAATAATATATTACGATAGTGTTTTGGTTTTTTCGCCAACTCACGCTTTAGTAACTAATACTCTGCCAGTACCCCCCGTTTCATCTTGTGCTTCTGCAATTGATTCACCTGGATTTTGAAGTTCATTGAGCGCACTTTACCTTTGAGTTACATTTTTGCTGTCTCATCTAATATGCATGTAATTTTTATTTGATGGACTGCAGTTTACAATTAAAACGTGTTCGCCTTGATCTCCGCTCTACTCCCAGTTGTATTTAAACAAACAAAAAAAAAAATCACGAAACAAACCAAATTACAAAGAAGCTACAACAACAACTCAAGGATTGATGCTCCAAATTCGCATAGATTTTCCCATGCCATTTTTTTAGCTTTTCTCTTCATAGCAGTTGTACTCATCTACTTAAAGTAAATTAAAAATCGATTAATCTTTTGAATTGAATTTTAATTATAGTAATAATAATTTGTTGAAAGTAAAAGCTAACAATGGCATCATATTCGCACGTTTGGGCATGACTTTGCGTATTATTGGAGTGTACGAAAGAGCTGTTGAGTAGTAAGTGCAATGTGTTTACAATTTATACTATAGATGAAAAGATTTCGAGTTGAAAAGGGGACATTCGGAGGCTCTAAGCCGGCAATAGGCTCAAAACATTTCGCAGCAAACATTTATTTGTATGAGTAAACAGTGCAGTCTTCAGAAGTGCAAATGAGAGCGAGAGCGACCAAACAGCAAATGCGTGTGAGAGTTGATGCACTTTGCATTATGTGTGTGTGCAGTAATCTCGCTTGCTGTGTAAATTGAGTGTCTCATCTCTGCTCGTCTCTCTCCTGTAGAGCTTGTTCAAGCGTGGGAGATCAATAATTATTACTAATTTAACTAATTTAAAATTAATTTAAAATTATTAAATGTCGCTGGCATCGCTACTTATTAATCGGTACAGATTCGACTACAAATAATAGGTCGCTTTTGTCTTCTAGCAGCTATTAATAGAGATAGAGATCTTTATGGTGTGCCTTTGGAGCGATGACAGCATAGTTTAGGGGCAGGACTAATATCTTACTTCTTAATTGTCGTTTTCGGGTTGCAAATTGTGCTTGTGTGTATCAATTTTATCATTTGCATTATCATTGAACATTTACATTTAACAGCAATTAGGAACATTAACTTTACATTAACTTGGTAATATTCGCATTGTCGATTTACTGATAATGTCTTATTTATGTTAAATGTTTTTTTTTCTATAAAATGATTCTTATCCTTATTTCGGATTTATTTATTTGATCATTACATTTAAAATATTTTTAAATTGGAAAGATGATACGTTATTGTTGTTTAAACATTTAATATTTTTATAGAACTAAAAAATCAAGAAAACATAAATTGATTCCAAGTCCATATAAGATTATTCCTTCAACATCTTCACATATAATCTAGTACTTCGTATGGCTTATTAGTATCCAAAGGTTCGATCTTAATAAGTAAGCCGAAAAATTGTGAGATGGTGAAAGATGTCGATATTGGTTACTTATCTATGGTAATCTGTCGTAAGATAATTCGCATCTCTTGAAATTTTCAAAGACCTTTGCTTTCATATGCAGTTGGTGACGCAAACGAAGTTCCAAAACGCGAACAAGCTAATAATTCTTTGTACGAGTAAGCAGTCCATTCAGTAAGAACAAAAATGAGAGCAAGAGCAACCATATAGCAAATTCGTGCAAGAATTGCCACTTATGTCTTAAAGCAATGCACAATCCACAATGTCCGAAAATAATGCACTACAAATATTTCAGTCTAATGATAATTTTACTTCGCACATCAAAACAAAAGTTCCCCCTGGTTGTAAAATTTACAAAGGAAATGGAACAAATAGAAGTACTAATGTACCAATATCTAATATACTTTCTATTAAACTTTTGCTTTATTTAAAAAAAATTGAGGTAAATATTAAACAATAAACAATCTCTACGACACATATTCGGATTAAAATTTTAGGTAAGAGTTTACTATAGGATGTTTTGAGTTTCTGTTTTTTAGAAATAAAAAGTAAGTTGGTCAAGACTGAAAGAACAAGGCATTGTCAACATAATACCAAAATCAAGTCGCCGAAAGACATTGACATTAAGTTGACTCTACATAAAAAATTCGTTTAAAATGAATAGTCCCCATTTATTAGTAAACATAGGCAAAGTTTGTCTAATTACAGGAAATAACATAGAAAAGACCTACATATGAAGTTGAAGAGATTTATGCACTTGTACTGAGAATTCGCAAGCTTAAAATGGCATTGAAATGGAAATTTTAAGATTAAAAATTAAACAAAATGAATAATATGTAATCGATTCATGGACCCTATTACGTGCTCTACTTAATTCACTTGCGTGTGCCCTAGCCGAACATAGATCAAGCAGACGCCTCAAACGACCCAACCTATGTGACCTAAGAATTCGTCATATTGTTCAAATACGACTTGTACATTTTCCTTCATTATTATTTTTCATCTTGAAAATAATGCATATAAAAATGATTTTTAGCCTAGTCATTTAAGCCCCACCAAATTAATTGATAAATTTGGCATTATAACCTGATTGATTGGCGAAACTTAACTTAAAAAAAAGAAAAACTTGAATAATCTTATAGTAATTGCCAAAACTAATCTTATATTCTATATCTTAAGTGTTTCTATTTAGTGTGTTTACGATTTCAATATGATTTTTAGGGTGCCAGTCCTACAGTCCAACAGTGGAAATATACAATTTACTTTAGAAATCAACTCATTTATTTGTTACTTCCCAAAGTTGCTTTGAATTTTTATGCGAAACTCTCGATTTGAAGTTGTAAACTGTTTTGTTGTAAATAAATTCTAAGTGTTTTAAATTTGTTTTCGACGCTTATAGTGCATAACAAGAAATAATTAATTAATTGATTAAAGTAATAATAATTAGTAATATTAAAAACTCACATAAATAAAATATTGTTTTTAACTTATTCAAGATAAATAGTTTAGGATTTCTAATTTAAATTTAAAAAAAAATACTAAATTGTTATGTCGTTTAGACTATATTTTTCCGTATCAGATTTAATCGGTCTTTTTTCTTTAAACATTATAAAATTGATTAATTTAATTAAAAATAAAAGTTTATTAGAATCAAATGCCATAATGGGGAACCAAGAAGCAATAATCCAAAATCTTTAATATTTGGATAACACAATGTGGGCAAAATGATTCCAATAAGTTATAATACTGGACATTTAAAATATATGCAGGATATATTCAAATAAACTAATTTTCAATTACCTTGCATCCTTCACATGTAAATGCTCCAAAATGAAATCCAGCCGCAGGTTCTCCACACACTTTGCACAGCTGGTTCATCTGCAACAAAATCAAAGGACTTATTTATTTCAGAAATACTAATCAAAATTTCCAACTGTAGGTGGCAGAAATAAAGGCAAAATATTTGATGAGGTGAATACTTGAAACATAGGATAATAAAAGGATCTTCAATCAGTGTGCCCGTATAAAGCTGAATTCGTAACATATTTGCCTAGAAGCCTAGCCATTCTATAGATCTATAATAAAAGCAGTTTTTGAAAAGAATACATGGAACCGCTTTGAACAGGTTTTTGCACAAATTGAATTGTTTTATTTAAGTGTTGCACTGATCTTGTAATGATATGATCTTTTTACCCTTCCCTTTTTTTAAACTCTCCTCTCATTGGTTTAAATTATAAATTCAGTTACTTTTGAAAATGTTTATATTAGGTATATGGAATGAATTCAATTCGCTTGACTATTCCGTGAACGCTTGAATGTGGATCATGGGAATATATATTTCCATTTCAATGTCTATTAATAGGTGTTTGAAAAGATTGGGTATCTAAAGTTTATACCCGGATCCGACAAATTGAGATGGCAAAAGCATCTGTATGCTAGCGCTGCTGAGGCTAATCGAACCACCGAACTAAGGTTTTAGAAATGATATTTAATATTATTTTTATAATATAATTTAATTGTATGATGCGTTCAGAATGAGAAGTCGTCATAGTCGTGCAATGTCCCCATACGAAGCTGCGCTTCATAAAGTTTTAGTTTACGTAAACTATAAAACCGTCTAAAACTCCTAAATCAAATTGCTTTTACGTCTAATTGCTTGCATAAGGGATTGAAGATTCATAACTGAACTTTTTTAAATTAATAAATATCTAAAAATTATTTGTTTCATCCCATAGTAATATAAAGAGTTGTAATACTCGTGCTACACCATATTCCATTTCGCATTTATAGTTTTCTATCCTCTTCTAGATGAAAATTTATGAAAACATACATATTCACTTTTTGTTTTTTATTTCGATTATCGGAGCTTTCCCAACAGCCTTGAAGCTCATATCTATTGTTTTTTTAAATTTTTGACTTGAATATATTTTTTAGCGCCAAATTGCTATTTTAACTTTGGCGTATTTTATTTTATTCAAAGTAGATAAAGCTTTGAAAACACTTTCCATTGAATATTTATAACAAAAGGGCCAGAAAACAATTGTGGCCATCTGAATAGCTTTAGAGACTTGCTGAAATTTTGTCTAGCCTCGTCATCTCATTGAAGCTTCTGAAAAAGCGCACCGCTGTGCCTCAAATTGTCACGGTTTTTTTGCTCCAAAGGTGAAAATTTAATGTTGCCAATTTAGCAGCAGTGGCTGTCACCCAGCGTGTCCATTAGATCGCTTTTATATGCAGAATAGTGGGATGTCATGCTCGTCATTATCACAGCACCAGCATCACGCCATGGTGCCACCTGCTGGGCGTTTGCCATGGCTGCAGGAATCTGTGGTTGGCAGTGTCAAAATGTGACTACAATTGCGAAAATTTAAATGTATTCTGGATGTGACTGGAGGGCAAAAGTAAAGAGTATGTATGGTGTACAACACATAAGAGGAGTTAAGTACATGATTTGTGGTTGGCAACAATCAATAATTTCGCTAAATTGTATGTATGCGACGGTTATATTTTTCTGATAATTTTGTAATTTGAGAACTGATCGTTTTAGCCATTTTTTGATCTTAAGCATCTTAAGCATTAAGATTTTTCGATTAAAAGGATTTCCATCGAAAATCCATCGATAATTTTAATCTATAATAATTGTAGGATTGTTGGCTAAGCCCCACAAACGTAAACTCCCAAATTTCAGCACGATCACATACTCTACATACGATCTCATATGTGATCAAATTCACTTTGAATTAGAAAATTAGAAAGAAAAAAATCCCGCCAGTAAGCGCGCAGAGCACAGCGACGACATCTTCTACTCCATAAAATGTTTCAGTGTGTGGACAGGATTTGGAGAACTGGCCGAATGTCAGAAACAAAATGTTTTCCTGACAATAGGCTGTGCATGCCAGCCTATGCGATAATAAACAAAACGAGAACAATGTGTACAAATCAGATAAAACACATAGTTAACAAAATTGCGAATTAAAGAGTGTTCCAAAGGTGTCCAAACATGAAAACCACGATTGTTTAAAATATTTTGAAGCATGCAGTTGCTACTTTTTTGTTTTGTTTTGTTTTGTTTTGTTTTATTTTTTTGTCGCAAATAAAAGACACCCTTTAGTCACTTGGCAGGCGACAGTTTCTGCGAGTGGTGACATAAGTAAATTCGCATGCTGGCGTTTCTGGATTTACTCGAGAGAGATATAGCTACAAGGCAGATCGTACGAGCATAAGGTAGTAAGGAGTAGTAGGTAGTTATAAATATAAGTAATCCAACCCTTTAAGGACAAACAATTGCCCATAATATGCTTTAATATTAGCCGTCAGCGCTGTTGGGCAACTTCTCTGGTCGAGGGGCAGGCTCATATGCAAATCCATAGAGTGCAGAGAGTCGCACGCTCTAGTTTGAATTGTTGCTTTGCTCCTTAACTTTGTCATAACCAAGGAACGAACGAACGAACGAACCCCTTATGGGCTGACAGGGTGGCAGCTACATTGAAAGTGGGTTGATTGTCGGTAGTAAGACAATTAAAGGTGCAAAAAAAGAAAAAAATTAAAAAAAAAAAACGTATTCAACTTTTTACCGCCATAGCCGCGCGCCGTTCTTTTGTAATAATTTTTTGACACTTATCGCACAAAAGGCAATAACATTATTAATGAGCATGTCAATGTCTCTTTGTTTGTTCACACAGGTAGAGTAGCGCATCTTGTTCTTTTTGTTTTTTTGTTGTTGTATTTTTTTTTTGTAGTTTTGATCATACTGATGCTTGTACTAACTATTTTGACTTTTGCATCGTTAACTGTCGTTTTGCTTTTTAAAATTTACTTACCTTAAAGCGTCTAACATTTACATATATAAATGCGAGTATTTTTACTATCTGCAACAAACGGCCTGCTGCAGTTTAATCCTTTGCGTAAGTTAATCCTCTTACCTTATCGTAAATTGGTTTTTAATATGCTGCATCAATTCGATCGTTTGCTGCACAACTTTTATGCGTTGAACACTTAATTCTTGTAATTACATATATTTTGTTTTTGCACTACACCAAACTAGATTTCAACGGAAACCAGATGATTATTTTTATCATATTTTTATTATTGGCCACTTGTAGAGTTGTAGATCGTTGCGCACTACTTATAACTAAGTGGCAGTTATCAGTAGTGATAATAAGACCACGTGAAGTCACATAGACGCGTGAACGCCCCGGCTTATGCAGCTACTTGTGCGCAATTGCAAACCAATTCGATGCGATATTTGCCGCTTTTACGACGTTTCACGATGCTCTGCCGCCAAGCATCAGTCCGAGACTGAAGACTTGGGATCTTCGCCAATGGATCGCAACTTGTAGTTGGCTTTGGAATAACAACAGTTAATCGCAACTCGAGGAATTGGAATTCCTGTTTTTTTTGTTTTTGTTTTTTGTTCTGCTTTTCTTTAATTTCGTTCGCATCGAACATGTTCGATATGGCAGTGGCATGCTGCATGTTGCGTGTTGCTTCGTTAAGCTATTTTTTTTCTTTTTGCTGCATTGTGGTTGGCTGTTGGTGCTCGCTGCTTCATTGAAATTGTCTCGTTGCGGTTGGTTGGTTCGATATTTGTTTGATCGGACTTACACACAATACAGTTATTTACTGCGTCTGCCTTGCGTGTGTGTTGGTTTGATAGCGCATGTGTGTGTGTTTCAGAAAGAGAGAGAGAGAGGTGGTACATACAGACGCCCATGGAAATATATGTTATTATATTACTATTATTATTATTATTATTTTTATAATTATAACTATTATAAATTATATTATCTCAGTTTTAAGTGTATTAGTTTTGACAAATGTTTGAAGACAAGTTTGTTGCCCAAGTCATTCGATTTTTTCCCCGATGGCTTAAATCAAAAAAGTGCGTTCTTGTTTTAAATTGGAAGCTGTCGCTTACCACTTTCTGTCTCTTCATGATGATGATGATTTCATTTTAATTACACCACTTGCAGCGGCCAGATCATTTAATACCTTTCGTTGTCGTTCGGGCGTGTCAACACCAGTTGACGGAGTAACAAGGAAGCGCAACACTCCACAATGACGTGTAATTTATAACAGCACGAGCAGCATTTAGCCATGAACTGGACACCACTTGGCAAAGCTAGCTGTCAGCGCGCTTGTCGTCATAATCTTCATTTTCATAATCGCTAGCAACCCAAAGTACTTGCAGTCTATGCCAGAGTTTGAGTCTAACCGAGTCACACTCGCCAGCGTATTAACATATCTTTTCATTTATTTTTCTAGTAGGAAAATCTCTCGTTGTGCCTGACTTTTAATTTTAATTAAGTTTATGCAGTTACTAAGCCGCCTGTAGGATCACGTTTGGCCACTGCTATTCCCACTGTTCAACTGTTGCCTACACCTGCGTGTAAATATTAGATGATGAGTACGAGTACGAGTACGAGTACGAGAGTACTCATGACGTTGCGCTTATTTATTTACTATGTTCGCATCGCGTGCTTACAGTGATGAGTTGGGACATTAGCTTTAATGTCTGCTCATATTTATTAGAGCGCAATTAACTTTAAATTAAAGATGCCACTGCCAGAGATAAGTTTGTCCAATATGTTTTGCAATTGCAGAGAAAGCATTCCATAAGAATTCGTACCAACTATGGTCGATATTTAATTTTTTTTTGCGACATCAACAAATCTTTTTTTTTATGTTTAATTTCATGTCCGGATTTCTCTATCTCACTCCGTTACTTTATCTCTCTGTCGCTCTCTCCCTTTCTGTCTTGCTCTATGTGGCTCCGCTCGTCTGCGTCTCGTCTCTAATGTACAACGAGATATTGCAATTGAAAATTGAATTATTCATGGCGATTGTGCGACAATCAATTGAAATTGAAATAAAATGCTTCTGCCAAGTCGCGATCTTGGTGCTGCCGCGTGTTTTTTTTTTGCAGCCGCCTTTGACATGTGCGCACCGACCCTGGTCACACACAACAACAACAACAACACAAAACAACAGCAACAACGACAACAATTACAACAACACGCTACTTAGATGCATACTATATATGTACTTGCATGGAAGGGTGTATCCAAAAGGGGTCTTAATTCTTAATAAATTGCTAGGTTTGCACGGAAAGTTCAAAGTTTATCATGTCAGGGATTAATCACAAAATTACAAATCATATTATTTTCGATATCCCCTTTACAAGCGACTGGTTATACCCTTGTATCCACGGCTGTACGTGCCATCGTCGACGCATGGCAGAGAGTTGACTTTTTGGCTTGCGTTCAATTGCATTCATGATTTAAAAGTTTCTGGATCAATTTGGTAGTGATCGCACATCACTTCTCTCTCTCTCTCTCTCTTCCACTACGTCTTAAGGATAAGCGATTAAGCTATTTGTTCAAGTGGCTGCATTTGATTCGATTCGATTATGTCGCCCATTTTGGTACATGTTTACTTTTTTAGCTTTTCTGCCTGCAACAGAATCTTATTTCAAATGGCTATTTTGTCCAATATTTATATTCGGGAGGTATCTGTCCTACTGTGTAGTAACATTCCATAACAAATCGTGCGTAAGTGTCTGGTTTGTTTGTACACCAAAAGCGCATCACAAAGAGGAGTAGTCTTCTGGGTCATATCGTAACGACTTGCACACTTCTGTAGTACCCTTGACCCTATAAGATGTAAGCCACACTGAATTCAAAAAGTCTTTTACCCATCAGTTTCAGTTATTTTTTAAAAAATTGATTAATGTGTATATTATGTAAAGTGCTAAATGTTTTCACAGCTACTCACTACCTCTTGCGTACGGGCATATCCTGTCAGAGGGATCAAGAGTTTCAATCAAATTAATGAACTCTGCTCTCTTGACACTTCATAAAGGTGTCGGCATTTGGGATGGCGGCACACTGGTAGCCTATTTAAGTGTTGTTAATTTAATTTGCTTCACTCTTATGCATGCGCAGGCGCAGCTTGTCGAGAGCCATTTGCCATTTGGTGGCCATGGCCATAAATCACAACGTAGAGCATATGCATTGAAATTTGCATAGCAGTTGAGAGCAAGGCGACACTTACCTTGGCAGCATTGCACTAGTGTAGATTCGTTCTGGCAGAACTTGTTTGCTGGCTCATTCCTAATCTTATGATGGGATACATTTGGTGTGATGTATGAGTGTCAGCAATGGCATACATAACTGAAGTACTCCATGCCATGGCGTGTACTCCAAAACTTAAGCTCGGGACGCGCCCTCAGTCGGCTGGCATTGTTGAATGGCCACGTCATCTACGCATTCGAGCAGTTTGTGCGACATTTCTTCAGCAAACCCAAGCACACCATGCACGAATTTGTAGCCTAATTTGTTTAAAGCGCGTGCTCGTGATTCAGTTTCAGTCGGTTTGTCGTATTGTCTGAGATTGGTGCGCATGCGCAACGAAGCTGCCAGGGATTTGGTGCCTCATCGAGGCGGCTTTTCTCAAAAGGCTAATAACATTTGTACCATCGCGTTTCGTGGTGCGTTGCGGCTTTTTATAGTGGTTTCGATTTTTTGTTTTGTTTTTGCCAAGATAAAAAGCGTTTTGCTCATGTGCCAAGTACGTATGGAACACATACGAGTATATACAACACATATGTAGACATATGTATGAATCTGGGGGACAAAGCGAGAGTGACAAATTGGAGCGATTAAAAGGTTTGGGTGTAAATAACGCGTACGCTGCATGTGGGACACCTTTAGGGCTTGGCCACATAATTTTATAATTTTAAGTAGATTTCATTTTTGTGTTCTGCTTTGCCCAAAAATTGGATTACCCTATAAATCTTTGAAGATGAGCACATTTTACCTCAGACCACTGACATTAATTGAATTGGCCATGAGCTCATGTCTCGCCCTGCTTGTCTTTCTTCATCTCCGCCAAACGTATATAGCGCATATACCATTTGTTATATGGCGACACCTTGCTCTGCCGCCCCGTTGCAACAACACAAACACACTTAGTTCTCCGGCCTATCACACTGACCCATGTGCTGCGGCACCGTTTCAAAGTGCAACTTGAATTTTTCGCTGAAATGCCAAACAATTGCTTCACATTTCAGTTGTTGCATTTGTTACTTGCTACTTTCTTTTGGTATGCTTAATAGTCGCTGCAGTTCGGTTCGGATCTGTGCGGGCCTGTGCAGGTCTGCCCAGTTTTTCGCTAGACCGGCCGGTTGGAAGATCAAAGCTCGGCGATATAATTGGTCGTTGTTCGTTTGACCGCAGTGGGCACATCCACAACGACTGGCTTCTTAATAATAATTCGTTTGGCAAACAATGCAAATTCTTCATTAACGTTGCTTCCTAATTTGCCATGCGGATTCTTAGTTGAATTGCACTTGGTCTACGTCCGAAATTAGATATACAGATCTGAATGCAATATTTATGCAACAATAAAGAAATTTGTTACATTTTTATTGTAAATTGGAAACAATACGGTTGAGCACAGCCAGCATGTGTTTACAAATAGAACATTGATTCACCGCGTATCCGTCGTGCATACTCCGCGTTCCGTCGTTGATTGATTGATGACAATGCAGTCACAGCAATTAAACAACTAACATTCCTCCAGCACAATACCTGCAGCCAAGGAATTCTTATTTCATTTATTTTTAACAAACGATTAATTTTATTTACTATATATAAGAGTACCAGTAGAGCGAGGGCTGATTTGTTTGTTTCTATTCTACATGGCTAACATTTTTGCGACAAGAAATTTTGGAATTCTATTTATATTTTTATTCAAAAACAATTTATTTTAAAAACTTAAATTTGGTCTATAACGACAAAAAGTGTGGATGCTGCAGATTATTTGTAAGATTGAAAATTTTTCGTAGGTTTGACAGATCATTAAAATTATATTTTAGAAAGATTTTATTTCAATGTTAAAAAAAAAAACAAACAGTTGAAATAGTAGTTCTGGCCGTAAAAATTCTTATACAAAGTGACTATTTCAGCACATGAACCCAAAGATTTCCAATTCCAAATTCAGCTGTCTAACACTTTACTTCCCGCCAATCCTACCTGTCCAAAACTTCAATGCGAAGTTTAGGAGAAAGGAATTATAGTAAAATGCACTTACAATCTTATTAAAAAGTTTTTTTTTTTCATTATAAGAAGCTAGAGCGGTCTTCGCAAACAAAGACAATTGAATGTATATTTAGTTTGCTAATATAAATGCCCCTCCGACAGTACAACAACTATGCCATCAAAAGCAATTTAAGTTTTGTACGACAACAATGCATAATTGAAATATGAAAAATTATAATAATAATAAAATATAATTTTTATTCAAAGTATTAACGTTATTCAAAATGAAGTTTTCGGTTTCTTGAGCACCATAACAACTTTGACTAAAAATTGAATAGATTATAACCGAATATACACTCCCCCAACGACAAATGTACAGCGCCTTAACCAGAATACTTTGAAGTAGCTTTCAGACTTCTATGCCAAGGATATCTTCATCCTCTCCGACATTACGGAAAATGTGCAGTGACCATGAACGTTCTCTTATCGGAGATAGTTTTTACCCTGTGCTGTATGTGTAATAAGGGATTCTTATTTCGATTCTCCTGCACTCTGATCCGAATGTCATCTTCTGTGTATCCGTACTTCTCTTAAGTGTTCTGTAATATTTTTGCCAAGTTCTGTAAGGATAAGGTTCCGATGAGTAGTAATTAAAAAAATTTTCCATATGCCTCATAAAATGTCCCCATGGATTCTTCGCTGTAGTAAATGTAATTTTCGTGTAAAGGGATTCTGCATAGATGGGGCGGCACAAAGAGTGTCTAGGGGTTTCCTATTAAATTGGATAAATATCAGTTTATCAGTTAATCTTCACTATCTAAATCCGATTTCAGATAATATTCCTTACTTAATCTATTAGTTAATTTAAAGCTTCTTGAGCGACTCTTCATTCTAAGATTACGTCAGGCACATTAAGCGTTGTAAGGGTGAGGTCTAGACACCCTCTTAATTTGAAAAAAGTATTTCCGTAGGTAAATCTTCCATTCAACCTGCGATTTGAAAAAACTATACTTTTTCACTAAAAATCAATATTTTGCAGCTCTAGTTTTATTAGCTGTTCCATAATAGATGAACATATCGATCCGCCATAACTTATTCTTCCGGATATAGGGCGAACGGAACAGCACGGTATGTCCGGATACACATCCTTTTGATGGTTATTCATTAACTGTCTTGTTCATTCATTTACTTGTCTTATTCATTAACTGTCTTGGTATTTTGTGGAAACTTTTAGTTTTCTTAACACTAATTTCAGTGTTGTGCGTCCCGGTAGCGTAGTGGTAGGGCAGTCACCTCTAAATTGCATTGTAGGTGGTTTGAGCAGCACTTGTCCATTGTCTAGCGGTGGCATGGCTAGCAAGTAGATGCTACTTACCTAGAAAAATCTCGTTTAATTAATTAAATCGCCGTTCGGATTCGGCTATAAGCTGTTGGTTCCTATTCTCTTCGAACAGCAAATAATCGGCATTCGGAGCGGTGACCATAGTCAAGGGGAATCAATTTATTAAATAATTTCAGTGTCTGTCGTAAACACTGTTTTCTTCCTTTTGGGTCCACTCTTCGTCAGCTTTAATTTTAAGCCGAACCTAGCCGAACTGAGCTTTATTTGGCAGCGTTTTTCCGTTTGAAGCATTCTCCTGGTGCGAACTGGCAGATCTGCGTCCAAGACTTTTGGAAAAGTGGAACTCTGTCGACTTTGCTTTACTGCATCATGAAGCTGGCTTAATTTGTGCAGCCCAAACCCCTAGATGATTTCTTAATTTCAATCCCCTTCCAGCGTTTTTGCCATCATATGTCACATCCCTTTTAGAGAGTCTCTTCTGATCTTCGCCCGCTGTAGACATTTTAACAAATCCAATGCGTTTTAAGCAGGTTATCAAATGTCGGTGGCGGTACTGTTTCTTTATGTTTGCGATTATAATAATATTAGTTTTAAAGTTGGTCCCAGACGTAATCACGGAATGGACAGTTGCGCGCCTGTAGATTGCCTTTTAGCGACTGCAAACCTTCCCGATACTTGAGTGCAAATAGTTCAAAGCCAATTGCAACTTCAAATTCATATTTATGACGAAGAACTTATCGATCAACTTATATTCACAAAATTATTATAAAATCAACCCTCGTATTGGTAACTTTTCGTTAGTTTTTCATTGATCTCTCTGCGTCTGCAGCTTACACATTAGCATTTTTGGCCTGGAGCTGGATGCTACGCAAAGGTGGCTCCATCCATTCTTTAAGAATGCCAATAAATTTAGCAATTTGTTTAGTGGACATTGTGTTTACAAGTGCTCCATATAGGGAAGGTTCAGTTCGGCGCTGCGAGGCATTTGGCTAAAGCGGCTTGAGCATGTTTTTTACTGTTTGCTAGAAAATTAGTTTATTTCAAGTAAAAATCACTTATAAGTCGTTTTCTGCAATAACTTCCAAAATAGTTGTCTTCCCCAAGCGAAAATATGCGATTTTGTATTGTTTTATATGAGAGATCTGAGATAGAAGGTTTCATAGCTACTTATGCGATCTTCTACTCGTAGTTCCAAAAGTTTAAACAATATTATCATTTATTATCGAATGTCTTATTGGTTAAGTTGTAAATAACTGAAACAGCTACGTTATAGTTAATGGATATCTTGTACAACTTAAAAAAATCCAGATATCCAGATATCACATTTAAATGTCTTATTTCTCAAGAGATCTGTAACCAGAATCAAACTTCCAAAGCTGCTCGTTTTGCATTTTATTAATTGGCGGTATTTCAAATGATTTAGTGTCCTAAAATAATATTACATACCTTGTATTCTTTTATACAATTTATAAAGAATAAAATATATAAATAAAAGGCAACCGGTTCATATCACGCACTTTAACATCAATATCAATTTAAAAATATGACAGGATCCATTAGAATTTATTTTAGAGATAATTTTCTAGCCATTTTATCCAAGCGCAACAAGTTCTTGAACTCATATGTATTTTTTCAATAATTTGAGGAAAATCCTCAGGGAACTTGAGAGTCCAAGAATATGCTTCCTTAAAATTGTAATAAATTTGATTAAAATATATCTTTCCCCCAAATATTAAAAACGAGTTCTGAAAATCATTACAATTTGTATTTCCATTTTTTTTTTATTTGCATTTTTATGGCAAGGACTACGCATCCTTCTCATATTCTTTTAAAATTTGTGCAAAATTAAAATATCTAAGAAATTTACTTGTTGCCATGCCTTAAACCCAATACCCAAGCCGCTCCAACGACCCGGCGTCCTGGTACAGTGGACAAAACCAGTCTGGGTCTAGCAAAAGAAATTTAGAAAATTTTCCCACACTTCTTGGCTGCAGAACGAGGCAGCTACTCATATTTGTTTATGGCCATGGTCGGGTCGTGTGTGTGTATCATGGCTATAAAGCACACGTTCCATTTGCCATATGCCATTGCCGCTGGAACAGTTGTTGTTGGCGTTGTTGTTGATGAGGTGCATTATATGGCTGGCATGCATGCTGAAAACTCGGAGGCCTTGGTCAACGGAGAGGTTGGCGGAAACTCGGTTACTTCAATTCACTTGTTGCTGATTTTTCTTTCTTTTTTGTTTTTTTTTTTGTTATACGCGGATTTTCTCTCTAACGGCTCCATACACATAGGCAAATCGGCAACATTTGGTGACACAAATTCAGGGCCCTTGGCATGGCCGCATGTGGGGAGTGGTCGTAAGGGGGCATCTTCGCTTTTGTTTTCGCGTGGGCAAACAGTGAGAGAATTAATGAAACTCGGCTGTTCTATTATAGATTTTGTGAAAATAATCTACATCGTTTGTATATATAATATATCTTGATCAAGGGAATAAGAATAGCCACTGAAGACTTGATTTAAATAAACAAATGAAATAAAATCGTTAGTTAAGAAATCACTTTTTTTTTGACCAAGAGCAATATGACATCTTAAGAGATTTTAATAAAATTTGATAGTTGACAGTTCCAACAGCTTAGTTTTTGTCGAATTGTGCAATACTCGGTCATATTGAAGGAAGAAAACAAACTAAATAACGAGAATCCAGTTTAAAATATACCCAATATCGCCTTCTGCTGGCGGAATTAATTAATTATAGATGCTACGATTGGATTGCTCGACACCAAAAACCCCGAATGCATTTTGTTTACGCAAAAGTAACAGACCCAAAATTAATTTTGTCATAGATTTTAAGCAACTGTGCTATTGTTATCTTGCAGCTCTTCATAGATTAGACATATCTAAGGAACGCTATTTATTGGTCTATAAGCCTAATCTTAAACAGACACTTAATTTGGAATCCAAAATAGTTTTTAAAGAAATGTTGCTTAGATTGAAAAAAATAAATAATTTTTAATATGGGATTTTGTTTGAACTGAAAGAGTTTATATAGTTTTTCAGCAAAACTTTTTTTTAAGACAGTTTCTCTTTAATTCCATAATTACTCATTGGCGTATGATTTCTATCAAGTATGCATTCTTTGTCAAACGGAAAGAGGTCTCTGAAGGAAGATTGACAACCTTTAAAAAAATTCGTTGGTTTTTAATTCGTATTATTATCTTTTTTATTGCGTAACAATGAAATGGATACAAATCCATCAACATAATTTCCACCGAAATTTTGTCAACCGAACCAAAAACTAAACTTTAAGTGGTTCTAATTATGTCTTAATACAATAAAAAAACCAATATATTTTTTCAAACCTTTTTTAAACTTTAAAAGCGGTCGAGTATTACTAACGCGATCCTGAAAGTGCCCATGTTCTAGAGCACACTAGTTTTATTCAGCGTTATAAAAAAGACTACGAATTATGTTGCCAACGGAGCAACAGATTTTCTGATTAAGACGTAGCGAAAATTTTGTCTCCATTGCATTTATTTACATTAAAAAAATAATGTTTAAATAAAAAGTTTGGAGTTTTAACATTGTTCTAAACTTAACTTATGAACATCAATCTATTTGTAAAGAATTTAAGAATAAAAATTAAATTAAATCCTCTTTATCAAGTTGTCATCGGTCCAAAGACGTGAATTGGGAATATCTTTATAAATAACTGTTCGTAGAGAAAAGGGAGGTATATTTTAATTAATAGATATTTGCTAAGGCAAATAGCCTATTTTTGCTAGCTAGAATTACAGAATTCATTCACCTAAAACCATGTTCATTTTTTAATGTTCCCAATGCATTTAAGTTGCATAAAATTGTTTATAGCGTAGCCGCTATGTTTGTGCGTTTTAAAAAAAAATAAACCCCATGCCCCATCAAATGAGTTTTTGATTAGTTGGTTTATTTTCGATATCGTTACAAACATATAAATAATTCACAAAACTAATGCAAAATCAGTCTTTTTTCCAATTGCTATATTTTAGAAAATTTAAGAAAAATCTAATGAACTTGGCTACGATTTTTTTAAAAAATATTATTTATTTAACGAAAATTTCTGTTTTTTTTTTCAATGTGGACTAGTACACCACTGTTGAAACTGTATTATAAACCTACGATACCAAAAAACAAGAATAAATATTCATCTTTTCATCTTATCCTATAATAATATTGTTTTTTCTCGAAAATTGAATGGTCTAATTCCTCTAAATTATAGACGTTCAAACAGATAGAGAGACAGGTTCTACTTTGTGAGATGTGCTATTTATACTTCTATGGGTATCACATGTAAACTTAATATATATCTTGAAGCATTCGGTGTGGGGCACAATTATTACAATAAGATAGATATTGTGTAATATTGAGAGCAGAGACTAACACTGACGTTCTGGGAATAAGTCTTAATAAGTACAGACCAATTCATCCGAAGATACATGGATTACCACTCTCGTAGCTGCTATAACGATGTGAGTCTAAATGGTATCTGGAGAAGCCTTGATCAAAGTCGAGACGATTAAAGCATATAGTTGAGAAAGCTTAATCCCATTCCGGGTTGTAGAGCTAAACGATGTTAATGTAGCGATGTATCGATTAGAAATAGTCACTTTGCTACTATGTGCGATTTACAATCATATCAATATCTACATCGCGGAGTTTACAAGACTTTTTTGTATAAGAAAAAAAGGAAGTAATTATGTGCCCGCCCCAACTCTCGTAAACAGTATTCGCGCCTGATCCATAAAAATCAAAGCTTATTATTAAGACATCGTAAACAATGGTCCATTGGAGCATTAAGTCCATTCGATCCAACCACTCACAGAACCGAACCACTATGCAGTTTAGCGTATTATGCCTGTTAGTTGTGCCATAAGCAACACCTTTAACTACCTACAAATTACATCTTTATCATTGTGGCAACCACTGCCGACAAGATGCCTTGCCATAGTATGGTCTTCCGCTAGACAGAAGACGCCGATCCCCTTTCGTATAGTTGGCAATGAGCTGCATCCCGACTCAAAGCGCGCATAATTAATGAGGTGCGGCGACTGGCTTTGCGTCTAAGACAGCCGCCGCACAAATGAAGCTATTGCCGTCTGCAAAGACACTGGTTTCATCTTGGCTCCTCCATATTTATACAGAGTGGGCATTTTAAATAAAAGATAAGCGACAAAGAATTGAGTGTCACGTGCGACAGTGTTTCAATTGCTATATGGATCCGTAGTGACTCCATAGTTGCAGGAACTGCTTGCATGGAGCGCATAACTTTAGCACTTAGTCATATCAAAATTATGTAACCAACTGGCCAAAAAACGAAAAAAGTCAATATTCTGGGGGTAAAGAAAAAGATAAGCGGGTCATGCCTAAAAATTGACCAAATCTCTCATAACACACTGCAACAGCTCCGAAATGTCTGTCGACACTTAAAATTAGATTATACCATATTTGAGCGGACCAACATAGAAGCGGCTTGGAATACTTAATTTTAGAGTCGGCCACTTTTAGGCGCATTTGTTGCTTGGGTAAGCCGTGTACGAGACTCCGTAATTCAATCTGCTTGCATTCAGACATGTAAGAGCAATTTTAAAACAATTTTCAAGTTGCTGACAGACGCACCGGCTACCTGATTGGCATTGGTTCGGCGCAAGCCGAGACACTAGTTCCGCTTGTTCTGCTCCTCGCGTAGCCCACGTCTTGGTTGAGTTGGTTGACTGGCACAGTTGGATATGTACCAGAGCTTGAGTGACTTTGGTACCAATCTGTCCATCATCATTACCATCAAATGTAACATTTGTGACGACAGGCAGGCAGTCAGAAGCAGACAGACAAACAGACAGGCCGCTGCACAGTAGCCATGGTTGGGATCGCACGAGAGCATTAGGTGGCGTTGGTGATGGTGATTGTGATGGAAATGGAGATGGAGATGGTGATGGTGATGGTGCTGCTGTTGGTGCTGCTGTTGGTGCTGAAGGTAACTGATCCTCGCTGATCCACTGCCGTGGCATGCTGCGAATGCCAGTGCAATTACTTTGTAATTTAAGTTATTGATTGCCACGCAGTGAATTCGAGTTTGGCCCAGCCAACAACTACACTTGGTTGATCTACTGTGGATTGAGTTAGGTGCTAGATGCAATGCAGCGCCGTTAGATCAGCCATATCTCAACACCCATACGATGCGCATTATGTGTTCTCACTTTAAGCCTTATTGCGTTTTAAGTTAAGGCCTAAATGGAAATTCATATAGTTTGTACTTTTTTCTTTATCTAAAAGATCCACTAACTGATGTCAGTTGGTATTGGACGGGTTATAATTGTTGTCCATTTTGGTTGGCAGTTTTTTCTTGTGTAAGAGATGGGAAGAGGGCAAGTAATCGACTGAAGATGATGACTGCACCCGGATCGCCAGTTTTGCTGCATTAAAAATTGTCATAATTTATTGTCGCATATTTTTCTCTTTTGTCCCCGGTTTTTTTTTACATTGACAATATGATGTATAGATTGTCAGTCTGGGATGCTGACATTTATGATTGTAATTTGCTCTTCAACAATATCTTACATCTGGTATGAGAACGGCTGGAGACGGCATGATATTATTTATTAATATGCGATTTGTTAGATGAATGAAAATTGTACTAGTGCAAAGTTGTTTGTTTCGAAAAAAAAGCCTAAAGGTCATAATGGATTTTGAAAATATTTTGTTCAGAAATAATGCAGCTTCACAATGAGTAGTAGAAGGACGATTAAAAAATAGATATTGCATTGTGCTTATCTTCCCGATAAAGTAAAGAATCTATACCCTTCGTCCGTTCGTTGGCGTTGCTTGAGAACTGTCAAAGTTTACCAATCTGCTACATTGTAGGATTGATTCTAGGTGCCGTATATGACTGTTCGAAGACAGCATACTCTCTCTTTTGTCCTCGTTTATCGCTAGACGCACTTACGTCGACTATTTATTGATTACGGATCAGCATTAACATATCGTATGTAACCTCCAATGATGATGATATTATTAATTGGAAAAAAACCAAATAGTGCCAGTGCGATGTATTTCGGTATTCCGCAGAATCCTTTAATTACAAAATTCAAGAAATCATAAGATTGAGAGAAGATTGACAGAGCTTACGGTGCTACTCAATGTGAAAAATCAACTTAACACGAATTCTTGCACCTCTTTCCTCTTGTCTTAAAAGGCGTCAATCCTTCTTTCTCTTTTCTCTATAGTTTAGGCATTGCAGCCAACTGACTCGTTATATTCTCATTATCGTGTTTTTGGTCGCCTTAATCCACTGAGGTAGTTGTTCATTTTCGAGTTTTCCATTGTAATTGATGCTGTAACCAGATGAAGAATCTGGAGACCAAGCTTACTACGACTCCGCATACGAATTTAGTCTTCGCCGCAGTAAATAATATTAGTAATTGCTAAATTATTACTTGTTTGCTTCGAATAACCTTGTCTTGTCAGCCTTAATTTTTTCAGAAGGCATAGGTCAGTTTGATAAAGGCGTCATCCTTATTGCGTGTCCAAATATTCCACTTGCATATCTTAGACCTTTCCGTTTATCTATATTTGTCATCAAGGAGGTATCTCACTCGATTGAACATCAATTTGGCACCACAAAAATATTAGTATCTGCCGCCGACCCAAAGGGAATTTACCGCGTTGCAGTTACCCTTATGAAGTTATCATGAGGAATCCTGGTTACAAACACAAAACATTTGGTTTGGAGACATACGTGCCGTGGAACCAAACCATATTGTTTTTACGATTATGTGATATAGATCAAGAGTAAACTAATATAACCCGATTTCTTTTCTTAATCCGTTAGGATTCGGCTTTCAATTGTATGTCCTTGGTCCCTACACAACAGCTATTAATAGAGATTTGCTCATACTTTTACTTCGAATTTGGAGCGATTAGAGCATAGTCAAGGTGATTACATTTGTTTATTTATAATTAAATTTGGGGTTAAAATATTTACTATCAAAGCTTGCTACGGAAATCTATTTCATCACATGATACAAAATACACAGATTATGCGTTGGAATTTTGAGGGATTTGATTAAAAATTCTAAATCTAAGTTGCTGGATTGAGGGATTTCGTTAGCCGCCCAATAAAATTTTGAATGTCATCAACTGACATTCGATGCGATTTGAAATTTACGTACTCAAAATTATGTTCATGTATTTTCGAAAAGTTTTGAGTGCATACATATGTCGAGCAATATAGAATATAGTTGGATTCATAATAAAATGCTTGAATCTGCGGAATAATTAGACTTGTTGCTTTTCCAAATGCAAGTGAGTTGGCCAATTACCTTAGAGTCCAAAGTCAATACACAGTTTGACATTGAGTTTCGGGCCAGGACGCCGAGCATATGATCTATGTATATGATGCAGGTTACTTGGTCATACATTGCTCATCTTATTATTTATTTTTAATTTTTTTGATACTTTCCCCTTATTTATTGATGGCCACTTTGGTTACTTTTAAAGGCTACAAAAGCACCGACGGATCGCCGCTACTAACAAAGAAATCAAAGCCTGCGTGCTGCACATTGCAAAGAAATAAATCACAAATCGAACCAAATCAGTAGAAAATCCTGAGCCATAACCGGTCAAGTGTTGTCTATGAGTACGCACTAATTTGGTCATTAATTGTCATTGCATATTTGTACATAAATACATATGTATGTACATTCATCTATGTATATATGTATATACAACATATAAAAGTGTGTAGTAGTGTGTGAGTAAGTTTGCTCCATGCCTAAATTCTCAAAACACCCAAAAGGCATAACGTGAGCTCATAAATAACAAAAATTGCTAACGACAAACGACAAAGATATTTAATAATAAATGTTCCAAAACAAGACATACCAACTTAGTTGGCAGACAATACGGCAGGCCGATCGATATTGTCAGTCCAGCTAAAAGCTTGTCACTTGAATAAAAAAAATATAAGAAATAAAACTCCAAGTTGGAGTCAGCAGGTAAGTACTTATGTGTGATGGGTGCGTGACACGAGCCACATCTGCTCATCTTGAGCAGCATGCGAGGCAGTTACCAGTAAAAGTGTCCACGCGTTAGAGTGGAATCGCTGGAATTACACGTGTCGTAACAATCCTCATGGAACCATATAATATCACCCATAGATGTTTGAATCCTCTTGATTACCATGTCGTGTATAACCAACTTTTATTAAAAATAAATTGGAATCTGTGTTCTTTTAAAAAGTACCTTATGTCGGACGAAGAATTTTTTTTACGGATTAGAAAGATAACATTCATTATTCATTATTTTAGTTTTGCTTAGCAAATTTGACATCTTAAAACTATGTATGGTTTGGCCATAAATGTGTTGCAAAGAAAATTATTTTATTGATGTTTCGAACAGGTTTCTTATTTAAAATCGGAAATGCTATGAAGCTTGGCCAAAAGTCTCTCGGCTAAGCTTTAGAAGTGGCGTCAACATCTCCAACGACCCGTTGAGCATGATCCGCAAATTAAATGAAAAGAAATGGTGCCATATTCTGTTTGAAATTCTTTATTTTGATAAGAGAAGATACATATGAACACGCCTTTTTTTCCTTATTATTCCACTTGGGAACTTAGGGCCTCTACAAGGGCCATCCATCGAACCCTAATTTGCGCCGTCTGTTTAGCTCTGTCCCATGTTGTATTCGCCTGGGTCAGCTCTTGGAGGATGGATCTTCTCCAGGTCGCCTTGGGTCTGCCGATCCGTCTACTGCTTTGTGGATGGATGCCAGCTATCGCTATCTGCAGTTTCTCCATTTCTTCCTCGAACTGTGCTAATCTTGATGGTTCCTTTAGGGTTCTAACGTTCCATTTTCCTATTCGTGACCTTTTTTTTTGTTAAATGCCTATGGTCGTCATCGAATTTGGGGAGCCGTTTATGTTTAATTCTCTTATGTTGGTTTCTGTAATCTGTTGAGTTTTTCGATCGAACTGGTGATTGGCCAGATGCGACTTATCCCATTGGTGGGGCTGCCACCTGACGCCTTCTGGGAGTGGCGCCTTTATACTGACTTTATTTATTTAGTTGCCGAACTCACTAGCCCTGATTGTGCGCGCCTTCACCAATTGGTCACTCTAAGAGAAAATAGGTGTTCCTTCACTTGGTCTTTCCGTCGGCGCTTTCCTTCGTCAGCTTTTGCATCGGACACATTTTTCATTTCATTTATAATAATTTTAAATCGCTTATAGGTCATTCTGGCATACTTTAAAATTATCTTCAGCGGGGCTTTATCGCACATTAGTCATAATTATGCCTAATAATCGAATAACTGATTTAACGAACAGTCAAACCAAATGTTTATGTTTGTCACTTCAGGAAGTTTATACATTTTTGGAGTATTAATACAAACTCAATAATCTAATATTGTTTATTTACTTTTTTCTCTATTGAACTCATTGTAACATTTTAAATTAAATCGAACATATCAAAAGAAAAAAAAGATATATTGTCGCTTCTAGAAGTTTATCAACAAATGAAAATTTTCCGAACTAAAACGGCAATATATCTTTGACGCTTTGCATAAGTGTTAGGAAATTCTATCTCTTGCAACATATAAAAAAATACTTTTGTTAAAAATAACGTTAATTATTGTCGGGAGTTTTCTGCAAAAGAATTAGTTATATTGCTTAAGCAGTACCATACCATATCTTTTTTTTTTTTTGAGGTATAGAAATTTAAGATTAATAGCTGTCAAGTGATTTATTCTCAGCTTGGTTTGGCAATCCATCATGAATAGACTCAATATCAAGGTGTAGATTCGCCGAATGGGCCCAAAACGAGATTGCCGTTGCTCCCGATTATCATAAGCGAATTTTGTTTAGCGATAAAGCGCACTTCTAGGTGCATGGCTACGTCAACGAACAAAAGTGAGGCATTTGGAGTAAAGCCAATCGTCAAGTGTATGTCGAAACATCGTTACATTCAGAAAACCTGACTCTTTGGTGCGCCTTATGAGCTGGTGGAATCATTGGTCCGTACTTCTGCAAAAACGTTGATGGTCAGAACGTTACAGTCAATGGTGATCGGTATAGAGAAATGATTACTTACTTCTTCAATCCTGAATTGAACAACCATGATATCCAGGAGCTGTGGATACGCCGCAACATGTCACACAGATCGTACCACAATCGATTTATTGAAAGACACGTTTGGTGACTGCCTAATTTCACGTTTCGGAACTGTGAATTGGCCTTCAAGATCTGGATATTTAACCCGCTAGACTACACTCTGTGGGTCTATGTAAAGTCATTGGTCATAAGATTATTTTTCGGATAATCAAAACTCATACCAATCGAACAATACATCGTTATTTTATTGCAATTTAAAGTTCTATACCACTAAAAAAATACCCTTTCCATAAAACAGACAAATTCTGTTCCAACAACTTAACTAATTTTTCCAGTTTTCCAATATTCAACTGACATTATTCAAAATTGGTAGATAACCTACTAGAAGCACTAAAAACCTTTTGAGTAGCTTATTTGATCGAAAACGGATTTTAATGTTATTTAACTTGAAAATACTTAAATAAGACGAATTTGAAAGGGATTCGTTGAAGTACAATGAAGTTAGTGCAAATATCCAATATTTTGAACGATTTACTTATTTTATGGAACCGAAAAATATGGTTTATTGGTTTGATCAAAACCGGCATACTACTTGAGAACGTTAAAAAACTTTTGTATGTCACCTTTGGACCTCTTACTAACTAGCGAATTATTCATACAAAATTTTTAGTTTTTTAGGTGGTTCTAAACACATCTAGGAGAACTATATTATATATCCTCGATATCAACAAAATAAAAAACAAACTTGCATTGGCGTTCAAATAAACGCTTATAGTTATATCAAAGCCTCCAGACACCCTGTTTATAGTTAAGCTAATTTTGTAGTTTCCGACTTTTGCTTTCTGGAAGTTACATACATTTTCGGCTTGCAAAAACTTAATATATCCTTTGTCCAACATAGTAAAAGATATTATTATTATTCTCACGCCCACGAACGCATCACGCGACCATACCTAAACACCTCCAATGCTAGATGTGCGGAATTTTCCGTGTTATTTTACTGCCTGCAATCACAATTCGAGCAGAAGAAAGTACTTACACTTAACTGCCTTACTTATAAGTACACATCGTATATTTCGGTGTCTATCTGTAGCCTGAAGAGTAAGTCCATGCGTCTACTTACTAATAGCAAAGATCGCAGGAGACAGTGCACTGGTGTGTTTGATTTGGTCATGCGATGGTGTTTTCCTACGCAGCTGGAAACCATTTTTAGTGGTAAATGATCGATGATACCCTGCTTGCAGGTTGGCACAGGTTGCGGCAGGCTCTGTACTGCTTGTCGACTCTTCGCCGCTGACTTTTGAAATGAATTCACCAATGTTAGCTTTTCCTAGCACCTAGGGGGCTTCATTTTGGTTTGCGCCTTACATGTCATCGACATAGTGATCTGTGCGGTGCCATGCCAGAGTGTAAAACTTGCTCATACACTCGAAGCGCTGGCAGCAGTTTTGGTAAATTACTTGCTGTGACATCTGTATTCTGCAATCTAGATCAAAACGTTGGAACACATTTGATGGACACGACATCATTTGCGACAGCTTATGACTGCGATGGGGTAGCTGGCAGAATTATCAATGCCAAAACTGTCATTGCCATCATTAAAACGCAGCTTACCTTATTGGATCAAATATTGAAGTTATTAGTCGAGCAATAAATCATGCCATACTTGTACTTCAATCACATGACCGAAGCTATCATGACACAAGCAGCAAGTCGCATCAAACTAGGGATAAACGATGCAGCTCCAGAGGCTAAGCTTCTGATCTAAATCAAATCTATCTACTATCTAAATGGTAATTCGATTTGTATTCACAGACTGCAGTAATCAATTAGATAGCAATTAATCCCATTCACACCTTCAAGGAGCTAGCATCTGTACGTTGAGCCTGTTTATAGGAAGCAACCTGCATTGGTAGCTGGTATCGAAACGCTCATCATATGTCAGGGAATACCAGTGTCTTCAGTGTAGTCAAAGCAACCAGCGAAGACGAAGCGCAGCCAGAGCACATTTTACAGCACAAAGATTTTACTTAGATCAAAGCGATCGCACCGCTGCTTGCGATGGCGCTCAAGTCAAACAAACACAAGCACACAAACAATTGAATGTGATGTCTAGGGTGCTCCCAGATCAGAAATAAAAAACAAAAAAATCAAAAAAAAAAAAAATAAAATGAACCGAAGACTCCACGTACCAAAGCCAAAAGTGGATGGATATGCACATTCACAACAAAGCAAGACTACAAAGCTGAAGCATTGGAAGCATTGCCCAGACACAGTCGCAATCTTCCCAGAGGCTTTTTGCTCCTCAAGTGTACAGAGTTTCAATTCAGGAAATTCGACGAAGCTTTCGTTGTAATTAAATCAGTAGTAGTAGTAGTGGTAGTGGTAGTAGTAGTGGCCAAGGCAAGTTTGCCAGGCAGCGGCAAGAAAGCGAATCCATTCGCCAATGATTTGATCGGCAGACACCAATTCAAAGACCATCCACATGGATGAATTGCTGTATCCCATAGACATGCCAGTGGCAATAGTCCAAAGGCAAAAACCCACAGACCACAGCTAACATTTGTCAGTTATCGGTTAGTTGCTACTAGGGCGGCCGCAACTACCAACTGGTAAGCTTTTGGGGCCTCGGTCCCAGCTGTTTCGTGTCCGTCTTGTTACTCTTGCATACAAATGACACAAACATATTGTGGATCTTTTTCCTTCAGTTCTTGTAGCTGCTGTTGGGTATTGTTGTGGTTTGTCGTATGTAATTCTAATGTCGCGATTCGCATTCGATCAGATCCGTTGCAGCGTCACCATCACAGTCAGCATCACACAAAGTCACCTGAAGGTGCTTGGACATTGCCAGACGTTTGTTCCATGGCACAGCCTCAGCGTCAGGCTAGACGAGCGATCGAGCGTTTGATTTCACCTCGACGCTAATGGCGACAAAGTGCCGTGGAGCGCTAAATTGTTGGCCTCCATAGGAAGAAAGTCGATTTTGTTGGGGCCGTTGGACCCCTGGTATGCGGGGTGGAGGGGGGAAATGAAGACAAAAAATAGCATGTGTCTTTAATTTGATTGCTGTCACCGGGATCGCCTGGTGAGTTGAGCCTTCGGAAATCTTGCGCATTGCCATTTGACAATTCACAAACAATTTATCTATTTGTATGTCAAGCGATTGCTTGATGGTTCCGAGGAATGATTATTTTGCGATCTCAGGAGTTTAGGTTTTTTTGCCCCCCCTTACGTGCTACATATAAATACTGTGCCTCCGTGTGTGTGTGTGTGTGTATGTTTACTTTGACACCTTTGGAATTGAAGATCAGGTTGTGTGGCTCGAAAGAAGCAATTACTCATGGAAACTAATCTGTTGTAAACAAGAACATCGAGTTGTTGGGTGCTCCTGTGGAGATGCCTAGAAAGTTACTTGTATGTGGTATATATTTGTTAAGCACTGAGGAATATTGCTTTGTAAATGGAAGGACTTAAGGAATTAATAATTCAGTGTACTCTATTTTGCTTGATACAATAAGTGCGGCTTCAAAAACCTTAATTCTAGGAATGATGTTCCCGATTTATGCAATTCAATTTATAAAGGAAGAACAGTAAAAGTTTTAGACACCAAGATCTTTATGCCTTATGCAGAAGGAATAAAGCAAAATCCGATGGTCTTACCTTCGAAGACTTATTATAAAAACAAGCGAAACATATATAGAAACACAAGATTTCAGTCTATTCCTTTTTAATTTTATTCTGATGGGAAAAATATATATATTTATTTTATTTATTGATTTATTGAATGCATTTGTTTATATTAATGAAGTGCTTTTATGGATAGAAATATACAAAATCTCGCATTTATTTCATTATAAAAGAAAGTTACAAAAATGACTAAATTAGATCTTCAAGTTATTAAATACTTTTTAAAACAATTTCGCATAGTTTTCAAAATTATCATTATCGGTTTTTTTTTATTTATATGCTTACATTATTTAGAATACAAAAAGGGCCTTCAATTTATTTAAAACTCATGGCCTAGTATACGCTAAAAATTTTAACTAGAATTAAGTATTAGCTTTTTTATAGCAATAATAATCTTCGAGAAATTTCGTGCCGATTTTGAAAGATGCATTTGCAACAGAATATAAGCCATATTAGGCGAAAATATACGTAACATCTAAAAGGAAAAGTCAGAGACTCTATAAAGAAGAAGAAATGTTTGATTGGTATGATTAGAAGTTAGCACATCTGCCTAGTCCGTCCGTCAATCCACCCATGCAACAGAATCTAAGAAATGGTAAGATTTAGAGCAATCAACTTTATTTTAATTTTTGGATATCGGGCAAATTTGATATAGCTTCTATAAGGTGCACCACCTTGGAAAAAATACATGACAACTAAATTATACGCTTTACAGTGTTTTGATGTTAAATTTGATCCAATTTTGTTAATTATATACAGTATATTCCTGTCAAATCGAATTAAATAAATTTTTCACAAATTTCTTTCCTTTCATTTCAAAAATATGCACACTTTGATTGAGTTCCTCAACAAGTACATGAATTTGGTGTGCTAAGGAGTATTTAAAAAGTATTAACGAATCAATTGGAGATAAGTGATACAGGGTAGATACTTGTTAGTCTTAATCTGTCATAACAAACAAATAAATTTTCATTAATTTTCAATAATAATTCTGCACTACTAATTGGGATCGTTTAAAACTTGACATTTGGCACAAAAGTCAAGAGTGTGGCAGGACGATGAGATCTTTTAAATAAATAAATTGTATTTATAATGTGAATGCAAAATTTGTTGTACGATTTTGGACTCATAGTTTAGCCAAAACCATGATATGCAAAACGGCTTAGAACTCAAGGGTTCACCAACATCCCAGGTTTGTTACAGTTGGACCCATAAATGAATTTCTTTAAGTTTTCTACTCTTTTATTTAGCAAATAAAAGCTTAACTTTTTTTTAACTCACTTTTAACTTTAAACTTTTAACTCATAATTTTTGCAGGAATTTTGTGCAATGCTCTTAATTTGATATCAGGCTGCCATTTTAAAATTAACAAAAGACAACAATAAATTCATGATTCTTGCATGCCATTGATGTCCAATAAATAGGCATCCTATATATACTCCTGGCGGTAACTCAGATCTCAATATGGGAATTGGTATTTAAGCGAGTCATCTTCCCCACCCGATGCACATCATTGTGCATAACATAGATTAACCCGCCGGTGCTAAGTCAGTGTCAGGTGAGTGAGAATTGTGTCATCTGCTAGACTTTTCGTTGGGTTGCACTAAGTCGCATCTATGAGAAGCCTCTGGGCTAGCGGTATATTTGTGCAACATGGTTTGCTACGCCAAAGTTTTCCTAGAAACAATCGCGCGATGAACAGCATTTGCCTGCTACTCCACTCCATAAATCTCGCAACACAATGACAAAATATTTGCAAATCGCAAGGCGTGCTTCAGTAAAGCCGCCTTCCGATACAAATCTATTTTCGCCAGCTTCAGCTTCAGCTCGCAGCTCGTAGCTTCGATGCTTCGACCTGTCTTGCTTGCTCCTCTATGCACGGGTATATATATATATGTATGTACGTATATACGATGTGTATTTGCTTGCATTTGTATTGAGCAGAGTCTCAACTTGTTACTCGGCCAGGCCATTGTCTATTCGGTTTCAAATGCAACTGCCAACTTGCCGCCGACTGGTAGCAACAAGAGCAACACGCTGTTCCTACGTCACTGCCGCAGAACACGATCAACTCCCCTGGGGTTCTTTTCGTAGCTTAAGCAGGTTGGCATGGCCGCTGACCCTACTTTGTAGGCTGTTTTGTGCTTGCCCCTCAAGACGGCCCCATCACAGCCATTGGGTGAGCTCAATTCCTTGGGGCCTTTAACAAACAAATTGTTACACTTACATGAGAAATTTATCACTTCTTGCGTGGTGGGACTTATCACAGGATCGCTTGAGCTAAGCCTGCGCCACGAAACTTTGTTACTGGTGCTATTGGTGTTCTTTTGAGATTTGAGTCAAAACCCATGAAATCACTTTGATTGGAGTGTCGTTCGTTCTTGAGCACAAAGTGCCACAACTAACATGTCCTTCTCACCTTTTAGCTACTTTTTTTCCATGAATATTTTATGCACAATAAATAATGCACAGTTCCGACTGACAGGACATATTCTGCATTCGTATGCGCCCGCACGTTACAGTGAAATGGCTTGACATTTGTCAATGTCATCAGCATCTGCGTCAAGAACAGGATTGAAGTCACAGCCACAGTTGAAATTATACTTGGCACTGGTGAAGTTTGACCATTGAAGAGAAGCCCGACTAAGTACAGCGAAATATTTTGTTTGTAATCCTACCATAATTGCATTGTTTGACAAACCAGTGACTTGGCGAATGTTTGGCTCCCATTTTCAGCTACTCATAGTTGAAAAATTACTACAAGCTAATTTGCAGCACTTTTTTGGCTTAAGCAAGACGTGCCTTTATCCACAGCCCATAGTTATAGTCGAGAAACACGTAAGTCTTCAGTGAATGAGTTATGACTGAAGTTTGAAGCATTGAATAGGCAGTAGTGCTTCAAGTACCAAGTGAAAAAAATGTACACTAATAAGAATCCATCTCCGGTTGTGTACAAATACTTGTACTGTTTAAAAAACAGACCCGATTTCGAAATTATTCATACTAGAGTTCGAAAAGGTTTATTTATTATATGAAAAATGAGAACGAAGCATAGTCATTGCATTGTTCAAAATTACATTCCCATTCCCATTTTTTTTTTTTTTTTTTGTAAGGAATTTTTTGTATTAAAGGAAACTCAAGGTTTATAAAAAAATATGCTGATATTTTGCGTTTACAATGTGAAGCGTTTGTCTTTAATGGTTATCTCCACAAAATAATATTATTTCTTAGTATAATTACAACTAAGCCAAAATCGTAATACCCTGTTCCATATGGTATAAACGGTATTAAGTTTGAGCATGTCCAAAATGTATGTATGATCAGTGTGACAGTCTACCAACTTGACAAAAAAATTTTGTTATCTGAGGAGATGCAAGTGTTTTATATTTTTCCGATATCTAGAACTTGCGTTGTACCACCTCAAGAAAGTTAATTATTTATTTATTATTGACATGTTCTTATTATAACATAACGTTATTTTGAGAACCTAGTCTATCTACTTTCATTTTCCAAATTTGTCTATCCTGAGCTAAATATCTTAATTCATTTAACGACTTAGTTTCGTTCAAAGGGGTACGTAGTTCTAGGGCGGCCCCTGCGTCTAGTACCAATGGGGTTCCAGGTAAGTGCGGAGTGTGCAAGAACGTGTGTCCAAGCCATCTGTATTAATACACGAAAATGTCACTTTGTAAACCCTTTTGTCTAATTAACTCCCATAATTAGAGATTCAACAGACCCAAGACATCGGTTGACGAAACATTATAGCTATTGTTTGATAGCTTTCGTCATATGCCAGGTTTCGCTACCAAACAGTAGTACCGTCATAACGCAAGCATTAAACATTTTCAGCTTGGTTGATTTTCTAATGACGGCGGATCTCCAAACTCGAAAAAGCACAGCAAAAGTTGGCTTAGCTTTCTGTAGCCGGTTCTGTACATCAAGCACGGTATCACCATTCGCAGTCGGCATACTTCCTAGGTAGTCAATCACTTCTCTTAACTCCAGTTTGAGATTGACTAATTTTGCGAAAAAAGTTTTTTAATATTCCAAGGCATTCCAGATTCATCAAAATGGGTTTTATGTCGTTTGTTTTTCAATTTATACTGCCTTGAATTGAATCGAAATCGATTGACCATATCAGACTATATATCTTCCAGAGGGCAAATCGAACAGAAAATTATTTTTGTTCACAAAATGAGTTGTTTAGCGTTTGATTTTGAATGTATTATGAGCAAATTTTTCCCTCTTAAGGCTTCAAGCGCTCCCAAGTACTATACCATGTTGATTGGCCAAATCGGTATGTCGGTGGAAACTGCTACCCAAACTAATTGATTAACTAACTAACTAATTTTTTGCAGAAAAGGGAAATGTCGCCCGCACGAGACTTCAATCTACGCCATCATTTCTGGAATATTGTACCAAATGAACAGACATATTGTTGTAAATTTTATACTTGCTATGGTTGAAGTCCCTAGTCGTTACTACTCTTTCTGGATATTCATACTTGGCTTCAACGCGTTTCTCGTCCTGACTATTTCAGTTTGTTACTTATTATATACAAAGTTTCACATTCCTTCAATTCCCACTCTGGAGATCTAATATTAAACTTGAATGAATAAATCTTGAAATCTGGAAAATTGTATGTATGTCTTCTAAATCAATTTCAAAAGTATATGTACTACCTTTCCGTATAATATGAAGCAGAGCGTGTGTATGCGTTGGTAATTACATATGTAGATGCATTACGCACTTGTCGCTCTAAGCTGATCCAGCTTTGCCATGGCTGATTGCGGCCACTCGGCTGTTGGACTGTAATTAAAATGAAATCAGCATACGGCTTAATTTCATCTTCGAAAGACTGGTCTCAGCCTGTCTCTTAAGAGCGACTCGTATGTCCAATTCCAACTCCGAATCATAGTTGGGCTGTTGGGGCTGCTGGTTTCCGCAGTTCGCTGTCTAATGCGCAAAATCGTTTGCTTTCGGAGCGTCTTGCTCCAAATCTGTCCGTTCTCATAAATCTGATTGCTCAGCTTAAGAAGTTGCATTTTGCATGCCATTCAGCAGAGGCATCAACATCGAGCAATGCGCATGGAGAGATTAATTTATTTTTTCAGGGCAACTTACGCACGTAAGATGCAAAATAGGTATAAGCAGATAAGTATTTCTGCACAACTATATTGCCATAAATACTCGATTGCGGGATACTCTGCAACAATTTTATCTAAAAGAGCAGCCACTTGGCTGGCATTTCACATGAACCTATGATTGAGTTAAGTTTTTTAAATTCTTTTATTTGGAAGTTTTTGTAGTTTCCAGGTGATTGTTCTTAACAAGATTTTTTTAAGAATCGTTAAAGCAAGATATTTGTTTAGGAATCTATTTCTTGTGGAAAATTAGAGATATTTAATAAAAATCTTGCATATTTTTGGAAATGAGATGCTATTAAAAAAAGTTGGGAGAAGTATTTAAAACAATCATTTTTTATCTTTGCCAATCAATTTAAAACTAAATACTATATATATAGAGAGTATGATGCACCTACAACCAAAGGCACATTCGTAAGAAATTTGGCTGAATTAGTTGGCTTAATCTGCAGATATCTTTTGTCGAAAATTCAATGTTTACCGTTAAGTTTTCAAATAATACTAATTACTCATTCTTATTTTAGGCGTTTTGAGTCTAAATAACAGTATCTGTACGTCCTCCCGTCGGTAGGCGCAACTGGTAGAGATTTCAATTTTAAGGTAAAAATATCTTAATGATCAACAACTTTATGTCGACTTCTACGGCCTTAAACTCAATATTGAACTAAATTAACTCTCTAAGAAACAAGAATTTTAGCTTAATGTTCCCCATCTTAATGACCTTATAAAATAGAGGATAAGAAAAAGCAGGTTAAGTCCAAAAAATAAAATAAATTTGTTTCATTGCTGTCCTTATTCATCGATACGTGAATTGGGACACATATCAGTTGAATTGGTGCCACCTACTAAAAGTAGCGCGATTTGCTTTTGTCCTGTGGAGACTCTCGTTAATTTCCACTGATTTCTCTAGCACCCTGCGTATCCTAAACCCGAAAATGCAGCTGCTGCTGACTCGACACTCTGATCCGCCCGCTTCACTGAATTGGGCTGTCACAACAAAGCAGGCGCTAACGTGCAAAGGAGCAGGACAATACATAAAGAAGCGGCAAGTTAGGAGGATTCGGAGTCAACCACTGCTTTGTGCGCTGGTTCGATTATTGTATATGCCTTTATGTTTGGGGTAATTCCTATTGGTGTTTTGATGTTTATAGAAAACACGCGAGCATATCTCTGGCGCGTCCTTTCAATAGCTGGCTGCTATTATGATGACCCTCGATGTACAAGCACAATTGTACATAATATGTGATAACGACAATGAAAGTGCGAATGCGGTGTGTCGAAGTTGGCAGCAAAACAAATTTATTGATTAATGCCGGGACAACACACTAGATAGACAAAAGTTCTGTATAACAATAAAACAAGATGCTCCCAAGTATAAACGATAAAATGCCAACGACCTTTCTGGACTCATAAATAACATATGCGTTGAGAGGTCTTAAATGGCATTCTGTTGCCATGTTTGACATTGCCGAGTGCTATCCCAATTGACTCTGTTTGTTTTTAGGTTCATAATTCTTCAGCTGTCAGTTGGCATCTATGGCTTACACTACCTTCCTAAATGAGGATTTGTAAGTGAAACCAAGACGAATCGTTCAATATTAAGTTAATTATTTCACAATAAATTCAATCCAATTGACTGCGTTCATCCTGGCGTTCATCCAAACACTGAATTCGTAAACTTTGTCCCAGGCACAACCGCATCAAGGAGTGCAGAAAAACTAAAAAAAAAAAAAATAAAAGTGTAAAGCGCATGTGCTCCTCAAGTGCTATAGGAAATGTAATAGTTGGAGCTGCAGTAGCTCGAGATCAAAGTGGCAAAAAGAAACGTTCAAATGGTTCTATTATGGTCTCTGTTCTCGTTGAGGCAGTAGTTGGAGCTGCAGCTGGAGTACAAAAATGGTAACAAACGATTACATCAATTTATGCGCTTAACACTGTAAAGTAATTTTCAGTTCCAAACGATTGTACAGCCGCACTTGGTCATAATGTTGTGGGATTGGCAACATATGGATTTGCCGGCGGCAAGAGCTGGTGGTTACGATAGGCACTTTTGCCACCATAGTTGTTACCCAAAGCCTTGGGATTTTAGTCACCTCACATTTCGCATTTGACGACAAGGCAAACTTCAATGCCAGACATCTGGCCACTGTACTTGGGCAAGCGATTGCCATAATAGCTGCTTAACTTGTGCCTACTTGCTGATAAGTCGCTTCTTGTCTTGGTGCTTACGCAGATATATTAATTACGAATCCCTGTTCTACTGCTCCATACTCACACCATGAAGTAGTAACAATCACTCCGTCGCGTCCGTTTATGAGCCTTGTAATAATTCAAATAGAAAACAACATCCACAAGTGGCTGTCATGTTGTTCCAATACATAGCTGGCTACCGTTGTTGGTGCAACTGGCCAATCCTCTCGCCGGCGGATAACATGCAAACTCTTGTGCGCCACAAATATCAGATAAACAAGCGCGCAATTGCAACAAGCGTAGCTTGCACTAATAACAACTCAATAAATAATAAACCGAACATTGAGCACACACTGCCAGGATGGGTAATATTGGCCAACTTAGGAGCCATTGGTAGCACTGAACACACTCGCGCCTTGCGAGTTCCCAACCATAATACCTAAACATGCGCATCAATATTTTACAACTTACTACTAACTTGTGTTCTCCTTGGCAAATTTTTGCATTCTTCTCACAGCAATAAAGTTAACTGCTGCGCTCCCGAATCATTCTAGTTTCCGATCATGGCACAAAATACGATTTGTTGTTGGCTACATTGAGGTAATCAAGTAAAGGAACATATTTTTGATGCTTCCCCAGGATCTACACTAGCAAAAACATTATTCTATACATGCCTGTGCATAAATATATTCATCTTCTTATGCTTTGGTTGCTGGAAATTTATGCTAATATCCATTATGTCCAACATGTTATACTTTTACGCCGAAACGTCGATGTAGCAGGCGAGCCCAGGGACACAAGATCAGCAACCATGATACAATATTTAAGCAGGGCGTTAACTGCAAAATTGCTATCATCCCGCGTGACTGCTTCGCTACATGATCCGCTATGGTCGGCGCGCTGCGGTAGCGGGTAGTAGTGTTGAGCTCTTAATAGAATACCGCGATCTCATCTGGACTGCGGCTGGCGCTGCAACAACTGTAGGCGGCTGCATGCAAGGATAGCGTAAATCAGAAGGTGTTATCGTCTAAATAAATATTGATATTGTTGGCGCGAGTGATAGCCGCGGCCATGTTGATCCCATGAAGGCAACTCTTGTTGGGTTTGTTCGTACACAGTAAAAAATAAGTTATATCAATTAAAATGAGTTTACACATTTCCTTATTTAGTTCCGACTCAATATTTAGCAACTAATATTCCATATAGGCTCACAGCATATCCATCAATTGACATTTTGTGATCTTACTTTCTCAGCGTCAAGAACAGACTGACTGCACTGCTTACTCGTACAAAGCAGTGCAAAGTAAGATCGAAAAATATTCGACACTGTTCTTTAAGTTTGATGCAAATCTATTGTTTTGTTATTCCGTTCAGTTTTTGATTCCTTTCATTTTTTTTAACAAAATAATAAATGACAATTTATCTTCGGAAGTCTAAGTCGTACTAAGTCGGATGTCTAGAGTCTTACCAAACCGAAACTATACATTATTACTTGCAGTGCATTTAAGTAAGTGAGCATGTAGTTCGCGTTCGTTTCGCATCTGGTTCTGCAAAGCATTGTGAGTGTCTGGGAAAATTGCCACTAATGTTTCCACTTAGGTGTGCCTAATGGGCGTGTTGGACCCGTGTGTCTCGCTCTGAGCACCGTCTGGGCATCGCCGGTTGCTGCCTGGCAACGCCCACAATTGATTCACTTGAATTGCGTTCCGTTCGGCAATTTCCTGATCAGGATTAGGAGGTGTAAAAGCGCTTAGAATTAATTTGTTTTTGGCAAATTAAATATTTGTTTATATGTTGATTATTTTTCTTCTTATGGGAATAAACAAAACGAATGATTACAATGAAAATAAAGTTACTTTTATTACAGCTAAAAAATATTAATTTTGCCAAATTACGCTTTCGAGTTGATCATACAGCACTCGGTAAGCACCAATCTGGACTAGCATACAGCTAAACAACGCCAACTTGATGTAGTGAGCAAAGCTGCTGCTTGGTGGGGTCTGTAAGATGGAGGACTACTTGGTGGCGGCAAAAATTAAAAGACGCTTTGGCACACACACAAGGGAAAAATGGGAAAAATTATAAATTTAGGTGGAATGTCAACGTTGTTATCGGTTCGCTTATATCTATTGGTACATCGACCGCGCCAAAGCGCGTCCACACAGCAGTATTTGCATGCCACTGCACAGTGGACGAAATTCCAAATTAGCTCATTGGCGCAGATATTCCTTCTTCTTTCTTTCTAATCTGCGATCCTATACAGGATGTAATCGATTTCATGAAATTTATTAAAAATCAAAATTACATTTTTTTTTTATTAATTAATTAATGTTTGCAACTAAGTTGAAGTACTCCTCTCTGTTGGTGCGTAGCCAAGAAAGTTGCTTCCTACCAATGCCTCGTCTGCCCTCAATTTTACCTTCCATAATAAGTTGAAGTAGTTGATATTTGGGGCCACGCATTACATGACCAAAATATGCTGCTTTTCTGCGTTTGATGTTTTTAAGAAGTTCCCTGCTTTTATTAACTCTTCTTAGGACTTCCTCATTTGTGATGTGGTCGACCCAAGAGATTTTAAGCATTCGTCTATATATCCACATCTCAAAACTTTCTAGCTTGTTCATCTGACCTACTTTCAAGGTCCAAGTTTCTACCCCATACATCAAGACAGACCATATATAACATTTTACCAAGCGTAGTCTCAGTTGAAAATTGAGTTGTCTGTTTGTGAACAGCTGTCTGAATTTTTGGAAATGACTACGAGCTATTTCAATGCGGCATCTGATTTCTTGATCAGAGTTCCAATCAGTGTTTAACCAGGCGCCAAGGTATTTGAAATTGTGAACTCGTTCAATTGGTGCGTTTTCAACTGTTTTTATATCATTGTCATATCCGATCCTTCTCTTGCTCACTATCATAAGCTTCGTTTTTGAGCTATTGACATTTAGATTATCCTTAGTATATTCTTTTTGGTCAATTTCAAGTCTAATTATACGGTTATGTGGGATAAATTATTTAACTTAAGAGAATCCTACACAATGCATACAACTTGGCTTAATAAAAGCGTCCTTCCAAATTGCTTTACAACATATCTGAAGTCTAACCATATTTCTTTAAGTTTTTAAACATGGAACTTTTCCAAGTAAAAGCCATTCAAAGAGAACAGAGATGAACAGTTTTTAGCCGCATCCGAACGATGGTGCCCTTAATAGAGATTCACTTGGGCAAATAGCGTCTTGTAACTAGCAAAACCAATCCCTCCAACCTTAGGTTTCAGAGATTATCGAGACCCTAGTCGATAATCCTTCCTTATGTACCTTTATAAACACTATATACTTTTATAAAGCACTAAAAAGAATTGCAACCATGCAAGATATCCGGGAAAGAGTTTACTTTCGTTTTATCAAAATTATAGGTGTCGCACTAAGAATGGTTAATTTTGAATAATTGAATAATTTAATTTTTTTTGCAACGGACCAGGGATTCCACAAACTATGCTGCGAAAAATGTGTCTGCCTGTTAACATAAATTGCCAAAACTGGTTCTTAAAAGGTTAACTAGATATTGCGCAAAAGACCTAGATGATGATAGTCCTACGCTTTTAGTAAATTTTTCGTGTAGAGCTCCTAACTTGGAAACTAATAAGAACATTTTCATGACAAATTACTCCAATGTATTCTTTCATGAATTACATGTATCTTCTAAGAGTCCATGGACTACAATTCACGAATACTATATTAAATTCAATTTTTGTACTTTTCAAGATATTAACCTACGAAAGTGTGAGCGGGCTTTGAGTGACATGGTGGTGTCGCCCCTAAGTCCTAAGGACGGTGGTATGATTCCACCAATGCCATACTGGCGCGATTGCCTAGCACTGGCATAGATAGCAGACAAATAAATATTATTAGCATTAGTTCGGTTTCAGCTATAAACTGTAGGTCCCTTCGAACAGCTATTAACAGCCATTAGTCAAGCAGTGTGAGTTCACATATTCGTGGGCAGATTTTTTTCGATAGTCCGCGTAAAATGAAGTAAGAAGAATTATTTTTTTTCCCTCAGCCCAAGCTCTCTTGTTAGTTGCTGTACATTTTATTTTGATTTCAATGATGATTTCTCTAATAAAAATTAAGCATAAAATGTAACTCCAAAAACATGATATACCTATCTGATGCAGTTAATACTTATTCCGAAAGCACCTATGGACGGATAATTTACTTCTTCCACTTAAGGCTTCCAGTTCTTCTTTTTTATATATAAAATTAAAATGTTGCCCACAGTGCGGCAGGTACCTACCTGCCCGACCAATAGCAATCGTAGTCAATTTCATGTCTGTGGTTTGTTATTTGTTCGCTGTGGCGGGGTTGAGCGTTGTGGTAACAGTGGAATCGCTAGAATTGGCGATGGTGGTTGGTAGGTGTTTCATGGAGCTTGATCCCGATAGCCGAAGCAGCGGCAAATGTTACAACAACTACAAGCAACAAGAGCCGTTGAGCGGCAAATTAAACTGTCGAAACTATTTCATGTCCAATGCGCGCTTTGCCAAACAATTTGTGACATTTGAATAGCCCCTCAGTGACAATTGTGGCGGCAGTTTAGGCCATGATACCCTCTTGGCTGACACAGCAGCAACAATCAACGAGCATCGAACATAGATTTGTGCTGGATTTGATTGCCCAAACCTTTGTCATCATTCCTACTGCTTAAGCTAATATTCATTCTCATTCCGAATAGATAGACACGTACATATGTATAAGTACTTGAACTAATTCCAAGCTACATAAACTGGCTTTGGCGATGCAACAGAATTGTATGCGGCAAACTATCTCACGCTTCGGCGATATTAAAACGAGACAAGACACTGACTGGGGCGCACTGAAACGGGAGCGCCTGCCTTTCTAATGCTCATCTTTGGTGCCAAACATCTTCTACATTACCATCACCACATCTAACAAAGCGATTGTCGTCTGGTAGGGGCACCTATGTGCTGCTTTTAATGTTGTCGTTGCTACCGATTATGCCGGTAAGAATAATTTGTTCGAAGCATTCAAATGCGAACCATGGATGTGGAGTGCCAGAACACGGGCAGAAGCCACTCTCGCACTGCATGCATATTTGTGCGCTAATTTCGTTCAGTTCGGCTTCGGAGCAAGTCCATCCAAGACCCGCATTTAATTGGTGCTCATTTAAATGGCTTTTTAAAAGGGACACAAACTTTAAAGCACTTCTGAAGTGCTAATGCTTCTGAACAAATCCCCAAATGCAAATCTCATGTTCCCTCTTACATATACAAATTGCAAAATGTGTGACTTCTGAGTGCATGTTGGGAGTATGAAGGTATTGCTAGTGCTGCTCTTGCAAACATGGTAGAATGGTTACTAGTTTGTTCTAACGTTTTATTTTTTCCATCATCTAAAATAAGAGAAGATTTGACTATTTTATAAGCGTTTCACTTTGCTAAGATAGTTTTGAAAATGAGATAGTAAAAATTTCGCTTTTCGTATCAAATGCTCTTTCTGTTTGATGAATATACCGATTGACATGAATTTTTAAGTAGAATCGAAAATAATTGCAAAAAGTTATGAAAATTTCACAAATAACTCTATCCGAAAAAATCCAAAAACATTTACATTTCGATATCGTGCCAAGGCACTTCAAGTAGCTTAGGTTCTCATGGCATGGATTAGTATTTTGGTCAACCACGTTAAATGTCAACAGGTTAGCCATTTACCCGGTATGAGAATTGTAGCAATCACATTTGTGCTCCATATTAAGTTTTATTATTCACTTTATCCCAAAACGGAGCACAATTGCAATGATTTCTAATGGCCGATAGACTAAAATGTCAATCTTAAGAGAAGCCAAAGCCAAATTAGTGTAACAATGAGTGGACTTGGAGTGCAATGGAGCGTCTGGACAGCTCGCTATTGACATGGGCTAGTGCCCAGCCAAGGGAACTACATGGTTACAAGCGCATGTACCCAGTAAATAGTACACGTAAAGTTAAGTATTTGTGTCAGATGAGTTCGTTGTCAAAGACCCAAAGCCGCAGACGTTCCTACAGTTAGGCAACAAAGTCTTCGAACACATTTCAAAGCTTTTTGTAGCTGCCACATTCTGTCCATTTCTGGCTTATGGCATACGCGAGTTTTAATTAACGCTTTGGCAACAAACTTGCCATTAGCCAGATTTTACAACTTGTGATTCTTTTCAGGCAGCAACGACGCCCGCATTACAATAATAATAACAACAATGACAAGCGACTCGAACAGCATTTGGAACATTCTCGAATTTTTAGTAGCAGTAAAAATTGTTAAAAACTCTCGAGTCTGCGTCGCGTTGGTCTGTATTTCCCTTCACGATCTTTGGAGCTAACTCTTTGCCAAAGTTAAGAGTTTGTTTAAAAGTACAATCGCCTTTGCACTTAGCCAAGCTGCGGCTCTTAAGGAATCTTAGCTTGAGGTGTTACTACCGAATGGGTAATAACGCATCCAATCTTGTATTCCAGCTGATTGGTTGCTATTCCGCATACAAAGTCATAGAGTGCACAGTTGCGATAAATCTGGGTTGGTATTTTCTTGGTAACCAGACGTGGTAGGAATTTCTTTTTCTTTGATTTATGTTTTATTTTATAATATTTAGATATTACCTGGAAGTTCAAGAAATATGGTTAGCTTAAGTCAGTTTGGTGATGTTCTATGAGATGGGTTGGTTAAAAGCATGCAACAATTCTTGTAATTCTTCAAATGAAAATTGAATATTTTGACTTGTTCAAAATTTTCTAGCTTTCTAGCTTTCCTTTAATGTATCTATGTATCTATTACTTCTTCCCAGCTCTTGTGTATTTCCTTATGCTCCCTCGGCAGATATTCCAATTCGGATCATGTAATTGCTACGTCCCATGCTAAATCAGTTTGATCTGACCGCTCCATTTATTTTTCGGTTGTCCTGCCTAAAGTTCGCTTGCTGGATTTGTAGTGGATCAATTGTCCTTTTAGAGAGAAAACTAATCAGATACAAGCCAGCTTGCAACCATATTGGACCTAAGGGAAAGCCTTAATATCATACATTTTTACCAAAGAACAGTGTATGCGATTGTTTACCGGGTGTAGAGATCACCACCAGTGTAAAAGAAATGTAAGTTATAAATCCATCCATGTCCATAAACAAGTTCCAAAGAGATCACATACTTCAAATACAGCCTTTACAAGATCCAAGATCGGAATTCTTACCGAACGCTGAGATCATTTTCACACATCTCAGGAAGAGGTTATCTCCAAAAAGGTGTATACTGTGGCTTGGGAAGAGAAAAACCAGACCATGACAAATTTTTTTTAGCTAAATCTATGTAATCGTGTTCCCATTGGAAGTGCCCTCACATCCCTCCCAGCCATATATTCAACTCAATAAAATTACTATGATCCTAAATAGATGCACAAGCTTATGTAACTGTCTTAGGTAAGTAGCAGTCTGTATTTGGGTCATTCACGATCCTCATCCATTTGGCTGGCAGTCATTTGGTTAATGGGTCGATTATAAGCCGCACTCTTATGCTAATAAGGTAATCTGTAGTGTAATCATGTGTCAATAGAGGCATAAAGTCAAACATTTGTTATTCCTAATATGCGAGGCAAGTCCAGCTAATCCCCTGTTTCCAACAAGAATTGCAGATAAAATATTTGATGCCATTCTGTGGCCACAACATGAACAAAGCCGTATCGTAATCTACTTTTAGAGCTAGTCGGAACCGACAAGCACGCCGCCATCTACTCCGCCGGCACCCTGGGCAGGCACACACCTCTGAATGTGCGAAAAAAAAAATAAAATAAAATGTTTCAAGGTATACCAAAAATTCCCATGCGTATGCTGGAGTGCAACTGCGATCTCCATCTAATAAATTCAACTAATTAATGGCGAGTACAGGAGCATCAGATTGGACCAAAGACGTCGGTATGGGGATTAGCATGTAACGATGGCGAGAGATGAAGCCACGTTTGGGCCACGCTTAGATGCAAAAACTGAACGTTAACAAAATCTACATAATATTGAGATGCCTCTGAGTGGCAACTAAGTAGGTGCAGTTGGTCGGTCAAGCGCACACCTGAGTCTCTTTGACAGACGGACCGCAACGCAACCTGTATGGCAGAGAACAACAGTTCGATACTGAAGCAATGAAGGGGCACAGCTGGCGGCAGACATCGCTGTGGCTGGCCTTCGTGCGGCGGGCTTAGATACAGATTTCTTATCATTAATTAAACTTAGTCATGTTAGCTACCGTGCTCAAAGATATAAGGAGTACAGGCACAATGCCATTGATGGTGAATCTTTTAACTCACCGCAGCCGCAAAGGCACACTCCCCAGCATGCATACAGGCGTACATGCATTGTCTTATCGAAGACATGCAATCCCCGTAAAGAGCTCCCACATCGCGTGTTTCGCATATTGATTGTACAAAGGAGTTGAGATTCACGCGTTGGGCAACTTAATTAGTTAAAGGCAAATCTCTCTCCCTCTCTCTCTCTCTCTCTCTCTCTCTACACGGGTACCCGGGTGGCTGGTTACAGTTTTTTGCGTTTAAGTCTTGCTTGATTCCTATTGCCAACTGTATTGTCGCTTACACTGTCAACAATGTAATTTATCACTGCAGTGACATAATTACCAGCCACTTATGGCAATGGCAATAAAAGCAGCTAACCAAAAGAGCTGTAGCCGGAGCTACAGAGAATCCGAGGCCGGCCGAGTAGGTGTGCATTCAAATGACGCCATTGGCAGCATCGGCAGCGGCAGCGGCAGCGGCAGTATCTTAACAGCTGAAGGATTTATGTTCTTACAAAACGCTCCAAGGCGCCTAACAAGTGAGCAGCTCAGTTGCTTGCCAACGATGAAGATTGATCGTCGTGGTTCGTCGGCAACTCCGTCACCAGCCTGGCTGGCTGACTGGCTGGCTGGTTGGCAGTGCAGTGAGCTGCCGGCAACGGGGCGTATATTGAATAAAGAGAAATTTCTGTTGGCTTGGAAGCCGTTTAGCGCCTTCTCAGCCTTCTTCTCACTTTTTCCCACTAGCGCGGCGGCGATGCCACTTTGATGTCGATGCCTGCCTTTGAAGCTCTTGCAGACTTGGAATGGTTCCAAGTTGTACAGAGTTTGTTACCAGTTTGTTGACAACTCGTATTGGCATTGTGCATAAAGTTTACTTATGTAATGTTGCCCAGAAGCAAAACGGTTTCAGCGTCTTTGGCAGCAGTGCAGTGTGGGAACTATCCACCCTAGGGAAATTTTGTTCAATATAATTTTTCAAACTTTGGCTAGTTATTGAATTTTAAATCGAATTTGTTGAGTATAATTCCATCTTGGCTTTGGAATGAAAATCAAGGACCGTAAATTTAAATTGTGATTATGGAAAAATCAACAAACAATGTTTATAAAAAGCAATGAACCTGGGCACTTTAATTGAGAAGTATCCTGAACACCCTATATCAACTAATAGAAGTAATACTCATAACTGTGCCAGAATAAATAAATGCAAAAAGTTCTCTCACTTGCCATTTAAAAATTCATGCTAATACAAAAACTATTTTTAAACGGATATTATGAAAAAATATATATTTTGTTTTTAATTTTTGTACAAAAAAAAATACCTAAAAATTAAATACAAATCTTCAAGATGTCTGAAGAGGAATAATATTAATCGTTACTTAAGATGGGCGTCAGTTGTATAAAGAGACTCAAACAAATTTATTCACTTTCGCCTATCCGACTCCTCCGATTTTATAAAATCCTGAAAACCTGAAAATGAAAAACATGAAATTTAAATATCGGAAAAAATAAAATAATTTTTATTATTTCGAGGACGTGAATGAAAACTGGAAATTGCAGCTCGCTAAAACTTTACAAGCACGCCAGATGTACGAATTTAATATTTCAAAGTTTGTGGTTAAATTTAAATACAACATTTATATGAAACCTAAGATCAGAATTTTTAATATTTTGACAAAATCCTGCGTAGAATGTAGTCACGATTAGTGCATACTCTACAAACAAGAGATCAATGGAAATGAAATAAACACGCAGGTCTTCAAATTGGTTTCCGACAATAAAGGTCACAATAAAAGCCTCTCCTTACGAATTAATGAAAATGAAGCTGGTATTATGATTGAGTGTTATGCTAAACAAGGATCGATCCTCTTCTATAAAATGCTGTGGATAAAATTGAACTATTGTTCAGTAGATCAATAAAACTCATAGGCAAAATACACTATATAATAAGATCATAACTTTGCATAATGATTAAAACTTTTTGTTCAGTTATGCTTTTAAGCAGAATATATATAAAATTGGTTCTTTTATAAAACCAAAACTAAATGGCCAACCTTTATTTCATTTAGAGTTAAGTGGAATAGTGCATCTCTTGTCCGGAAGACTCACTGTGAATATGCTTCCATTCTAGATATGATTGAAGTGATATAGCTACACGCATACTTTCAGTTATCAGTTACACAAATCTAGTGTACTTCTGCTGGGAGTCATGGCTAATAATGTGGACTTCAAAACAATTAAAGTCGACTTTGCATATAAAATCAGTAAATAGTTATTGCTTGCTTTAGAGTAAATGGCGGAGCGGATTTTGATCCACCTTAAGAACATCGAGGTCAGTAGGAGAACCAAGGTATAGTATTGACCAGTTACAAACTAAATGTTAAAAAGCATTTAGTTCTGCCTTACATACAAATCTGATATGGAAACGCCCATGAAATACATGTAAAGCTCCATAACACAATTTCTGCAGAATTTGCAATAAAAAAAGGTAATATATGGAACGCGTTACAGAAAAAAAATTAAAAATAATTTCGTGATCTATTTCAGATACTTGTAATAGCGGGCAATGCTACAATAGTTATCATAAAATAGCCATCCCACATTATTTATTTGTACGTCGGTTTTTGAAAAATCCTTGATTGTGTATTCACACATAGGCACTATTTATGTACCTATGGGTATTGGTTTTGGCACATCTCAATTTCAAGTGGCTACATTTTTATATGTATTTGTTGCAGACTGTTATAATCGCATTCACAGCTCGTTAGAGACCGCAGCCGCCGAGTCCCAGACACTGTGGCTCCGGCATGAGACAACCCACCTGCAGCTAAATTTCCTTGAGTTCATATTGGCCATTAGCATTGCCAGCGCTACAAAGATTGCCTCTGCGCTTAAATTTGTGCATCTTCATCGATTTCACCACTTCGAAAAACACATAATTGGCCAGCGTGCACTACACTGGAACCTCTTGCAAACAACACTCTATGAACGCTACTGTTACTGCAATGTGTATGCACTGATGATTACCGATATTGCATCCAGCGAATGCGAAAATGCGTTGGATGCGTGGAAAATTTGCTGGTAAAGCCGCTGCAGTGGCAAAAATGCTGGCTGTATAAGAACCACAGTCGACACTTATTCCATAAAACAATGTCATGCCAGCCGCAACCTGCACACGCTTAAGACATTCCATGGCGTGGTATTTGAGGCGTTCAGCACCCGCTCTTCAGACAGACTAGCGCCCGTATATTGTGTATATATTTTTAAATCATTTAACTTGAATCCAAACATTTGCAAAGTGAAATTTTGCCTTATATACAAGTATGGAAGTAAATGGAAAATGCAAAGTTAAGCACAAGACCTAAATAATTGATAGGGTTTTAAATGACAATCTGCAAGTCACAACTCACAAATATTCAAAAAATTACATAACTGTGTTCAAGAAAACAATTAATTTTAGTGGATTTAAGAAACTAATGTTTGCAGCTCTGCTTTCCAGCAAAACGAATTTTTCATAGCAATTTTTCATAAGATTATTGCAAGAGTTTTTTAAACGAATTGCCATTATTGGGTTACAAAATCACAGTTCGTGTCTAAAAAAAACTTTTTAAAAGAAAATAAATGTTTTGAAGCATTTTTATCTGGCTCAAACCAAAATTAATTATGAAGTAGTCCTTGGCTTGCAATCAAAGTTTATTGCTGCAAAATACGCTTTTTACCCAAGAAACCCTCTATTAATTAAAGTGACCGCCGTTTGCATTCGTTAAAAAAAGTCTCTTTTTTTTAACTGCCATAAATAGAGATATCACTTTTTGAAATATGACAGCATGCACACTGAATTTTGTACGAAAAAACTTTTTTGAACGATTTGCTCTATAAAAATTATGGGCAAGGCAACGTCGATACAGCGATTGGAAAGAGTAAAAGGTATAAATTGAGTCTATTGGGATAATTATCCTGAGCGACTTATTCTATGGGAGCTATATGATAAAGTCAACCAATTCCGCTCAAATTTACCATAGTTCTTGGGAACACTACAAACCTATTGGTGCTGCATCTAATATTGTTATAATCGATCGATTCATGTAAAACTTTTTGATTTTTTTTTCAGATGGCGCTTATTACCCTACGGAAATTTTGTTATATAAAAAAGTTGAAAGTGCTGCATACCCTAAAATAGCAAGTTTTTGTTGAACGTTGGTTTGTTTAGTACTTACCATCTATGAAATATGCTGATACATAGATACATCAACTTCTGTAGTCGCTATGATCAAACTTTATGTAGCTTAGGGGGTCTTCGTTTTTGTCCAAAAGAGTGTTACATTTTCTGCTTACATAATCTTATTATACCCTCTTGTACCATATGTTATAGGATATAAAAAAATTTAGTTTTATTTTACTTGAAATGTCTCCATTATCTTTAAGTTGTTAATGAAGCATAAACAGGCTTCACATAAAAATACGACCTTCTAAATTTACCCTAGCTTCGGAACGTGCATGACCACTTGTCAGTTTTAATTTGGCGCCATTTTAACAAACAAGTTGCCAGCTCGCACAGCTTATCACAAAGCGACACGAAGAAGAAATAAATAAAAACGAACCAACCGGTTACCCTCTGCGCGAACTAGTTAAGTCTCTCAAAAGAGAATTAAAATGTTATTAAAAATTTTAGTACTCTCTAGTTCTCTCTTCTCTCTCGCGTGCGCATGTGTTGGACCTGTTTCGAAATTCGAATTTTGAGCATTTGAGAGCAACGGCAGCTATTCAAACTGCAGCTAGTTCGAAAAAATCAAAGTTTAAAGATGAAAATATTTTGAATAACTTTGGGGAAATAATAAACGGGCAAGTGTGCCAGATTATATAGCTTATTACAAGTACGAATATAAAAATGTTTGTATTTTTGTGTGTTTAATGATTGTGATATAATGTTGATTTATTATGGCGTTAGGTGAAGAACACGTGCAATAAATGGGAAATAAACTTTTGAATAACTTTAGATATTCAAATATAAAATTAACAATTGATAAGCGGGACTTGATATACAAATTGAAATACTTATAAGCATGTATACTTGTTACTTTTACTATAAAGGGGAAATTGTGTAAAGAAATAAAAAATGTTTTCATAAAAATGTAAAAGCGCAATTCTCTTAATGTTTAATTTTATTGTTTATACGATTTGCTTAAATATTAAATATAAGTTGGGATTGTATCTTTCGACTGCCGTCCTATTCTTGCAGACTTAGCTTAATAAAATTACCTTCCATATATGGTCGTAGACCATGGGCCAAACATTTTATTTTTGCATAAGCTCTTACTCGGACTTATTTGTTCTCAGGCACTTCTTAACAAAGTTTCTTTTGTCATTCCATCCAGAGAAAATCGTAATTTTCGATCCACTTAGGTATTCCACAATATTTTTCTTGATTGGTCATCGGTGATCTATTAGGCACCTTTTGTTAAGAAATGTTTAAGCTTCTAATCTACTTGCTGTTTCCAACTTTTACATTATAAATTCAAGTTGCTAGCCTAAACCAAATGTGAAATGGTGTATATTCGCTGTAAATTCTCCCATACTTCTAGGGATTCGGATTAGTTTTATTATTCTTTTATATATAATATAATTATATTTTCATCGCTCTTATTTAATAATCTTTAATTAAAAGTTCAACTGGTTAAAATCTTAATTATCATTAGTTCTAGTTTTTCTAAAAATTTAAATAAGCCTATTAATTAATTCTAAACTTAATATAAGTTGAACGAGCACTAACTAAATAAATGTATGAATTCTATATAAACAGAAAATATATTTAATTCAATAGTTGCTTCAAAATTGTTTTTAAATCTTGCAGCTATAAATACAAACATTTTTCTAAATTCGATTGTTAAAACAATAAGCTAATAAGTCAAGTCTTAGAAAATAGATAAATTAATTTTACCTCAAATTATTTTAATTCTTTATTATAAATGTATAATTTCGTTATTGAGTTTGGTGTACAAAATATTATTTAGATTAGCTTTGATGCAATTTTACAGCTAAAATACTATAATAAATTCGTACAAATTTTTGTATTTTTAGAGTTGTTAATAAATAAGACTTATTACTTAAAACTAATACGAATAAAAATTGTTTCTATTTTCAGTATTACATTTAATACTCGTTGAAGAATAATTTTTCACACTTTGTTAAATTGTTTTTAAATTATATTCCTATTCAAATTAAAGCTGTGTGAAAATTGTGATTATATTTTATCGACTACCGAACGATATCGATACACTGAAAATATATCGCACATGCGCTATCAACGAATTCATTAAATGAAATATTTCTACTACTAAAAGCCGTCCGTCCGTCAATTCGTTTGCCATTTCCGAGCAACTTTTTGACTGTTAATGTTGTCTGTAACGGGTTTGTGCGCTCTCCCGCAGCGCAAAAATTGCGTCGCTCAACAAACAATAATAGAAAATTTTTGAGACAACAAATTTGAATAATAATATAAAGTCTATAACGTTAGTGAACGTTTACGTGTGGACGCAAAGAAAAAAAGCTGCATAATATTTATTCAACTGCTTAGAATTCATACGAAATATATAAAATAGTAAATTAAAAAAGAATTGAATATAAAATCTTTGTACACAAAAGCGTCTGAGTTTTCCACTAACAAATATATAGTATAACAGTGTGTGTGCTTACGTGCGTGCGTGTGTGTGTGTTATACCTGTGTATGCGTGCATTAAATGCCAGAGCAGTAAGCTTTTGTTTGACTGCGCAAGCGTCAGCCGCAGACGCGTCGCATTTGCGTTCATGTGCGTGTAGGTGTACGTGTACGCGTTGTGTTAGTGTGTTCGAGTGTTGATGCGCCTAAGTGTGTAAACTCTTTCAGCGTCTAATTATTCGCATTAAATTTATGTCGATGGTATGTACATATGTATGCATTTCATTAACTTTATTATTAACGATTATCAATTTAAGCTGAGAATATTTCAAATAAACTCAGTTGAAAATGTAAAGTAATTGAAGCCGCTAAATTGCAGCCACACACTAACAGCAATGCAGGTGTGTGCGTGTGTGTCATCGGTCTCAGTCGCAGTTCACATACAGATACACGCAAAGCCGCACTCACACATCGCACATTTACTACGCACGCTTTGCCGAAGCTTTTGTCGGTTGTGCCACAAAGCTTTTTCTTTCATTCACCGTCGCGCGACGCGTTCGTTCTGCGTGAAAGTTAATTCCGTTTACTATCGGAATTCATCAACAGCCAGCCACCCTCCACCATCGCCTCGCTTCACCCACGCTCATCGTCATCATCATCATCACCATCATCATGCCATTAAACAGTTATGAGTTTTCCAGTTTTGTATTTTTGTGTGAGAGACTTTTCCGCACCGCCGTTGGGTTGCATTGCTGCTCTCAAAATGTGCATTTAGTCGCTCTTCATACAAGAGCCTAGGCTTGGCTTTGAACATTTGAATAACAATTGACATGTATTTTAAGGTATTGCATTGAGTACATCATATCTTAGATGAGCTTTATTTGTTGGTCTCTCTCACGCTGGCAGCTCAACTAAGAAGGGTATGCTGCATTATACGATAGCCTTGTAACTCTGGTAGGGTATTTAGCTAATCTATCCGTCTATCTTTGTGCTGCTTCTATGTGTTCTGCTCATACAGTGAGCACCATGATTCTTCAACCACTTTGAATTTTGCACATTGAAGTCAAGTATCTACAGACACAGACATGGTTGAACAGTTTTCTCTTTATTAATTGAATTATAATATGAACATTTTTCACATCTCGATGATTAGTTGCTTAGCTGGGACTCATTTAATGGTCTATGTGATGCAGTTTAACTAAGGGTATACTGCACTAGAGATGATAGTGTTTTACTGTTTGACTTGGTACCTTGACAGATACATTATTTACCCAAAATTACTATATCTTTCCAAAGCTTTTATTGGTTTGAAAATATACGAGGGTATTACTATATTTCATTTTAAAATACGCTCCAACATTTTGGATACACACAAAAGGTTAATTGCACGATAATAATCCGGAGAGTGGAGAGACTTGCCTAGTTTTGCAATAGCTTCAATTTTCCTGGAAACTTGCCAGATAGTATGCAATTATTAAAAGTCTGGGTTAGATAATCGGCGCAATTCTTGGCAAGAGTTTTAAAAAGATGTTAGGTATAGAATCTGATCCTTGGGACTTATTGGTTTTAAAACTTCGAATTACATTCATTTCATAAGATTTTGATATTTAATGATCAATGAAAGTATTATCAATGTTTATGGAACAGTTATTTAGTAAATCACGATAGTAGCAGACAAATAATGGTTTGCTCTATCGTAGAATAAACTTTGTTATTACAGAAAACTCTGGGAATAACTTATTTTTTAAACTTAATTATATTTGCAATTTTTCAAAACTGCACATTGATCGAATTTAATTTAATAAATAAATACAACATGTGCTCTCTTTACCATATAATGTCGCCAAACTCGTTTAAGTCAAGACGTGGCGAATATTTCCTGACCTCGCAAATGTCTTGAGCAGTAATCCCAAGCCTTTTAACAACTAATTATGGATTTTTGTAATGGTTTTGATAAATTATTCTTTATCGTTCAATATATAAGAAAAAAAGTTGACATCATTTTATTTTTTTTTTAAATAGACATTTATTTAAAATGTAAATATTTCCCATACCAAGCCTACATCATCAAGTCAAGTGACATTTAGATTTATTGTTTTTTATTAAGAAAAAACCCTGAGCATTGTAAAAACAAAAAAACCAGTATAATCAATTTTATACCACCTAATATGCATTTAGTAAAGATAAGTATATCGTTCCTAAATTTAGCAGTTTAGTGAAAACAATCAGAAAAAAATAGTTTTTTTTTCTTCTCAAATATACATAGACGAAGAATCACCAAATATCAAACTGGGCGCGTTATATTCTACGTAAACCAGTTTTTGTTTATTATTTAAACTTTAACTGGCATTTGGGTTGGCTCTTTAAAATAATATCATCAAAATGTAAATGGAAAAATGAATATAAAACGTCTGCCAGAGTTAAAGATGTGCTAGACGCTGCTAGTTCTTTAAAACTCTGCATCTGGGGTGGCGGCAGGAGCGTCACTTTTGGCGGTCCGTTCATCCGTTTGATCACCTAAATATCTGCCGCCGTAAAATGTAGCCATTTAAATATACCCTCTGCTGCTGATACTTTTCCGCAGACGATTAAGTTTGTCAAAACATGGAGTTATCTTTCCCCTTTCCTGCAGTGCCGAATTTCCCGGTTTAAAGCTAACACGTAAAATTTCGGGCTTAATATTAGCTATGAGTGCCATTTATATGCATTATTGAAGTTTTAGCCAAATACGTAAAAATTTCCGCATCCCTTTTGCCTATAAACTACTACAATAATTGCCTACCAAATTATTTGAACCATTTGGCCTATGTAGAATAAAACAACTCCATTGTTCCTGAACATAAGAAACTAAGTTTTAAAAACTTTTTGTTACTTGTCTGATTACAATCGGTTGAAAGCTACGTATATCGATGCGCACGATGTTCTACTGTCGTGAACACCGACTCGACTCTATAACATTATTAAAATTGTGTTCGTTGTGTCCCTATCCCTATCGAGTAATAAAATTACCAAGAAATTCGTTATCAATGATTTTTATAGAGATGGCGTTGAGGATTGCTCGCAACGGTAGGGTCAACTCATACAGAAATTTAATAAATAATAAAAATCGCATGCAGCTGCTATGCAGTTTTTTGATTTTCTCAATCACCTTGTGACAGAGGGCAGCTCTATTTTGAGACAATTCTCAAGCAATTCAATATGTTTTAATTCCTCATTTATAAGGCTGAGCCCACTAAGTTTAACGTAAAAATGTGTAATCCATAATCGGCATATGTATAATTAACAATAGAACCGTTTAAAGGTTGGTTATAAAGATTAAGCCATATTTCACCTTTATTTTCGCTTCACTACCGAAAAACAATGTTGAGGCTGTGATTCAGGCAGCATTTGGGTTCACGCCAGATCTCTATGGCACTTACGCAAAAACGCGCAAAGTTGGCAGTGTATATATGCTGACCTGTCTTTTTTTCTAGTCGTCAGTTAAATAAAACGTATAATTAGGTACTTTGACATTTATATAATGAAAAGTATTACTGTAAAAGGCTCAAGAACGCTTTAATTATCGTAAGAGTGGGTGTCTCGCAGTTAGAGAATTATCGGTAAAATTTAGGTTTTAAAAGTTGATGAGTGAAGTAAAGAAAGTAAAAGAAATCCGTTCAGATTTGGCTGTAAACTATAAGTACTACTGCTCTTCGAACAGCTATTATTAGAGATATCTCCATGTTCCATCCACCATTAGAGCGCTGACAGCATATTATGAGGGAAGAAATTAAATTTTTCTAAATTTTTTATTTTCAGAGTTTGTAGCTGGTTAGACGTTTATATGCCCAGTGCACTGAGAGAAAATCCATTAGTTTCTACTTAAAAATCCTAAGATGCAAATGCTTTTTTCTTATTTCTGTTTAAAGATTTTTATCTTGTTTTAAGTACATTTTTGCCAAGTTTATTCCAATTTTATTTTATGTTTAAAATTTCCATTGCAAGAGTTTTAAACACGCCATTTGTTGGTTCAACATAACACACATTGCTCCCTATTACCTTCCTCGTAAATTAACGCAATACTGAAATTGGCAGTCAACAATTAAAATAGATATTCAGATGAACTGCAATATACACTTTCCTTTAAAATATAAGTTCTAGTACAATCCCAAAAAGCTTATTATTATTTATTATATGAAACAAAACTAGTACAGTATAGCTAAGTCCAGTAGACCTTATAATAAAACACTTAAAACTAGAAAATTTTAAATTAGATCAAGCCAAATATAATATATTATAAAACTTATTCGTGTTCCTAGGTTGATGGTTGAAATTTTGACAGAAACTTGGATTTACAATAAAAAAATTGAAACAAAACGAAAAAGATTACCGGGTGGTTGCTGATTCAGTATTGGTCAAGAATGAGAATTGAGATGGATTGAATAGACCCATTCGTAAGAGGAAATCGTAAAGTTTATTATAGTTATTGCAAAAAACGCGAAAACGGAGTAAGAAAACAAACATTTTTTCAAACAAGTGCATTGGAGTTAATAAGTTCGAATAAGAGCTTGTGTGGTAGGAGTCTGGTGTTTCATAAGCTTTATTTAAAATCTACTTTTATTTATACAAAAACAAAACATATGCAGTAAAACAAGAATGTCAGAGAGCCGGAGCGACAGAGGGCGCCAAACCAAGGACAGTCATAAATATTTTTTGAAATAAATTCTCGGCAACAAATTATGATTTTATGACTTTTTGATGGCACACACACACACACACAAATGTACTCCCTTGCATATAAGGACTTTTTCATACGACCAGAGCATAGCCACCCACGTTGCCAACGTTGGAGGCAACAAACGCTTACGTATTTATAGCCGGCCCGTGTCGGTTTGCCTTACAACACTCCACTATATCGATACGGTTTGCACACACTCGCAAACAATGCCACATGCCGCCGTCATGTATAGGACACCCTCCGTACACCAGCTACATGCATATACATATATATCCCCTACCTTATATATATATATATATATGTATGTAATATATTCGTTTAAAAATTTTGTATTATTTCGTAAAACGAGTGAGAACAAATTTTTTTTACACAAAAACAAAGCGCAAATTGTGGCGCATAAAAAGTTATTACGGTGGGACGGGATGTGGATGTGGATGTGGGTGTACAGCCAGCCGCGTGTCCCTGAACCACAGCTTGCTTTTTATTTCATTTTATTTTATTTTAGTATTTCACCAATGGATGTTGGCCGTTTTCCTTTTTTGGTTTGGCATAAAATTTATGGCAGCTAACATTAAATTAGACAACGCGCACAAAAGTATGCAGCACATAAGAAGAACTTGGCAACGTGCAACGTCAAACAACATCCGTCCGGCAACTTATTGGGCTTAAAAGTGCAATAGCTGGAAGGCTGGTGGCTGGAGGCTGGTGTTGCTATTGCCCCATGGTGTTGACACACATGCGTATCAACAGTTTAACCCCAGGGGCACAATATATACATAAGTACTCATATTTCGGTTTGATTTCGTTTCTACTAAATCTTAACACATTCGAAAGCGTTGTGCTTGTTTTTGCAACTTGCATGTAGCATGTGAATGTGTGGCAGGCACATTGTGCGGATAGGTTCTTTTAATTAGACGCAGCTGAGGCCTGGGCTTCCAAATGTGTCAACGTTGCACAATAAGTAATCCACTCACAACAATGTGTACATACATTTTAACTGATGAGAGAGTGTTGCAACTTTTTGTTGTTGTTTTATTTTTTTTTGTCTAGGTCTCAAGCAGCATGCCCACAACCTCATGCACATTCACAACCCCCCCTCCCCCCACGTGGGGCATACTTGTATCTTTCACAAAAAGTTTTCTGCAGCTCTTTGTCAACAGCCTTGACTTGAGTTGCCTGCGGCGCAGAAGATTCAGTGCAGAAAAGTATGCAACATTGAAATAATAATTACAAATGTTACACAATAAATTGCAAAATAAACAGACTTGATAACAACGGCTGCAACAACACCAACAACACAAACAACTTTGAAGCATGAGCAAAATTACTTCCTGTTAAAGCGTAAGCGGAAATGTACATAAAGCCGTACACATGCACACTCTCGTAATCACACACACACACACACACACACATGCATTTTGAATTAAGCCCGAGTAGGCTAGCGAGTGAGATGGAATTCCAATTCTATGTCTGTTTTCCAGTTCTCCTGGCATCTTTTCGCACGGCGTAGATAATGTCAGACAATCTACGTATAAGCACACACTAGACAAAATGAAAAAATCCGACATAATTATCTTGAGACAGTTAGAAGTTGCATAATTATGGGACTTCGAGGCTCACGGTCACCGATTAACCAATCGGATACGTTTTTGTTGCAACAAGACATCCCAGATTTGCAGTCTTTAAGCAAAGCGTTTGTATTTCAACATGTTGAGTTAATTTTTAAATTGGAAAAAGAGTAGAGATTTCTTTGTCGTCATTGCCGCATAGTCGATTTCCATAAATTCCAAGTAGTGGTTATATTTCAGAACATATTTCAAAGTACAGTACAGTCTCGTCTATCCGAACGAAAATAACAAAAAAAAGGACTACTCAACTGCAGCCCTTTGTTCCGTCTTGGAAGTTGAGGACTTATCATGCGATTTTCTCCATTCAATTGGGTACATGCTGACCATAAATTCCATAAATCATTTTCTAACCAATAGAGTGCTACAGTCGTTGCGTGACCTAAGGTTGAGTACAAACAGCGTTAGTATACCCAGTATCACTTTTCTGCAAAAGAGTGATTTGTATATGGCTTAATCACTGCAGAAACTGACTTTTAAATGATCTAATATATTTAGCCAATTTTCATTAAACTAGAAAACACTAACAACTTTTAGAGCGGCGAATTTTGTTCATGATTTATTTTAAAACAAACAACAAATTTGGTTGAAAAAAAACTAAAATTTTCTATTAGACCCATGACATTTTTAGTTTATTCCTTTTTATTTAAAAGGTAACATTTTAAACGAAATAGAACCTACTAGTATCTACCTAACTTTTGCTTTAGGACTACGCTCTTCTGAAAAACCATCGGTTAGATTGCTGTAGCCTTGCTAAACCAACAAAAACCGATTTTTTTGACCAAGTCGGTTCAATTTTGTATAGTCAAAAGATTTGATTTCAACCTGTTAGGAAACTTGGACATAATATGTTAAAATCCAAAAGATAAACAATTAATTTTGTTACAAAAAACGCAGTTCAACGCAGTTATTCGGAAAACAAGAATACGAGTATGAACCAAAATTATTAAGGAAAAGTTGAAGAAATACAAATTAAATACAACAATATAAGTTCAAAAAAATACAATTTTTACTGATTTGCCTGCTAGAATATGTAGTCAGCGAAATGATTAGAAACAGAAAAATTCCTTTTTTAACCGATTATGGGATAAATTAGAATACAAACAAAACTGCATCTTATATATTATAGAATTTTTTAACGGATTTAACCTATGGAAGTCGTATGATATACAATAGCTTATATAGCAGTAGTTAGATAGACTAAAACACTTTTGGGATAAATTTAAAACTAAAGAAAATACCACTAATATTGTGCCAAAGTAGAATTTTCCGACCGATTTTCCCTATGGGAGCTATGTGATATGGGTAACTGATTTTAAGAAAATATGATACTCGGAATTTATATATGATATGATGTATAAATTTTATTAGACATCCAAAACTTTACGATTTTTATTGAGATATAGCGCATGCACCCATATTCAAGATATATATGGATATATCAAAAACTAAATAAAACATACATTTCTTAAAAAAAATGCATTTCTTCTAAAACATGGCCTATGCTTTCAGTCAGACTAATACGGGTATTTCAATTCCTCTGGTCACCCTAATCCACTTAAGATAATTTTGGGGGATCCCCGACTTATTCTTCTGACTGTTATACATATTTTCGGATTGCACAGACATAATAATATACCGATTATAACATGTAATTGTACAGGGTAAAATAACGTTTATTTACCAGCTTGTTCTAAAAGCCCCAAAAATTTATTCACATACATTTGGATAAAAATCTTAGGTTTTTCATTAAAATCCACATTAATCCATGCAAAGTAATCCCAATAGACTGCAACACACTTATGCAAGCGCTTTGTCTTTCGTTTTCAATAGGTACATCACGGATTCGTTCGATTTTTCCAATTTTTCCACATGGCTGCTGATACAAGTTTTCCGTAGTGGGTTTTTTTAGCTTGATTGAAGCCACGGGGAGCAACATCAAATGCATTTGGAGGGTGTTGGATGGCATTTTTGAAACATTTATTTACATTTATGTTAATTAAGCTAGTTTGCTGCTACAATGAAACCCAAATTATGAAACCAAATCCTCAGCACCTCTCTGAGGGTTAATTTCGATTATTTTAAAATCTGCTGCTGCGCTCATCATTTTTGACCGCTCGTGCCGCTGATGAACAACTGCTCTCTTTAGACAATCATTCTCAAAACATTTGGCCAGATTTATTTTTAAGCAAAATTCAAAATAGTCAGTTGCGATTGAAATAGAGTTCTTAAATTGTAAAAAATCGACAACACAACCAAAAAAAAGTATGCTCTTGGCAACGTAATTCTTGAAATTAATTTTATTTCCAATGTCATTAAATAACAGAACTTAAATCGGATCAATGGCAGATGCACAAGTTTATTATTCCGGGAAATTTTTTATCAAATGCACGATCCTGAAACTATAAGTTTTTTAATAATTCAAAGCCAAAGTCAATTTCATTTTGCTTTCATCTGCTTCATTTTTTCGTAAACAATTGAACATGCTGAACGATTCATTTTAATTTTCAACTACGAAGATTAAATTAATTTGTCTCTTGTTAATTTTTTAACCCGAACGCTAGACTTAGAAACTCTGTTTTCCAGAGTGCCAGAACGCGATTTGTGTTTAAGAATTGCGTTATCATTTAAAATAATTGAGATAACACTATTTATAAGAATCGTTTATACCAAATTGTTTGAAAATTGAAATACCATTTTAGTTTCTTGGTTAGGAGCAGTACTATTCCTTGGCTAAAACACAAATAGTGTTTCACCCTTATCCTTTATATCCTGCAGCACTTCGTTCCTTAAGAATTTTCAAACCAGAATTAAAATCCTATAGTGCTCAATGGCTCTTTTAAAAAGTTTTCAATGAAAACAGATCTTTCTCAAAATTTAACTCCACCGAACGCATTAATTTGCCTTTATCATTGTCTCCGATTTGTAAAATACATATAATTTTTTAACGATTACACCTCGTAATCTTAACGATATTAAACCTTATGTCCGCACAACTAGATCAGTCTAGTTGACAATTGCTTGAAGGTTTCTAATTATCTCTTGTCTTCATCCCATTTAGGACAAACGACTATGTAGTTAATCTTATTGCTGCCATAATATACAATCCCTAATATGGTAGAATCCTCGAGTCTCGGGCGAACACCGCCCGCAGCACAACAGCCTATTCCGCAGCACTCACCATCAGGCATGCGTTGCGGAAATTTGGAGACGCGCGTTCGTGGAGCCTGGTATCGTGTGCTGGTAACACTTGAGACTGATTTTCTCGCCATCAGTCTGGATGAGTCGTGTGAGGCAGCAGCACAAGGGACGGATGGTCAATCCACCACTTTGAACGGAACATTAGGGTAAGTCTGACTACTTACTTCAACATCTTGGAGAAGCACATGGCTGACAATGATGGCATTTACAGTAGCAATCATAGCGGTGGCGTGGGCGTCACACAAAATGGAACGCTGCCTAGTTCTGCTTCTATGCAGGGCATGAATAGTGGAGTGGATACCGAATTGGATGGCTCGACAAATACTGATAATGGCGAAAACTTGCTTAACAACAACAACAACGCCGACGGTGGAGGCAGCATGGACATGTGCGACGTACCTGATCATGTGGCAAACCAAAAACGCCACGTGCGCATCATTAAGTCGGACAATAATGGCTTGGGCATATCTATAAAAGGCGGTCGAGAAAATCGCATGCCTATACTCATATCAAAAATATTCCGAGGCATGGCAGCCGACCAGGCCAAGGGGCTTTATGTTGGCGATGCCATACTTACGGTAAACGGCGAGGAGCTGCGCGATGCCACACATGATGAAGCAGTACGCGCACTGAAGCGAGCGGGACGCGTGGTTGATTTGGAAGGTGAGTAATAAGATTATTAAGAAAGTTACCTTGAGCCAGTGAGGCAGTTACTTTATTAAGCAAACCCTGTCGCCCATTAAAATCTTCTTAAACGTTCGCTACGAGCTGCGGCTCTCTGTGGCTGCTGAACAGCCAAAACAAGCCGTCCATTATGACCAGCAAGTGGTAACAGAACAAAACGATTGCTGGTGAATCCTTCGGCTAGAGCAGATTCACCGACTAGCTCTACCTGTGATTCTTCTTCCTCCAGCTCAACATTACGCCTTAGCTCTGGTACACCGTAAGTAGCCGCAGGTGCACCATATGTGCCATCAGGTGGTAGTCGTGCCAGATCCGTCTGAGGCTCGTCTACGCTAGGCAGCTGCGACATGGCTTCCCCAATGTTGGGAAAATCAACAACAATTGGCCGCTGCTCGCCTGTAGCAGCAGCTGCAGTAATTGCAAAATCTTCGGCAACCTCGCTTTCTGGAGGTTGAAAGTCTTTTGCAGGTGATTCAGCCACAACCTCGACAGTATCCTCCACACCTAAACGCTGTTCCACGTCCAAATCTGGTGCTCCATACGTAACAGCCGGTATGCGCTGATTAACTTTTATGTCCAATTCGTTTGTAGTAGGCTGCGGTTCCGTCGTAGCTATAAAATCGTCGCCACCGCCCGAAGTTGTAGTTGTAAATTGCTCTGGTTCGAACTCGGCTAGCTCCGGTACTTGCTCGTTGGGCAAGTCGAATGGTATTTTTGGTCGAAAACCAGCAGCAGGATACGGAGTCGTAAGTTCCACTTGACGCTGCGACTTAAAACGTTGGCGTGGCAAACTAGCGGCGCTGCCAAAAGCCATTATTAAGGCAATTAATGATAGTCGCTGGAGCATCCTCATCGCACTGGAACTACTAACGTTGACGTGGTTGTTAACGGTATGTGGCTCTGTTAGCCCGGCTAAAGCTTTTATATGCGATGCGTTTAATGTTGGCTTAATTTTTTTTTTTTGTTAATTTGGGCCATTCTACCAAACTCGTACATCAGAATTCAGTAATGGTCGCAAGGTCACTGCTACTGTGACTACGATTGTAAATGAGACTGTGAGTGTGTGACTGTTGTTGGGGCTCTGAGACTACCAAGTGATAACTCTTGCCGCCTCTAAATGCAAATTTGACAATGCCGTATGCGAATATTATTCGCGCATATTGAGTTATCAAATCAAAGAGCATGTTACTCATCGAATCGATTTAGCTCAATGCTAATGACAGTTTAACAATCAAACTATGAGGCGCCGGGTGGGGTCAGCCCTAGACTCGCAGACCCCTCGTCGTGGTTGTACGAAAAAGATATCATGCCAGGCACGTCTCACGCCGATCAACTGAAGTTTCGTGCTGTTGACTTAAATTGGCCAAAACCACGGCATTAAATGACTTTATTATTATTATTATTACAACTTCATTTTGTGCTATTTTCATCTTTTCAAGTACAATAACTGAAACTCAAAAATTTGGCCGTAACGTATTCACCGTATTTCGTCATTTACGGTAAGACGATGAGTTTTCTCACGTATTTGTTACTTCCACGCGTAAGTCAGGCGAGAAAGTGCTACATTGTTGTGGCAAGAAATGATTACCGCTTTCATATAGTTCGTAATTATATTACTCATCAGTGTACCAAAGGAATTATTAAAATTTACATTCGGTTGATCACGAACGCATCTATCCGCATCATCCCCATCTCTAATTCAAACTTTCTTATCCAATCTTGCCAAGTTCTGTTGCCGCCTTTCAACTGCACACAAGTTGGCAAAGTATGTGCACCATTCCTCTTGCTTTTAATGCTCATTGTAATTTAAATGGACCAGCAACGGCGTTCCTCTGAGCTGGCCAACTGGGCGGACAAACTTTACGGGCAACTTGGCGGATAACTGCAAAATCCAACTGCCAAATGTCATCGCCAGATTTCGTCGCCAAGGCGTAGGTAATGAAAAGGCGACAGCGGCATTTGCTGCTACCCGGACTGGCTACCAAAAGTCCATTAGCAATAGTTTTTACAATGTGGCGCACTTTTGTGGACAACCCATCCCAATGCTGCTCTACCCAAAGGCCCCCTACCCATTGCCATTGCCAAGTTAGCCCCACTGCCTGAGATTTGTCGGCGAGAAGTTTGGACAAAGTTTTAACGCACGATTTGCGAACGGCGCCTGATGTTGATATCATATTCTCTCGGCCCTGCACCATTTCAACATAGTCCAGGCAAAAACAGCACCATGGAATTTATGCGGGTGGAAAAGGTGTAAAAAGATGACTCCTCTGCTACTGCATACCTGTGGTGCTAACCACCCCTCATTTTGCCGCTCTATTATTTCAGCTAAACTTTTGCTGCATTTAAACAAATGTTCAGAAAAGTCAAAGCCAGCTTTTATTTGGTTTTAGTTTGGACTATAAAAATCGTATACCCTTTGCTTCTTAGTCCATGATGATAGCAATCTTTTCATGAGCATATGTGGATTTATTTTTAAACTTTTTTACATATTAAAAAATAAAAAATATGTAGATTAGTCTAAACTGTAAGACGATGTAGACAGTTATGGGAAAATGTTTGTATAGAAATAATCAGTAGCGTTTGTCCCAAAGCGCCATTTGTATGGGAACAGGTACATCTTTTCTAGACATTAAATACAAATTTCATAATGATATTTAGATTATTGGAATTATGTCTGTATCAGCGGTACAACATGAGGGATACACGTTAGAACCATTTTAGATTTTATAAACACAAGAAAGTACTTTGGCTATCTTTGACGCCTTAACGTTGATTTTTCTACTTTGATTTGGAATATTTTTTGTAGTTACTCGTATAATACCTTCCAACAGCTCAAATGTATGTACGTTGAATTGATTGCGGGAATTTCTATTAAATTTATTTGTTAAGCGAAACGCAGACGGAGGTACTATATAATGATGTTCTATGGCTGCCACTTTGCGTGTAATGGGACAGGTCAACAAACGTCAGTGGTTCTATTTTTCGCCCTGGTGCATTTGCCTAACACTGATATAGCTAGCAAAAGTATGAAATTCTATATCATTTAATAACACCGGATACGGCTACAAAATGTGGGACACTTTTCTTTTCGAATAGGTGAATAGGTATCTGTTGCTCATTGGAGCAGATCCACCAACTTTGAATTTACGAGGAGAAATTTCTTACTTAAATATAATAATGATCTTGAGTAATATAATGAGATATATATTTATATATTTTAATTTTTTTTCGTATATTATTCGTTTATAATATAATTATAATAATTATCCTTTTTTAAAGCTTAGTTTTAGTATTTATAGTTATTTATTCAACAGGGAACTAATGGGCCGTGCTCGGCCTAAGTGTGCCAAGGGGATACTCCCTTTGGCAACCGCTCTAACCTAACCTAGCCTAGTCAACAGGGAAAAAGTTTTTTTGGAGTATATTCATTTAGAAAACACACAAATTTGCAAAACTAAAATTGACGTACGTAAATTCAGGTGAATCATTATTATTGTTTAATTATCCTATGCTAAATCTTAACCGATTTCCATTAATTTTGAAATGGTACCTTTCAAAAAGCCTCAAAGAGTTGTAAACAGTGAACTTGGTTTTTTATGAACGATTTACCCCATACGAGCTATCTAATATAATCAGGTAATTTTAATTAAATTTTGAGAGTGTTTAGTAGCATTTAACTACCTAAGAATTTAGAAAAGTATGTTGAGATAAATAATCTTTGTGCAAAAATTATGATTTGATTTTGATAGATTTGCCGTATGAAATAGTCAACCGGTTTTGTTTGAATTTAAATGCGCTAAAACACCTGAGAAGTACAATTTACTGAGAATTCATTTAAAAAGAAATTAAATACAAAAAAAAACATTTTTTTTTATTGTAAGTAACCGAATTTAATCAATTTCAATGTTTGGCTATATTTATAAACTTTTGTGCATAGAATTTAATTATGATATCTTCAAAAACAAACTAACTAACTAATAACTTTTTGACCAATTTGCTCTATGGGAATTTTATGATATACTCAATAAATTTTTAAAAAATTTGGCAGTGCCAAAAATACTTATTCCCGGTTTTTTTTGTACCTTTTTTTTATGTGTAAATCATTTCATTAGTCAACTTTTGAAGTCAAGTTCGGTAACTTTATAGATGTTTTGATTTTTTCCAGAAGCTACATATATATACGGCCATAGGGTGCAGGGTATAGTCATAAATCTAGCATCAGTTAAATAACGCTCTAATTATTTTAAGGGAAATTTTAAATTTAAGTTCCATTTTCAATGTTGCAAATATTAAGTATCACTGACAAATCTTCCCAACAGTTTTTGAGTAGATTTAAAACCCGGTATAGTTGTTCGTAGTATTCACTCAAAAAAAAAAAAACTCCGTTTGCGAGTATAGTTGCTCAGGCAGCCATCTGGGGCTTGCATTAAAATAAAATCTGTTCTTTAAAACATTTGCATCATATATGATATTTTTCGAGTTCTTTTTTTTAAATCAATTAAGAACTAAGCTTGGAATATTCTCTATCATTTCCGAATCCACTTGTTTTAGGCGGATAATACTTAAGACTGAATCAAAGGAAATCATACTTATATGTGGAAATATAAATACGAAACATTCAATACACATAAAATCATGCAGACTTGATTAATGGCAAATGGAAGCCCCCATTTAAGGGCGAAAAATAAGACTGTGTCTTATAAATGAACTGTTATTGACTGCTATAATATCGTTAGCTCGAATAACAATTTGTTTAAAAACTAATCGACTTAATCGTCTTCACATAGATTCAAATAAATTTTTTTCCAAATCTCAGAACCGTCATAAATCAGCTAAATTCACGATGTTGTCAATTGAGTTAAAAAATAAATTTATTGAAAAATTAATTTATCGCTTGTATAGTGGAACTTGTAAAACGCAATTTGAAATCGAAATTTTAAAGAGAATATATTATTGGATACGCAAGGAAACTTAAAGTTTAAAAATCGCAGCAAATAGCCTCTAAATTCCATACGGTCTTGATTGAATCTGTGCACTGCTGAGAGACTTTACTTTTGCAGAGTATCTAAACTTTATTATGATATTCCCGTCTTAGTAAAAAGTTTTTTGTGCCCTTTTTTTGTGTGTGTTTTCCCCCAACTTTATTTACACTAAAATGCAAAAATTTGCACAAGTTATTACTATTGTTGTTTCTAGTTCTAAAGTTTAGAATTTGTTGGTTTACCCTTTTTTGTCCGTGTTTATCCTTGTTTGTTTGTTCGACTGTACTACTGCATGGAGGATGTTGCATATTTTAATCCAAATGTTTGCACAGTACGATGCCATAGAGATAGAGAAGGAAATGGCGCGGCAGTGATATGGAATACAGCTCTTAACCCTTTTGCTGCCCGCAGATGTTAGGCAATTATATGACCGATATTCTCTTGGTTGGTTGAAAGGAACGGGCTAAATCCTGGCTGCGGTCATCGTCGTCTATCTGCTGGCTGGTCTGCTCTAATTAGTTGAACCAAATGTACAAATTGAGTTGAAAACCACGAGCTGTTTCATGCACACAGACAGACACACAAATCGTTAGCCAAAATGTTCTTGCATCCTGTCAGAGGAATTTTAATTTGTGAGCAGCGAGGGAGGAGCAATAAGTGTGAAAATTGAATTTGAAAATCACTCGAATGGAACATCTAAAACAACTCGGCTGGGTGTATGGCGCCCTGAATCAAGCATCAGACGGTGTCATTTGCATATCCACCCACAACATCCTGGCACCCATGCACCAACACACGAACACAAACATACAGGGAGTCCATCGAGGGTTGACTGTTGGTTTTTGACGGGCTGTAAATCGAACAAAAATGGAGCGGAAACTCTAATGAATTTATGCCACAACGTTTGTGTTTGACGATATCTGATTGAGTGCCATGCCTACTGGCTGACTTTTCAAGCTCCTGGCACTGTTGCTCTTCACCTACGACCGCATGGTTTGACTATGTTTTTTTTCAATGCTGTTTTACTCGTTTTCAGTGAAATTCTTACGCGAAGTAACGCCATACTTCCGCAAAGCGAGTATTATTTCGGAGGTAGGATGGGAGCTGCAACGTGCGTTTTTATGTCCCCTGGGACCTGGTGCTCCAACATCTCCACCTGCACCCAAAACAACGCCACGTGCCGATACACGTTATATACCACTACAGCTAACGCATCTGGCGCGTAATCTCAAGTACATTGATCCGGGTAAGTTGACCGTGCCATTTGTATACAATTGGACAAAAAATACTTATTCCAGCTTGTTCGATTGCAGAAAATCGGTGCCTGGAGCTGCACTCACCGGATGGTGTGCATTCATGCATCTTACGCGCAACCGATTCCGCAGAGGCTCTCATCTGGTTCAATGCTTTGCACTCGGCCATGTGCGGCAGCACGCAGCGAGCATTAGGCGAGGCCAATCGCGCATTAATGAATCTTATAGGAGAACTCAAGCATATTGGCTGGCTAAGCCGGCGCCTGCATGGCGGTAGCAGTGCCGGACCAGGCGGCGGTGGCAGTGGAGCTGTGAGCGGCGGCAGCGGCACATCGAACAGTGGCGGTGCGGCTGGTGAAGTTGTAAGTTGTAACGCACTTGGTTGTCATCAAAAGTTTCTCAGTGCTTAAAGGTACATATAATTATAGACCAGCGGACGTTCCAGCTCAGAGAGCTCCGATGAAAACGACAAATGGCAGCCTGTTTTTGTTGCCGTTACAGAACGAGAATTTAGAATTTACGAGAGCGCACCCTGGTCCGTGGAAGCATGGAGTCGACCGCTGGAAAGCTTTGCGCTTGCCACAACACGTCTAGCCGGTGCGGGCAACAACTCCTCACTAAATGTAAACTATACGAGAAATGAGTTTAATAATTTTGCTAAAGTCTGCGTATCCATCTGCATAGGGCCAACAGACGACCGTCTTCTGCGTGCGCTGTGGCACCACGCGAGGTGTGCTGGTGTTCTGGTTGCGTTCGGAGACACATCGGGATATGGCTGCGTGGGCACGTGCACTTGTGCAGGGCTCACACAACGCGGTTAACTATCAGCGCGAGTTCTCCTTCCGATGTTTGTATCAAGGAAGGCAGTGTCAATTGGTTGTGCACATAAATCGAGGATTCTTTTTGTATGACTGTGGTGGCTTTGCCACTTCCACGCCGACGGCGGCGGTGGCCAACAAAACGCAGTTATGGCAGTTTGCCTTCGACAAACTGAAGGGCTCGGCTGATGATGGTTCACGTATGTTGTTTTTGGACTTTGGTGATGATGGCGAGATCGTAAGTATGCAGAAGCGATAGCTTGCTATTATTAGATTTGACAGCTTCTTTGTTGTTGTGTCTTTATTTCTACAGGAATTGGACATGGAGTGTTGTCCCAAACCCGTTGTATTTGTAGTGCACAATTGTCTTTCGGCCAAGGTACATTCAATTGCCTAGGCCCTCAAGTGAACGAAGCAAAAGGGTCAAACCGACGAAATACACAAGTACATGAGATATTATATATGAATCTACCAGTATATATATATAAGTACTTACAAACACATTCTTAGATACACGTATATAGGTAAATCCAGAAATACATATGTAAATTTAATAAACAAATTGAAATTTTCTATAAACCGACGAAACCAATGAAATGCAAGGATTAAGAGACACAAAGAGAACAAAGCAAGCACAAACCAAAACCAATTTAATTTTTAAGTAGAAATAATTTCTTTTATACGTGAGACTTACATATCTATGTAATATCAGCCGCCATATAAATATAATACATCGGATATAGTACTTGCTACAATAGGTATACATACATGTAGACATTCCAGACATCCCACAACGTACATACAAGTTGAACAATAAATAGTTCTAGCATTTACTCCAAAACTACTCGAATGTATTTTGTATCTTGTAATGAAGCATACATATCTCTATGGCTTAGGTGCTCATATCTTACCAATTATAGTCGATATTATCTTCTCATATCTAGATATACTATATAGACCATTATAAGTATCGAGCCAATATCGAGCTCGAACATTTCCTACAATTGCCCATCATCACTTACCTACCCCATGTACAACAGATTCGATTTAATTATAATCAATTATAACATATAATGCATACTTCCGCATATGTACACATTCTAGACATATTTATTTTATGAAATTTCAAATTTCATTAAGAAAACAAATACAAAAATTTAATATTCATAAGATATTATAAAAATTTTTAGCGTAAGTAGTGTTGAATCTGAATCTTCGATTATATACTACATGCATAAATAAATACATATTAAATATAGTATAACTGCAAAAATTAACTACTATAATTTCGACTTTTTATTCAACAATCGGGGGAAAAAGCTGGAAATTTATCTAACGCAAAACTAATCTAAAATGGATTAATGGAGAGTCACACAGCCTTGAAAATTATAACTTTTTAACCTTGATATTCCGGTTGGGAACTTACTCTACTAGAACCTTCCGTCGAACCCTGTTTTGTGCCGTCTGTTTAGCTCTGTTGGGACAGAAAGGAGTACCAGGAAAATCAACCGTCGAAGACAGATCACTCTTCACCACGACAATGCGAACTCTTAACACATCTGCTGAAACAACTGCATTTTTGAGCACTCAAGTCATCGATTTGATGAGTCATCCGCCATTGAGTCCTGACTTGGCACTTCGGAATGACATATTTTCATTCCTGTACGCAAAATATAAAATGCGAAATCAACGTTTTTCGACACCTGTAGAATCAGTTGACGCGTTCAGAATGCATGAACATGGGTGTTGTGTTCGCCTGGGTCAGTTCTTCACGGATGGACCTTCTCTAGGCCGCCTCTAATTGGCCAGAATATCCCACTTAAAATCGACAAGAATTTTTTGCTAAAGACTTGCAGTCTGTGTCATCTTGGACTTCGCACACGGATTGTAAATCCGCTGCTTTGTTCGTCTGCTTATTTGATTGTTGCTCCGTAGAATTGTTGCTGTAGAGTCTCCCAAATGCTGATCGGGCTTTGGCAAGTCGGTTTGTGACATCATCATCCATGCCGCCATTGTTGGAGGTAATGGTGTCGAGGTATAGGAAACTAGTGACGAACTCAATTGCGATAACGATAATGATGTTCCCTTGGCTGGTGTGTTTGGGGCGCATTGCCTTGGTCTTGAGTGTTTATCTCAAGCCCGACATTGCTTGCTAGCCTGACGTGTTCATCAGTCTTGCTCTGGGTACTTGGTACTCCTTTCTTTGCAAGGGCTCTGCCTACTGAGTCGAACGCCTTCTTGAGGTATAGCGGGGTTCTTCATTTCACAGTTTGTTCGGTGCTTATGCGTAGTGTGTTTGCCTGGTCTACGCAATTCCTGTAGAACTGAATACTGCCTGATCAAGGCGCTCGTTAAGTAGAGTGACCAACACCTTGTAGCTAGTGTTGAGAAGTGTGATTCCTTTCAAATTTTTGCAGTCACTTAGGCCCCCTTTCTTGGAAAGCTTTACAATGATTGCGTTCTTCCAAAAGTCTGGTACCGTCTCGTGCGGGTGCAATGTTTCAGCTATCAGCTGGGCATCAACTTGTAGAAGTTCAGCTGGTATGTTTTCTTCTCCAGATGTCCTGTTCAGCTTTTTTATTGCATTCCCGATTTCTCCTACAGATGCGGTCGAAGACGATATCCTGATGCTCCCACTTGATGGAGCAACGTTTGGGAAGTCTGTTCCCACAGTTGCTGTCATGGTGTGGCTGATTTCCATGAAGTACTGCCGCCACCTCTGAATTTGTGTGATATCATTGCATATGAGATTGCCTGCTAGAACTCTGATAGGTTGAAGTAGCTTGTTGTATCTTCCGGAGATCCTTGCAATCTGCTGGTATAGCGAGCATATGTTCTTTTGTACTGCAGCACGTTCCACATCGTCCGCAAATCTATCCAGTAGTGCTCTCTTATCATCTCTGTCAGAGCTTCTCACAGCTCTGCACAGTCAACGGTAATTGTCTCTTTTTTGTACGAGCTGATACACCTTTAGATTATTTCTCCGTCTGATCAGATCCTTCGTCCTCTCATATATCCAGCCAGTCCTTTCGCGCTGTTGTGTGCGAAGTATTTGTTCCGCGGTGGTCCTTAGTGTCCTGCGTGTTCCCAACAACTGCAACAACTGCCTCCATTTTCTGTCAGCCTCCAGTTGTCTTCCAAGAAATCAGGAAAATCCACCGTCGAAGACAGATCACTCTTCACCACGACAATGCGAACTCTCACACATCTGCTGAAACAACTGCATTTTTGAGCACTCAAGTCATCGATTTGATAAGTCATCCGCCATAAAGTCCTGACTTGGCACTTCGGAATGACATATTTTCATTCCTGTACGCAAAATATAAAATTCGAAATCAACGTTTTTCGATACCTGAAAAATCCGTTGACGCGTTCAGAATGCATGTTCTGGCGATATCTTAATCGGAGTGGCAAAAGTTCTTCGACAATTGGTTTTTCCGCATCCAAAAGTGTTTAGATCTTAATGGGGAATATTTTGAAAAACAATAAAGCGATTTTCAATCATTAATATTTATATTTGTTCTCTAACCCCGAAATATAAAAGGAAACTGTCGAATCATCTATCATACATTAATATTTTACATCTTTTAATATTATTGATTTCCATTTTCTAAAGATAATTTACTTAACGATTACTTTTTTTAACGATGCTAAAGTCTGGTTTACTCGAATCTTAATTTCACTCCAGACGAAATGCTTGCATATCACACTACTAGAGGTTCGATCTGGCCACCAAATTTAAAATATGAGTCTTAAGGTTAATAAAAATTTAGAAGCATGATTGAATCCATCTTGAACACCCCTTTTTTGACTCACACAGAAACACAAATTCAAGTTTGAGTTAAATATTCAAATTTTTGTTCTGGCGCTTAGTTGGTTGCCTCTTCAAATATTCTGTGATTGCGCGAGTCCGGACTATGCTTAATTTATATGGGCCGATGCATCATACTTTTCCATCCTAACAGCTTGTAACTTCACATTTCAGATAATTGCAAAATGGTTCAACAGCTATATTTCCGTTCTCGAGATCTATAATAGGTATAAGAAAGCACTTGGTGACACCTATGAAAGAAAGTGGACCTCCGTAGGTTAGTAGTAGCGTACTTGCCTCCTAAGCCAAAGTTTGGAAATTCGATAACCCACAGCAGCAATGGAGTATTTGCCTAGCACGGGCATAGCTGGCAAAAAAAGGCTATTCCTCCAAGCAACTCTCTATTAATTAGAGACACGGCTAATCGGCTATAAAGAGTAGGTCGCCGTTCTCTATTATTAAAAAAGATACCTGCTTGGTCCTTTGGAAAAAGGGGAATAAATTTAAAGTAATTATTGCCAACGTAGGTATCATATGATCTGACGATATTTAAAATGGCCTAATGACAGCAATAACCTTGAATGTAGTTGATTTTACATGTAAGTTCTGAAACCAGCAAGCGCTTGAAATGTTCAGAGTTGCTGCTCTGAGTTAAATAGAAGCATTTCAAGATAGTTTAATAGTGATCTTTGTCAGAGAGCTTTCCAGTTGACTCGGCGCGAGATTTTTTGTCCAATTTGTCATGCTTGACCGATTTCTTTATTGAAAAAAGAGTTGTAGTTTGAAACAAACCTCGGAATTTTTTACTTTTTAGTCACGCATGCTAAGTTTATTACTCTTTCTTAAGTAAAGTTCTGTTCGGCAGACATCCGGTCATTTTGTCTTTGGTCTGACATCTCAGTATTTCAACTCCAGCCGTAACAGTGGATGCCCTGTGTGCTTGTATGTACAAAGACAATTTTTCGTCGTTACCCAGCTTCGCAGCACGTGTTCCCCTCTTTGCAATATAACTTGCCTTCATATCGCTGCCGATTTCAGCACCGCATCTTTCAGCACGGATGTCAAATACAATTACCTTCAGTTATCTCTTATCCAAAATTGTACAGTTTAAGAGCAGAGCATATCTCCGTTAGAAGGTTATAAATTCTTATATGTTTGTTGCTTTTCTTGATTTAAAAAATAAAACACACTGAACACTAAAATAATTGAACAATTTTACTTCTTAATATTTTTGGAAACTTCGAAATGAGCGTACACTGACAATTGAATATTTTTGCGAGAATAACTGCAGCTTTCCAAAAACCTTCAACTCGGTGTATCAAGTTCAACTAGCTCTCACATAATCCAAGTTGTTAGAACAAAATTTTTTGCAAAATGCAAATTGAAAAAACAATTATCAGAGTGAATTTTCCTAGATGCCTAAAAGTGTGCGAAGTTTCTCATAGGTAATCCATAGTTTTGTGTTTTACATTATTATAAACGTATCCCAGGTATTCACATTTTTCAATTTTATAATTTTCCACTTAAGACGAAAACAAAGTCACGAAGTACGTGCCCAGCATAAAGTACACGCTGGCACAACTGCCAACAAACGCTAGCTGACTTAACGTCTATATGAGGAGTAGCTATAGACACATACAGCTGGGTGGGTGGGAGACCATGACATTGCCATTCTGATGTTTAAGTTTGAGACTTGACTACGTAACGTAACCAAACCAAACTGACCATCTTTGTGGTTAACAGGCAAGTTGCAGTTGTAACGTGGCCTGCCTGCCTTTGGCCTTAATAGCAGGGTCGGGCCAATAACCCACCCACGCCCAGCGTGCACAGTGATACGAAAGCACAAAAACAATTACATTTCCGGGTAGCTCGTCGACATGCGGAAGAGTCAACTATTTAGGCGTTCAATTGCCCGCTCAAGGTCCAGATTATGACAAATAATTCGAGGGATTTTTTTGTCAAACCTAACTGGGAAACTGCTATAAATGAGCGAATGCGCCTCATGCTATCGGTTAGTAGTACCTGAAAACAGTAGCCGAACAAAACAACATTTAGCAAATAAACATGTTGAAAGGATCACCTATTTACATGAGCCTAGTGGCAGTTATTTTGACTCTAAGTCAAGCAGCTGTTTTACGACCCATGGAAACTTCGACCTTGACTGAGGACATTGTAACAACGGTAGCACCATTCGATGCCACCACTACTATTGTTCCGGAGGAATCAAGCATGACAACCATCAAATCCAAAATAGCACGGGTAGCACTTAGTCGTGACGAAGAGGCCAGCTTTCAAATTGGGCTTTCTAAACCAAATCCTGCCACTGCTGGTACAGAGCAGGCTGAACTGGCAATGCAGTTTGTCAAACCCACAACAGCTGAAAAGTCGGCGAATCTTTTGCTGCTTAGCACGCCACCCAAACGATTTACCGAGGTAGAGCTGCAACTAGAAGAGGAACCTGAGCCAGCCGGAGGCGCGACAACCACAGCCACTGTTACAGACATGCCCGACGCCACGGACAAAGAAACCAGCACGGCCGGCACAGAATCGTCTGCTAAGGTAGAGGAAAACACAACAAAACTTTTTGTAATCAATGCGACAGCCTTGCCTGACTCTGCCGTACCCAGCACAGCCATTGACGTGGCGGCTAACAATGCCACGGTAGCTATTGCCGAACAGCCGCAAGAAGTGCCTGTCGACAATGTGGGCATTGCTGTAGCTCTTGTACAGCCCGAGGCCGAGTACGTGCTCTTTGATACGGCACAAAGCGCTGTGATAGATGAGTCGCAGGAGCTTCAGTTGGGCAGTTTTACACATATTGGCAGTGATGAGCATCTGCAACCCGTTGTGCACTCTGTGGAAATCGTGCCAACAAGTTTCGACGATCCCCTAATTGTCAATTACGTGCACAGTTTTGCCTGAAGCATAGATAGGCTAACTTTTATCTTTTGTTTTTCTTGTTATGAAAATATCGATTAAATATTGGTTATCACATATGTATCTATGTCGACTTTAATTACTAAACGTAGAACTGCGATTAGCTGAGGTTTATTAATTTCCTTAAGTACACCTGTAGTGGCTGGCCACAAAGTCAAGTTCAATGATCGACAAAGTTAAGAGTTTGTAGTCCAGTTGCATGCAATTACTTGGTATGCCTGCTTCGCAAGAGCACAGACGAACTAAGCCAACGGTCGAGTGACAAAGTAGATATTGCGCATTCCATGCACGTTGGAATGGCTCGTTTGGCACATCATCAACGTCATTGACAGTCAAACATTAACTTAGGTACACCGCAATGAAATAGAAAACATCATCATGGCATCCCAAAATGCACAGTGACGTTGGCAAGCTAAACGAAGACGTGCCGATTGGAACAGGATAAAAAGCGAAAGTTGGTTTTCATAACAAGTTTGGGGGGTGTAAAGGCTTTAATATAATCTTAAGAGCAACTACAAATACTGAGCTGTTTATGGCTATGTGCAAACTATTTGAACTGGGTCACCAATGCTGCTCGACATGGGTGGCGTAGGCGAATCCACGCGATGGCGCCACAAGCAACGGCTGCGAACGCAGTGGAATGGCTATGGGTATGCGCTTCGATTTGGGTGTACGTGTAAATCCGACAGTTGGTCCTAGTTTGGCTGTGATGAGCACATTTTCGGCATCCGGCTCGTCCTTGGCACCCGGCTTAGGAGTTGGCTTTAGTGGATCGGTACTAACTCCACAAATGGGGTGGTTAGCATTGCTAGTTGCATTGCTAGACGGCTGCGGTTGATCCAATTCTGTGGGCAGTCTGAAGACACGACTAGGACGGTAACCGGCTGGTGGATAAGGTGCCTTAAAAAAGCCACGGCCATCTCTACTGCCATCACTACTTGCTAATGTTGTTGCTTCATCTAAAGCACTGGTGGTAGCTTCTGTTGAAGCACTTCCCGTAGTTGTGCTTAGATCGAATTTATCCATTGTTGCTGTTGTTGGTATTTCAGTCGTAGTTGATTCCGCTACCCAGACTGAGCTTTCAGCGGGCTCTTCCACTTTCAGCTGCACGTCTATCTCACCGGGCAACCAAAATGAACGTCCGTCTGGCCTAAATCCAGCCGGTGCATATGGTGTTGGGTTTAACTCACGTACAACAGCTTGCACTACATCGTCTTCCTGTACACTGGCCGCATACCGATTTATGCGCACCTGTCGTGCTGCAACGGGTACGGCTAATGGCAGACTAACCATGAACACTAGACACCATCCCAAACGCCACTCCATTCTGTTTATTTTGATGAATTTAGCACAACTAATCCGCGTTATTGTGGAGACGCGCGCTTTTATAATGTTGACTCGTTGTGCTGCTGTCCTCCATAGCGGCTTGGGTGTGTTCTCAATAAAAGCGAGAGTCCAGAGACACATCGGAACTATCGTCTGATCGTGCTGAGCAGCTCAGACTGTTGACAGCCATAGTCATACGACTTCATAAACGGCAGGGCAACCACGTATGTGTGTACATTCTGCTGGTCATTTGCCAGCACCCGGCATATTTGTCGTCCACGTTTGGGTCGACGCAATGTTCTATGAAAATTAAATGCGTTTTTAACGTGCGCAGCATTCAAAGTGCTCAGTTCATTAATATGTCCGCTGTCCATTTCCGACTGAAAGCGAAAACTTTTGTCAATAACCATTTTGCAATTAGAATATTTGCCACAATATTAATGCGATATTTATTGGCTGATGATATGACGTAGGACGACTATTACTTGAGTGCCTTAACATGACACCCTTGACGCTGCTTGGTATACCAGCCGCTGGTAGTATCTATGCATTTTTTAGATATATGTAAGATATGTTCAACCACTTGAAGGTGATGATAATTAAATGGAGCAAATAAAAATTAAAACTAGAGAGTTGTATAAAATTTCTTGGCCAACTGCTAGGGATTTCTTGTCACGTCTTTTGCACATAAAACTACCAATCACAGCAAAGACACACTTAGGTCTGCCGACGTCAGAGCACACCAAAAAGGGATGTCTAAGCTAGCCAGCACGTCATGCACACTAAATAGTTTCCATGCTACCGCAGCCGATCCTAGCTATAAAAGCAGCGCTTACAGCTAGTCCAGCAGCAGTCTCTACCTTGGCAACATATCCATTAAGTCTGTGCAGCCATGACCAAATTAGCAGTGTTTCTCGTAGTTGCAAGCTTCATCTGTCTGCTGGCCAATAGCCATGCGCAGCAGCAGTCGCGTGCCCGCAGTTTACAGCGTGTCAATCGCGGACGCTCACGTTTTCTTGCACGGCAAGAGCTAGCTCCAGATGCAGCACCGGCTGCAGCTGATGCAGATGCAGCGGCAGTAACACCATATCCTTCGGCAGACGAACTCAAGCCTGAAGTGCCATTTAATGAAGCTGCACCCACACCCGATGCGGTATATGGTCCACCCGACGCTGTTGCCTCCAAAAACGTACCCGATGAAGTATACGGTCCACCTGATGTGACTGCCAACGATTTGCCTGCTGCAGATGTGCCTGCGCGTTTGGTGGCCGGACGCCGCCGTGTTGCTGCTCGTCCAGCTAAGCTAAGAGCAGCACAAACGTTCGTTAGACGTTTCTAAGAACTGGTGCCAACACTACTAGAGATCGGTTGATCCAAAAACACACACATCCGTACGCACATTCTACCCTGTAAGCACTGCGCTAATGATGACGTAGACTTAACAAAAAATCAAATAAATAAAGCACTTGGGCCATTCCAAAATATTAGCTGATTCGTTCACTCAAGCAGACATACCGTCTCCAGGTGAATCACGATGCGCACAGTGGGCAGAATTATAATTTCCAAAAGCATTTCACAAGAAACGTATTCCCGTTTTGTTATTCTCGTTGTGCACAGCACATGTTTTTACCCGCTTTTTATTTTATTTTCTGGAAACTAAAACCTACACTGACTACTGTGCCGTGGGTGGTGATGCTTTGGAGAGTATGACGTTACAAAGTACAAACTTTACAGGTAAAAAATAAAACAATAAGAGTCGCGCGCAACGGCCGTTTATTGTTTTTGTCCTCAACGACAGAGGCTTTAACTGGTTTTACTGAAGCCCCCGGCACACTTTGCATACGCTCGCTGCCAGGTGGTGTGGTCTCGCCTGTCCATATAGTTTTGACTGGAGCTTACGACAAAGCAACAAGTTGGTGACGAACCACAACAACAACAACAACAACAAAACTGACGCTACTTGGGTATTTCCCGAAACCGCAAAATACAGTAAAAAGTAACAAGCGATAATGAGATTGTGGGCACTTGTTGTGTCCCAAACAAATAGAATCTCTCGGAAATTGCCAGAGTCTGACTAGCGATAAAACGAGAAGAGCTTTCCCAAACTGAGCTCAACTGTCTGATCAACCAGCAGCAGGCAATAGGGCAATGGAGAATCCAAGATCTGACAGCAAAGCATGGTGAGTCAAATTGAAGCTTCACTTCGCCATGCGAAAGCATACTCTGTATGTATTTAATCTCAGCGTTGCTTTCGCTTACGCTCAGTCGCTTTGAAGACACCAAAAACCAGACATCGCCAACGGAATCACTTACAAGTGCAAAATATAAAAAAAAGTGAAATTGGGCTGTGAAATAATTTCGTAAAAAAATGCTGAACCGCGTTTACTTGGTGTGTGTTATTTTGGTTTGCTTGATGGGTATGCTGCGGGCACAACGCCCTTCATTTGCTGGCGCTCGTCCGCCTGGTGGGCTGAGCCAGAAGGACAAATATCATGGTACACCTAATACAGCTGCCGAGAACAGCAATGGCTTGGATATTGCTAATCGCTTTGGTGACTCCAGTCCGCAGACGCAGACTATAACATTGCCTTATGGTGCCTCACAAAGGCCACCAACTGGTGTGGACTTGGTTAGCCCCATGTCAAGCTATGTGCCAATTTCCTCTTCAACTGTAGCTACTCCGTCTATGGCCAATGTGCCACAATTGGCTGTTGTCAATCGATTTGGCGCCGCTGACGACAGTCCCAGTGTTAATCCAAGCGTAGCCAATACTGGCGCAGCACCCAGCGCTGCAACTACCAGCACTAATAACCCACTGCCTATTGAAGCCTACGGTGATCAGGATTGGGTAAATCATTTAAGTCGTCTGCCCATAGACAAGCAACCTTTCTGGTTTATCAACTATCAGGCCATTGAAGCACAACGTAATAGTTCGCGACCAAGTGGAGCAGCACTCGAAACTCGTGGATCTTTCTTTGGCGGTTAACTTTAATTAGTTTCATTTTAGAATTCGACTTTATTAAGTATAGTAATTAAGTTATTATTATGTTTACAACCACACAACCACACACACACACACTCACACTCACACACACACAGTCATACATGCATATGTACATATATTCGTCATGTTAATTAAAAATCCCGAACGTTCACTTTCGAAATACTAAAAATATTCTTATTGCATTCATCAACATGAATGATAACCTTTGGCTGTTGTATTTGTTATTGTTGCAAATTTTAAAATGTAATTAAATGAGAATCAAACTTTAACTCTATATATGTACACTATATATTTATATAGTGCGGCATTAGTGAGAGCTTCTTTAAACGGAGATAAGTGAAAAACACATAGACTCCGGGTTTAGGTCTTTTATTTCTGAGATCTAGATTTAGACTGAACACAGGCTGTGTTTTGAGAAACTGATTCCAATTATTGGACAAAAGAATGCCATGCTGATAGCACACATTGCAGTCGAGAATTACATAGGTAGAACGAATGTGATGAGTGAATGACATTTCTGTATGATTATGTTTGGAATTTTGCATATATATTTATATTAAAATCATATAAATAACTTGATTTTTGAATATTTTTATATTACATGTTACATATATTATAATTGTTGCTTTACACGAATTGGCGTTTACTTACTACTACATTTCATAATTTCATTAAGATTTAAAAATCTTAATTTTTCAAATTTCACGAAGTTTTACATTCAAAACATGTTTATTCGATAAAATTTATATTCGTGTTTATAAAAAAAATGTTTTCTGTTACTGGGCTTTTTAAAGTGAATTTGAATTATAATTGTAAATAAAATTTATGATTCTGATAGCTGAGGTGAACGATTCTTAAGGCATAAACAAGATCTGACATGTTCCTGTGGGTCCGAAGACAGTTCGTTTCATCTTTGACGGGTGGTATATTCGCTACAGTTTCTCGTTGTTGTCATTCCGAACGCACCACAATGACTCGTCCATACCTGTCGGCATTTCAAACAAGAGTCTCACATCTTTGAAGTGGCTGAGCGTTACTCCGTCCGGAAAGGTTACTGCCCTTAAGCTTCAGGTGTGTTCTTTTGATTTCAATGGGTTAGTTCTGCGTGATATGTCTTCAAAATAACGTTACTTCATAATGCAGAAGTACGGTATTCTGTAAGCGGGAGCAATCATTTCATTTCAGGCAAGAAAGTTACATAATACATATGTCATTATTTCTCTACTTGAACAAACTTCGCCACATCTCTATATAAGTATACAATTCTGGCTTACTTTTCTGCTTACTTTAATCTAGGCTTGGCAGGCAACGGTTGGGTCAGTCTGTCCACTAACTGCATTACCAGAGTGCAGAATTCTCAGAGCCGTCCTGCTAAGCTGCACAAATGCAAATAATAATAAGAGCAATTTAACCTTTTCGGAAAAATTCGATGCAGCCAATGCAACCCGAAACTATAAACAAAAAAAGTTAGTTACTTGAAAACTTAATAAATAAATTTATTTCCCTTGACTATGCTTTTATTGATCCAAATGCGAAACATGGAGTTAGCTTTATTAATAATAATTCAAACAATTACAAGAGAAATGAGTCTTACAGTTTGTAGCAGAATTGGAAGGGCGCACTGTGGTCCCAAGAGTCTAAAAAGCTGCCAAAAATCGTCTCTTGAATAGAAATGCTCGAAAATCATTTGTACAGGGTTTTTTGCGTTTTAAAATCCAAATCTGGTGTCAAAATTAATGAAAACAAAATGGCTGACACAATATGGCGGTTAATTTGGCCAAAATATAACTTTCATCTCGCAAAAAAAAACTTTTACAACTTTTTATAGTGTTTTACTACCCAATTTTTATTACTTTAACTTGTGTTGTTTATTTGTAAGACAACTTTTACTGGTGACTCCGCTAAAATCAGTCATGGGGTGCCAGCAGATGATGACACCAGCAGTTCCAAACCTTTTGCAGACGATTCCCATGGCAGTCGGTCCTTCATACCGGAATCGACGCAGGCCCCGGCCTGCCCAAGGACTGCCAAACCCTCTCTGTTTCGGAAGCCCAAACTATACCTGGTGCACCGAAACAGCTACAACAACAACAACCTTTTGCAGAAAGAGGGTCGCTTTTTTGGGTATTAATCGAATATTTTTGAAAAAAAATCGAAGTGAGAACTTTGAGCAAAACAATTATATAAGCTGCGGTATTAGATTTGTGACCATGCGTAATACACAAATATGGATAAAAACACTTTGGGGGAGTTCTTTTTTGGCATGAACTTAGTAGAAACACGAATAACCGATTATATAATGCTTTGAAAGTGGTAGGATGTGGTAGTTTTTTCGCAGCTCAACAGATACGTGAATTTTTAAGTTTATGTAGTTACAATGACACGATTTACGTGAAAATATTTTAAACTCATTGAAAAAAAAAACCAATAAGCAGTCTAAACGTAGCTGAAGTGTATAGCACTTTTATCGACATGTATCAATAGTTTAAATTGTCATTCGAAAAAGTGGAAAACTAAGACAAACAATAAACTTCAACATTGCGACCTCGTGCAAGGTCGGCAACCCGATATTTTCAGCTGGCGTTTCCGTATCCGTATGCGTAAGGGACTTCTGTATGAAACGAGCATAAACTTATCATGTAAATCGATAATAGACTTTTCTATTTTTGGCCAGCTTTTTAGGCTCTTGGAACCACTGTGCGGCAGTGGTTTTAAAGAATTGAATTAGGCAAATCACGTATTTCTACCAGCGATGCCAGTGCTAGGTAAATGCACCAGTGATGCTGATACGAATTTCTTACCTTCGCCAACCATCAATATGTTTTTTAACAGGAAACTCATGAAAAAACGTGTACCACATTTTTAGTCCTTCATTACCTAAAAGTACCTACTAACACAACTCCGGGCATTTGAAATAAAAATGTTCATAATGCATTATTTAAAAATAATTATGAAGCATTACTTCATAATTCCCAATGTTGATTTCATCATCATTCAGCTCTACAACCCAGGGTGGGTTTTGGCTTTCTTAGCACTTCTTCTCCATTCGTCTCTGTTGTTCTTTACTTCCAACTTCAGCATGTCATCGTCAATATTGTCAATTAGTCGCTTCTTAGGTCGACCCCTGCTTTTGGTGGAGAGTGGTGTGTATGCCAGCACAAGCTTTTATGCTCTGTTCTGGTCCATCTGTATAACATGTTCAACCCACCTTAGCCTCTGGGACTTAATGAATTTGACTACATCTTTGCCATGGCTTAGCTCAACAATTCAACATTTTTTCTTGAAATGTACTCACCTGGTTCATTTATCTTTAGCCCAAACGTTCTTCGCAGTATTTTTCTTTCAAAGATTCTTAGGGATTCTTCGTCTGCAGCCGTCATGGTCAAAACTTCTGTTCCATATATGACTATTGGCCTTATAATGGCATTTTAAATTCTTAGTTTGCATGACCTCGAAATCAGTATTGACCTGAATATTTTGTTGTGCGTCTAGTTAGTTTCATTAGCTGCTATAATCCGATCTTGTATGCAGTCCCTAGCGCTGTTGTCATTGCTTATCAATACACCCAAATATTTCAAGGTGTCTCCTTCGAGAGACAATCACCAATGCTGAGATTGTCTGCTCTCTTTTCTCGAAGTATCTAGACAATTTCACTTTTTCTTAGATTGGTTGATCGCCAAACCAACTTCCTTTGCTTTCGCAGCTATATTTATGAGGATCTCTAGGATGGCAATGTCATCTGCATATGCTATTTACATTGAAGACAATTACAGAGGCTGTATGTACTCTAATAGCATAGAGCCCTTAAAAGAGAACGAGTCAGATATAAGCACACCCACCAACTCACCATCGTATTAAGCTGGAGAAACAATACATCACTTTAAGGACCTACCAAAAATAGTTGCTTGCATTTGGTTATAGGATTTGGAAACCACCTCTGGTGTAAAAGGAAACTCCATAAAAACCTCATCCTTTTCAAAAAGGACTCAGCGATGACATTATTCAGAAATGAAATTGCCTACGCTAAGATCACATGGCCACATCTCAGGAGAGGCATAAGCAAACCCGAAAAGTAGTAAACAAGCATTTTGAAGAAGACATACTGGTCAGTCACAAGAGTCAATATTGGGAAGTTTTAATCTTAAAAAAAGTTTCTGGACTTAATTGAAGTCAGCAGAGATTCACACAAGCATTTGCTCCAATGTAAAAACTGTGTTGTACTTTATGGCTTTATACTCTTAAGTCGTGGTCCAATTTCTATTTGCATCTTTCATTGAAGACCTAACTTAAGATATTAGAAGACCCATCGTGCGCTTTGGTTTGCAAAAACAAAACGAGTGGGTCGGTTTGAAGAATCCAAGAACAAGCATCAGCCACTTTGTCTTAAATGCCTTATCCAATACTTTTATTGTGATGTTCCAGATATGCACTTAGTTGTGACGTAATCTGTTTTTGTTGCTGCCCGGCAGGACAATGCAAACTTTGGTTATCTTTAATTCTTAACAATGTTGAATATCTTTTTAAAGTTCTGCTTTTGGATACTAGGTAGTCAATACATAGCAGAGGGATCTACAGCTGCATTTGTAGTAACTTCGTTTTGGACTTACAGCATATGATGACGATCTGACCTGTGAAGAAAAGCAGCAATCTACCTTACGCAAGTTTGATTTTTTTTTTTACGGCACTACGAATTTTATAGTGCGGCGTCTTTTGTAGGCTTTATGACTGCAAAACGCTGTCCTACTCCAACGGTTTTACGGACCGTTGTGGTTCGCATATAAAGCGTTCATTTCAGACCCACGAAGTTCAGAGTTAACCGGCAATGGCAATGGCCGGTAATGGCCATGCGTAATCGTATGCGTTGGACCTTGACAAAATACTGTCACGTAAGACCTAAGCTTGGTGCTGCTTCTGCCAATCAATTTGGGCAAAAGGTTGTGCCTCGTTCTGCCATTAATGTCTACGCAAATTTTTTGTATAAAAGCTAAGGCAACCGAACTTAGAGCAACATTCTGAATCCGATCAACGCGCTGATCTAACAAGAAAAAAGTCAATAATTATGGCCCACAAATATGTATTTTCGCTGTTGTTGGTGTTTGCGTTTGCCGCTGTTACATTGAGCGAACCAACACGCTTTCGCAGTCGCTCCGCTCGCTTCCAATTAGCACGACAAGAAGCGGCTCCAACAGATAGTGCAGATGCACAACAGGATATTGCGCCTACTCCTGCGGCTGCACCCTACCCGGCAGCCGGAGTGACACCAGAGGTTCCCTTCGATTTACCAACAGAAACAGAGGCCCAGCCAGAGTTGACATATGGTCCACCTGATGACACTTATGGCCCACCTGCGGAGGACAGTGCTTCGCAACAACCGGACAACACTTATGGACCACCTGAAGCAGCTGCACCCATTGATCAGGACCCAATCCCGGTGGATGATCAGTCCATTGCTACCGATGCAGCAGCGCAAAGCTTAATACAGCCACGAAACAGTCGCCTACGCAACCGTCGACCCGTTCCAGAAAAGCTTCGTTCGACTCAATTTATACGCAATAGTCCTGTGCTGGTATATACCCTACAGTGACTTCCTGGACATAAGTGCTTCGATGAGCGAAGTTTTGAAGGAATTACGAACTAAGCACATGGAAAATTTATGTCAACTTATTGTTATTGTAATAAAAATATTGCAAATTTTTTACCAATTATTGCCGTTGAGATCAATATTTTAGCATAAACTGTGCCGAATACACCACAGAGCATTATTAAATCCCTTTAGTTCCACATACTATTTAATGGAAGGGCCGATTTAAAGAATTAGGTAAAGTCGCATAATTGCGACACACTCCAAAATAAGCCATTTCTGTGTATTTCTTGTATCAGCAAAAATCAACATTTATGGGCCTTAAAATAAACAAAATCCTTATAATGATAATCTTATAAAAATTTAAAGGATTTATAAAGCTTATCGGTGATTATGTTGTTTAAGGAAAGTAATATTATTTCTGTACATCAGAACATATTTATTTATATCATTTTTTATACTAACAACAATATCAAACGGTGGCAGAAACATTATTTGAAAGAAGTTCTAATCACACATTTGGAATTCTTCAGCACGAAAGTGCGCATATGAGACGCATACCTGATATGGAACTTGAACCAAAACGACAGAAACACGAAAGAGCTAGGTGGTATAATAATAATGTAAAATTATTTTTAAATAATAGCTAAATATTATAATATAATAAAAAACTAAATTAAAATAATACTGCGCCCTTGCAAAGCGTAGGGCCATTGTAATTCCACGCCCTCTATATAAATTACTTACTGCTATTGTAAACAGTTTGTTAGTATTAATGGAAATAATAAAAATTAAAATAAAATAAAACATTTAATATATATTAATTATAATTCTCATACATATGTTTTTATATTTTTATTCTAAGATCATTAGTTTTGCTAATTACGTAAAAATAAAACCAAAAAAATTGTTCTGTTGTCGGCGATACGGCTAATTTCTCAGAGAGAGAAAGAGGGCTTCTTCCGCGTTATGGCCTGCTTTTAAGGCATTTTTTGAGACAAACAAATCTTCAAACCATTATCAGTTTAAAGCCATAATAATATATGTATGTAAGTACATTTCTTACAGATAAACCCAGACTATTGCCAAATTTACGATTCTCTTCTGTCGCAATCTGCAAATCTAAAATTTATATTCTAAGTAAGGGACGTTTGTAGCATTTAGAAAATGTTTATGCGTCTGTCCAAGCATTTGAAAAATTTATATTATTTTATTGATTTCATTCCATTAGCTAACCAAGGTAAATAACCGAAGAACTTGTCATGGGATACCATTATACTATTAAAGAGATTTAATTAAAAAGTTGGCTTGAATGTACTTTCTAAAGTAACTCGTAATTTCATCCCGTTAGAATCTCATTATCTAATAATGGTATGCACGATCGTTTACGTATTTTATGTGGTAGCTTTTATAATTAGCTGTCTTCCAAACTATCCATTGAATCTCTCACTTATTCAATTAAAAGCCATCTTGGCCAGCCCCCAAATGATAAGAATGCATTGGAGCAAAGATGCCAATTGAGGTTATATTTCTTAATGTTACGTTTAAACTTAGTAATCTTTGTTTCCCCTTTCTCTTCTGGCTTTTGTTAATCCTTGATTTTGGCCATTCTTTGATTAGAATTAGCGCATTTAGGTTAAAAGTCTATATTTTTGTTCGTTTAATTTTTGAACCATTTTTATTGCGCATTGTTAATCTGATTGAATTAAATAAAAAATGGATGACAAACTATATTGCCTAATTGAACGATAAGAGACCGAATAGTTTTTTGCATTTTTTAGCATTCTCATTCTCCTCTGATTTTCAGGAAACCAAGTGTGTTGCAATATTTCTTTCAATGAATATGCAATTAACATTGCCTAATCATAGCTCGTGTATTCTAATATTACTTTCCAAATAAATCTATATATGGAAGGAATATTCATAAATACACAAATACAATGGATATATTGTGGCCATGTGCTTAATATGTCTAAACGACGTCTAATGGGATTCTTCTGACACGTCCAGACTAAGGTCTTCTACGCATATGCATACAAAAACATAATTAAATTATGAATATACACCCGAAGCCCCAGAACCCCAAAAACAACAGCCAAACACTTTGATTAATTCCCAAAAACTAATTTGCATTTTCAATTAAGCATGCAAATGAATGAGTCAATCACTTGAACAATTTTAAAAAATAGTTTCGTGGCAATTGGCAAAAGGTGCACGTAGTTGACATTAAAATGATGCTAACCAGACAAATTGTCAACTGATTTAATATACATAGCTCCAATATGTGAAGAACAGGAGGAGTAGCTTCACATTATGTTGTAGATACGATGCTATAGACCGAGGCCTAAAAGTAAAATCATAATACATAAATTATTTTCAATGTTGTTTTGACATTCGAAGTCAAAACGGCTATAAATATGCGCGGACGTTGTCATTATAGAATATAATTCATAAAAGTGTTCAAATGTTTGAAACAGCTTCGAAACTAGTTTTCCTACTACTACTGCTGGCGGTAGTAAAGGCTGAGCCGTTGGGGCAGCCTGGGCCAACAGGATATCCGGCTGCTGGCATAACACCCGAAGTACCATTTGAATTGCCAGACTCAACGGAAAGGCCAAATTTAAATTATCTGCCGCCCAACAATCAACCGCCTATGGATATACCGACTGTAAACGATGCCGATGTTGTAGATGATGATGAAAATGTTTCGTGGACGCTATCAGAAGATGGCACGGTTATAGCAGTGTCCACGACGCTCGATCAACCTCAGAAATTAGCTAAACTTTATCAGCGCTTTCCGCAGGGTCGCAGGCGTGACCCGCAGCCTGTACCCGAATTTCACTTGCGTATTTAATAAATTCACAAATATTAAGTGGACTCAGCAATCTCTCAGAAGCTGGCAACCAACAAATCTGAGGACCTCTTAATGTCCATAGTGTATTACAGTTAAATTTCAATAAAAAATCGGTTAAAAGTCACGTATTAATCATAAATGCAATTGGCCTTGTCAACATTTGGGTATGTAGGTAATATTGCGTGCCGCCCTATGTTTGTGTTGACCAAGGTCTAGGTACTTTGGTATATATGTCTTTCATTTTTAATAGTTTAACGCATTTGGACTTCTGGCAGCAAAATGTGTACTTCATATACATTATTTCTATTGGTTTGTGGTGTGCTCAGCCTTAAAACGGATTTGAGCTGGGCAACGGTCGTTCATCGAATTCGTTTTCCAGGACCTGTAAAAAGTAATCAATTTTTAGCGGTACTGCAAAGGCAAGAGCAAGCTCCATACCCACCAGCTGGCATCACACCTGACCCTCCATTTGAACTACCAAATGAAGAGTCAGCAGAGCCAGGCCCTGTGTTGGCATATGGGCCACCAGCTGCACAACCTACACCAGATCAGGTGTATGGTCCACCAGACGAGACATATGGGCCACCGGACGAGACATATGGACCACCAGACGAGACATACGGGCCACCAGACGAGACATATGGACCACCAGACCAGTCGTATGGTCCACCTAATAGCAATGTTGGTCTACCACAAAGCGAATCTATTGTAAATCTAAATAGCATTCGGCCGGCAGCACAATTTGTACTGCCACTGGTACAACGTTTCGTTGCATTTCGACCATTAATCGGTTCATTGATACCACAATTCCGAGGAAAACCAGCACGGTTAGTAGCACAACAGAAGGCCAAGGCGCAACGTCGACCTTTAAAGATTGTCAACGCTGGCTCTAAACAAGCTTTTCCAGTAACACATTTAACACTTCCATTTGTTGAGCGAAGAATTGTCTTTCGACCGTCTGCCAAATTAATTATTAATGCTCCATTAAAATCCTCAGCCAGACTTCAAAAAAGTCGTCGATTCAATTAGTAATGTAATTCATACTCCCCTATCATTGCTACCTCTGCCAAAGTGCAGAAGACAAATGAATTGGGTTAGAAATATAATAAATATTATAAAAAAGGTTATATTAATTGCGGCGAATAATTTTTTCTTTGTGCATTATAGTTTTGAAAATTAAACAATGCGGTCTAGTGCGGTAAAAACATCAAAGTAATATCATTTGCGACATTTGTTGAAAAACTGTCGCAACAAAAAATCCTAACTGAATAGATAAAGAGTGGTTTTAACTGACAATCATTCAAATCGGAGATAAAATACTGCCATCATTTGCTGAAATTAAAAAGTAACTAAAGGATTGGTGTATATAGAATGAGTAGAGTTGAGTTGAAAATGTTAATTACCCATTCTGCCTGTTGAGTTCCTAAGTTGAGCAGTTTATACGTTTTCGCCTTTAATTCGTTTTATATTTGCAAATTTGTGCAAAATACATTTAAATTATGAAAAATAGTCTAAATCAAAATAACAATAGCTTGAAGCAGCAGTTTAAATAAAGTTTAAAATAGCTGTTAATTTACCATTTTTTCAGTAATTAACTGTATTATGCTTCTTTTACGTTTATAAATTCCTACAATTTTTAACTTGAGTTAAAATTTATGAGTAATGCCAAGACGAAATTAAGATCTTAAATTAAATAATGTAAAGGAGTCACAAACCCTGAAACTGTTTCTCTGTAATTAACTAGTTTTTGTAGCATTTAAATACCGAAAATATTATTTATCAGCAGCTACTTAAACTGCTGCTCCAAGAGTTTACAATTTTACGTTTACATTTAATCTCTTATCTGGGTAGTTTACAATACGGCTAACTTTTTCAACTAATTCTGTAAATACACTATTTATTTATTTTTGTTATTTAGCACATTACTATTAAAACATTTAAAAAAGTAACATAAAACTTAAAAATAGTAATCGTTAAAAGTCGATAATCCAGGCAACATTTTCATATCGATGCTCTCAACTTTTAAATCGATTTGTACTTTCCTAGATTATCGATAGCTCAATAGCACAAGACCACGCGATTGTACAAAATAATTTTATACAAAAATCCACGCGCATATTTTATTTAATTATGCTGCAACTATTATATTAAAACACTTAACGAATTTGTATCAGTGCAGCAAATGTTAATAAATAAATCGTGGATTACCATAAACTAATTACACAAAAAATCAACCGGCATTTACTTCAGTACTACAAGGTGCAAAGTGGAAATTGTAAATAAAACAATTTTAAAATAAGTTTGCAATATTATTTCAGACATAATGGCAGGCGTTTTATTTGAGGATATATTCAACGTAAAAGACATGGATCCGGAGGGTAAAAAATTTGATCGTGTTTCACGCTTACACTGCGAATCAGAATCCTTTAAAATGGATCTTATACTTGACATAAACTCCTGGCTATACCCCATGGAATTGGGTGATAAATTTCGCCTGGTATTGGCCACCACACTGAGAGAAGATGGTTGTCCCGATAGCGGCGAATATAATCCCATGGAGCATGAAGGCACACGTGCAGACAGCTTCGAATATGTTATGTACGGAAAGATCTATCGTATTGAGGGCGATGAAGCGCATAATGAGGCGTCGCGTTTGTCGGCGTACGTATCATTTGGTGGATTACTCATGCGATTGCAAGGAGATGCTAATAATTTACATGGATTTGAAGTGGATCAGCACATGTATTTGTTGATGAAGCGATTAGCGTTTTAAATTTTTCTAAGACCATAGAGTTTAAGCAACCTAATGAAACGTGTAATAAAATGATTACAAGTCTTCGTATGCATCAAGTCTAGTTTCTGTGATAAATGGAAATATTCTGCGTTACGGTGAACACTAATGATTTAGTATTATGACGAAGTACAAAATATCACAACAAATTTCAGTACTAATTTTAAAGTATATATACATATATCTGAATCTGAATTTTTGCGCTGTTGAAAGCATCGAATCCAGCAAGTTAAAACAAAAATAATCAGGCGGTAAGTTAGGTAAGCGATTCAACTTTTCTAATTAACTACGGTTCTTTATTTATTATTATTATTTGTTTATTTAGAATAATCCAAACTTACTGAAATGCGTGAAATTTTCTGCAACAGCTTTTGGCTTTTGAAAGTAACTTCCCGATATCGGTAGATATTATTTGGAAAGCCCGAATTTATGGTGGATGCATAAGCAAATTACAAACGAACTCTCGTTGCTTTTGTCGGCAGAGGGCTTGCGCAAATACGTTGCGTTCATCGCTTCATAGGTGGAGCATGGATATATTTTTAATAATAGTTGCTGAGTTCATACGGCAGTGTCTTTAATTAATAGAGATTTGCTTAGGCAAGTCTTTAGTTTTTTTGCAAGCTATTCCGGTTAAACCCTCGACCACCTTTGGGCTTAGAGACTGGTATGCTACCGAGGCCCACAGAGGACTGGCGTTATCCCGGTAGAATACAAATCCGGCCACTTATAAGTGATTGTATGCTTCAACCGTTCAAATTCTTGAAAGTTCATAATCGAATTACCCCTCGTAAAGTAGCTTGTAGCAGACGTTTCCGTGCAAAGCCAAGCAAACGCAGACCAAATCCTGCCTGGCAATCGATATTATATGTCGTAAGTGATTATTACCACTTATTATTCATGAACAGGGACCTAAAAGCAGAATTCTGTTAGGCAAATGAGCTGGTGCTGCAAGGTGGAATCGTACCACCGATCTTTGGGTTTAAAGAGGAGTATGCTACCTTGGCCCACACTGGGATGGCGTTATTCAGGTAAAATGCAAATCCGGTCGCTTCTGAGCGATGATGTGCTTCATAGGTTCTTATAAACCGTAGAAAAGTAGCTCGTAGAAGACGACTCCCTGCAAATCCCTTTAAACAAAGAGGAAACCCTTCCTGGCAGTCAATATAGGATTGGATTGCGTCGGCTGATTGGTATACATCCTTGATCAATTGCTTTTAAAATAGTTGTGCATTATTCAACTCCTGCGCTTCAACGAGTTGCACAATCTTATGAACATATTTGAGAGTTTGGCTTCCGATGCATCGTTGACCAAAATTGTGCATGTTCGGATGTTAAAATGACAATACTGTTTGAGGAAATCAATTGAAAGTTATATTTAATATCAATATATTGGTAAACTAGAATGTAATAGAACTCTTTATACTTAATCTGCGTCATCCACGTAGTGAAGCAAAAATGAAGAGGCGAATTGCTACCTCACACTGATGTTTCTAAGGATGGCTATTGGGTATAAGGTGAGTGAGAGTCCGGAAAAATAACTTGGGAAGGGTAAAATAGTGCAATATGGAGGCGCCACTGGAGAGCAGCCGAGGGGTCAATACTGGAACACAGGGCAATAGGCTGTCGCGAAAAGGCGCATGAAGTGGGATTTAAAAAACACTACGTTGGCGGATTTAAGGCAAGACGAAGTCCGTGTCGCCACCACATAAGAAGCAGAGTGGCTTAACTGTTGGCAGAAAATACGTCTGGCCAATGAGCGTGCCAGGGACTACCGACAAGTGGATACCATAAGATCGGCGAGTTAGCGAGGTTTCAAGTAGGATAAAATTTGTATTAAGAACATAATAAAATAATAATAAGAGCGTTCATTATTTATAGCAAGTGGCTGAATGCGAAGTTGGCTGTTTTTGAAACTCGTAATCCATTTTCGTTATTTGTGGTGAAAGGACCAAAAGAATTTTTCTCATTTTCAGCCGCCGCCTTACATCAAAGTGCGACTATATATACTGTAACATTTTTTTATTTTGTAAGATCTCGTTAATTTATGTCCGGGGAGTGTGTTTAGTGTTACATTAGTTTAACTTTGCATACTTATGCATTATGTTCAATATAAACAAATGGATTTAAGTGTGGTAATGTTGATGGAGTTTACCGATGTCTGAAATAATGCTAATCGATAATGATACGTATAATTATGCTCATCGATAAGGCCGTGACTTTTAAGACATAACAAGTAGTTGGCAACGCGGCTAAACAAGAACAATCTTTACATTTAATTTATTTAAATGTAAAGTGTACCGATGTCTGCAATAGTACCCATCGATAATAATACTAATGTGAAAAAATTTGATATTTTAAGTTACAACAATCAGTTAAAAATGCGGCTAGAGAAGAACAATAATGACTTTTAATTTATTTAAATTTAAAGTTTTAATACATCTGAAATGGTACCAATCGATAAAAGTCCGAATCATAATACTAAACGATAATACTGTGGTATTTTAAGAACTAACAGGCAGTTGGCAACGCGGCTAGACAAGAACAATATTTACTTTTAATTTATTGTTTATTGTAAGTGAGCTCTTGTTGGCGGCGTTTGCACAAAGTTAAATTAAACTCTACGCTTTGCTTCAGTGCTTGTAAGTGCGTTAGTTTTTCCCTTAAAGTGCAGCTCAGTACTGACCTTGTGTGCTGTGCGTGTTTGTCCAAATAAAATGGTCTTATTTGCCACAGATAAATAACACCTCCGCCTTCAAAAAAGTGAACAAAAGTTGTAAATGCAAGTTGTAAAATGTTTTCATAAATTACATATTAATGCTTTGGCCTTAACAATATGCCATTATGAGCAATGTCTGAGTGGCGGTCGCGGGTTCATGGCAAATCAAGCATATGTGCTCGGGCTTGGACTTTTAGAGCATGTCTATGGTGTCGTTCATTTTGTGTAATCATTTGGAAACAACAAAGTTTTAATTAATATTTCAGTTGTTGTATCCCACAGGCTTGTGACAAAGACGCCGACAATGCCTGCTTACTTGCTTTTTGTGAGCATCTTGTGCTGCCAATTGCCTAAGTCGAGTGGTAAGTTCAAGCCATATTGATTTGGGTTTGCGGTTTACATAGAAAATAAACATATGTATATTTTCTAAACTACTTTCATTATAAATAATGCGGTGTTTGGTAGTCTCTACTAATTTTAACTCTTGCTTATAAAAAAGTCACACAGATAAGGGTATTCTTTACTTTAAACAAAAGACTTCAACGCGCAACTGACTGCAGATGCCCCCCACTAACACTTACCTTTTGTAGTTATTTGCATTACAAAACTTTGAATACATTTGTTTCTTTGCGTTTTCTTTTTAAAAACTGTTGTTTACTACATTTTTTAAGAAGTTTGTACAAATATACAGAAATCTTCGATCTCTTAAAATTTATTTAATGTGACGGATGCGGGGCATTGCAATCTTACTACCACGGTGATCGAATATGCGCCACACTTCTCCTTGGTCGTGTTCTTCAACTTTTGTAAGAGGCGACACTTTTCCTAAACATCTGTTGATCTCAGCGTCACAACTTCCGCTTGCTTAGACATTTTTTCATGCCTAGCTCAATGGCTTTACTCGCATGTAGGTAGTAAGCCACAGCCACCACAATACTTCCAGAAAAATCGTACCCAATGGACAGCATAGAGACAACTATGTTGGCTCTTTATACATCCGTGGTACCAGATTATACACTGGTATGGTGGCGTGCCATAGATACGTCACATTTAACTCCAAACAGTTAGGAATCGCTAAATTTCCTTACTTTATCGAAAAGTCCAATGGCACACAACAGCAAAATTTTTTCTTTTTAATCCGCACCCTTTGTTAGATAATAAAAATGCGCAGCTTCCAAGTTTCTCGCGTTTTACGAGATACTGGAATAGCAGTGGTTGGAAAAATCTACACTTAAAAATCTTCAACTGTTTCAGCTAAATAAGCTGTGTTATCTCTATTTACAGCCGTTCGTGCTTTTTCCGGAATTTTACTTTTCGTTCTGCAATTTTTTTGTATTCTTTTACAATTTAATGAGTTGTTGTTGGCTACTGTTTCCCCGTTTGTGCGCGCTGAGGGTCGCGCTTAAATTGACTTTTCAACAGAATCAACAATTCAACGCTTCATTTGCGTAACGTTTGCGGCACAATGCCAACAGCTCTGGGCTCTTTGACACACCCCTTCACTTGGATATGCCTCGCTGCTCTATCATTGTACTCCCCACGTACAGTCTGGCCTACAAAAGGTGCACCACTGCATGGAAATAGACCCCAAATGCAAGCAGAAAATTGAAATTGATAAAATAAATGAACTTATTCGCGTTAGTTCAAAGGTGGAGCATGGAGATAGCTCTATTGATCCGAGATCTAAAGTTTATAATATGTGCGAATTCGCACGGCGGTGCCTTAATTTAATAGAAGCTTACTTAGGCAAATAGCTTCTATTTGCTAGCGGTACTAGTGCTAGGCAAAAGCACCAGTATTGCGGCAATCAAACCAGCGACCTTTGGTTTTAAAAGTGAATACACTGCAGATGCCCACGAATTGAACTGCTAGCTATCCAACTCGGATCCCATTCAAACGCCAACTTGCAATGTCTAGCGAGTTTTTACTGTAGTTCATATAAATTTTAAATTGGAAATTGTTGGCGCCGTTTACTCAATATGGTTTGGGTTGCGCCCTCAATGAACCCAGTGCATTTTCCAATAAGCAGACAAATTAAAAGCATTTGCGCTTGGACGGGTTCTTCCGATTTTTGGATTCTTCGTTCTTTTGCTGTACTTATCCCCTATCCCTACTACCAACTTCTGGCTTACCCGTGTGCCACTGTTTGCTATTCGCTTTGCATTTCCTACACTTTTATTGCGTTTCTTTTGCACGTTTCTTCTGCTCTGATGTATTACTTCATTGAAACAACTACAAGTTGTGTTGTTTTTAGTCTTTGTCGGTACGGTTTTTGACATTAAAGTCGACGGTCCTGCCATGCGACAGTTTTACTTGGAGCAGCCAGCAGTCAAGCAGCTCCAGCTCGCTTTTAGAACTTGGATTTCGGTAATATGTGCTGGGAAATTGTGGTTTCTTATTCAGAGGTTTCTATGGTACTTCTTATCAGTCAATGTACCGGCAGGCTTATCATTCGCCCTGCTGCTATATGTTACAGCTCTATTTAGCTTTGTCTTTTTATTGTATTATTGCTGGCAATGCACAAACAAAAGATTGAGAAAACAAACTGAAATCGTTGTAGTGACTTTGAGTTACTTGGAAATACTTGCTGATAAAGTTATCGTTAAATAAAAGCAGCAGCGTAAGCAGTTTTTTACGTACAGCCAGCTGTTTCGCCACCTTTTTCCAATAAAGTGCATTACTCTATTCCTAATGAGGTATGTGAAGTTTGTTGTTTAGGAGGAGCAGAACCAAACGTTTTAGTCACATGTGCTGCTGCAAACTAAAATAGAGCATTACACAGTCGTACAATGACTCAAGTCTTGCTACTTGCCGTTCCTACTGTTCTTATAATTGTTGTTATCAGCTGGACTCACCTCGTCACTTGCGTTTATCGTCTTTAATTTGTAAGTTAGTTTCGTCTATTGACTCAGCTGCAGTTTGACGGACGGAGTTTTGTTTCTTTTTTTTCCATTTTTTTGTGTGTTCCGTGTCTTTTGAAACATAAACGTGGCTCAACATACACTAAAATCTACTACTAATCGATTCAATTAAAAAGGGTTTCCTTTCTTTTACAGCGTTTTTGTGAAAAAGAGTACATAAACTAAAAACCAAATCGCTGTAGTACCCTAACAACCAAAGGTGTGTGGGCCAGTATGGTAGAGTTAAAGCTTATAGCGCGCTTGTGTATATAGAACTCTCTTGTAGAACAACTAAACATAAACATTAAGTAAAGTAAATAGCAAAAAAAAATATAAAAATAAAACTTGGTGCCGGCTACAATTTGAAACGATTAACCACGGCATTAATCCAAAATGGTACGCAGTCTGCGTTCACTCTCGAAGGAGGATGTGGCTTCGTTGCTTACAGACAGTGGCATATCGCTTTCTTCGCCGCCTGCTGCTGCACGCGACAGCACACCGACACCTACGCCCACGCCCAGTGTACTTGAAAGCACACTTAGCCGTCTAAAACGACGTAAGAGCAGTCTAAATAGTCGAAAGGATGCAGACCCAGCTTCTAAATGCAATAAAACTGAAAAGAAATCAACAGCCAAATCGATTGCAAAGACAGCAATACGACGTAAGCAGCATGTTTGCAGTCATTGCTCCAAGGAGTTTGGCGGCAAAACCGATCTACAGCGGCATACGCTCATACATTCAAACGAACGTCCGCATAGATGTGCTGAGTGCGGCAAATCCTATCGTCAGGCGGTCAACCTTAAGAACCACATAACCACAGCACATGAGCGTAAGAAGCAATTCGCTTGTCACGAATGTCCCAAGTCCTTTGCACTTAAGGAGCGCTTACGCTTGCACATGCGTCTACATTCGGGCGAAAAGCCTTATGCTTGTGCATTGTGTGAGAAACGCTTTGCACGTGGCGGTCAGGTGCGTTGCATCAGCACGTAAAACTGAATCTAAATAATCCTAATTTCTTTGATTTTTACAGCTGCAGCAGCACATGGTATCGCATCATAAGACAAGCATACAACAATATAACTGCACCAAGTGCTCAGCCAGTTTCTCGACAAATGCTAATCTACGGGTGCACATGGAGCGACATGAACAAGGTGTGGAACACACTTGTAGCATTTGCGAAAGCCAATTTCCAAACGATTTAGCGCTGCGCGCTCACATCAATCAGGAGCATCACAAGCTGAGTCAATTTGATTGCGATATCTGTCACAAGACAATCGAAACGGACGATGATCTGGCGACGCATATGCTACGGCATGCTGCTGTCAAGCCGCACATCTGTGAAGTTTGCAACTCGTATTTTACACAAAAATCGCAGTATAATGTGCATATGCGTATGCATACCGGAGAGCGTCCATATCAGTGCCGCGTAAGCTAAGCGTTGCTACTACTAACATTATTGCTTGGTTATAACCAAAATATGTTATTTTTACAGATTTGTCATCAAACCTTTGCGCATTCCAGCGTGCTGAAGCTGCATATACGTAAACACACGGGAGAAAAACCATTTCGCTGTTTTTTATGCACCGATGAAGTGGCCTTTTCGCAGCTGGCACATCTCAAGAACCACATGAAGAAGATACACAACCAGCAAAAGCCCTACATGTGTCATGGTTGTCATGAATTCTTCAAGGTGAAAGTTGAGCTACAGGCACACATAGAGCAATGCAGCCAATGTGAGACAAACGTTGACAACAAGCAGGACACTCAAACAGAGAAAGACATGCAGGCGCTTTCCAACATGCGTTTTAACATGGCCGTGGTGCTGAGAAAGATTAGCTCAGCGCAAAAGTTGCGACAGCTTGGCTATGAAAAACGTCTGATAGACAATGTAGTCATAGCATCGTTAAAGCTTGCCCAGCGCCAGGCACACGACAATGCTGAGTTAACGCCTCTAGCGCGACTGCGTCTTAATGTTGAGGAGTTTCTCAAATGGATTGTGCCCTCAGCGACTATGCAGAAATTCAGCGAAGAACTATTATCCATTGATACTATACTCGAGAAGATTGCAACAATGTACATGAAACAAAAATAGGCAGTTTGCAGCCCGCCGCCTTCAAACGTGCACGTGCCATACAAGAAAGTTGGGAGTGGATGATAACGATAACGATTACAATAACGATAGTTGTTGTAAACAAAAAATCTTGCCATTTTTATTTTATTTTTTTATCTTAAGCGTAGACCAAATACTTGATCCCAAAGACATTGCAATCGAAAACCAAAACAAGCAACATAAATCAAATGCAATATTTAGTTTTTATACATATATAATTTTAAAGCTTGCCCAAAAGTTTAATTTATTAGTTAATATTTTGCCATTTATGTGGAAACTGCCACCACACCAGTCGCCAGTAGCAAACACGCTTACTTTAAGTTCATTTCAATTGTATCCTTACCAGGTCAATCAAGTTACTAAATAAACTAAAATATTTTAATATTTTTAACTGTCTTAAAGTGTATTTTTCCATTCAAATATTATACAATTACGTATTCAGTTGCACTGCTAATTAAAAAAATCTTTATAACGAATTTTATGTATTTCAATTTTCAAAAAATAACGCACACATTGCGTATATTGGGCATGTAGAACTCTATACTGTATACAAGTAAATAGCAGTTGGGCAAGGGGCTTACCCAGCCGAGTAGTTGCCGCCGCATAACTAATTTGTTTCGGCTAAATCGGCATCGTTGTTTAGTTGGGGACAAGGCATCTCTCAATGAAAACGTAGTAATAAAATGGGTGTTGTTCATGGCCTGATTATCCAACATCATGTGGCATTGCATGTTAGTTGGTCGTGCAACACGTCTAACTAGTTCCTGGTCCAGCATAAAGCTAATGTCTACATTTGCGGCAACATCCAGCATGGTCATTGCGTGCCTGTTTCCTGCCCAGTTGCCCTTTTTTTAGTTGTTGTTTTTGTTGTAACCTCCATCTTTGCTGCTGCGGTTACTGCCATGGAGCATTAGAACAAATTGCTCTTGTTGCGTTACAGCACTTCATGGCTCATGCCTTTTACCATGTTTGGGCCAACTCTTGGCTACTGCCTCTCATTGGCTTCACTTATTCCGGCTGTTTTTAGTTAGTTGTTGTTGTGGCTGTTGTTGTTGCTGCTGTGGCTGTTGTACATTGTCGTTAGTTTTTCTAGAACTCAACGTAAAAAATGCGCAACAAACCAAGTTGGGAGGCACAAAAAAAGAAAAGAAAAGAAAAATAAAATCCGTCAGGCCCAGGGCACAGCTTGGTATTTGCTTAAACATGCAACTACGCATGTTCTCAGATATTCTTGGCTCCATTTGGTGGTTCTGTTAACTACCGCGCATATCTTTAAAATGGTGCGCATGCGAATGCAGATTCTGCAAAATCGAGCTTGGATTCGGACTCGCTGCCGTTTGTCGAGTGGCTAGCCAAGGTAATGATGGGAAAACAACGCGAATACACGCTGATTCCAACAATCAGCCGAAACGAGAACTGAGTTGCATTTGAAGTCCACTGTAACTAATTGATTTGAGTATCTTGGCTAGACGTGCAGACCCGTGTTCATGTTGAGGTAAGCTGCTTTGGGCATTGTTGTTTTTGTTGTCTCCGTCGAATTTGACGAACTTGAGTCAGCAGCGTGAATGAATGGATTCCGCATGTGTTATCCAATACAAATAAGTAGGTCAGCTTTTATATAGCGATAAGGACTTTTAAAGCTTATAAAGTTTGCTTAGATTTATTTCGACATATATCATTGTTATAATGGTGCTCAATTGATAACTTATGGTTTGCGAATGCGACGCCTCTTAACTATAAAATATACGTCGAATAAAAGATGGATTTTTTAGAGTGAAATAAATGCGAAACTGGATTTCAAAGTATACGTCGGACTGAAATTTCAAACAATTGTTTGCTAGCTATTACTGAGGGTCTGCGTTGCTCGCTCTTCGAATCCCGTTTAAATTAGAATTTAGAGCAAACAAATTTTAAACTTGAATACTCATTTTAAATTATTGGTATTCAATTGGATTTAAGCTCTATACAAATTTTTATTTTATTTGTTTGCTCAAAAACACCGCTTGGTTGGCAACAATGTTTTTGGTGGTGATTAAAACTGCTCTCAACCAGAAGGTAATTTTAGAATTATGTATCCCAAGGACTTCATGTATATTTCCGCTTATTGCAAAAGTTTAACAACTAACAAATATTTCTGAAGTTCATGCTTGTCTACTGCTGCAATTAAAATCTCCAAACAAACCTAAACCACGGTGTTCGTAAAAGATACATATTTTAATAGTGATAACATAATGTCTTTGGGGTGGATTTCCTAACTTTTGGTGTTATGACTGCAATAAACGATGCCGGCCCTAAGGTTAGATTCTCTTGTTCATCCTGAACTAGAATTTCGGAACACGTTACGGAACTAACCAAAGTTAGAAATGTTGCATTGAAGCAATGATCTAGAACAAGGCAGCCAATACAAGGATAAAATTAATCATATCAATGATCGTTGGATTAAGAAAGTTTCTCTTCTCAACATAAACACCAAGACCATTTGGAAAATAATATAAACCAAGTTTATTCTACGAGAGATCAAAAAGCGCAAATATTAAGCGATAATTCGAACAAAAACATAAGTAATCCTCTTCTTTGTCTGATGCCAGCTAGTAAATAACTTAAACATTGACAAGCCATTCGTTGATCATTTTAAAACAGCCATTGACGTAATAAATGTAATTCGTATTCTTCAAACCAATACGTCTCTAGGACCCGATTCTATACCTAATTTTTGCTTAAATCACATCATTTATTCCAACTCAGATTTCTTGTAATTGTATTCTTTCTGGCAATTTTCTACAAAAATAGAAGTTGGATAAATTTGTCGCAATTCCTAAACCAGGTAAGTCTCTCGAGTTTTGGGAAAATTATCGTACAATTAGCCTTATATGTAAATTTTCAAAAATTTTGTAGCGTTTTCTAAGATCACGACTGAATGCCAATATTGAAGCAAGATAACTTTAGATATACAATCGACTTTTGACATTGTTTGGCATAAAGGTTTGGTGCATAGTTTTCAAAATATTAAAGCACCCTCGTATCTTCTGCAAAGCATTAAAAGTTGTAAAAGAAATATATTTTTGGGAAGATATGGATGGTACCAACACAAGTCGTAAACCTTTACGAATCGGAGAGTCAGAAGTGTTCATAGCAACTTTTCCCGATTATGCTTTAGGTGACTTTGGAAGGTCTCAGATTTTTTGTCTATTTCTTATATGCATTTACGGCTTGCACAAACATAATATACCCTTTGTACCATATAGTAGAGGGTATAATTAGTAGAAAAATGTGTTAGATACTAGCAAATCCATCCGGATGTCACGGTGATAAGTATCGTATATTTACACGGGTCTTATTATATACAACCACCTTTGGTACTGGCAAGTGACAGATGTATGTCGTTAGTACAGCTGGAAGACATACTGACGCTGCCAGGAAGTATCGCTTCTAATTTCTGCAAGGCAATGCCATTACAATGATGACACACAACGATAGACGACGAATCCCCGTAACCAACATATTGCATTTCCATGTAATTTTGCCTCTTGCATTCAACTCGGAAGCTCTTATCGACGCGGTTGTCAATGTCTTCCAACGTTTTACTGCTTCATTTAAGATCTTAGACCACTACGGCACTAAACACCAAAGCCATTGCGCGTCTGGTCATGTTGCTTGTCAATTTTACAACTTTATAGATTCCCAAACATATCTCAACGTATTGTTCCAACGCGTATGCTTATCGTCTTTGGAAAAGTTATTTATGCGAAATGTGTGCTGCTAGGCCATTTGGTAGTGCCTCCAGTTGTGGCTGTTCTTGTTGATGACCATTTGTGTCTGTGGTGCTGTGTCTTTTAATATTTTTGACATATTGGCTGCGCTGCTGCCTTAGTCTGGACGTTCCATTAAACGTTGTTCGTTGAGCAACAATGGGTTCCCGAGTGTTGCTAAAGCTGAAGCTGGAGAACTGCAAACGGTGAACTGATGCTGATCATTGTTGTCGTCATTTGTAGCTTGAGCCTTTCAAAGAAATTTGTTTGCTCGTTCTCCGCTGACGTCCCTGACTCCCCACCAACCCGTCCGCCGACGCTGTGTTTGTTTCGCCTCGAAGAGAAAAACTGGCTAGTTTTGGTTGGCGGTGGCTCTTCGTTTGCATTTGAATTGCAAATCCTATTATGACTTGTGAAATTACAATTTATCGAGATACAGATGCGGGCGCAACCGCGGACGTACAGAAAGCCATGTCCAGTCTCCAATTCTAGTCATAATTTTGTTCTGTCTAGCTGCTGCGGTGTCAGCCTTATTTTTTTTTTTTTTGGTTTTGTGTAGCTTCCAGCTTCAGACAGACCTGGAGCCAGAACCGCACATGTTTCAATAGCATGAATTATGCATATGCTGACTGCTGGAGCTGCGGGTGTTGGTAATAGGGGGTGGCACTGGTTGCGTTGGTTGCACTAAAAGCTAAAGTTGGTGGGACGGTCACATCCACGCATCATGCACTTGGTTATGATAACGCTGCACATTTTACCACAAATTCAAAAAGCCAAACAAGCGAGCAAAAGCAGTCAGAGCTATTTACTTTGGGATCCGAAGCATCCACTCGAAAGCATTCAAAAGAAAACAATAATGAAATACAAAAAAAAAATGGGCATAGTAAGACTACAACAACGCCCATCTAGATGGGCTGGGTTAGCAGGGGTTAAAGCATTGCGTAGAAACGAGGACGCCCTCTCTTTGGATTCTAAATGCTACTGCTAGGGTTAGTATTATGTTTAGTTTGTGCCGCTGACAGAACAAAGAAATCATCTATTTGTAAGTCTTGTTGCGTTTGGGGTACTACTTCTTCTTAAAGGAAAAATTGCTGCCCAACTGCACATTTGAACCATTATCAGCAGTCAGCACACATTGGTACACATTTATTATAAATGTATGTATGGAAGTGTATACGAAATGGAATATACTCCAAGTTGTAATGCCATAGCCGCTGCCTTGCTGAACGTGTAGCAGTATCTGTTCCACCAACAGTTACTCACATACTGCTCCCGAATAGCCCAAAGATGGGCATCAGCTTTATGATTGCTTACCTTTTATGACTTTTGGCGTGCCTCAACCATTACCTTTAACTTTCAGCAGACTGGCTCTCCACGCTACTGGGTTCAATGGCCTGCGGGTGGCCAGGCTTATGCCAGCACACATTAGTATAATATTATATTTTAAGATGTGAAGTAATGCTGGAAAAAGATCTACGTTAGCTGATATTGGTGTTTTGTATCACGATATATATTGTAGAAGATATACTAAGTCTAATCAAAATTGTGATAAGTGCATCACTTTAGATTTTGGTAGTTTGACACACTGAATTCGGAACATTCTATAACGATTGGGAATTCTTCTTCCAAACTACTACTTTTCGTATTCGCTTATATCCTATCCTAATGTGCGAACTCAAAAAAGAATCTGCAAAAAAGCTTCGGCATTTATACGCTTAAAATCAGCCCTTGAGCGTGGACTTCAGTTTGGAAGATGTAAGTCTTATGCATATAAAAAAGATAGCCATGATTTTCTTCATATAGGTTTTTCTTAAAAACAATACAAAAGAGTTTGCGTCAAGTATTAGCAGATGTTAGCTTTTTAAATGATGTTAGCATTTCTATAAAATTTAACTTTAAAAAATGCGCTAATTTCTTTACTATGCAAAAAATGTAATAACCACCATCTCCTTTGCTGTAAATTTGGATTATGATTTATTAATTACGATTAAAAAATCTGATATTATGTAGTTATGATAATTAAACTTGCTAGCTAGCTAGCCTTGATTTTAAACTGAAATCGACTTTTAGAAGTCCCACAAAAACTTGGAACTTCAAGATTATTATATGAATTAAAAAGTCATTTTATGTACCTGAAACACCTACATTTTCAGACAAATCCAAATCGAAATTGGGGTGGTGAAGCCTAAAAAACTGCGATATAGCAACTTTAACGACCATGACATTAGCTTTAAAGAACATCACTCTTAACCAATGATCTTTATGGTTCCAGAATTTCATTGAATGTATACCTTTATTCTAGTGTTCAATTTTCCCTGGTCCATCCCTTTTTATCAATTTTCAATGCGCACGTATTTGGAATGTCAATCATATATTTGAAACGACTTGATTTTTACATTCATTACATTCATTCTTAAATTTAAACAGATTATTGTCCATGTTTTTATACTCGTATAATCTAATGCTACACTTTTGGAGCTATAATGTGAATAAATTTGTTTTTTATTCAAATTTAATTCTTTTCAATTCAGCAAATTGGAACCGACTTGAGCTCTATACATTATTTGTATTTTATTTGAATTTCCTATGAAAAGAGAGTTACATTTTTTAGTTATAATTCTAAAAGATACCCTGATTTTCGCCTAGGAATATTAGGAATAATTGTAAAAAAATCTAAGCTAGCTAGCCAGTCTTGATTTTAAACTATAAAAATAGAAAAATGTCGATGTTCTTAACAGAGTAACATCAAAGTGTAGCAAAGAGAATTGTGGATATGACTTTAAGAATTCGAGACTAACTGACAGATACAAATGTTAAATTAACGGAAACGTTGCGAGAGAGGATCGCACGTTGTTGATTGTAGTTTTTAGGTGATCCTTTAGGCATGAGGCAAGACAAATTCCCTTGTTCAATATTTAGGTCGAAACCTTAAAAATAGCATACCGCAGATTAAATCCTCGAGTTTCATTTATTAATTATTTTGTAATTTACTACAGGAAATAGTTGCCTTTTTAAATAAAAATCTTTTTACTTTACGCCCTGTGCATCTTTTTGTTTTAACTACAAACTAAGGACATTGTCCCATTGTACAAAAGTGTATGCCCACCCGCTTGACCATCTGGATTCTTGGCATTACTTTTAACTTCAATTTAAATCAAATGTGAGTGCTTTCAAGCCGCTTAGGTCTAGTATAGTATTCTTACCAATGCCCTGGAGTGCCCCTACATACAAACATGCCTACCTACATACATATCCTATGCATATGTGCTATTTTTAGGCCTGGGCCATAAGAGCAACGGATGGTTGGTCTGTGAACTTTTGCAAATATCCAGCTGTGAATTATGTGTCTGCATAAATTACCAGGCAAGGAATTAATCATTCTTTATGCGGACCGAAGCTTGGAGCTTGAGCTTCAGCTGAAAGTGCAGCCGATAAAGTATAGAACTGTTGCTGTTCTTGCCCATTAGCCTTAAAACTCAAACAATATCCGCAGACAAATCCAATCCATTTTACATTTATGTGTGTACATGTGTGTTAAATGTGATGGGATTTCCTATAGATATGGCATACATTTTTTTTTTTAATTTCGAGTATATTTTAATTTCGTGCAAGTAAAGAACTTTCGCTTGCAGATTATTATTTAAATTCTTTTGGTAAATGTCGAAACAATGACAAGCGCTGGGTGCTCTCGTAGAGCAGTTTGCATAAATTTGGTACAAAATATTATCAGGAATTGATCGGAAGCCTCTGTTATGTCGATTCGGGAGGACACATCATACAGGCAGGCAGACGACAAACAAACATACATACATATACATATGTACAAACATATGGCACTTATCTACAACATATGTATGTATGTACGTGTGTTATGTACATATGTGTAAGCATTTATTGCCATTTCAAAGATCATGCTGATCGTGGAGTAGTGGTTGTAACCTATAATTGATACGTGTTGCACAGCACGCAAAGACAAAATCTGCCTTGGAGCTGTTTACACTGGCACGGCCACGGCCAAGCAATAAAAAGTAATCCTCAGTTCCAAGTACCAACATCCACAAATGTATGTATGCATGTATGTTGGATCTTTGTAGGTAGAGCCTGAGCATCTGCTGTTACACGAGTAGGGCGTGGTGTTCCCTGGATGCAGACAAAACGCCCGCTCAATATTTGCCGCCTGCTCTGTCTGCAGTTTCATTGCTTAAATGTCAAGAAAATCACATGTCCACCCTCGTTAAGCTGTTTGTGCAATTTCATTGCTGAGCACAACACTGGACTGGACCAGAAGAAACATAGGACGGCTTCCCTCAGCCAGCCAGATGTAAAGTATTTTATAATTTAATTTTCACATGCCTTGTTGACTGGCCGCCGGACGACCTATGCGTAGTGCTGCCAGATACATATGAGTGTGTGTACGGTTATCAAGTGGGTGTTGCTATCGAATATTATCGATTATTTTAAGGCTGCAACCATAAATCTGTGCGTTAAAATGCACAACGACGCCCGCTGCGTTGGATTGGCCCTTGTGTAATATACTTGCAGAAAAACAAATGACTCCGGCGACACAAACTACGTTTTCCTGTGTAATGGCGTCGACATGCCACCTGTCAAATACATCCTACAGCAGCAGACAAAGAGGCTAGCGGTTCCAGCTAGGTGCCAAAGCTCTTAACCACTAAAAATGTGATTTGTCTACTTTTAGGGTGGACATTATTTTTTATTTTCAACTCTTGGTTCGTTAGACCAACTGTTGCTCGTTTCAGACCAAATGAAACACCTCCAAGTTTGATACCTTACAAATCTGTGTGTCATTTGTAGCTCCCTAAGATCCATTGTTGCTGATGGAATTCGGCCATCCCAAAATCTTCTAGCCATGTGTCCAAATTTAACTTAACCACATTTGGATGCCAATATTTTTCTTAATTTGGCAAATTCTGTATAATAAAAAGCCTGCATAAGTTAAGCTTCTCATCTCTTGTTGCTGGGAATTGCCACAGACTCCCTATTGTTTACATGTACTTCAAGCAAGATCGTCCTGCTTTGACTACATGTGTTCCAACCTGTGACCAGTTCCAGCTTGTATGCACCAACGAGATATTCAAGAAATTCATTAGTCTCCCGTCTCGGATTTCGGTATTGAAAATATCGCAGAGACAGTACAGAACTTAATTTACTGCTTAACCTAATCTTAGGGCTTTTATAGGGGCTACTTGTGTGGAAACATGCATTGTTTATAATTTTTGCTCCCCTTTACAAGCAGCTTCCGACAATGCCTTATCCACTTCTTATAGTAGACCTTAGAAGTATGAATATTGTATCTTCGAGATATCTAAATCTAATCGTGAAACATGCACAGAAAAATTAAAACATATGTGATGAATTATGAAAATGCCGGTTGAAATAATTTGTTGGATATCGTGTGATACTCAAGGTAAGTGTTACTCTTTGTAAGTTTTCAATTCGGCAAGAAAGCCAGTGTGTCACTCTAATGCGCGTGCACACATAAGACGTAATTAATGGGTAAACTAAAGACCCATTCTTCGCCTCATCCTGCTGCAATTTCTGGTGGCATCTAAATTGTCAAGCAGCCTATATAGCTACTGTCGGGCCCGGGTACGCTTAGTGGATGGCATGCTTGCTAAGGTGCTGACACTAAGCACTTATCAGCCAGCCGACTGCCGCTCTTCTTGGAGTTGGACAAATTGCAGTTGTCGACATTTTTGTCATCATCATCATCAAAATAATCATCATCGTCGTTATCATTATTATCGCAGTTGTCCCGTTTTACCTGACTTTCTTCGCGATATTTTGTGATATTTATGTAAATTATTATAACTATGAATATAACATATTTTGTATACCCTGCATTTGATGCCTTTACGGCTTCGATGACAGAAGTCCAAAAAATCAATGTGGACTGTCCTCGCAACTTAATCTTACCGATAATAAAACTAAGACCATAGATTGTGGAATGATCAAAACGCTTTTCTCATTCATTGCAGAAAATTCGAAAAATATATTTCGTTGTGTTTTAGCTGTGTTTGTGGAAACCTAGTATCCATCTTCTTCAAAATGTTAATTTTATTGGACTTATTTTGTTTCAGCTTTGTCGCCGCATTTATTTACATTGAGTTTGGAAATTATATCCAAAGAAAAATTTTGCGAACTCTGCAAAGATATTCGATTCCGCTCGATAAATGCTCTTAAATAAATGAATTGAAATAGAGAAGTGGTGGGCTTGTTCGAAGCATGAAGGGAGCAGAGCCCTGTAAACACAGTTTTATGTTTTTTATGAGTTGTTACCAATTTATTTGAATACCCTCCGGCATTCTTATTTATACATAATATAAAATCTCCTTAATTATGCTGTCATCGCGCTAAAGTTGAAGTATGGAGATATCTCTATTAATATAAAGAGAACAGGAACCCACAGTTTATAACTAAATCCGAACGGCGGTGTCTTTATTTAACAGAGATTCACCTGGGCAAATGGCGTTTGTTTGGTAGCGAGTCAGTGCACCAATGCTGCTGCGGAGAAACGAACTTTTGACCGACAACCACATTATTTATGCTTATAATGATTGTATTTTAAATTCCAATTTCCACAATATTTTGATGATGAGAATGAAAGATCTTTTTGTCCGCGGGAACGCTACAATTAATTCATACTGTTAGTTAATTTTGGACATACTCTCCATTATATGAGCCCGTAAGAACTTTACGAATAAATTATTAAACAACAGTATTACCAAAAAATACAATTTAAAAAAAATCACCCACCATAATTAAAGTAGATAACTAAGTTTCAGTATTTTAATTAAAACGATTTTTCGCTAAAAAGATCGAGTAAATGCCCATAATTTTTTAAATTTTTTAAATTTATATTCTAAAGCGTGAACAATATGTTTATGTTAAAGCAAGTTACTTTTTTTTACCAAAATATGGGGTAGAACAAAAAAACTACTGCAATTTTTGGAATCTGGGCGCTTAAATTTATGCTATTTATGAAAAAATTAAATTTGAATAAAAATACAAATTTATTCACATTATCGCTCCAAAAGCGTAGTATTTTATTATACTACGAGTATAAAAATTTGGACACAAATCCATTTAAATTTAAGAATGATCACGAATGTAAAAATCAAGACGTTCTAACTATTTGATTGACATTTCAAATACGTGCGCATTTAAAATTGATAAAAAGGCATGGACCAGAGTATATTGCACACTAGAATATAGGTGTATATTCAATAAAAGTCTGGAATCATAAAGATCAGCTGACAGCTCCTAGGAAAATCCTTTTAAGGCAATTCAAAATTGATTTACATTTTTTGGTTAAGAATGATGTTCGTTAAAGTTTATGTCGTGATCGCTAAAGTTGCTCGACTTGGATTTGTCTGAAAATGTAGGTGTTTCAAGTACATAAAATTACATTTTAAATCATATAATAATCTTGAAAACTTTCCAAGTTTTTGTGGGACTTCTAAAAGTCGATTTACATTGGATAGGACAAACCAAGGCAATGTTCACTTTTTGCTATGGAATTCATTTTTGGACCTGAACAGATAATTTTCGATCAATTTCCGTGTCCAATTTAATCCTTGCCAAAACAAATTTTTGCTATAGAGTGCATTAAAAAATTACCTTCTGGAGTAACATAGACCAACTCATAATTTTTGACCTCTAGCGATTTGTAGATTCAATAATGCTCTTTCCGATTTCGTCTCTTATGAACGGCCATCTCTTTCGCCTTCTTAACTTATCTTGATTCGCCAACTCGCGCATCTTTGACTAATTACGAATTATGAACCCCTATTTGGACAACGGTGATATTTTGGTAGGTTTTGTTAAAAAATGTCTAAACTTTTTTGCTACCTACCTTCTGTTTCTAACTTTTTTATTGTAAATCGAAGTTCCTAGCCAGCCCCATATTTGCGACGAAGCACATCTATAAAAAATTCCCCCATTAGGCTAGGGATGCGGAATAGTTTCATATTTTATTTTCCTCGCTCTATTTTAATATTTCCTGATAAGTATTGATAGATCACTAGTATTATTCATTGGAATATGGCGATGACGATCAAGTGTTAAACAATTAGTAATTAAGTATTGTGCAATGACATGAGACACTACATTTCCTAAATTTAACAATGATTAATTACAAAATCAAATAGACTTAGTTGTACCCCTTAAATAATAATAATAAATAAATCAATTCAAGAAAAATTCACGCTTTAAAGTTCAATATTTTCGCTTTTCCGTATAAATGTGTTTCAAATTAAACTTCAATAACTATTTGTAAAAAAAAACATATAAATAGCTAGAATCTTATTCTGTTGACGCGTAACTTCTACAGTTTTTGATTTTGTGAATCACACCATAATTCCTCAAAAAATCAAATTTAATTCTAATAAGCCTTTAATCAGAAGAGTTATTAATTCAAGTCTTATTTTTAAACAAATCACATTATAAGTTGTTCAAAATCACTTTTAACCAATCCGAAAATATTATTTGTAAACTTTTTATGACCTTTTTTGTTATAAAAAATAAACTTTTTATGTCTTTGGAAAATCGGTTTTCTGGAAATCGACGGCGTATGGTCAAATTGATTGATTTTTGAATCGACAATCTATTATATATTTATCATATGGCGGCTAACATTGAGACATTTTTTTGTGTACACAAAAGAAATCCCCAACCGTTTTCCAAAAATATGGACTAGTTCGACATAATTCCAATGGTTTTCGCACAACCAAATCTTAATAATTGTAGCGTTAAGTTAAAGGCGGGCTCAAAGTGGAGGCACTTTGAGAAAGAGACCGCTGGCTAAGATTTCACTTTTGCTGCCCAACCATCGACAGCTGCTGTTGGCCATTGCCACTGGATGCACATTAACCATTACAAGTATAACCATTGTTATTCAACCAAATATTTACAATAAAAATTCATAGTTTTCGTTAGGCATTGCCTGGATGGACAGATGGCTGGCCGGTTGCTTGGTTTAAGTTTTTGGATACTTCGTGGGCTATTGCTGTCCGGCTGGATGGTTGGATGGCCAAGTTACTGCTCCATTGCCTGAAAAAATTGCACTTTACTACATTCTTCGGGCTACTTTGCAATTTTGCTGATGCATTTGAAGTTTTCCTTAAAGTTGGCGGCTCGGCTCGACTTGGACTTGGTCTTTGGCTTTAGCCTCGTCATGCTTTCTTTGTTTTCCAATTTTTTAATGTGCATTGTATACAACTGCTGGAATATATACTATATATATATATATATATATATATACATGCATATGAGCAATTATGTATATACTCCAGCAAGCTGTTGCATGCGGCGTAGTTTTTCCCTGCGCTAATTACGCTGAGCTTTTATTGTTGTTGCTTTTGTTGCCGTGATTGATTGCAATGCGCTGCTCCCATGAAGCGTGGCACGTGTTGCGTTTTCTGTTTCAGTTTCTAGTGTTGCAGCTGGAAATGGTGGCAAGTGCAGAGACTACGCAGACTGTGCAGTGGCTCAATTGAAAGTGAAACTTTTACTTTTCTAAGTTGTGCGAGTTGGGCTGCGATCGGCAAAGATCTTGTTGTGCGTCCATATCTTGTTGGCTGCGACCTGATGAACGTTGAACATTTTAAAATGCCTGCAACTTGCACTTTTGTCAGGCCGAATCTTTGGTAATTGACCTCATTAATGTGGCAGTTGTTCTTGTTGCTGTTGTTGTTAAGATAAGGCGGCTAGGATAGGGTCGGCCGGTAAAAATTAAATGCAGAAACTTGCCACACGACGTCTGTCACTAATTTAGCCAGTGCAGCAAGTTTGTTGCACTGCAGCTTATCGATGCTAATCAAATGGCGGCCCTTAAGCCTCCGGACAAGCGTGTAACGTGGATGACTGGATGCCGCCGCAAGACCTGCTTAGTTCTGACTGCTGCCAGACATGGTCCTAAATTGCTTAGCCTCAGCAAGCCAGATCGCTGCATCGTTCCATCGTCAAATCGTCGCGTTGAATCTATCGCATCCAACAATCGCAAAGCGCTAACGAGACGGTACTAGCTGACGAAGTTAGTTGCAACAGCGTATACTTCTACAATATACAGAGGATACTTGCCACATTACTGCTAACTCTGCGCACAATAGTGGTGGTGTCTGCAGTTGTGCAATTGAGCAACTTGAACCTGAACCTGAGCCAAAGCTGCAACTGAAGCTGCAGCTTGAGTATCTGTAACTTTTTGCAGCTATCTAAGCCATAAATCTTTGATGGCGGTGGCACGTCGTGCGGGCGTTTGTTTTTTTTGTTTTTTTTTTGCGCTTTTGGTATGCCACTTGATTTAAAGTTATGCGTCATTCAGACTGGACAGCTGGCTATTGGCAAACAGCTGACTATGTCTGTCTCCAATGGGCTAATGTCACACCCAACTAGAATTTCAGATGATACGCAGCTAGGCAGCTAACTAAGTGCGCCGCCCGATTATCTTATGGCAGTAGTAAGTAGCTGCTTCTTGCAACCCAGCCAAATGCGACCCACATACGGCGCTCGACTCGTTGGCCAGATTTCGCAATGCAACGCAACTCAACTGGTCCGACAATACCCAGCTACATATGCATGTGCCAACTGTGCCTGGACTGCCGCCTGATCTTGCTTAAAGTATTTCCATTGCTACAGCAGCAATAAATTTCAATTTGCTTTTTAGTTGCATGACTGACTGCTTGGTTGGTTCATGGCTTGGTTGTTTGGTGGACTACTTGGCCAGATCGTGCGACTCGGACGGAGGTCCGGCTACTGATAGTTGGGTCGCCGCCTGGCAACAATGAGCTCAGGCAAGAGCAATAGTCTTAGCAGCAACAATGCAATATATTGTTAAAATGATAAAAATTCGATTATATTCAGGTGTGAAACTTGCATACCTGTACATACAGCCTCCATAGCTGCTTGCTTATGTTATGTACTTACATATTCGATATGTACATATTCGATTACTTACATTTACAGCAGCATTTTACGCTTTTTGCAGAACGCTACTCATTTACAACGACCGCCCTGCTTTGAAATGGAACGAGCGTCGCATTGCTCGCAGTGTGCGAGCGTAATCCCCCACTATTGCATATTATCATAGGAACTGCTGGCGCGCCAAGATGTATGTTTGTATGTATGGGCTTGACCCAAGGCAGGAACTGCAGCTAATTGTGAAGTCGACTTGACTTTATCATTGGCTTGCGTTCTGGTTGTGCAGATTGCCGCCGCCAGTCTATTGGCATCCTTTTCCAACCAAACCCAACGCCTTTTTACCCACTGTGTGTGCCCTTGTTGGTCATTAATCATGCTCCTAGAGAGACAAGCGAATAAGTTACAGCCGGGTTGCTGCCTTGCTCTAACTCCAGATTGTGGCCCAAAAAAGGCAAACGTCTTAGAGAAAGATATACAGAGAGAAAAAAAACAACCTACCTATGCACACACCAGGGCGCTTAATTGGATGCACACCATCGATCCAAAAGAAGACAATGAAAAAGAACTGCAAACCCTGGCACAGTAGAAAAAATGCCACATCTAATTTGATTCATGTTCGCCATGTCGAAGACGCTGTGCCAGCCAGCCAGCAACTTTGTAAGAAACTTTGCAACTTGCAATGGATTGGTGTCATAATTGAAATGTTTTCAGGCGCATTGCAGCACGCTGCACGCGATCCATACGAGTCTATCCGTAATCAGATGCAGATGCCGATGCAGCACGAGCACATCGCTTCAGTGCACCCATTGATTGCAACGCAGGCGTTAAAAGTATTGTGTATTACCTGAAACGGTCTCAGTAATTAAATGTGATTTCACTTTTTGTAACATCCAGCTCTCTCATAACTAAGGGTGCATCTTCGAAAAAAAAAGTAATTTGACAACCAAATGCTTGAGTTTCTGGTCTGGGAGAAACCGTCAATAATCATTAGCACTTTACCACTTTAGCGCTGTGTAGATTTCCCTTTGAGACGCCTGAAGGAGCGAGCGAGCATCTTATGGCATCATACATTCTTAGCAGCGGACGTGTACCCAAGTACGTAACTAACAATTTATTTAATACGAACTATGTGGGCTCAATCAATCTGCCTGGAACCTGATGACGTTCGTCGTCGAAAGCACAAGAGCTGAGCACCCTCAGCGACAACTCGAAGCGTGTATACTCTATTGAATTATGAGTGGGATTCAAAATAATTGTGCATGGTTTCCGGGAGAGAAAAAAAAATTTATAAAATATATTCTCCTCACTACAAAGGTGGAGTAGGACGATATCTCAAGTAAAAGTTGTTCGAAGAGAAGAGGGACCCTTCAGTTAATAACTGAATTCAAAGGAGCGTGATTCTTTGCAAGCTATACAAGATTGACGATCGAAAACGAAAAATTACATATCCGAACTGTTAGTAAAAATTTGTTTTCAAATATTGGCTGGCATTAGTGGTAGTGTATTCGCCCCTGAAACCGATAGTCGGAAAATCGATTTACCGCAGCTGTACTGGTGTATTCACCTAGCAATGTCAGAGCGATCAAATATACGCTGTGTTGTACTGTACGTAAAGATACAGCCATTCAGATTCGGCTATAAACTGTGGGTCCCTATTCTCTTCGAAAAGCTATAAATAGAGTTAGTTTTTTTAATGCAGTTTTAAGGTATAAACTTCACCGAACCGGGAACTCGAGCCGATTACATTTTGCTTGAACAACTGCTGCTATTTTTTTTATAATATGATTTGTAGTCCCGTCGAGATTTCTTTAAACCTCAAAAAGACTCAAAAAAGAGTTACAATGTAGCTTTGTTGGGCCTTGGCATAAAGCAAATATACCTCTTAGGAAAAGACACAGCTGTCGGCCCTAAGGACAGCGTTTGCTATACCGTAGCAACTATTGTGGAGAAGCAACAACAAAGTCTCTACACCAACACAAACGATTATTTCGATCCTTCAATTCTGCCGCAGACAGCGTGTCGAATGTGTCACGTCCCGATGTGGCAGAAGTGCCGCTAAGCATTTAGCGGTTGCAGCATTTGAAGTGCTTGGAGGGGGTTAGTGGATGCAGTGCATATTGGACTTTCTGTTAATAAAGCCATATAAATATATATTACTTTGATATCATAACTTAAGGTTTGGAGCTACGTTCGATGTTGACGAGAACCTTCTTGCCAGCCATGGTGCATAGTGTATGTCGCGACACCCACGCAGTGCCCAAATGTATGTATCTGCAATACATACGAGTCCACTGGTATCCGGGTACACATATTTTACATAAATATAGATGCTACTATTAACTGTTGGTTCGTGTCTGGGTTGGGCTGGGCTGGGCTGGGCTGAAGGGGTCTGTGCATTTAATGCTTAGGAACAATTAGCCACGGTTGTGGCTAAAACATGTAGCAAAACGTGGGCATATCCAACTAGCCATTGTATGGCATAGCCCAACTTTCTGGATGGGGGATGGGTTGTGGCCATTGTTTTCTTCCAGCGTTCATGTGTGTCTGTGTGTGTCTTTTGGCAAAGACTGCAGTCCAAACATCTAACAATAAAAAGCCTAACAAGGTGCCAATATCTTGAAAATTTTATCTTTCTGCACATAAAACTCAAGAGGATCATAGTAAATCAGTCTGTGAACGTCTAAATGGAGGTATGTATGTATATGTATCTGTAGGTATGTACAAGAAGCGTCTAAGTCGGTTAGCAAGCTGCTATAGGTAGTCGGTAATGTGTAAGCTTAACTCTTCGCTTAGGTCTGGCGGGAACGTGGTTTATTACTATATACTTATACATATACATACTTACCTATATAGACGCACACTACAAGGGATTTACGAGCAATGCCGGCGATGTAAAAGAAGAAATATTCGATGGGCAGGCAACGATTAAAACGGACGCTTCACGCATGCGCACACACCAATACGAATATTCACACTCACACCACAAACACACACACACGCACACACATATAAAGAGTTATATACATATATACAAATCCATAAAAGAACGTTTGGGGCTGGCACATTGTCATGGGCCAAGTTTACACCGCCCGGTATGTGACATTTGGCGATCTTCTGCCAAAAATGGTCTCTAAGAAAAAATATGTTTTTCTTTGTTAGATTAAACAACGTCAACAGAAAATAACACTTGAATGCTATTTTAAATTTTTTTCGAAGTCCTCAGAAACTTTTTCGGTTAAAATTTAAGTATAGAATATATTGATATATATAATATAATTCTTTACTGATGCAGATGTTCTTGGGAAGAATAACTCTTTGCATATTGGAAAAAGCGCCCTCAAATATATGAGAATGTATGAAACATCAAAAATAAAGTGCGAGATCTCCAAAGTCACATAGACTGATAAGGTGACTAGAGCGCTCGAAACATCCATGTCCGCCTGCTTGTGTCTGTGTTAGTCTGCTTGTGAAAACACCTACAGCGCAGAGATTGTAAAGACCTATCAACTTTCCAAAAAAAAAAACGTGATTTCCGGGTATGTAAATATTTTACTTTCTTGATATCGGCGAAATATGTTAGCCCACATAGGTGTTTTGCACCACCAAAAGGAATAAGACATCATCCAAAAGTGTTGGATTATTCAAGTATTTTAGTATTCCCAATCACTGCGTCATTAGAATGAGTTGACTATATTATAGAGCTCTTATAGAGCAAATCTGTCATAAAAAGTATTTGGTTTAAAAGATATTGTTTTTGTTTGCTTTTCAAAATATCGTAATTAAATATATAATAAATTATATTTATATCATTTTTTTTTGCTTCGACAGAAATTGTGATGTATTTCTGTTTTTGAAAGGTTTTGGGGTTGAGGAATCGGTTATATGGCGAAAATCGGCAAAAAAAGAGAGGGATCTAGCTTCCCCGAGAATAAATAATTAAAGAAGTCGCGCGCAAAACAGGGGCGTGTAGTAATGGCCAACCAGAGTAAGAGTTTTGATAAATTTAAAATAAATTTTATATTCAAAGCAACACAAAACTTCTCAAAATGCTTTTCACCGAAGATCATGTTGATAGATGGAGGCATATTTAAAATAATTATAATTGTTTCAAAATTTTTCAAAGGCAGAGAAAAGTTTTTTTTTTAAACCATATGAACTTTTTGGTGGAAATGTTATTGCAAAAGTAACATAATACGAAAAGATATTTCAATATAATTTGCATAAATAAAAATGAAGATATTCGTTTTATAATTGAAAATATTACTTTTAAGAAGACCGTGTAATATTATCGGAATGCTTGAAAAGTTTTTGATCAAATGGGTTCGTTTTTGTGTTCCCCTTAATATATGTGACTACAAAACGACAAATTTAAAAACAACACATTTTTTCAGTTGAGACAGTTATGATAAAAAATGATATGGTACAAAGTATGGTTCCTAGTTCCGACTAGGAGCTATGCTCTGGCATAGGTCGGCAAACATATTCATATAGCCCGCCGCTAATTGAAGAACAAATCTGTTGGAGATCATTATCTCATCAAATTACAGCAATAAAACATTTGGAATTTTGAGTATTAGAACTGGTGTTTAAAAATATATATCTATTCAAGATCTGAAATTTCCAAGTTACGACATTCTGGACAAGATGCGTGCGAAATTGCTACGTTTTTGTTATTGCGAAATAACTAATTTCGATACGAATTGACTAACATAGAAAGTTCTTCAAATTGCATTTTCCCACATTCGCCAAATTTTCAAGTTATTCATTTGAAGATCTGAATAAATGTTTTCAAAAAAGAAAATGATTTTTAGTAAATTTTGATGCTGAGTGTATTCTGAAATAGCACAAGCGTGCTACAAGAAAGGCACAATAATATCGATAAGGCGTTGCTTTGGAAGGAAAATGTGCTGAAATAGTTTATTATTTGTTAGAAATTAAAAAAAAGGCGTCAAATTGTCTATATTAGGTTTGAATCCAACATATCTCGTAAATATTTAAATAAGACGAAATATACCAAGTCACTAGAACATAAATATGACTAGTTTTAGTTCATTCCCATTTCACATATGTGTGGCAACTGTGACAACCCGTGACATAGTGTAAACGCAGCATCAGTCGGTCGCTGCTTTAGGGTCGCCAAAGTCGCCGAACTGCAGCGCATGAATACATTGATGCGAATATGTTCGCATTGCACGCACGTGATTAAAGTGCATCCAGAAGATGCCAGGTTCACGGTTCCGTCGTCGCGCCGTCGTACTCACTGGGCAAAGCACGCATGCTTATAAATCAGAATTCACTTTTGGGTTTAAAAGCTGCAGCCGCACATGATGAAGGCAACGAAGACGGTGGCAGATGTGCCCTGCGATCTTTTTGGTCTTATCCAGCAAAACATACATAACAATAACAACAACACATACTGGAGCGCTTTGTAGGTATGAATTTAGAGGGTATATCTTGTGGAAATATGGGGGAAGCTGGGGAACCTGTTGCATACATATTGATAAATAAATAAATGTCCTAAGGCCTTTGTCTTTGGTCTGCAAGATTGTGTTGATCCTGTTTTTTTTCTTCTTTCTTTCGAACTTTGTGTTTTGGCAAAGTTCAATGATCTTGATGGGAAGAACGGGAAAACGCGTAACAAATTATGTTTTAGTTTTTAAACTTTGTAAGACTTTGGTTTTGGAAGTAGCTGGAGAATTTAATTTCAATCATTTCCATATTTGGTAAATAATAATAATAATGTTATAAATGAAAGAAGACTGAAAGGAATCCACGTTCGCGAGCTCCCTGAAAGGTAAAAAGTAATACAATGTATATTAATTATGCAGTAGGGATGACTGGAAAACTACCGCTTCTGTTATTGTAATATTAATCATCAAATTTGCTTATTGTCATATTTTTAAGATAGATCGCAAAAAAATATATTAAAAAAAAAATGTCCATGGCTTGTTTAAATGAAAAGAAGTTTGGGTAACGTCGTAAGTAATGCTGTAAGAATCAGGTTAGGAATATAGTGTTGTTATCGTGCTGAAGGAATGAAAGAGCCGGAGCAGACATAGAAGGTACTCAACTCACGCCAAAACCATCAAAATTGATGATGGAATGTCTTGAAAGGCTAAACTGGCGCGGCGAATAAAAGCAAGTCGTGTTATTTTTGATGGATCCCTTTGTAGACTCAGAACCCTTTTGCTGTGCAGGCACAGGGTACATTTCCTTGATAATTAGACGATAAAAAGCCTACCCCGACTTATAGAAGGACTTAAAGGAAGTTCAGTTAAAGAATTTTAATAGAATATCTAACAGATCACTAAAGTGACAACGTTTTTTAAACAAAACTCCCAAGTATATATTGGGAGCCTTTCAAGCGCTCATGCATAAGACAAGCATTGTTAGGAGTCATATAATACATGATAACGAATTATATCATATGAAGAAAAGCACACTAAATTTAATTGGAGTATGAGATAATCAGCCAGATAAAAAAAGTTGGTCATATAGGTCTGCGGGTCGCCAACAATAATAATAATAGTTAACTTTTTAGAAATACCTTATATCAGAGCTATTTTTATCATGGTAAAACATGACTTAAAGTATGAAAACAAATAAAGCCGATATAGATCCAGCTGTCAGTTTTTCACTTTTTATTTTATAAATTACTCCTCGATGTCTCATGACGTCAAATATACTTTCTGTTTGGTTATTTCAAGTGCCCTAATTTTGTCTTACAATACTATGTATAACGACCAACGACCAGCCCATAGTGGAACTATTAACTTTAGTAACAATCAATCTTTAATGATATGTTTACTTGGGCCCCAGTAACTAATCAATGAACAACTTTTAAGACTAACAGAAGATTGGCACATTGAAATCAATACAAAAAAAGGCCTCCGCAAGACCTAGCAAGATCTGTACTTTAATACATTCCTCATTGTGATCGCCGGCCGTGCAGTTAGATATCAATAGCCTGTTTTATATATGCGCTCTATTTTGGAACTGTAGTTTTATATATTTTATTGTATGATATTAAGTAGTTGTCATAAAAGTAATATATATACACATATATAAGTCTGACATAATAGGAACTTTATTTGTAATCTCCTTTTACTTCGCATATCACTTTGTCTTAACGCTTGTAAGCACAAACAATTTGTAAAGATTCTAAAACGATTCTTTTTTATTATTCTTATTTAGACTTAAATGATAATATTTTGGTGCATATCATTAAGATTATCGTGCCACATGACCACATTTAGTAATTTTGTGCATATTTTCACGCATCTTAAATTACATACGAATTGGACATTCGACTCATTTTGTTGATTCCGACTGGACAGACTATCTCTCCCTCGCATTGTAGATGCAGAACAAATTTAAAAATGTTACCCACCTATATTTTTCTAAAAATTTCGCAAGTTAAATTCTGCCGTGCACGACTTCAGGATACAATGGTTATGCAAAAATCACTTAAATTGCTTAATCCAACAAATGAGGAGTTTTTTGCTTAAATTTGACTTCAATTAATCTTGGTAAAGCATTAGAAAACACAAAAACCTTTAAAAAAGGATTGTAATGAGGATCATAATATTTTTTAAAACAAATTTTACAAATCAATTCTGTGAAAAAATCTATTTTTTTTAACGATTTGCGCTGTGAGAGTTATATGACACAGCCACATTTTGATTAATTTCGATGCATTGATTGAGAATACTTTATTCTGAATCTGGTAAACTTATGGTAACTAAAAAATTTGGCAAATTTTTCGAATTGAGAAAATGCAAGAAACAAATCTAATATGCAAGTAATCATAAAAAACCTTGCATCTTCATAAGGCTAAGGATGTCAAGAAACCCAATAAAAATGATCAACACCATAAAGTACAATCTAAATAGTTTGAAATAACTGCTTATTCGCGCAATCCAATAATTCTAATACCATGTTGGTAACCATTCTCTGTAGTCCATACACTATGTTATTCTGTTGACCTTATTAGTTTGAATTTTTCGTATTATTGTTTGTTTTTAGCAATTCCAAAAACATTTGAAATTTAGGTTTGAAACAAAAAATTAGCATATTTTATTCCAATTGTGTTAGCTTTCAGAAAGTTTCGGCTAATTTTAAAATTATTTTGGTGAGAGAGAGAATACCCAATTGGCAGTGGAATAAGTTATTTATGTAGCATTATTTATTTATATCGATAACTGGTTTTTTGCATAAGAGTTTTTTTAACACATTTCTTCAGAATTAAGCAAATGATTTCTTCTAATAGTACACTGTTTCACTTTGAACAATTATTAGGTAATTTTATTTTATTCAATCTTTTAGTTGTTCTAATCTAAATAATAGAGACTTACCCTTACAAGGATCATTGTGCAATTATACATCATATGCCCTCTGTTGGATCAAAGGTGCCTTTTTCAGATCATTTTCTTATAAAGATTATTTTTTTTTTGAAACTTTGCTTATTTGGCACATAAAGCGCAGATAAGTTTATGAAGTCTGTATTTGAGATTCTTCCAGGATTTATAAATTTAATATGTGTATGTTATCTGTTATTGCGCTGTGTCCAATTTTGGCATATTTCCCGTCAACATATCTGTTGGTATCTCGCGAATAAATTCTTCAGTACGTAAGGCATATTAATCGTATCAACTTTTAAAAACAGTGTTCATCAAAATTAATTTACTAAAAAATAAGCTTTTTTAATTATTGATTTTTAATTGTCTATCCTCTTTTCTGTCTGGCTCCTCTCTAACAAGAGAACAAATTAGATCTATAGGGAGAGTCAGATTATTAATACATATTTTTATCCATATTTTCTTGCTACTTTCTTTCAACATTTTATTTAGTTTTTCTTGTGATATGAAATCAATTGCATGTTGTTGAACCAATTAAAATATATAATTCAACAAAATTTGTTTAAACAAATCGGTGATTAAATGTAATTATCAAAAAATGAAATTTTAAATATTATTCTATTCATTTGTCAAATAACTCTACCACAATACCGGCTTTGCTAAAAACGAGCCGTCTCTTTTGTGAGCACAAGAAACGAATGATCATTTGAAAGATGTGATTATATTCTTTATGAAAAAGAAGGAGCAATTAATTACTTCAGTCATAGTTGTCCGAAAATTTTAATCAATTTGTAAACCTTAGTCATGGCTGTACTGTAAACTGTAAACCACCTTTAAGAAAACAAATTTTTGTTTCTTCGAAATTTTAATATACAAAAGATACAAAGTCAACGCTATCTATGCTTCAGTTTTGTTTAGCTTAATGTGGTTACCTAACATTAAGGCTCCAAAGACTATTTAAAACATTTGAGTAAATTCCACTCTACTAAAGTATAATCCAGTGAAAAATAGCTTGGGTTACAACTATAATCTAGCCTGGTTAAATATCTCCAAAGAGAGCGCTTAATATTTTATGACATTTGACCCTTTTTCGGTCGCTTGCCGTGTAGCAAATAAATAAGCAGTTCAGTTCATGATGTCCCACAGGCAGAGAAAAGCGCATAGCAGAACCGCGGATGGAACATTTGCAGTACCATCGTCACAGTTGTTAGAACACCGTTGTTGCTCTACGGGAGGGACGCTGACATATTTGTAGCCAAGCCGGCGATGACGACGACGATGACGACGACGTAGACTTCGACGTACTGGCGGCATTTGCTAAAAACTGACCACCGCAGATTTTAAAATCATTTCAAATCAATCAGCATGCTTTGAGGATGCAGAATAGGCGCCGTTCATACCAACTAGTCAACCAGAAGAACGAGATGTTTGCGCACTTTTAAGGTCAGCTCTTTGCCAGTGTCTACACTGAGTTCACAGGCCCAGGGCCGCGTAAGTACATAAACATATATATATATATATATTTTTTTTTTAACTGCAAATATAATATACTGATTCAAATGTCGGACGCAGCACAAGAAAGTTAACCTACAACACAAGCGATCTTGGCCCCCGGGTTCGGGGATCTAATGAAATGTGAGCTGGCGGTTCAAAAGGTTTGTCTAATTGAGTGTTTGGCTGAACACGAGCCACAGGGCCTCGATCTGTTCGCCAATCTGTGTGCGCGTACTCTTTAGTTATTAACGCAACCGTTCAAGTATGTCCAAAACGAGAAATTTGAAACCCACAGCATTGACCTGGTCGCTTAGTCGCCTGGCCGAGGGGCCTGGCAACAGCACAGGGGTTAAAACTCAGAACCAGTTCATAGTAAATGACTTTGAAGTATATGTGTGACAAGCTGATTCTTAATCGATGAAGCCTCATGAAAATATCTTGGCCTTGCATATACTTAGCTGTATTTGGATTAGGTTTCGCATTAACTTCAAACGCTTTAATTACCAATATCATTTGTTAAATAATAAAGTTTGATATCGCTTATAAAGTTTACTGAACTACACAAGATATTTCGAAGACAAGCACAATCACTTCATTTATTTGTACAAAAGTTTTGAACTCTGAAAGCCATTCCCTGCGACACAATAACTTAAATAACTGTCTCCGTCCATACCGAAACAATTATATACCAATATGTAGATCGAGATCAAAATGGTGTCATACAATCGCTTTGTTTAACGGATGCCTTTGTTAACAGCTTGTTTCGGGCCAGAGCAGCGTTATTGACCATTAGAGCTGCATGACATTGCCAATTCACAGCCAAAATCCATTTTAGCCAAAAATCATGTGAAGGAAAGTGTTCTAATAGCTGTTCAGCTCGAACATTTTGGTATGAGTTGCAAGTTGGCCAAGTCAAACTTGTCTTAAGCAAGCGCAACAAACCAAAGCCAAGTCAAGCCAAAGCCAAGCTTAGAGCAGACAAACTCAGTACGCAGTCGACAGTTGAGTTAGTAAGGCGATGTGAGCGGACGCGTTTTGATCGTGAAACGCCAAAGACTAACTATAGCTCCACGACTCCGAACGAGTAATACGAACCGTAGCGCGTAACGTGTGCCGCAACAGACGTAAGCAGTGGGTTAGTGTGTTGGAAAAGTCGATCCATGGGTATCGATGTGTAGCTGTGATTGCCAAGTCATATAAAATAGAACGCAACTGCGTTCAGCAGTTTGGCTCCTGGGCATGGTGCAACGCGTGCGTCGTACGGCCGCTAAGGCCAAGACGAAAACCGCGACGAGCTTTAGATTCGTGACTAGTGCGCGATTGCAATGTCTCTTCTTATGTTTCACGTGCTGCCTTTCCTTGACCTCCGGTACACAGGCGCTGGCGCAAGCCCAAGCTCCACGAAAATCAACTGCAAACAGCAATTCGAACAGTGCAACTGGCGCCTTGCCCACCAGCAAGATGCCGGCTACATTACGCGTGGGCAGTGAACAGTGGCCGAAGCGTTCCGTTGCCGGCAGTAGTTCTAGTGTAAATAGTTTAACCAACAAGCCACAAAGCAATAATATTTGGCGACGTGTGCGTCTCGTCACTAGCGGTACGGTATTACAGGACCGAAATGCTTATCAAGTGCTGAAGGCAAATGCTAGCGGCAGCAGCACGACTACAACAAGCACAGTTCCGCCCACAATTGTAATATCAAGCACATTGCGTACAACATTAGCGCCGTCCCGTCGAGTATCGAAACAGCTGCTTCGCAGAGAAGATCTCAATGTATTTGAGCCAGCGCAGTTAGGTGTAAATGTATCGAAGGCGGCACGACTGGAAATGTCCACAGAGTTTTTTGTGGTGCCTACTTTGGCACCCAGCAGAAATACATCAGCGGCGTCTTCAACTGCACCCTCACGTACGGGCGCGAGAGCACGTGGAGTTCCGTCGTCAACACACAGCAGCACACGCTTAGGAACTCGCTCAGGCGGAGGCTTTGGTGGTAATGGAAATGTGGCAACGCCACCCACCATTGTGTCAACGACGCAACTGCCATTTGCGGGTTTGCGCAAGGAGCCATGGGTGGTGCCAGTGTTGGTGCTCTCCACGCTTACCATGCTCATGATGGGAGCCTTTGAGATTTTTGTACTTTTTAAAGCATGGCGTACGTCACCCTCGCGACGACATCTGTTTCTTGGCCAAATGCTATTACTGGGTTTGTTTGCTTGTGCGAGTCTGGGCGCAATTATCACTGCGCAGCCTTCCCTACTTAGTTGTGGAGCAATACGCTTTGGTGTGGGTGTTGCCTATGCCCTAGTCTTTGCTGCTCTGCTGGTGAAGTGTGTCTTTTTGATAAGCCTTAACGGAGGTGTTTACTTGCCAGCACCCTATCAGGGACTGCTGCTACTCTTTGCCGTACTCATTCAGGTGGCCATCGGTGCCCAATGGTTATTGACACAGCCACCGGAAATCTATACGACAAGCGTGCCAATAGTGGGCAGCGGTATTCTATCCTCAACAGTTGCCTCACAGACCAACTACACGGCTTTGTTCTACCCAACGTCATATACTGTGCTCGAGGGTACGCCAGAGATTTATACGCGCATTGCGCCGGTTAGCACCGTACTCATCCCACTCTGCAAGACACAGTTTGCGGAGCTGCTGTTTTCATTGATCTACATTGTGTTTCTGATCGTGTTCATCGCATTATTAGCCATCAAGTCACGTGGCATACGGGATAACTACAGAGAAGCCACATACATTGGTTTGGCCATAGGCGGAGCCATACCGATCTGGCTGGGTTGGACACTGTGCGGTCTAGCAGTTGCAGAACGTCATAAAGACGCTTGCATTGCCTTTGGCCTGGTAGCCACCTCAGCAACAGTGTTCCTTGTAATGTTTATGCCCAAGGGACGCCAGCTGGCGGCAATGGGCAAAGAGGGACTCTACGTCGAGGATCGTGAGGAACAATTTAGTTCGTTGAGCCGCGCTGGTTCGGGATATTCGCCTTCATTTTTTCACTTCAAGCCGATCAAGTACGGCGTAATGAGTGGCTGTGGGCTGCCCAACTCGACATCAAATGCAGGCAATGGCGCCAGTTCAAAGCATTGCGCCAATGCCAACAACGGCGGAGGTAAGTTGTTGCGCCACTTTTTCATCTTTTAATTCTTGGGTATTTGTCACAATTTCTGATGGATGCCGCCAAATGGCATTTTATGTTATGTTATGGATAGTTAGAGTCGGGTTGCCCCGCATAGCTGCCTGTCATATTTACTTAGTTTTGTAATAACTTTCTTTTCTGGCAAAGTGATTCCAAGACAGGCCTGTACTTTAAAGTTGAATTTTTTTTTTATTTTCAAAAATAAAGACACAAAAACAAAATCAAAACCAAGACAAAACAAAACTGAGGGGCAACCAAAAGCAAAAGTCTAAACTTTCGTTGGCAAACGGCAGCAGCCGGTGGCAAAAAAACGAAAACTAAAAAGTGGCGGGAGGGGCTGTCAGCAGCATTAACTGGGCTTAAAATTGTTTTGCCGTGGCATGTAATTGTTTGGTATATTAATTCCGACTTCAAGCGGTGTAAGCCAAGTGTAAGAAAATTAAAACCCAGGTGGCAACTATCTGGCAACGGATGGGCATGAGGCGCTTGAGTCGAGCTGCATGCCGTCTAGCTCAAAGTCAGTCTTCGCTCTGTGCTTTCGTTTTCGTTGTGAGAACACCAAGTCTTAGAGTGTCAGATGAGTTCGTTGTCTAAGTCTTTTGATTTGGAGCATAGTTTCTGGGAGACTTTCTTCGAATGCTTTTAAAACTTAATTCAATTGTTTTGCCACCTAAATATCCAAACACCAGAACAGTAGTTAATATAATAATTATTTTTTTTTTATTACGATAAAATATGTTATAATCTTTTGGCAAAGTGTTGGTAGCATTTCCAGTGGCTAAATTCAAATCGGTTTTTTTTTAAAAAGAAATAAAAGTTTATAACTGTAGAATCAATCTGAAACAAATTTATTAGCCGTTCTTTATTATTAATGTTTGGGGAGAATCGCACCATTCTTATATACCTTCTTTTTTCTTAGAGATTATCTCTTTTGCAAATTTTTATATGATACAGATCTTCATCCTGTAATATATGACAGTTCATAGTCTTCCTTCTTTCGATCATCAGTGCTCTCGATATATAATCTTGTGATACCTATTGACAGACCAAAGTGTTGGAGACCTGTCCCCAATACCAGTTTCCCTTATTTCCCTTTATTATTTAAAGCTTTCTTTTTGAAGTAAATACCATTTCAAGTAATATTTTCCTTCATTTTAATTATTGTTTCTTAGATGCCTACTCTAGATTTTATAAAAATTCATTTATTAAAAAAATGTATCGGCTATATGCAATGTAAAGTTAGAATAAATAAAATCCAGGAATATTAAAGAAAATTAAAAAAGAAATAGGTTTTAAACATTTATTCGTTATGAAACCAGATAACAATGAAAATGAGGAACCAATATTAATTATACGAACTCATTTCTTGGAGCTCAACTCTTTCAAAATCATCTTTTGAAATTTGGTATCTGCCCAATATCCAATAAAAGTTCAATAAATATAACAAATTTTTTTTTTGTTTAAACAAAAACTATCGGTCGCAAATCGATATGTAAATAAGTCTATAATTTTAGTTGTTTTAAGAAGAATTATATATTATGCAATTCTGGAGTTAAGTATGCAAATTTATCAATTTAGCTACCTAGTCTAAGCTTTCTTTAATATTTATGAACTTAACCTTCTGCTGTTTATGTTTATAATGAAACTACGCTTACTCTAAATAGATTCAGTCATAGGGGTGAACAAAATAATGCAAATTCTATAAAATATTGAAAAAATTGCTTATTGTTATAATTCAAATATTGGTAACGCAAGAAATTTTCATATGGTTGTTTTCTTATATTATTCAATAATTTCACAAAGAACCAAATTTCCAATTTGCTTTCATGATTAAATTTCACTCATGTTATAAGCAATGACTTTAATTCACTTTTATTTTTTTAATATAGTTAGTAATACATACATTATTATTTTTTTTAAGGAGATAGTTCGATTCTTTGTATATTTCGTAACGATAAATACAAACAAGTAAACTGCACCAACATCAACAAAATCAAATTTTACAATTTTGACCAAATAATATTTGTGATTGCTTGAAAATATTTTGACAAGGGATTTTCTCACTCGCACACAACATTTACTTTCTAAAGAAAGCCCGACCAATAAACGAAAGGGAAGACTAGTTAAATATAAACATTTACGTAATTCGATGTAGGAAAACACATAACGACCACTTTACACTATAACTCGGTCTATAAAATAGTTTATGTTTCGTACTCGTAATGCGGCGCTTCTGTGCACTGGGACTCACACGCATGAGAGGAACCACAAGTAAAGTTGTGGATAGGAAATAGCTTTACTCACTCAGTTCCAGTTGGAGTTGAAACAAGCGTACCACTACAATCTGCAATTACCATAAAGCGAGATACAATCGAATAGTGTGGCAAATGCAGTTGTTGCAGCAGTAGGCGGCAGGCAGACAGATCTCGGGAGGCGAAAATTAAGAAATCCTAACAACAATATATCAGTCCATAAGGAAAGTCACAATTTAGCATGACGACAGACAACAAATACATAACACAATATACCCAACTGCACATGCAATACCATACGAATGAGAGTATGTATATAGGGCTCCGGCTGTATCTGCAATTGAAAGTGCATTTGACGAAACTAGACAAAAACGAGAAACTCTTGAGACAAATGGGACGCAAGCGAACAGCCGCTATCGGTGGGACGGACTAGTTATGGCAGCGTGTACATAGTGCTTATATACCATGTGTGTATTACCCAGACAGTGTGTGGGTTAAGTGATATAAAAAGGCTTAAGGTTTACTTGATTATGGGCAAAAATCTGAAGACGCGTAGGACGTCAACAAACACTACAAAAAAAAAACACACACACACTATTTATACCAATGCAGAGGATTCATTTGGTTGGGTCTGAGCAGACAAAGGGAATATGAATATACATTAACTCTAGCAAAAAGTTCAGTCAGCAAAAGCGTAAATGAGCGCGAGAGCGATAACCATTTGCGATCTGTTAGGTCTATGATCTAATATGATATTTCATCAGTTTTATAAGTGATTTAAGTACAAACACTTGTTTCCCGATTGGGAGAATGTATTTTTAATTTCATATTTTTCTTACTTGGTTTTTCTTTTTAATCAGTGATGATATATGTGGATACCATAGGAATATTCTGTAACTTTCTGTTAAATTTCGGAAATATGTAATAATATTTCCAAGCAATATAACAAACTTCAGCATATGGATTTTTGAGAATTCCTCATATTTTGTTTACTTCTGAAGATATCATAATCGATAGTTTCACATAAGAAATAATAATATGATATATGCGATACAAATAACTGTAATAATTATGAGATAGCTGTTAGATTTAAGTCTGTGTTGTTTCAAGCTATTCATTATCATTAAATAAACTGCTAAAAAAAATAATTCCATTAGTCAAGAAACGATGCCAGGAATCCCTGCGACTTGCAAGGCCAACAAGAAGTAGCAAATGTATCCAAGTTGATATTAAACAACTATAGCAGCATAATGTCACTCAATAAAATACACAGTGGCTAAGCGCAGGCATCAGTAGCTTGCCGCATGCCGCATGCCACATGCAATCAAAAGTTCCCCTGCTGCCGATTACTAAATATCAGTGAAACGCATAAGCTCGTCCTCAGCGTAGTCAAGCAGGCGGGTCACTGGGACATGTACACGTAGCGAGGCTGGCAACACCATTTTCACCTTACCCACCGGACGCACCGAGTAGCAGCCAGCAGTTCAGCTGAAAAAATGGTTTAATCATATAGCGCTCCAGCGCAGAAACAATAAGTGAAGCAAAGATGAGTAGTTGGGAACATGGCTAAAAAAGGAGTATCTATTTTTGTTACTCCGCTGTCAACGCGATCACAACCCTTGAGCTGTTTGTTCCCAACAATGTGGCATCAATTAAGCTAGGCAACCTTGAACTTATTTCAAGCGGACATCCATCTCAGTAACCTCACAAAAATGTACATAATACATATATTATGGATAGCGGGGATAGTGTATATGCGGTAAATCTGTGACTGACTAACATAGGGAAGCAAATTATTTTGTGCATTTCAAAAAATCCGTTTACTTGGAGCTATTGTACACTACAAACAACAAATCTGTGAAGTACGTGTTTCGTGCCTCTCATCTGGTGTATGCAACTTAATACATGACCAGAGTAAACGCTGCAGCACGTGCTCGAGACCAGCGTCATTGTATATTACCACAAAATTATAGCGGTTTTCAATAACAGCAGCAGGCAGACTCCAACTTCAGCTTCAACTTCATAACCAGACAGACACACTCTCAGATAAAATCCGCATGTAGGATGATATTTAACTTTTGCTAGAAGTGGAAAGAACAGCAGTAATCAAAGTTGTACCTGCTGTGGCTGCCGTTGCTGCCGCCTGTGCTGCGGCTGCTGCTGTTGTCGACGGCGACGACGACGACGATGACGACGACGACAACAAGAAGAGATCTTAACAAGCGTAATCGATAACCAGTTCCGAATTGTTGCAACGAAACCGAAAGCGGAAAACCAAGCTACTTATAAACAAACCACTACCAAACAAGAAAGCCAGTGACTGAACAAGCTACTAGATCAGCATGGAGACCATGCCACATGGCACAAACCCAATGCTACATTCGAAGCGCCTGCCTGTGCAGACTCCGACGTCTTGGGCTGCCATCCAAGAACGTTTAAATTATTACGCTAAATTGGCTGCAGCCGCAGTCCCAACTTACGGTACCTGGACGCACATCCAATCGAAACTATTGCTCTTAGCAAACCTTCGGCAGGGGTTATCACCTGGGACGTAGGGTGTACATTCTGAGTTGGTGTAATGCTATGAACTTAAATTGAATTGTAGCAAGTGAAGGTCATACGCCCTGTCCAAAACGAACAACAACAAAAAAATATGCAAATTGCCTGAACCATGTGAAAGATGCTTCTCTTCCGCCTAGTCAAACCAACTATCAGACTTGGCAAACAACATAGTCCCCGCGTTCAACGAGTACATGCAGTACAGGTATATAGGTATCGTCCACGTCTATGCCACGCTCATGACAATGAACTCAACGAACGTGGCCAATTAGTTATAATGCTGCTTCGTGATATCACAACATCTGGCAACTCACTCACACACACACACACACACACACACACACAACTGCGCACTCCGACAACCCACAAGCACCGGGCCGCCACATAGACACATAATAAGGAAAAACTTGGCGCTCGCCAAGAAATTACTCAGCTCTGAAGAGTGGAAGTATGTGGAAAAAAATTTAACTTGTACAGGGACAGGGAGAGCATATAGGGTACGAGGATTGAGGCGGACGAAGATAGAGACAGTTACAGGCCTCGGCTAGTTAGAATAAAGCAAAACTGAAACTGCCAAGTAAAATGAAGAAGAAGAAAAACACAAATGATTTGTATCCGTAGCCCAACGAAGTTGGAGTGCTCTCAATCGAATCTTATCTGAAAGACTCAAGTAATTCTGCAACAGAAAATCCTAAAATGCAGAATATCAATGCAAAATACTTTAAGTTAAAAATACTTATTTTAAAAACCTCTTCTTTCAACTGAGCGTTATATATCCTTTGAATTTTAGAGTAGTATCAAATATCGCTTGATGTTTGAGATTTTGTTAAAACAAAGATTTGAAGCTCCCAAATATGGATTTGTAGGTATTTTTCAGAAAAAAAAAATTGTGAAGATTTTTTGGTTAGTTAGTGGGCATTTTCTGCCTATTGAAGATATCAATACTTTTACTTCTACCTTGACAATGTTTATTTACTGGAATGAGATGAGTCCTAGCAGAGAGTTCTCTGCTGTCAGATGCAGGTAATCTTACAATCACATTGAGATCTTTCAAAGATCGGTGTATGAGTTTAATTACGCTTTTGTAATAGTTGTATCCATAAACAAGCGTACATACATTTTTAAAAGGTTTTCTGCAATGATTTTATGCAGAATTGAAACCCCTACCGAAGATGTCAGCGTTCTCCTATACTTCCCAAAGGGCATAAGCGAATCCAAAATGTTGTGAACAAAGATTTGAGAGCATTGAAAATATATGCTTACATTCATTTATTCTCTGCTTCAGTTTGGAACTTAGGTAGAGTATGCCAAGATCAACACAGCCATGGCTGTTGCAACGGACAATGACAATCTGGACGTAGCAATCAGTCAACGTGCGGCAGCCGGCAGTTGCTTGGTATTTGCCACATGAGTCCAACAAAGGCGACAACCTTCTCAACCCTAACTCCAGCTTCAGCTCCCAACAGCAAAAGCAAAAGAAATAAAGAAAAAAAAAATACTTGCAAACAATTTCAACTGCAGACAGTCTTCCCGAGCGAAGGGTAAAAGTAAAAAGTTTTCCCGGTTCTGGCAACAATGCCGCCCACATACACACACACACATTCGCTCCACACACACTACTTACACACACTAGTGGACAGAAGAGATGCTCACATATTTGCACTTAATTATAATTTTGTTGCTACTACGCACAGTGGTCCGATTTGCATTGGAATGATACGAAAATGTTTATTACTGCTAAGTTTTAGTTGCCTGAATCAAAAGACAATAAATAAAAAGTAATTAAATTAAACAATAACAATAATACAAAATGATAAATAAATAACTAATAAATGCAGTAAACAGTATACAGGTTTTCCTCTATTTAAAAATTTGTTTGTACCTATTTATCTCGAGTTCTACTTGTCATCAAGAAAAATGGTGAGAACAAAATTTTTAAAATTGTATTCCCATTAAAGAATGTTCATAGAAAGAGATTCATAGCACGGGCTTGGGAGACGTGAAAAGTTACTTAAGATAAATATATAAATTAAAATACAGATTTGATTTTTTGTTTTAATGTTTTGTTTAATATGTCAAAATTTTGCATAAACAACAATTAAGTTTTAAGTCCGTCTCGACATTGTCTAATTGATGAATGATGATGATGAATGGTATATTAATTTCTATTTCTCATTTATTATTTGTTCGGCATTTCTTATGAACAATTTTGGCATCTACCCAATCGCGTAGCACAATTGTCTAATACCAAAAGCTTATTCTTTTGTTACCGTTGGCGGTGTAGAGGAAGTATACTGCCCTCTAAAACCGAATATCGATAGCAATAAACCACTTAATCTGGGAAATAAAATCTCTACCGTAAGATTACTTATTTAAAAGTTGAAGTTCTGAAGACCCTTTAGGAGTTACCAAAAATGTTGTGGGCAAAGAATAGAGGTGTTTGCGATACTTTGAAGTTTTTCGTAAGTGAAAACAGAGAACAGAAAACGTAAGTCACTAATTTTCGTGCCTGCTGAATAATTCAATAGATTCAAAAGACAGAGCGGAAACACAAGTATTCCAAGAATGCTTTGTGTTGTATACTTTCAATCTCTTCTTAATTTCCACAGTCAAAGGTCGTACCATACCTCCTCGTAATCCTTGTGCTAGTTTTGTTGCACTGTTGAAACTCAAAAATGCCTATTGGATTGTATTTTGCCGAAAAGTGTCTGAAAATAAATTTTTGTTTTCGATTTGCCTTCGATCTGTTGAAATAAAATAAATTTATTTCCTTTGACTATGGTGTTATCGCTCCAAAGAAATATACCTTTTTTTGTTAACTTTGCCTACTGCAGGGAATCGAACCTTTGACCCATGGTTTTTGAGCTGACTACGCTACCATTAAGCAAACGATGGCGCCATTTAATTCTGTATATTATCGAAATTATGGAAATCTAGTTCCAATTATTTTCATATGTGATTCCGGTAAAGCATCTATTTTTCCCTTCTCCCTTTTTATTTTATAAAACTCAACGTACACTCTTAAAGGTGTCCCGAAACTCGCACAATATGCTTGAAGTCGATGTTTAAATATATATTAATTTCAATTGCAAGTCACGAATGGTCCCACTGTGCTGCACCAGCTAAGACATCATCACCGGTGTACTGTGGTATAAAAATAGACAGCTCCTGCAACTTAATCAGCATATTTATGCTTTAGCAGCGTGTAACTCATATGGAAAAATATGTTCTGACATTGTAATAAAAGAAATATGTCGTAAGACTTTGGGAGAACGTGTTCGTACGAGAAGGGGTGAAGAGAAAAAAAAACTATTGAAAAGAACTTTTCCCATTTTTGTGCTTTGTTTGAATGTAGACTGAGCGTATATAACTTATATAATGAAGTACAGCTTGACACCTAATAATTGAAAATTGGAAATAAAAACTAAGACGAATTTCCCGCTTTGTCTCGTAACATTGTTGTAAATGAGTCAAGTATGTATGCATGACTATGTAGGTATACCCGTTTACTGACACAAAACTCCACATTCGCTGAGCCGTAGCTCCCAGCATAAGCGCCAAACCAAGCTGAAAATGAAGATGAAGTTGAAGCTCAAAAAAACATTCAGCTTAATTGCAGTATTTGTTCTAAGTTAATTAGAAAACTCAGACAGATTACCAACATCGTCGTACGGCTAACTGCTGCGTTTAGCACTTTTAGAATGTATCTATCTAGTACTGCCAGTACCGCGTTTCTTCTGTGCGCTATTCTTCTGCTGTGTGTCGGCTTATCATCATCGCTTTTGGCGCATGTGTGGTGCGGGTCTTTGGCTTAGTTTTTTATTTCAGTTAATTTGTAGATATTGGGTTTTCGTGTCATTAGCGCTTTTTCTAGTTTTCTGAGTTTTAATTACTTTTCGAAATGAAACAATTGGAAGTATGTACTAGTAATTTCTATGTATTCTACTATCTGTAAGGACCAACTCATAGGTAATGTTTGGTAGTAGTTGGCTCGAAAAACAAATCGGCCGTGAACTAATTTAGTTCATGGCATTACTTGACCCACTATTTAAATGCCTATTGATAACGGATGGTACCGGTTAAAAAACAAACAACAACTTTCTCCAAGTCTTGGGGGTGCCAGTTGGCCCATTGACACAAAACGATTTACCCGTGGGGGGAGACTAACGTCTGACAGTCGTAATGATAGCTGAGCGAAGGTATTGGCCAAGTGTGAAATATGGATGGACAAAGCATGGCCAATTTTCTTTGGACTCTTGGTTGCGTTACGTTAATTACACTTGGCTGTTGCTTGCAGCTGTTTTTTTTTTGTTATTAATTTTGGAACTTTTTTTGATTTTGGAGTTGGCAGAAGACTTAGGTTAGGTTAGGTAGCGTAAGCTTTAGAGAGCAGAAATTGTGACGAATACTGCAGAGCTTATATGTATGTATATAAGACGACTATGCAATTATTATTGATTTTAAAGTTTTGTTAATTAAGGCGTTTTGCACTTAATTCGCATGAAATTCACAAAAAATAAAAAATGTTCATTTTATATTTATTTTTTTTTTTTTATTTTGTTGTCACCTCATCACCATTATCGTCATTATAAACATCATTATTATCAACATTGCGTCATACCGAATACCAAAAACATAATTTTAAAAAACTTCATCATCATTGCAACAACGTCTACAACACCAACAACAACGACAACACAACAACCACGAAAATCATTACCGTCATGCATACAAAATTCTGGGCGCAACACTCACACACACGCGCACATACACACACACACACACACACACAAACATTACACAACAAATTCATGTTTATTATTATTATTATTATTTTCATATATATAATCGCAATTCATCAATCATTTCAATTAAATGCTATGTAAATATATATAAATTTTTCGTTTGTTTCCGGAACTTTTTACCTGGTCTTTGCCGCCATCGATATATGTTTTGTATCGTGTGGATCATATTAATTGAACCTTATGCGCTTCTCTCTCTTCCTTGTTCTACTGTCTATGTGAATCTGGAAACTTGGTTGGGTCTTGACGCGTAACGCACAATTTTTTTGTTGGCACTTTTGACAATCGTTCGGGCAATAATGGGCTATGGCATTAAAAATTCAAAAAAAAAAAAATATATAAAAAAATAATAATAACTCGCACACACACCCACACACATACACACACACATACATACATACACACCCATACCAATGCACGGCCCATACATCTACTCAAACAACCGCACCATGTTACGATCTCCATCCAAGATCGCGTCGCACTGGTAGCCGCCGCACCGCCCAGCTATACACGTATGTATCACTATTTTCCAGCACACTTGAGCGCGCACCCGTTTTGCTATTACCCACCCCCACCACCACCGCCGGCACAACTAGCACCGCCACCAGCACCGCCCCCGCTAGCCACTCCATTGACGCTCAAGCAGCTGGGCAACTCGCTCACCTCAATGACGCAGGCGGCGCACATAGCCAAGACGTTGCGCTATGGGCCAGGTAAGAGACCTGCAATTGCGGCCCAATTGCACTAAAGTACCACCAACTCAGCGATTTCCCCCCATAGCCCCCATCCCATCTTCCTTCCAAACCAAAAAGTAGCTAATCAGTTGCACCCAACAAAAAGTAACACATATATTAATACCAGAAACAATGGGTCATATACATATATATTGTAACACCAATTCTTGTGTCCAGTTCTCATGCAAATAATGCATCTATAACTTCTGGCTCTTAATTTAATTCAATCTAGGCATGTTCATGCGGCCCGACGAAACGAATCTCTATACGACGCTGGAGCCAACGCTAAGCAGTAATCCAAATGTTTACTTTCAACGCAGCGGAGCCGTGCATCCGGGTATCTTATATTAAGCAGACATCATCATCCATCCCATGCAAACCTAGAACTGAGTATTTTTTTTCCACTTGCATAAATACATAATACGTCTTTAGTTGGAGTATACAGCGTCTACGGCTCCCAAGGAGCAGCAATAAGTAAAGATATTTAGTATAATATTTGTCATAATGCTAAGCAAATAACTTTAAGCTTAGTCTCGACTCTATGGACACCATTATCCATGATGATGTCTGTAAAGGGACTACACTTCTAGAACTGCTACACAGATCGTAAAAGACGATTTGCTTGTACGCGTACCATAAGACTTCCCGTGCTTACATTTGAGTATTAGTCGTCTAGCCAACTTTATGAAAATCCATTTAGAGAACCTCCCCAAAATGTACATACTGCTTAGAGAGAGAGAGAGAGAGCTATACACTTAAGTAAACACAAAGTTTATAAACGTAAACTTCCTAAGTATAGTTCTAATTTTAAATCGCCTGAAACAGACACAACATAATCTCAAACTACATGTAAATAAAAACGATGAAAAATAAACTCTTTCTATTTTTGAAGTTTCGCTTGGAATTCGCTGTGAAAAAGTGAGTACTATATTTTCGGGAAAAAAACAAGAAAATCAAATAGAACATTTGTATACCTGAACCAACTTATATCTCTTTAAGCTTACATAAAACGTAAGTTTTCTAGTGTTTGATTTCGGTACAATATTTTTTGTAACAAACGAATTAATATTCTTGATTTTTCGCAGCTCCTTTAAAACACACTATGGGGAACTATTTCATGTACCTTTCTGATATCCAAAATCTTTTATGAACTTACACATACAGATGGGGGCCATTAATGTTGTAACAAAATTATATTCTGTTTTCGCTTTGAACTCGAGAAAACTAGATAGAAATTAACGCTACGTAACAAGACAACTACTTAAGAGAGTTATGTTATATCAAATTTTCCATCGAGAAGAACTGGAATATTGCAAATTGTACGCACAAAATATAAAAAGTGTAGCGCACAAAGGGTATATGGTATTAAAATTTTGAAAGTCGAAAATGTTTACAAGTAAGTAAAGGTCGGAGACCCCTCAAGATTATGTAACGTAAGTTGTCCCTGCACACTGCTATAGATAAATGTGCTAGAATCTCCGTTGGTAAACCTTGTGGGCGAAACTTTGCTGCATTGCATTTATCAGCACCACTACTGTGGGGACATTTCTCTAAATTAAATTTCTTTTTTTTTTACATCCACCAGATATTTGGATGTTATCAAATTTACGCTTTTTGGACAAGAATATCGCATACAAGAACAAATAAATTAGTTTTCTTCTCTTTTGGTGAATAACACATAAAATGAATTATTTTTGTAAGATTCTATTGCATTTTCAGGTCACCTTAACAGAATTACGAAAAGTATTTAGATCTCTATAGAAAGTAGCGAATTACCATCCGCCAAAGGGAAACACAGTTGTACGTCAAGAGCTGATGAAATGTGCAAAGACGATTATTAAGAATGCATTTTAATAATGGTTCTAGTATGTCTACATCTTAACCGCAAGTGACCGGATAAATCAAAGCGCCTAACCAAGTGGAATTGGAGCATCATGATCACAGAAGTTAATCGATCGAAATATTTCGAGATTCTTAAAGCAAAGCACTTAGAAAATATTATTCCTCATTTGATGGCTACCTATCCCTGTAACGTGGATATGCAACCGAACGGCATGACTGCTGGAGACGCGATGTGATCCAAATAATTCCAGAACGCGAAGGTGTAGTGCTTCAAAGGATACCATTACTCGCTATATGGATGATTTAAGGTTGTATTAAATCGATTCGAACAATCGAAAATAAATGTAGAATAACAATAAATGTTTGGGATTCATAATAAAAGTGTTTTCAAAACTCAACAACACAAAGCCAAACAAGTGTCAAAATAAAATAATTTAGTTAGATGAAGGACATCCCACCTAAAAAAAAATTATCTTTAAAGTTTGTGAGTATTTGAAACTTTGGCTATAAAAAAGCTAGAGCAACTGTCCGTCTATCTATTTGCCCCCCTGTATAAACGACTAATTCTACAAAATAGACAGAACTGGAGACAAAGACTTACCAACTGATAAATAAAAAAAGTATTGTCCTAGGGGATGCAAGTTTATTCAGTTACTTGATTTTTTGAATTGAAACCCCAGCTGTTTTAGAATTCGAAAAAATAAATGTTTTGGATGAATAACGCGTTTGTTTGGCTTTTTTGCGGTTCCCAATCAAAATTTAGTGAAAATCGCCTACTATATATTAGCTCCCGGAAATCAAGTCATCTTAGTACAAATCGGTTAAGATTATAATATTTTTCAAAAACATTTAAAAAATGTTTTTTCGTTGAATGTGCTTAAAATCGGTTTCATACATCTTTATAGGCTCAATGAAAAATGTTGAAAACATATGTTTTTAGCGACAAGAAAATGTTTCTATATTTGAAAGGTAATCTGTGGAAAACAGTCGTCAGATCTGTGCTCTTCAACCCATCAGAATCTTGGATGCTGCGGTTGAAGAGCAGACAGACAAAATCATATGTGACCTTTTCAGGTATAAAAGCGGCAATATTAAATAAGTCTCACCGACGACATAGTCTATGCTAATCTTTTGCTGAGATTACCTACCTCAATATAAATTAGTAAAGGGGTCGGCAAAGCAGGGTGGGTTGGTCTGAAAATTCTTTATATTTCGTTATAAAAATCGACTTTTGCTAGATTCAAGCCCTTTAAGGTAAATGTTAACAAAAATAATGGAAGACTAGAAGAGCTGATCACCTCGATCAAATCGCCTTTAAACTTTTTGAATGGTTCTCTAAACATAAAACAATAGCATTTTTTTGTTACATTTAGTACTACTACTGAATGCCGGATAATGTACATAATATGATAACTAGTTTGATTGGTTTATTCAGATTTCGAAGATTGTTGCATATTTCATGGGCTCAAAGTTACCTTCTCCTTTCGTTAACTCATTTATCTTTTACCAGATATTTCAATGTCTGAACTAACTAATAAGTAAGGAAGCAATAATCATTGTATTGTAATGAAGCTACTCTTAAAACTAGCACCGGAATCGGGAAAATTCCTGTTGGGTTATAAAAAAATATATATAAATATATGAAGCGCATTCCAAAAATTCGGATACATTTTTTTAAATTTAGGCAGATTTATGTTATTTACATTGGGAGTACATGTGATGCCGGTTGATTGAAATTTTATTATCACGAGCTCATCACTATCTAATCGTTTAAATAAAAGAGAAAAATTACTATTACAATTACAATTAAGTTTAATTGCAAATTATTGGCATAGCAATTGAAGCTCTTATTAACGCCTTCGAACGAACAGTCGGACAGTCATGCCGGCCTTTGGCAAAACATACGAATGGATGCCAAATACCAAACACAATTGCTGTAGTCCAAGCTGCATGTTTGAAATTATTCCTCAACGCTTTTACAATTGCCCAGCACTTGGGTGTAATCGGCTGGATGCTGCAGTGCTGGGATCTGGGATGCTAAAGGAAGTATCAAAGTGTGACGTTTGCAGTGCGTTGGACTGCGAGTGGGCCCAGTTTCAGTTGTCAGTGGACTAGAGTCAAGTTATTTTACCAAGTGCCTTATAGCAATTTCATTAAAGCCCGATGATGATGAGTGATGCTGACGATGATGCTGATGGTGATGGTGATGATGATGATGACGGGGGAGAAGCAGCAGCAGCTCAACAACTTGACCCTTATAAGGCATTGAAGTGGTTTGCTTGGTCCACTTGAAGATCGAGGGCGTAGGTATGTTACCGGGATGAGCTTACCTTAATTAAGTGCAACAATGCAGCACACATGGCGCAACGAACAACCTCATCCAGAATCTCAAGCAGACTCCGTAGCAGCAACAGAACGTCTTGAGCGCTCGTATTAATGACATTTCTCACGAACGTTTTTCAAGAGCTACTGACACAAGCAGCAGCCACAACAGGCAACTACAAGCGTAGTACCTATGGAACTGGGCAGCCAGACACAGGCAGGCGGCTAAGTATGACCGACCCCCCATATTGCCATCTTTGTCTTGCAGACAGCGACAAAGGATGCTTGGTCGTGGGCATTGGCAAGATACTCGGTCAGGCTTGGTTCGCTTCAATTAGGGTCGCCTTCAAATCACAAGTCAATCAAAGTTGTTAGATTTGCGGCTACTGCCACATTGCTGTAGCTCTGGCTGTCCTTTAGGATTGGCCGACGGTTGACATATGTGACATGGTGGAGCGGCGGCATCAATTACTACGTTCATGACAGCACAGCGTGAAAAGTTTGTACATGTCTTCCGTTCACTGACCGTTTGCCTCTTTGTATCGCGGCATAGTGCCGGCGCTTCCAAGGGACCAATTAGCTTTAAGTAGGCATTTCAATGGAGATGGCCGCCTTCGATGTCTATGGTATGGCAGAATGGCTGAATGGTGCCATCAATGTTATATTTTCCTTTGCGACCATGACTATCTTGGTCACTACAATTAGCCAAATTGAAAGCAACAATTTTATTTCGCTTGCTCAATAGTGGGCACATCAAGCTGCCCAGCTTGGGATAAAATCCCAAAGGTTTCAGCTGCAAGTCCAATTTGGGGTTTTTCAAAACTAATCTATAAGGAAAACCATAATGGATCGAGCCGCCCTAGGTGCGCATTTTTACGTGCAAATGGTGTTTGCAACGCTTTATGGAGCAAAACGTCTGATCGGTATGGAGCATGTTTATGTAACTGACTGACTGACTACTGGATGACTGACTAAGCAATCGATAGCACGTAGTGATGGCCACCAACGCCTGCGATCATTATTGTGTCTATCTGACTTTAGTCTCTCCTAGCATCTTGTTACATATTTGTATACACTAGCATTAGGGTTGTGGTCTTCGTAAGGAGTAATATGATGAAATGTCATATTCAGCAGACTTTATGCTAGAGGATTGGACTCGCAGAATATACTATACAACTAGTAATCACATTTTAAGCTACTCTGGGCTAGAGTATACAAAGTCTACTACTAGTATTTGTAACTCAAATTTTGAACTATGTACGCGATCTGATATAATTTATGATGCAGTTGTGTCTGCCTGGTGTTGCAATTGCAGCCGATGGTTAGTATTCCAGACTGGATGGTAAATTAAATTAAAGTTATGCTTGGACGAACGAGCGCAACGGCGTAACAAACATTATCCTTGAATGAAAGACCCGCGTCTGGTCCAGTCGCAGCCTAAACCTATCACTATGATTGTGGTGCAAATTTTATGACCGCATTTTGATACGTATTCGTCGTACTGCAAGACGAGTACTTCAGCATAAAGCAAAACTGTTATAGACCCTAGGGCCATCATCACGTTTCACTTACTACCTGGCCAAAAAGTTCTGCGCGCTTTGATTTGATGGCCGGCGAAATGCCAGAGATGCTGATGCCAGTGATAAGCCATGTTTGCTGCCGTTTGTGCCGCGCCCGCTGACTGTGCCCTCGTGTGCTACGTTTGCCCCAGCTAGGCAGATCTTGTAATGCGTGCATTGACCGTAACAGACGACGATTGTGGCTGGCCCTGGAGCGCAGCTGACGTAATTTAAAATTAAATTTGTTCTTATATAAAACAAAAACCCCAGAATGACGAGATCCCCACAGTTCCTACAGTAACAGCACAGTTAACCTCGTTTAAAAAGTTTTTCTTAGGCAGCTGGGCGCATTGTATACAACACAGCACTTTCAGTAGCAGTTCAGTACAGTAGCCAGCTGTAGTGGCACTGGCAGTGAGTGTCATGTGCCTGTGCGAGTCCAATTAACAGTACCAAGATGAACCCAGCGGGGACAGCCGTCGCTCCAACTATTTGACGTAGTCAATGCACCCTTTTAGCGTCCCAGCCCAACGGACCAGAAGAAAGTCACTGCAACGACATTTGTCGCATACTCCTGCTCATAACTGGTTCTACATAGAGACCGACCGGCCTGGCCTGCTGCTAGAACCGGCATTTCGCATACGACTAGTTTATAGCGGATGCGTAAACGCATTTGGCGCAGATTCAAATGCCGTTAGGGCCTTTGACTAAATTGCATATCCATGGCCCCTTGGCGTTTGCATGAACGCACGCATGCTGTATCCCCAACCACAGCACAAGCGAGGCCGCGCCTTCAACGAACCATCAACCTTGGTACACTCACATATCTTAAAACATATGATACGGTACAGTGGGATCACAAATTATTCGAACACAAATCTTAGTGGTAATATTTGGCAAAAAAAAAAAACAAATAACTACATAAAAATATGAAGTGCGCTGTCAGAGATCATTTACTACCGCCTGCCCATGTCGATGAACGGCTTTGTTACAGAGATCTTGTGTTTTTGTAAGCTATTCGTATAAGTATCTTAAAGATATTTTAAATTCTACCAAAATTGGATAATTATTCAGCAAAGTATACATACACCAAAACAACGGAAAGACTGCATAAAAAGTAGTTTTCAGATTTTTATCGCTTTCGTATATTCAAACAATCCTCTACGTTCAATTATCCAGTTTAATTCTTTAAATTTAATAGAACACCTATAGTTTTGGTCCCACTGTGCATACAAACAAACATATCATGCATAATCCATGGACATATATACATATATATGTACAAATGTGCTATCAAACAAGATTTTGCGGCCAGCTTTTTACTTGGCAGAGATGTCAGATTGTAATTGACAATGTCGGTTTGAGAAATGTTAATGTAAAAGCAAACACTTAGGTGTTCTGATACATTTTATGATTAGCAATACTCGACTGTGAAATGCTCTTAGACGGGTAGTTCGAATACGCATTGCCAGGTATTGTTCGCTAAGCACCGACAAAAGTCGGTCAAATGCGGCCTTTTGGAAAGTGGAATAGATATATTATATTGACTTTTAAAATTCTATTCTATAATACCCTTTACCCTATTTCAACTGATAACTTTATGCGGATTATACACCTAACAATTAATAATCGAACTGCAAATTCCCCAGTGAGTTTTATAGGTAAACCCTTGACAATGGCGCCCATCAATGCCATGATAATGGGACTATTCACAACAATCTGGGTGTTAACTGGGTTTTAAGAAGTAATAAAAAAGCGATAATAAGCACAACCATCAAAATGTGCTAGCAATCAACCTGTTGGACGACGATCAGACAACAAACAGTCTCCGAAGAACACTCCCTTTTGACCTTGCCACGAATTAGGCAAAAAATATAAAAATAGACATACCCTAACCACTAACTTGGAGCAGCTATAAATGACAATCATACAAATTTTAAAAGGACAGATCTTAAATAAAAAAAAAAACAAAGAAGGACGAAATGCAAAGTCTGGCAGTTTGTCAGTCTATTCACCTCTGTGAACGCCTGGACTCTTATATTTATATATAGGGTCTCTTAAAGATTACCACGTTCTTCTTTTTTACTAAACGCATTTTGTGTATGGTCTATACATTTTATAATAGTAAAATAGTTACATTTTTGTAGTTTTCTAAAAATCAATTTCCAAAAAAAGCCTGAGCAAACTTTTTAAGACATTTTGTCATTCTCCCAAATATTGTCTTCTATCCTTTATATTTTCATTATCGCTTTACTTTGGCCTGTTACACACCTCTCTACGTTTGTAAAAAGTTTTTTGATTGATGTTCTGTGTTTTTAATAGGATCCACAATTACCCGCTAAAGTACGTTTTTTAAGAATATTCTTTTTTAATTAGCAATGCGTGTCCTATAATGCATTTGTTTAGCCAAATGCTCCTGGATTCGTTTTCTTGCTAGATTTGTTCGTGCTTTGTTAATTGAAAGTCCCATTTGCAGTTCTGAATAATTAAAAGATGTCGTTCTTTAATGCCGGACTATTGATATATGTACTCAACCCATTTACTTTGAATGATTTGATGACTAAAAAGCAAGAAAAAGCTTAAAATATGCTCAAGTACTTAAATTACTTATTTTAGCACAAGAAAGAACGTTCATTACGTATTAGACTCGAAAATACTTTACATTTTCTGTCTAACTCTTTGAAGTTAATGTACTCTAACTATACCTACAGAGTAATGCGACGAAACCCATTCACGGCATTCAAGTTTATGGGTTGGTGTTTTTTTTAGTGATTTTTGGAACTTTATCACATCGCTTAGAAATTTTAACGGTTTCTGCCATATACGAGAGATCAATGTTGGTTGAAAAATTCACTTCTGTTCTCCTCTGTCCCTAATTGGGCATGAGAGCATTTGATTATGTGACCATATTGAGTTAACACTTAAAAACATTAAATAGAACATTGTACGAGTGCTTTTTGTTAATTTTTAAGAGATTTCGTTAATGTGTTTCGGGTAATTTTTTTCTTATTTTTTTTTGTCTTTAGAATTTAATGCTTTTTTTTGGTGAACAATTCTTTATTGTTTCTTATATTAGAGATTTGTACTTTTTGCTTCAGGGTTTAGAGTCTTTGGAGTCTTCTTGTGGTCTGGCTCTTTTCCAATAAGATGATTGAAAGTGCATTTGTATGGTTCTATTATCATTTTTTGGAGCCAGAAAATATGCAGATGAATATTTAAGTTGCCATGGCTTAGATGAGCGCCTGAGACTATTCCCAAGATTTGGTTTCGGAGGCGTTGTATGGAACTGCGGTTGATAAAGCTTGCAGCAGCGCATAACTAAATTGCATAGAAGCTTGATGCTGGGTTTCAGCTTTAAGCGCCTGGCCATTGATTTTGTCTCAAACTTTTTTTGGTTTTTTTTTGCCAATGAAGTGGTTGTGTCTGATGATACGCCTGTTGAGCGTATTCATATGCAGATTCAACGGGGATAACATTTTCTTTCGAGGATTGTGTGGACTTATCCTCAGTCATAGTAATAGTTCAAAAGTTACTGTACCCATGTGTACTTATGACAACCATGACAGCCTGTAAACAGATAACCACTGACCTAACCAACTCTCATTGGGCGCTTTCCTATGGAGTATAGGTTCTTCTATAATTGATCGCCCCTTCGAAGTCGGAGTTGACTCCATCGTCTCCCTTCATCGGCTCTTGCTTCGAATACCGTTTACAATTTTTCGCTGATCGTCAACATAAGGCTGGATTTTGCCCGAGGTTGTAATATAGGTTTTCATTGAATTGCTATTTTAAGAGGTACGTGAACAACGTTCCGACAACTCGTTGCACATGAATTTACTATTAAGGTGGCTCAGGTAGTGCCACGAGGAGTGATAAGATTGAAAGTAATCGAAAACTTTACTCCGTCCAATTGAAAGCTAGATCTGTCCCTATGAAAATGGAGTTCGTTTTTCTCATATTTTGTTCTATTTTAGAAAATAAAAAGCGATCACCTACTACAAGTAAGAAGCTTTCCAAATACAGCCAAGTCGGAATTACCATGCAGTACGGTAATGCTTTGTGTCTGTTGGTATAGGTGCTGGTAGGGGAATCGTCCTACTAACTACTTTCTATGAAATATTAACGAGATTTTCGCAAGCAACTCAATTAACAGAACGCATGCTGCCTATCATCATGAGAACACGAGACCATTCAGATATTTGATGACCCAGCGCAAAGTTGTCTGGTATGCTAAATCATTCAGTAAGTGATTTCTACAAAATGCTAAGAAGATCGTCCTTCTTTAGGTTAGTCAAATGAACGACGACATTGAAAATGGTGGGTATATGTTTTACATAGAAGAAACTTGCAAAATCCATACGCTTTTATTGATATTTATTATATTTTTGCATACAAATTCCAGTGATTTTTCCAAGGACTTACTGGCCAAAATTTAAGAAAAAACAACAGTGTCGGCCAAAATTGTATTAAAAATCTGAATTGCTATACAACTCAACAGTAAAAATTTCGAACTGACTTTAAATTTCCGACCAACTTATCCATAATCTGCACTCATCTACATTACGGAATGCAAATATTTTGAAAATTGCAAACGGAGATACCAAATGATCTAGCCTAATGGGTGGCTTGCTTCATTTCCTGCGTTAATTCTGGAAGCCAAAAGGGCAACTGGTCTGCGGCGGACCGCGGCTAGCAAGGCGGCGACTGATAGCTTGGGTCATTTGCTGATTTTACGACTGTTTCTATCTGAAAGATACAAGTTTATTTATGGCAGCGCCCATTTCTAGCTGCGCTGCATAAAATGCGGGGAATGACATTACAACACCCAGGAGTTTAGAGCAAGTCAAGTTCTCAAAACTAAGGGCACTAAAACAGCACAGTTTATATGAATGTATGGATTTGAGTCGTATTCTTTCGTATTGTTGGCGATTGTGTGAGAGCGGGGAGGAACGTATTGGTATTTTAAGTTTAATTTACTTAGGAGGAACGGCTTGAGCCACAACAGCAGCAATGAATGCTAAAAGGGTTTTGTGTTGATGTACCTCATTAGGAGTGGCTTTGGCCTGGGTAAAAACAAACCAACAAAGCAGCAAAGCAACAAACCAGTTCTAGGTTAACGTCTGTGCCAGACAATTGACAATTTAAATGAATTTCTTTCAAAAAGCACTCTGAGATTGCAGCTTAGACTCGGGACACATATGTACAATATGTATGACGAATAGTAAGCAAGCGAATGCATAGGACTAGGGGCGAAGTTTACGCATTAAAAAAATGCAACCAAAGTCACAGTCAAAGCCAAAAGCCAAAGCCAAACCCAGAGCCAGAGCCAGAGCCCAAGCATGGCTCAATGCCAGCGGATCGGTATAGGGCAGACTGGTAGACGGACATCCAGACATATGAAGTGTCATTCATCTGCCCATAAACGCATTATTCAATATGTATATATGTATATGTATATATACATAGAGATCCGAGGAGCACTGGGAGCTGCAACCAGACAAACGAGTGATCGGCATACAGACATAGACAACGACAACAACAATAAGAGCAAAGATCGAGACAGAGACAGAGACTACGGCTGACTAAATGCCCCATACTGTGCTGGGTTTCGGTACAGCGGTTGCTCCTGCCGTTGGGCAACTGTTGTGCATGGACAGAGGAGTATGTCTAGCCCGGTTGGCTACCAATGCGGATGACAAGTTTCAATTCAAGGCTAACAAGTTGCATTAACATTTTTGGCTAGATGTGTCTACTAGGCAGCCCTTTTGAAGAAACAAAATAACTAAACGATCGCAAGAACAATCAATCGAGCGATCGACCATTTGGACTGATCGGCTGATCGACAATGAATATGTTAAGTTGCTACTATCAATTACTGGAGTGTAACTGCGCCGGTCAGTTTGGGAATTATACGTTTAGGTACATGCAAGATTCTCAAGTGAGCATGGACTTCAACACAAGCACATAAGTCCAAAGACGACGACGATTCGACAATCCTGAACATATTGACCGCCCTAGGAGCGACGCATTGGCAGGCATTGGTTCCAGCAACAACTAGGTGCAATAATACGACGCTGATCTATTATTCGCTAGATTGTAAAAATGTAAAAATCACGCTTTCGTGTTGTATATAAATTGAATGCAATTTATAAATGTCCAGCATAGAATTAAATTCTAGGCTTGCATGGCTAAGTCGTGGTCATTCCCAACTTCTATACAATATACAGTGGACGAGTTAATGACCTAAGGGGATACAGCCAAATATGTATGTATCCTGTAGCTTGCGGAAAACAACCATAACTTAACACTATTAGGGGTATCTGCCTGTGATTTTTCTTTTATATTTTGACTTTATAAGAGATATGCAGAAGCTATTTCTTTCAGGTATCGAAGAAACTTTCTTAAAATACTACGGCAGAAATTAATTTGAAATACAAGTTTATTGACTTAAAAGTGAAAACCTCAAAATCTAATCATACTGTACAAATGTATTCGAAAAATGTATTCGATGAAAAATGATTCGTAAAATGATTAAAAATGGAATGTATTTTATTCTAACATTTAACATTTAATTTTTTATATGGACTAAAAAAGAATAAAAAAGAATCTTCTCAATATTGTATAAAATTTAAAAACAAGAATATGATAATAGAATTATTTTAAAAATTCTCAATGATATTTAAAGATTACATTGAAGGTAATTTTAAATCACGTATGTGCGACTAAAAATTTGAAATAATATTTTCTGACTTCCTTTTGAAAATGGCGTAGTAGTTTTCCTTTATTTGTGTAATACTGTGCTAAAAGTGGGCAATGGAAATAAAAGTAGTGGGCGCCATCCAAAATTTGGTTCACGGAACACATGTTGCATGTTTTCCATGGAATTCAATAAAAATATATAGCTTACATTATTAGTTTTAATAAGAATATTTTTGATATGTGTGCTTTAGCAGCCATCCTTCTATGGATTTATTATCCATTTCGCATACAAAATATTTTCTACACTTTCTTAACGAAATTCTAAAGTAATCATAATATTTTAATTATTATTAAATACCTTGTCCATCGGTGTTCAAATAAGAGTAACTTTGCCAGAGCTTCGTTGATTTAGCCAAAGAGAATTTAGATTATTATTATACTTTTTTTGTAGATAGTCAATGTTAGGTCCTCCGATACGAGTTCTTATACTTTCTATTAAGTAGGATTTGGCCAAATTACATATGTTACACTTACTAAGTAGCAAGGGATGATTGCCTTGCGATATTCGATATACCAATAACAAATGCATTAAAATTCCTACACTTCATAGTATTTCCTTTCGACGCATTTTCTTAAAAAACTTGTACAAGTTAAATTTTTCGTGTGTTTGGTTTTCTTGCCCACTGTGCAACAGCCTAGAGTGCCTAAGCAGCATGGTCATCGTCGATGGCGTCACTTGGACACAGATAACACCGGCAGAATCACAGCTCGGGTGATTTCTCAAAATAAACAACCTTGAGCAGAGAACAATTGCCAACAAAAACTTTAACCGCAACAAGACCAACAATAGCAGCATATATATTTTTTTCGTGCAATAGTCAGCAGGGCCCTTAAAGGATGCCCAAGAGCGGACCAGCGCCAACCAAACAGCTATGAAAAATTGCGTCAATTGAATTTGGCGTTGTTTTTTATGGGGCGGCAACGACAGGCTGTCAAATGAGTAGTACACACTGGCGGATTCTACTGGGCGGTCACTTAGTTTTCAACACATTTATCAATTCTCAAAGCGCTCCGTGAGACATAAACAATTATTTGCGATCGCGTCGGGAGCATCAGCAAAGTGAAAGGATTTTGTGCCTTACGAGTACGTGCGTATTTTTAAGTCTGGTTTAAGGGTCTGCAGGATCCTTATTTGATTAAAGTTCGTACATAAAACTAGCTGAATTGCTGTAAAAATTTCATATTCTAGAAATTACGAGAATACAGTCATTTCAAAATTCTGCTCCCAGAACAATTTCAAAACATTATCTGCATTTCGGGAGAGATTTATGAAAACCAATTGTCAACAAAGCCCATTTTTCAAAATTATGAACAAAAAGTTTATGTTAAATTATATGTTAAGTTAATATGATATAATTTATTTGTTCAAACCAATGTTTACCTCTTTCTACATTCGCTTTTAAACTTCAAGAGGGGAGGATACTTGATTTTAGCGTTCTTAGGCAGGCATTCCGTTCATAGATCATGGTATCGCTGCAATCCGTTGCATGCTGATATTTATTTAGAACATTATTTCTTATTATTCGTTTTTAAAGTATTTTAATTACAATAAAATAAAACAATTTTTATATTAATATTTAATAATGAAGTAGCACTGCAAGACAATAGCCTAGGCATCCGCTAGACCCACTTTTGCTGAGTCCTTTTCGAATTTCGGAAAATGCAGCAGTTAATATTCCGTGTACGATATCCATGATATCAATATCATCGGTGTATGCAAGGAACTGAATATTTTAGTAGAAAAATTTGCGAGCACGCTGTACATCTATCAATAAAATCGCTTAAAATGTACAGATCTTGTATCGTTATGCGCTTAAAAAAATTCAATTCTTTAATTCATTGTCATGCAAGTACAGTTAGGGAATAATGTACTTTTCGAAAAGAAAGGCACGAGGTACCTTTGGTCCCCGCCTCGAGTGTGTTTCACTTTTTTTCTCCGTATGTTTTAAGCTTACTTTGCGAAAAGTTCAAGTTAAAGATATTAAGCGATGAAGAATATCCCGAAATTATGTAGAATATAAAGGAGCAATACATATATTGAAGAATTCCCTACCGGGGAAATACTACAAATTAGAACTCACAACAAAGATTCATTGTTGAGAATGAAATAATAAAACAACGACTAGGCATCGATCGCTTTCCATACAAACTTTTGAAGGTACGTCACCAAAGAAAAAAAATAAACACCGAATGAAAACTTGGATCAGACCGGCACAAAAATATTAAACTGCATAAGGTGTATAATACGTAATGTCATTCATAATTATATAATGTCAAATATCACACTCGAGTGAAAATAGGCGTCATGCAAAGCCTTGCCAAGTTTTAAATCAATTTAAGAAAATTAAGAAACGCCTCTACACTATGATACTCTACTATGGGAAAGATATCCATATGACTCGACAAACTTCATTTTCTGTGGGAAAATGTGCATTTGATGGTATGTTGTATATGTCTATGGATTCTAAGATCTAATTGATTATACAGACGAACAGTAAGATGGATCAATCGCTACTCGAGGTTATGATAAGCATTTTGTTATAAAGGAATTGGGAGCCTTCCGAAGTGAATTTTGTATTAATCATGTAAATATCTGTTTTTTCTTGGAGATTATAAAAAATATTTAATTCTGTTTTGATCAAAGTTTAATGTTCTGTTTGGAAGCAAAAATTCTTGCATGCCATATTATGGCAATAATATCTTATAAAACTCTTTGATTTTGCTGTCAAGAAACTAAAATAAACTTGCAAACCGTAGGATAACAAGTTTTTCTCTGAAAAGTTAGTTTCCGTAGCACTTATAATCTGCGAGGTCTGCATATGGTCATGGATTTACCAACATCTCTAGTATACTTATCTTACTTAATCTTACTTACGTAGTACAGGGTCAAAATGTACCTTGAGTTTTTAGGGTTAATTTGTGCTTTTTTGCACAAGAAAAACTGTGGGCCAGAGCGGAAAATGCAAATCTTGAATCTTTTTTTATTGAAACTAACTTTGAATTCTTCACTTACTCAAAGGCAAAGCTATAAAGTATAAAAGTGTTCTCCATTAAGTCGGAACCAAATTAGCTGAAACTAATGCGGCGTAGCTTTTTTTTATATAATATAACCACTTATCTTGTATTCCCACAGCTGTTTACACTTTTGTTTTGGTAACAACTTTCAGTCCTAGGTTTCGGTTTCTTGCTAGTACAATTAATAATCGTTCATTGTGGCCAACAGTGGATGCTAAAAACCTTCAGCATGAATATCAACATCCTCATAATCGGGATTTTGATTGCTACCGTTATATTTTCAAGAGCATTCCATGTGGCAAAAATCCATTTGAAGAAAAAAAAGATACCACCATTCCACAACGTAACATTTATCAGTAGCAGCGAATCAACGCACGATTCAAAGGAAGTCAAGGACTAAATTATAAAATGATTTAATAAGTAATCGAAAAATATAATATGTCATTCAATTAAACGAAATAGAACGCAATTCACTTTCAGACGTTTGACATTGTCCCAAATTAACTTATCCCATAAAAAGTACCGAATGATGAGAGAGGACCTTCGAAAGATGCAATAAAATAAGATCGGTGCAATAAGGTCACTAAGGTTATGCCAAAATGAGAAGCAAGCCAAAATTCAAATTGGTGAATCAACTTAATAAAAATAATGTCAATAAAAGTTTTTAATAAAGGTAATTGATTACAACATGAAAATACGAATATCTTCAACACAGTTTTTCAAATAAATTTCCAACGACGAATTACATAAATATCCATCGGAGCTTTGGTCATCCGCTTTATCCACATTTGCTGAAGCTTTCTCATCATTTTCGTAGCACATGGTTAAAATAGCGCACACGTTGCTCCTTAATACGTTGGACGACATCTATATCATTGTAGAGCTCATACTGTTGTTTATGGTTCATTCAGATACGATAGCATCTATTCGGTCCCCAAACCGAAAATCTTACGTAGAATACCACGAGCGCAGCTGCATCTGTCGGCGACTCAACCTATGCTTCTACGCCAAATAAGAGCTGTCTTTGCGACACATTTACTCACTATGACCATAGTAACAGCTATTGTGATTCTTCGCCTAATCTCCAGGCTGATGATATCATCGTTGTTGACAGCGGTGTCAAGGTATGTGAATTCCTTGATAACTTCAAAAGTATGGCCATCCGCTAGAACATGTGAGCTTAAGCGCCGTGCATTGCAGTTTGTCGACAGACTCTACTTTGTCTTGCCCTCGTCAACCGCAAAGACTCACTTTCACTGACTCCTTTCCGATTGCGAAAAAAATCAGCGTGGAATTCGCAATGCCCAATGATATCAATATCATCGTCGTATACAAGGAGCTGCAAACTTCTGTAGCAAATAGTGACAGTACGATGTTTACCTTGATCCGCAGTACCCCTTCCATTATAAAATCGACGAGTTTGCACGGGCAGTGTGCCGCCTTGTCTGACACCTCGGTGTTGAAGGGATCAAAGAGGTAATTTTCTAACTTGACTGAACTAACATTATGGTGCTCACTACCACTTTGTCAAGGTCGAATCAATCAAGTCTCATAAACTCAGACAGTGTGGCGAACAGGCGTACCCTTATTAGGTCATTAAATGCAACTTTATAATTTGGTGCAAAGAGAAGAATCTATGGTGGACTTACAAGGTCTGAAGGCTTTAATTTTTCACAGAGTTTATATCTTATATAAGATTCAGGTTCCAAACGTCGGACATCAACTAAATATATATATGTGTACATTTATAATTATTTATTAATGGTTTTTTATAACAAAATGAAGACACAGAATATATATCTGTCGGTGGAATATATATACCTGTCGGTGTTATGTTATCAAATAAATTTGCGACGACAAAGTACATAGATAATTAATTATAAATAATGAAAAATCAAAATCAAACAAAAAATATAACTTTGTACAATAACTTAACTCAATATATAATAATAATAATATTCATTGAATATTCTATACAAGGTTTTTCAAAATTTGAAACTAAGCATTTGCACATAAAACTATGACTAATATTATTATACTCTCTAACAAAGTTGTCTTAAGTTTTCTTTCGCTTATATCGTACAGATTGGGTTTATTGGGGAATTGGAGATCTTTTAAACTTGCATTCGAATATAACTAGTATATGACGTACAAATTTTGCGGAAGCCCCTACAGTGGTTTCGATATTATAATAGTAAATCCACCTAAAGATTAGGCGAAATTGGTGTTACTAAGGTCTTAGTATGAAAATGTGTAGCAGAAACCTCCCTCGATTGACAAAATTAATGCTCTATAAGACGCTCATCATGCCCACACTGTATTCTTCGGTCCCTTTCAGATTGGGGACGAATATCGAATATCCGAATGAATCATGAGCAGTACAAGGTCAGCTATGACGACATACATGTTGCCAAGCGTATTATGGCACAACGATGCATTAGCTTGGCCATGCTGTCTGTATGGAAGATCCTTCATCGAAAACGATGTACAATGCAAAAGCCGATGAAGAAAGCTCCGATGAAAAGACCAAGTGGAGGAGTACGTATTTTCCCTTGGAGGGACTAACTGGGGAAGGCGACTGGCGAGAGCTTGTGGGGTCGGCAGTAACCTCATAATGGGTTGTAATGGCCAACAAACTTAAAGAAATATTATATTAAGACTATTATGACTACTTTTTCTGCGTATAAAAAATACGCCTTTTTCTGTGATGGCATAGTGTGCCTGCACCACAACGATACGCCTCAGTTGGCTTGTTCTGCAACAGCATTTAGCTCTTCCATTAAGGAAGGTGCGGCCCTGTGACGAGCCTGTGAGCCTTCTTTTATACTTGTAAGCAGAGTCTTCAGCTGCACCGCATCCTCACGACAACTCATAATCCCAATTAATAAAGGACTTAGTGTTGGCTTATTGCGTTGACTTCGCTCTATTAGCTCCATAATATGACTAGTACGTAGGCGTCCTGTCTCTCGCGCCGTTTGCTGTATGAGCTGGTAATTGAAAACAGCATTAAATATGCTATTGTAAAAATACGATTGGGCTTACATTTTTATAGTCGTCAATCAAATTGGTCATTTCATGGGCCGGTTCAGCATTGGAATATAAAGTATCATTTTGTGTACGCCTCAGTATCACTTGCTGCAAAGGTATTGGCAAGCCATATGGCAAGAATATATAGTACTTTTATATTGTAAATACACTAACTAACCTTTACGTTATCCTGCGAAGGTTCATGCGCGCTTACACATATTTTTGGCTCAAGACTGCTTTGTATCACGCTTTGCTGATTTTTTTGACGGTGGTACAGTTTAGCTCTGCGAAGTTCCTTACGCAATAACTTTGCAAGCAGCGGCCAACTTTTTACACCTCGAGATGTGCGTCCTGTTTCAGTTTCCACCAGCTGGAATAGAACTTGTAGATACTGGCTGGTAGTGTGTGGTCTACCCAGCGCAGGCTCCCTCTCTGCTGCGGCACGCTTAAGATCCTTTAACAAAATCCGTACTTTATTTTCTAGCTGGCGTATTTCTTTCGCATCTAAGGACTCTAGTTTTAGTCTTTCATGAAAGGATTGTCTTAAACAATTTATGGCCACGTTTATATCTCGATTTTGTAAAAAACTAAGCTCTTGCAATTGCAACAACTCTTTGTTCTGATCGGCAAAGAGCTCGTTGAGCTCCTCTAGCTCTTCCGTCTTGAGTTGCAACTGACTGCGTGTTTGCTCCTCCAACTGTTGTGTAGCTTGCAAAGCCTTAAGCAGCTGCCGCCAGTCCTCTTCTGTTTCATTAGTTTTTTGTATTTTAGCATCCTGCTGGCTTAATAGCCTCTGCAGCAGTGAAATAGTTTTATGCTTTTGTTGCTTTACATCCCGTAATTGCTCTTCTAGCTGCTCAACGCGTCCTTTCAATGCTGTTACGTCCTCATTGGCAAAGTCCACTTGGGTGACCACGTGGTGGCACGTGTTGGTTTTCTCGGTTTCAGTCAGCTGAGTTTGTTCCTGCTGCATATTTGCCAGCTGTAGCGCTTTTTCTGCCAACTGACTTTGCCACTTATTGCTCTGCACCATCATGTTGTCCAACTGACACTCTAGAGGTTTTATTGAATCGCTTAAAGTGGAGCATTTGTTTTTATACACTTCAAGATCGCGTTGCATCTGCGTGTATTCTTGAGTAAGTGCATCATTTTGACAGATTAACGTCTCATTTTCTTTTTGTTGGATTTCAAGTTGGAGCTTTGTGCTCTCACAAATAGCACACATTTCAGCGTACATCTTATGCAAGGCAATGAGTTCCTGCTCAAGACGTTGTATATTGGACTGTGCATCTTGAAGCTTTTGGCACAATTCGATTTTTTCCTCCTGCATATCTGCTATTGAGGTAGTTAATTTTGCCAATTGTTTATCCTTGAATGCGTCGCTGGCTTTAAGATTTTCATGTTCCAGCTGCTGTGCTTGTAGAGCAAATGTTAAGTGTTCCAAATTGTGCTGCTGCTCTTCATTTTGTGCCTCGAGTTGTGAAATGACTAGCAGCTCATTCTGAAGTTCGTGGAGCGATTTTTTAAGCGAAGCTATCTCGTTAGTCTTGGCATTTATTTCCGCATGATACGCCATGCTAAACGTGTAAACTGCGTCCATATTCGATTCCTTGTTTAATCTGTCGTTAAAATGTTGCCGCATATCCAAAAATTCCTGTTCCTTTATGGCCAACAAATTCTCTTGAGTTATAAGAGTTTCATTTAATTCTCCGACAATCTGCCGCAGTTGTTCGCGCTCCTTGATCACTTCAATTAATGTAACACTCTTAATTTCCAAACTTTTCTCTAAAGCGCTTTTTTCATCCAACAATTTTTTGCACTTGCCAATAACGTGCGTGTTTTCCAGCTCCACGCCAGCCAAGTTGCGTTGCATCTGCAGCAACTCGGCATCATGTTCCAAACTCATGCGTTGTATGTCCGAAAGCAACTGTTTTCGTTGCTTTCGTAGCACATTTATAAGTTGGCATTGGTCCATAATATGTGCATGTGTTTTGTGCTCCGCAAGAACGCCCACTGCAGCGATATCCTGCTGCTGCTTTGTGTCACTAGCCAAAGTTGCATCGGTATGGCTCACTTGCACTTGGCGCTCAAGTTTTGTACACTTGGCATTTAGAAGTTGACTTTCTTGCTGCAAACGCTGTATCTCTTCCATGTATTTGCGCTCTTGTGCATAAAGTCGCTCTAAGGTTTCTAGACGATTGTGTTTCTGCAGTTTGAGCTCCTGTTTATACCATTGCTCCGACTTGCTGAGTCGTTCCACTTCGCTATGCGATTTCCGTAGCTGCTGCATTATAGTTGGTAAATGCTGCTCATGGCCACTACACTGGCTGCTGCTGCTTGGCACTGCGTCATAGCTATCACTGTAGTGACCAGAGTCATCTGCCAACGACTCGGCAGCTTTTTTCTGCGTGTTCTCCAACTCCATTGCTGCAAGAATCATACAAACTGGGTTTTCGTTGGGTTTGCCACGCTTATTTATGCAAATGTGGGAATTTTTTAGTTTTTTTCACATTTTAAACAATTTATTTACAATTTGCACAAAATTTGTCTTGGAAATAAATAGAAATCAGCTGATTGGATTTTAGCAAGTGTGTACATGCCATTTTTTAAAAATATTATTGATGGGAAATTAAAATTAATGCTTGTCATGTTGAATGTTGTTCAAAACTATAAACATTATTAGTTTCCAGTTATAATTGCATTTTTTATATATTTTATGCGTATAAATTATAAAATTCGTCTAGTATGTGCCTGCTTGCATAGTCGATACAGTATTTGTGTATCGAAAAATTCTATATCGACTTAAACATATCGAAAGTATCAGTTAGTCGCGCAGTTGTGTATCCCTGGAAGGAAAAAATCAACAATGAAAGCTGATTAAAAATTGTTAATCTATTATTGCCCGTAAATTACAAATTTGCAATTAACAACACTAGAATGCAAGAAATAAGTGTATTTAAATTTGTGTAGCATAAAGTTGATCGTTTGCTCAATGCATTTGAAATGTGTAAATAGCTTTAATTAGTGCAATTGCGTGTTAGATAAAACCTCGTCCTTGGTCAACATGAGCGAAGCCTTTGTGATTTATTATGGAGGTAACGCCTTGCAACTCCATTGGAATGGTATGCCACCCATTACACGTGTGCCTGCCGTGCGGCTTTGCGCTGTTGAACCAAATGACTTGGTAGCAGCGTCGACTTGGTTGCTACTGCTCACGGCCGACAACTCATTGTACTCAGCCCATCTTCAGTCCAATAATACGACACTTGAACTGCAACTGCTGCGCATTGATGTCATTGATGTGGACTTTTGTCGCGGTACTCAAGAGCTGTTTGTTGTAACAACCGATGGAGCTGTGCAGCGGCAACCTCTTATCGGTGCCAAGTTTCGTCAACAAGCCTGGCAAACGCTTAGCTTCGATCCACTAGAGCTCTGTACAGAGGGCGTTTGCATTAGACGAGTGTGCTGCTCCACAAAAGCCGTTGTCTTCGTAAGTGCAAAGGGCGATACCTATGTGTTGGGCAGTTGTGGGGACGTCTTTAGTTCAGAGGCAGAGCCTCGCCACATGCGTCTTTACGAAGAGAGCAGGGAATTGATCGATATAGTTGCCGGTAATGAGCATTTTGTGATGCTACTTGCACCGCTGAGTCCAGCAGATAATATTTTAAACTTGCAATCAAATAATGCAGATACAAATGTTTCAAGTAACTTGCTAGACCCACTAGACAGTAGCCAAAGATGTACACTTGATTATACGTCGGCCAAGTCGACCAGCAGTATAACTGACAGCACACACACCGAGAGCAGCTTTGTAACCAATGCACGTCATATACTGCAACAAGGGCATGCGTTGTTGCACACGGAACTCTGCACTTTTGGTGCCGTAAACAATGGCTTGCTAGGCACAGGCGACCATATAAAGCGTGCTGGTGTTGTACGTCTGCAAAAACTGGAGGGCATGGGTGTATGCAGCATAGCTGCTGGACGTGAGCATACCGTGGCACGGACATTAGACGGGCGCCTTTATCACTGGGGCATTAACAGCCAATCACAGCTAAACAGCAGTGCCGACGATCTGAGTGCACCTACAGAAATAACACTAGAGGAACAGGTTCCCCTGCCGAAGGAGGAACACATCGCACTGGAGGCTTGCTGTGGCGACTACCGTACATTGCTTTTAAACGCTGCTGGTCAGATTCATACGCTGCCCTTAAAGCAGCAGTCCACCTACTCACAGACTTTGTTACACCTTCAGTTGGGCGCCGCCTGGCCCAGACAATTGAAGCTACTACATAGTGTTGGTGGCTACACATTGCAGAATTGTCGTCAGTTCCAGCGGCAATACCATTATTACCTAAGTCACCTGCAATCGCAGATGCAGTTGCTGCTCAAACAACGTGGAGTGGTTAATACGCTGCACATCAGGCTGCGTCAGTCAGCAGTAGTGGCCCTAAAGATTCTGGAGCCTTTGCTTTTAAATTGGGAGCGAATGATATGCCTACTGGGCGCAACGCTGCATTCCCTGGAAGGCTTCTATCGTGGCGATTATGAACAGCCAGCAGACTTACTTTTCGTATGCTACTACCGTGAATATATAGAGCTCTTTGACGCTTACACAAAAAGCTATTGTGACATATTTTCTATAAACGGATTTGGAGAAGCAATCAAAGCCATGGCCTCGCAAGCCAACCCATTGGTAGAACTTAACGAGGAGAGCTATGTTACGCGCTTATTTCAACAGCCTTTCCAAATATTTCCCGTATTTATACAGTTTATTGAATTGCTGATCAAAACGAAACCGGAATATAACGAACATAGGGTGGCTTGGACCGAGTTCGCACGCAGCAACTGCATCAGCCAAGAATTAGCCGTCAATACCAAAGACTTCTGGATTAACAATGAGCGCGATTTACGTATACGAAAATTCCGTCGTAGGCACCGCCGTGTCATACTTACTTCGTCAATGGTGCCACTTAAACTGGACAATATTGGCATAAGCATGACCAGTACCAGCTTTATACTCTTTTCGGATTGTTTTTGCCAAGTCGGCGGTAAAACTTTGTATACCTATCCCTTGACTACTGTCTGGGTGCATGCGGAGGCTGAAATGGGGCTACGTATTATAACACCAGAAAAAAACTTTACGCTTGCGACACGTACTCATGAGAATCGAAAAGTTTGGTTGGATCAGCTGCAGACGACTATAGTAGCTGCGTTGGGACGACCATTGGGTAGTGCAATACCAAATATACGCTCTGCCAGCTATGTTTACAGTCGAGATCATGCAAGGTGGGCCAATGTAAAGGCACGAGGCACATGGCGTAAGGGCGTATTACATGGCAACTGTTGCCTGCAATATCCGGATGGCAGCATTTATTGCGGAGAAGTGCAAAACGGCGTAGTTGAGGGTAAGTATCATTTTCAATCATTGCAAACAACAATTTCTGGCCGTTTTTCTAAAAAAATATAATTTTTTAGGATATGGTAAAATGGAAATGCCGTCAACATGGCTGTATATTGGCAACTTTAAGGGTGATCGCTTTCACGGCTACGGCGTTTACGAAGAGCGAGGTATTGAAGTGTATAAGGGACATTTCGCCAAAGGACTCTTTCATGGACATGGCATGATGCAAAATAATCGTTACAGTTATGTGGGAGAATATCAGGCAAATGCCCGTAGCGGATACGGTGTGTTGGAAGATTTAGTTAGTGGGGACAAATACATGGGAATGTTTGCCGACAACAAGCGCACCGGAGCAGGCATATGCATTACGAATCGAGGTGACTACTTCGAAGGTATTTTCACTAGCGATGAACTTGTGGGTTCGGGCTTGGCAATATTAGAAAACGACTATTACTATGAAGGCGAGCTTACACTTAATGGACCCAATGGCAGGGGAGATTATTATATGCCAGGTGAAGGCATTATCAAATCAGATGATCTGGTTTATGTCAATGAAAGCGATGACGACTGCAATAACTACGAACTTATAGGCAATAAAATTAGCGGTCAACTTGCGGGAAGCTGGCAGAATGTACGCATTCAAACCGGCGAGTTGTCTATTAATCGTCGCTTTCCAAAGTTCCCAAGGTAAGTTCCATATAGTATGTACTAGGTAGAGGTGTTACCTTTCAAATCTAATTGTATTTTCAACATCATTTTTAGATCGATCGGACAGTTTGCTGTGGAAAACAATAGAAAGTGGCGCACGCTTTTTCAAAACTTTGAAACCGAGATATGGGATTGCGGCGCAGCTGGTGTTTCCAGAGCCGGTTTAAGCGGTTCTATTAAGAAACAAGCCAAAGCTATGCAAACAACGGAGCAGCTCTGGAGTTGCATATCTGCCTACATCAACAAAAAGCGTGCAATCGACTTGTCAAGCGCACAAACGTGCAAATACTTCAACCACAATATACTGCTGGATTTCGGCAGCAGAACTTTCGATTTGCTAGCTCAAAAGCCAGTTCAACCAAAAAATGTGCATGCCTTAGACTTACTCAACGTACCTTTACGACGCATTCACTCCCAGGAAGCGCTTTGCAGTAAGGAGAGTTTGCAGCGTGCGGATAGCTTAATTTCTGTTGGTCAAAGTACAACACATAGTGGCTGTGACTTGGATGCCTCAAGCTTTGCCAGTTTTCAAGATTTAAGTTTGCATGATAGCTTCGGTGGCGAGCCGGATGTTGCATCGCAATGCAACACGCTCAACGATAGCAGCATTAATATACCCAATAACAATAACACCTCACAGCATAATAATAACAGCAATATCAGCTGCTCCAGCACCACAATTGCCTCGACATCAACTAAAACTGAGTTGATGCCTAATTTTGGCATGGAAGCCATACTTACCGAGCAGGATGTAGATGCTATTCGAGTGTACCTAGAGCAGGCTTTTAGGGATCGCTATCATCCACTTTGTATACTGAACGAGCAGATTGCTCAATGCTTTCACTACTCCTATGGCTATTGGAAGGTAAAGCCGACGCCCATACTAGCTAAGCAGGCAATGCGTGAATGGGAGTCTATATCGAAGCGCATGTATATGTTTGTGCGCAAAATGTTTCCGGCTTTGCCGGACGATTATTGTCAAATGGACGGCACACGAGAGGTTATCTCGCACATAACTGTACTCTATCCTATTATGCTGTCTGAGGGTATTTACTCAACACTTTTTGTGCTGTACGCCAATAAATACAGTCACAAGGACGAGCTGTATAGGCATAATGTGAACTACGTCCAAAAATTCACAAACGACGATTTGGTGGAACTTATCCGCGTTGAACAGTAAGTTGCGCGCGCTGTTTACTTGGTAATAATAATATAATCCGTTTCCATAGAACTCTTAGCGCTGTAATGTTAGATGGACATTTTGAAGAGGCCGTTCAATCCCTTAAGCAGTTGCAGGAGAAATTTAGCCCAAACGATATGTTGACGGTGATTCAGAAATGCATGGAATTGCTTACGGAAGCTTATAAGCGATCAACAGGTAATAACAACTTGCTTCATTTGCCTAATTGCACCAATAATTGCAACATATGTATTGCAGCCAACGCTGAGAAGGCTCAACTTAATGCAGACAGCATGATGCCCCTGACATTATTGGCGGTGCTACGTGCAGGTGTTCCACATCTAGGTGCAGAGTTAGCGCTACTCGAAGATTTAACGGGCGGCGCTAATTTTCAAGCTGAGATGAATGGATTAGCGGGTTATTGTTATACAACGCTCAAGGCAGCCTACGAGCATGTCATATCGAAGGCGCTACAACAAACAACTTAACATTACTTGGGTCGCAACGAAAGGACATGTATGCTGTTTGCGCTTATTAAATACTATTGTTTTATGCAACGATCAACTTATTCTATAAATATAGTTTTTATAAACTATATTTACATGAACCATGTGTATGTATGTATGTATATATTGTATATTGTATGGCCTTTAGGTAAAATATTTTTTGTGCGTTTTGCTCGCGAAATAACCCATGTTGAAGCTGTGTATATCAATGTTTCTTGTATTATAGAGGATAAGACAATTAGTACATTCCAATAATTAAAACGAAATTTCAATTATCAAAATTTTGTAAATTCTAATCGAGTGTGAGTATCTCGTGACCAGGCATATTATTCTCCGCTGGAAAAAGCGTCTGGGCCAGTTGGCCTGGAAAATGTTTCTCGTCAAACTTGTATATAAGATAATTTTCGGGAAAAGTTGTTCCAACCTTATAGTTGTACACCAGTATTATGTTGTCACCCTGCTTAACTATCTTACGCGACGATAGATAGGCGAGGCCGTAGATAATCTTTCTATACGTAGTACGCCGGTGCGATGCTATATAAACCGTTCGAAAGGACAGCATTGTAACGTTATAGTACAATGAAACATAGTCCTCGGCGGATCTCATGTGACTTACGAAGAGTATGGGTGCGTGGGGACGAAAATGTGCAATTTTTTGCACCATGCGTGTTGTCACTCCAGAGACAATAATCGCAGATACGTTTAACTCAAGCGCAGCAGTTACCACGGCACGTGCCATACTATCAGCACCAGTGTGTGAAGTGTCACAGTAAGGCATCTTGCACAATGCCAGCGGAGGTATCTGGTCAAAGATTGCGTTCTGCAAAAAGTTGAAATAAAAGGATTCCTGTGATCGATCACAATTGAATATAAATTTGTCCGGAAAGTAGAATATGTAGTAAAAATGCGCCGGATTGATGAGTAAATTATGTGTGCTGATTGGCAAAGGATCTAACACAATAGGTTTCTTCGAAGCGTAGGCCAGTTGCATAAAGCATTCTGCATCTGGACATAAAGTCATAATATCCGGTGTTCGCTCTGGTATCATAGCTGGCGCCAATTCGATTAGGAAACCATCGTATCTGTCCACCACCCAGTTCATGTGATTCTCGCATCCTTGAATTTGATTCAGAGTAACGCGTGCATAGAGACGTAGGTTCTCGCATCCCAGAATATTTATGCATTTTTCAAGATCGTCTAAATACTTTACGGATCCTGCAATGTTAGATACAACAACATTGATGCCGACTTCGCGTACAAAGGTGAGATCTTCAAGTTCCTCATAAGACATTTGAAACCTTCTACAACGTTCCGGAAAAAGCACTGGCATAAAAGATTTGAGAATCCCCCCCTGTGCCACATTACATATCAGATGATCGGTATGTACACTACGCACCACCAGCTGAATATCCTCGCCTATTAGTATAAAATCACACGGCTTGACGTCGGCAAGAAGAAATCGTGCGTTCACATAAATAATACTGGCAGTGCAACGATTTGAAAACATTCGATGAGCAGACAATACCATTCTGCTGCCTTTTGTAAGCTCGACACCTTCATCTTTTGAAAGCGACTCGTCCAAATAGCCAGTATATTGATAACGCGGTGATAGTTTAGCGAATACGGTGGATATTACTGGAAAACCAAACTCGTCGCTAACGTTCAGCTCTGCCTTACGCAATGCCACAAGCATGGACTGATTATCCCGCAGCGAAATCGAGAAGAGATCTAACATAAAGCAGCGCACGCCGGCCCCTGTAATAGGGGTAAAAGATGTACAAAAATCCTAACAAAATGTTCAGAGGCTAAAGCTTACGTAAATAATCCCTTAAATGCTTCAATACACAATGATTGTTGCTTAGGTTAATGCATTTTCGATTCTCGATAGACTGAGACTCTATAGCTTTCGGCGAAGAAATTATTTCATAGCCTGTAAAATATCCGCGCCACCGGTCCTCCTCAAATGCGACCTGGCACGGGTCCTCGCTAAGTTCCTCTTCTCCATATTCACCCTCAATGCTGCTATTTGTACTAGAGTCTGACTTGTCTGTATCAAGTTTACGAGAGTTAACCGACACATTTAACTGATAGCTAAGACTATCATCCAAACTGTCATCGTCGAAGCCAATTAAGTTGACCAATGTCGTCTGGCGCTGAAAATGCAAAAGCTGCTCCTTTGCATGCTGCAGCTTGCTAACATCGGCGACAACAATCTTCAGACGCTTACAAATATCTTTAACTATGTCATCCAGCTGATTGCCTACAGCTTCTTTACTTTCTTCCATACCGATGGTGGAAAATATAAGTATTATATCTAAATCCTATCTTAAATTTTAACTACTTTATTTTTTTTTAAAATAAATTCCTACTAAATTTTTTATTTTTATAAAGAACTAAACAAAATGTGATAAATTTTTCAAAGTTTCGGAATGTAATAAAAAAATTTTGCCTGTTAAATTTGTGATACAGTGCATGGATATTTTCACCAAACGTGCTGGTTTCCGTTTCCCGTTAAATCGGTACATGGAACGAGAGTTAATTAGGAAGGAATTAAAAATTCAGCGCATAATCTTTTTGAAACGGTTTAGTGGCTCTTCGATCAATGCATACATTATGCATAAGTCTCCCTCTAAAAAGTTAGTAGAATTCTATTAAAATCAAATTGTTTCGTATAAATTATAAAATTATAAAAAAAAATTTGCGAAATGCCTTTTAATTATATTAATAAAAAAAATAACATACTCATTTAGATTTCAGTGAAAACGGATTCGGAACAATTCCTCATTTTAGACCACCCCAGTTATTCACCGAAATAATACTGTGTTTTTCTTGTTGATTTTGTTTTAAGTTGCTTACAAGAATAATCGCTGATAGGCCCATTAAGTTAATAGATTTCAACCGATTTTGATTAAATACAAAAGAAGTTGCTAAAGCGAATGCATTTAAGATGCACATGCCTTGGGCTAAAAATATCGTATATCTACTACGAAGATTGGTTGGTTTGCCAAATCTAAAATGTGTATTTGTTAATTGGAGCCCCTTAAGACGACCTACAAAAATGTATGCTCCTTGGTCACGGCGTGGAAACAAACGTTGAAGCAGCTTATAGATACATTTTTACCTATAACTTCTATAGTATTTATGCGATTTTGTTCAAACTAATGCTTACATTATTAGATGGCAAAGTGTGGTTTCTCTAGCTCTCGAAGCTAATGGTATACAATTTGGTAGAAATTATTTCAAAATGTTCCAAGCCGTTCCATACATTGCGCAAATCTAGTTTAATTTTTCTATCTTAGAAACTGAAATCAAATATTTTTAAATATTTGCATTAATTTCCATTTCATTTTCTCTAGTTACAAAATCTGCATAAATCTTATTTTACTTACTACAACCCAGGAATTTTTAGATTCTTTAAAGTTCTTGTTGTGTTGGGTGATTAGAATTATTTACAGAGTACCTAAGATTTGTGCAATTTATAGCAATTTTATGTTTCATGGCATCCATTGTTTCATGTTCAAATACTAGCTATAAGCCAATTGTCGGATGGCAGATTTTCCATTACCCGAAAATTTTTATTTGATTATATTAACACCAATAAAGAACTACCTACCAATTAAGTATCACCTTTTGGGGTTCGTCTAACCAACAACTCTATTTTTGGAACAAAGGTCACTCCTATTGTTGAATACTCTGTATTATTTAAAAATGTATGTCATCTTACTTAAATGCACCTTGCCCGACTTGATAGCGTAATAATTGATTAATGTGGAAATAATGTTTACTTATTAATGATATCATCATAATCACAAGTTTTTAGATTTAATCTATCATTATTTTTAAGTCAGTCTTATCTCACAATTAGAAATATAATGTTTCATGCGATCATCCATGAATCCTACCCCTTTTGAGCCCTGCTTGCTAGCTTCGCTGTAAATGAAGCTCACCTGCTCCTTTCCAGCGGATTTCTTGAACTGCCAGAATGTCTTACTTGTATTTTTGCAGTTGCAAGGCAAGTTCCGACATGGTACAAACTTTAAGCATGGTTCTGGCATGCCAAGTTCCAGTTATCAAATTATTAGTTCTTTTAAGTTGCGTTAGTTCGTTGCCGAGAAATTTCCATTATCGGAGGCCACGAAGGACAGGTATGCTTTTTGCTGGATGGGATGTAGGCCCAACACCCAACCCCCATTTTGAAGGACCAATATCTCTGCAACGTCAGCTATCTTGGCTTGGTTTCCCACTTCGGTACCAACCCAATCTTTCACCAGGCTACTCAAGGTGATAGAGTTCACCACGTGAAGGTGACACTAGAAATTTAGCAGAAGAGACTATGTGAAGTTCACTGCTCCTTCGGACTCCATAAATTTCACGCGAGGGAAATGTATTATTATTCAATAAACTAATACTTCTTCTCTCTGAAATATTCAAATCTTTATTTACGGTTACTACTTCAAATTTATCGAAACAGAAAACGCCAAAATATTTAAAAGATCTTTGCCAATTTTACTGGTAGAATGAAAGAAAAATTAATCTACAGAATCGAAATAAAAGTATCATCCAGTTCCAATTCATTATGTTTAGATGAAGTACATACAGCCACGTTACGTTAAGTCACATGATTTCGGCGGCTGAACTTGCCGCACTGACAGTAAGCGGCATCTGCTGTTAAAAAAAGTAACTTGCTAAAAATTCACCCTTTATAATAATTGATATTTAATTTTCGTTCCTCTTTTTATCCTAGTCATTGAAAATCCACGTTCCTGGCTTCTCATTAACGAGAGTAGCCTCATATGGTTAAGATTTTTTTTTAAGTTCACCCATCGAGAAGCATATCAGCTTATATCGTTCCAAAGTAAAAGACTAAAGAATAGTATACAAGATATAGGGCACAACTACTTCTACTTGGAAAGTTAGTTTTTACTTGCATTATTGTAACTCGTACAAAGTTCAATATCATCCGCATACATAAGTTTGCCAGAGGTCAAATGTGTTTGAGGGAGATCATTCTAAAATATGTTATCCCTGACGTGGGTTTAAATTGTTTAGAATAGCTGCTTTTAAAGACTACCTTCTGGACTCGCTTTGATGTATGGGACAATATAGAATTTTAAAAATCTGATGAATACCTCAAACACGGCGGTATAGCAATGAAAAGACTATGGTTTGCTTTTTCCCATTAATCCATTAATATTAATATAACAGACATAGATTCTGTCAATATCCCAAGCAACATGTCATTAAAGATGTTATGTGTGGGAAGAAATATCAATAGCATGTGCTCTGGAAACCGCAGGAAATGTAACTCACTTATTTTTAGTTTAATATTATCTTTATTATCATCTATCTGCCCAGGGGACTTTTATTTAAATTGTTTGGTAATCTTAAAAAAGAGAATAATTGGGGTGGTAAGTTGGTGGAAGGGATGGAGAAGAAGGTACATTAGTTGATGTATTTAAGGAACCCGACTAAGCTCTCAACGTAGGTGACTATGGTCCAGGCCATACCCAACGTATCAGCTTCGTGTCCAGGGTCAGCCGGAAATATACAGCAAACATTTTCTGTGGGACGGTAAAGAAGCGCCATATCTAAGAAGTCGTGAAGATGGTGAATGAATCCTGCCATGGAAGTATTTTGTTAGGCGCATGCGGAAGTCCCTACATGACCATATCGGAGGTTTGGCTGCAATAATGAATGCAGTTAGTTTTGGGTGGTATAATTCAGCCCACTTGGCAGCGGCATGTGTGCAATGTATGTAGAATACAGTATCGAACCTAGGACTATATCCTAAGATACTCCAGAACACACTGTTTTGTAACACAAAACGTCTACACATTTAAACACAATTGGTGCCGAACTGCTTCTAGTGGTTTATACAGTTAGCATATTTGTGTTTATGCCTAGCACTGGCATAGCTAGCAAATATTCGCTATTTGTCTAAGTGAATATCAATTAATTAAAAACACCGACGCTCGGCTTCGGCTATAGTCCGCTGTAGGTCCTTGTTCTCTTCGAACGGCTATTAATCGATACCTATCTCTATGTTCCACCTTTGGCGCGATGACAGCATTATCAATGGGAATAAATATATTTATTTTTTATACCAAATCGATAACAAGCTAGTGCCTCTGGAGACACCGCCTTCAAAAGGTTTGCTTTCTTTTTATACCCTGCTATCAAGGCCGAAATTTTATTTTATGTTTATTTTTTTTTATGAATATTTTCATTCGGAAAGTTGCCAAACCATAGTCATGTTAGAAAATAGCCAACAGAAAAAGTTTTCGACTCTTATTAATTGGAACCATCCATTTATTTTTCTTGAATTATTAAGCAATTATAATATTATTCACATACTCTAGTATAGTGTTTGTTAACCGGTATCTCCGCCATATGCTCAAAGAAAGTTGCATAAGGTAATAACAAGTTATGAACAGCGACGTCGTGGATAAATACATCGAAATGAAGGAACACTTTTTGGTGAAATTTAATTACTTCAAAAAGTGGGTCAAAGCGCTATGGCAGCAACATTATGCTTAGTTAAAGTTTTGATCACAGGTCCAAGCCACTGCGACTACTGTTGAGAATCACAAAAACCCCAAACGATTTTTTTAAGATTATCTATACTAATTTTCTATAATTGCGTTCGATTAGTTGACTCAGTTATTGCCTTAAAAATAAAAGACGTTATATAATTAATTATCCTATAGGTAGCACATTCAAAGTCTAAGCCCCAATAAACTCTAAAAAGTTGTAAACGGCCCTGTCAATATACGTAAATGGAATCCATAGACATAGAAATCCAAGTAGATTGTTATCTGTACTAGATAGAATTAAGATTATATCCGAAATTATGATATGAGTATTCTTTTTATTTTACAAGGCGGGACCCAATCCTTGCACACAACTGTTTATCGTCTAGAAAACTCGCATTAGGCTGCTATTTACGGATGCTAAGATAGCTGGGAACTCAGGTTCCTCGGTACCGCCGTGAATCCCGACAAAAATATAGATGTTACTATGGTCGTAGTAAGCAGACCGACAAAATTATCATTCCACAGGGCAGTCAGCTTGCTCGTGCTCTTATATAGCGTTATGTCGCGGGCGGATTAGTTGCGCTTGGGGTGTTCGAAAGAAAAATTCTTCGCCTTTAGCATTGGAGTCGACTATTGTATCCGAATGACCCAGGGAAATGCTTAAAACAACACAAAGATGAAGTGCAGCGTACACAAGCTCAGCGTTGGCTCTTCCAATGTCGTTCGTATGGAAGAAACGCTCCAGCGAAGAATGTGTTCGATGCGAGAGCAGACAAAGGAAGACAAAGGTGATGACCAAAGCACCAATGGAAAATCCAAGTAGAAGAGGACCTGTCTTGCATTGGAGTGAACAACTGAAGAATACCCCTGCTTTAGAGGCGCCTTGGTCGACTATCACTAGATAATGAAAAGAAAAGTTCTTGCTTTACCCTACTCGAATTCGCTTATGTTTCATTTTAGGTGTGGTTCTCAGCGTGTTTCAGCAGATATTTGAATCGTGGGTTTTGTCAACGCTGATACACATGTTGGCACTTTTTCATCTGATCAATCGACGTATAATTCGTCTCTGTTTCGTACAATTTGTATACTGTCGTCTATCTAAAAAATATTCCCTCTATATTCCTATATATATATAAGATTTTTAAATAATAAAAAAAAACTATATCTACTTTAAAGTTACTGCTTTCTTCAGCAGAATATATGTATATTAATAATTCTTTCTTCTTCTCAATTACAACAACGAAATATACAAACAGAAATTGATTAAATTTAGACGGGGTGTTTTTGCTTTTTATTATGATACGAAAAGCCATTTGAGTTGAGCGCATAAAAGAACCGCTACTCAGGCGCAGGTAACTTGGTTTGTTTATTTCCGTTATTTATTTCTCTGACTTCTTGAAGCAAAATGTTAATTTTAGGTACGCGCCAAGTGAAATGTTTACAATGTGAGAATGTTAAATGAAACTAGCAAAGCGTTTGAAAATTTCTAAATACCAGCAATGGCAACGGATGATTTGCTCCACGGAATTGCTCAAGTGGCAGCCATACTAAACACTCGTCCAAATAATTCCTGTGCCCGTCCGCTTGCCTTTGGCCGCAAAATGCAACACACCAAGACTCTAAACACACACTTTAACAGATCCGAACATAAACAGTCGAGAATGTTTAAAAATTCAGAAATCATATTCGAAAAAACACGAGCATTCTATTCTTCTTCTACTTTATTTTTTTGTTTATTCTAGCTCATGCACAACGACTCACGGAGGGTTGGACGGACGGACGGACGGCCGGCCGGACGAACTGTTGTATCCACTGGGTGTGGCTCTGTGTGTTTGGTCTAAATATTCCATCACATTTGCCACTAATTAGTAGATCGATGGAACTGGCATAAGTTCTCTGACCGATCGATTTGACGCTCAACTGCATTTTGCATAGAAACTTTTCAATATCCAGATATATCCGTATGCAATATAACCGCAATGCTCTCTCTCAAACTATACAATGCTCTCATTACCTCTTTAAACCAAAAAAAAAAAAAATTCCGTTTTTAGAAATATTTTATTATTTTTTTTTCACCAACCCGAGGGCGGCAGGCAAACGGAAGTGTTTCAGCACACACACACACACACACACACATGTGTGGGAGTTACTGCGTATGGGGGAGGGGAAGCTCACATGCTCGCGCTAGTAGCCGCTGGTTGCTGCCTGCTGGCTGCTGAGTAACATAAATTTCCATGCTCCGCCGTGCACTTGAGTTGGCGTACACCGCTCATTTGCGCCATCCTGCTCGGCATACGCAGCGGCGTGTATTTGTCCCACTTGCGCAGCCAGTGTATTGGATTTTCAAAAAATTCTTTTACGTTTTTCAACAAAATATTCTACGATTGCTATCGTGTCTTTGTGCTTTTGAATTTTTAGAGCGTAGGTGCAGTTCTACGCGGCGCGTCAACGTGTACGGTTGGATCAGTTCGCTTGGCAAAGTTTTCAGATTAATTAGTAAATCCCTTGAACGCACTTGGTATTACTTTAAGTGTTACTGGTAAAGGTAAAAATTTCTATATCAAGCAAGCGTTTGAAGCGATTTCAAATAATAAGTTAGTAATAGGTTGGTGTTGATTTTTCTACTTGTAGTGCAATTGCTGTCGTTTTCGTTTTGTAAAACTTTCTAATAAATAAACGAAAAAAAGAAGAAAAAATAAGAAAGAAAAAAAAGAAAACGAAATAAGTAAAATTAAATAGATTTTGGCTCGTCTCGCGAAATATTGCTAAAAATATGTTCCGTTAAAATCGTAGAAAAAATCCTAAAAACTTGAGTGTGTGTAAATATGTGCGTCGGTCTGCTCATTTTTGCCTGCTTTTCATAATTTCATTTATTTATCGCTTATTCTCCGTCAGAAATTTTGGTTGCCTTCGCTTTGTGACACCAAGATTTCACATGTCGTAATTTTTGTTTACCGAACGTTTTACGCTTTTCCACCCCCGCAATTTTTCACTCTCTCCTCGCCGCTCTCACTCTCTTTAACGTGCCGAACTATTTTCAAGTTTATATATTCATCTTTCCAGCGTCTTGACATTTGCTCGAACTTCGTGAAAGCTAACAACTTCCGTCGTTAGACTCTTGAAAAGTTTTTCAAAGTTCTTGCGATAGTGAGTTCTGTACGAAGTAAGTTTCAGTTGCAGATGGCACGTTGCGCATGTGTAGGGGAAGTCCATAAAAGCAAAAGAAACGCAAAAAAAAAGCCAAAGAACCAGCACAAAGTTATAAAAATAAAACTATTTTTGTAGCCATACGTACTATGTAGTCAGGCAGTTCGATAGCAAAATAACATAGAAAGGGGGAGGAACTAGGTACGCACAAATGAGAATGCTTTTCGATCTCACTGGATGTGCTGGGCTCTTGGCACAGTTTTCCAGACGTCCATAAATTAACAATCAAAGCAAGAAAAAAATGTATTATAGAAATTTTAAATTTTAAAAATGTAATACAGTCAAGGCGGTGCCCTATCTTGCTTTAAAAACTAAAAAAAGTAAATTATTCCCAATATTGCCATTTCAAGAAATATGGAATTTGATTTGCTCTTTGTTTAGGCTTACAACCATATACAACTGAAATATCGGAAATTCCAAACACACTTCAAAAATTACACGGTGACGAAGCACAATAGCACCTTAAAGATTACAGATCGGTAAATTTCAAGCAATTGTGGTAATACTCAAAACAATACCGCAAGTAAAATGCAAAAAGTATTCGGAGCGAGTGAACTTTGGTTCTGCCACGCCTACTTCTTGCCATTACCAACATTGCCTATAGGGCATAGAGTATATGCCGTCTGTTTCGTACGCCCTAAGGCCACACTTGCCCCGCGACGCGTAGTGCCGACTAGTGCTTGACATTATTTTAAAATATAATCGGAATTCTGGTCGATTTGTCTTTTTCCGCTTACTGGCGTTTTATTTGGCAACGACAGCAAAGGGAAAAAGGCGTATTTACTACGAATTCAAGCAGCAGCAAAGCTTCAATTACCAAGTGGATAGGGGCCTGGTAAGTAAGGTGGTTCTCCTTAGACCATAACTCTTGTACTTAACTCGTAAAAGTAGTTTTCGAATACTTCGCTTTATTACGTTACGTATGTATATATATATTCTAGATAAATATACTCGATACGGTTTATTAATATTACGTATAAAATCATAAGCGATATCTAAAATACTGCAAAACAAGCAAACGTAAGACGCACCAAATACTTTGATATATTTTTATAATTTTTCTAATGAAATGAAATTAAATGTTCGAATTTATTGTTGCATAAACAAAAGTCAAGAAGAATCCGGGAAGAGTAGCCCCTACCGTGCATGTGGCACCTTTAAGTACACAAGTGTGTAGCCGCATTATTCTATACAAATGATTACACACGCACACACACACACACACTCGCACACACACACTCGCACACATACAGAGGCACACTCATCATACCATATACCCCACATATACAAAAATCGAACGAATATAGGCAATAGCTGGAGAAGTTGTGTGCGCGGAGCAGCATCATCACGTCCAGTGCCAAAAATAAAAACCAGAAACGACAACAGAAGTATCGTCGATCTGTTGCTTGGAATAGGAAACGTACGGCGAGGGTGGGGCACGATACGATGCGACGATCCGATCAGAGATTTGTTTATAGTTTTTGTGTAAACAATTTCCATTGAAAATGCTCGCCATATTGCCGCATTTCGTTCGAGAAAAATCGTTTTCCTTCAAATTGTTGTTTGCTGTTGCCACGAGGAATGTGTAAAATAATCATAAAAGTATTGAAAATGCATCGAATTGTACAATTGTATGACGTTGCCTCCTGCCCAAAGCCATATCGTTGCAGTCAATAAAATACTTAACCCAAAAAATTTAGCGTTCGTTGCAGAATAATTCTTAAGATTGCCAACCATCGCATCGTAACCATAATAATGGTGTATGGTTCCTGATGATGACTCCTACATATATACATATGTATATATATGTACATATACTGTATGTAAATGCTTGGAATGCAGCTCATTTACAAATCGTACATGGTAGCAGGGGGAGTCTGTGCCTTGACGCAGCTGTACATAGCTACACCCAGCTGGTGGTGTATCCGTTAATTGATCTTAAAATTATACTTAGAACGAGTTTTAAGTAAATCCGCTACATCGACAGCAACAGCAACAACAACAAGAAAAAAAAACCGGTAAAGGTCCATGCGGTTAATATGATTTTTGGACACGCTCTGGCAATTGGGTGACATACATTCTGGCATATATAAGACAGCAGCAAACACGCTTTGTATATTCAAAACGCATTCTGCTCCAGACCAACCACAATCAGCAATTGTCACAGTCAACAAAATGCTTAAACTTGTAAGTACCGACCGAACAGTTTGCGGTGAGCTTCAAAGATTGATCAAATTGAATCTCGTATTAGATCTGCTTATTTGCCATCTGTGGCAGCGTCTACGCAGCACCAGCCAGCATGGACAATAATGAGGTTGGTTTGCAGGTGCCACCAGTGGTCATACTCGACTCTGGTCATGAAAAGCATGAGGATGGCTCTTACAGCTTTCATTTTCGCGGTGAGGATGGTAGTTTTCGTGAGGAGTCGGCTGTTGTAATGAACCCTGGCACTGACGATGAGCACTTGGAGGTTAGCGGCTCCTATTCGTATTTTGATGCCGATGGCAAGGAAGTGGTTGTACACTACAAAGCAGGCGATCATGGATTTGTACCCGAAGGTGGCAATATATCCGTACAAATATCCGAGGCCGCTAAGCGTGTTAGTGAATTGGGACCCGAACAAAAGCCCGATAAAAAGAACAAAGTTAAGAGCGAGACTTCCGAATAAATGTTGAAATAAAACGTATACCACACAGTTAGCATATAGACTTTTTACTTCATTCTTTCCTCATGCTTCTCGAAACAATTTCATCTAAAATTCTGACAATCTTGCTTAAGTTCAATATTAACAGTGCTAAACAATTGGGGGAGGGGAGTAAAAAACAAATTATACGTAAAGAATTGTTGCATAGTTATTATAGATAGACATACAACTATATAATACATTTAAGGATCGTTAGAGTGTGTGATTGCTAAGTAGTTTACTTATTGGCTTTAAACATTGCGTTGCGTCTTCTGCAACTCTATTTCTTTAAGGGCGTATTCGGAGGGGAGCGAAAGCTAGCCAGCAGTCCATTGGACTTGCGTGTTTTGAGCCGTAGCTGCAGTGCCTGTAGCAGACCTCCAAGCACATCGTGATTTGGTATTTTCTTGGCAAACAGCAGACGCTTCACCGAATCGTCATAGGTCAGTAGAGCCACCATGTTCTGTAGCAGAAAGCACTGGCAGTACTCGAGCAGATTATTTGCATTATATACCTAGAAAATAAGGGGGGTTTTTAAGAACATCGAGTAATATACATTTGTATACCACTTACCTTGGCGTGAATGTACATGGCCACCACATTGTCAATATCGACCATTTCCGAACAGCGCGCCTCTGTATAGCGTAGCAGTCCCTCTAGTTGGAAAAAGCTGGCGGCAGCCATTAACTCCAGAACATCGCTGTGGTTCACTTCGAGTGTATTACAGCCGCCGCTGTATAGGAATTGCATGACCAGCTGGAATATGTGATAGCGTATGTCATTAATTTGCACAGTCGGCGTACTGGCATCACTAAGTTTGGAACTTAGCATATTTTGGAAACGTGGCGAAGCGGTAACTAAGACAATCTTGTGACCAAAGAAGACTTTGCCTTCAACTCTGCAAGAACGTATTTCAGCATAAGTTTAAAGCAACAACTAATTGCAGCTAGCTGCGTATACCTGAACGTAACATCACTGAGCTCGGGATTGTTAACAAACTTGGGATCAATGCGCGAACTATGCACAGGCAAAAGTACCGGCTCCTTTAGGGGCAGCAATGCTTCCCAGCCGAAGCAAGTGGCAAAGATATCGGCCAGCAATAAAGTAGTGCCCTCGTTTTTATTGTGGCGGAATATATTAAACAACAGCGGCAGACATTCGCTGACAAACTGAGCGCTGTAATCATCGGGACAGACCTGCAAAAAGTCCTGCAGTAGCTGATCAATTACGGCATCTAGACGTAGTTCATGTGCCGCGGCTAAAGCGTGCATCCAGCAATGTAAGGTCCAAGGCACTCCCAGCTTGCGCAACTCTATTGTTATATCTAAGTGGAGGCATTTTTTAGTATTAAATAATGAAGTGAGCATCGACGGTACTCACCAAGATGATTGTTTTCCGCACTGTGATACATTGCTTCTTGAAGTCGCTTGATCTGTGTTTTGTTCAACACTGGCAATAGATCTGTAGGCGCGCTTCTTTCGCCCACGCCATTGTTGGGACCCGCTCCCCTGCCAGTTACGTCGCCTTCAGCTAACATCTCCTCCAGCGAGAGCACATCCCGCGAACCTGGTGTCATCGGATGTGTCAGCAGCTTTCGCAGACACGATCGATGGCCGTGTGCCGCGGCTACAGATATTGCACAAAAGCATCCTTTTTGGGCAGACCCCACACACATGGAGTCCTTTTGTTGCGTAGACAGAAATGGATTTGCTCCGTACGCCAGCAAAAGCGAAACAATTTCCAAGTTTCCCGTGCCACAAGCTACCTGAAGCGGTGTTAATGTGCACTTCTCCTCGCTGACCCGCGCACCACCCTCTACCTTGCCGCCACGCTCCAGCAATATGCGCAATGCAACATAATTAGCGCGACTGGCCGCGAAAGTAACCGCCGTCCAATGCTGTGTATCAGCATGTATGGCTAAATAACCTGGCGTACCCGCCATAGGAACTTCCACATTCGGGTCACAACCTGCGTCTAAAAGCGCTTGTATAACCACCTCATCATTGAGAATGCTGGCTATCATAAGGGCTGTCAAACCGGCATGATTATGCGTGTCATATCGCGTTGTAGGTGGTAGTAGTTGGGCAGCTTGAGCAAGAAGCTCCGCACGACCCGTCAGCAGCATTTTAAATGCCACAGCAATTGTAGCTCGACGGCCCAATTCGGAGGTGTCTTCGGATATGCTACTCACAGCGGGTGACGTGGTGCCCGGTGTGGCATTGCTGAAATGCGTCTTTTTTGTGGGCAGCTCCTCGTCATGGGTCATTGGACGAATGGGACAATCTACACCGGGTAATAAAAGTCGCGCCGCTTGCATAATATCGTCCTTGTCGATCATAACCGCACTACGATATTCGGCATGGGCAGATGCCACACGTAGCCATTCCGACAGCGGAGGCAGTACAACATAGGCACGCTCATAGCATAATTCCTGTACGTTTTGACTATTTGCCGGCGTTATCGCTTGGCCCCCTGTAGTTTGAGCCGTCAGCTCCGTGTGCTCCAACTGGGAGCAGCGCATAAAGTAAAAAAGTGCTGTTAGTGCTGCGCCAGACACAGCTACATGCTGAAACTTTTGTTGGGTTCGCACAACTTTCTCTTTTAACTCGATGATACTACCAACACAGGTTGCTAGCGAAGATTGGCTGCCCCAGCGGGGCATAGTCAGTGCGCCGGTGGCAATGCGTCCTGCATTAAGATGGGCAAATGGCTGAAGCAGTCCCCACATATCGCCCGAATTAGCAATGCTCTGATCTAAAGCGTTTGCTGTTAAGGGCTGCTGTGGAGAGTTGGGATTGCTCGTAGTGTTACTACATTGCAGCATGATTTCTTCCAGCAAGTTTTCTATTCCCGCACATAAGTACACGGCTGCGTATTCATGTATGAATTTTCCTAGTCGTGCATCAGTCATCCATCGATAAAAACGACCCACAGATAAATGAAGGCCAGCTCTTGCGGATTTGCTCTGTTTCAAAGCGCTTTCACCAGGTACGGCAAACATGGCGGCGGATCGTAGGCAAGCCTTTGTACACGAATCGGCGAGAGTGGAACATAGCACAACTTTAAATGCACCAGCAACTTCCTGCTTTGAACAAAGACCTAGACCAGCTGAGAAACGCTGTATCTCACGTGCGATGCGCACCAGCGCCCGTTGCAGCAGGTATCCAAGGTACCCGATGTCCACAGCTACGTTTTCCGTCTGCTCCTTACAACGCCCATTTCGTATAACACGCATAATGCAGTGTTGACTCCATGGTGGATGCTGCAGCTCCACGAGGCGATTGTGTGAGTCGACCCAAACGAATTCATCGGCATTGGTGACATTTGTGCTTACCGTTTCCAGTGAAGAATAGCGGCCGAGACGTCTTACGGGCTCAGAGCTTTCCGAACCAGCGCTTAGACTGCTATAGGTACTAGTGCTTGTTTGGGAACGCATAGTGAGCTGCTGAATAGCTTGCTTAATGTCTTCTAATCCACAACCACTACCACTCCATGGTGCTTTCGTGGTTATGCGGTGACGAGGCCTTGCATTTTGTTGGCTGCCGCGTGAGCGTGTACTGCGATTAGTGACTCCCGCCGCTAGACGATCTTCGGGCAGAGGCCCTAGAATCATTCCTCCTGCTGGCGATGAACTGCCATGGCCGCCGGTGTCCGACATGCTTGCATGACCCGAGGAGCGGTTTTCATCTGAGGAACTATGACATTCCTGCACGCGTTGAAGTGCCCGGAACTCGTGGTGATGCGTAAGAGGCGATGCATTCGGAACGCCGCCTTTTATAGATTGACATACTGTTGCCTTAATAGGAATGCCTAAAGTGGGTCGACTGGGCGGGGGTTGCAGACTACTGCTCAGCATAGGTGGTTGCGACTTGACCGGTGTGCTTTGCACAGTCAGTCGTGCTGGTCCAGCAACAGCTCGTTGTGGCATATTGTTTTTTGTCTGGTGTGATATGGGGCTGGTAATCGACGGTCCCGGCGTGTGTGGTGCAGGGCTATTGACACCGGCAACCAATTCACTTGTAGTCTTGTTTGTGCCGCCACTTTTGTTCGGTTGATGAGCAACCTCTTTAAATACACGTGGAGCTGGTGTGGCAACAGCAAGACTGGGTACACTTTGTGGTGGCTGCACATGACTCAACACCGATCCGTTACCTGTTGTTGCGAGCTGTTGCTGAGGTGGGGGTGGCAAGCCAGTAATTTGTGCCGGGGGTTGTTGTATGGGAAAATTGGGCGCTATAGCTCCCGTTGGCCTGTAAAAATAGATCCAATTATAATCGCTGTCCAAAAGCTTAATGCAAAAATGTTTGGTAATTCTTTCGAACGTTAACCTTCCCTCACGTTAACACTTCGACTATATAGCCTATGTACTTTTATAGATTTATAATAATTTTAAAAGTGTTAACTTGGTTATATTTAACTCGCAATAGTTCCTACGGGGAACCAATAAGTCGACATCCATTTTTTATAATGATACTGCGCGTATTTTTTGTAAGATATTTTTTAATCCAAGAGCTTTTCGGGCACAAAATATTTTATTCAATATAAATTAATGTATGTCCCGATATTGATTTTTCCAAAGAGTTTTATTTAATTTGCTTCAGTCAAAAAAAGTCCAGCTTTGATCCTTATTGCTACAAACTTACGAAATCCCAGTTGAAATGAAAGTGAGGGGATTATATCATATAATTGAAGTGATGCTACTAAATGTTTAAGTGCTCTTAACGTCATTTGAGCTTTAAAAACAATTTATGCCAATGAAAGAAATTCTTTCGCCCCCCTGAGGTAAGTTTCAAAAATGATTGTATTGTACTTTATCATTAAATTTTGTAATGACTACATTTCTCGCAAAAATGTTGCCCATATTTTGACTGATTTGTTCTAAGAAGGCTTTTGATAAAATCACACAATTCCCACAGATTAAATTAAATCCTCTTTTTTACCGATTCGGGCAAGTTAAAAAAAACCAAAACAAAAAAAAAAATGAATTATACGCCGAAAACTATAATATCCCTCTGATTTTTAAATATTTTAATAATATCTCTTTCCTGATAATTTGCTTTTTGATTTTTGAATGTCAAGTTTTGTGTTTTAAAAGCTATGAAGCTTAAAAAATTAGATTGAAAAAGTAAGCGTTTTCATCATATACTTATAGTATCCTGACATAGTAGTAGAATGTCTTTTTGATAGCACTCTAAAATATTTAAAAAAATATTGTGTGTTGCTAAATAATTCTGGTTGGTAATTCTATTGTCACTTGCCTCAATCGGATTAAGAAATTTAAATATTTTTGAAATGCTTTTTTATGAAGCAGTTAAAGTATCCCGGAAAAACTTTAGAATAATAAAATCGGAGAATAAAATAGGATTTCTTATTCAAACTTCGAAATTTCACTTTGAAACATAGTAGAGCATTTTTTTTTTTTAAATAATGAAAATGTTAGTATTTTATTACACAAAATTTAAAAAAATTTGCATTTAAAATTTAAAAAAGTACGTATTGCCTAATATAAGCATTAAATATGGGGTGATGGGTTACAGGAAGTAAATAACACCATTGGAGGCTTTACCCAATATCCAACAACATTTTCCGGCCTTTAAGTTACACCTATTTATTATTCATTTAAGTGTCCCTAAAGTGTTTCAATAATTGTTGTGCGTAAAAAGCGCATTTTTTGTATTATTATTATTTCATCAAAGTAAAAAAATTCTAATTGAATATTTGTGGTGATATAGATATATTTTCGTGCTTTTGTTTGGTGGACTATCTATAAAGTCTCCAAAAAATGCTTCCCTTGGGTTTGCCGTAATTAAAGTATATCTCGATTTCTAGAATTTCTGCAAATTGGCTTGACTTTAAAGATTCATAACTTAGGAATTATGAACATAAATTAATTACATTGATTGCTATTATTTGAAGATATACATATTCATAAAATACTCCCATCTCAAAATAGACGTAGTAGTGTAAAAACCAATTAACTTTACAGTTTAAAAAGTAACTTTATTATTATTTAGAAAAAAAAATATTTAGAAAATGAATCTAGTCAGTAATTACTGATTACAATAAAAAAGTCAACACTAGGGAGTATAGTAATGGTGACATATTTAAATATCAGTTGCCTATATCCCTTATTTGTCATATGGGTACGTACAACATCATACTATGACTTATCACAAGAATCTTCGTATTCCCTAGGTCTAACAAAGGAATAAACAATACCAGCGCTAGATACATCGAGAATCTGTACAACCAACCAAATGTGCAGGTGATCAACCTGCTAGACATAATCGTAATAAAAGCAATGAAAATGATAACCATTATAGAGAAATGAAGAATTCAACTCATTCAATCAAGCGCCATTACGAGTACTTCACAAAAAAACGGCTTTAATTGCATGGATGTAATATACTATATTTACAATAGTTTTTCCAAAGTGCAACCGCAAAACTTGAGCCATATAATTTTTTTAAATATTCCCAAACTATTTTCACAATTTACGCGTATTGTATTCACGAGTAGAGCACGAAAGATGAAAAATAACTTTTTTCAAACCTATCAAGATGTTATTTTATGTTTACGTTAAAAACCAAAATGAATTGAATTTATTTTTTCTTCTGAAATTAAAAATATCTTCAATCTCCCAGAAACAATTTAATTCATGAAAATATCTTGATTTTTTTCGCTTCCGTGCAACATTGCGTCTGCTTTTATGATTATTGCCTAATAATTCTCTGAAACAGTTGAAATCACTTTATACTTGTGCCAAAAAAGTTTGAAAAATTTGAAAAATTGTACGTCTTTGGATAATACGTTTTTAAAGACTTTTTGTTTCTTGTCAGGGCCTAGTAGAGAGAAGCAGCAAAAATGAAATAAATTCGCTTACCAGGAGCAGAATTGTGAATTCTTCACATTTTGCAAGCGTTTCATTAAAAAACTTAACAGAGCAGTAAATTTAAATATTTTTTTAATAAGAATAAGATTATTTAACGGTCGTATGTTGTAACATCTAACAATCTCACTACCGCTAATCCTTCCATTCCATTGTGAACCCCACAAGGTGCCAGTTAATTAAATGCACGCTTCAAAAGATGTCACCATTTGTTTGTCGCTTGCGAAACTTTATTAGCTTTCTTGAATGGAAGTTCACTAACCGTTCTATTAGAGAGTGGTTATTGTCACTGCTGGGGTCTCGAAACTAGGCTGGGCCAGAGCTGTGAGAATGGTAGGCAGTTAGACGCAGACTCATTAGCATGCAAAGAAGAAGCTACCTAGTTAGGTTTATGATGAAGCTACAAAAGAGTTGTTTGTTTATTTTGTAATATCTTGACCTAGATTTTGGCTTAGATATTCATATTATTGTTTGTAATAATATTGATTCATTTTACGTATGGGGACGTATAATTAAATAATATATCAATCAAATAATGCTTTGTTACTAGAACAGTGACCCTTGACATTTGCCTCGTAGACCCCTAAAATGTGCTAGATCTCGAATTCGACGAGCCTTTCTTGTACTTAGGGGAGAAAGTCTTTACAAGTAAATGGGACAACAGTTCTGACAGATTTAGTTAAAAAAAAGCAAACAAAAATATATTATTATTTATAATACTTCAGTACCATCGCTCCGCACGTCGCCACTCCTGCACATAGCTCCAATCACAAGAATCGCACTGGCTCACTGTCTCCGCATCGTGGCCAGGGTCACTGCAGCTGCTGCCATTGTCATCGTCTTGGTATTTGTTGTTGCTATTGCTGTTGTTGCCCGACTCAGCATCGGATTTCAATTCAAGCGACGGGCCTACGACGGCAATCGTGGGCTTTGCCACCGTTTCCACCAGCGCACTTGCCCGTCTGTAATTGCCTTCAATTTTTATATTAATTACGCCATTCTGCACGCTCTCAATGTAGGGCGGCAGTTCATCACCGTCTTTGGGCTCTTTGGCTTTGGCAACACCATCAACCGTTGCCAGCACATGACGCTCCTCAGCTGCTCCATTACTTTTAAGTTTTTGGGCCATTTCTTGCAACAGCTGTGAGTGTGCTGCAGCAGCCGCCAGCTTTATAGCATCTTGTTTTGGTGCTCCCATGGGCGTTGCTGGTGCCGCTGAATTTGGGGCCGACGCTGCGGTTGGTTCACGTGCCATTGTGTCTCCGAAATAAATAACAACCTTATGATTTAGTTGTTTACCATTTGCATCCTTTCGTTGCGCTTTCGGCTTATTAGTTCCAAAATCGGGCAGCTCCTCAATGGGAGTGGGTGAGGGCGTTTGTGTCATGCGCTGTGCCACTTGGGCGGCCCTATTGCGTTGCTGGTACATTTCACTATTCTTAAGTGACTGCGGCTGAAACGATTTTAATGCGCTGATGCCACAGCCACCGCGTCGTCGCAAGATGAAATTCTCATTAAGCATGCGTCCAAGCAAAGAGCTGGGCGTGGCATTCGGTACGTTTTTCTTTGTCGGCTGTTTTGTATTGGGCCTGTAGGCATGCAGTTCCCGGCACAGGCTACAGGTGCAGTCTTTGGCACAATACATGACTCCGACAAAGACGTTTTCGATTTCATAAAGTTTTGCGTAACTTGCACGGAATTTCTTTAGGTTTTTATTTCACACAATTTAAACACAAATAATAATAATAATAATACTAATAATAACAATAGTAATTGCGGCTATAATTTGGTTTAGGTTTTTTATTTTTTAATCGTCGCTGTGCTCTTCGGTGCGTGGCCGCAAAAGATTTGGCTTGTAAAACCGAAACCGTAGCGTCGCACCGTTGCGCCGTGTAGAACCGCTCACGTTTGCAATCGAAATTCAACTGAACGGCTTGAGCTAGTCACAGTTCGGATTCATTGTCGGAGCTTGAGTCAAAGTTGGCGGAGCCACAAAAGCGCTGGGTTAGATCTATGTACTGTTTGCCGCTGTGACGTGACGTCGCTGCCGAGTCATTGTCTCTGGGTCTTGTCAGTTTTCTGGTTTTCCTCATTTTCACAGAGTTCGTTTTCGTGTTGTTGTTGCCGCCGCTGCTGCTGCTGCTGCTGTTGCTGTTTGGGCTGCCTTGAAGCTGCCTGTTGCCTTTGCCACCTTGCAGCGGGGTCTGCGCGTCTTGGCTCTCATGTGCGTTTTGTTGTTGCTGCTGTTGTTGTTGTAACAATTTTCCCAGCCAGTGGGGCCAAGGGGTTGCCAGGCCGTACGAACAATGGCACAACTGTAGCAGATGATTTTTACCCGTAGCCAGCAGTGCAGTCAGACAGTGTGAATTTAATTATGCCTAACAGTTCCGAGAGCAGCGATCGCTCCCTCTAAGGTTATACAATTTTTACACTTATCAGATCGTTTTGTTTGTTTCCTTCCGTGCTCCATTCATCCAGGCTGCTTGCTATCTTCATCTTCAGCATCATCGTCACCGTCAGCATCGTCAAGAGCGTCAGCAACGTCATCATCAAAGTCATCGTCATCATCGGTGTCTTCATTTTTATCGTCATCGTTTCAACTAATGCGCAGACACGCGCTTACACTAGGCGTAGATGGCTTCTTATAAATTGATCATAGCCAGCTGCTGCTGTTCCTATGATTTATCACAGTCTTGGGCCGCTTTGTCATTTATACCTAACCATAACGGTAAAACTTATGCTTTTGGGCAGAACCTACCTACTGCAGACAAGACAAGTCAAGACGGCAAATGACCTGACCCCGACTCTAACCACAAACTAATGAGTAGCAGAAGCCTAGCTGGCGTATATTTAATTTACTGCCATTGTTGTTTCTAGCTAGCATTTCAGAGCACCGAAGCCAACGAGCTATGGCGCACCCACGTAAGACTCTAGATATTGTTGTACATGGCCAACTGCTTATGCAATAGCTTTCTTCATTTCTTCCCAACAAAAGCAAGTTACCTGCCTGCCAGCCTGCTAATGGCTTAACTCTTGCGTTTCGAACGATTTTCGCATTAAAAAGTTTAATTTACGGAAAAGTAATGACAGTCCATAAATGTACTTAGGCGTCCATTACGAAGTAAACGCCTTCAACGCGCTTAGCCCAAAAACCTAGAGTTTTAATGCAACATTTGCGTGTTTACAAAACATATGCGGAAAAAGTGGAAAACCAATGAGTTGGTCTTAAAAACGAAAAATACAAATATACGTATGTATATTAACAACAAAAAGAATAAGCCATAATTATTTTGCTGGCCCTTTTTCTTGGCCATTGAAGACTTTTTAGGAGTAGTAGCCGAACTTTCGCTTTTCATGTACGAATCGAAGCCAATGAGTTGACCATGGCTAAGAAAACATCTTACAGTGCAAACTGTTTGAGGCCAGTTAGTTGTTGCAGGGCAGTTGAACTTTAAGCAAGGTTGACTGAAGTTCACTACGTTCGCTTGAAAAAGATACCCAACAATTGAGAGATACCCAACAATGGCCATAAACTGGATGACAGACAAACGTTATACCCAGGCAGCAGTCATTTTCCAAAAAAAAAAAAAACAATGACTGAAAACAGCGAAATGTAGCAATATTTTTGAAACTATATTCATTCAGTCATTTATCATGGCTGACAATGCTAAGAGTTCGAGATACATCTGTGCTCTACTCTTGTGCTACAGACAACATTCTGTCAGCAACATTTCCGTATTTAGACTTATTTTGGTTTTTATTTTTTATTATTATTAACCCAAAAGCCAGCGCGCTTCCGTTTGCCACAACTTAGACCGACAAGCAGGCAGGCATACAGTGACAGACCTAAGAAGCCCCGCAACTGTTGCAACACTAAAGTCTTGGCCTGGCCAAGATGACCAGCCACAACCTATGAACTGTAACATGCTGCTAATGATAGCATGTGCCATAGCTCGCATACAGGCTCTGGAAACTCCCACACTTTCACGCTTGATTACAAACATTGCTTGATAAATAATAGTATACCTGCAATTAAATTAGAAATAATTACTGCTGGTTTCTGTGATTCAAGACAACACTAAGGGCTTCAGGTTTTCACTGGGGCCAAGCAATCCATTTCGCTTCTTTTTTATTTTGAGATTGTATTGTGACAAACTGCTAAAATATCTCATAGATATAATACATGTGCTTGGTTTCATTGCGCTTGGCCTTTAAGTGTGAAAGAAAGTCAGTCGTCAACAACACTGCCAGCCAGCCAGCCAGCCAGCTGACGACCCAGGTAAAAATCTAATAACATTTTCACTTGTGCCAAGTACAGCACTGCACTTCATACTCTTACAGAGAGTACAAGAGTGCTCTGCCGGCAGATGTATAATGGTTTATAGTATACAAAGAATCTATAACTTCTTCAATTCTTCAATTCGAAGCCATCGTTGATCTATTCCTAATAAGTATGCTCTATTGGTTTAAAAGATTTTATTTTTAATATTATGTATTGTTGATTTTCTTTCACCTTTTCATCTGCCTTGGAACAATCTTTGATGTTAGTGCATATCGGTACAAAGTTCGTCCAGCGGGCCGAAAACACAAATCACTTTAATATCAGTATCTACAATTTTTTAATTACAGGCCAACTGCGCATAAATAAAGTTTTTCTCTTATGAAACAAAGAAAAACAATGTATTGAGAATTAGAGAAATTTTTCTTGACTTTCGCGAGATTGGAAATACAAAGGCGTGAAAATATATTAGTCGTTCCAGCTGCATATCTATTAAAAATTCACCGATCAGGCTAGGAATACGAATCAGTTTTACTTTATATTTTATTCGTTATCATTTATTATTCCTTAATTTTAAAACTTTGAATTCGTTTAATCGTAAGGTGAACAGGGCTTAGTTGTACCCATATATTAATAATAAATAAATAAATAAGGTAGAAATGTTTAAAAGTTGATGAATTTATTTAATTACGGTAGACTTTTTTAATCAAAGCGTTAAATAAAAAATAAATATACACGAATTCAAGTGTCATAATACAGATTTATGCTTTTTCATGTAGGTTGCCTTATGTAATACTATTCCATATACCAGAATCATTATGGGACTCTGAAGTATATATTTACGAATCTCAGATTAATGTTTGGACACAATAGACATTCTAAAGTGTGGCTCTAAGTCCATTTGTTATTTTGACGGTGAAAACTCGTAGCCCTATGCTCCGCTGTAGGAGCGTAAAATATGACATTAATTAACGATCAAATGTACAAACTCTTATGAAAAGTTCTTTTGGATTTAAATAGTTTGTTTACTTCCGTTAAGGATCGTGTGTTACAAGAAGTAATTAATACCAGATATTATAAAACTTTCTTGGACCTCTAAGCTTCACTGTTTAATTAAATTAATAATTGTTGTACGTAAAAATCGCACAGTTTTAGTTTTGTTGAATATATGATATAATTAAATTATTAAAGTTTAAAGTTTTATTTGATTTTTCAATTGTGTTAAGGAATGTTTTTATTTTCCTTAATAAAAAAAATTTTGGTTTATTTGGTTTGCAGCGAAAGTTCTGGGCTTTAGGGTAAAAAATATCATTTACTGTGTAGATCTATAATTATTAATTATATTCAAAAAAATGTAAACAATTTTATTGCTTATGTTTCATATATTCAAACACTCATTTTTAATACATTTTCTTTTTTTTTAAATTTTATGTAAAAATTTTAATTGTTATTCGTAATTACTATTCTTAATAATTATCACGATACAAATTTTGCAGCACAATTCCGTATACGCAAAAATCTTAAAAACCAAGGATGTACCATTTCAATAGGAATAATTCATGATATGTAGTTGGTAAATTATAAAAGAAAAGTAGTTAGTAAATAACCAAATACCGGTATACTAGGTAACGTATAAAATGGAAATATATTGGGCACCTTGAGGTGCTGGCAAACTACAATACCTTTAATTCCTATTATTTATTATAAGTTAATTATATTTTTTTTGTTATTTTAATTCATAAAAACTCAACTTCGTTCACTTATTTTACTCAAAATGTTAGGCAACGAGAGATTTTCAAATTTAAAAACTTTGCAACTATTAATCCATTTGAGAAAGTTCTGGTAAGCAGTTTATATATCAACTAAGAGTATACAATCGTCGTTACTTTGGTATCTCAGCTCACCAAGCTCCGTTGAAAATTACCAACAACAATGACGTCTGCATTTGCGTCAGTTTCTGCGTGCTCCAACTCTTTTATCATTCAAGATGTTTCAGAAATGTAACAGCGGGTTTGATGCCCTCGACATTCGACAATTGTCGTGGGCTTTGCTTGTCTCTGGCTAACTCCCATTGTTCAATGGTAGCGAATTTTTCTACGATTTTCCAATTTTACTCAAAACAGCGTATTATTTTGTGGTATTATTATTATTTCGCATTATTAACATTTTACCATTTTCACTTTCGTTTGTGTAAATTTTTACTGTCATGAATGTGAATTTATTTTATTTGTCTTCAAGCAAACTTTCGTACATGGAAGTTTTTAGTATCTTTGGTGTTTTTCTAAATGCTTTTGTATTTCTAGGGTTTTAGTTGAAAGTCACTGTCTGATGTTGGTAAAGTCAACTTGGCTATCTCAATAAGCCACGTCTTAGTTGTAGCAGTTTAAACAAATCATATGACATCCGCCGTACTTTGCTCGCAGCTGACATTATTTTTTTGCAAATTAACCTTGACCAGATTTATAACAGAGAGAAAATATGTTTGGCTAACAAAACGTCAAAGTTGTCTTAACAAAACCAAAACCAACAACAAAAAAAAATGAAAAAATCTTGGTCGATCAGAACATAACAAAAGTTTAGTGCTGGCAAACGCATTGCTTACTTTAGGAGCTTTCACGCTTTTGTGCACAATTATGCATGCAAGTGTAAAGACAGTCTTAGAATTCTTTGCTCTCTGGCACAGATACGGATACGGATACAGATACAGATACAAAAACTGGCCAAAAATAGTGACCATTGTAATGATTGTATTTATTGTCTGTGCTGTCTGTGAGTGAAAAAAAGAGCTATACGGCTGCTAGAGTTGCTTCCAACAAAAACTATAAATAGTTTTCTTAATATTCGTTTATTAAATTTGACCTAATATTATCTAATGGCCAAACAAATTGTGTGTTGCCTTATAATAAACCGAATTGTTAAGCAAATCTAACAAGTGCTTCGGCATATTTATTATCGTAACAATAAACACTTTATTATGAACACAATAACCAAAAGTATTACTTTGACCTTTTTCATATATTCCAATTAGAACATTTGTCAATTCTGAAAATATCAATTTTTCTTAAAAGCGCCATCTAGCTTATAAGTTAGGCACTACGTTTTTGTCGGAGTTTTTGTATTGCAAAGTTCGTTGCATACTTTTAGGCGGCTTCAAAAAACTTAAATATAAGATGAAATGCTTTTTCTTTCCCTGAAGTGATTTTATTAAAAAAATAATTAAATAAATATATTTCAGCCGAATTCGAACGGCGGTGTCCTTAATTAATACAGATTTTCTAATTGCTACCTGCTTGCAACAGTACTACAGGTTGGAATCAAACCTACAACTTTTTTGTTTATATTTTATTACAAACCAAGTTACATCTTATAAAATAAGAAATTAAGTTAGAAGATAATGCAAAGCTTAAGACTTTTACGATAATTACCTGCGTGGTTTCGGCCGAACAATTTCGTGACTCGCATCGGTTATGCATTTTGGTGGACTCAGTGCACCTGCCAAGTGAGCTACGCCCATGCGATCTGTGTCCCAATTGGGACGTACCGGCATGATTCGATAGCGTTTTTTTAATATGCGGGTTTCATCACATCACATGTTCCAACTTAATGCTGAAAAAAATAAACAACAAATATAAAAAATTAACTACAATTTCAGCGAACTCTCTGTAAAGAAAAGTGCAATGAATTATGTTTATCTTCAAATATCTGAGTTGAGAAAAATTAAATCATCAAAGCGAAAGACGAGCTGCACATGGACAAATTTTTGTCGCCCAAAGGCTCTTGCGTATTATTTAGATGACAAAAAAAACGTCTAAAACCGAAAAGGTTTAGACCTTTGTGTTAGCACGTGTATTTCGATTTATAGAAGTTCCGAAAATAAACTCAACCTTAAGGCAGGTATTATGATGTTTTCAAGTAAAAGCTGTTTTATTGATACTTTGGCCGAAAAGTAACACGGCTTGCCTAAAATGAGAAAAAACCTAGAAAAAAAAGCATACCCGCTAGCAATTCAATTCGTGACTTGACTAATTAAACCAAGATTGAATTGTACCCCGCCAACTCTACACATTCAAAATTAAAATTTTACAATATCTTTACCCTTACTTTCAAAATAACATAGAATTTCAGTAGCGAATGCCTTGAAAAGAATACCATCATCAAAAAGGCGACAGCGCTTAGATAGTGCAAACGAATCAATAAAAGAAGCCTCTTCTATAGAGATTTCCTCACTTATTCAGATTTTTTTTTTCGTTTCCTTCAATATGTTGCTCTTTGTTCATATAAATTATTAAAAAATTCTTTATGACAAGAATGGATGTATATGTGTATAATGGATTTTGGCATTAAATTTGTAGCTACATTTACCATTCCTTTGGCATACCAAAGATGATGAGTCCCCAATTGTTAAGAACTTTGAATATTCTATAGATTGAATCATTTGTTGCCTGAAGTTTAGTTCTTATTTCGATCTTAGCATTTAGTAAATTTCATACAAGATTAATTTTGACCGCATTTAATTTATAATATCACTCTCATTAAGATAATTAATTATGAGTGCGTTCAAAAGCAGATTTAAATTTTTGCTCTTCTCTTCTGAAATCGGAATACTAACATCTAACTGCCGTCCTATTCTTGTAGGCTCCGCCTTATAAAATTGCCCTTCTAATTTGTAATATATGTAAGGTCTTACTTGACCTTTTCAACCTTTTCAAATTAACCGCACTTCTTAACAATATTACTTTTGCCATCTATCTACTCTGTACCATCTCTCCCGCGTCTTGTGCTCTAACTATAATAACCTTACAGTCCTTATCTTACGATCCTAAAACATCTGGATTTGTCCCATTGAGCATACTTGGCCAACTAAGATCTTTTGGCACCTCTTGGTAATTTATTCTTATTATTAATGATATATTTATTATTTTAAAAATTAAAAAACATTGTCTAATCACAGATTACTTTGAAAAGCGTCTTTCAATTGTCCCTATTTCTTGCTATTGCACGGAATTCACTCATTTATTTTTGGGTTTCTGCCGCCACTGCCCTGCGCCAGGTCATTTTTGGTCTGCCTCTACCTCTGTAGCCTTGAGAATTCCATTCCAGTACTGCGCGGGAGATTTCTTTGAAATTTTTACGTAGCGTATGAGCCAACTATCCGTATAAGTTCACTCCAGGCTAAGGACACGGATAAGTATTACATGCTATATTTTTTTCGATTTTTTGCAACATTTTCTATTTTATTATATTTTTTTTTATTAAAATGTAAGGTCAACTGAGCTAAGTTAAATTAAAAAATAAATAAGAATTCGAACAATTTAATATTTTTTTTTTCGGTACATAGAGAAGGTACAAGTTCGATGGACTTATGGCCGTGTCTTAACAAGACCCAAAATTTTTAACAGCTCACATGTTTGTTTTCGTCATCTGCTTTTTATATTTTTAACAGAAATGAAAAAAAACCCTTTGGTCAGTCTTTTGAGTTTAACTTAAATATTTTAACAACAATATTAAATGTATCTAAAAAAACAGCGTGGGACGTTCTCAAAAAGGATTCGAAAATATAAACGAGTTTCGTAAAAGCTTTGGTTAAATAAAATCGTAAATATTTTAACAGTCCACCGTAGTTGAAAACAATATATATTTTTCCCCTTTGTTAATATATCACATAAAAAATAAATCTCGACTTCTACAAAACATCAACATTATAAAGATTAAAAGATCTTTTGAAAGATCTTTCTTTTCAACAATGTGTTAAATCAAAAATAACGAGATGCACACAATCTTTACCATTTCGGTTAATTGGACTATACAAAAAAGAAATAGTTTTTATTTATAACACTTAATGTTTCGAATGAGCTCAAATTATCGAAAAATATAAATGGATTTTTTGCATAAAAATAAATAAAAAGTTTTTAGAAAATTAATTAATTTATTTATTTTTAATAATTTTCCTGCTTTAAATACAATTATTAGTATTTTTAGTTTTGATTCACCCTTCGCGTCATTTCTATAATTTTATAACATTTTCGAATTTTAGATATTCACTGTACTATCGTATTGTAGAAATGTTAGGCAGTCAATCTATAAAAACAACACAATTTTTAAAACCGACTCGTAAGGGAAATATTTTAAGATCTTTTGAAAACTTGAAGAATTACTGCTACTCTAACTCCTATGTCTTTGTAACAACTTTGATTTTGGATTATTAACTTGAACATCATATTTCATCATTTTAAAAAAAATAAAATAAATTTGTAACTAAAAGGTGTCCCTAAGCGGCTGCTAGGCTTTGAAATCGCTGGTGCAACCTTTTATGTAAATTAAAAAAACTTATCAAAAATGTTGTTAGGTTTATTTAATTTAAAACCCCAACATTTTTCTTTCAGCCACAATTTATGTTATACAAATATATTTATTGGTTTGGAAGTTGAATTTGGCAACGATTTTTCAACTTCTGTGCCACTGTGCGTCGGTAGCCTCTAGACGAGGTCGTCGTATTCGCCTCTAAAACCAAAGGATGGTGGATATTTGCCTAAGTTAATCTTAATTAAATAATTGAGCGAAAAGTTATAGGAAATTTTTCCTTTGAGGAGCGAGAGAATTATCCAACTTGTTGCAGTTCTGACTTTTCCGAGTGATACTTACATATTAAGCTTACGAAAAACTTATACCTTTATTCATTTGATAATTCATATAAAAAAAAGTTAATTGTAATAGAGATATTCCTATGCTGCGCATTTGGAGCGATTATAGTCAAGGGATTTAAATGTTTTTTAATAAAAATAAATAAATTTCAACATAAATATTCTGCCAAGTTTTAAAATGTAGAAAAATCATTGGATTTTCAGCTAAGCTATGAACAAATTGTTCTTAATTTAAACGTAACTTAATACGTTTTAAAAACAAAGTTATATTTTCCGATTTGTATCAAAATTCATTAAAAGCATTTTAGAAAAATCGTGACATTACTTCAATAAAAACTTCGTACATCTTCTCTATTGACTTTAAAGTCACTTTTCACTTATCTGCAATAAAAAACTAGATATTACCCTAGTCTTTCAATGATATTTGCATATTTGCTTAAGATGTTTTTAAAAACAAACATACAACGAACAAATTTTATGCTAAAATCGTGAGCAATATTCCCATATTATGCAATATATACAATTATCAAGTTTTTTGCAGTTCTGACTTTTCCGAGTGATACCTACATATTAAGCTTACGAAAAACTTAATATACATTTATCCATTTGATAGTTCATATACAAAATAGTAAATTGTTTTAATTTTCGTATTTTTCTCTTGTAGCATTACAAATTGTTGTACCCTGCTTGGTTTAATGTAAAGCTTGGGAATGTTGGATTACAAATTAATTAAGTCTCTTCACTCAATGGCGCAGAATAAGTTTAACGCATTTGCTTACTATTTTTAATAAAACATTTAACATTCCTTCAGAAACAATGCTTATTCACGTCTTTTGAAGTTGCTCTTTTGGAACTTATTTAAATTTGATCAATGTTTTCTTATAATGATCCCTAAAGGGTCTTTACTAGCTCAACAAAACGTGAAGTACATTCAAAACTAACTTTTTTAAACCAAATATGAACCGTCTTAATAGATGAGGTTTGGTCTTTTTGGACTTAAGTCCCTTATTATGGATGGATCCAAGATCATTCATGCATGTTTCCTAAAATGGATTTTTACGCTATTAAAAAAGTTCTGTAGATGAAAACTCCAGGATAAACGGTGGATCAAAATTTCCAGCCAAGATAATTTCTTGATTTGCTGATTCATCAATGATATAAGGTCACATTAAGGAAATAAAACCAATCTTCCAATCCTAGCAAGCAAACGCTGCAGCTTATTCGGTGTCAATCCTAACCGTATTTTTATTTTTGCATTAATTATCTGACGTAATACACTTTGCAGAATCGCAAAAGAATTTCAATTTAATCAACTGAACTTTTACAATTCATTCAAAATTTATAATGAATGCCTTCATTCCTTACAGAGAATTAAACCCCCTACATAACATATTTAATAAAATTTTTCCATATCGAAAGAAGACAAACCAATTGGTTTTTTTTTCTTATTCAATAGCGGTCTTCCAGAATAAAACAGAAAACGCACCCTTCAAACTAACTATGTAATTGCTTCAGTATTAAACCGTACTATAGGAATAGTAGGAAATTCTTTGAACAGTGTAAGTTTCAATAAATAATAAACAAATCTGATTTTAAGAAAACGGACCCATTTTTGAAAAAGAAAGTCTTTGTCACGTTTTCTGCAATTATTCATGATGATGTTTTAAAATATCTGAATGAAGATTACAATATATCGACAATAAGCCTGCAACAAAAAAAGCAGCCCTCTGTCTTATTTTCTTAAAAAATATTATTTACTACTTCATTTGAAAATGATCGAATTACGAGTTGAAGGGCATATGTAGGTGTTTGAAAGAGAAAACGAGCTAAATGTCAGGGTAAGCAAGAAACGAAACCATTATTTTTCAATTCAATTGCGTGCCTTACATGCTGCTATTTTTCGGAGCACATTTGGGATTACGTTTCGAATTTGTTCAAGAACACATACAGGACACAAACGAAATGCAAAAGTAATTAACTTCTATTTAATATGTTTTATTTTTTGCCAAGGCATATATAATAGTAACCTTTGGATTGTTTTTTAATTTTTATATTTTCATCATCAAAATATTAATTTAAATCTAAGAAAAAAATTATGAAAGAATGAAACACTCATAATTCAACTAAATTTGATGATTCTAGGTAACGTTTTACGATATTTAAGTAAAGTCAAATATGAAGAGCAGGTGAAATTTTTTATTTATTCATTGAAAAGTATTTTGACGCAAAGAACTTGAATATGTAAAACAAAAAATTATATTGAAACAATTTGCAAAATTATTAAAATCAATCGTAAGTTTAAAAACTGACGTCTCCATTTCTGTGCCACTTCTTGGTACCCGAAACGCAGAAACCGCGTAGAATTTAAAATCCCAAAGGCACTCATCAGCAGTTAGAAAGCATAAGACGGGAATTTTTAGCTGTCTACAAAGAAAGGCTTGAATCTAATAATGTAATAAATTGTTACATAATAAGTAATAAAGTAATTGGAATAAGTGGAAGCAACAAGATATTATGGAATTTCGCTCACTTGAATCTACATAAAGTTTTTGCGACTTAAGTTTCTTTACAGAAATGCAAATTAATTTATTTGAAGTTTATTAAGTAGCGCCTTGCCAAATTGCACCGCGAAATGATTCCGAAATGTTTAAAAAAATGTGTAAGAACCGATAAAGGAGACAGATGTATATATTCGAGTCCACAATAACCAAGTTACTAAAAATAAGTTTCTGTGGACATTATATTTCTCTATTTTGTGTATATTTAAATGTTATCTATCTTTAAATTAAGTCTGTCTTCGTAATCCTAAGACTTGTGCGTATAAAATATACAATAATTTCTTCCAACGGGTCTTAAATATCAAAATAGTGAGGAACATCGCTTGGAACGTCGAATGAAGCCAATATTCACAACCAGAGGACTTAGATCAGTTTAACATGTTGAAGAATATTATCAAAAAATAAAAATTAAAAGGAGAGATTTAGCAAAATCATGCACCAATCATTTACGTAGAGATGAATACGATGATATCAATAAAAAATTGAGTAGTAGGTCCACTACTGTATGTATTTGTATTTTACACAAAATAAATAATTATTGAAAAATTATAGACAGAGTGATTTTAATCGAAGAAGTGTTTGGGTGTGCAAAGTTATCGGGGAACACACCAAAAATAAATATGTCTAAGATGTTAAAGAAGAAAATAGTATTCTAACTATTTATTAAAAATTGATACACAGCATTTTATCCTGTAGGGCAATACGAAGTTTATATCTCAAGTGAGGAACATAGAAAATAGTCCACTCATATATAGTACTAACTTATGAGCATTTGTATACCCTATACTTATACATGAAACTAGATGCATATGTACAATGTACGTAAGTTCAAAATTGAGGTTTGGTCAACGCCAAATCCTTCATAGTAAATTGTTTTCTTTCCTCAAATTTCAACTATAATGGCAACTAGCTTGACATGTGCTTTTTGAATTTCATCAATTTTCGTTTTACAAAGATTGCTTCTTCTAGATATCTAAAAGTTTAACTCTTGTAAGAAATATAAAAAAAATAAAAAAGTTGGTTTCGGGTATACTACTACTATTGGGCATCCTCTCGGGTGTATATCATTCTTATTCAATACAAACAAGCGATTAATCAATAACCAATTATGTAAGCTTTTCAAAGCTTAAGCAGTCCAATATCCCATATAAAGACAATTACTTAATTAAGTCAAACAATCAATCTAGGGGGGGCTATAGATTCAAATTTTCCTCTACTTAATAATCCAGCCACAAGTTCAAAGACGTCTTGCAATCAGCTACACAGCTAAAATCGTTGAATAGTCGTCAGACTGCAATCTGAGAACATCCTTTATTTGCTCAATAACGTGTCAAAATAACAGCCAGAGTTCCGCCGACATCTAATCTCAGACTTTTGAAAATTAACCGGCAGTCTGTCTACAATTAGCAGTCTTTAAATGCAACCCCTCTTGTCCGGCTCACAAGTATTTACAAAACGTGTGCGTTCCAGACTCGAACAGACTATTTACGGTTCCCTTGCGTGATTGTTGCCAATGCCATGTCAGATTCAGGTTTTTTCCTATAAAAATATGACGCACATAGTCATAAATGGCCACACGCTGAAAAGACTGTCTTCCTCTGTTGATGCAGGTGTCATCAATGTGCGTCAAAGAACTTTGGAGCCACATTGGCATGCAATCAATGCCGTTCGATTTCAATTCGTTTGAAACTGTTGGCTTTCGCACAAAGTCAATAAAAGATATTACAGGTATGTACGCCAGACTGCAAAAACAAAAAGTGTGGCCAGCTTATTGTGGTTTCCGAGAAAAATGGCTAGTAAATGGGAATCGTTGGTCAAGAACTTGTTGTTTGGTGTGAGCTTGTCTTGCCAATACGGCGAAAAGCGATTTTATTGGAATAGCTTTGAATGAATGAGTATTGCACGTAGTGCCAACGAAAATATGGCAAGTTACGGAAAATAGCCTGACATATTACTACCTTATCTTTAAGCCAAACAATATGCTAAAGATCATACCAAGGCATCTTTCTACCGTGTGTTATTACCATAGTGGGTTCCGATTCAAAAAAACTAGCTTCCAGCTTACAAAGCATTCTTTCTTGTCGTAACGTCCGCCTGTCTCTACTAACTTCGAACCGACTCGTTGGTGCCACCGCATGCCAAAGTGAAAGGCCCAAATCTCAGATGGCTATCTATATAAAATTTCTTTCTTATTATAAAATTCATCATTAATATGCCGCTCATAAAACGCAGTCGACGGTTTGCGTGCTACAGAGACGACGATATTACAAGCTACTTCTAAAATGTTGGCATTCTATGGCATTCTCAACCCAAAAATAACATAGCACAATAAAGTCATTGGCCAGGGTTCGGTTTAAATTGATCTTGAGATGGTGACAGAAGCCAATAAGATGGAGTGCCTACATATGTGCCGGTATTATTATTTATTTTTTTCTGTTTGGAATCATTAATCAAATTGAAGATCTACGCTAAAATTATAAATTATCATTTGAATTAATTATTAAATTTACTGCTGCACTATAAAAGTGCCAAATAGTTTAAGGAATTGATCTGCAGGAGTCAACAATGCTCTACAAATAAATTATTTATGACCGACAGCTTTTTTAACCGATTTGCCGGAGCTACATACTGTACTCAAATAATTTTGATCGAATTCGACGCAGTTCACTTTTTAGTGTCAAAGTTCATTAACAAATCTTTGTGAGAATTTTGTGCAAAAAACTGATATGGTCAATCAATATTGATCAAACGTAAGGCAGTTCTTGGAAATACCAAGAAACATTGTCTTGTCTTGAATTGCAAACAAATTATTCGTCTATAACAGTGGCTTTTACGAGGTGATACGTCACCAATATACGATTGCCTTATTGTTTGTCATCTTCTTAAGTTACACACCTAGAACATACCATGGGGTACTTACTGTTCCTGCATAAACTGCTATTCGGCTTTATAGTTTCGTCAGATTTTCTAAATAATTCACTTGTAGAACAACTCTACATTTTTTTCGGATTAGCCCTTTAATTTTCTACATCTAATTATGCTTGTCACAAACCTTTCCGTATCTTATTAGCTGATTGTAATAATCTCTTTAATTTTCTCTCTTTGGAGCGGTCCATTGAGTCTATTCGAAGTCGCTTTGAGCAGCGGAATAATTACCAATTCCATTTCCTTAAACTCTATTTGTTCAATTTGTGCTCTTTGGACTCTTTTTATAATTTAATGCTTATGCAATCAATCTTTCCCCTTCTCTTCTTGGCTATTGTAAATCTAAGTTTTTGCCCAATCTTTGATGTAAGACGGATTTGTTTATATGTCTTATACATTTTTCTCTTTCTATTCTTTCAATTATTTTATTGTAAATTAGGTCAACTACGCATTGTTGTTTCAATTAACAAAAAAAAAGTATTAAAAAGTAAATAAAAAACGTCAATAAAAAAATCTACAATAAACTTTAATTAGCTTTAATAAGCGCAACATTTTTTCTTCCATGTTAACTGCTGTAGATCTAACATCTGTGGGCTAAGGGTCTCTAATCACCCTAATCTAATCACCTTAGGTAACTTAGCGAAGTCATCCAGTTTTCCTATACGGTATTGTATATATTTTTAGCTTTTCTATCATACAGTAAAGGTCTCTTGTGGATTTCAGTATAGTGTATTTGATAACGATGTCTCCGGAAACTTACTCCTTAAAAACTCTGTTGATATTTTATCTAAAACGCTTGACGGTATCATACAGTTCTTATTGGGAAAACAGTTTCTATTTCATGTTGCATAAAGTTTCCTTTGTTTTTTTTTAAATCTAGACGTTAATCAAATTAATATATATATATATATATATTAAATATTTATATACATATATATATATATATATATATATATATATATATATATATATATATATATATATATATATATTATATATATATATATTATATATATATTATATATATTTTTTTCTGTTTGGAATCATTAATCAAAATTATTTATTATTTATAATAATAATAACATAATACTAAAATATTTCAAAACATATATAAATAGAGCTATCATAATGCTGAGCGTTTAGAAAGGCGGTTTTTTCAAAAACGCATAACCACTCTTTATTTTTCCCGCCCATTTAAAGGCTTATCATAATTTCGAATAACGATTGTCATGTCTATTTGCCAGTTTTATTATCTGCAATAATATTTAAAGTGTCATAATTTCGACTTAAAGATTAATAGAGCTACTTTTTCAGAGCTTAACAATAAATACACGATTTAGTTACTCACAATATTCGAATATCTTCATTTTGAGTATAATGACAACCAAATGATACAATTTCGTCGAATATACTTTCTTTGGTTAATAAATATTTTCACTACATCTTCTCAAAATCTAGTTATTATTGAAGAGATTCATACATTAGGCATTATGGCCAAAACCAAGCATATACCTAATCGTCGTAGAAATAAATTATAATCGTAACTTCTGATGGAAAAAGTTGTATCACGGTATTATTAAGCCATGGATGCCATTTAAACATGTATCAACGGCACACTTTAGTAACGATAGCTATGCCTACGGGGCTAAAAGTAGCTTTAAGATAAACTTTTGCGTCTTTTTTCATCCGATAAAAGATTCATGCTTTGATAGGTTCACAAATGGTCAAAAATGACAACAAAAAAAAACTCAGCTATGGACAAAATCAGAAGTAACATAAAAAAAAACCATAATCGTTTTGTTAATGGTATTTATGGGTTTTGTAACTTGTTAGGTCTTTTGTTGGCAAGGTTTCCATGCTTCAAAGTGATTGAGCTGGAATGCAAACACTTTAAGGCGGAATGACGTTGCTATTTGGCCAGGTCTTTGAGAGCAAAGAATATGGTTATGTACGTAACAATGAATAAGTATGTATTAAAATTGTATCAAATCCATTTACTTTTGGTATATTTTCTGGTGTCTCTTTTACATTGCATTTGGTCAATAAACGAGGCTAGTAAATCTCTGGTAACTCCCTCTTTTTTCTTTGTTTACTAATTTATAATTAACTTTTCTCTTAATTGAAAACTGGCAACAGTGCCCGAATAAGAACTTGGCCAAGAGAAAGTGTTTTGGGCCTCAGCTGGAGAGTCAAACAACTCTTAGTTGGCCAACAGAGCGACTCTGGCTTATTGGCTGCTGGGCCTTTAAATTGGGTCACTCCACTCCTCTTGTCATATGTCTCTTCATGCTGCTGTTGCATGCCACAAGCACAACAACAAAACTGACTTATTGACATTTAAATTGTTTCCTACATTTCTTTTGATTATGCACGAATATGTTTACGCCAACGAGGTTTTATTTTGGTCGTCACTGATTTAGGCTTAAGCGAGTTCGTAATACATATATATTTAAAGGCCTAATATATTACAGTTCTTCATTAAATTTGATTTTTTTTTCCAAAATTATGCGCAATATTTGTGTAGAAAGTTGTTCATTTTCTTAGCAGCTACAAAAATCACATACAGGGAACACACAAATTATTCGGACACCTGGAATTCGTCATTCCTGTAACAACGGCTATGTATCAGCATATCGGCGTTAAGTTTCCATAGAAGAAAACTTCTACTAGTACTACTTTGGCTTTCAATGCCAAAGAATCCCACTTCTGCATCAAATATGACGTGTTTTTCGTATCGAATGCTGGATGTACCCTTCACTATGTTAGATAGAAAATTGTTGTTCGAAGCATGTTTTTACATTTTCGTCAATAGATAACATCTGTCCCCTCCCTACCGACTCACCTACTCGTTATTGTATTTATTCATAGCGTCTTTGAATTCATGACATACTTTCAAGGGATTATCATGTTCAAAACGTAAAATAGAGATTTTTTGATATAAGTAAGGTGGTCCTACAACTTCTTTCGTCTCATGGATGAATCCTTAAATGAACGCATTTGTCATTGTTCTGTTCACCTCTTTAACAAAATTTCGTGTAACGTTTAATAAGTCCTCTTAGTATCCTGTGATTTTGACAATATTATGCAGAATGATGTTAAAAATTTAGTAGCAGTATGTTTTGCTTAAAAATGGTTTAAATCGTTTAACCTCTGAGTTTAATTGAAAGAGTATACTGATTCGCAATTAACATATTTGAGGAATTCATTCTCGTTGATTTTTTTTTTATATGCGGAATGAGCTATTCGTAGGTACATACATTACATTGCATTAGCTCTCGCCTGGTACTCCTGCTTTGCGAGTGCCCCCCGTTGATTAGGTCCTCTTCCGCTTGGTCTTTCCATCTGAGTCTAAGTCGTCTAAGCACGGCATGGTTGTACCGTAATACGCTGGACGACTTCTATGTCGGCGTAGAGCTCACATATCTCATGATGCTTATGAATTTAAACCTTTAAGATGGATTCTAAATTAAGCTAGCTACCTTGAGTTAGCCAGTCTCTAGTAAAAAGCACTTTCTCGGTACACTAAAAAACATATTTATATTAGATAGCTATAGATTTCATATATGTTGATGCCTTTTAAGAATATATCTAGCACTTTGACAACCTGCACGTTTCGAAACACTCAGTGAACCCTGCTTGGGTCCTCCTCTAAAAGTTCAAAATGTGCTTTATAACAAAGAACTACTATTGTCATGGGAACGCCAAAATTTCGAGCCGTCACATTGGTACTTGTTGTATAAGAATACTAGATATTTGTCATTCGTATATTTTGACTTTTAGGAATTGCTTATTGACTTGGCTAACAAGCTGTTCTAAAAGCGGCTTATGGATGTCAACTTTCATAGCCTATAGACCATAAAACGAGTATTTATTTAGGGCCATTAAAACAGAAATAGCAAATTCCATACTTAAAGTGGCATATATTTTATAAGCTTGTGGTTGGGATGTATGCCCGAAATATTATATATTCATAAATGCAAATGCATATGAGAGAGTAATATTTGTTGAATATTCTTAACATTAATAAGAACATTAAAATGATGGTAACGGATGACGATGAGATCTAGGTTGCGACCCATAAAAGAATAATTTGGGAACTTTTTCTGGTATTCAGCAGACATTATTCATTTTGAAATTAGAAATCAGCAACTAACATATTTTCGATTGGGATTTCTTATTTATTTTTAATCTTAAAAAGAGTTGACTAACAGTTAAGTATTGGATGCATTAGTTAAGTATTGGACTTACCTATACAGTTCATCGCTTATGCAGAAGCTTATAAATATTCCAACAATATTGTGCACAAATCGTAAACAAAAACAAATATAATCACACGAACTGCCTCTAATTGTAGCACATGCTTTCGTAGGTTTTTCAATAAATCCGTAGATTATCACTCTTGAGTATTTATTTATAAAACTGGCTTTACTTTCACCTTTTGCACAATTACGGTTGCACTTAAGATTGCATACAATTGAATGGCTTTAACAATATGGTAATATATGGATCCTTGAACATGGCACATACGAGCACGAACTTATATTTTTTACATATTTTTGATTTCGCGCTTACGACAGGTTTTCGTTAGCTGGCAGAACCTGGAAAATGGGTTTTCTTAAAACCGAAACGACTATATGAAACGTATATAGAATAACAAACGGCAGAGAATCGTTCTGTCCGACGTTCAGGCTGAAAACGAACTAACCAAGTCAACTTACCAACGAACCAAGAGAAAATATCTAAGATATTTCGTTGGTTAGGTAAGCTGCGCTTGCGCTCAGACGAGAGTGAGAAGCACTCGATTTGAGTGAAAAATAAGAATCACTGAAATGAACTGCTGAGTGGAAAATTGAGTCGATAACCGGTTTGGGTATTATCGATGGAGTTTTTTTTATTATTTTGATATTGGTAGCTTTTGAACGATTTTTTTTCACAACACTAAATCGATACCGTTATTCAAAATAAACAATTTTATCTTTTCAATTTTAAAATTTGTGCAAATTGTTTCTTTATAAATTTTGTAACTATACTTGAACTTTTTGAATTAAATTAAAAACAACAATAACACACATTTTACTATTTATGTTGATATTGATTCGTAAATAACAACTCCCATAGAATTATCGATAATAAAGCATTAAAACATCTGCATTACAATCGAAGGGAAGGTTTGCTCAATTTGCTTTATTTCTTTCAAGTTGCACTTGATCACGCTGCGTTGCGTTCCTTTGGCCACGGGTAGACAAAACTCAACTGAACGGCTTTGGAAACTTCTTGGCCCAGGGAAAAGTATTTTCAGGCACGCGCAATAGACCAACAGGCAATGGCAACAGGTCTTGAGCATATTTTTCGGTGAGTCTTATGGTAGGCTATTGAGTGAAGTGAGTTACTGTCTTAGTCGTGGTCGTGGCCAAACCAGTTGATCTCGTTTCTGCTCTGTGCAAGCGATTTACAGGGGCCCGAGAACAGAGGGGCTTTATTTGGCTTTGGTCTGTTACATGGCTCTGCTCCTTTGCGGCATGCTCGTATCCTAAGTATTTTGTTTTGATTTTGCAATATTCATCGTTTTCGCTTTAAATGACCCCAAGCAGCGCATTCCCGCTTCTCTACAAGCTATAAATTGGAGCTCATATTTTGTAAGCTACGTTTAGAATTTTTGTTGCCTTACTTTAAGCATACTCTTTATTATAATTTTTAAGACAACAACTTTTTGTGGTATTTGTTGTGGGTTTGGCACACGCTCACAGTATTCCCGTCCCCGCAGCACATTTGCTGCTGGAATAATTCAACCCAAGGCGACAGGTTTTGCGGTTTTTGTGAGCTCTTCGGTCCCCTATTGAATGCAATTGGCTAGTAAATTGACTAAAATTGGAAGAGACTATATAGAACAAAATAATAATTAACAAATAAGCTACTGCTAGTTCAACGCTTAGATACGTAGGAGTAACCCTAGAGTTCATTGAACCGCTCACTTGCGTATACACATGGATATATTATGTGCGATCTTTAAACGCGCTCGTTATGCACACAAGTCCAAAGAAGGGCGCAGTGGCCCAAGCGACCTTGCAATGCAAAGTGTTCTGTGTGAGTTATTTGTGAATCCCTGACTGATGTGTGAGTGTGTGTGTGTGTTGCCACAGCCAAAATGTTGCCAATATAGTTTTTATTTTTTCCGAAATTTATATCCCAACATTGTCGGCTAGGTTGGTTCATCGAGTTGGTTTCAGCCACTTTTTGTCATTTAGACTTGGTTTAGTATTCCATTGTTCTGCCTATCGCCTATGCTGCTCTTGACATCTCATAACAATAAAGAGTAGCTCTTTTTGTCTTCCGATGCACATAGCACCCAGCCACTTGGCTGCCAAAGCATAAGTTCAAACCAGTCGCCGCCGCCGTTGGTACTCCTTTGGTATGTGACTCTTAAGCTTGTGAGCGTGCTTGGTGCTGGGGACTTGAAATGCCCACGTACCATTGACTAAGGCCTAACAACCAACTGGTTATGCGTTGCTCAAAGGCATGCGCCATAGAATTTATACAACTTTTTATTTATATACATATATATATTTTTTTTTCGAATACGTTTATACCAAAAAACTATGCAGTTTTACGTATCGGCTTAAATTGCGGAAACACGGCATAAGGCAGTTCTAAGAAGTTTATCATATGTATAACCCGCTTCAAGCCGTTGTCAATTAAGATGAAATTAACGGAAAGATCTCGTTATCACAGCAAAGGGTCGTTGTGCCTGCTGCCATTTCCCATTGGCACCGGCACTGGATGAAGTGTGTTTATTGTTAGAGGGAACCACACGAAGCACATACCTAAATCAATGGCCCTAACCACTGACAGTGTCACCTCAGCCAACCATAGCCACAACAATAACACAACAACAACGTCGTCGACTACGAATCTGTCTTGCAAATGGACAAGGTAACTGGTAAAGCCACAGCAGGTAGCGACACACGACAAGATTTACACACGCGTATGTTTGTATGTATGTATTCCAAAACCCCAACGAACAGTTTGTTCCATTTCAATGAAACTGTATTGTGTGTATTCTGAAGGAGATTGGAAACCAAATTAGTAAAGTGCATGTGAGTGTGCGTGTGTGTGCGTGTCTTGCATTCTTTACATACCAAAATGACATTTGAGGTTTGATTAATAATTTCGTTACGCCTTCAGTGTTTATATTGTATTCCGATAACTGTGGCAAGTAGGGTAGGGTAGGGTCTTATGACATTTCGTAAGAGGACAATAAAGCAAAACATTAGACGTTGTTAGACAATACAAAGAAAAAAACCGGACTACAAATGGATTAAGCCGATCCCCCATAACATTAAAATCTTTTGCGAACATGTTTATCGATTTATGCAACGAATGCTGAAATCCTATTTCAAGGCAGTAATGTATCCTATAGCTTATGAAACAAAGCGTATTTTAAGCCTGTGTCATCCGAAATGTTCCAGATGCCTAAAGTATGATCAAAACAACCGTGTCTTCGTTACTTTGAAAGTGAGTGAACGGAAGGCTTTTCATGCACATATTGTTTTCCATAATAAACCAATTTGGCAGCCAATAGATATTTGTGTTCTCGTGCACTTTGCCTTTTTTGTTATAAATGAAAAAAAATTGAATGAAATAGCCGCCATAGCATTTTTTTTTTTGTTAATATTGCCATGAATCTGTAGTTGAAACTTCATAATGACCAAAGGGAACCGCTGATATAAAAGTATTATCATTTTTTTTCTTAGAGAGACAGAAAGAAAGGGAGACAGAGAGAGAGAGACAGAGACATTTTGATAAAAAACTACCATTTGGCTTTAAAAGCGAAATAAATCAACGAAAATTTTAAGCCCATATAGCTGTTTTTTACAAAACAACTTATATCCTACTTTGAAAATAAGAAATGGCTTTGGTTAAACACTTTTTTGTCCGATTTACCCCAATTTGATATATTCAACCGATTTAAATCGAGCTGGGTACAGTACTGGCAGATACTAAAAATATTCAGAGTGTGAAATTTGGACATAATTCATAATTCACAAATGAAGAACAATTTTTGGAAAAAAAAAGTCAACCGATTTTTATCAAAATCCTCGCTTTGATTGAGAATACTTGAATGGTTACATAAGCTGAAGTTGGTTAGGAATAGCTAGAAAATAAGCGAAATAGAAGCACAACGAATTTAGTGGCAAAATTTTTCTGGTTTGCCCAATATGAGGAGCTTTAAAATAGTCAACCAATTTAGATCACATTCGACGTAATCATTGCAAAAATTAAAATACGATTTTAATCGAATTTGGTTAGAATACATTGAAAATCAGCGAATTTAGTACCAAAAATAATATAAACTTACATCCCGTAGTATATCGTTTTTTTTTCTAAAAATATACTATACTAGAGCTAAATTTGATTTCAAAGCCAATTATCCTGGTTATTCCCAAAATGCTCCGCCCAAATCTTGATAAGAGTTATTGGCTTGTGTTAAATAATTTAATTTTTGTTTTCCCATTTGAGAGTTCCAAACACTGCGTAGCTTATAATATTAAACTTTGGTTATATTCGATTTTACTATTTTACCAACTTTAACATCTTGATTTTGTAAAAATTTAATTAAAACCGATTAACCCGTCCCAGGCGTAGAAATATTTAATTCACTGTTGAGTGCTAAAAAGTCAACATTTAATGTTTAATTAAAGTTCAATTTCTTTTTGCAATTCTTTAATTGTACTCTAAGTATAAATTGCACATTAAAAGTATTTATTTAAGTGTTATCATAAGAAGGTAATTGGCATATAGGCAATATATTACTAAACTAAGAATATTTCTACGTAATAAGCAGATCTATTAAAATTTCGTGCAAATTTTACAGCACAAGCTGCATGTAAATGTTTTACAACACGTTTAAAGATTATTATCATTAAATTACATAATATGTAAAAATATTTAATATTATCAAGTCTGAAACTACTTAAAATTTGGCAAAAAACTACTTAGAAATGGTTTAGCTTTACTGCTTTAACAAAGGCAGGCGCCCATTTTTGGACCAAAAATGATTGTGACTTTCATTTTGCATGTAATAACTTTAACGGCTGCAACAGTACGATGTTTAGACTTCAAGTTTCAGTTTGCCGTATTTTCGAAACTTGCTGAAAAACTCATCTCATTCTTTTACTCCCACATAGGTGGTCGCTTTGCCTGTCTTGCGCAGCTGTTCCAAAAGCTCGTCAGACGATAAGTTTGACGCAACGCTTACAGTTCTTTCATCCAGATTGATGTTCACCTTTTCTACCTTATCTGTAAAAAATCAATATTTACATACAAACAACATATATAAGCAAAAGACTTAAGTTGGTAACAACATAATTAATTGCATTCCAACGAAGTGATAAGAGCTTATACTTAATTTTATTTTTTGCCCAATGCAAAGAAGCCTATATATAATACGTACCGCCCAACTTCCCTAGGACACGCTCAACTGCGCTGGCACAGCCGCCGCACGTCATCTCCACCTTAAATTCATGAACCTAAATGAAAAATAAGAAAATTCATTTTATTACTTCGAGTGAACGAAAGTTGTTAGCTTTAAATATACGATAAGTAGGTCGTGGCCTCGGATTATTAGTCTTCAAAGTATACTTTATCAAATGTTTCCATCAATGTAGAAGAAAATGATTAAATGAGATTGGGAGTCTTTTTTTTATATCGTTATATAGCATGAAGATGCGCTGAAAGTGAATGTAAATCTACATTAATGTAAAACTGTTGCCTGCAAAGCTACACACGGGCATTCTGCTGCTGCTGCTACTGATGACGCGGCTTGACTCTGCCGTGGTTTGTTTATAGACTTGCGGTAGATTGAACAGTTTGCGGCCGGTGACAATGCTCGATATTGGCAATGAAAAATATAAACCGTAATTTGTGGAATTCTAATGGTCTTATTTAATTTAATTCACTACGTTCACTACTGACAATGGATTTTACACAAACAATGTCGATATTTGAATCGATAGTAATTGTATGCGATAAATGTAGCGATATTTTTGCATCGATTCGATAGTGTTAGTGCAATCGAAAACATCGATAGTTCAACATGTCTTAAACACACAGAAGAAGAAGCACAGATAAGTGTTAATTTTTATTTAAATATTACAAACGAAAGTATTATATATAATTAATACATAAATATTCCATTTAATTTGTTTTAATTGATAGTTATTTTTATTTATTTATTTATTATATGTATTTGTATTAATTTGTAATCAGAAGTATTTCTGTTGATCGATGATTGCTTCAATTGTGTTTAAATCTCGTTTGATTGCTTTAGCAAATGTTTTATTATTTGTAAGGACATACGAAAAGAGCTATTAAGCTGACTTTGACCAGATGAAAACTTTAAAGGTTTTAAATTGTAGACCATATCACGTTGAATCAATATGTCAAATTTTTTGCCATTTTAATCGGAGTTTATAAAATGTTGCAGTAAATCTTTTTGAAACAAATTATTCGCTTTATTTTGAAACATGTGTTAATTTTATTAAATTTTTGTGTAATGTGTAATATTGTGCCATGCCGATTTGTTTATATACGTCTGGGACAAGCTCCGAAGCGATAGACCACTTGATGGTCATATAGTTCACCTGGGCTTAACATAATCGAGGGAAATTCGGAATGATTCATAGCATCGGGATACTTTTGGGTCTCTAAACAAAAAGAACCATGTCGAACATAATTCGCTCCTCCCTTGCCAACAACTGGTGTATCATTCCGCTCCTCATCGGGTAGATTATTCGCTGTATAAAACTGTAAGCCAGGTTGATTACTATAAACTTCCATGAAGCGGCCGGTGCAAGGATGTACCACACGTGCTATCATTTGCACACGATTAGGCGCCACATCAACGCAATAGTTGGCATCAAAACCACTTATGGGACAGTCTCGAACTTGTGTAATGCGTTTACCCAGATTTGCCAGATTGTTAAAATCATAAGGTGTATTCTGTATACGCTTGAGCTTTCCTGTCGGAATTTGGTCCAAGTCGGTATCGACTATCCTCTGAGCCTTGATCATTAACATATGTTGAAAAAGTGTCTCCTTACCGGTAGCGTGACCAGCCAAGTTGAAGTAAGCATGATTAGTCACATTTAAGCAGGTTGTTGCTTTCGTACGTGCCTCAATCCTCATTCCAAAACAGCCTATTTCGTTAAGGGAAAAATTTATATTAATAGTTACTTCACCAGGGTAGCCCTCATGACCGTCGGGTGACACATGCTGCATAGTTACGCCATCTTTATGTATACCAACCACATCCCATATTACGGTATCGAAACCTACGAAGCCTCCATGCAATTGGTACTTGCTTTTGAAGTTGCGCGACACATTGATATCCTGGCCACACATATTAAAGCGGCCGTTAGCTACTCGATTCGCAACTCTTCCAATAGTAGCTCCAAAGTACGCTGGTTGGTTGCGATAGTACCCAGCCACATCGTCAAAGCCAAGACAAATATCTTCAATTTTGCCATTATGGTCCGGAACCTTTATGCTTTGGATGCAGGCGCCTAAGCATAATACAGAAACTGACAAGCCTTTCTCATTTGTCAAATGAAAACGGCGAACACTTTCCGTTTTTTGGGTTATAGGATTCACGGCTATGCCAAACATATCTTCTAGCACGCGCACCATTTTGGATCGTTCTATTTATACTTTCGGCAAGGCAGTATAATTTTGCTTATATTCCAAAAGTTTCTAAAAAAAAATTTTGTTTAAATCCTTATTGTGTTTCGAAATGTAATGATTTTAACAATTGCTCATTATAGCAAAGCTTACTTTCTTTCCATTTTTATGGGATTCAACAATATGTTCACAGTGGGCATTAAAATAAAATTTGGTTATTTATTAAAAGAGTTATGTTAATCGGACAAAGCTATAAGCCAATGGATTTCAACTAGGGCCTAACATTTTTTCAGGCTTAACCCAATTATCAAAGTCATGTTCGGAAATCCCTGCTTTCATAGCTTCCTCCTTTAAAGTAGTTCCATTTTTATGTGCTGCTTTTGCTATCTGAGCCGATTTGTCGTATCCGATGTATGGATTGAGCGCAGTTACCAACATAAGGGACTCATGCATAATTTTGCTTATCTTCTCTTCGTTCGCTCTGATACCTTTGACACAGTTTGCAGCAAACGTTCTGCATCCGTCAGCTGCAAGTAGGAAATTATAAATATAATAAAGAAAATATAGAAAAATATTCATTTGAATTACTGAGAAGCCTTATGGAACGCAACACATTGGACACAATCAATGGTTTAAAAACGTTCAGCTCAAAGTGTCCGTTAGAACCACCAACACTGACTGCTACATGATTACCCATAACCTGAGCACAAATCATTGTCATAGCCTCGCATTGCGTTGGATTAACCTTTCCGGGCATAATCGAGCTACCTGGTTCATTTTCGGGTAAAATAAGCTCGCCCAAACCGCAACGCGGACCAGATCCCAAAAATCGTATGTCGTTTGCAATTTTCATTAAGCTAACTGCAATTGTATTCAATGCGCCGTGTACTTCAACCATGGCATCCCTACAAGCCAAAGCTTCAAAGAAATTTGGAGCGCTGACAAAAGGTAAACCTGTAAGCTGAGCAATGCGTTTAGCACATTTCTCGGCGAACCCTTTACGTGTATTTAAGCCAGTGCCCACCGCTGTTCCTCCCAGTGCCAATTGATAAACATGTGGCATTACTGCATCCAAACGCTCAATTCCGTTGCTTAACTGTTGAGTGTAACCACTAAATTCCTGGCCTAAAGTAATGGGCACGGCATCTTGTGTATGCGTACGACCGATTTTGATAACGTGCTGCCACTCATTGACTTTGCTGTTTAGTGCATCGCGAAGTTCGATGATTGCCGGCCTCAAACGTCTCGTTAACTCAATGCCCACTGAGATGTGTATGGCCGATGGGAATGTGTCATTAGAGCTTTGACATTTATTCACATGATCATTTGGATGTACAGGATCCTTCGAACCCAAACGGCCCCCAAGAATCTCTATAGCTCGATTGCCAATGACTTCATTGATGTTCATATTAGTTTGTGTGCCTGAACCAGTTTGCCAAATGGGCAATGGAAAATGCCCATCGTCATACAGTTTTCCCGAAATAACGTCATCAGCAGCAGATGAAATGGCCGCTGAAATGCGACCATCTAGTCCGAACTCTTTATTAACCTCAGCAGCTGCTTTTTTCAATATGCCCATTGCTTGAATAATTGGTTTCTTTTAAGGTGAGAAGAAGGATTGGACTAATTACAGTCAACTGTGTACGATGGCATCTTACCGGCATTCTCTCTTCTATGCCTCCGATAGGGAAGTTAATTGAACATCGCATAGTTTGAGCGCCGAAATAACGATCAGCAGGTACTTTGATCTGCCCAAGTGAGTCACTTTCCTCACGCATTGCTGTTGTTGACATTGTTTCTGGACAGGAATACCACACAAAATATATATAGCGTGTATATTAAAAACTTAAATCAAATAAAATAATAAATCTCAAAGTTTTAGAGGGAAATGTACTAAAATTTATTATGATTTAAAGCGCAAAGTTACTAAGATGACTACAACATTTGCTCTGGGCGCACCCAATCATTAAAGTTATCACTTGAGATGCCATATTTCAAAGCTTCGTCTCTAATAGTGGTGCCATTTATATGGGCTGCGTTAGCAATCTGAACGGCGGATTCATAGCCAATATGAGGACTCAGCGCTATAACAAGTACCAGTGATTCGCTCAATAGACTTCTTATCTTGTCAGTATTAGCTTCAATTCCCTCCACACAGTTGCGGCAAAAGGTATCCATACCATTGGCAAGCAATTGTATAGATCGCAGCACATTCGAGCCTATCAATGGTTGAAAAACATTTAATTCAAAATGACCATTGGATGCGCCAACAGTAACAGCAACTTGATTGCCTATTACTTGGGCACAAATCATTGTCATAGCCTCGCATTGAGTTGGATTCACCTTGCCGGGCATGATTGAGCTGCCAGGTTCATTTTCAGGCAGTTTAAGTTCAGTGAAACCACACCGTGGTCCGGAACCCAAAAATCGAATGTCATTGGCAATTTTCATTAAAGCAACAGCAAGTGTGTTTAGCTCTCCATGTACTTCAACCAAACAATCCCGACTGGCTAGGGCTTCGAAAAAGTTAGGTGCACTTTTAAAAGGAATGCCCGTCAGTTTGGCTATGTAACTGGCACACTTTTCGGCGAATCCTGTTTTTGTGTTTAACCCAGTGCCAACTGCTGTACCACCCAAAGCCAACTGATACAGATGGGGTAGTGATGTGTCGAGACGATCTCTACAATTTAGCAATTGCTGCTTGTAGCCACTAAACTCCTGCCCCAAAGACATCGGTAGTGCATCCATTACATGAGTACGTCCTATTTTTATGATTTCATGGAATTTATCTTCCTTTTTCTCAAAGGCTTTAATAAGTTTGTTAAGCGCTGGATATAGTTTTTGCTGCAACTCCATAGCAATAGCTATATTCAACGCCGAGGGAAATGTATCATTAGAGCTCTGCGACTTATTTACGTGGTCATTCGGATGCACGGGATCTTTTGTACCCAGTTTACCACCTAGTATCTGAATGGCTCGGTTGCCTATTACTTCGTTAACATTCATATTTGTTTGTGTGCCGGAGCCCGTTTGCCAGATAACCAATGGAAAATGATCTTCATCGTACAACTTGCCGGAAATAACATCATCAGCAGCTTTTGAAATAGCCTCACTTAGTCGTGCGTCCAATGCATATTCCTTGTTAACCTCAGCAGCTGCTTTCTTAAGAATACCCATTGCTACTATAATAGGACGCTGACAAACCAAGCAGGAGCAGCAATAGTGGATTGTTTCTTTGGCCAGCGATAGCAACTACTTACCGGCATGCGCTCCTCTATGCCCCCGATTGGGAAGTTTATAAGCGAACGCATTGTTTGCGCGCCAAAGAGACGATCGAGTGGCACACGTACGTTGCCCATGGAATCATTCTCATTTCGATAGTCCGGTAATACAAGCCGCGAAAGTTTGTAGATTAGTGCCAGCAATTCCTGTTGATCAAATGACATGGTGGAGTCAAAAAAAAAAAGAAACTCAATTTTGCTACGTAGTAGATCTTCTTAGAGAGGTGACCTATATATAATATAATGAAACTAAAACTAAACAAAAATATGTACTTATGCCTATGGCTACTGAGATAATTAGTTGCTTTTTTATACTTTATTGCTTGCTTCAACATTGCCATGACTCTTCAACAGAAAATTTATAAATCACCTCATGAGTATACTTTTCACCAGGCTGTAAGAAAACTGTAGGAAATTGTGGATGATTCATAGAGTCAGGAAATTTTTCTGTTTCCAAACAAAACGAGCCATGCTTAATGTAATGAGCACACTGTCGTCCAAATATAGGCACATCCCCATTTGATTCGTCTGGTAAGTTGTTACCAGTATAGAACTGCACGCCGGGCTGATCTGTGAGGATTTCTAGCATACGACCACTTGGAGCATGATTTACTTTTGCAACAAGATTTGTTCCTTTGGTACCCTCTGTTTGATTAACTGCAAAACAATTATCGTAGCCTTTAATCAGTTGATCCTCAAACAGTCTGAGACGATCACCGATGAAAACAGGCGTGCGTAGATCAAATACAGTGCCGTCAACTGGTAAAAGATTTCCTGTCGGTATCTGTGCATCATCGGTTTCGATTATGTGATCCGCGTATATTTGTATGGTGTGATCGGCCAAGCCCTTTGCACCAGCTCCATGGCCAGCTAAATTGAAATAAGCATGATTGGAAAGATTCACTGCAGTTGGCTTGTCTGTGGTAGCCTCATAGCTGACACCAAAATGATTGAGACTGTCCAGCCAGTAGCGTATCAAGGTTGTTACATTGCCAGGATAGCCTTCGTGTCCATTAGCAGAAATATGGCGAAAAATAATGCCATCCTCAGATTTGCGCACTACTTCCCAAATAACGCTATCAAAGCCAATGAAGCCCCCATGTAGCTGGTACTTGTCTTGGAAATTCTTTGTCAACTCATATTTTTCGGATTGCAATTCGAACACGCCATTAGCAACACGATTTGCAACACGTCCCAGCGTGCCTCCAAAATATGCCGCACGCGTGTCTATATAGCTGGCAATGTCATCGAAACCCAGGCAAACATCATCAATCTTCCCATAGGCATCTGGCAGCCGCACACTTTGTATGATGGCACCCAATTGTAAAACCGAGACGGACATTTTTTTATCATTGCTTAATGTGAAACGACGTATGGGTTCTGGTGTTTTTGTAAATGGATTGATGGCCAATCCAAAGATGTCTTCCTCCAGAGTAACGGGCATGTTGGCAGCAGGTCTGATACTTAAATCGTTAATTTTGTATTTTATTAGTAATTTGGCATTTCATACGGAAAAAAATATCTAACTTAATATATTACATTTATTTGGCTGCTACGATGCGGTAGGACAAAGTCGTTCAGATCGCTCGCGTGTTGTGCACAAAGTCAACGAGGGCAAACAACTAAAACGCATTGCATTGTTAGCCTTTTGTTTTATTGTTAATTGTTCGCTGCCAAGAGTCATGATGCATTAAGTAACACATGAAGTGGACGGGGGGCGGGCTTAACCGAGCAATCTGTGTCTGTTGATTACATGAACAATTCTAATTTTGCGGGCGTGATAAGAATTGCAACCATGCTATCTTTCGCTAGTTGTGTACGGAGGTCTGTCTAGATTGCACTTAAATCATGTTTATTGAATTCTAAAAAATCACCTGTATGCAGCCACGTTTCCGTGGTTTAAAAGTTTTAGTTATATATATGACTGAATTACAGCTAACCTGCGTTCAGGCACAAACAAAGATAAACTCAGTCTTAACAAATTATCCTAAGGGTTAAACTCTTTTGTCTATAGTTCCGCTCCAAGTTAATACTTATTTATATTGAACAATCGAACACCATGAAACTGTGGCAGCTTCGGTAGTGTAACCAATACAAGTGATATAAAGTTGGCTATAAAATGCTCGGTACTGTTGCGGGTGTACAGACAGGTCAGCAAAAAACTGCAGAAAAGTGGGTTTAAAAATATATTCCTGCCATGTTGGACTTGAACTACTCACAGTATAATGGGCACAGCGGTTAAAAATCTTCGAGTGGCTGTCATTTGAACGCCATCGTCAATTTGCTCCCAGTGTGTTAGACGTCGTCCGGCGTCATTTTCAATGCTCAGCCAGGGTGCTCCTTTTATGATGTGCAAAAAGTATAAATGTGCCTAAATGGGCGCATGTGGGCTTGTTGTTTAAACAATTAATTGAGAGATACTTACTGCGTTGTGTAACAAGTTCGTTACGGTCCAGGCTATAGCAATGCTGATAAAGGGCACGGATAATAATATCAAATGCACCGCGAGCACACCCAAAAAATAAGCCAGCCAAATACCACGAGCACCTAGCCAACTACTGTTGGGATTGGGTTCGCCATGACCGCCAGCTATCGATGTCATTTTATAGTTTTTCCAACTTCCTTTAAGTGTTGATTGTATTGTAAAGTCAAGTTGGTAATAATTAATTTGATAAATATATTAGATTGCAACAATTTTTATTTGTTATTAGTTGTTAGTTTGGCATGAGCTAGTGATGTGCCACCAACCGCAATCATCGACATATTTTATATCGATTAGGCACCATCGGCTTATCGATGCTGTGCTGCAGTTACTATATGATTGCAAATGGTTCACAAACTTTTAAAGTTAAAATATATTTAAGCCTTTTTTATAAGTTGCTTCCAAGATCTTCTCAGCGAAACTTCAATTCATACTGACCTTTCGCCATGCATGCTTGTCCGCTGCACCAAAAGAATTCCTTTGTTCTCTAAAACAAATTGTTATCATTTTTAATTACCTTAACCGCGGCGTTCGTAAATATATTTTAACAACGATAACACAATATTATACATATGTCAAATAAATTGATTTTTAGTTGGAATTCCTCGCTTTAGATTAGATTAGAGCCTCTTGTGCATTCTGAACATGATATGGAATGAATTAAAGTCAGAAATGTTGCATTGAGACAATGGTCCAAAACAATTGAGCCATTATAAGGCTAAAATTAATCATAACATCAATCGTTGGACTAAGAAAGTTTCTCTTGTCGACATAAACTCTACGACCTTTTAAAAATAAGGATAACCATTTAGAGTAACACACAAAAAATTTTCCCAGCTTTTCCTATGATAACCATGACTATTATACGAGAGAACAAAATGCGAAAATAAATAAGTCACCACGACCCGATTCTATACCTAATATCTGAAGAAGTGCACCAATTATTCTAACTCAGATTTCTTATAATTGCACTCTTTGTAGCATTTTAGTCCAGGCAAGCAACTCGACTCCCGCGGAAAATTGTCGTCTAATCAGCCTTTTGTGTAAATTTTCAAAAACTTTGAAGTGTATTTTAAAATTACCATTTAACGCCCATATTGAGGCATGATAGTAGACATAACTACTGCATAAGCAACAAAATATTGGCCCGCCTTCGAGTTTTTTCCATAAGTTTTAACAGACATTTTTTTTTTGGTAGATACTATTGGTGGGTAATCAAGTCGCAAACTTTTAACCGAAGTCGTCCACCAGGGATCCGATTTAGCACCTTTGTACTATCATTACTTATGATATCTAATCTTTGTAGATGACAGTGCCTGATACTGCTCTGACAATAAGTGTAGCATTATCTAAAGGAACTTTACATAAACTAAAGAGGTGAAAAATTAAATTAAATTAAATATTAATACTAGTGCAATTTATTTTACCCAAACACAAACTTTTAAATAACGAATGAACACTGTACATTTGATCTCTTTGTTCTTTATTCTATTCCAAATCTATCAGAAAAACCACCTTGGATTACTACTAGATCTTCGAATCATCACTTTAAAAAACCTTAAATACTTTTCTTACCACATACTTTTTACTATAGGTATTCGATATTATGCAGAGTGTTTTATATTATTAACAGAACTAGTTACAATAATTACATCTTCAGTTGTCGCCTTAACTTCTGCAGAAATCCGTCACAATTGTTATCTTTGGTTTATTCTACATTTAAATCTATCTTATTTACTACATCGCTAAATTAAAAAAAAATATTTTCCAATAACAAAACTTGAATAGCTGATTTGCTTTCAACTTTTTGTTCAACAAACCTTTTCTGTTAACTCAAATATTATTGACCAAATTTAAACTTTATTGCGAAACATTTTCTGACAGATGGTTTGCAATGTTTACTTGTATAATATTATCCTTCTCTGCTGGTCGTGGTGCCATTTCCTCCTTTATATTTTATTTCATGTGCCTCACTAAAGTAATCTTTTTTTATGAGTTTTCCATCTGGACTGCAAGTAGACATCATCGTCTGTTTCAAAACGAGTGCAGAAGATAATTTTTAAAGGTTATTATTGTCCGTCTATTTGAAATAATTCCTATAAGAATTACAAGAACTATTCTGGTATTTTTAAGCTCACTTCGATTTTTAAAATCTTTGAGCAGATTGTTAGCTCACCAATGCCGCACAACTGTAGTTCTTTGATATCATCCACCCCACATGGGTTTATAAAACGTCGGTGTACTTCTATTAATTAAACAATAGACTTCTCCTTTTTAAACTGCCACATTTGCAATTTCTGCCAATCTTCTAAACTGAATATCATATAATCTATCAAACCGAGTTCGGAAGGTAATTTTTAAATGCTGTAAATCTAAAGAAGTTAAAGACACGTCAGGGGTACAACTAGGTACTCTACTTTCTCACTTATTTCTAACCTCCTCCCCAAGTCATCTTCCATCACATCCTTATGTACGCAGATGAACTTAAACTTTGCATGACCTAGAAAAACTGCAATATTATGACCTATTTATTGTTGCTCTAGTCCGATTTTGGTGTTTTGTGTAATCACTTGACATTTAAAATATTAAGATTAAACCTAGTTTTCTTGCACTTATTAAAATTTGCTCCAAACAGTTGATAGATGCTTTTACATCCAAACTATTGTACGTTTCACTCGTATGTCCAATTGTGGAATGTTGCTTTTTGTTTGGAGTTCGCAATTCAACCCCTTTCAGGAATTGAGTCTGTACAAAAATAATTTTTAATTCTTGCTATAAATTGGTATACTCATATTTTCGACTTCCCTAAATGAACGTAGGACATGCCACAGCGTGTTATTTCGCAATAAGTTCTTACTTGGGCTTATTGACTTTAACGCACTTATTAACAAAGTTTCGTTAGTTATTGCATCCAAAGTAACCCGTCATTTACGATTTCTAGCACTACCATTTTGTAGATCCAATGATGCTTTGCACGATCCTTTTCGCGTATTCTGCTCTCACTATAAGCTCTTCGATATCCTCGCTTACGAATGGTCTATTCAATACATCTCTTGCTCTTTCTTAATAAACATTGATTTGCCAAGCATCTTTGAGCAGTCAGGAACTATGAACCGTTATCTTTTAGGCAACTTTTATTAAGAAATGTTTAATCCTCTAAGTTACTTCCAGTTACCAACTTTTACATGTGGGACGGTACATATATATCTGTTTTTTTTTGAACGGAATTAAACAAAATAGCCATCCGTAGCATAAAACAAAACGAAAAGCAGAAAATGTTTGGCACGGTCATCCGATTATCGCATTTGAACCAGGGCATGTTGATTATATATCGATATTATTTAGTCAATGTACGGCAGCACGATAAATTGGCAGACCGCCATTTTGCTGTCGGGTAGCGTTTGCTGGGCATGCTGAAAATTGTTATAAAAGTATAGCTGGTGCACGCGCGTGCAATCAAAAAGGAGTATGATTTGAATTGACTTGCTCAGCTCCATAACTACTACTACTTATTGTTAAAATGATAGTCTAAAACTCGACCAAAAGCACTGTGCATGGCTTGCTGTTGAAGCTGACTCCAAGAACTTCCTTCAACTTAGTGGTAAAAACGCATTTCACAAAATGAGTGGAACAAATGGCAAACCAGGTGCTAACTCAGGTAATTGATCATTGTTAAAATAGTTAGCTTGCACCATTTACAATGATTTTCTTATATTAAGCTGCAGCAGGGTTTGGGAGTCACATACCCAGCATTGAGGAGAAGAACCGTCAAGTGCAGCAAGAAACTATGATGGAAAAATTACGTGCCAAGTACCGAAATAAGACGAAATCTTATGAAGAAATAAAAAAATCGGTGCGCATGTATTTTATTGAGAAGCATTATCCCTTGGATCCGCTATGCAAGGCAACATTGCAAAGTGCACTGGACAAGCTGCAACATTATATCAAAGTTACCTCAAGGCATGGACTGGTGGAACGCTTAGAAAGTTTGTCACGTCAGCTTGGGCTAAAATTCATGGAGGATCAGCAACTTTTGTTCATATCCACTGATATGTTTTATGTAGAAATTTTGCTGGACACCAATGGAAATCTTTCCGATGTTAAAGTTCATCATGAGTGCAAAATCGAACAACAATCCAGCGAATTAGTTAATTGTCTAAAACGTGGTGACTTTGCTGACTTTACTGTGCAGCTGGAGGGTCTTTCTTCTATATATCAGTTAAATGCGGAACCGAAAGTCAAAAAGAAAGCATTTGTAGCGCTGCAGGCTATGGAAAATGATATTTACAGTCTTTACCAAGTGCAATCTCATACGGATGGCGACAGCTACGAAATCATGAACAAATCTCCTGTTGGGTTGGTATTAGAACGACGAGGTGGACACCCCATGAAACTTACATATTTCTGCCCGCCTATACATTTGCCCGATGGCGACAGCAAAGCTGTAGCCACCTGTGATTTTACCGTAGACCAAGTAATGCGCAGTTCGTACAGTTTGAACGCAACTGTCAACTTGGAAGGATCATCTGCCAATAAGCTACAAATAATGCCCATATTAAGTTTTACTCGCGATGCGCAAACTGGTATGGAGCTTCCCACATATGCGGCGCTCACTCAAAACAACTCCATGTTAATGCCTGCCACATTTGTTTTGCGTTTAAATAAACCAATGCCTGTATGTTCCGAGACCTTGCGTGCTTTAGGTTTGCCACTTACGGGGGACATGTGTAACTCGAGTTCAAGTGAAACAGCAACGTCTATGACTGTCATGAATTTGATCGTTCAAACTGCCTCGAAAAATGCTATTAGGAGCACGCAGAAAGGCCTCTATGTTAATTTGCCAAAAGAAACGCATTGTTATTTCTTTACTGACAACAGGAAACTGCAAGGGACTCTTATTTCGTCGCTACCATTTACGGAACCTGCACAAGTGCCCAAGATTATAAAGTTTCTTAAGAAACAAGCGCTTTTCTACACCTTACTTTCGTCCTGTGTTCGTGAGCAGCAGAAGCAGTACAATGGTTAGTAGTTCTTCTTGTGTCTGTAACGTGGCAAGTCAATCAATTAAGATCTTATATCTTTGTAGACATGGATAGCACTGTTATATTGGAAGTGACGGCGGTTTCTTTTAACCAAGTTACTGTAGAGCTGCAGCATCCTTATGAGGAGTCGCTGGCTACGGTGGACTTTCTTTTGGAGGATTGTCAGGTCACGTGTACTATCTACTGCCTTAACAACAACTACGATGCGTTATCACAAAAGTTGACGCGTACAGTACGCAAAGTACTCTCAATACCAATGGTAATTTACAAGCTGCTTAAATGTTGGGACGAAGAGCATCAGCAGAAGTTAAGCGGTGCTATTGGTGCAGGTGCTAGCGGTGGCAGCGGTTTTGGCAGCAGCAATGCTAGCCTCACTGGTAGCGGTAGTGGCGGCAATTTAGTGACTGCCGGACCCACTGGTGGTGGCAATAGTAGTTTCAGTCAATTTGCAATGGAAGCTGGTGCCGCAGATTCCGCTATTAGTTTTACCAGCATGAGTAATCTCAAATTGGATGCTAAAGTGCGTTCGCTAGCTGATTCATTTGCCGCCTCAACGTCGGCTGCTGTGGCAATAGCTGGAATTATAAATCTTAAACGCGAAACAGAGCCCTCAACACCAACGTCCACCTCGACTATGTCAACAACTTCAATTAACCCAATAGAATTGAATCTGCCGACCACGTCTTCAAATAAAGCGAGCGACATTGAAATAGCAGATAAATATAAAAACATTTGGAAGGACAAAACGCCCAATCTGAAGCATTGTGTTAGCATAACGCCCATACCGGGTGATGGTAAAGTCTCGCAAGTGCAACAACAACAGCAGCAGCAACAACAACAACAACAATTGGCCAGCAGCCCAATGGACGTCACACGTACAGGAGGCATTGAAATCATACCTTTAAATGCGCAGGTCAGCAGTGCCAATACATCTACCACCAATGCGGCCGCTACGACCATAACCATAACTCCAATAACAGGCAAAGATCCACAGACAAAGGAAAAGAAATCAAGTAGTAGTGCAATTGGTAGTTCAGTGGTAGCTGGCAGTGGAGTCGCCACTAAACGAGCACACGATGGTGGTAGCCTAAACAACAGTGGCTCGTCCAGTGCAAGTGCAAGTTCAACAGACACGCAAAAGGAAAAGAAACGTAAAAAAAAACGTGATGATTCGCCTATGGGGCCGCCAGAAAAAGTATATTCGCGACAAAATTCTCCTGCTTCGAGTGGTGATCCAAGCACGGTTAGCGGCGTTGTACGTAAGTTCTCGTCACCATCGTCATCGCCTAAAGGTGGCAGTAGTTGCTCTGGCCTAATGGCAAGCGTGCCGCAAGCAGCCTCGCTTACAGCGCGTCCAAGTCCCAAGCACTCGCCAGTTTATAGCAGCCCCAAGCACAATACAGCATCTAACAGTCCGAAATCACCTTTTGGCACGCACTCACCCAAACATGGCTCCTCCGGCAAACCAAGCATGTCAACGTTAAAGAGTGCAACTGCAGCTACCAGTCTTAGTCCAAAGGGCGAAAAGTCTAGCAGCGCATCTGCTGTGGCAGTGAGTGCCAGTACCGCTACAACTGGAAATAATAGTCCAGCGCTTGCACGTTCATTTGCGGGCGTAGGTACACCTGTGCCGCCACTTACATGTAGTAGTTCTAGCAGTGTTAAACGTGAGAAAGATAAGGCATTGGGTAACGCATCAAGCTGCACGGTAGCAGGCTCCAGCGCTATAAACAGTGCTACTGCAGTAGGAGCCGGCGGAGTGTTACCTGCAACGGCCGTTAGCGTTGCGGCTGTGGTAGCCGCAGCCACGGCATTAAAATCATCTCAGCAGCAACAGTTAAAACCATCTGTTGCCAGTCTTTCACATTTGGCTGCTGGTAGTAACATGAACGCCTACACTGTCAGCGGCCTTGGGCCAGCTGCTGGAGCAGGCGCAAATGCTGCTTTGGAACTCAATGCATTGCGAAAGGGCATGGCAGGAGGTGCGGTAAGTCCGTTTTCATTATAAGTAGCTCGTTCTTTGCCACCACCTCCTACCTACCAGTAGCACTAGCTCTCGCCTAAGCAACTCTAAGCACAATAACCAATCTGTAGTTTATTAAAAAAATTTTGGTGCCTTGACTTCCGTACTTTTGGTTTGAATGCGTTGCGCGCACCCAAGTAGCCTAATACTATATACACACTTCTATTATGTACTATTAATATATATATATTATATATATATGCATATACAGTTTACTTAATTATGTAGTTTAGTTCGTTTTGCTTTTATGTTTATAATTAATTTTGTTTGTGTTTGTTTTGTAAATATATGATTACTTATGAAACTATTTTTGGACCATACAAAGACGTAAAGCATCCGCTTTCTTTGCAAGTTTTTATTTTGTTTTTGGATTTCGATTTATCCTAATGGGAACATAGTTGACCTTGCACACCTTTGGGCTCTTGATTCGATTTGGGTTTATTTGCATGTTGGATCGATGCACTTTCGTTTTTTTCTTTTAAGTGTATTTGTTCTCTGAGTGTTGGTGTTTCAGCTTTAAAATAAAAAAAACTGACTATTTACTAACGGGCTTGCCCACTCTTGTCTTTTTACCTGTCTTTATTCCTTTTCTTATGCTCTCTACCCACATGCCGCCACATCTACCATTTAATGCCCCATCCTCTTTTGCTTATTTTGTGTTTGGCTTTTGATTATCCGTTCTCGCCAATTGTCACCCTATTTTTTATGTTCTGTTTTACACACACCATCACATGCTTACTTTGTCAGGTTAGTTTGATGACGTCGACAGCACCTTTAGCAGCACAAACAACAGCTCCACCCCAAGCACAATCCCAGGCAGCAACCCAATCGCAGTCATCGGTTCCAGCGGTGTTGCAAACAATGCCAACGTCAGTTGCGGCAGCAGCAACAGCAGCAGCATCGGCGGAGGAGTGTCCAGTGGTGCGGGCAGCAGCAGCAGCAACATCGGTAACGCCAACAGCAACAACTCGAATGTCACAGCAGCCAGCAGCAGTGCCACATAATAGTGCTGGCGCAGGCGATATGCTGAATACTAGCGTTAGCAGTGAAGGCGTCGGCGTCGTTGAGAGTCAGATAAATGCCAACACGAGTCAAATGTCAACGGAATACATGGTAAAACCAAGTAGTCAAGAAGGACTCAAGCTGACTATAAATAAGACGAGCAATAGTGCTAGTACTTCTGGCGCAGCCAAAAGCAGCAGTAGTGCCAACACTGCCACATTGAGTAAAGCCAAAAGCGGCATGGGTACGGGCAGCAGTGGTAATAGCAGCGCAACAGCTTCCAGCAGCAGCAAAAAACAACACACTGGCCTAAAGCCGGGTGTTAACAGCGGCCCTGCTTCAAAAAAGGCTTCGTCAACAGCAGCATCTAATCAGTTGGGACGCGGTAGCAGTTCCGGCACATCAAACTTGTCATCTTCGGCTGCTTCTTCTAGCAAACATATTTTTCAAAAGGCCAATTCTTCAGGTAATCTCAGCAGTAAACTGAGCACATCTGCAGGCGGCTTGCCGCTGACGAAGAGCAACAGCACTAATTCATTTGCCACGGACCATGGACATAGTCACAATGCGCCACGTAGGCGGCCCAGCGTAGGTGGCCTAGCAACTGCCAGCAGCAACCAACGAAAAACGTCTAGCTCGACATCTAGTTCTGGTGCAGTTTCGCCCGCAGCATTAACCGGATCTATGTCACAGCCACCACCGCGTTTCGACCATCACACCGATATGATGACTATTCTACAGTATGCGTCACCTAGCATGGCCGCCAGCATGGAAGGCTTTATAAAAGGTCTTCATAATAAATTTCAAATACCTAAGTTGTCACAGCGTGGAGCTGCCACATCCAGTGGCGGTGGCAATAATAATTCTCCAAGCGGCACACCAAAAACAACAGACACAGTGCCGGTGGTATCGTCCTCAACTCAAGACTCAAATAGAGCAGTTAGTCAAACCACACAACTACTGCCACCACTTGCTCCAGCTAACACAATGGATATGACCACAGTAGATGCTAGTCTGGCGCCCTCAACGTCTACGTCGCAGAGCAAAAGCGTTTCATCTGTGTCGGGGCAGAAAACTACCGGAACGTCCGACCTATTACTTAATCTTAGCACTAACGCAGTGCCGCCCGCTGACGGCATTGATGAGGAGTTACTGGCCAGTTTGGCTGGTGAATGACGAGTCCTTAATTTATTTCTACTTATTTATTTATTTAAAAATTGAAACATATTTATATTTTGCTCACGGCTGCTTCAATACATAAAATAAGCGCCGTATTTAGTGACTAATATTTTGTATAAAACAATTTGTATACATTTAGTAAGATGCAGGGCTTTTTTTGTGTTTGTAAAATTGCATTTAAGTCAAGACGTTCTATAAGGTACAAAATTTCCGAGATTATGTCATGTTGTTTGTTTTGTAAAGTCAAAATTAGTTTAGAAAAAAAATTACAACTAAGTACAACTATCCACAAAATGCGCGCTTAATTTCCGATATAATATCGTGTTTATTAAAATGCATTATAAATTTATCAACAATTTGCGAGTTTATATTTTGCATAAAGTATTCGCAATAGGTATTACGGACAGGTTTTTTAGATTATTTTTGTAGGTTATACTTACTTGTAAACTTTTATAATATTTTTTTGTACTTTGTACTTTTGTTGTTTGGGTGAAAGCGGCAGCGGCATTAAAGACAGCTTACTGAGGTCTTGGCAGATTCCTAATAAAAACCGAACGGATCAAGGTTGTCCTCTCTCAACTAAAGCACTGACTAAAATGGGCAGCAGGCTGTATAGATTGCAAATTTTTCTACGGCATATAAACTCTGGCTCTGTTAGATGATAAATGAAGTTTCCCAGTTGTTTTGTACGTCTAGATAAAACATCGTTGGAATATTAGAAGTTTTATGTTGTCTTCACGTCTTCCCCATCTGTTAAGCTTCTGCAAAATACATTTTAAGAAGTATTTTCATTTTAAGAAAGAAGTATATTCATTTCATCCGAATGTGCTGCGGCAAATGAGTGGTCGAGCACTGCGAACGAAGCTTAAAGTTGCGATTCGCATCAACTTTCTCTAATATAAGGCGGTTGATTCTACAGTTTCGAATTTTTCTTCGCTTTGACAATGCTGTCATGCTCTTAAGGTGTCTTTTCATTAATAGAGATTAACTTAGGCAATTTAGCCTTCTTATTCGATAGCAGTGTGTTTTTTCGTGTCATTTGTGGCTAAATCATCTGACTTTTAAATTGGGCTAAAAACAAACTGTTGTTCCGACACTTAAATATATTCCCGATGGTTGTGTACAGTCATCGAGTTTGAAGATAATGCTCGAAGTATTTATCACAGCAGTTTCCAGTTTTTGCGGTCCGGAACTCTAAAATGCTGCCGAAATCAGGTTGATCAGGGATGACAACTTGGTGACTTAACTACCAGCCGTCCGTAAAGAAGCTAAAAAAGCATTGTGGAGTACTCTACAGGAAGACAATAATAAGTAATTGACATCCATTGTTTAATTATTTAATTGAAAATACTTAAATACAATAAAAATAATACAATTAAAAATAATTCATACAAAGTTTCTCGAAACAAGAACAAAAGCAAATAGTTCAACATAAATAAAAAAAAGACTAGCCACTGCTGTTGGGATTTCCATGCCCCAGACACTTGCGGCAGCATATTTAACTCGTAACCCAAAAGTCCAAAGATAAAAAAATGCTAGAGTGCTAGAGAGTGACAAAGTTAATGCATCGTAATTTTTATATTTTCACTTTAAATAAAGCTCATAACCAACTATTTAATATACTATAGATTCCTTATATGCCCTACAATAAAAATTCGAATACGCCGATATACCGTTTAAGATATGTTTGTGCGTCTGTATGAATGCCTTGATCTTACAGATAAGTAATCAACAAATGGAAAAAATTTGTTATCCGAGTTGATGCATTTTCATTATGTTTTTTTGATAGCGTTTTTGTAAGAATATCGTAAGCGAACTCGATAAACCAGATTTTTAAATTCTCGGAAGCACTGCGTCGAATCGGCCATAAAATTCGATTTGGGCATTATTTTCGCTGTAGTGTGTTTGTTTTTAAGCTTATCCCTACAAAAATCGGTATATAAATTTATTTTAGTCTTCCAAATCTTTGTGCCGAATTTAATCACGACGATTTACTTTATCATATAGCAGCTTGTATAAGTCAAATTGGACAAAATAAAATTGGTTGCTTTTATTTTTGAATATATGATGATTAATTTGCCCACTGTGGTGGTTTTTTTTTTCTAATAATGCGTTAAATTTTATTTAAATTGGTTGACTATATCATATATAGACCTATAGGACCTTGCCTAACTTTTCCTGACAAAATTCGTAATATATAAGTATTTTAGTATCCTCGATAATGTGATTGAAATCGGTTGACTTTATCATATAGCCCTTCATAGAGCCGGTAAAAATAAACAATTTTTATTAAAAAAACTTGTATATTTCATATGATTTTGAATATACATATTATGATTCTGAAGGTTTTTAGAACTTCCCGGTACTGTACTGTTTCACTTAAATTTGTTGATTATATCATATACCTTTCAAAGGTCAAATCTGATTGGAGTAAACAATGCAGTCTTACATTAAATTAATCGTAATTCGATAGTTTTTTAACGTTTCCCAGAAGAATTGTTAAAATACAAGTATGCATTTCAGTGCTATCTATCAATGTGTTCAATCTGATTGAAAGCATTTATACAATTTCATTTGGCTGTCATAAAGAAAAACGGCAAAAATATGATCAAAAGTGAAGGTTTATAGAGTGTCCTGGTACTGCACAAAGTTTGCTTAAATAGGAAAATCTGTCAAATTGTCAGTTTTTGTTGATTTTGAATCTAAATTGTAAAAAATCTAAAAAGGCGTCGTTTAAATTGATAAGGCTTATCAATGCTTAAACTCATCTTAAAAAGATATGTTTCTAAACCATCGAATTATCAATCATAATTGCTGCGTACTTGCAGTGTTGGTTCTCATAAATGGAAAAATAAATAAATAAATTGAGCTTACCAAGAGGGCCACTCTCACACATCTTTCTCCCTACTTCGAGTTTTCTTATTTTCCGTCTAATTCGCTGGTCCATGCCAATAAATCAAAAAAAAAAAAAAAAAAAAAAACACAAAAACAAACAATAATTGTCTAACCAACGCCAAGAATTTGTTATAATTTCTGTGGATAATCGTGACTTGGCAATTTGTTTGCAAATCTTATTAAATCTCCTTTTGTTCATGTCAATCTCAATTAGTTTCAAATCAAATTCTTACTTCCGTGCGCATCTATGACTGGAATGCACAGATTTAATGAGGTTGTGTGAGCCATAAAATCGACTAGGCCAATGAAGTGGCAAATCGTTGAAACGGAACTGCGAAGCCGCAATGCTTTGATGAAACCATTAAAATTATAAAATATACACATGTTGTGGGAGATGGCATTGGGGAGTAGATTTAATAGGCGTAACAACATAACCTTAAAAAAATGTTTAAATTTATTTCAGCCAGTTATCGTTTTCGTTGGGTTTATTCGTTAGTTGTAGCGCAGAAACGTATTTCACAACTGCATCCAATTCGTTGTCAATCATTGAATATATATCTATATATTTTTTTTATTAATAATCAATATGGTATACACAACATACGCCCACCACATCCACCTGAATCTGGTTTTATAACTTTATCAAATTCAATTTTCATGTTCAATTGCTCGGTATTGACAGTCGCCAGTCAGTCATGTTTAATGGGCTCTTCCCCAGTGACCTACGCCCCCATACCGCCGGCTGCTTATACCCAAAAAAAAAATATATATATATGTAATAATAAAATGAGAAAGAAAACCGAGCACATTTCCAATTTAATGAACCCCCACCGTGCACCACTGTTGGAATAATGTGGTTGACGTAGATTTTCGATTTGGTTGAACTTCTTACACTTCAATTAGCCATAATGTAAAACTCGGCTAGGCCACAAATCAAATTTGCCAACTCCTGCTGTCAGCAGCTATTTTAACTTAATTAGATCAATCATGTGCATGATTTTTGGACGCGTGCCGTGCCCAGCATCAATCACCAGCTCAGAGTCGTGGTTATATTTGTGCCTTACTTGAGTCAGATGTGGTGATGCCATCAGGCTTATTAAAGCGAGACAGGCATTGCTTCATCTTAAGTCTAATCTGTTATCATCTTAAAATGCCAAAAATTTACACGCCTTATTTCATTTCAGATGGCAATGGAATGGCTCTCATTGTGGATTGTGTGCATACAAGTTGTTGGGTCGAAAAAATGTCCTTTGGTGCTTTTGGTGACCAGCAGTAAGTTGTTGGATTAAAGATCGTCCTCGGCATAAGCGGTCTTAAACAATCGGAGTCTCAGAGTTATACAGAAGAATTGGCTTCCAGCTGGTGTTCAAAATTCAGAGCTTCGTGTGCGAGAGTGCCACACTCGGCTTAGCTTGTGGAACGAAGTACGTGCTTGGACATCTGACGTGCGCCGCCAGCTTTTGTAGTTTTGCTGCCTGGATAGCAATACTCGTTTACGTCTCCTGCTGGCATTGTGTTGTCTATGGTGGTGAGATCAAGAGAAACTATGATTGGTTTTATCGAAATTGATTTTGAGACAAGCTGCACGCGCATTAATATTAAGTTGACATACTTCGCAGACGCTCCAAGGCTTTAAAACAACGACTCCTGCGACATGACATTATTTGTAAGCTCATCAATCTTTTCCTTGGTTAACCATTCCAACTCGTCTACATCATTGGGTCGTACCTTCTAAAAGGCGCTGAAGTACGGAACGTTATTATGAATGGCGAGCGCTGCCGTAGAATGGTGGCAAAGAGTTTGGCTATCATCTGCTTTCAAAACGAAGTTGAAATACGGTACACAGCAAGCGAAACAATGGCCAAATAAAGAGATTCATATTTGGGGTCAAGTTTTTAATGCAACTTAACTATTTTTTATTTGGTCCTTGGTAGAGCTTACGTCTAGAGTCCTCAGCAATTGATAAAATGAAAATCATTATTAAAAAAAAATATATTTTTACAATATATTTCGGAACCGCTTTGTTTTTTAGAGAATTCATATAGACAGATAGATAGATAGATAGATAGATAGATAGATAGATAGATAGATAGATAGATAGATAGATAGATAGATAGATAGATAGATAGATATATATATGTGAGGGTGGCAGAGGCGAAAGCACCCCCTCAGACACTCAGGTTAAATAGCCCATTGTGCCATACCGGAAAGGGAAATGGTTCGATAGTGGTTGGGGAGAAGAGAAAGAGAAAAAGTGAAATGTAGAGAGTACATGAACCTTCTCGTCTCTCAGAGAAAGTTGAGAAGTGACGGCAGTAGTCATTTGTATTGTCAACCTCCTCGAGACAGACCGTGCATGTTGGGTCAGTTTTTAACCCCATGTTAAACCTATGTTGGCCACATGGGTTGTCTCCTGTAATGAGCTCCACCAGAGCTTTCAAATCCCTTCTTCCGAGATGGAGAAGGAAGTCTGCAACTTTGTGTGAGAGATCTTTCACGAAGTATTTTGTAACACGGCAACCTGCTGCAAGCTTTCAGTGGTCCGTACAACTCTTGACATTAGGTTTTTCTTTTGTAATAAAAAATCAGTTGTAATACGTTTGGTTTCCTCTCCATTAAGAAGAGGACAGTGCCACACAGTAAGCCAATAAAAGGAATTGACATATCCATGTCTATTACATGCGCTTGAAAAGCAGTTCAGCTAAAAGTTAAAGGTCCATCGCATCTAGCACCTATCAGGTGTCCACAAACTGTCATCATTATTTATTTTATGGTATAGCCAAGATGCGCAGTATTGCAAGTGCTTCTTAAGCTTGTTAGAAAAAGCTTACTTTGTTATTCTGTGCAAGGAAATTTGCTGCATGTTGTTGAAAAACTTCATCCATCCGAGCTCCAAGATCCCATGTAGTCGCAATGGGCTTTATGCTTCTATGCATGCTATTGCTTTGCCATAAGCCAAATGCATTTGAAATGCAATCCAATTTCCTTCGAGACACTTTCCCACCACTGCCTTACCAACGTCCTACATTCTGCCATCGATTGTTGTCCTAAGTTGGGCAAGTTGTGCGGAGCAGGATACTGTGTCTCGTTAACTTGTCAGCCAAGTTTGCACGGCATTTTGCACAGTAATTTGCCAGTCAGTTAGTTAATTTTCAAGTGTCACGGACAGTGTTGCGCTGGGGGATAGGGGGCTGGCGGTATGTTTCTGCAGCTGGAGCCACACGGATATAGTAGGGTCCACTATATGTGTTGCTCTGCTCGAGGGGTGAATATGTAAATGAGTTTGATTGGAAAACTTCTTTTGTTTTCCGCGCAATTAATGTTAGTCCATGCCAAACAGCATAGTTAGCTCGCCTATTTGGGTAGAGCTCGAGTAGAGCCTTGTCGTCTGTATTTCAAGTGGTTCGAGGTGTTTGTAGCCAAAGGGAGGATGCTCTGACCATAGTCTTAGCAGGATATTCGAGTGGCGGCTACTGAATGGTAATTGAACTTTAAAACTTTTGCCATCAAACAATGCTGTAGATACAGCTGTTTCTGCCTTTTTACTCTGCTTATCTGGGTCTGGTACGCCGCTTACTTTGGGCCACTTTGATGTATGCCAAGAATTTTTTGTTGACCAAGTTAGTCTGCTTGGGGTTACGCAGCCCAAATGGACCACTTTCTTGACGATTAATCTTGGGCGTCTGCTTTACGCTTAGAGTCCTGCCTCGTTATTGTTTGTTTACAGTTTTAAAATAGTTTCCAGTTGACTTTATTAAGTGTAAAGTTTTCGATGGGGTTTCCGGCTGGTTTTTATCAACATTTGTGTTTGCGTCGGGATTTCTGTTATTCTTGTTTTTTGTTTTTGTGCATCCTTTGATTTAAATTTTGCCAAGCAAAAGTTTTATGATGGCCATGCTTTGGCTGTTTGCTTGTATGTTTGTATCCTTTGGCGGTTACCAGACTAAGGTTAACACACCTTTTGCCGAGACAAGGCTTGAACAAACAGCACATATGATGAAGCAACCATCGGCTGACCTTTCAAGGTATTCCAATTAACTGGGACAAGCTCATGTTTGTACACATAGAAAAGCCAGGCAATATGTGCAAGCTTGTTCCGAGCGAATGTAAACAAATGAACTTTATATATTATCGTTGAGTTTATGAAATGTATGTCCACTTGGATTGTTATTACCATTGTATCCGTCATTATTAAAAATCCTTTTTTTTTTGTGTTTGTTTATTATTCCGTCAAGTTAAAAAGTTGATTAGTGGCGGCAACAATTGCCGCATATTGAAGCCCTTACCAGGCTGTCTATGGGTTCTAATCGGAAAATTCGTACGTTTGAGTATAGTCGTGTGTGTGTGAATATATGTGGCGTGGAGTGAAATGCAATTTCCGTTTGGTGCAACCGGAATTTCGTGCCTGCAATGGCGCCAATGAAAGCCAAGTGAGTGACTGATTGATTGACTGACAGTTGCACGGACAGAGGCGATAAGCAGTGAAGCAAGCATATCGAATTCTTACCGAAAACCAAAATATTGCTGTTATTGCAATGTTCTGCCCTGTGGCATTTCATTTGCTGCTTCAAATACGCAATCAGATGCATTTTTTTTTTAGTTACTGCCGAGATTCTGAAATGTTTGAATCATCAGTCGCAATAAGAGTAAATTTTATTGCGATTTCGACATACTGCATGCACGTAGGTTCGTTTTTGGCTCTTTTTAAACTAAGAAGAATAAAGCTCATCATACTGGCCTCAAAATTTTCGTAGAAGTAAGCAGTGCAGTCAGCCAGAGCGTAAATGAGCGCGAGAGCGAAAATCAATTTTACTCCAAGCACGCCTGCTATGTAAATCAAGATCTGTGCTTCAGATATATTTCCAGAAGACTCTTTGTTTTTGCGTTGAAAACGGTACCTTTCTGTACATCAACGAAGTTGATACTTCATTGATATGCTGATAAGGATACTTAACATTCGCTCGACTTTGACGTACAAAATGGCGAAGACTTGTTAACCTTTTTTTATTTAAATTGATTAAATTACCAAATGTTGTTCATTAGGCCGCAATGTTGGACTAAACTGCTTAAACGATTTCAGATCTAAAAAAAAAGCATTTCTCTTTAGAAAGTAAGTAAGTACGCATTTGCACCTCACGAAAAGTTTTATAACAATTCATAAGTTGAAGGAGTAACTTTTGGCTAAGAAATAAAGTTACAAGGGTGGATAACTGTTACAATAAGTGTTTCAACCGTTGTTCTACCAGAGCAGCGAACTCGAGTTGAATCGAATTATGTCAAGAATATGTCATATATGATGTGGATAAGGAGACACATGTATCTGAATGGACATATGTTGGTTCTGAGTTGGCTAGTGCCTATCAGAAGGGGAAGTTGGTGGATTAGAGAAATTACTTATCTGTAGAAATATAATATTATTATTTTCATCTAAATGATCACAATTTAAATGCGTTACACGCAGATAATCTTTTGAATGACGAATAAATCGTCTTTTTTAAGCCAGAATAAACCTACTGTCTTAATACGATATAAACATATTTTTTTGGTAATTATTTTAGTTTTAATTTTTATTCTTGCAGTGGTAAAAAAAAATACTCTTGCAGAAGCATCAATTTCAGTAACAGGTGTTTGGGCACGTCAACTCTTGTGTTTAAGATTAGATAAAAGAGAAATGTAAAAAAATTCTGTTGATACATGGTATATCAGGTATTTCGGGGTGACGAGCGAGCAGTTTCCCTCACGTAGAGCCAGCTATCTCTAAATGGTAGAAGACACCTCACTTTCGCAAAAGCTGGCCACATTTAGGCAATCGTCTGTGATGATTGGTGGGCCAGCTGTTTATGTGGCTAAGCTTCTCCGCTTTTCTCCAGGTATGTCCTGCATTCAAATGCATTCTAATGCCTAACTGTTTCTTAAAACTTTCATTTAATGAGCATTATTTTCTACCAAACTGAGCAATTCGCCATATACGAACAATTTAAAATATGCAAAATTTTGACATTTATATTTAGTAAGGTGCAATACATGATGATTTCGGGATCATCCACTCGGATATTTTAAGACATTAAAATCTCCAAAAACTATTACATAATTCACTAACTTAAAATGCGGTCTTATACAATTTTTAGATATATTTTCTGAAATATAATAAAAAAAATTGTGAAAGTTAAAGTCGAGCGTTCACGACTTTGGGATGCGCTGTACTACTTTTCTATAAAAGCAACAGTTATATTGCTTAAACACTCCCAAATTAAAAAAAAAAACAGTTTTTTGACCAAAAGGATTTTATAAAAATTTGTGAAAAAAACCCGTTTTGTTTTTACTGATATTCCCTATTCGAAGCATTGATTGAGGTTGCTGAAATACTTCTGCATGCGCAATTTTAGTATGTTAAGTTGTAAATTAAACGATTTCGCCTACTTGCGATATATGATATTGTATATCGACCGATTTTGAGTACGTAGAACAACTAATTACCATCAAGGTAAAAAAATGCTTGACGAATATTAATTAAAATGAAAATCAAATTTTGTGATATCTATTTTTTATCTGTTTGCCCTATTGGAGAAAAATGTTATAAAATCTTAAATACTTTTACAAATCGAATGCGCAGGGAATAACTTAAAATTCTATCGAAATATACAATACAATGTATTTAATATCAAAATCGGCAAAGCGGTCGAGTAGCTCTATGAAATCTTTCAAAACTTTGATAATATTGGGTACAGTGCTTGAGAATATTAAAGCACTAGTGGGAGCCGAATTTGGTTATAATTTACCTAAGCCGGACAGAGGGACATAGATATAACATTTTGGATGTCACATATATTTTCGGCTTGCACTAGCCCAATATACCTTTTGTACCATATCATACAGGGTATAAAAAGAAAGTGTAAAAATATGCAGATTTTTTCAAAACAGAAAACGTTCAAGTCAAACGCGACTCGCTGTACTTAAAATGCAAGAAATAATTGCGATTATTTAAAATCGATTTTCACCATTTAAGAATAATACAATAAGATAAATAAAAATTTCCACACTCGGAAATGATTTCTCTTTAAATCGTAAAAAGAAATCATAAAAGAAAAATAATCGAAACCATAGCCAACAGATCATGGTAGAGTGCCAAACTGTGGCCGGACATTAACCGACAGCGAACACTTCCGTTTCCTGTTGTTCTTTTATGTTGGTTCCACTTTCAAGTGGCACTGGTCTGGCTCTTAGTGCCGCATCGTTATGTATGTTATGTACGTAACAATTTACGTAGTTATTGTTGGCATCCTGTAGTGTGGTGATGCTTGCGCCCGCTAAGCATTTCCGCCCACTTGGTCCATTTGGCTTCCGTACGCCGTGGTCATTGCCGGTAGTTGGCAGTTGTTTGGCTGGCTATTGCAATCATATTACAAGGAACATTTAATTTAATTTGTTGCGGAAATCAAAAAGATACTGCGCTGAAGGCCAGGCCACAAAGGCAAGGAACCATGCATTTATTTCCTGTTTGGCCTGATTACTGCAAACCGCAGCACAATGTTCAGCTTCAGCGTGTCCTTAAATGTAATGGAGAAACAAATAAGTGTACTCGAGTGCAGCGATTTTTATTGTTCTTTTGGGCAAAAGATACAAGGGGGTAGCTTGCTATAGAAATGGGGCGTGGTTTGTGGGTCACTCGTACGCGTAGGCCATTATAATGCATTCACATGCCAAGCACTGAGCAACGATCGGAGAACATTTGACTTTCCCACATGGGTGTTCGGTGCTGTCAGCTGCCAAGACAGTTGACAGCAGCTGAGCAGCTTCATCTTAATATAAATGAATGTTTGCAATTTTTATCGAATCACTTTATTGCTGTGATGTCCAGAGCTATTTCAAAAATCAACTTCAGCAGTGTTTTCACTCGAACTGTCAGGATATTTGAGTTTCTTCTGCAGGCGCATGCGCCAATTTGGAGCCTAAATATGCGATATGTTGCGCAACATTTGATTTTCTATGTTTTTGGCTAAAAAGGCTACGACCTGTTGCTTTAGAAGATGACTCGAAGATGGCTCGAAGATGGCCAGAGTATTGAAGAACTTCACTTTGACTTACTTAAGGTATTAACAAGTTTATTACATAGTTTATTGACAATACGGCATTGTGGACTTAAAGGTTTAACGGCGGGGGAAAGGCGCGCAGCTTTGTACGGCACGTCAAGTGCTACCAGCAAGCAGTTGACTGTCCGTGAAGTGCTTTGCAAAAACAAAAAAAAAGAAAAAGGAAAATAAAACATTCTATAAATTCTATCAATAAAGCAATAAAAATACTTTGTGGCCAATTGCTCAACTGGCCGGCAGGCTTAATGTGTTTAGAAGGAAGCTTATCTTTGCCAAAGGTCTTTTGGCCTTTGTGTCTGAACTGATTCAACTGCTCAGTGCTGCGGGCGCTTTACAAAAGACACAAAAACAAAATGTACAAAGGATTTTTCTACGTTCAATGTGCACAAATATAAATATATGAATGTACATATACATAGATTTATATATGTATACATATATAGAAACACCTACAGAGGCTTAAATCTTTATGCTTTTAGTTAATTGCGGACAGATTTAGTATTCTCTAGATATGCTGTTCATGAAGTATTTTATTATAAGTAACTCATTTTGTTAAATAATAAATGTAGTAAACTGGAACTGGACAAACACTGACACATATAAAAACCAGATTTTGATGGGATTTACATATCAAGAGCAACTTGTATGTTTTGCGGAAAATGTCTTAATTAAATATAAGTGCATCATGCACTGCGAGAAAACATTGATATTTCATATAAAAGTATTAATGTTTTGTTTAACATTTTTAGACTTAAATGTTAATTTTATTGCACAAAATGCTGCAAGTGCTTACTTCGCGTTTATTGCGTTCAAAAACTGCACGACAGCATATTTGACAATATTTAAAATAAATGTCTCAAAGTATCAAATTTTTTTTTGTCAGGTAGGAAAAAGTGATCATCATCATCAAAATGTTTAGTTAATCGAAATTATTATCGAATAACGCCTAATTTTGTTTACAAATAATGAACTAAATAAATAAAAAAAATAAATAATTAGACTTGTGAATATTAACAAATGCAAATCATATTTTCCAAGCAACAGGAACAGTTAAAAGAATATTCATAAAATAAATACATAGGTATTAATAAACTTAATTTGCTTGTGGTTCGGTATTGCACATTTGAAAAAAAATGATTTAATCTCAATAAATGTTGCCTGTAAATCAGTTTTGGTTGTACAGATCAAAAAGCTGTTTTTGTTGTTTGCGCCATCTAGCGTTTGCTACCAGCATTACACAAATACAAGCAACACTGTTTTCGATTACCACTTGTGAAATCAGTTGTAATCGATTGTATTTTTTTTTTAATGAAGTGTTTTCTTTTTGCGAAACTGTGTAAATTTCTGTAAGCAAAATCGATAATAGGAATGGCGCGAGGGTAGTCTTGTAATAAACGCGCAAATATTGAAACGATTTGCATTTGAGAGCGCGTATTCAGCACGAATCTGCGAATCGAAAAAATCATTAAAATAAAAATAACCAAGGCATGGAATACACGTAGGAATCTAGATACATTTTATTCAAAGTGCTTAAAAACTTAAAACAAAGGCTGTGTCTTATTTTAGCCTATAATATTTAGATTTAAGTTTTATAATACCGAAATATACTTATAAACGACGGACAGTGACTCGGAATTTTTAAGAACAACTTATATATTTTTATCAGTCAAATTGTGGCTGGAAAAAAGATGTAGAGGCTGTAATTTAAGAATTGTGGCTGGAAAACGATGTAGAGGTTTTAAGTTAAGTAGTCAGAACATCTGAGAGCTGTGTAATTATTATTAAATATTTATCGTGCATGTACAATTAAGTTAAGATATTGTCTTATAACATTTCTTTTGAATTACTACTTCATTTTTTTGTACATATTTCGAGTCTCCGAGGTCCAGTTAGTGAACCTGATTAGGTTGCTAACGTATTAAATAGATTATTTTGCATTTATGGTAATTTTTGAGTACATTTATAGCTCTGAATTTTTTTTACTAGTTTTGGGTATTTTTCCATTAGCAGCTCTGTCGTCTTTGAGGTATATTTACCAAAAATACATAATTCCAAGTTATGCTTTGCAGTTAAGTAATTATGCAAATGTGGAAAATCATTTGAAGGGTATTGCAAAAGGTACTTCCAAGATTGTTTGTTGAGAACCATTTCATTTACTATTGATGAAAAAAATCATATTTTACATTTCTTGATTTCCACTTATACAGACATTTTATGGGTTTTTTTCCTGATTATTTCCGAGAATTCATAGGTGTGTTGAACTGATATTCGATACGATAATTTATGTAGAGGCAAAAAGAATAATAGTATTATGTCAGATTAAAAAATCTTACAATATTATATGTTTTCCTTTGGAAAAAGCCTACTCTGCCCCATACTTGAGCATGTGCTCACTTCCAGGTAATATTTTAACACTCGTCTAAACATTTTATGGGAGTTCTCCTCTGTTTTGGTGCTTTAAATTCTGAGAATATTTCCAGAAATTTTGAAGTCTTTCTTTTTTTGGATTGTTCTTGTGTTTCTTAAAATATTTGCCCAACAGCAATGAGAGTCCCGACACTCATCTTTTTGTGAGTTTATTTTTCTATATTTTCTGCCTCAACGATACGTTATTATGTTTAAATAGAATTGTTTCGCGAATATAAAAAAGAGACATCATTATGCCAACACAATCAATGCTAGCAAGTTATTTTTAAAATAAATTTCAGTGAATTGCGAGATCCTGTAAAGTCGAATCAAGACTTTTCGTAGAATAAAGTAGAAGATAAACAAATATGTATAAATTTTCATGTTCCGCATAACCGATAAGAACAAAATTCCATTCAATATTTGCCATTTTATACCGCAGTTGAATTGTTATACACATGTGTCCAAAAACTTTTTGACTCTCTGATGATTAAACTTGTTATTGTATTCTTAAATCAAAACATAAGCGAAGTGATTAGTCAGTTATCGAATCTACTTCTGACTTCGGCATCTGTTGTTGTTTTGACTTGGGTTGCCGTGTTACTACTGGGGTTACATTCAAAGATGACATCAGGGGTTGTTTAAGTCCAAAAGGTATTATTGGGTATTTATTTCTTTTTTCACTGATATTGAAAAATATTCCAAATTCACTATATTGCTAAACGACATGTACAAAGTACGATACGAAGTAATTTTCTTCCTCTGTTTTATGTTTCAATTTTACGTAATTTTTCTAACTAAAATCATGAAAAATCAAATTGTATAGTTTTCCTCGAGAAGTATCGATAAAGCTTTTATTCTAAAATTTGATTAAACTAAAATTTACTCAATTTTGATCTGCTTTAGCAACAAAACAAAATTTGCAATGGACAAGAACAATAGTAATCAGAAACAAAAAATCGATAAATGCCGCAAAAATAAAACAGGAATCGATAAATAATACAACTTTTACTGCATTTGCACTCCATTTTTATGGCGTGCGGAACAAGATAACAAAAGTTCCGCACGGAGTGCTTGCTTTTGAGTACCGGCAGTTAGGAAGAAAAACAAAAAAAAAAAAAGAATATTTCTTAATAGTTAAACTTACGTTAAACTGCTCTCGTTTTCATGGCGAATATTTTGAAATCTGGAAAATATGCAATACATTTCCCAAAACTATTTACGTTGAACAACCTTTTCGTAGTCTTGATGAACAATTGTTTAATGTAGCAACCATAACTGGGGCAGTAAGCTGTTGAGCTACCCTCAAATTGTTGCAGAATGTGCATGCATTCATGTCCTAGAGCATGTCCTTCGCAGTTCAGCAACAGAAAATGATAAAAAAGCAAAGTGCACTCCATAACCACCTGCCTAAGGCCTTAGCACTTATCAAGTTAATGTCTATAACAATGAAAAACAGTTTCTAAGCTATATGGCCGTAAGCCAAATGGTCGACTATTTAAGCCAGAAATGGAATTTGTTTTAAAATTCGAATTTGGTTTGCAACAGTGAGTCGAGCTTCTTGGCAGCAAGGATAAGCGCAATGAAAAATTCAAAACATATTGCCAATTATTTCAAGCAAAAGTCGGAGTGTTCTAAGTGCACGCTATTAAATGCATGAATTGGCATGAAATTGTTTATAAAAGATAATATTAAAAAAAGTTGGTTCCACACAAAATGTACTTGTATTAAAGAGCATTTAAGCAAAATGTCCACATAATGTTTAAATACAGAACCGCACCTTAATTAACTGTTAATTGGTTTTTATTTTTTGCAAAATTTTTATTAATAATCATAAATTCCATGAAACAGCAGTTGTTGTATTATTCCCAGTACTACAACTCGTCAACGTCGCATGTGCGAGAATCCATATATAAATTTTTTTTGCGCAAAAACAGATAAAATTATTGCCATTTTGCTGATGAAATTGTTAATATGCGGGTTTCTTCTGGTTTGTTTTAATTCATAATGTTACCATGCAAGATTTTTAAAAACATTTTACTGAGCGATAATGTAAACGGCATTATATATTGTCTAATCGTGCTATACCCTCAATTGATATGAGCACTTTAGCTTGCAGATTTTTCTAATTTTCCATTGAAATACTCTTAAGCCATAGGCGGACAATAGGTGCCATGCTAGCGTCTGTAACAACTACATTTGAACCGATTTGCCAAAGATTTTAGGCTAGAAAATCCATCTTAAAAATCTTTCAATGAATGTTTTCCGAACCAACGAGAGGCAAGTACGCTACCACTGCGCTGCCAATGACATTTTTCATAGCACTAACCTAACAAATAACCAGGACAATGGTATCACAAACGATTTTCAGTTGAAAACTGACTAATTTCACATTATCTGATAGTAAGCCATGGCTCACCACTGAATAGGTGGTACAGAGACTGCAAGTCTTCAGCAACAAATGCTTGAGGTTCATATGCGGGATATTCTGGCTAAACATAATATCCAATGCAGAGCTGTCACAGGTGAGCCCACTACACACCTCCAAATAATGAACAAAAAATGGACGTGGATAGAATCGGAAGACCTTAGGCGACCCAGAGAAGATCCATCCTTCATGAAGTATGTGACAGAGCTAAACAGATGGCGCAAAATAACGTACGATGGAAGGTTCTATTAGAGGCCCTAAGTTCCCAAGCGGAATAATAAGGAGTTAATCGGCCATTGAACTTCTGAAAAGGCAAATATTTTAGTATTCTCGAAATATTTATTTATTTATTAATATGTTAGGGTACAACTAAGTCCAGTTGACCTTAAGATTAGACAAGTTAAACATTCTAAAAATTATGGAATAATAAATGATAACGAGAAAAATATAAAATAAAGCTAATCCTTATTCCTAGCCTGATGGGTGAATTTTTTATAGACATGCACCGTCTCACAACTAGGCCAAGCTAGGAACTTGGATTTACAATGTAAAAGATGAAAATAGAAAGTAGCATATAAATTTAAACAATTTTTTTCCAAATAGGGAAGCCAGAGAACAACGTTGAGCAAGTTAGGGTTTTATGATTGGTCAAAGAAGCTCGATTTGGAGAATCAAGATGAGATAAGGCAGATAAAGAAATTAATTGGACAGACCGTTCAAAAGAGAGGGAATCATAGAGGTCATTATAATTTACGTAAAAGTCACGAAAAGGATCGCATAATTAGATCTACAAAAAGTTAATGTTAGAGGTCGAAAATTACGAGTTACTCTAGAAGGAATGATAAAAGAAATTTTGTGAAGGAGTATATTAGAGTCAATGAGACCGAGTAAAAGCTTATGCAAAAATAGCACGCCGTGGCATGTTCTACGATCACTTAGAGAAGGTTATTTGATAAGGCCTTCGCCTCTGCATGTATATGACGCTGTGTGCTTGATAAAGTTGTCCCGATATTGCTGAACAAAACACCAATGTTGCGGCCATTCATTCCAAATGAAGAATACAAAAAGTTATCCCAAGTTATCTTAGAAAAGCCAACGCACAGTGTTGAATGGACTCTAATCTGGTTGCATGCGTTATTGGTCAGTTTTTCTTTAGAAATTTAGTGGCCTTCATTATCTAATATATAATTTTTTCGTTGACTTGTATCATGTTTGTTTTTAACAAAATAGTGCTACATAGCTTATTGCCAGAAAAATGGCTTTTTATGACTTATAATCGCATAATCTGCAAAAAGGGTGATGTGAATTATTGGAATAATTTCCATGTAGAGCAGTTAAGTGTTAATATTTTAATTAAAAAAGTAATTTTTAACTACCCAGCGGGTTTTTATAGCAAATAATTAATTTTCATTGTGCTTGCTTATTTTTAAAAGGCCCAAATATTTAGGTAATAAAAAAATTAAGCAGAGCATAGAGGTATGCTTGTTAAAAGCTGTTCAAGACAACATGCACCTATAGTTTATATCCAAATCTGAGAGGGGGCGACTTTAAGTAATTCAGATTTACTCGAACAAATCGGATGTTTTTTGTGTTTTCTAAAGAAAATCAAATCCAATGAAAAAGTATATAGGACGAAACTGAAAACTATTTGGCTAAAAATGGCTGAGTCTTCTTCCGAACCATTGATTACCCATTTATGAATCCCTGCGCATTCGTTGGCTGATATTCCTATCCTAAATAATTCGAATCATTATCGATGTGGCCCATTTGAAAACGATTACTTTGTTGGCACTTGTGTATGGAAATAATTGAGTAGGACCCGGAAACCAAACGCATTTTCAAGGTGTTAAGTTTGTGCCTCAGGCTTAATATAATTGCAAGTTCGCCCGCATCTGACTTGTTAGTCTCTATTGGTGTCTTACTTCAGGCACAAAACAAATACTTCGCAATTTTGAAACCAGTTTAAATTAAATTAAATATGTTGGCTGGCTGAAACCGGTCCAAAAGCATAAATCTTTTTCAACTGTCATCACAGATGTGGATTGAATTGTTATTTTTCGAAAACTAATTATGTAAGCGGAAGCTATTTCCGAGGCTTTTTTTGTCCTGTCCATATAGCTACCAATATCTTGTTGATCCCTTAAAAGATTACAATAAAATTATTTATAAGCTTTCTACTTTGGCCTAATTTTAGCTCTGCCAAATTTTCATCCATTCCGCGTATCTCGTTTCTCTTCAAAAAAAATGTATTAACAATCAAATACAACTTCATAAAAAACCATATGTCTTTACGTTTGTGGAAATATTAGTTAAAGTCGACGCGTTGAAAGGAATAAACTAATGTAGAAATATAAATGTATTAAGCATATTTCTCATCCTTCCAGCATTGTATCGAGATAATGGTGCAGTCACAAACCCATTCAAGCACATCAATCACTTCCACTAGAAACCAGGAGTTGTAATGAACTCGTGAATGTTAGTTTTTCTTTGCGAACACCCATCTAGCATTCTAGGCCTCATCTAGTGGTCCCCTACCTTCACCATTATTTATGGTGGGTCACTTTGTTATGTTTCCTTTAACTATTCTCGTACGGCGGACTTTAAGAGAAGTACTATGATGAATGAATGAGCCACTTGATATCGCTAAAGGCACGCCCATCTACTTAATGTGATCGTTCTTTGTCATTGGACAATTAATTAGTTAGACAAATGTTGAGGAGTCCTTTATGGCTTCAGAAAGAAGTTTCTTTCTTGGACCGACCTGGTCTCCTCACATTTTGTATGTTGTTTATTTATTTTCGTGGTATTTTTCTTTCATATTTGCTATTTCCTTTGCATTACTCTGACATTATATTGATGCAACGTGAGTGCTATACTCTGCTTTTTAAACGAGCATATCCGCCTATAGTAGTAAGAGGAGGCAAAGTAACTCATTAAAGAAGTTTTAGTTTTGATGATCAAGAATAACGGATTATTTGTTATTTTATGAAAAATTGTTACGTTTTTTTTAAACTAAGCCATTATCCAACTTGTTTTATTATAATACTACTTTGCTTTCCAACTAGGCCTCACTATTAATACAAGGCTAGATCGTCTGTAACAGTCAAGAACAACGTTTCATTCGCTTTAAATAATGATTTTCTTTAATTTAATTTAATTTCATTATTTCAAGCATTTAAATAAGATTTTCAAATTAGGAAAGTGCATTTATTTTACTCAAAATATCTGTGGTTCTTCCTAATCGATTTCGAACCCTTTTTAGTGATACCCTTTTTTAGATACTTGAGAAATAATTATATCCTCAATAACTTTTAATTCTTTCTAGTGTAATAATTCTGCGATTTGGTTTAATCGCAATAGAAATGTGTGAAATAGATAAATTAAAACGCAAGTAATACAAATACAGGTCTTCCCATAGATGACGCCAGTATTGCAGATCGTTAGTCAACAACTCACCAAAAATTGGGTTGCTTTGTTCGTTAAATTCGAAAGAAATTTTCCTAAAACACTGGAAATAAGCTTAGAAATGGCGCATATGATACGAAACACAAGGAACATCCCAATTTAAGGTTGCTGTTATGTATTTGTTAGGATTTGATCGGCTTTGTGGAACTAGGCATCAAAAGGGCACAGCTTACCCGTTAGAATCGAACGTTGTAAAAAAAAAATCCCGGAAAGTTACTGCTTCTGCATGAATGTCGTGAAAACATAGCTGAAATTTTTGAAAAATTTGTACATTAATGGCAGCGGAACCTCTTATTCATCTGTTATCAGCCCCTCCGATTTTATTTATTTCGATTGATACTTTCTAACGAATTAGATCACGTCAGGGAGTAAGTTAAAGAGAGGTCTGGCTAGCGATGAAAATTATTTTGAAGAATATTATATATATATGTTGCATAAGTTGAAGCCGAGAGATCTTCGGAACTGTATATTGATTTTCGAACGGGGCAAACATTGTTTCATGTCAGAGTAAAAACATACGCGGTTCAAAGTTCAGCTCAGGGAACAAATGGCGACTGTGATCTATTATAAGATGGTAAAACCAGACTGAACCATTAATGGGAAACATTTATAGGAAACAAAAGAAATTTGACGTATTTTGAAGAAAACCTAACATGGCGTAACTTTTGGAGAGATACCAGAGAAGACTTATTTGTTGAAGATGATATGCGTAAATTACGGAGATATTGTTTCAATTCTCGGATAATAACTTCAATGATGTATTTCTTGCTTCTGTTTTACATTTTTTATTAGAATCGTTGCGAATTAATAGTACGTAACCAGTTTTTTATAATAGATATCGAATATTTGCTATTTGCACGCCTGACGTAGAATTCAATAAGTAATTAAGCGTGAGTGGAAATTGGGTAGTTTCATGCTATCCTGCAGCAAAGGTGCATTTGCCTAGCACTGGCACAACTAGCAAATAGACATTATTTGCCAAAGTCAATCTCCACCAATAGAAGATACCGCCGTTTCGGATTCGCCAATAAGCAATGAGTTCCTCTTTTCTTAGAACAGCCGTTAATAGAGATATCTCCACGCTTCGCCTTTGGAGTGATGGCAGCTTAGTCAAGTTCTCCTAAATTTTTTAAATATTTTGTACTCTATTTATAGATGCAACTTATCTCTTATGCCAAATGCTGTCATTTGTAAGTTCTAAAAATTCTTTTAAGAACTCAATCAGTTTAGGTAGTTATCTAGCAGAATAAGCCAGCAGATAATCTGCTTTCTCGTTATTCAAAGGATCCCTTAGACTTCTTTCTATAAGGTATCAAATAGTCCATAAACGCTTTCATGCAATCCAATTTATCAAGTTAATAAGCCGTAATTGTGTTAAGGCTGACGACAGTTTCCTATGGCCAGTTTGCAAACAGTCCATAGTCTATATTTGCTTGAGCAATTCGCTGCTCGGAACACCTGAAAACCAAGACAAAGGCGACAATGTTGACTACTATGTGTTATATTAATAATAACTTTTATAACTAACAATAACGGAAATGGAAAAGAATGAACTTTAACAGCAAAGGACTAGGCAGTAACGACCGTAGAATACACTATAATTAATGTGCTTACAAGCACTGTGTAGATCATTGCAGGCGTTTGTTGCATGAGTTGTAGATTTTTAGGTTTCTTCAAAATAAATTGTAAGTTTATATTTACACGGTTTTTAGTTTGCAATTAATTGATATAGTTTAAGCGGACTATAGTTCGAATACAGATTGCAATCGTAGCTTTCAAAATTTGGCGATTAGCGATCCAAACAAAGAGGGGCCGCTACGCGTTCAAGATGTACAATTTTAGTTTATCGTATGTTATTCTCTTGACATTCTTAACATTTCTGATATTTAATATCAATATTACGCGAAATTGTATGTTTGAAGAGGCATATATCGCATATGAGAGAGTAAGAGCAAGCCAAGTCGTTGGTTGCTAGTGCTGTTTTTGGGAAAATAGTGACAAAAGTTCCATGTTTGGGTCAAGCAAACAAATTATGTTCGAAATTGTCAACAAAATGGCCACATACATTCCCAAGCACCAAAAAACCCCCCACACGCGCACGCCCAAGTACACAAACTCGTACACATCGAAGGCAAGTGTACTCATAGGAGGTTCCTTTATCTTTTTTATCCATTTTTTCTTTTTTTTTCTGTGGCAGTCTCTGTTTGTGTTGGCTTTCATCAACAGTTTTCCCGGGAAATGTATTTTTTTTCGCATTTTATTATTTTTTCTTTTTTTGGTTTTTCTGCTTGTTTACTGTGTTTTTTCTTTTTTTGTTTTCTTTGTTGTTCACATTCGCTCACATCCTTGTTGCCATATTGTATTGAGTGACATTAATTTTTTTTTTTCGTTCATTTTGGTGGCGAATGTCAACACACACACTGCGTATACGCTACAATTAAAAAGTCTCCATTTGTAGGCTGCGGCTGGTGGGGACTAATTTGATTAATGTTCTAAGGATTTCAGCGTTAAAATGTTACTTTTACGAGACTAAATCGTTGCATTGACTAAGCAGAGTTGATGGTGCGTAAGGCATAATTGGCAACACAAAATGTAGCATCCTTATTACAACATTTTCCTGCTAGCTACAATGACAACGACTAGTAATTGAGTAATTTATGCGCGTTCGTCCTGCGCAACCGTATTGTGTGTGTGACACTTTGAATTTTCGCCGTTTGGCTGCTTTGGGTCACAGACGTTTGAGCGTTATCTTGGGGCGCTGCGCTTGCCGGCTAGATTTGCCAGTCAGCTTGTTTCTACCATCTAATGGTGCGTAGGGGGGTGTGCGTGTTTTAAGCCAACTACATAGTATAAGGCTTCTTGTCCTTTAAGTGTTGTTAGCGTGGCAGGGGGTCTGCCACAAATAGCGGCTGGCAAGCGCAGCAAATTCATAAAACGTGACAGGAAATGCAAACTCAATTGCCAAAGGATGTTGCTACCTAGTGCCGCCAGTGCGCTGCGATTGAAATAGGCAAACACTTTCGCCATTTTCCAGCGCCTTGATAAATTAATTTGGCATTTTTGATGTTGCCTGCGTAGCATTTTTTGGTTTCAAGTTACAAAATCTCTGCCTCACGCTATTCTCTAGAGGCCAGAGATTTATGGAAGCGCCATTCCATGCCTAGTTATGCACAAGGTACTTTGGAGTAATTAGACACGCCAATACAGTAAAGTTTAAACAAATCTGTTGCACTGGCTGGATTCTGAAGATCTCTTTAGGACTGTCATTTTTTATGCAAATTTTAATGCCTTGTCATTCATTACAATATCGATGAACCTTTTGGTGCGTGTGTGTGTGTTTCGTCTGAATTCAAGCGTATCAAATCGAATTTGGTTTTAAAACTTGGCTTTTTGTCCTGACAGATGTAATACTGAATCCGATTGTCTGCATATGCTTTGTTGATTTTTATGCAAAGCACTTGACATTTTGGTTTTGTTGTTGTTGTTGTTGTTTTACGAACAAAACAAACAAGTTGTACAGACTAAAACAAAAGCACTTGTCTCCGGACAAAAGGGCTTCATTCAATTGGACGGACGCTTAGGTACAGTCTCGTCCCTTTATTAGCAAAAACGAAAATGTAACAGTTTTTTTTTGTGTTTTTTAAGAGCTCCATTGTTTCGCATATGACAGCCAGCACTTGACAGTGTTACTTTTGTACAATGAGTTTGTAAATAAATAATGTACATAGTATATAAAGTACATAGTATATAATGTATATATATATGTATGTAGGTATGTCGTTATGTACGAAACAAACAAATTGTTATGCCATAAATTTTGTTTGTAGCTTTTTACTGCAAGTCACGATTTTCGAGCAGTTGTTGTATTTGTAATGGAGTTGACCAAGCAACGTTTGGAAATATTTCAAATAGTCCACATATATTTCCTGCTCCGGGCATTAATGTCTATCTATTGTCATTGAAAGCGAGGTTTTCGCAGCTTTGTCCTTGTTGTTATTTGCCGCATCAGCAGCAACACGCTTTGATTTCTTTACGTGTTTTTTTTCGCTCACTTTTACTGTCTCCCTCTCCCTCTCTTTCTCTCTCTCTCTCTCTTGCCATCACAAACATTCGCATTTACTTTTATCCATAACTTTCGCTATATCATTTTTTTTCTACATATTGCCATTTTTGCTTAGTCCTGCTCTGCTTTGTTATAATGTTCGCCTTGGTTGCGCTGCGGCTCTGTCCTCTTCGTCCTTCGACGTTATTATTTACGCCTTTTGGCATGCTAATGACACTTTTTATTCCAGCGCGTTCCTTACTCCAGCTTGCTTGCCAACGACTATGGTACTTTGGGGCAACTGCTACAAAGTGCTAAAGTTAAAGGATTTTTAATATATAGTACGTCATTTCGTCGTTTCCGAACTTGGCAGCTTGGCGGTTTTACCGCTTGTATCAAATATGTCTTGGTTTCCCCGTAATGGAATGCTGCTTGGGTGTGGTTCTGTAGTGTCTGCAGGTGCAGTGGGTGTGGCATTTTGTCATCGCTGTCAAATTGCGGACACAGAGGTGTTTGTAGCATTGTTGCGACATCAGGTTGTAGACTAGATGCGTTAGTATAACTGACATCTGACAAATGAGTAGGTTTTGCTGCGGTCGTGGGTTTATAATTGGAATACGGCCTGAGGTTGGATAATGCAAGCGTGAGTTTGAATTTCTATTTCATCAAATATATTACTTTCTTCTACAAGGCATTTATTATTTTGTGTAATTGCTTACTCATATGATCAATAATTTTCTTTATTCAAAGTAATTTGGCACCCAGAGGTGGTAAATCAGTAACAGACGAGGGATCTTATTATAACCAAAAACCCATTAGCCTTTATCTTGATATTTCAAATGCTTTCGTTAGAGTTCACATAACATAGTAGTATATTTTGTACAGTATTGGGTATGTTCCATGCAGTCATCATATATCCTCTTCATAGATGCATTCTTAAGGATGACTAATATTGTTCGTAATTGAATAACACAACGAATCCCCTAAAAGAACTAGGCTTATGCGCAAATTCGGACTATGACACTTTAATTTTAAACTACAATATAGTTAAATAAATTAGAACCCTACTAGATCATCTATGCGAAGACATTGATACTGCGGATTTTGGATTCTCAAAAATGGCAATATTTTCCAATTATTAATAAATGTGTAATATTGAACACTTGGGCTATAACATTAAACTATAGATAAATCAATGGTGATTTTTCGGTAATGTATTTATAAACAAAACTGAGAGAATGTGCCAAAAGTGGATCGTCCAGTTTGATGATTATCTTCCATGTTCATCATTAGGTTAGGTTAGTTCGGCCGTCCCCCGAAGGGGCTTCACATAGATCAGAATGATCCTTAGCGTTACCGGGTGGGGCTCCACTGGTGCCCTAGGCCCTTTGGTCGTCCGTTAAGCGAGTGTGCTTGGCGAATGCAAGCAGCCTATGAGGTGCCCTATCAGCTGCCTCTTGCAGAGAGGCAATCCAGGGCTTTTCCAGGTATTTGATTCTGAGGGAGTAGAGTGCAGGACAGTGACATATATAATGTTCCAGAGTTTCTTTAACAATGTTCATCATTTATATGAAATGATTTTTAAACGTTAACTATAGAGATTGTACTATAGACTCAAAGTTCACTTTTTTAAATCAAATTTGCAAGCTACTAAAAAATCACCATTTACAATTCATGAGCTCTACAAAACACATTAATAAATTGCTGAACGTTATTAGAGTTCGTTTAAGCTAAAAACTACCTATGTTTTATATTGTATGTACGGATTTTTATTAAATATTACATAAAATCAAAATAATTTACAATTCAGCAATAATCTTGTCCCTAGATGCTTTTCATCCTACACACAATCCAAGTGTGCTTCCATAGTCACCATTAATATAAATTGAAAGAGATTATCTTACAAAGCAAAACCAATCGCCAACAGCAATCAAAGCTATAAATCATATCACCTGGCTTGCATTTTAATAAAAAATTATTAAGTAAACGGATGAAAACCACTTTTATTTTTTCTATTGCTTATGCACTTCTGAGACAATGATTTATTTGGAGGTAAACAGCTTTGTGGAAAAGTATTTATGACCAATTTGGCACAATATAGTTTGAGTACTTGGAATGCCTTACAAATCATGATCTACCCAATTGGGTCGGGTCACAAATCTAGAAAAACAAACAAAATGTTTTGTACAAGAAATACATTTTTTTGACCAATTTGGCAGCTATATGATATTATTATTATTAAATATTATGGTAAATTACTTTTATATACTAAGTTTTAATACATATCTTGAAAATTAATTGAGTAACTTTTTTGTACGCTATATGATATTTTCACCTGATTTTTTTAAAATTTAAGTTTGAGTTTGAGAACACCAAAAACTATATGTCGTAAATCTTTAACATTAAAAAAAAACGAAAGTAAATATACTAACTAGATATTATTACGAATTTGTGCTCAATGCATAACAGCTATATAGATATTGACTACAATCGTTGTACTTATTTATTTTTGTATCACTTCCACCCCTGGGGAGTTAAAAACTAAAGGAACTTAAATCTGCACTCTTTATCGGGGAAGCCGATGGAGAGGGAGGCTAGCTCACACACGTACAAGGTAAATCGATGAAGAGGTGGCAAGACTACAAGACAAGGGTTGGGGCAAATGAATGTCTTTTCCAAAAAGTTGGTTGCTTTAGCTGTTACCATCTCTGTGACATAGGCGTTCATACAGACGTACAGACTGTCCAGCAGGATCTTTATATTGAATAGCTGACTTTTATCAAAATCGACACAGCCATAAATGGTTTCTAGAAATTTCTTTACAGACAGAATACTACACTTTCGCATATAAAAATATTACATTGTTAATCTCTTCGTCGGTCATTAAATTCTCAACTGATTTTAAATTCTGAAACAATTTTTTCACCAGCTGCAAAAACGTGTTTCCCGTCACTTGACGTCGGTGAATATTCATGGAACATTTTGTTTCAGTCAATAAATCGTTAGTCAGCAACCAAATGGCCTACAACAGTTGTTGGTTGTTGGGAATTCAAACTTAAGTTGGAATGTTTGAGAACGCCTGGATAGACGCTGAGCGTCTACCATTAAAGAACAATTTCCAATATGCATCATATTGCAATCAATCATTTAAAAACACAATATACTTACAATCAGCAGAGTATAAAGCGAGAGCCAGAGCCCAGGCCCGAACTCGGTACCGGTACCGGTACCGGTTTAATGTGGCACGTCAGGAGTACTTGAACACACCATGACACGGTGGCAGCTTGGTCATTTCCTCTACTATTTCATTTTTGCAGTTATGAATTGGCAGCCAACTGGCTGGGAGTTGGCTCTTGGCAGTTGACAGCCGAGCAACGAGTAAATAATGAAAAATGTGTAACATTTTGAGAGTCCTTGTAAGTGTTTGAGTGCTGATAGGTCTGGGCGTAAACATTTCCTGGCGTGCATTTAAAAACGCTTTTAGCATGATGTCACTGGGAGAAAAGTTTGCAAAAATCAGGTGAGCTGGTTGCATTTGTCTTTGTATTGGATAAAAGGATAAACATGTATAAAGTATCCTTGTAGTTTATTTTAACATTACGTATTAAGGTTGCTTTTATTCAAGGAATAATTCATTGGGACTGAGCGAATTTTGGTGTTTATGACTGCTACCGTTTAAGGAGTGAAAAGTCAAATTTAATAATAAAGTTTCAGTTGGCACAACAAAATAGTTGAACAAAGCTATGATATACTACTGTGAATTGCTCTATCCTGCTGATTGCACCATATTTCATGTCGTCTCTAGTGGTGTTGAATGTACAAAACAGTTTTCAACTTGAGCAGTGTTTAGTTATTAAGGGAAATCATGTAGGATTCATGGAATAGTGTTTGGATAACAATTTCTGTGCACATAATATTCAGAGATATCTTATATTACGCAGCTAGACTGACTATAATAATTAGTTGTAAATTTTTTTCCCCGATTCATATAAATTCATTATATTACTATATATCCATGATTAATATTAAATTAGTAGAATTAGCCATTTATTCTATTTTATTTAATTTATTTATGTAAACATTTGTATTAAATTTAGCATTAATTTAATAATTTGTTAGAACGGCAGGCTCCGCATAGCTCCAACAAATAACCCAAAATGCTAACACTATCGAACCAGGGTTGAGCTACACTATATGTTATGTACTACATCTAAATATTTTTTCCTGACGAAATTCAGATAATGATGCAAAACAATTCTGTTCCTTGATTTCGATGTAGAAAGGCCTAGGCATTAAGAAGGCCGAAGGATGCAAAATATTCGCAAACCACTTCATAATTCATTGGTAAATTTAGTGTGGGAAAAGATTGATTGGTAGATGTCACAGTTCCAATAACTATAAAGTTACGAATATAAAATTGTCACAAATTTCAAGATTTCAAGCGAGATTAACAAGCTGAATTTTTTTTTTTTTTTTCCTTTTTATTTCGCTTGGGAACTTAGGGCCTCTCCAAGAGCCATCCATCGAACCCTAATTTGCGCCGTCTGTTTAGCTCTGTCCCATGTTGTGTTCACCTGGGTCAGTTCTTGGGTCTGCCGATCCGTCTATTGCCTTGTGGATGGATGCCAGCTATCGCTATCTGCAGTTTCTCCATTACTTCCTCGAACTGTGCTAATCTTGATGGTTCCTTTAGGGTTCTAACGTTCCATTGTCCTATTCGTGTCCGTTTTTGAAAATGCCTTTGGACGTCATCGAATTTGGGAAGCCGTTTTTATGTTTAATTCTCTTGTGTTTCTGTAATCTGTTGATTTTTTCGATCGAACTGGTGATTGGCCAGATGCGTCTTATCCCAGTGGTGGGGCTGCCCCCTGACGCCTTCTGGGAGTGGCGTCTGCGCTTGGCTGCGCGGAAAGGCTGGGCGATACAGTCTTTTTAATTGTTGGCATCATTCTAGCTGGTGTTGTGTTGTTGCTGTACGCCGAAAAGCTATGAATGGCGCTTGGTTCTATGGTGTACCCTCCATTTAGCGTGGTGGGGTGAAGAGTGGGGCAAGGGGGGTTGCCAGAAATTGTTGAAAGGCATTGTGCAATGGAGAAAAGCTTTCTATTAAGTAGAGAAGCAATTTTTAAGAGGGACGTTGGAGTGGTCATGCCTCTTGCCATGAGTGGTATTCGAACCCACGACCCCGCGTTTAGAAGGCAAGTGTATTACCCACTAAGCTACGAGGCCCCACAGCTACGAGGCCCCACAAACAAGCTGAATAAGGTGACGAAAATAGTAATACCAAAGTACCAAAATGCTAAAAAGAGCATACAACTTAAATAGTGAAAAAAAAATTGTTTTTGGATATGGAATGATATGACTATTTTTATATTGGTAATTAAGAATGAATGAGGGTTTCTTATCGATATGAATCAGATGCAAATCATAATTGTAGAAACGTCATCTTTTCCAATATCTTGTTTTTCATATTAAGAGAAAGAAACACAATAATTACTACAACGAATTTCAATTATGAGTTTCAAAGCAAAGAACATAGTGGCTTCTATAGAATGTTTTCACGGACATTTAGTAGTAATGAGTTTTAATCGAAATGATTGACGCCTAGTTAATTTATTTTTTTAACGACTTGAAATTTAAAAAATCCAGTTACAATCGTTTCTGGCACCGTGTTGAAACAACTAAAAAAAAGTAGAAACTTATCAGACGGTAGAACTTCCTTATGGAATATTGCTCCACAACGAAGCTTGTCTTAAACTCTTTATTTTTTTTAGTAAAGTTAGCAGTAACGCAAAGATCCAAAAAATTTCTTGATCCTCAATGTTGTATGTGTCCGAATGTTAAAGGATGTACAAGAAAACACTAATGTCGCTTGTTATAGTCTAAGGCGACACTGCGGCAGACAGATCCAAAAAACGCATGGAGCCTTCATTATGCATTGGAATGCCTGCCTCAGAGTGCTGAGATCGCTGAGGTCTAACAAGAGCAGATCAGAAAAAGAAAACCAAATTAATGGCTTGGGAGAAAAAAAACAATGCTGATAATAAAAATATGTTTGTTATATTCCTTCTTGTTAAAGGGTATATAAAGTTTGTAGGCAATCTGAAATGGAATAAATATGAGTTTGGAGATTATGTTTTTATTTTTACTTTTTTGTTTTTTTTTATTGCCCTATGGTCATCGCCACAAAAGCGAAGATTAACGTAGGAAAAAAACTATGCCAGTGCTAGGGAAACATACTAGTGCTATTAGGGGAATCAGAACGCCGCGCTTCTGTGTTCAATATCAACGGACACAATGAGATAAAAATGTATATAACTGTCTTTTTTCAATTCAAATCATTTCAGTCATTTTTAACATGAAGCTTTGCGGCAACTAAAAAACAATCACAAAATAATACATGTCGGACTAAAGGAATTACAAGGGTTTTATCTAGTGGCGTTTTAGGGATTTTTGTTGAGTGTCATGTGATATATAATATTAACAAAAAATATAGTTTATATTTTTACTATTAGTGGGTTTTACAAAGCTTTCAAGAGAAAGGCTTATTTTCCGTATAGTTTTTATTTTCCATAGAAACTGTATAGAAATTAGACAACATGGCGAATCGTGGTAGAACATTTTCCGCTTGTTAATCGCCGTACAATGCATTTTATTTAGCTTTGGATACTCCTTTGACAACTGGCAACTGGCTAGTCGTGTTCTCGTTAAGACCTGAACTAAAATTTTTTTTTTTTGAACTCGTTATATTTGTTCTAACTACTGAAGCGGTTTCATTACTAAAAGGTATATTCGCAGAATCAGATAAATCTTGGGATATACGAATGTTTAATTTAATTGTGAGACTTTGGGAGCGGTGCCGCGTATAGCTACCAATAAAAAATATTATGAGCGATATTAAAAAAGTCAATCTAGAAGCACCTTTGATATATTCTGTTATATTGCCTAAAAAGAATCAAAAATATTTAGTCAACACAAAACAAAGAAACGGGAAACGCTTTTGGGATAAACTGCAATATTTGCTTCTTTATAAGTATAAAGCTCAACTATTATCCAGATAAGTTGTGTTAATTTGAACTAGCCAAAGCAACTAAATCAGTGCTACTTTGTATTTATAACTGAATAGGATTATAGTATATATATACTCCCATTTGGCTAATGACAAAACTTATTAAAATGTTAGCAATGCCAAAGTCAACGATGCCGATGAGAGTCTTAGCCAGAGCCTAAGGGCAAACAGCCGGAAAATATTTGTCAACAATTTAGATTTGTGCAAAGGACTTTTTAACATCTCACTCTCTCGCATCCACCAATTATGTCGCTATCTCTATCCCGTTTTGGGCATGTCTGTCTCATTTGCATAGCTTAAACTCTGATAAAACTCCAGCACACGCCCCATTTAAAATTTTGATTTAAAATTGACAACACATTCCCCAGGATAAGGGGCAAGCAGCAAACATCCTGCATACTACAACAAACGACAAACAAATTCAAACTACTTTTGACAACTTGGAAGTGGCCTTGGATGAGGGACGAGAATGAGCCTGTAAATTTACATAAAAACTTTGCGCAGAGCCAAATAGAATATAGACATCATATACACTCGAACATATCCTTGGTACAGCCACGAGGGACAGCTGCGGTATTAACAAGAATATTTGGCTAATTTTCTTAGGCCAGGAATGCCAAATAAAGTTTTCAAATGGTCAAACGAAACCAACCACCCACTTGCTGTTGAGGTTTTTGGTCCACTTCTACATAGTTGGCCTGCCTAATATTATTAATTATTATTTCTACTAAAAGAAAATTAACTCTGTGCGGGCGCAAGCAAATTCAATTCGGCAGGACATAGTGGTTGCCAGCCAAAGGCTACGCGGGCGCATCTCATATATTCCATATGTTGTCGGACCCACGACAATATTAAATTAAAGGGATAACAAATTGTAATTACGCAGCCTGCGCTGGATACTGAAAACGGCATGGTATGTCATCAATATATAAAATAGAGTTTCCACCGTGCTGCCAGGTTCCACTACGACCACGCACATAAATATCCAAATTGACACAAATAAGTGGAGAGAACAGGAAAGAAAAAAATCGCAGGGAAAAGCACAAGCTCTGCCCTGCGTTCTTGCCAACGAAGGGCACTGAGCACCATAGCAGGAATAAAGTGTAATCGTTTGCTATTCCTGTGTGTCGTATGCGAGTGCTGGGTAGATTTGGTCCTTGCTCGTGCTAATGTCTAACGCATAAATTAAAAACCGAATGAGGTCAGAATATAAATTTCAATTTTATTGCTGGCTTATAAAAATAGTCATGGAGTCACGTTGAGGTCAGTTTGTTGCATACTTGGTATTATTTTTTTTTAATTTAATTTTTAATTTGTTTCTTAGATCTTGTTTTTTAAGTTTCAGCACAGTTGTGTCGAATACCTAGTAATGAATTTAAAACGATTTCTAGTGTTGTACTTTTTCGATGTTTTATGTGTTCTTTGCGTAAGCAAGCCTTTAAATCAATAACAAATTTAAACAATAATTTTGAATAATTGAGAGAGATCAAAACTAAGTCTTCTATATCTTTATTCCCAGAGCACCATATGGCCGAAAACTTAACCACAACTCTATCCGATGCAACTTAAGCGTACCGACCGAAAACACCACCTAACCCAATTGAAGACAAGACCGATCCGCATATGTTACTTTTGACTTTTTACTTCCGATTTTCATGTTTTTACCTCCTTTTATAAAAAACATTGCTAAACAATCTTTTGTTAATGAATTTATTCATATTCATAATATCGGAGTAACTGTTTCGGAATTATGGAGAATATGCGAACGCAATTACGTCAATCTGTAATTATTTATTAACAAATGTCGATTTGAACCGTATTCTGGCTTATAATATTGAAATTGCCAATTTTAATTTAAGCAGAATCAACAGAAACGATCCCATCGATTTCGTGATAAAATGAAGAAAATGAAGGTGAGTTCACAGTAATATTGCAGAGCAATCTTTGGAGTGGAATCTACAAAGCACAACAAGACTTTTCCGACCGCGCCCAACATGGACAGCAGTGCAGAAACTAGAAAACAAAATCAATGCAATTTGGTTTGAAGGGAAGAGAATAGCACAAAATAGCAATATTTGGAGAGAAGTTGTGTCTGTCCTATGTGCCTCTTAGGAGCGATCTGTATACGAATTTAGGGGAACAAAAATATGAAATATTCAACATGGAAATGAAAACAACAAAAGCGAAATACTTGATTGGAAATAAAATATAAATAATAAAAAATAAAAGTTTTTCAAAATTAAACCTTTGCGAGAACTCTAATTTTAGAGCATTGTTTAAATTATTAAATAATTTCGAAATCATTATGTTAAATTACAATTTAAATACGAATTAAGAGTCAGCTTGTAATAGTTATATTAAACAAATTAATACAGTTATAAAATATGGCAATATATTGTATATTATGTGCTGCATAAATCATATACCCTTATCTTGTGGTTAGCTACTTTGTACCTTGCTGCAGTTTACTGTCATTAACGATTTACTGGTAAATTACTAGTAAAATGAGCTTCACACACCAGCGACGTCCTCATGGTCTCTCCAATTTCCTTTTTGAAACACCATGTCGTACGTGCAGCGCATTCGGCACCTTGTCAGTAACATGTCATTAGTTATTTACTATAGACATGTCGTTGGTAACTTTTATTAAAGTTACTATGAATCTTAAAAGACATTATCTATAAAAAATTCACCTATCAGGCTAGGAATACAGATATTTTTTCCTTTTTATCATTTATTATTTCATACTTTTTAGAATGTTTAACTTGTCTAGTCTTAGATCAACTGGACTTAGTTGTATTATTAATAAATAATAATAATTATGCTAGCCTTAGTTACCACTATAATGTTCCAAAACGAATTTCGTTAAATACTCTTCATACAAACTGAGTTTATGAAAAGATTTTTAAGTTTTTTTAAATATTGTATTCTCACAACTACAAAGTGAGAAAGAATCAACTGAAGCAAATGTAATAATTAATCAGCATTCTCGTTTTGTACAACATGCAAGAATTTTAGATGGTAAAACTGCCTGCTGTACTATGACTTCTGTGGCACATTTTTTCTGTACAAAATATCAAATCAACTTTGATTCTTTGTTAATTATCGACAAGCAGAGTGCAAAAACAATTGGCTGTGAAGGCAACTTGCCTATTTTCAGTCAGCATTATTATTGTGAATTTGCTTCAACTCAGAGAATTTGTATTACATATTCGACGAAGCCCTATAAGTATGCATACCATTAAGTGAGCCGCTGTTATAGCTTTAGTTCTTGGAATTTTTCATTATTATATTTTAATTGCCTCTTAATAATAATAATAGTGAATTTCGTTTTTGCATATTTACCATAAACACAGAGTATTTGCAAACACTAAAAACAATACCATATAGTCCAAAGCTATAATATATACGAATATATTCTCATGAAAATTGTAAATGACCGACAGTGTACAGTGTAATATATGTAATGCATTTCAACTTGGTAATTACGAATAAGCCAGTAAACATTTTGACATTTGACTGCATGTGGTGGACAGTGTTGTCTCTACTGTTTCTGTCGCCTCAAGGACAACGCCAATGGCAGTGGCAATACCAATACCAACGATTTCCAAGGGCGTAGCCAGGCGAACACGGTAGAGAAACAACACAGATTTTAATATTGGATATTTATCAAGTCAAGTAAGTGTCAAGTCGCATTGCCACTACTTAAGAGGTACGGCTGATCTATAATATATTATTTTATTGTAAAACTATCTCATATTTTTTTGCAAAGACATAGATATATACCAAACTGTGTATCCTACCACCAGGTGGGTAGCCTTCGGCTTACAAAGCCAAGTTGAAAAGTAGAAAGAAGAGCCAAATGATGGCTGAGCATAGAAGAAGCGATAGATCGTTGAAAAGAAAGAAAAATGTATTGGTTATTAAAATTAGAACATAAAACTCGGAAAGGATCATGAAAATCATAATTTCATCTAGTTAATTGTACATCCACAAAACTATGAGTTCCTCAGATCAAGATCGGTAGAATCAATAAGGACGAGAAATGCATGAATAGTAGTTGATGGGTTATTATTATGCGGTTTTTTAAGCTAAGTTGCTTTAAGACGCCAAATCTGTTCAAATAAGTAGGCGGTCGGATAGATGAATAGATTTTTATTAACAGCTCTTAGAACCAATGGGAGTAATTGCCTTTGAACTGACTTGGTTATGTCCTAACAAAGGCGTTAATGAGCAGTTTGAGCACATGGAAGGACGGGAGAATCGTAGAATGCCTAGTTGTATTTAAATAACTAAACTCCTTTGGTCACTGTTTAAGAATTGCAAGTACTGCTCTAGCAGTTTCTTAGCGTTTTTGACTTTGGTTTACTGCTTACGCGTAAATTAAAAGTTGAAAATGATATTTGCAATAAATATTGTTATATTAAACAGTAAACCAAAGTCAGAAACGCTAAGAAACGTTATAAGGTAGTGAACTCTCTAGCGTAAATCTAGCCAAATTAGCAAAACAATGATAAAATTCCATGATTGCATAATCAGTTTTGTTTGAAAATAATTATTTGCAATAACACCAATATTTCAATCCGCTGAAGTATATTCTTATAACCATAATTGAAAGTGTACAATTATATCCCTGAAATTTCTGAAATTGGATGACTTAGATGTTTAAACAGTTCAATGACAGTGGGGGTTTTAAATAATATGTCATCGTTTGAAGAGAATTATATATACATAATTTCAAAAATACTCATGAGAAACTAAGATCTTTATTGTCGGTATTAAGGATTGAAACTTTGAAATTTGCTGTAGAAATTTGATTGCTTCTGAATGACAAGAAACCTCAGGAAAGTGCTTGTTACTGTAATATTCGAACACTATGTCTTCACAATTTTCTCTAAAAAAAATAGTTGCTTTTGAAGCATTCACATCATCTATCGATGTCTATACCCTTTGGCATCTATGATACAGCTATCTGTCTACCACAGAAATATCATTAGGTGGATCCAAAAGTAATAATTGTCACTATCATAACTGACGTTGAGTAATTTAGTTGTATAAATTTGCTTTATTCAGCCATTGGTAAGGACAACGCTGTACGGATTCGTCAACAAACTCTATCTTGTTCTTCTGCTTCCTGTCAGTATTAGCAAAACACTTGAAGCTAAGCAATTAAGAATGCCACAAAAAATCTAGATTCCCAGTAATCTCTACCTGTCGTAAGAGGCCTATAAAGGAGAACATATTAGGTGAGGTAAGCATACCATTGGGAGGGCCTGGTTATCATTTGATCATAGTGAAGCTTCTGATTGCTGTCAACAAGGCGACAGCCAGAGCGATCTCTGTCTCAAATGATTGACAGACAGCCTCCATGCCTTCTGGGTAGCTACAGCGAGTCGTCCTATAAACCGTTGTGCGCAGCGATTGGTTCCCGCCTCATAAAAAATGTTCCAACGAATACCAAAACTAATGCGCCGAATATGCTTACCACGATTGTTAACGACCATCGCATACATAAAAAGGACTGCGATTTAAGGATATCTTGGAATGTCCGGACCTCTAATAGGGATGGTGCCACAAGCCAACTGGCGGATGGTCTCGATAAATTAAAGGCTGGTATAACCGCCGTCGAGGAATTGAAATGGACAGGACAAGGTTGCAGTAACAAGGCTGTGATATCTACTACAGTTGCCACGCGAAAAGGCGCGTATTTGGATGCGGATTCGTAGTAAGCTGGTGACTTCGTCATCACGTCTCCAAATTTACTCCTGTGAGTAAACGGCTGACTGCAATCCGAATCAGACAAGATTTTTTTAGTCAGCATAATTTGCATGCACGCCCCGATGGGGGAAAATGACGGCGCTATTAAAGATGCGTTCTATGTGAGACTCAAGGACACCTATGACCGCTGTCCAACCCATGACGTGAAGATAATTGTCGGGGACTTCAATGCAAAGTTTGGACGAAAACGAATTTTTATTCCCACCATCGGTCAGCTCAGCCTCTAACAACGGTCTCTGGCTGATCGATTTCGCAGTGGGAAAAATCTTGGAAGTTAGTAGCACCAGACTTAAAGACCTGAAAATGAACAAGGCTACTTGGCTGTTCCCTGATCAAAAGACATATAGAAGACATGCATCAAGCGTGTTGAACGTGTTACGCTTGAGGTGTTCGAGAGAATAATTCGTCGCGAAATCTTCGGTCAATTTCGGATCGGGGATGACTATCGAATCCGAACGAATAATGAGATGTATGAGCTCTACAACGACATTGATGTTGTCCAACGTATTACCGCACAACGCCTGCGTTGGCTCGGCCATGTCGTTCGTATTTACGAAGAAGCTCAAGCGAGCAAGGTTTTCGATGCGAAAGTCAACGAAGGAAGACGGAGGGGACGACTTAAGCTTAGATGGAAAGAGCAGAGTGGAGGAGGACCTATCTTCACTTGGTGTGACCAACTGGAGAAGGCGCGCCCAAAACCGGGGCACCTAGCGAGAGTTAGGTTGGCTGAAACCCGATAATGGGTTGGCATGGCCAAGTAAAGTAAACAAAAAGCATACCATCTTCCAAAGTAAGTGTAATCGTTGGGTTAACGGGTCTGAAGATTACCGCCGATGTTAAAGGGAAGGCAATAATGTAATAGATCTAAACACATATGTATTCCTTTAATAAGAAAAAGATTGGCGGAGATGATTTGGTAGAGTTAGATAATATCAAAAAAATGTATCTTTTAAGATTTCAACTGAAATATTTACGGATATATAGCTCTCGCAGTTTGCAAAATCTAGAACTCAGTTCATAAAAACATGTGGACAAATAGATGGTAAGATGGTAGATGATGTCAATTCTTTCTACGCTTCCTTAGATAAACTTCCAACAAAATGTAGTATAAATTAATAGAATTTTATATATATTTTTTCCCCCCTTTTACCAAAGAACCTCTACGCCTTTAATGACAAGAGGGAGAACAACAACTACATGAGCAACTAAAGCACTATTAGTGGTGATATGGGAAACAGCGGGAGTCAACATGGTTGGTTATACTTCGTGGGACCGCAAAGTAAACACAAAGTGCGCCTTATGGTGCAGCTGGGGTTATGCTTAGCATGCATACGCCGTGTGGTCCCTACCAAACGAGCTGCATGCAGACGCGTTTGTGGAATTTCAAATTTAGCCCGTGTAAGCGTAACGAGATCCGGGATAATGTTTAAAGGATATACAGGCAATTGATTAAATTGCGCCAAATAATCTAAGCATTTACAATGATTAATTGAAATGTATAGTTGGATGGCTAACGAAACGCAACGATAGCCGAAAATGGCTTAAGGAGCTTGCTTACCTGACATGCTGACAGAGCTTTATGACACTTTTTCTTAGAGTTTGGCACTGATTGCACTTATATGCAATTAAAGTCAACGCTCGACGCGATGTCACGGGAAATCCATTTAGATATTTTACTGCTACCGCTGTCGACACATACTCCTGCATGGACTATTAAAAAGCATACACTGCCAAGTATCCAGATGAAGCCAGCGTCGAAAACTGCAAACGACAGCGACAACGAGGACGATAAGAAAAAGTTTTATGACCAAATCGAGGAAGCTGCAAGTGCACCAAATGGAACGTGTTTGTTGGCACACAACGAAGCTTTGCGCCAAAATGGCGTCGACAAATCGCACTGCAAGTGGCCTTAATGGATCGTAGGTACATATCATGTTGCATCCTTTTAAGAGTCACCATATGTGCACATCAATTCAGCGTTTTTACTCTTTTCCATTTTTTTTTTTTGTTTCGTGGAAAATCTTTTATGCGCACACATTCTCGTGCATTGATAAAATTATTGATGTGTCGCCTGTCTGTTTATTATTTTATTTTTAATAAGGATTTTATGCAAATGCCTTGCATAACACAGATAAAATCGTCAACATTACGTTTATACAAAATTTATATATTTCAATTAAAATATATATATATGTTACCAAAAATATTTTATGAATTTGTTGCACTCTTGAACAAGGTACACATGTGTGTCCGAAACGGCTATTAATCTGTTTACCAAAAACTCTTATGTAAATAATTTGTATTTCGCTTTCAATTTGGCATTTAATGTTTTGCACACAAAAGCCGTTTATATAATTTTCAAACTGTAATTAATATTTTGGACAAAGTGGAAATGGCCGCATTCGAGCGTGGATTGGGCCAATAGTGAGTGCCCAAGGCCATAGAATGTGCCAAACCATTTTGATTTATTTATACGAGTTCGAGGCTGAGTGAGAGTGTTGCTCCATGCCATTAATGACACTCGAACGGAACAAACAGCATCATCAATTATATTACAGGAAGCGCAAATATTTGTCCTGACCAAGTTGAGGCTCTCATATACTGCGTGGGGTTTTACCGAAAAACTTGCCAAAACGTCAGACTGCCGCGTGAGAGAGTGTGTGTCTGAGAGAGAGAGAGAGAGTATCGACTGTTCGAGGTTGTTCAGCTTTAATGAAATCTCTCGCTTTTGACTTGCCAGTTCCGCCCAAAAAGTTTTCGTAGAAAAATACTTATGCTGTCTAAAAGGTTTGTCTGCCACTTTAAACAATTTTTTAATTTCGTCCTATGCCTCTTCCTAATTAGAACAAATGAGTCGATGCTGCAGCAAAATTAGACACAAAAAAGTATATGTACCCCAGACACCTACAAAATGGTTTTGAATTACAGCAGCAAATACCAAGTTCATTAACCGAATGCCCCAACCCATTCGATTCAATCAGTCGAAACTTTGAACGGAAGCAACCCAACCAACTGCGCCAAGACAAAATAATTATACGCATAGCTTCCCTCGCTTTTATTGAAATATTTCCAATACCCTGTAAACGTAGGGTATTCGTACGAACGGAGTCTGTTCAAATTGGACACAATAAATAATATCGTTTTAAAATCGCATTGGTTTGATTTGTGTGCAGAATTACCGCCTTTAAATGTAAAAATAATGATGATGAACATGCTCTACCACATGTGCTTTGTTTTAAAAATACTTTTTAAAGGGTGATTTTTTGTAGCATATATTTTTTGGCAACACTACCGTGTAATGTCACTGTCAAACACGGTCAGCTTGGTGTATCATTTAATCATGAGACAGACAACTTACAAATGATTGAATTTTATTATCAAAATTCGTGCTCAGTAAGGTTAACTAATGTCACGTAAGCTAAATGTTATTGTGAATGCAACCCTACGACGCTCACAAAGTTCTTTTTTCTCAAAATGGAAGAGCTTGACATGGCTGACATATGATTATATCAAGATGGTGGCATAGTCAATACGCAAAAGAATGACTAGAGAGAGACGAGTTTGGTGAACAGTTTATGCCTCGTTTGGGGCCGGCCAATTGTCCACCTAGGTCATATTATCTTTCGCCTCTGGACTATTTTTTGTTGGGCTATGCTCGTGTCTGAGCGACCATCTTGCAACAAAGACTCGCACTAGAAACCAATATTGAACAATTTATTCGTGATACATCGGGCAATATGATGGAGACAATATGTGTAAAATGGGGTTAGAATTTTGACTACTTTCAACGCAATGGATAACGTTAACATAAAGTCATCTCATAACAATAAATTATATCTATCGTTCTATTCACTTGAATAGCGATTTCATAGATTAATTTAATTAGCAAGCTTTTAAAAAATCACCCTTTATCTTGAATCATAGCCGGATAGGTAAATCAATAAATTGAGAGTTGCAAACCCACAACAGTACATTAATAATATAACATTTCAAAGAATACAGCGTCGTAATTGTATACCCTATCCATGTGGTTGAGCGTACGATATATTTATTTTTGTTAAGATCTAAATACGTGAAGACTAATTGAAGTTAAATGAAGTAAAAACAGAAAGTGGAGCATATCAATTGCGGCTTCAAAATATCAGAAATTTTTTTAAACAACAAATATAGCAATGGATTCTAAAAGATTAGTAACTAAAGTTGCTGCCCCTTGTCATTTCGTTCTGCACGTTTGAACCTTTTCTCTTACGTTTTTCATATACTCTGTCTTTACATAGAAACAAAGAAAGAAGCAAACAAATAATATACACCATGTTTTTTATACTTTTATCCTTCATTCTCATACGAGTTTTCAGGGTTATATCTATAATTCTCATTCGATCGAGTGTAAATATCCTGGTCGGTATTTACGAAATCTCAAACTATTGCAAATTGCTGATCTTGATGTGAGAGGAGCAATGTATTGCGATTTTTCGGAAAAAAAAATCTAATCGTCCCTCATGTCTAGAGTAATCCTAGGCTTTAATTAGCCAATAAATATGTATTTCGTGTGATTCTTCACACAACTTGAAATTTCAAATACTTAGAGACTTGATAACGATGTTATTATTAGTGACAAGTAGCTTGGGTAATTAACCGAATTCAGTTTTTATATAATCTATTTGAGTGCTACTTAAAGACCGTTTTAGTACTTGAAGAGTATAGTCAACAACGATAACATTAAAATTCGAAATAGAATTATTCAATGAAAGCGAAGCCAAAAAAAAAACTTCCTATAATTTGTATGTATGGAAATTGTATTATTTGGAAAGCTTTTGATTATTTGGATACCTTTATTTTGTAAAAACCGGAAGGAATACAGAAGCTCATAAATAATGAATAATTAGGGGGCTTCGCTCCATGCTTGCTTCGTTCGCCAACCCTCATGCTTTCAGATGAGCTTCACCTACAATTCTTATCGACTATGGACCTGAATTTTTCAAATCTACCTTTTGGGCATGAAAAGAAGCAAAAGTAAACACATTGTTATAAACTCGAATATTTTCCCTAAAATGTTTATTTATTTCTTTAATTTCATAAACTTTTTTTAATACCTCTGGAGATTTATTTTGAGGTGGCAGTACAATTTTTCCTTCACGACAACAGAAATGTTTTTGTCGCGACATTTCATTTTCGGAAGTAAGAGCGTTACAATATTGACCTTATACTCGCTATATCGAAATATTCTACTTTTTTTCTGCTTCTTACAAACCTAACATTCATTGACTTCTGCCTTTTGGATTTTTCATTTTTATACGAATCCAACGAACGCTTCCTCTTTTCGTCAATTTGTTCTTCCTTCAAGTTGGTAACTCTATGTTCAAATTTCATTTTTTTCTCAATTGTCATTTTTTCTCGATTTTTCGTTTTTCGTATTCTTGAAAAGTAATTCGAACTTTTCGTTCTTCTTCAGAAATATTCAACTATTTTCTACCTATTATATTTCAAGTACAAAAACGTGACTGACGTCAAAAAATTGTTTTATAATAAACTTAATACAGGGATTCGATGCAATTTATACATGGCATCTTCATTTTGTTTTTAAACTCGCCACAGAATACAAGGGGTATCGATGGGTAGAGGCAATCAAATTTTAACTTAACATCTCGGCTTAGTGTTCGACTAGAAGAACAACAATCTTAAAGCATATTCGGGAGATTGCGCCCAAATAAATATACCCACAATATTGAGATAACATAAGCACTTCTGGATTGGTTTACGGAAATTATTTTATGCTGCATATTGTTCTGTCATTGGCGGATACGGTATTTAACTTCATTTCGATTTTATTTATTGTACCCTATACCGCAAAGGGTATATTAAATTTGCGAAGGCAGCAAATATCTTTTGCATGCAGAAGAGAAAGTCAGAGACCGTTCAAAGCTAACCCAAAGTATAATTACGGTTACAAGCAATTTGGATAGACCCATGTCTATCCGTCAGTAGACGAAACTAGAGAATGATACCGACCTTAAGCTAGTCAATTAAAAGTCTTCAAAAGCAATTATGCAAAATTATTGATATTATTTCTGAGAATTGATATATGAAGTAGCGTAATCTACTTTTTCAATTGTAAATACGGACAGGTGTACGACTGGTTGCGGTGGAATATCTATCCATCTACTTTATAAGTGTGATCATATAATATTTTAAATTTTAAGCGGACATAGCTATATTATATTATAAATGATATATTATTCACTATGATTATACCATAAGCAAAATTGGATGTCTATTATTTTTGGGGGTCTATATTGATTTTTTTGCTTTCATAAACTAAATTTACCCATTGTGTCATACGATAACTTGAAACACAACAAACGATGCTCAACAAATTTTTAAATCATTTATATAGTTTGATCAAATTTTACGTAATGCTTCGTAAAGTCTTAATATTTATGCAATACACTTATTTTTTTATATATGTCATATATTTCCAACAACAAGTTTTTATTAGACATTGCCAAGATCGTAACAGCTCCTTGATTCTTCTAGCCACCCTGATCATACTTTTCTTTTGTGTTTATTTTAAAATATAGCTATGAATCTAAAATAATTGCCTTAAATAAAATGAAAAAGATAAGAAAGAAAAGTTAAATATTAACTTGACAGGGAATCGAATCTTAGATTTTTCCTGGCCTTTAGTTTTCTTCTTCTGCTTGGTCTATACTACTTTATACACTTGAATACCCACGATATCGTATAAGACTTGTTAAGCGATAATGTACGGTGCTCGAAAGGACTGGGGGCCAACCACTACGAATGGTTTTTATCGCTCAAACCGTACGGCATCATATAAGTCTTTTCGTCTTGCTTACCAAAAAGAGTATACAAATTTCGACTTTCAATTAATGGGTAAGTTTACTGAATTGTCAAGGCGGCCGTGATGAGTGAGCCTTTTACCAATTTTTGAATTGGAAAGCCAATTTTCAAAATTGAACATAAATAATTGAAGCGTGAAAATGCGTAAGGGGAGGAAGACACAAACGGTCAATGGATGATAGCCGGTACATGGGTTCGATATGCTCTCTTTATGTGTTTGCCCAAAAAGCGTTATTATATACACAAATTGTATTTACTATATATTTATTATACATAAATACATTTTTGAACATATGTACAATCACATTACATATGCAATTTGTTCACCTTGACTTGAACACGATAAGGTCTTATTATGCCGCCATTGGAAAGGAAACAATTGGCACTTGGGGAATGTTCGGAATATTTTAAATGGATGGATTTCTATGATAATTTGTAAGTGTGTGACCACAACTCAAGTTTCTTCATGTCAACTTTAATCTGCATTAAAATGTGTTTGAGTTCACTCAAGCGTAAATTTTATTCCGTTTTAATTATTGTTTTTTCCCCCACTCTCTTTTTATATACTACCAGAAGCACTATTTGAAATTATTAAGCAAATTAGTGTACATAATTTAATTAATTAAAAGTGTTTATTGAATATTTTTAATTTGACCGCTACGAGCACTGAGTAACAAAAATATAATCCTAGTACTCTTAGATCTCCCTCCACATGGTCAATCCATTGTAGAAATAATTTACGAATATTTTAATTAAACTTCCAAGCTTTAGGATTCTTTAAGATTTGATGTAAGATTATCAATTCTTTGCAATTTAAAGTTCAGTTCTTCTAGTCGTTGGAAATTACTTTCTCGCCAAGACTTTATGAAATATTTGGTTTTTGGCTATTCAGTCCCATGGTCTGGCCACGATAGGCCAGTGCTTTGTTCTTGCACTTCTTGATTTGTATTTTTTTAAGTGAGATTATAGGTTGTATAATTATTGCGTCATATCTTGAAGTTAACTGCTTGCTTTCCTTCTGATGTTTGAAATGAAGTGTTCAAATTGTTGCACTTTTCAATTACAAATTTTCGATGAATTCTTTTAAAAAACAATATCAGACTCTATAATGCTGTGACGATGAACAAATTTCTGCAGTTTTCCAATCAAACAATTTTTTACTAATATATTTTTCGGAAAAAAATTAGTTAGCATTTGTCGTTTTTATTCTATTTGGAATATATTATTGACAAATTTGCAACTTTTGAAAGGTTTCCAAGTACTGTGGCAAGTTTGAATAAAATTTGTTGATTATATTGCTTAATTCTTGATTTCACGATTTCTTTATATATTGTTTGTTTCTAAGTTATCCTAACAAAATTTCTGATTATAAAAGTCATTTAGTCTTTTTAATCAATAGATTGAGTTTAATCGAAATCAGTGTTATATATATATGTATAGGCTTTCATAGCGTAAATCAGTCAAAAAATAGAATTTTCACAAAATTTGTTGTATTTAATTGGATTTTACTTGTTTTTAAACAAATTATCATTAATATCCTACTCTTAAGGCTTTTGAGTGTGTGGTGGTACATGCTCCATTAAAAACTTGCTTCATTAAATGTTTGCCCCATCGGATAAAAAAAGTCGATAAAGTCGATTTTTGTTGGTTTAATCAATATAACTGTAATTTTTCATAGAAAAAATGGAATAAGTCCCAAAGTCTCCTGGCAGAAGTAAAGCCTGACCGGCACTAGAATGTCGGGTACATCCATTGGTTGGTTCTAGTGCGCAACCTGTTAGAGGATTGATTTTTTAAGCAGTTATTATAAAACGTTTTTCTCAGAAATACCCTGACGTCAAGCAAGAAGTAATAAGGAAGCCAAATGTTCGGACGATCAACAATAGCTAGACCCAAGGACAACAAAAAAAACACTCCCTTTGACCTTATGATGGAGAAGCCATCAAATACCTAATACCCTATCCTAATGCAATGATGAACACTTTTAAACTTTTTAACATTAGTTTAGGTTTAAACTTTTTAAACTTTAACAGCGAAGCCTTTTTTTTATTTAATTATGGGTCGAAAAGGGCAGATATTAAATAAACCAAACACCAAAGATTTTTTACCTAAATAAAAATTATTTCAATAAAATGTTAGTTCTATGATTTGTAAACCCTTTTATCCCTAAAAATCCAGCTAATTAGGATATCCCTTTTTTTACCAATTGACGCGGCATACAAGCGTTGTATTACTATCTTTCACCTTCAGCTTGTCCAATAATTTATACAAGGTTCACTCTTAACCAAGCAAATCAAGCCAAGGTAGCCAGCTCGTTATTGTTGAAAGGATGGATCCATGAATAGGCAAAATTGCCTCATTTGATTTGAAGAGTAATCCGAAGCAGTGCAACAACAACTAATGCATCCTGAAAACGGCACAGCAGGATGTGCATTATTGGCACGAAGGCTGACAAACTGTGGCAAAAATCGTATCTTCTAAATAAATCAAGATATTTTTTGCATTAAATTGGGCTGAAACAAAGTTGTTAAGGCTTTTAATGGATGCGCAATGGGTCTTCAAAGTTTAATTTTGTTAACAGTGCAATATTCGCACTTAAGCAGTTATTTTGATTTGGTAACATTTTTGTAAAGGGTTTTTAGCTTACGTCCCACTGTGCGTTGCAGTGCGGAACCTTACGAAGTTTGATTGGGCTAAAATGTGTTAGAAGTTGCATCATGCTACAGGGCACGCAAAACAATAGACCAATTGAGTGTTGAGTTCGGTGATAAGTTTATTTAATCTTTGGGCTCATCTAGATTCTGTGATTAACTCATGATGGCTTATATTCTATTATATCTATAGCGACAATGCTGAATCTATTTCACATTATTAACATGATATAATCTTAAAAAATAGTAAATTGAATTAATCATTTGTGGAGTATGTTTTTTTTTGTTTTTTGCTTAAACTAGCAATCTCTTACAAATTTACCCTTTAAAGCCTTGCTTAAAAATGTTGTGTAAGGAAGGATGTGGCTCGTGTATTTTAGTTTGGTCTTCTAGTTTTATAAACGAAACATTAAAATATAAGAATGAGAATAAAGTCGGATTCGTGCTGGCAGAAACAATTTTAAACAAAAGCTCAATGGAAGGTTTTTTCTCAAAATATTCGGAAAGGAGTTGTGTCTTTTAGAAGTGTTTAAACATTTTGGTAAACTTGGATTTTAACGCAATCCAATCCTGATTCCGTTTTTTTTCTCCCATCTTATTAGTGATGCTAATTTTGCAAAATGTTTACTGATCCTACCTGCTAGAGAAATGATTGAAATTATGCAATTTTCTTTAACAATTTAAACCTTGTTTAAATTGTGGTATCTTTGGGAATTCCCTAGGTATGAGGCTTTTGTGAAATTGAATTTTAAATTTATGCATTTTATCGAAGTATATTTTGTTTTTCGTTTCCCCGTATTCTGGTTGTAACTCTCGCTGCTGTCACTCCCCCTCCCCTGCTGCTTCTTATGTACAACCATATAAGCCACAAACCAAGGGATACCACAAAATCGACGACGATAACAATAACAACGGCAACACTGGCGTCGACGTTGGCAGCGACAATGGTAAAGTATTGCACACAAATATTTGTTTATGTCATATGCGGGTGACACACACAAACACATCCTGCTACATATACACATACATAAATAACAAAAAAATCGAATCAGTTTTGAAGGTATCCGAATACGGCATACTCTACAAAACACATACAAACACACATTTCTTTTGTATGAGTTCTAAATGCAGGATGCAAGAGCGCAAGTGAGCACGAGAGCGATAGTCAAGCCAATGCGTGTGTGAGAGCTGACGAATGGATGCATCAGTGTGTTACAGATTATAGCTATAATTTTAAAATTACTTTATTTCCTGCACCATGCGTTGACAGCAACGCTCCTGAGTCGGAGGATACAAATATCTCATTATCAATCACTGTCTGTTCAAAAAAAGTGGGTCCTTTAAAATGCGAACGACAGTGTCTTGAAATATAAGAGATTTACTTAGGAAAGATGCAAATGCAACAGAACACCAATCCCATTTTAAAGTAAACTTTGGTATATTTTTAAGCAAAGAACAACTTTAAGTCATTACCATTGCTTGCAAGAGAGACAGACAATCGATTGCACAGAAAATTCACATAAGGCATGGTTTTAGATAAGTCATTATGAATGAGGTTAATTCCTACTCCCCCAAAAAAACCTAAAAGCACTGCATCCACTTCAAATACTGATCTTCGTAAGAGTATTTGCTTTAAAATTGTGTTAAGCAGGCCACCAATATGAACAAAAAGAACCGTGGCGCTAGTAGTAGTCGATTTAACATTTATTTGGATTTATTATTTACCATTGTCAAGGATGAAAATTTCCACATGATTTCCAAAGTCGGAAAATGTGCTTACATCACCTTGCGAGTTGCCACTTGGCGGTATTCACCAGACTCTTTGGAAAAGTAACTACTCCATGTCTGTGTCGGGTTTCCTTTACAATTAATATGTTTACTTTGTGCATACGTGTATTCATATATTGTTTATTCCAGTCAATTTTTGTGGTCTGTTCTAATCCTACCTCCGTTTCCGTAGAATGTACAATCATTTATCAACCAATGTATGTATGTACTTATGTATTTGTTTACTGATGCCTGGCACGATTGAAAATCATTTTTCCAACCGCAAAGGAGCAACAGTGCGTCTACGCGTCAATGCGTCGAAGCAACAGAACCGTCAACCGCGCCGGCCTTCACTCTGACAGCCCGTCAATTGCCACAATCTTACCGAACTGTTTTCTGACAGCTCTAAACATCTTAGACTCCCACTGCCAGTCACTCAGGTTGGTCCGCAGCAAATGCAATCAATATCAGAATTTTCCATTGTCCATTGCCATGCTCCTTTGCGGCATGTCCCTGTTCATTATGTTTACTCAGCATTCTGCTGATTCTGTTTCCCTTTTATTTTGCTTTTTTTTCCAAATGCTTTGTTAAACTTGAAAAAGATGACAAGCTGCCTGCCCAGCCGACCAAAAGTTTTTCTCTAAATAGATAGAAATTGCCAGCATATTAAATATGATTTGATTTGTAGTTCATGTGACAATCAGTCACAACAAATCAGAAATTCGGCAGCTTCTAAGGATGTCTCGAGCATAGTGCAGCCAGTTGAATAAATGTTTCTTTATCAGAACAGATTGGAATCATAGCAAAACTGATTATTGCAATCTGATAGTGAAATTAGTTAGTATTCAGTACAAAGGGCTAAACTGGCTGGATATTAATTGCCTCCAGACATATACATAACTTTATTATTTAAGAACTCCCTTCTGTCGTTAAGTAAAGGCAGTAAAGGCTTAACTTTGAAATATACATAAATTAATATGAACAATAAAATTTTTTAATAATTCATATATAACAAAATGTAATCCCTTAGACTATGCTCTCATCATCTATTGCTTCTAAAAGCTGCCCGAAGAGAGCAAGGACCTACAGTTTATAGCCGAATCAGATAGGCGGCTGGAATCGAATCACGAACTATCAGGTTTAAACGCAAGTTCGCTGCCACTTCGCTAACGAGGTAGACTAGCTTTGATCAAGACATATACATACATTAATCTACTATATCTACCCATCAAGACATTTCAGATCTTTATAATAAAGCGTTCACATACGTCTAAGCACACAACGCGTCTCTTTTAAAACGTCTTTGTTTTGTTTTTTTTTCCCTGAGGTTTCAGGTGGCACATGGGCTCTGTGTCCCACCGTCTATAAAATTCATTTGTTTTTCAACCAATCAACCAGTCTTTCATCTGTCTTTTTTGACAGTTCCACTGTGATCATTCACAACATAAATTTTGATTCTCAAAATTTTATTTTAATGATACTTCTTTATATCATTAGCCATAATATGAATTTATCGGATGCTATGAGACCCATAAGTTTTCATGGAATAAGTCGGGCTTATATAAAACGCCTATGATGAGATCACATGCCAAAGCGGTCGACCCCAAACAATTTGGAGAAGAACAGTTCAGAAGAAAACCGGCAAAACGTTTAAGAGCTTCGAGCAATTGCTAGAGATAGGCACAGGTGAAAGTACTACGTTGAAACCTTAAGCTCCTAGAAGGAGTACGGATAATTTTTTTTTATATAAAACCCACTTACTTCGAACTCTTTAAGTTCGTTAACTGCTTTCAACTACTACTGTTCTTATTCATATTTCCAAATATTTTTAATATTGTAAGACAAAATAGGAATGAGGAAAGACTAAATATCGCCAAATAAAGAATATGCAATGTTATTTCCAAAAAAAATAAAAATTTCTTATTACAATTTATGCTCTGTTAGGCAAGTGCCATTTCTCCTTTCTCGTTAGATAATTTCTGGTTGAATAGATACGTGAATTAATAAATTTACCGTCATCATCATCAACATTAGTGGCACGACGGTCCTAGTTTAAATTTGGCCTCATCTTTACCGAATTTGGACCAAAACCAACTGGAAGCATTACTTATGAATTCCGAAATAGTCATTTTTTTGGTTTAAAACGTTATTGTGAATGACGAGCACTACCGTATGATGTACCCTAAATGGTATGCCTAACTTGGCTAACAAGTGGTTTCAATAAGATGTTACCAAGTATCACTCAGGGCGCAAAACAAAGACTCGCTTAAGAGGCTGGCTCGATGAGTAATTTTTTGACTGGCCATTTGGATCATGTGAATTATCGCAGCTAGTTCATTTCTCACCTACTTTTAGGGCGACAGGCCCGCAGATTTGGGCTCACAAGAAACCAATTTTGAAGATGTAAATCATAAGATACCAAAACATATGTTGAACGGAGTATACAAAAATTGGACTCAGCTTATGGTTATTTTGTTGTGGGTTACCTTGGTCAATATTTGCATTAAGTTATCCTTAAAAATGAAATTATGGCAATCGTTCTATCAACTCAAGTAAAGATTGCATACAAATTTTTCAGACTTGTAGCTATTGTTTTTTTTGTGAAAAACAAATATAGGGTCTTTTAACAAACCTGGATCCTACCCATAATAGTAAATATGTTACAATACAAGTCCATAAAAGGATTTGGGCCGATTCGCCTACCATTTAACATTTGATTTCCCATGTCGCAAAAAACGCATGTTTTTATCATTTTGCATGGATGCACAAAAATAACGAGATCTCAACAGATGCAAAAGTCAAACAACTTTGACTATGACGCGTTCCCACCGAGGTAATACCTAAAAAAAAGTCAATCCGACTGCAGAAAAAGAACGAAAAAACAAAAAAAAAAATGTTTTTTTCTCGCTTATACACTTTTTTATTTAAATAAATAACGTTGATTTAAATTAATTGATGTGCAACATAATCCTTTACGGGCTTAGAATTTAAATTTATAAATCTGGCAAAAATCATTTGGGTTCGGTCAGGGCAATGGGAATGTAACTCTATCTCTGACTTCATAAACATGGCGGTACAACTGTTTTGACAACTTGAACTATCGACTTTTAAAAAGCCTGATGAATCTAAAATTCAAAACTACTCACTTTCTGGACTGTAGATGCTGAATTTTACCGATAATTTGTCTTTTCAAACAAAATATATTTTATTTTTTAGTAAAGCCATCATATATATATAAATCTACAGCCGAAGCCTCCGTTACCTTCACGTAACTTTACGTTATGATATGAAATGTATTTCTTCTAACAAATTGAAGAGTAGTGTAGTAGTAGAGTAGTAGTAGAGTAGTAGTAGAGTAGTAGTAGAGTAGTAGTAGAGTAGTAGTAGAGTTCTATTATAGTGGTTTTAATTTAAAATAAGTGGGGTTTTCATTGAGTAAAAAATATATAGAGGCGATGATTCTCTCTTTGAATTTTTCGAATTCGCCCTCGTGCTTGACTTGGGCTCGTAATAACAATCTGAAACGTAGTAGAGTAGTAGTAGAATAGTAGTAGAGTAGTAGTAGAGTGGTTTTAATTTAAAATAAGTTGGGGTTTTGGCACTTACACCGTTTTCTTCCGAATCCAATATCTGACATGTTCTCTTTTAGCGTCCTATAAAGCCACACAGATACTACCTTGGTACTAGATTCTTTCCGTAAACTAAACGGAAGAGGTAAAATTTTGTTTAAACCGTACAAAACCTAATGTTAGTATGTCTCTTAAAAATAATCTTATATATTTAGTGAAAAATGAAAACATAGCTATGTTAAAACTATTGAAGCATAAACTGAAAAATAAATTCAATAGATTGCGGTAAAAAATTAATTTTCATGAAATTTTATTATATATCGGTTACATTTAAATTGTAAATTGTGAATAGAAATTTTACCTAACGATAGCACTGAGTACACTGGAACATCACAACGATATTTTTAAATTCCTGGTCAAAACTTTTTAAGTTTTTCATTGCATTTAATGGCGCAGGACGTGCCATGTGCCGCGTATCTTTTTGATGCAATCCATTTTGGCTGAAAAGCAGCAAGCCATTGGCGCCGCATGAATACAAAAAGCCAACATCCTTTGGAGTACATAATAGAGAGCGGAACCGAGAGGTACAACGATAGCAGGTATTACTCACACGCATATGCATTTGTCCAACCCAGGCAGGACTAGGAAGTCTTTTGTCGCCGGTGTAATGAACCGGAAGTGTTTTATGCTGATGTGTTTATCTGCGTCCAGTGGGCGTTGACTGCGTTTGTGGAAACAAATGTGAGTCGCCTGCGGCATTTACATATAAACGGCAGAGTGCAAATACCATGAATTGAGTCAAATAAACCCAAGTCCGTGCTGTACCGTGCTTACTCTGTTTGAATGCTCGTTCTACACATTTAAAATACTACGAGTAGTTGACCGTTTTTGTACTTTTCTGTTATATTTGTTGTTATTGCTCTTGTCAGGAAGCTTATGATGCAAATAGTTGCAGTCACCACCGAGAGACTGGTCCAGTGAATGCGGCTTTGAGCCAGATTGCTGCTGTCACTCTACCTCAGACTGCACTGTTTCCTTGAACTACTAGAGCACTGGTCCCTTGGTGGACAATGCACTTAAGTGCTTGTGTGCACTGTTTGCTCGGTACGTTCTTTTGCTAGCGCGACATTCAGGTAGACAACAATGAACGACAAGGTGGAGCAGATGAAGGTAAGCTTCATCTAAAAGTCATTAGTAGCAGTAAACATGACGCTCGACATCAACGAAACCTTTAAAATTTGCCAAAAAGAGCGCTGCATTTTTTTTTCTAAGCAATTTTTCGGCAAGGGATTTAATTTTTGACAGAAACAATCATGACGAAGAAGCAAGTACTCAGAGCTAACAGTTTGAAAATAACAAACTTTGCTCTGACAATAAAATTTATTTTGTAACAATTGGGAAATTGCACCTTAACATAAACTTCTACTATAATAATCTATTAAAAAGAGTGCCAAATGTTGGTGCTTAATTTGAAGAAGAATGGCTTTGAAAAAATAACTTCACTCTCAAATTAAAAATGTGAAAAATCATATCAGACATTTGGTTTTTATTAAATTCAACACAATAACTTTTCCAGTGCTGTGTTTGGTAGACATTTTATGCAAGATTTTTAATTCTATGCAAAAAATGATTATTCGTTGCTCTAATGTCAACAGATCTATGCAAAATATATTCGTCTCGATTACTTCGATATTCAGTAGCGATTTTAATCCAGTTCTCGTTCATCTCTTCGTAAAGAACTGGAATGAGGCTTTGATGAACTTTTTCTTTCAATGCTTAAACCACGCTCTCGGTCTGCACTGATCTAAAGTCATAATATACTATACACTCAGTTCACTTTAACGCGATTATTTTTGCAGCGCGAATTCCTTTATTTACGCGAATTTCTCACTTTAACGCGATTGCTTTCTTCTCTCTCTTTGGCCAGAATGTGTTAAAAGTGGTATGTTCGTGACAAGCAATTCAACTAATTATTCAGATATCATTGATTTAGCACGCTCCGCGGGAGGAGAAATTCTTGCAGATATGACGAGAGAAGATATTGCAGAGATTCTTCTAGACCGAGAGCTCGATGATGACGATTTGATTGCAATAGCTACGGAAGTAATCGAATCGGAAAATGGTAGCGACACCGAGATAGACGAGCATCCAATTAAAACAGATAAGGCAGCAGAATTGGAAAATTATTTTGTAGCAAATGTTACTGAAGCCGAACGTGTACGAATTTTTCAAAAAGAATTAATTTTCTGCATGTTAAGATATAAAGAACTACATCGGAATTTATTAGGTCCAAAAAGAAATATTAAAATTAACTGAATTTATGGTGCTAACTCAGTCGGAGATGCTGAGTCAATCAGAGCATTAATTCATAGTTCTTACTATTGATTCTGATACAAATTCTAGTGATATCAGTGCAGGTCATCAAAATAATTTCCACTACGGATAATGAGAGTGATTAAACTGCATTCAACGTTTTTTTCAATAAATCTACCTATTTTTTTGTATTTTTGTTTTGTATTTTTTATTTTCTTATGAATTTTTTTAATATTTTTTTGCGCGTATATTTTGTTATACGCGTTATTTTTTATATTCGGAAGCAATTCGTCAGTTAATTTTGGAAAACCAACCATTTATACGCGGTTTTTTCACGCGATTAGTGGCAGAACCAATAATCGCGTAAAAAAAGACTGAGTAGTCTGTATTTGGAAGTCTCGTGTGACCAATTTTACAGCCTCCGCTAAGCATTAATTATAATTTTTTTACGCAAAAAGAACATTGCCAGAAAAAGTTCTGGTAAATACCCTTCTGTCTTCCACCTGTATTCAGGTGTTCTCTTAGATATTTTGCGAATGAATCGACTCAATTTTTTCAGTCTAAGTACTAAGATGATTAATTACAAATGGTAATACGGCAACTCTTTCAAGTTAAGGAAAAAACTACCGTAAAATTTGAAAACAAGTCAAAATAAATCATGAAATTAAAGTCTATCAAAAAATGCTTTATCGCAATCTCCTACGCGTCACGAATGATGCCTTATAACCCAAATGTACCAACATAGCCCTTAACTTTACGATGATCATTGTGGGGCCATAACTCTTAAGTGTTCCATTTGCTTTTAGATTTCTACACATGTTTTGTGCAGTTCTCAGTTCTATACTTGAAATGAGTTTAAAAGCCATTTGAGAAAGAAAAGTAGCAACAATTTCAGGACCTTCACACAACGGAGAAGGCAAGCAGAATAACAGACGACATGTAGACAATTGTTGACTGGCATGTGTTCCCATCCGCAGATGGGATTTGTTGTAAAATCATAACAGACAATAAGCTGGTCTTCAAGCAACTTTGGAACATTCGTACAATGTACTTATATATAAACTTCATTTGTTGCTACGTTCCGTCTTACACTTAATGCATCCTTGGAAAGTTGCTTCTATTCTCGGCAGACTGCAGCAGTTGTGATAAGATTCTATTGAAATGGCCAATTTAATGCAAATGGTTATCTTTCAGTGTCCCAAGCTAACGTATTTAAATAATGCAGCTACAGTTATTATTATAACATCCCAAGATTAGCCTCTCTTAACCCTTGGCGTCTTAACATTTTGTTGACATTTTGCAAACTTTTGACTTTTGCTTGTCTGCACAGAGAATGAGCTCCATGGCATTTATAAGCATATGAGTTTGTAGTGGGTTTTGTTGAATGGATGGCGGCGACTTGCACGAATCGCAAGCAGATTGTGCAGTCTCCCTTCATTCGAGCCAACGGCGTTTTGCTTCACTTCACTTGTTTTGTCCCTTCCCTGGTAAGCCAACGACGAGCTCAACGAGTGCTTATTTTTACATTCTATCTCTTCGACATTAGCTAAAGGATATATTTTGTTTCATGAAATCCTTGTTACAAGCGTAATCATATATTCTGTATATTAAATATTGCAGAAGGTAAAACTTCGTATTATTTTAGATGAATATAATAATTTTTTTTTTATTATATTTAATTTTTATTTGAAATAAGAGAATAGAGGTCTGGTAAATAATCTTTCACTACAAAGATTTAAATAAATGCGATGTTTTGAAGCTTGCGATTTTCACAACGTAAGCATTCTAAGTACAATAGTTTAAAACGGCGCGAATATTATCTTGTTGGTTATCCAACAAGGTTTGCTTTTTGAAGAAGTTCTACATGTTAAATTAATTATTAATTTTATTTTATAACATAAGTTGCATTACTCTCAAGACACACGTCCACAAAAAAAAAGTTTTAATCTTTAGTTGCAAACAAAAATAGCTACTTATTCTTCTCTCTTTGAGCCCGCGTCGCCTTCATAGTTTTGTGTTTTTCTTAACTATAGTCTTCCCTTACTCTACCAAGACATACTAACAGTTACGAAGAACTTTCCAATATTTCCTTAAGGTGGAGATAATCTTGCGGCACACTACAACACCCAAACATCTTGCCCTTAGCTATGAAATGGGATACACTCACCTTGCGGCACAAAGCTTGCAAGGGTAACACCAATTCGAGGGGATCACATCCAATTGATGACATCCAATTTAGCTTTCTTCTGCTCAACCAACTTGGTGACAGTGTTAGTACCAGCAGCCAAGTAGTTTCCAGTCTTCTGCTCATCTTACTTGCCTTTAGCTTTAGCTTTGGCTGCATCCTGAATGCGCTGCATTTTGGCAAAAGTTGCTTCGGGAGGGTAGTTCTTCAAAAATTTTAAGTGCTAGTTTTATCCAAAAGTCTTCCTTCTGTGGTGTCACACCAAAAACAATATTATATTGGAACAGAACAAAATAAATTTTTGCTCATAACAATAATAAAGTTTCAATGTTATTCGCCGCCCTCTTTGGGCTATTAGATAAAATAATTCTAATTCCATATACTCGACTTAAGGAATTCAACAAACTACCTTTGCCGCGTTTGGTAGTCCAATTTCTACTGGCTTCATGCCAAAATGTTTTTTCAAAATATAGCTGGAGAAGAGATCATGAGTGAGCTACACTGATTGAATTTAAAAACAAAATTTGCTTACTTTACCAAAATTATTAACCGCAAGCACTATATTTACAAGTACAGTTGAGTATACGCAAGTCGGATATAATTTTTGTAAAAATTCTTGTTTCATTTTATTTTCATATGTTGTCTTTGAATGACACATTTCGCACATATAAAGACTAGAAGAACTCTTTTGTGTGGAATGTCTGTGCAGCTAGGAATGGGGATAAGGCTTTCACTTTCTGGCTAAGTCGTTACAAAACGCGTCTTTCATGCGGGGAACACAATGTTTTAAGAGTAGTTCTTGTTGTTGTCGGCTTTAGCTTCTACTTCTTCTTCTCCTGCTACTTTTTATGTGAGCATGACAGGGGGGTGGGAACACACAATTTCGTTACAGTAAATTTAATTTGATTTGCCATTGGGCTTGATTGGCGTTTACAATTAAAGCAAACGAAAACCTTGTCATTTCATGCATATTTATTCTGAATTCAGAGAACTTTTCCAAAAAAAAAAAATACAATACATATTTTTCTTTTACTTCCTACTGCGGCTTCCGTCGAAATTTGTAAAGCAATCTAACAATAACACATTTCCGTTTAACTCTGTAACCATAACTAAATGTTGAATTTATTTCACTCGAATTTCAATCAAGCGCTTGGACATCATAAGTATGAAACGTTGAAATCTGTTACTTGGATCGGACACAGTCAATTAAGCGCAATTTTATATCGACTAGTAAAGAAAACTTGTATTGGAACTGCACACTCTGAGTGTGTTTTAGAGAAGAATATTAAAATGAATTGAACATAACTTTACATCGCTTGGCTTGAAGATTACTTTAATAAATCAATTTTTACAATTATGCTTCCGAATTGCGAACATGTTCCCACCGCTTGTAAAAATCTTTCAACGAATTCTTAAAAAAATTGGGGTTTCGATGTTATAACTGAAATAGACTGAAACTATAACTTGACTATAATAAAAAAAAGTGATGTTTCTTCATCTTCCCAAAGGCAGAGCATACAGATGTCCCTATTAATATCTATTCGAAGAAAACAGCGACAAGACATGTTTGGCTGTCAATGCCAGTGCTAAGCAAATGAACTAGTGCTGCTGAGAAGAATGAAACCTTCGATCTTAGCTTGTAGAGGTGAGTAGGTCTTGTTCTCATCGAGCAGCTTTTAATAGAGAATATCTCTTGCTCTGCCTTCGGGGAATAATTTTCTATTAATAGAAGCTTAAACAAACACTTATTTTTTATTATATTATTATATTGTCTTAATTCGCTACATAATTTGTTTCCAATTACCAAAAGAATATTTTTTCGCCATGATGTCGAAGGTCTGGTGTCTGCACCGATTTACTTGGGGTTTCTATGTGAAGTCGCAAGGCTTGGTTAGTGTGTAGCCTGGCCAACCATTTTATCACCTTAATTATACAAAACTATATTTAAAAATTATAATCTAAAGATTGTAAATTTATGCATACATACTCTGAAATTTCGAAGTTTAATCATGAAATCTAAATTAAGCTTCGTACGAAATGCTGTAACTATCTTAAAAGTTTTATATGAACTGTGCTTTCTATTTAAAATCTTTTCCTTGCTAGAACCAACAATATGTTTTAAATTGTTAAAAATAATAAATATTAACTAAAAGCTATAAAGGCCATAAGCTCTGGTGGAATGATCTGCGGCGTAGCGAACTATAATGGCCATACGCTCGGGTGGAGTGATCTGCGAACTGATCTGTTGCATAGCCGTAAAGCCAATCTATCAAAATATTGATTTTAAAACAATTTAATTTTATATTAATGTCATACGATTTCACGTCGTTATAAGGTCTGTCTTATCTGGGTACCTGAACACTCTGGTATACAGGGAAACGCGATAGCAGATGAATTGGCAAAACGAGGATCGGCCATCCCAGCCTGTGCTCCTGAGCCATTTATTCCTATCAGTAAGGTAACCATGAAACGCATTGCGGAACTAACAGCCAAAAGTTTTAAGGACCACTGGAAGTTTACAACCGTTTCCCGTGTCACAAAATACTTCGTGAAAGAACCCTCACACAAAGCTGCAGACTTTCTACTCCATCTAGGAAGAAGGGATGTGAAAGCTCTGTTGGGGCTATGCTATTGTCTATATTTCTCGAGAACAAGGCTACGTACACTGGGCAGCAAGCTGGAGCACACAAATTCCCACAGCATTCACTTCTCAACTTCAGAAGGCTCATGTACGGTGTCTCTCGACGTTTCACTTTTTCTCTTTCTCTACTCCCCAACCACTATCTAACCTTTTCCTCTTAATTTCTGCCACATCTATCTATCTATCTATGCTTAAAAATGTTGCTAAGAGTTTGTATTTACCTTTACTTTGCAATTATCTTTTTTTATTTCTAAAGTAAAAATATTTTTTCGAAGTGTAGTCACTTTGCAGTTTGGACGAGAAGCTTCTGTGTGCTCACAACAAGTCAACTTGATATGGTTGCTGGCCGAAAGAAAAATTGTTATGTGCCGGATTGTACTGGCAGGCCAGTTAAGCAGGAAAATGCACCACACGAAAGAGATTGAGTTGGACTTGGGGTTGGAGTTTCCCGTCACAGGCTGGTACGTCTGTCCCGGCCACATAAATTACCTTGAATCATTTGTAACTAGTACGTTGCAAAAGCTGGCATACCCTACGCAAACTTGCAGAGTAGTGCGGCATAAGAAACAAACCCCACGGCATACGGACTACATCAAAGGCGACTTGAAACCTCAAAACAGCAACCAAGTTGGCCGGACATGCATGAATTTGAAAGCTGGACCACTTGATCCAAGAGCCCCGTTTGTAGCACAATTTAAAATTTTTCTTCTTAAGGCAGCCTACTCAAAAGTTGGCATTAGCATTTCCACTTTTAACAAAAATTAAGATATTGTCTGACATTGGACTCCGACGAACAATTTGCGGCAAAAATCTAAATAAATCCGTTAATAAAAATCACAATTCGACTTTATTAAGAACAAAATGATTTAAATTTAAGCTCTGTCTGATTTTTCAGAAAACATATTTGAAATATAATCAGAAGGTATTTGTTTATACTCCATACCGCAGTCACAATTTAACTATCCATTTGACAAACAATAACAATTATTGATTGAATGAAAGTCAACAATTTCGAATTCCGCTGTCAATTTCGTAAATTGCATCAATAAATGATTAGCAGCGCTGCAGCACCTCTGAATTCCCTTACAAATGACAACTGAAGCGAGACATTTTACCAATAGTGCAAGATTCCATATCACTAGGATCTATTTTTTCAGCTGAAAACTGAGTTTTATATATACAAACACAACAAATAAAACAAGTGCAAGAGTGAAAACAGAAAAAAAATAAATAGAGACTGCATATTTGATTAAAAAAAAATCAACGCACGAAAATTTGGTCGTGTACGGCTCAGTGATACTCTTTATCGATTTTCTACAATTAAATCAGGAATATATCTGAAGTAATACATACGTTTGAATGATTGACTCAGTTATGATTGCTTAAGAAATAATTAAATCTGGAAAAAAGTTTCTTTTGGAGTTGTTCTCTATGGAAGCTATATATGCGTAAAGTCAAACGATTTTGACACAATACTTGTGAAGCCGACAAGACAAACGTATTTTTTGAGAGGCAAAAAATTTTTCACAAAGACGTATTTTTCGAAAGGCATTAAAAATATGAATCTTTATTGCAAAATTAAAGGTTTTTTTACTTATGCGAAATACATTTAAGCAACCCATATTGATGTGTTAATCACCAATCTCGTCAGAGGGAAGAATGAAACCTGAATATATAATTATAATAACCAATAGCTTATTCATATTAGTCAATGAATGTCTTTTTTTCCTGAACTTGCAACATGGTCTTGACTTGAAAGAAAAGTAATTTCCTCATTAAAACTGAGAAGGCTAAGAATATTTTTTACCAGTGAGCGAAAATGTGCTTGTTTTTTCCAAACGTGGTGATTCCAATCTTAAATAAAAATTGAATGTTCTTTATTTAGATTTAGCGATACAACTTGACAAGAAGCGTCTAAAGAAAATAAAACAAAGCAATTGCGAACAATAAAACTTTAAAAATATATCCGTCCGTTTAAGTGAAGAAATCAAATTAAATTTTTTATAGATTTATATTTTTATTTATTATTTTGAAATAACACACGAGTTTTCTGAATGGATAAAAATTTTTTCTTAAGAAACTAAATAAAAAATAAACGTATAACATATATTATAAATTCACCTAATATTATTAACTTTTATTTCACCCTCTCTCTTTCTCTCTATCCCAGCTTATGTTTTTTACCCCAAAAAAAGTAACTATTCGACTCATCAATCATCATCGATCTGATTTAATTATGGTCTTGGCAAGTTAAAGCTTTACACAAATCACGATTGAGCTGAATAAACTTAATCAGTAATCTAATGGTAATTAAACACTGGATTATTATTTTCTTAACTTTCAGCAACTTTCTTGAAGAAAACAATTCAATTCTCTATCAATTATTCGATTGATTTGACCAAGTTACTCTTTACAGACTTCCTCTGTGCTTACAAAGGAAATTATCCTAAAAATTTCAAAACGGAGACAGACAACCTCGTTCATCAACTCGTGCGCGTAGTATATTCCAGCAGTCATTTGATGCGCATTTCTCATGGCTCATAGTATGTATAGTTGGTAAATAAGTGACAAATCGCCCCATTGTCCACATTGTTTTGTCCTTAGTCAATTGTCGCTTCTAGTTCACAGCAAGTTTACATGGTAAATGTTGATGCGAGCAAAACCAACAGAAACACCAACTGGACAACACTAAAACTCTGCAGCTCTGGAAGTGGGTAACCCTAGAACAATAGCAACAATATGCAGATGAGATACAACGCTTCGACACGCAACAATTGAAGCATGGAGTCCGTTTTGCATATTTTATAAAGGCGCCACAAGCATGGAAACACCAAGAGCCGCAGCCACAGGAACAACAAGGATATAAGCAACTGCCAGTTGTTGCTCCCTTGGCATTGAGATATGTTTATTGCACGATGAGACAGTGCAGCTTGACAGTGTCGTAGAATTGGTAATAATAATTACAGCTGAAGACTGGCAACAACTGTGAACTCATCAACAACTTTGTCGAAAGTTCAATGGAGCAGGAACCTCAACAAAAATCATACAAATAAAGCGAGACGAGATACTTGACAACTCAAATGAGACAGTTCACTTTTTCCATTTGGCGCGTTTTTTGTTCAACAATTGTACCAGCTTTTATCTTAGCGACTACTAATAGAACATTTAACAAAATTTGAATAAGAATTCAAAATCTATCAACAACTCAAAAAAAATATGAAATTTATAGATATAGGGTGTTTATTTTTCGAGGTATAGAACTCTTGGCATTAGTTTTAGTTTGGTTTGGCAATTGAAGAATTGAAGCCAAACGATCATCATGCAGGCGTAGATTCGTCGAATGAGCCCAAAACGTAGTTGCCGTTGTTCCCGATTTTCATAGGCGAATTTTGTTTAGCGATGAAGCGCACTTCTGGTTGAATGGCAACGTCAACAAGCAAAACTGCCGCATTTGGAGTGAAGCCAATCCTCAAGCGTATGTCGAAACACTGTTACATCCAGCAAAACTGACTGGGTGGTGCGCTTTATGGGCTGGTGAAATTCTTAAAAAATACAATGATGGCCAGAACGTTACAGTCAATGGTGGTCGGTATACAGCCATGATTGCTAACTTTTTCAGTTCTGAAATAAACAACTGTGATGGCCAGGAGCTGTGGTTCCAACAACACGGTGCAACATGCCACATAGCTCGAACCACTATCGATATTGAGAGACACGTTTGGTGACCGCCTAATTTCACATTTTGAACCTGTGTTCTGACCACCAAGATCTTGTGATTTAACATCGCTAGACTACTCTCTGTGGGACTATATAAAGTCATTGGTCTACGCTGATAGGCCACAAATGCATAGCCATTTGGAAGACAACATTTGCTGCGTTATTTCCAAATGCTGAAAAAAGTCATCGAACATCATTGGACGGAATACAACCGAGCCAGCCGTGGCGGTCATATGCCAGGAATCATATTTAAAAATGTATTGTCACAAAATTATCTTTCGGATAATTAAAATTTTTGTCAATCGAATAATCCTTCGTTGTTTTATTGCAATTTTAAGTTCCCTACCTCTAAAAAGAATCATCCGTTATAAGTTGTGATGATTCCTGACTATTTACTAATACAACAAAGTGATAGAGAGTTTTGCAGTATTCGTTTCGTTTTTTGTTTTAGATTTGTGGAGAAACCGAGAACGCTTACTGAATATAGTTATTTTCATTAAAAATGCAGCTATTCCTTGCATTTCTTCAAACTGAACTTTAAAGAGCACCTGTCATCAAAACGTCATCGAACAATTCAATGTTTTTTCATCTACACAATATCAACTTTAATTCATTTTGAACTCTATATAAGATTACAGCCGATGAAACCATCGTCAATATTCATCAGGCGCACTCTTGGTCATCTGTCTTGGCATCTATCTTCGTCAGCTCTTCTATCGAATACTTTCCTGTGTTGAAAGACATTTATGGGATGTTCATGCTCATACAAAAGCCGTTTCGAATAAAAATGGAACCCAAGAAATTGTGAAGAATTTTATTCTCCCAAAACGCAACCGCATCCGCCCGCGAAACAACCCACGTTTCTGCACCGTTTTAAAACACGGATTGGTTGATCGTCTTGTTAAGTAGGCAAGGTCTCTGCGACATATCTGGCATCTTGCCTATTGACAGGTGTGACTTTTGGCTTAATCTTCAGGCTGATATTATTGTTGTTCGATGCAAAATAAGTAAATATACCTATTTGTAGATATCCCATTTTTTTTGACTGCTGACTCCTTTTTAATTTGCGGAAAATGCTGTCAACATCATTTCCGTCTACATTGTACATCAGGCTACCATTTTCCATTTTGTCATGAACCAAGTGGCTGATCCCATAGTTGGCATATTCAAGTTCATAGAAGACAATAACACGCTTCTTAGGCCAACTCACGGTTGTTATATGAAAGCAAAGAACAACAAATAAAAAAAAAAAACAATTTCAATTAAATTTTTTTCAACATATATTTCGTTTATTTTTGTAGTTCTTCAAACGCAATTGGGATTTATTTTTGTGGGATGTGTAACACACATAAATTTATAGGTTATTACTTTTCTTATTTTTAATTTTTTGTGAATATAATTAGTTTTTCTTATTGATAAATATTTAAACGTTCATACAAATTCTTACATTCTCTTCGTAGTTGCATACCAAACATATATTCATTTAAACTTTTAAGTTACTTTGGTATTTAAATTTTGTCTTTTGGTTGGGTTTACCTGTAGCCATCTAAAATTTTAGAATTTTAACATTCAATCAAGCATTGACAGTCTTCAAAACATTTCTTCTAATTCCTGTTTTTTGCTTGTCTTTCTTAATAATTTTAAATAGATTTTTCTTCCAGCAAGACAATTTTGCTTACAATGCTTATATGATAATATGAGTAAGTTAGTAGCAATAATTTTAATTTTCAATATTTTATTTAACAAAACATTTAGGCTAATAATTGTAGGTGACACAATTTGTCATATATTTTGTAGATTTTGTCTACACAAAGTTTTGCTTTCCCTTCTTTCAAGTTAAAACTCAACTGTGTAGCATATATTTTATTTTTTTTAATTTTTTCTTTTCGAATTATTTGCTTAACTAAAATTATTTGTCTTAATTTTAAACTTTGTTTAAAACTAGTCTTTTTCTTTAAAACTGAGCACGTACTGTGATAGAAACGAGCTCTACTACTTAATACAAGCCTATTGATACTCTTTAAAACGCATAAGCAACAACGATTCACGATTTTTTGTTTTCCTTTTGTCCGCTTGAAACCCACAAAATCGTTACAGAAAATACAATTTGAAATTGTCTTTGGAACGAAAACATTTCGCTTATGAGTATTTACATAAATACATAATATACTAATATAACAACATTCAAGTAATAACTAGAAACCCTTAGACGAGTATGTACATGGCACGGTCGTAGTTTCACAAATAAATTAGCAAACATTATAACGACTAACATTCAATTTGTCAACTTTTGTTATTTTAGTTACCTTAACTACCGTACTACTTATGTACTCTAGCCAGAGTACTACAGATATTCACATATATCTGTATATATATATATATGTATGTATGTATATGTAGGTATATGACGTACGTATGTAATTATTACGTATACGCAAAGTTGCGCATGAAGCGGTAGAAACTTTTTACAAATGTCGAGTCAGAACCAAAAGTATGCGAAAGTATGTGACATTTTTGAAAGCTTAATTTACAACGATCTGCGTGTGTGTACGTGTTTGTATGTATTTCTCTCTGTCTGTGTGTGTGTGTCATTATAATAGAGTGTCATTCTGCTGGAAACTCGTCTGACATAAACTTTCAAAAGCGGGGCTCAGGGTCAACACGATTCTGCATACTTTTGGTTTTGGTATCTTTTTTCTCTCAATTTTTGTTTTCTCTATTTTCCATAGACGTCAGTAACTTGTAATAGTCATAGAGTTACTAACAAGCCAGACTAAGTGTGCACAAGTTCGAGGAGCTGCAGCGAGTTTGCAAGTCTAAAGATGTTTTTCTAAAACCTACATACAACTAGTAACATTTATACATGCTAAACACATACATATTAAACATTTACTATATGGCAAAGTTAAGCAGTTTAATTAAGAACAAAAAAATACAGTGGCAAGCAGTTGGTGAGTGTGAATACTCCCATAGAGGGCGCTAATAAGTGACGCTCAGCATTGAAATAGAATTCCTACTTTTCCAGCACAGCTGCAAGATATTAGCCAAGCCAGCCAAGCGCAAGGTTTTGCTCATTGTAGGCCGGCCCGCCACGTGTTGACAAGTAAAATCCTGGCTAAATTTCAATTAAATACCTTAAGTAAGCTGAAAATTCTTGGTAGTACAACAAAGCACTTGAGAATTTTTAGCATTTCACTTGTCAAACTCCAACCTTCAAGCAGTTCCGAATATTTGCTGTCCCTATTTTGTGGCTTTTTTGTGGTTTCATTTGGCATACAATGGCGAATGTTTTTGACTCGAAATATTGGCACTGGGAATTTAATTCGCGTTTCTGGAAACAAAATCACAACCAAGTGTTAACCACCAATGGACCGCCACGGTGTGCATTCAAGATGGCGCGTGTGAGTACGTGTTTGTAAAGTGAAAATGGACGTCATTGGCATTGTTAAGCAGTTGTTGCCATGGCCCAGTTTTCTATGCCGTTTTATAGATTCACTTGACACCGCGCAGTCTGATTCCTGCAGCCATAGTCGTACCCTTGGTATATACAAATTGTAAATAGCAAAGTAGCATAGCAATTGGCAAGCAAAAAGCCCGACATCCTTACGGCATACACCATCCGCGACTTAGGGTCGCTTAACTGTTTCTGTTACTTGGCTAAAAAAAAAAAAAAACATAAAAATGCGCTGGGCTCCACACAAAGACTCACACACCCACTCCGATACACATATGCTTATACGCACACATAAACATGGACCAGATGTTGTAAATATTTGATATCAAAGATTTGATAAGCAGTTTTAGGCAATTGCTTTGCGGCGGTGGCGCAATCTTGGGAGCACTCTCTTTCTTCACATCCTGACTGTGTGGCTGTCTAGCTGTCCTTAACCTAGACATGGGCCTTACAGCAATAGCAGCACTTTTCACATCGTTGTCACTTGATTTGGCATCTATAAGGATACTTATACATGTATTTACAATCTCCTGCTCTCTCTCTCTCTCTACTCCGGACTCGCTTCGAACAAGGTGACGTTTATGTCGCATTTCTCAGAGTTACCGACGTCAACTTTAATGTTACCACGGCCGCTAACGACCAACGGTGACGCCTAGAAATGCGTTTCGAAAATCTGCAAATAAAAGAAGCAGAGAATACACTGTGAAAAATATGTTGCATGAAACAATATCGAAAGCTGTATGAAGTGGAAAAACTTATAAGCCTTTAAGGCATTCATAATACGTATTAATTTTATTTATTCTTAGAACAGAAGAGAAACATTCCCCCTTTAGTTGTATTTTGTGGCTTGAAATGAGGCTTCAAGTTATCTTTACCAATTTATTGTAAGACGAGAGGCAGCTTTAGCTTGTAGTTTGTATACTCAGAAAAAAAAGTCTTAAGCAAACTAAAAATTGATCGAATTACTGAGCAATATTTGCTTCGATAGCAAACATTAGACTCAAAGTAAGGAGGATGTAACCTCTAACTATATAAAAAGCGTATGCATAGTATTCACTATGGGAACAATGTTACCACAATTTAAGTCCACAAACTGGATATATAGGTCATTGGACGTCTGTCAAAGCTCTAGGCGATGAAGTAGGTACAAAAGATTCAGTAGATTCTTTTGATAAAATATTAAAATATTATTCCCTTCTGCTCTTCACTTCCAATCACTCCATATTGATTATGCTTTTTTAAACAGAAACGAAAATCGACACATTTTGTTTCCTTCCGCCTTCGAGCTATAAGGTAAAAAGTTCAAAATATTATGATATCTTCTTTTTGGAAGGTTCAAAGGTTTTGCAATTTTTCGCTTAGTGTAGCCGCACCAATTGATAGACTGACGTTTGTTTTTTTGTGGCATTTTATTTACTTGTACTTTGCATACTTTTGGCTACACTTGGTTCCTGCCAAGTGGTTTCGATAATACATATATACCCATTACAAAACAATATATCTGTAGGTAAGGGTGTGTGTGTGTGTGTCAGTGTGTCTCCTTGGTAGTGGGAGTGTATCTCAAAAGCAGCTTATGCCAATTTGGCTGCCGTCTTATGTTGTCTGCAACATGCTTTTTGCCAGAAATAAAATCGTATTTTTTTGGGTTTAAAAGAAAATTTTATTTTTTGCATAGCAAATTGTGTTGTGGCAAATATTTAAATGCTGTTATGCTCTCAAAGATCAACTGCCTCAAAGCATCAATGCGCTAAGCCCCTTTCCCATGTATCCAACTAATACGCATTTTTGGGCATTTGATTGACGCCACCAAAAAAAAAGACGCAAACGCGTGCAAAATGGCAAAATACAAAAGCAACTGAAGATTTGCAAACGCTCGTCAATCATTTGGAGTCTGTCTTGCCACAATAACGTACAGTCTCACAGTCGCTTATCTCCCATCTCACATCTTCTATCATCTGTCGATTGTCTGCTGTCTCCTGTGCTATTGTTGCCTCATTGTTTTTATGTGTCTGTTTTTGTACTATTCGTCTGATTGCCTCTGGCCATAATTAGCATTTGCAACTTGTTGCATAAGCTGAGAGGATAAAAAAAGAGCACGCGACTGTGCTGCGTATCCTTAAATAAACGGTAACTTAAATATTTAAAGACGATTCAGAATCGTTTTAATTTAAGTAAATTTCTTTTTTTCAACCTCTCTCTCTCTCTCTCTCTTTTAATTTCGCTTCTATTTGTTTGTCCATGTGCAGTACATGCAAATATATAGGGGAATATGTTTTTCAATATACCGCGCCACATTTGCCTTCCCCCTGTGATGCACTCATATACAGGATACGTGCAAAATCGCAGCAATTTTCGCTTAATTTGTTTTTGTGCTTTGCATTTTTAATAACATGTACTTTGATTTCCTCATTTTGTTCGCATTTTTGTTTGTTCTGTTTTCCGATTGCTCCTGTGCATATTTTAGACGCGCTTTGAAATAAAACCCGCAGGCTCTTTGTACGCCGCCACCCCCTCCGCGAGTGCACTATGACAGAGGGGCGCAGTAAAAGTTAAGCAGTTTCGGTATCCATTGGAATAACATTTTAATTAAAATTCATAGAATTTTCTTTATTGTCATTGCGCTGCCAAAAATATCACACAAATTCCATATTACGGAAAAGCATATTTGGATTTTTAATGCTAACAATTTGCATATTGGCTCAGTGCTAAAATTGTGATAGGCCATATTCATTACAACGCAAGTCGGTCGATTCAATCGAAATGGAATTCTACGAAAAGTAAAACAAGTAAATATTTATTTTTATCGATTCACCTGTGGAGGTTAATTGATGCAAAAGAAGGTGCCCTACGTACCCCCAAGCAACATTATTTCCAAGCCACTGTGATTTAATATATGCTAGCTTCTGCACACGCAATACCTTACCCAATTTAAACAAAGCTCAATATAGTTAGAAAAAAATTGTATAATTTATAGTACGAATCGAAAAACGACACGAAAAAAATGTTCGGCTTGTGGCGTTATAGTCTTAACTCTTGAGTATATGCGATTGATCGGATGAGGACTAACGTTTCCTAAATGCAGTATATTCTTAATATAGTGTTATAGAGAATGCGGATAAATCGGATAAATCCGAATAGCCAATCCATCTCTGTTATACAGTACAATCAACAGAGCCGTTGAAAGACCGCATGAATCTCTAAGTTTCTGAGAAATATACGTAAAAAAGCTCCGGCAGGATTTGCAAATTTCCAAGACCAGATAGACTGCAGCTCTACTACTCTCTGCTAATTTCCGAAGAAGAGCTTCTTTACAGATTCTACCTCTTACTCGAAACGTTCGAAATGTCGCATACGATGTAACAAGCTATTTGCAGTATTCGCCCTGACAACCGCTAAACACGGCAAGTGACTAAGTATACCTAGCCCTAGGAATACGGATTTCTTTCTTATACGGGAGAAGTGTACATGCTATGTCATCTTCGACCAAGTAGGGTGTTAGCATCTGATAAAGAGATTTGGGGCAATTGGTGACTGCCTTTAAGTTGAAAGATAACACTCGCAGCACCTGGACTGATATTTCCAGTTTCCAGTTGAGTTCGCTGTATAACGTCTTACTTTCAATCTGTGCCTGCTACAATTACACAATTTTTAACCAGCTTTACTGAAAGTTGTATTTTAAATTCCATTTACCAAATGCACAGCTCTCAAATAACAATGTGAGGCGCGGCTCGAGATGGGTTTGTGACATTGGGCTGGGAGTCTCATGTCAGGCAATTCCCCCACGTAATGTGACATTAGCGTGTGAGTGAAAGTCGGTCAACAGAAAAGTATTTTATGAAAATAAAAAATAATAATAATACAAATTGAAAATTTAATTTTGTTTGAAATGCGTTGGGGGAGCACTTGACGCAGACCGACAACAAAAAGACGAGTGGCACTTGATGAAAATGGCGCAAAGGACCCAAAGTCAACTAGCAAAGTAGACCGTGCTGCGGCAACTGAAAAGTGGAGAGTGAGAAATGGAAAATGGAGTGTGGAGTATGAAGAGACCCACGTCCTTGTTGTTGTGTAGCATTTTTTTGCTTTTGTATGTTTGTACTTTATGAGGGGGGCAATGTTATATAATTTTAAGTTAATATTTTAAATAATGCCACATAATTTGAGAACATTAACAAGTCTGGGCCTCGGATCAGGTCTAGGGACCAGCGCACAAGCCAAAATTTATGGCCAAACATTTTTCAACAGCTCAGCAAAGTTAAAGGCAACAACAATAACAGCAACAAACATCTGGGACCACCTCAAAGACAACGCCAAGTAATTGGTAAGAAATAGTTATGACAGAGAGGGAAAGGGAGAGACATCGCTCTGCCTGGCCATGTAGTTGTGGCTGGCTGTATGCATATAGCAGCATACTTTTCAGCGCCAGTGTAATTTTTCATAATTTTCCAAAACTTTGGCGTCATTTGCGCCATTTGTACCCTAACTCCAAGATGTAACTTAAATTAATGCTATTTTTTTTTTCATAATTAATTAAGGGGGTAGTAGAGCCGTATACAACGATTTTTTGACTAGAACAAATTACAAATAAATTTAATAATAACAAAAACTGCATAAATTAAATAATAAATGATTTATTATATGATACACACGTATTTGAAGAAGAAGTTTAGATTTTGTGTATTATAAAATTCGTGAGATCTAGTAGTTTTTACGAGCCGTTTTACTGAAACTCGTTCTTGTATCGTTGAAATCGATACAAATGGTATTAAATTATATAAAATACAAAAAAAATATGCGAGCTTATCCATTATTCTTTTCTTAAGTGTTTTACTAAGTTTCCTTGGAACTCATCACTGAATCATCAGATAACACAAAAGAAGTGTATTCTATTATATTGAACTTTCAATTGCGTTATGTTTCGGTTGAATGGAGGAAATTTGGGAAATTTTAATTTCGATAAATGAAGAATGAAATTTACACTTTTTTAGCAAAAATTCTCTCTCATTTTATTGCCAACAAACGCTCGACTTTTTGTTATTACAGAGCTACCAGCCCAATTTGAATTGTTTTGTAAAAATTGTACTCATTGAGTTTATTAATACCGATGATTGAGTTATCGATATTCTTGGACTCCTCTATGGCACCATATATTCTAAGTCAACAAAGATATCGATAGAAATTTTTTTCGTAAGACATTGAAAAATACAGAAAAACAAGTTATGCCTGAGAGCGAGCAACTCGTTCGATCGACATAGTTCGCATAGTGATCATGAAAAGAAAGCGTAAGTTAAAGTCGGACACCCACGAATTTGGCACACCTTGTTCTACTCTTCTACAAAAGAATTAGTTATATAGATAAAGTGCTTCTTAACTAATGCAAACCGATTTTGGTGTCCGAATGTCCAACTTGGTACAGAACTAGAACGATTTTTGACTGATTGTTGCTGTGGTTATATAATTATAGTCGGCCGACTTCGATCAAATTAAAATATGTATAATATCTTTAAAAACAACCGAATTAGTTACTCATCCACATCCTTTTGGATATTTTTGATGTGGTGAGAAACACCCGATAGAAATCTAATATAAACTTTAATACACAACTGGAAAAAAACAAGGTTTTTAGCCAAATAATTGGTTTCTCTTTTTTTTTACCATCTCTGAAATCAAGGTATACATAAAGAGTAACTGAAGGTTGATGAGCATAGAAATTCCTATAAAATCGGCGTATGAGATAGTATTGCATCTGTAACCATTCTTGAGATATACATTATCAAGTGAGGAGATTTGAATTATTAAATTTATGCATATTTTGGCTTATACCTCAGCAGGTTAATATTAAACATTTGGTAATAAAATTAAAATTTCATTATGTATATCCCAAAATATTCTTCCCTGTTAAAAATGTTGTCGGTGTTTTTCTTAATAATTTTATCTTTATCTGTTTAAGTTGCAAAATATAGTATTAACAAACAAATAAATTTTTTTCATTTTCCAAGGCATCCATTTTTAACAAAAGATACGATATAACTTTGTGCTGGACCTGGCTTTCATGTGAACAGAGAAGACATTTTTTCCTTGCCGTATATCTTCAAAATGATTAGAACTGAGTCGAAATAACAACTCCTCAATCATTTATCTCATTGCATTCCTTATAACTTTCTTGAAAAGAATCCACAACTAGAGCTCACAAGATCTTCCCAGCAACAAAGTATAAAAACAAAAAAAATATTGCTCAAGAGTATTTCAACTTCCGAACCTGGAAATTTGACTTTGAGAAAAAATTAACCCAACCAACTAGCGTCTATTAATTTTGGGTGTTTAGGAGCACATTCATTTAGACCAAGCCGGGGTAGCTTCAGGAGGAGTAGAGAAAAAAATCGTTGTCACTGTACTTCTTTATGACGGCATAATGAGTTCATTTAAAGTTTATTGGACGTTTGGTTGGTCGCTGTGGAACAGTGGAGGAGGGGGGGTGGGAGTGACAAGTGTAAGGCAACGGCTGTCGGTTGAAGCCCTTTTCTGTATGGGGCGCTACGACAACAAATATTTGCATATGCCGGGCCTAAACGCCAACGGACACATATTAATTTGTTCGTAAAGAGTCAGCATGAGATGGAACTGCGTGTGCCAGGATGGTTGGGGAATGGAGGAGCATGTGCCCCGGCATGCTTTTTGGCTTCTTTTTCGGGACTTATTTTCGTTTTTTTTTTTGGTACAGTTTGTTGGCAACCGAGTGTTGTATAACGTAAACAGTGTGAGAAGGCGTCTATATGCCAGTGCCTGTGCATGATGTAATACAAATCTATTTTAATATATGCAGCAATTAAAAATACATCAGCATACTTTCAGGAACACGCTTTGTTGATCCTTTCGGTTTATATAGCCCAACGTAAGCATCATCCACTCGTTGTCGTATTTAATGGGCCATTTTTTGAACTCATTAAATTTCATGACAGTAAATATAAACGCTCTGCACTTCTTTGTTCATCTTCTCATTTATTTATTTTTTTGTCTTTTAAATTTTAAGTATATTTTTAATATTTAATTTTGTGTCACATTTTCTTGGTGTTTGTCATTGCATTAAAACGATTGAATATGATTGCATTTCTTTGCATAAATATGTCATAAAAATGAATTTTACTAGCATGTTGCCGCTCTCTGGTGTAACGAAGTTCTTAAATTAAAGTATAAATTGTATTTTTGTAAAATATTTTATTACTATATTATTGCAACTTCTTTATTTTTAAAACATATGAAGGGATTTATAACTTGAATCTATTATGATTTGAAGCTTTTCGTAATTACCTCTCTTCAATCATTGCAATCTTGATTGCAAATTCTTAAGAAATCTCAATGTGATTTCATCATTTTGGGAGATGAAATTGTTTATATTTCCCAACTTTCCCGCAGAAAGCACTTGATAATCCTTCTCTTGGTATAAATCAACTCATAGCGATTAGAGTAGAAAATAAGCGAACGTAAGCTAAAGTCGTTATCTGTATCTGAGAACACATCTCATTTATTGATACTTCCTTTGAATTGCCATTTTTCATCATTGTGAGAGCTGAAACTGAGAAATGCCACACTTGATACTCCTTCTTTTGGCATGGAAAATGTCAAATCAATTAGAGCCGAAAAAAGAGTGAATTCAATCAGCGAAATTCTGTTTCCGTTGTCGCTTATGATGAGTATTTTTATTCAAATTTCGTACTGCTCCACCTCCCAACCTAGGCAACACCTATTCCAGCAAGTTGCGCCTAATTAGCTGCTCCGGTGCCTTCTCTATGACTGATGACTAAATTAAGCCAAATGCAATTCATTATGGAGCACATTCAGCAGCGGAGCGAGGTTGTGAGGTCATGCCATGTAGCATCTCTCAAACAAGTGTGTGTGTGTGCGTTTGTATAATTGTATACACAAATGTACTTTGTATATAAATGAGTATGTGTGTGTGTGTGTGTGTGTGTGTGTGTGTGTTATGAATCACGAGGGGCTTATGCCACGCGCTTCAGCCTGTTCATACTAATTGCGGCAACTTAAAAGCCACTCAGGACATTGCAGGACAAAGTGTAAGAAGAATGCTGTAGTCATTGCAGGAGCGGCAGTTGTTGGCTCAGAGCAAGCATACTACAATTAGAGAGATTGAGCTAGTGGCGTTGGCGCCGGAAGCAAGTATTCTGGCATCCTGGCGAGCTGTCATCAACTATACAAAGTGCGTTTTAATTTTCAGGCGACTTAAGCAAGCGCCCACAGGCAGCGGCTTCAGCGCGGGCAAAAGAAACAAAGGTTCCCCCCGTACACGCGCGTTATGAATATAACTGTTTATATATAGGTACTTCTGAACACATACATATATATATATATATATATATATATATATATATATGTATATATAACTTTATGTATTTTCGTAGCTATGTAGACTGGCTTTGCGGCTGTGTTCATTCAATTATTTATTGCGTATACGCCGCTTGGAGGCGCCACCGTGTGTTTTATTGCCGGCTACTATTGGAATTATTTTATGCATCAAGATGCTTAAGAACCATGCCGGAAAATCGAAAACAAATGTGTTCCAGCAGAACAACAATAAACACAGAATAGCAACAAGTTCCAAAAAGTCGCAAAATTACAATAAGTAGCAAACAGGAAGTTGGCCGAAACCTTTCGTGGGCCAAAAAGACAAATCCAGTCATTAAAATTAATTACATAACCATTAAGGCCGCTGGCAATTAATATTCTACTCCAAGCGTAGGCTCTTGACTTCTTGGCCCTCCAAGTCTCCTCCGACCTACTACCTACCTGCCAACTGTCGACAGGTCACAAAAAGACAAGAAACAGAAATAAAAAAAAACCCAAGCCTAAAGTAATTTTTCACTCATCGCGCATTGCGCACGCCGTTGGAGCGCTTGTTTTTTACCAGCAGTACCAGCAGCTCAAGCCGTTGCCATTTATACACTTGTCCAAGCTGTCCAGCTCCGGCCTGAAGTACTGTGCTGTGCTGGTAAGATGCCGCACTCAGTGCCGGCACGGCGCAATCAAAGTTGACAATAATGAATACTTAATAAAGCCGCTGACGACAAAGGTAGTTGTCAACCGCACTGCTCTTTATAAGCACGAGTTCTGGTTGATGGGATGGGGAAAAGTATACAATGTGGCAACAAACAAAAGGCACAGCCTCGTTCTGTTTCCCCGTCTGCCAAAGCCAGCAATCGCCTAGGGCTCCGGCCAAAGTTTACCTTTGTTTTTCTCCGTTCGTGTTGTTTTTTTTTTTTTGGCCCCTTGTTTTGTCAAGCATATTGGCAGAAAATTTCATTTCAATTATCAAGGCCGCCAATGTGTTGCTTTGGCCCAAATATTGGATTGAATTTGAAGGCTGTCTGTCATTTACGTCAGCTTAATTTGACCTTTTCTTAGCACATAATTTTTCACTAGAAAGTTGGAAATTATAAGTCGCGGTTGTGTGCTGTCAAGCTTTATGAAAAATTATTCTAAAATTGTGTGTAGCTTCAATACAATTTGTTGTAAATTATTGGATACACGAAATAAGTTTTATTGTCAAGTTTTGGTTGGGTAAAAAGTTTGCAAGGTTTACGAAGAGGTTCAGTTAGCAATATACACAGATGCACACATTTTAACCGAGAATATTAATCTTGTTTCGGGCTGTTTTGAGCTTATCACAAGACGACTGAAAAGGAGACGGCTAAAAAGTTCAAGTTCAATTCAAACGCGACGCCCTCGTGGTTTTCACATAGAGTGGAGACTTTACATTTTAGGATGAAAAAAACGTAAGATACTTTTTTAGATCTTTAGACGCTTTAGCGCATAAGAGCATTTCAACAGGTTTCAGGTTTCTCATCTTCCTTTTTTGAAACTTTAATCATCATTACCTTCTGCTTCAATTCCCAGACCTCTCAACCATAATGGTGTCTCATTTTTCTTTTTTGAAACTTTAATTATCAATACCTTCCGCTTCAATTCCCAGACAATTGCAGACCTGACTATCTTAAACTAACCGCACGTCCACAGTGTGCTATTTTAACATAAAGACAATCGAAATTTTCGTTTAGTATCTTTACAATGGTATAAGAATAGGTAACATTTCAATATCGTCATGTGTATTCAATTTTTCTGAAAATATTTTTCTAAATGTACGATCGAGGTTACGTTCTTTCACTTTGTCCAACAAACAGCATCAAACTTCTTTCAGTCGTTCGAGTTTAAACTCTCAGGGAAGACAAACGATACGAGAAAAACCTTTTGGCTACGTTTTGCATACTGATAATATTTCATTTTTGAGAGTTTTGTAATATTTTAAACTGTTTAGGTTACTGACCAATTCGTAATACGAGTCGAAAATTTAAACCAAATTAAATTTCATACATTATTTCTCTGTTATCTTCGGTTTATTGTGTATGTTTTATTTAGATATTTTCAATAAAAAACACCATCGACCGCACTTAGTATCATGTAGTGTCTTATGTCAACCGTATCATGGTATAATTATTAAAGGTAACGACAATAGCGTAACCTATGCAAGAAAAAAGGGACGAATGAAGAACCAATGACATGTGAGTGTGAAAGAGAAGAAACATTGGATGTATTGTTAGTAGTAAATTAGAGCAGTATGACATGACGGCAAGCAAATAGAAATATAATTATTTATATTGAACTTTTTTAGTTTTCCTGTTTCCATGCATATTTTCCAATATGTTTTTTCTTATTACAACTTAATATAATTATGTATTTATTTTGCAGTATAATAAATATATTGTTCTGCATTGTCAACGTCTGAGGGTATTGGAAAAACATCGAAATGGTAAAAATTTGTTGTGTTTACTAGATATTTACATATCGTCTGTCTCAATATGAAAAATTAAAATGATAGAAACCAAAAACAGAATACCTATTTTCAAGTTCATCCGTTATTAACGCATTTGTTTAGCCGACAACGATTTTAATTGCATATTGAACTAAAATGTTTCTACTTTCGTTATATTTAATAATCATACCACGAACTGTACCAACACCTATTATCCCTTTCTCTTGATCTTTCCGACGAAACAACTGGCGAAAAATCTGCTGAGAAACGGACGCTCTATTAAAACGAGTCTCCAGCGGTTTTATCGAACTGTTGGTAAAAGAATAACTACATTACAATAAGTTCAACTTTTCTATATGGAAATAATCTGTACATATTCATATTTGATAGCCAGCTATGCCAATGCTAGACAGGGTGCTGCAAGGTGGAATCGAATCAACGACCTTTCAGTTTCACGTTACTGAAGCCCTCTTACATAGCCATATAGTCGACTTAGACTGTACGTGATTGTGGTATAACTTTTAATGAATCGACTATAGAGAACTTGTAAAAAACACAAAACTGGAGTAGTTACCTTAAGTCTTTTTTATTGATGGAAAAACTCTCAATTTACATAGCTTGAAAACCGTCGGAAAACGCACATGGTACAGTTATTAAGGGTAGAGACAGTATAAAACTCAATTCCATACATTTCTTGCATATTTTTTGTTTGGTATGCAAGAAAAATCGCTGTTAAAAGATTGTGCGAGGACTAATTCTTAAAATCGGCGAAAAAATGTTTTTTGTTGTTTTCATTTGTTGTGGTAATGCGTTTATATATATTCTATTATTCTACTATTAAATGCTCAATAATGTAATAATCAAATAAAATGTATCTGCAATTACAAATATATGATTTGTTTAGACTTTCACATGTAAGTCTTATTCATATTATTATTTAAGCATTTATATTTCTTTATTTCATGTAAGAAATGCAGAAGCAAAAACTAAATATAAACTAAATATAAACGGCAAATATAAATAAAATATTTTTATAACTTTATGTTTGTCCTCCCACTGTATTGCTCTATCTATTAGTTATTTATTTGTTCTTTTGTATTTTACTTGCATACTCAAGCTACTGTCATTACCTTTAATAGTCATACCATGCACTGGCTTAATTATCAATGTGTCAATTCTCTCAAACTTTGAGTATACGAATCATTAGATCTATATCTTTCTAATTAAAAAAAATGTATGTCTTAAATAGTGCACACTGCTCACAACAAGATAACATCTCTTATATATCGATTCTTCTCCCAGTATTTTCAACCGTTTATGTCCACTTTATAAACAATTTCGCAACTTCTAGATATACAAGCATTCAGATGCTTTTATTGTATAATTTATTTAGTTATATTATCTCTCAAAAACACAAGAGATTTCCTAAGCGGAAGTTCGACAACATAACAAGCCCGCTAAAGAAGATATAGAAGAATAGACGCCCGATACGTATCAATCGCTCAGACGCGTCACAAATGCCCTCAACTTTGATTAAAATAATGATAATGATAATATAAAGCTTTTTTTGTTCCTCTAATATATATGCAATATATCCAATTTTTTTTTTTTTATTATCTCTCAGCACTTTTGTCACTTTGTTTACTTTGCTTTGATTTTGTTGGCATTTTTTGCGCTTAGCTTTTTTGTTGATTTAATGTGATTGATTTTGTTTTGGAATCGAATTGGGGCTGGTTCCCATGCGTGGGCATTGGCATGACTTTAATTACGTTTTTGATAGGAAAATATTGGACACGAATAGCTGCGCAAAGGGACAACAACCACAAGGCTGCTGCTAGATTTACATTAATCTTTTGTCATTTGTCATGTGAGCGCAGCAGGAAAAGACATTATTCGTCAGGAGCAGCCTGGCAGCAGAGGCTCTGGCAATGAGAGTTGTGCACGCAGTGTTTGGTCTGCTTTGGCCAGTGTACCTGGCCATAAATTATGTGGCAAGCAGCTGCTAAGTTTTTGGCCTGAAGCTAACGCTGCTCGGCATCGGTACGTGCGTTTGTCCTGACCGGATTTCATGCCATAATTTTTAAGATGCTGTCAACTTTTTTGTGTTTCTCTTGTGCGTCTGTTTCCCTAACCAGCCCAAGGCAGCCACAAGGTTTATCAGGTGCAACTTTTTTTTTTTTTTTTTTTGTTTTGGTTGAATTCACGTGTGAGCCCCAAACGCGGGTTATGTCTACTAGTGCGTATCTGGACAATTTTACAATCTTTTGCGCTCGCGTTGAAGTAAGCTCAAGTGCCAATAAATATTATGGGAAATGTTGCCGGGTCATCAAAATTATGACTGCCTAGCGGCGCGGTGCTGTTTATTTTTCTAACGCCTACGCCTACATAAATTAAGAGATGGCGTCGAAAAGAATAAACAGTACAAGAGCTCAACGGCTTCGAAAGCTGGCATGTGCCCTGCTGACAGGTGTCGTGCCTAGAACAGCCAAGGCCGACTCAAAAACACTTGGCATTGTTTGGCTTGTTTATTTTTGTCCTGTTTACCTTTACCGCTTTTGGCATGGCCTTCGTGGGTTGTTGGGAATGTTGGTTTTTTATGTTTGACGCCGCATAATTATTTCAACAAGACAATGAGCTTAAATTGTCTTAAGCGAAGCAGCTTCAAGCCGCTTCAGGGGAATCCCATCACTACAAGTGGGGGCGGGATCAAACCGAAAGAGACATTGTAATGAGTAAAAAGCATTTTTCGATTCATTAAACTTATGATGGTTGCTGCTTTGACTTGAATGCTTTGTGCAACAGTGTCCGCAGCTAACCCCACCGAATGCTTGGTTGCGGCCATGTTTTCCAACATTCTTCAAACAACTTGACTGGACGGAGAAATTGGCGTTTCAACTTTAATAAGAGCAAGCCGCCAGCAGTAGGCTAATACTGCCCGAGGCTAAAAATGCTTCCTAACATGCTCCACTGACATGACTTCTTTGCGATCATTAAGCACAAAATTTAATTAACTGTTAATAAAGTTCGTAACGATGCTACCGCGTAACGCCCAAAACATTTATATAGTATACTTCGAACGTTCCCAGTACTCAGTACCACGCCCCCGCAATATCAGCGTCTAGTCAGACATTGTGTGTGTGTGTGGCGCTCATTAAGAAGCCTTAAGCTGCACTGTCAACACATTTGCCAACATCCATCCTTACACTCATAGACTCATCCATATAGCATATACATCGTACACTGCGAGAAATACAGAGAATGATTAGACGCTCAGACTTAGTTTGACGCGCATATGACATAGCTTTTTCTCGCTGTGTACAGATACAGCTAAAGATAGCATAAAATTGATGCCCAAACAATAGCCAGTGGACAGAGTTCAAACACGCGTGGAGCATAAATTAAAGGTATCAGGATATTTGCCGAACACGTGGCATTATATGCATGGCGTGTGAACGAAACAGATGCGATCCAAAGGCTTTTTGCCTTTTGGTTGTCTTAACAATATGTTTGTGTTGTGATGGAGATTTTATTTAAATCTTACCTGAAGCATACATACACTGCTGTCAGGCGGGCGGGCTTATGCCGCAGACACATCCGTTTTGCGTCATAGCATTTAATTGCACATAAATGTCCTGCAATTTTATTGACAATTTCTATCAATAAGATAGACGCTCCTCGTTGTCTCTGTGTTTGTGCCATTAAAGGCGTGTGGATACTTCCTATGCCCTCTATGCCTCTGCTACTTCAAAAGTAAATTTCTGCGTGTTACGTGCTCGGCATGACAACGGGTCGCAGCCCTCTCACTGCTGGGTGCACATGCTCGCTCGTAAATAGACAACAAACAGTAGCAACGGTACGGCTACGTCTTTATGTGAATCTACATCAATGTTGGCATTGGGTATGACATCTGATGAGGTACTTTTGATGAGCGAGTTAAATGCTGCAAATGTTTACTTAAGCTCAACATGTTGTGCCTCTACGTCTCCATGCAGCTAGCTGTCAACTACGACCTAATCATCGTTGCTACTGTCAAAGTTGCTGTCATTATCGTAACCACATTCTCAGGCACATAAGAGCCGTTTGGACTAAACGATAAAAAAAAAAAAAAACAAAATAGTATTTGGTAACAGCCCGAATTATATGTAAGTTTAGCCACATTGCCGAGCCTGCTGCCAAACGCTATTAAATATTTTATTATTATATCTTATGCTTTATTTAGCATTGTTATAGTAGAAGTAGTAGTAGTAGTAGTAGTAGGTGCGCTGGCTTCAAGGGAATTCGAGAAATAAAAGTTATTGCTGTCAATATCGTTTTAAGCGCTTTGACGTATGCGAAAAGTTTCCTGCACAAGTTTCGACTTGGGGCTTGTCTTTGTGGGAACGATACGTATATATATATGTATATAGGACAGGTAACTGCAAAAGTAGACTATGATAAATTGTCAATTGAGTAAGATATTCTTCCCACACAGCTAATCTTGGCCACTTTAAATCTGCACACACACCCCCTTTAAGACTAACACTATCGACTGTCAACTAGTTACCTCTATTGTTGTTTGCTTCATCCGTGCTCTTAATTGTTTGCTCAACACCTGGCCACGTATTACCGGGCCATTGTTTTTACTCAACCGCATTGCCGCATTTGCTGGATTGTCTGTCTGTCTGTCTGTCTGTCCGTTTGTCCGTTGGTCCGTGTTGTCTGTCTAGGCGGGTTGGAGCTGTGTGCAGGGTTGTCTAGTTGGCTTGCCATACAACATAATAAAAGCTTGTTAACGTAATTGCTTAATTGGCAAAAGGCAGACCCAGCACCTAGTCCTGAGTGTTGGTGATTGGCTGGCTGACGACAGGTCTAATGAAAATGTTGTTTGTTTTGCAACCTCTCTCTCTCTCTCACTCCTACCCCCTCTGCACATTTCGCTGATTAGTTACAGTCTCCACAAGCAGCATGTGTAGGTGTTGTTTGTCGGGGCAGTCGAGTTGGTTAATGGCAATTGCACATAAAACATGGTCATTTTCCATATTGGTTTGCCACAGCTGCAGTTCCATTTTTTTTTTTTTTTTTGTTATATAAACCTGACGCGTTGCTGCCTTTGCCTTGCATAATGTGCAGAAAATAACATTTTAATTACGTTTTCTCTCAATTTTCCAACAAGTTTGGTATCGCTAATCAGCCGCTTAATTACCGCTTCGAAAGACAGAAGAGAAAAAAAAATGGAGCAAAATGTGCGTATATCTGGCCAGCTGCTATTTATCGATTGTCGTAGTAACATGCATCATAGGTCGTATCGTTTGGGGCAAGTAATATACATATATATATTGTAGATGGGGATGCCCCAACACCAACTGCTGCCAAACAGCATCAAACATTTGGCATTGTGGCTGCGGCTATTGCCATTCGTTGGAACTTCATTAAACGTATTTATTTTAACAACTGTCCAACTGTCCAACTCTGCGTCTTGGCTGTCAGTACGATTGTCATTCAAGTTGGCTTAGTAAAATATTTAGAAATCCCATCAACATTTGATAAATGACATTCTCCGCGTGCGCATTAGTAGCTGCTTTGGCCGCCAGCTGCTGTTTATTATAAAGTAAACGCGAATCATTAAGTGGCCAACCCATCACACTCATTCGGGCAGCGGCAAGGAACGAACACATGTTCCATAACACTTCAAATCCAAAAACGCGATCGCACCAAAGTAATGCCAAGCAATAATTTTTTTATTGCCAAGTCAATGCCAGAAACATTTTACGTCGAGTGTGTGGGCACACAGGAGTTCCTACACTCACATATGTACATATTGAAATAATGTTATTGTGGGTGGGTTGGGTTTATGTCGTGGGTCCGATAAGAAGCGCAAATCCCCATCATTGTAGCTGTTAAATCCCCGACAACATACACACGAGTGTGTGCACACACCCACAGCAGACAGCAATAATGCAACAACATTATTAACCTCTCCCTTTCCATCAGTTTCATTTTTATGCGCTTTGATTTAGTGTCCTTCCCGTTCCACGCCTCCTGCAGCATGCATTTGACTCGGCAAATTTATAACACACTTACCAGCTTTTATTATGATTGATTAAAGCCAAAAAGTTTCGTCACTGATATCAGTCTTTTTTTTTCTCGATTCACTAACTTTGCGCGTTCATATGACGGAGTACAATAAAATCATGACTTAGCTTAAAAATTCCAACAGTTTCCAAAAAGTTTCAATCATCTGCAACCTGCAAGTGTACCCTCCAACAGTATTGGATTGAATTAAACCCAATTCAATTTGAATTCCACGACTTTCATACGATTTTGTCGCAGTCAACAGTCTAGAGTCATTGCGACATTACGCCGAGTACTGCGAATTCTCGTTACCCTGTAGCAGAACCAACAAATCTATAAAAATAAGTGGATTTACATTTTTTCCGATTCTTAAAATGTTTATATAAAATCGTAATTCAGTCTCAGATGGTCAGATGATTGCTGATTTATTTTTCTTTTTTGTTTTAAATTTGTTCTCTCCCCGGATTACTTTTACCAAATACGTTACAATTGTTCAGAAAAAATTCCAATATAACCTTAACAAAAAAATTAAAAAAAACAATTTTACCCTTTTTTCTATTCTTTCTATTGAATGTTACATAATAGTTTAAGCAGAGAAGAGCGAACTTGCAAGCAATTGCGATCGAAGACAATTTTATTCATTGATTATATTTATTTTGTAAAATTTCAACTTCACTACATGTCATACAATTCTTCAAATAAAACCAAATACTGTCATCTCAAAAAAGAAAAAAGAAGAATTTTTCCCATTTTTCCAATTCTTCTCAATTTTTCAAAAGATGAGCGAACTTGCACGCTTGCAAAGTTTGCTTGAGGATGATTTTTTATTGATTTACGTTTTTCTCGGGATTGAAATACTGTTGCATTGGATAGCTTTAAATATTTTAAAATAAGCTTTCTAGAAATATGATTTTATAATACTGGAGTGTTTGCATGTTCTCACTTTTAAAACGAAATGGATCTATTTGAGAAGGTTTGTTATAGATCGTCGTAGTTTCATTCATTGCGCCATGTCGTCACCGAAAATCAGTACCCCAAACATTTCGTTTAAGGTTTAAGGGAATAGTCAGTGAAGATGATACGGGTATGTGGAAATTTTCGGCAATGCGGGCTTCTAAATTTGCAAACATAGCTATGATACAAACTTATTTTTAGTGGAAAAATGCTGTTACTGCAATAAAACGACAACTTCAGTCTAAATTTCATAACTGGGAAGCTCGATAATTATTAACAATTCTTCTGACTGACTGATGATATCTCAACTGAATCCTACGCATAAAACGTATAGTTCTATGTCGTTTTTTGTTTATCTCATGCACATTATCCTTCTTGTAAAGTACATGGAGAGCTAGAAGCATCTAACTGACGAAGGGTTACAGCATTTTTTTAATTAAACTCGGAAGTTTTCAGGTGGTTGGTCTGTTCAGAGCTTTTTTTTCAATTTGGTTGGCCCTAAATTCAATTTATTTTATTGGCTTTACTAGAAAGCGCCTCAATTATATCGTGAAAACACTTATTGTGATGATTTTTCATTTCGCAATTGAAAGTTAAGAGTATTTTTGTAAACTGAATTTAGAGAGAAACACATTTATCATAATTTAAAACAGAACTTAAAATTTACACTTTGAAACAGAAACGGAGTGACTGAGAGAATAGGCAAGTCAGTGAAGTCTATGCGTCATCATCTTTCCGGCCTTTCGGATTTGTTTTTTTTTTTTTTAACTTTTAAAATTCTTAACAATCATTACAATCATTAGAGAAATCTATTGGAATGGATCGAATGCTGCTTATCATACCCACAAATCCGTCGACTTTCAATACTACTTCTTATGCCTCCTTAACTGTTTAGAAAACAAAACATGATTGTCGTTTATCTAACAATTTGTAGATCGATCGAATTGTGGCTGCACTGCGTCTGGGAACGTCGCGTGAAGTCAGACGACGATCGTACGTGAAAATCAAAATTGCATAGAGAGTATTCCTTGCCTACCTTTGATCATGTTGTATAAAAATGAAAAACAATAAATATGTCTTTTATTTCATGTTTACAATTTACAATTTTTAGCTGAAGTTTTCATAAAATGCATCACTGGTTTTTTTTTTTCAAGTATACAAATCTATTGAAGAAAAGTTTCCACCTTTAAGTCCTTGAGTACGTGCTATCTTACACGCCATCACCAATGGATAATTCATTCAAAAAACGAGCAAATTAAAAAAGAGAAAAAAAACTAGGAAAACAATTTAGTAAAAAGTTTTACTCAACAAACTTTCGTCTTCGTTAACCTATTTATCGAATCAAACCAAGCTGCGAGTTGCCAAGAAACTTTGTTGCGGGTAAATATCACGCATAAGTAGAGATGGAGCCATCTTAACCACGACAATTGCTCTTCCAACTCCCAACTGTTCTGCTAACGCTCTTTTAGAGTTCATTATGCACAAGCACGGCTGTAATACACCGGGGACTGGCCATAAACCTATCACTTACGCGTACAGTGATTTGGTCTAAAGCCACGATGATTAGTTGGAACGGGGCCTGTTGACTTACACGTTCCACGGAGCCGTACATAGATATGTGGTAGATTGTGTATGCAAGTGTTAAACATGATACGTTCGTAGTTCATACGTAGTTTAATGTAAACAGAAACCTACGGCTGTGTAAACCATGTCCGACCAGCCTTGAGGGCAACACCCACACCCACACCCACACTGGCCCCCCCATTAGCTTTGCTTAGCCAAATTAACAGCCAACGTGTGCTGGATGAAGGCAGCTGGCTGTGGCAGTGACTGGCTACCTTTCCAGGCGGTTATTTGCTTAGCCAAACTGCCCAGCAACAACTACGCTAAATAATTCACAGCTGAAGGCCCTTATCAAGAGTTCACTCCAATTCAACCCAAATAAAAATAGTAGGCTTATTCATATACAAAAGCCCGTATGTGTTGTTGTTGTTTTTGGGGGGTATGTGCTTTAGGAAAACCTTCAAACGTAACCGCAAATATAGCTAAGAGTTAATGATTTTTGTGCAACGGCCATTTTTGTAATTATTTTCAACAATTTTAATTAAAGTTTATTTGAAATGCTGCAATTTTATAGCAAAGAAGAAGAGACCGCCATTAGAGTGATAATATTCTACTTAATTTGATTCAAAGATTAATTAGCTACAGAAATTGTTGAACAATTATGTCCCAATCGGCGGAACTATGGATTTGATTTGAAATTATAATCTAGATAATCATTATAATACTTGCCACCCGTTAAATTTTTTACGAAAATAGAATAACCATCATGTGGAAGCTTACATATGAGGAAATTCTTATAATTTTATAGTTGAAGTGCAAGTAAGCAGAAAAGTTTATAAAATATAGTAAAGAATCATGAAGTTACTTTTAAATCTTAACCAAAACAAACTTAAGTGTATTCAAATAAACCTAAACGTGGATCATCGCAACAAAATTGATGAACAACCCCTATAAAACTGTGAGAAATTCTTTGTATTACGTAGACGAAATATATTTTGCACCGTTTTGGCAGGGATCATTTTTTGCTTTACGTGGACAAAATTACAATTGATGATTGATTTGCAATGATTTGTCTTTTTTTTTTAATTATTTACCAACAAGTAGTACCGACGCATCAAAATTTATGATTTTAATGCCTAACACAAGAAATGTTCTGGCCCAATCAATAAGTTGAAAAATCGCAAGCGGGCTGCCCAGACTTACGATCCGTGACCAAGGTAAAATGAAGAATTATGCAGAATAACTCAGTACAAAATTTCTGTTCGGCTAAATAAATTGCGATTCATTCAAAAGCAAGAAAATTGGATGCCGTAGTTGAAAGAAGCTAGAGATGTTTTTTTTTTATTTCAGAATTTTTGCAAAAGATTGTGGTTGGAGATGAAAAAAAATGATACACTTCGATGACACCAAGAAACACTTCTTTGCTAAGATTGGTGAAACTGCTGCATCATTGTCTACATCAAATTTTTTCATGTGCCCGCACCAGAGGAGTGTGTTCTACTACGACCTGTAAAAACTACTAGAAACCACTACACTCGCCGTATTCTCCAGAACTTGCTTCTTCTGGCTACAGGCTTTTTGGACGAATGCAAATGAATTTTGGTTGGGCCTCGATAGTCGCTTCTAAATACGAAGATCGGTGGATCGATTTCGATTTCGACTTGCCCAGCATTCGCATACTAAAAAATAGTGAATCTTTACTCATTAGAGAGTAGTCTCTGTTCTCTTTGAACGTATATTAAAAGATATATCTCCATGTTGCGCCTTTGGAGCAATGAACGCAAAGTCAAGGGGAATAAATTTATTTATTTAAATGGATTCGCAAGTTTTGAATCATAAAAAACACATATATGAATTTATACTAGAGCGGAACCATATTTTTTTTTTGGATCATAATAATAATATTATTATTATAGATGATACACTTTTTTCTTTTTCAACACAAAAAAGCGCAATTTATTTTGCACTTCAATAGGCACTTATTTTAGAAATATAAAAAATAATGTGTCAGCAAGCAAATCAAGTAGATTTCTAGAACTAGGAAAGATAATTTTTATTAAATTTTAAGAACAGACTGACAGAGTAAGTAACAAACAATCAATCAATCATGTTTAAAAAAAAAAAATCTCAAAAATCAAAATTGTTTATAATTTTATGCTCTAATTGCTTTGTTGAACTACTTTCACGGTGATACACAATTTGAGGCAAATATGCAAGTCTATTCTGTTCCTACTAGAAGATAAATTAAAATTGTTTGCTTTATGCATAAAATGTGTTACTAACACTAAGCTTTAATATAAGATAAAAACTATTTGGACGAGTATCCTGTTTCAATTCACATAAAATATATACAAATATATTTCAACACTTCGAATCGCTGCTAATCAGAGGTGAAGATTGCTTGCAAATTATCCATAATCACCAAAAATACCCAACAATTTCTTTAGTTCTGTACGGTTTTTGGCTTTTACCAATTTATTTGGTTTACTTTCGGTTTGTGAAGTAGGCCACATTTGGTACGCTCGAGTTGCTTTGCAAATATTTGACTTGTAAGTAAATACATATGCAAATTTGATAGGAAAATGCAATTTTCCCAAAATGGCAAAAGATAATGGAAAAGTGCTGGTGTCTGTAGCTGAGAACCTGGGAACTGCTGCAGTTTTCAGTTTTTAGCTTATATTCGTAGATGATATATTGTTGAGCACATTCAACCTGCTCTGTTGCAGTTGAAAGTATTTCTGCTGGAATTTTATCAAGATGATGCAGGCTTTGCTTGTTCTTTATTGCCATCATCTCATATGCTGTATACCTGCGTTTTGCTCCGACGATTTGTTGAGACTTACTTTTTTTATATCCTTTGATAAAACTTGATTATTATTTTTTTTTGTAAATTTTTGCTTGCCATGAGTGGCTGTGAATGCATGAGAATGTGAATCTTTTGTATATTTATTCTTAGTTATCTCTACAATTTAGTACTTGTGCTCGCTTACCCTTCCTCAGTTGCACCGTCGGCTGGCATCTGCACCACCATTGCCAGTCACCAGACCAGGACCGAGTTCGGTAACATTGTCTGCCTCATGGCCGTGACTCGCCTGACTTGTACTCATCGTCTCCACCATGCTTATGCCAGTGGTATTGTCGGAGCTAACAAATGGCGTCTCACTGAAGCGAACTTCCACTGTCTGCTCATCGCCAGAATCAATGTAATCGCAGTCGTCATCGTTGCGACGTCGCACACATCGCAAGTCCCGATCATTGAGCAGAATATCGACTTGCTGTTGGGACTGTGACTGCCGCGAGTGTACTAGGGCTGCATTGATGCCACGTCCGCTTAGAATGGGTGAGACGGCACCGGTGCCATTGCCATAGGTGGGCTCTCGCGGTATAATCAGTAGTTTCTCCTTGGGTAGACAAGTTTCCTGCGTAATGCCATTTTCGTCCTGATCGTCTGCATCAAGGCTGCAGCCGATGCCGCCTTCGCCGTTGCCATGATGCAGCCGCGGTCCGCAAGTGTTGCGATCTGAGCGGTTGTAACCACGCGTTATATTAATGATATTATTATTGGAGGGATTAAAGCATGGCAATACATGCTTAAACTCCTTGCGAAAATTCTCGTTAAGCCAAGCATAAAGAAACGGATTATAGCAGGTTGAGGACATGGCAATGGAGTGGGCCACGAAGAAAAACAGTATATAGAAGCGTCCTTCATTGGACTTCACATAGAAGTCATCGATAATGTTGACCACATTTATAGGCAACCAGGAAAGTCCAAAGACAGCCACCATGGCAATAAGCATGCGATTTGTACGCTTCTTGCGATCCCTGTCAGCCTCCTCTCGACGTGACGACTTTGAACCGGGTTTAGCTCGAGCACGTGCATTCAACTTAACCGAAATCCATACGTAACAAATGGAAATGATGAAAAATGGCAAAACAAATTGCAGCATGGTGGTGATGGCCCCAAACACCTTGCGGTACTGTTCCGAAGGCCAATTCTCCTCACAGTAGGAACGTGTGGCGGCCAACTCAGGTGGTAGCGTGACGCCAGCGGTCATCACCTGCATGTAAGCCTGCGCCGCCGATGTGGCATCAGGTGCATCAATAAAAGTGGATTCATAAGTATTATTGCTAGCAGCCGTATCATTACCACCTGTAGCCAAAGATAATTGCGTTCTGTTTTCCACTTCCGTAACGACCTTTACATACATTCCATATGGCAGAGTTGCCAACAGCGCTATTACCCATATGCTCACAATAATGCCAATGCAGGTGGAGAGCTTCATGCGCGGATGAAAGGGATAGATTATAACAAAGTACCGATCAATTGCTATGGACGTCAGAGTCAGCGTAGAGATGTAAATGCTGCAGCCTTGTGCGAAGGAGACCAGATGGCACAGCGTGCGTCCAAAAGCCCAACGACCCATGAAAGTGTAGAGTGGCGTAAAGGGCACAGCCAGCACACAGAGCAGTATGTCCGAGAGCGCCAGGTTGGTAATGAATATATTGGTAACCGTTTGCATTGCGCGATTCCGGAGCACCACATAGCAAACCAGCACATTGCCAAAGACACCCAGCACAAAGACGGTGGCATAGAGTATGCAGAAGAATATTTGCACAAACTCATTGTTGATAATCTTGTCGGCGTCACCCTCGAAAAGGCTGGAATAGCCGCTGGCTGATGTCGATGTAGAGGTTGTTAGCGTTGTTCCTGCGTTGTCCATAAGTCCAGCTGTTCCGGCTATTGTTGTGGCGCTTGGCATTGTAGTTGTTGCTGTTGTTGTTGATGCGGTTGCATTCCTATTCCAATTGCCGTAAATGTTTGGGACTACACCCGGCAGCTGCGTAGTTACGTTCGAAAGCCAAATGTTTATGTCCGTTACATTCGACATTGTCGTTGTAGTCTCTTAATAATTGATGATGAGTCCACTGATGGTTCTGCCAGCTTCTGCTCAGTTCATTGTAACCAAACCGGGCTGCACTAATGCCAAAACTTGTTTATGTTTATATGAAAACTTTTACTTAATGTCTGGCTCATTGTTAATTGCGTAACCACCAGTCCGTGCTCTGTTATCCCGTAAATCGTGTTTCCACTCCTGTTTGTTTCGTTTTAACTTATTTCGGTGCTGCTCGCCCGGACTGCAAGAAGAGAAAAAAATCCAGAGATAAGTAAAATTTGCGGAAAACTTTACCCTGCAAATGGATTTTTATGTAAAATTTAAAAGTTACTTAGAATGACTTTTCTTGGCTAAATGCTGTGCTCGCTGCTCTTACAATTGTTCCACCAAAGGGATTAAGTTGTTGTCAGCGTTTGTTTGAATTAAACTTATTTCGCCCACACCTCGCTCCCTGGTACTAAAAGACTTACAAGACAAACTGTGCATATTTGGAACACACTAGAGATGGGCAAGTGAACAGAGAAGCTTGAAGAAAAGTAAATAGATGTACTAACTTATTGTATTGGGCTACAGTTCCATCAAAAATCGGTATGTTCTACTTTGTGTAGGGTTATAAATTTAGAATTGTCGCAGTCTCTACGTTGATAAAGTTGAGAAGTTTGCGATATATATTTGATGGTGGCCATGATAAATAAGGATTTGTATTGCCCTTGACTGTGCTATTATCGCTCCCGACGCGCAGAAGTACCTACAGTTTATAGCCTAGAGATTCACTTCGGCAAATTGCGTCTATTTGCTAGATCACTAAGTAGTTTCGCATTATACCGCTCTTCTTACGTCTATTACCAAGATGATGACAAGGATAATGAATCACCGCAATGACAACGACAATTGAAATTATTGGAAAAAATCGCTCGAGCGAGAACGTGGAATAATTTTAAAAAAAGATGACATGATTTTTTAAAAGTAAAGCGGCGTCCCACTACAATAAGTGCTTCTGGCTTTATTTATCAAACTCATTTTAATGCCTTGATGTTCGAAGCGATACTCTTAAGCCATACAATGGCTAAAATGAAGTTTTACGATAGGCATTGTACTACAGACATTGTACTTCAAAGACTTGCTAAAAAATTGTGAATTTTTCACCATATATTTATGGTAATATGGACGCGTCAAATACATTTAGTTTCGTCTAAAATTTAACCAGATATACAATCGAACGGCTTTATAAAACTATTACTTTTTTATCATCATTTATTATCATTTTTAATTTCTTCCATTTCTTGCGAGCTCATTTCTGATTCAATGATTCATTCAATTCTTTTTTAAAGATTATGCAGTATCGTACGGCTTCTTTTGGATCAAAATGAAAAACTTGGCTAAAATGGTGGTACCGTATTCGAAAATTCCAGCCAATATATTAAAAAGCATATAAAAATATGTCCAGCGACTACTCGCAATGCAGTGCATTCTCTTGAAACACTAAATTATGTCGATTGTTTTATGAATTTAAATAATGAAAGTAGCCCGGCACTTTAAAACTCACCCTTTATATTTAAGCTTTTGGAGCTATTATCACTAAAAATTGCAAATTTCAGGCCGTGAGATTTGTTTCTCAAATCAACAGAGTTTTCTATTGACACTTCGTGTGGAAATAATTTTTCGCACATTTATATTGTTATCCGTTTTGATGCCAAAATTAAATAAAACAAAATAGATTTGCTTTTATTATTTATGCAAGTCACGTGAATATTAAAAAATTCCGATTTTATAAAGTTGTTTTAGCTAAGCAAGTCACGTCAGATTATGCGCACTTCCTCTGGTAAGTGCAAGTATTTGCCAAAATCACGCTCCCAATCTCATCTCGTGTGCTCATCTCTAGTTTGCACTTATGGTGTCTGTTATTGCACGACAAAATCGTGTTATTAAAAAGAATGTCACTTGGAGTCGACGCTGTCCTGGCGTTGTACAGCTAGCTACTACATAAGATTGAATTCACTGCGTGCGGGTTGGAATTCGTGCAACATATCTTCAAGAATTTAATTTGAATTGTGGCGTGGACAGTCGCTGTGCTGGCGCAGCAAGGAGCATAAAATGAAGAACACTTTACAACAAAACGATAGCCACGAAATCGGCGAAGGACGCTGCTTCTGGGCAGCTTTATTCTACAAAAGTTAACAGGTAGCAGTTATCGTTTTGGCATTTCGTATTAATTTTGCATTATTGCCAAGAAATTCGATTAAATGTGTGCAGCTTTTGGTCAAATGAAATGAAGTTGTAATAAGCTCAAAAAATGTGCGTCCTTCAACTGTCAAGCAACAACGAGCATTGATAGGAAACTTGTTGTAGGTGTAGAGTGCATAAAAGCCCTTCGGATATGAAACGGTTTGGTTTGGTTGTGCAACGTGTATGTGGGAGGTTTCTTGGTTACAAGTAATGTAACTTAAATTGCAGCACTCGAATCTGCACAACTACTCAATGTAATTACAAAATCAATGAAACAAGTGCATCAGACTAATACAGGCATTTGGAAAAGCAGCTTTCGAAAGCACTCGTCGCTCGATAGCCCGAGGTGGTCGTTATGTACAATAGATTTAAAGTGTGAGTAACAAGTCAGCATGATGTTGCAGTATTTTCATTGAGTTTACAGATTAAATCCGAAAACAAAACATCGCCTTAGGGTTGCCAAGAATAAAGTAGAAAAACCAAACGAAACGAAACAATGCCAAATACTTGGTAGCCCCGAGCACATACCAAACAAATTCCAAGCGAAAAATTAATTTAGTTAAGCGTAGACGGACGGCTTAAGGGGGCACAGAGCAGAGTAGAGAATGTACAAACTGCGACAGCCGGAAATTGTATAAAAAATGGCAGTTAACAAATTTTATTAACTCATTTTGCCGAACAACGAACAGTTAACAGCCAACAGCCGCAATAACAAAACGTGCCAACCACTTAAGTAATAAACTTTATCAGAATCATTATCAGCACAAGGCATCCATCCAATATGGGATGACGCCAGCGACGTTCTATTACGCGCCCGCAGTCATTCCATTCAGCCTTTGTTGTCCTTTGTTGCTTCACATTGTGATAATACATTAGCTTAATACCAATCGCCAAAAAGCCAGCAGAATATGGAACAGTGGCAACTCGTGGTAATTTTAAATTTGTTGCATTTGTCATACTTTGAAAAATGATTTATCTTGAAAGAAATCGGAGTGGCTGCCAAAGGAAGTAGCAATCAGTACAGGCAGTTGACACGTTTTAAAGAGACTTTTCATCTTTACACTAAGCTCAGCCTGCACCAGCAGCGTATTATCTCTTAGGGATTTTAAGCGGAGATAATGATATTAAGTAGGACTAAAAATGTGTCAAGGAAAACAAGCAGGAGACAGATCTGCGGAATTGTTGTAAACATATTTGCATTACTCATACGCTGCGTGCGCCATTGCTGTCTATCTGCGTGTCCTTCTCGCTGTTTGTCTGTCTGTCTGTCTGTCTGTCATTCTGATTAACTGTTTATCTATTCTGTGTTGTTTTTCATTCTTCATTCTTTTCTTGTTTACATTTGCCTGTTGAGTGTCTAATGAACTGATGAAGTAAAGTGATGGACTGCTCCATGGATGATTGGACTGATGGATTGTCGGTGGCGACGCTTATCTAGTTGCTGCAACAAGTCAATATTTATTTCGTTTTAATTTCTCTCTCTCTCTCTCTCTCCCTCTCTCTCTTGCTTTTGTTTAGAAACATTTTGCATTCAAATTTAACAAGTGATTTCTGTTAAGACAAACACACTACAAGTCTTCTTCAGTCTCGACTTTCCCTACTCTTCTACTTTTGCTCATCTATTAACTTGCATATTTCATTAACTAATGCTGCCAACATCTTCTTGGCCGCTGCTCAACTTGCTGATGATTTCTTAAGTTGGTTCTCATTAACAAAGCTATTTTTAAGATAATCAATTACAAACTTTTCCTACTCTTAAGCACATTTTCAAAAAGTTTCAATGCTTTTCGTTAGCATTAAAGACAGCCAACCATCATCCGTCTTCTGGCAAGCTGCTGGCTAACTTTGAAGCTTAAGTTAACAACGTTTTGATTTCGACCGTATCTTTAATGCCATGACTACAGAAAATACGAACATATGTGATATTATATCATATCAAATCAAAATCCTTGCCATTTTTCAAAAGGTGGTAATTGAGTAGAGAGTCAGAACAACTACTTACAATGCCAACAATGAACTTTCATATTATATAACAATATTTTCGCAGTTGGCGTGCTGCATTCACATATTAGAATATTCTTCCTCAAACATTGGAATGTTCAGCGCCAAAACTCCAATATCCAATAAGTCCTGCTTGATTTTTTGTACTCTACGCAAGAAATCGCAGACCACGCAAAAAGCTGTGCTGCAGCGGTAGGCATGCTGGATTCCCATATCAAAACCCACTGTTTCGAACCAAATTTCCATACAATATCGGGCCTTTTTACATGTTTTTACTCTGTTCACTGCACTTTCCAAATACTTCTTAACGAAATTTTTTTGCAATCCATTCCCACAAACCTTTAACCAAGATTAGGTCACAACTTACAAATTGATGACGCTGTCTTCAAGCCCTTAGCTTGAAATCGCATTACCCGATTAATAAGTTAAATTAATAGGATTATTTGGAAACACTAAGAGACTTCGGCGTTCTTTAGTTGGCTAAGAAATCTTGGGAGATATGCCATATATAACCAATGTAAGAATAATGTAAGTATTTTATGTAAAATTGGTAGTCTAACTTTTACCACCACTGGGATATATTCTTTTATTCACATAGAAAGACTGAAGGTCATGAGTAAAGCGAATGCCTTTGCCATCCCGATTAAGCAGTTTTCCGTCTTTTTTATTAGGTCTTACATACAGTTCCGTTCTGCGCAAGCGAACCACACGTTACATGGTATAGAAAATTCTCATTGAAGTAAAATAAATGAGAAATCCAAGTTCAATCAAGAATTACTAAATCCTGATACGAAGAAAACAACCGAAGTTTTAATCTGCAAATAATATGATAATAAATTAATCACTTTAGGATTTTATATTTTTGTAAATTATATTTTTGGATAACTATGATATCTTAAGATATCATCGTAAGATATATCATCTTATCTAGATTTATTCTGTTTTCGCAACATTTGAGCGCATAACACTAAAAAAAAAATTATATCAAAAATTTTCAGTCCAACACCAAACATAATGCTTCGGTAAAAACAGGCTGCTGTTGTCATTTAGGTGAATTCTTAAAAATTTATTTCGTGCAAGAGATCAGGGATGTATCATGTATTACCTTTACTTGTGAAACCATTCAGAAAAATGTGAAAAAAAATGTCTAACTCCGCTAGTTACGCAATGTAACATCCCACCTTCCTTATCTCCATAGATGTGACAAGTGTAGCGATCTTTTGTACATTATTCAAGGTACTCTCTGTGGCCATCCCCCTGATTTATCTTTTTTTTTATCCACGACCACAAGGCTAACAGACTTACTAAACGCATTGCTCCGATTTTCAACAGAGTGTGATTGAGTGGATAAGGTTGAGTGCCAACACCTTGTTACGGATTATTCTTTGGAGATGCTAAGTCAGATGAATCGAGTCGCAGCGAATGCAAGATTACATAGATACTTGCTATGTTAATGGAGGCAGACTAAAAGCTTCGCCGAGAGCTCTTCAGAGAAATCGAACCTTCGTATCATCAGTAAGTGAATTTTCGAATTTCAGAGAATCATGATTAGTTATTTAACTTTCTACTTTTCTCTTTACTTTCACAGTTCACAGGAAACTTGAGTAATTGAAAATATAAAATTAGCCATCAAATTTAAAAAACTATATAAATCCACTCAAGATATATTTTTTTAAAATTGTATGACGTTGGTTAAACGCATAAAGTTTTCCAAAGAAAAGTGTTTATTATTCATATGCTACGCCTTCTACACTCACATATTCGTGCATATTCAATATTTACTGAAATTACGTTCTATACGCTGATCACAAATATTTAATGAAGCATTTTTTCGAAAAATTCCCTGGCAACCACTTAAAATTTACTAAATTGGCACTAACCACAAAAATCTACCATTTGGGGCCACAGTGCCACAAATCAAGCAACATCAATAACCCAAACCATCATTGACGTCGTCGACGTCGTCGTCGTCAACATCGTCCTCGTCAAGTGAGGCGGCAACCAACCACTTTGCGGATTGTTGAAATGAAATAATTCACAAATCTATATAAAATATACATATGGAACGTTTTTATACCAATTCATATACGTACGCAGATATATTATGTTTGCCTCAAAAAATGGCCCCGTAGTACAGAGTCCATACATTTCGGTTTGATTTATGGCACAATATCTAATTAGAAATTTATTATACGGAATATGATTATGAGCTTGTTTTGTGCTAGATGTAAGCAATCCCAAGTGCAGTCCCGCGGCACAAAGTCACTCAAGCAAGTCAATTTAACCTTGTGTTGGATATCTCTTAACCCATTAGGCGCACAATTTGCGACGTCTCGAGACGATTGACGGCAAGTGCCAGCACATCACACATACATACGCAGTTAGTGCTGCGCTTATTTGTGCTACGATTTATGGAACTGTCATAGACCACATTATGCCTGCCACATATGCAAATCACTAAATACATGTCCGGGGATAAGTACAGTCACACAACAAGGCGAACTCAAACAGTTTTCCCAGTTGCCCAGCATATGCGAGAAATGGCAAGCGAAAGCACTGAATTTGCTTTGACATGCCAAAGCTTTGGAGGGCTTGAGCTGGGCGTGGGTCTGGCTGGGCATGCATGGATTCTTGCATTCATGTGATAAATATCGTGGCGACTGTCGTGGGTTGCGGTTAGCCCATTATGGTTGATAAGCGCGCTGTTGGACGCACATACAAATAAAGATAACAAAAATCAAACTAAATGGCTAAAATTGGCAAACACCGACAGATAAATAAATATAAAGTTGAAGCAATGGAGACGTACGCAGAGGGGGAGAGCAAGACTTACCAGCTAGTTGTCGATATTTTTATCGAAATAACAAACAACAAGCAACAACAAAAGAGCCAAATAATCGCATATAAAAATCGCAGTTAAACATTATTAACACAATTTTGTGTTTGTGAGTGTTTATGGGCCTGTGGTCGGTTGTCGGTGGCCTGAATAAGATTGTTTTAACATGAATTCAAGTCAAGGGCATGCCGCCAAAGGACCCTCCAAACCAGAAGCGGAACACAAACGAAAACACCATCAAAAAATAACAACAAGTCCTTGCGAATATCCTCAACAAAGCCAATTTGCTGTTGTACAAGTGTGTGTGCGTGCGTGTGGTCCTGGCCATTCAAAAATTAAAAGGTTTTCTTTAGGCACTTAAAATGCTTTTAAGGCCATCCCATTGTGACGAACAGAAATATTTGTTTTCCAAAAGACGCGCATTAGATATTAAATAAAGTAATTTGGTTAAATGGCAGCAATAAAATTCATCAAGTGGCTGGCTCTTTTTAAATGTTTAATAAACATTAATAACTATTTATGTTTATAAATTTCCAATTAAGTTTATAATAAATTATAAAATTAATTTCCAGCAATTGTTCGCAGGCTTCCTTCCTCAGCATCAATATTTAGCAAGCTGACAAATTATTTAATTTTTCATTAGGTGAGCAGAATTAAGTATCATCATATTTTGGGATTTGAAACTTGTTAAAAATTGCAAATTGCGAAAATTTAGGTTTTTTATTATATGAAGTTTCACTTTTGGACATTAATCTTTCAATTTATATACATATATATATATAAGTATTCAAATTTCATTTTGATTGTATTTGTAAATACATGCTGAAAATACTTTATGGGAATAAAAACGCTTTGTTTAAAAATTTCTTCGTTTTTCATGCAAAATATCATCTCTGGAAATCAAGCCACACATCGAACAGGCCTTTCCTTTTGCCGATTTGTCGATACTTTTAGGCATTGCTCGTTTGTGGGACAACCTATAATCAAGTAGCACTGGACAGGCCCTATGTGGTGTCAAGAATCAGCGATAGGCAACCACAAATACTGCAATGGGTGTGCATTAGGGTCTGGCAGTATTACGCTATTGTGAATGGCGAGCGCTAGCGTATGAGGCAGCCAAACTATTCTTAACACAGGAATTAAGGACCAAGTGAGAGTTTATTAGATATTCAAAACTTGTAGACCATTTTCTGGGTATTGCTTTATTAAGACTTTTGTCTATAGCGACGATAAATTCTTGCAATATGTTGGAAGGATTATTTGAAAATTTCATCCAGCGCAGTCGTGGGGCAGCATTCAACTTAAATTATTGTTAAACTTTAACCGATGCCTGAGGCGCATTGTTGAAGTGTTCTGGCCCAGAACTATATCTAATGCGAAGTTATGAGAAATTACGAGCAGAAAATATAGATGGATCGGATACACTTTCACGAGCTCTTGAATGGAACCCCATTGTCAATCGTCGCAGAGGGCGGCTGAAGACTACTTGGAGGCGGACAGTGCTCAACGAAACTTCCAAATCGTTTAACAAATTAAGAGTCTTAGCTAACAATAGGGAAAGCTGGAAACTATTTTTAAATTACTGAGTTCTTAATAATTTACTATCAGAGAGAGCATGTCAATAATAAATAAAATAAATAAGTTGTTAAACATAAATTTACATCGATTGTTCTATTGACTTAAAGTAATTTCTAATTTGAAGATTATTTTTTCAAAACCTAATTAGCAAATGTTAAAAAAAAAATCACCCCTTTGTAGGTAAATATAAAAATATTAATACAATTTTAGATGTTTAAAGCTAAAGTTGTATCATATAATTAATTCCATTAAAGGCTTCATAACAAAAATAAAGTTGAAATAAAACAAAATAACAAAAAAAAATATTTTTATTCTCATTAACTGAGCTGTCATCGTTCCAATGGCGGAAGATGGACTTATCTCTCTAATAATAGCTTTCCGAATGACGGTGTTTTTAAAAAAAAGATTTTTACTTTCATACTATTATTTTTTATAGCTATGCCAGTGCGAGGCAAATGCATCAGTGCTGTATGATGGAATGGAACCACCAATCTTTGGTCTTAGAGGCTACTTCGCTTTCAGCACGCTATCGAGCCCGACAAAAAATGAAGTTAATCTTTCCAATTACAGAACTTATTGCACTTCTATTTGTTATCGCTGTGTGTTCCTCAAAAAATAAGCTCAGGAATTACCTTCATAAGGTCAACCTAATAATAATAACATACAATTCTTAAAATATTAAGTCATTCTTAAAACTTGCATAATTTTTTCAATGTTTGTTTTTATTTAAAAAAAAAATCCATTATAGTTCTTTTAAATTTAATAAATCACTTAAAGCTAATTTAAAACCTGCAAAAAAACACACAAGTACATTAGATTAAAATCGTCAAGGACATTAAGTTTACAGTTCTCGGCCATATGACATGTTTGCAATTTGAGGACTTGCTTCGTGGTCCGTTGTGTAACCATCTGACAAGCGCGCGTCCCTTTAGTGTCCTTTGGATTGTTTGATTGTGGACAATAGTTTAAGTGTGATTGTGTGTAAAAGTCCTTTAAGCCGTTAGGATTATGGTTTTATTTTCACTTGAACTCGTACAAGTGTCATAGTAATTGGCAGCCGACTGAGACTAGTCGAAGTTTAGCAGGGAATGTCCTTTGTAGACATTTGTGGCCGTTTGTGGTCGTTTCTGAATTTTGGCTGCTCGCTTGCCAAAAACCTTTAAGTAAGCATAAATATTTACATATATATTATTTATAACAAAGACAAGACCCCTCTGCCAGGTGTCATGGAATTGTGCTTGTCTCTTGTTTATGCGGCCGTCGGATTACATAAGCTACCCAAAAGTTCGAATCGTCGTTAGAGCCAAGCCATCCGCCCCAAAGAAATCAATGAATTTTATTACGAAAATTTCCAAATGCGTTGCCGACTTTGGTGCGCATGCTGGAGAAGCAAGTTTAGTTTTTCTTTTATTGACCCAACATGTAGTTGTTGGTTGTCAGCTGTCACAGCTCGATAAAGTCGTCGTAGTTCTAGGAATGCATACTGCCGATGCCGGTTCAAGGGCCAGTGACCATAATTAATGGTCCATTTGGAGCAACAACGGCCAACTGCTGAGAAATGGTTGCAAGACTCCCAGGGACATGGAATTTTGCGGCCAAGCCCAAGACAATAGCTCAATAAATTTCCCATACAGATACGTATCACCACAAACATCTGTTAGGGAATGTTTTGCTTTTTGCACTTTAACTTTACCTTTATACTTTTGTCCCATCATGTCTATAGCTTCGGATTTGTCTTGGGGTCACTGGGTTGCACTTGAGCTGTGAAATCTCAAATAAATTTGTTTACCAAAGCTACCAAGTTTTCATACGGTTTTTCATTTATTATCCAGCACGCACACAAGCGCCACGACGCTAAAACCTACCAAAAACTGACGTTAAGTTGTCTCCATTGCTTCGTGGTATAGGACACCAGAGCTATGCTGCTCCAGCTGGGGAAAATTAATGAGCATCTAGCTTAAATGCAAGCAAAATGTTATAAATGGCATTTTAATCAACGCCAGAGAGTGCGGCACACAGTCGACAAACAAAATTAATTAAATGCTCACTCAAAGCGCCTGCTGCTCCTATATCCAGCCACAACCTTAAAGCTTTAACTATTCCCCCCATAGAGTGGGTGGCGCTGAAGGTGATGGTGGTTCACCCCATGCCACAACTACAACGGTTTTCCCCAAAGCCACAGACGCTGTGCTCATCAATTTTTGCATTTTAATGATATTTGAACCGCCGTGCGGCCGGAACAGCTCCACTCACCAAAATCGGGCGGCGGTTAGTGACGGCGCATCGAATAAAATTTTTACGTACGGACGAGTGCATTTTAGAAAAAAACGCGAGATAAAACAGAAAAAACCCGTAAAAGCGTTGCAAGCCCTGTGCTTTAGGGCAACAGAGATGATGGACAATCAACTGACACATTTTCCGCATACCAATGACTAGGGCCAGGATACGCTCTTGTGGATATTACGCTCTGGTCACGACCTGTCTTTCACTAAATTAAAAAGTAATTAATTTTTGGATAGATTAGAGACTCCTTTGAGTATGATGCACGCCACAGCTTATAAATTATTGAACAAAAAGCATGCAAGGAATAATATTCATAAAGCCCCCCTGCTCCATATGGAAGCCATGTGCACATATGTGCGCGTTCAGCGCCCATGTTCGTAAGGCCGTCTGAGTGTCTATCTATTTGGCAAATTGAAATCATCTGCCATATAGCCCAAAAGCATAGGTCGGATTGCACGACTTTGTGCTGCTTTCCATGTAGCCCAGGCAGTTGGTCTCTAGAGAAATTTCCTCGAAATCCTGTGCAGACTTCTTTTGCCATTGACCGTGCCGCCAATCGCAGGCACATGCCCAGTCTAGCGTTGGTATTGCTATGTTTGTTTTCTTTTTATTATTTAATAGTCATGTAAAATGGCAATCGTATGACTGGGCTGGTCCTCTGACAGTATTCCAACCAAACAGTACAGTGACTGGCTCACTGACTGACTGACTGACTGAAGGACTGTTCAACTGACTAACTGACTTGACTGTCAACAGCTACACAAACAACAAGCTATTTGATTACATCGAAGCAACAGTCATGAATGCCAAGCCAAGTTGTCCTTGAGACGACAAGCGTTTTATGTCCATGTTACCCAATCACAGTCACAGCATCCCCACAGAAACAGCCGCGACTCTGAATGTGCTTTTACTGGTTCACCTGCCAGGCACGCAGATTGGCAATAAAAATGTCACCTGTGACTTGTGTCTGTAAGAAATCAAATAAATTTCCAGCAGCTACTGTTTGCTTCATTTCAGTGCATGGCGACGCTGCCATCCCAGTACACCCAAAACACCCGTAGACCATCGTACATAATTTATGCAAAACTTAGCAACCAATTCCAGTCAACGCCAGCGGCAAACCCATTCGTTCCAAAGCATAACATGTATGTCAGAGCAGGCAATCCCATGTACGAAGTAGCATTTCCACGCAGTGACAGCTCGCCCCGGGCCCCATCATGCCGCTTAACTTTTAGTTTAACTTTAATCTTACCTAGTCGACCCACAATTTCAATTTTCTGTTTTTTTTCGCATTTAAGGAATTAAAATTCGAATGCATTTGGACTTTGGACAACTTAGCTGTCTTTGTCGAAATGCCAAAAATATTTACAGATTACGAAATACCACATCTGAGCATTTGGGGAAAAATTAACATATTTTGTTGCCACAAGGATAAGTAAGACATGACATGGCACTTAGATAGACCACTTAAGGGGTTAAATATGTATGAGCAATGAAAAATGAATAGGATTTATTGACTTACTTTTGAGATTAAAAAGGATGCTATCTACGCTACAATTTTGCAAATTTTTGTGCCGTATCGTAGTTGTATTCCTGATAGTGGTTGTATCAGCATGAGGACTGAATGAAGCAGATAAAACGAGATAATTCGCCGTGATTGTGCAGAAGCAAGACCAAAACGAATAAATTTGGTTCAATTTAGATATTGGACACTTCTGAATTATTGGAAATTCTTTGTATGCAAAATGTGAACTACTTATTGAAGTTTATTAAAAAATTGTTGCAGTTAAAGCTTAGGACGCAAACTCAGCTACTTATTTTCTTGACTGGACATTGTTTTAGGGATGCACAGGTGGCGCTAGTAACAGCGCTAGGTTTAGCGCCATCTAGTCAGACACAAGAACTATAGTTACTAAATCAACAGCTGCTTATTTAAATTGCAGGAAGTCTTAAAAATTTTAAAAATTAAGAGAAGTGCAAAAAAGAATCACTATTTGGCTATAATTATTTTGCAGTGAAAGACAAAAAAATCGATAAGTCAATTTTAAAAGATCTTTCTCTTTATTTTTATTCCCAGCAATGAACAGTGTGTGCAAATGCAGTCAAAGTTCAATTTATCGATATTTTTCTTGATTACTTTTGTTGAACTGCCCAGCTGTCAAATAGTTTTTGTTTACAAAAATAAGTGTTCAGAATAAACAAATTTTAAATTGATTTTTTAAAAAGTTATTCAAGTTGCTGAAGGTATATTTAATAACAAAATTATTTTTTTTTTTTTGCAAATAAAGGCCAAGAGGGACTACAGCTCTTGAAGAGATGTACGTAGGGGTCAACCTTAATTTAATAAGCGGATCAGCAAGTGCCATTTTTTTGTGGTTTAAGTTATACGTGCTTTTATTGTTTTCAGTAAATATTGTGTCCATTTCATGGTTATTTTTAAAGTTTTCTTAGAATTTCTTCATATAACGTCATCGATTTCTCTTTCTTGTCTTATCAGTGTTGCCTAATTGTAGCAAACTAGAGCTGCCAACCTACGTGATGCATTGAGGGCAACACTGTTTGCATTTTTGACTGACTACACTTGCCAAAGTGTTTGGTGTTTAATAATTCGCAACTCATTTTATATATAATTTGACTAGCAAAACTATGCTGTTTGTTTCACTTCGAATTCGACGAAATACTTCAGTTCCAAGTTCTCTTTCAACAGCTATTAATTTGATACCGTTTCTTGACTTAATGCGTCAATTTATTTATTTTGTTTGCTTAATTTTTATTTAAAGCCATAATTTGCTAGACTTTTTTAGCTTTATTATTGACACTAAACGAATCTAAGAATATTTAATTAATTGAAACGGTTCACACTTGAAGCAAATCAATAAGCCAAAGTTTTGCTTCCAACTTGCAACAAAGTGGGCACTTTGAAACTACATTAAGAATTAATTTTGGTAAACTTGGCGGAGCCAAACATGTGATTTCAAAACGAATGCAGTAGACTCTATTCACACTAGTTTTTTTTAATGAATCGCAGCTATAAAGTATAAAATTAAATACGAAGCAAAGTTTATTCCGTGACGAATAAACTATAAAATTAACTTAACTTAAACTTCAATATATATTTGAAAGTATCAAATTTTTCTTGAAATGAAACTACAGCAAAGTGTAGAAAATAAAGAAAATAAAACGTATAATGCAAGTAGAAACTAGATTATCCAAGCGATAGCGTCTCCTAATACAAATAAAAACTTATTTCATTGTGCAGTCACAGGACTGAGCGAGAATTGTTTTATAGCTCAAGTTTGATTACTCGAATTCTGGACGCCCATTTGTACAATCGTAAAACATATCGTTTGCTTTAATTTAATAGTCACCAATACAAAGTTATCAGATTGGCAATTGCTGGCACTCAACCTCGATGACAGATTAGGCCAATTAAAATCAATAGATACATACACAAACAGATAGAGCTACACCACATCGAGTAATGAGATACTTGTACTTTGGCATGCAAATAGCAAAGGCCAATACGCCCTACGCCTCTCAACATTATCGGCACCGAACATTTTGACTAAGCTGAAAAGCTTACAGTTCCAACTGTCTCGAAGAGCTCTATTAAAATTAGAATTTGCATTTTTAATTAAAGAACAGTGGTGGCAGTAGACGTACTTTTGGAACACTTAAAGAAATCCTTATTTTACCATAGGAGCAGGCTCTGTGCCAGTTCCCTATTTAACTTGTCGCCATTCGTTTGGATTAATGCACTTGGCTTTCAGTACCCGGGCTCTGGACTTTTTGTTTGCTTTGTCGCTAAACAAGAAAAAGTTTGTTTTTATTTCATGTTAGTGTTTTTTATTTGGGAACAACTTTAAGTCAGTTGTTCCAAGCAAATCAAATAAAACTTTTCTTTATGGGTTAGCCCAACAAAAGTTAGAACTGCTTACCTCTTTTTTTCTCTTCTTGTTGTATTTGTTCAATCCCAGGAATTCAATTTGCGCTAGCACACTTTAAGGACAGTCTAGAAGCCGAGTTTCAAAGCAATTTGTCCAGATCGAACTTATTACGAAATACTTTGGCTGCACTTGAACACACTTTTTATGCTCAACTTTGGCTCGAAACTTGGTAATTGAGTTTTCTAGTGGAGCGACTTTGAAGCGGCTCCGTTAAACGTTTACTTTGGATAATAAAATTATAAAAACCAGCAAATAGTTACATTTTATTTTTGGGTCCTTTGGCGTTCGCCACATACGACCGCAGAGAGTCTATGTGCAGAGTTGGTTACGACCACAGCACCACAACAACCGCAGTGTCAACAGTTTCAAGAACTCTCAAGCACGTTCCAACACTTGATTGCTCCCAACAGCGGCAGATAAAGATTGTTCAAGCAATCCGCCAAGCCAAAGCCAAGCATTCATACACACACACGCTTCTTTGGCCCTTTGCCCTGGAACTTGACAATGAAAACAAAAGTCGCGACAAACGGATAAAGCTCCACAAGCACACAAGCACAAATTAAGAAATCTCAATATTGTTCCAAAAGCCTAAGACAAAGCGCACATAACAAAATACACGCAAAACGCACGGTACAGATAAACCCGACCAACGCAGCGTATACGTAACGCGGCATGCGATCTTCGAGTACTTTTCTGTTCGAGCTTCTTACGCTTGACAAAGATGTTTTGTTTGCTCTCGTAAGCGACAACGCACTTTTGAATTTTGTTTGAATTGATTTTCGTTAGGTTCTCAGCTTGTCGCCTTGCCGCAATGTGCGTCCAACGCCCACGAAGTAACACAGGCAACTGATGCCAGCCAGTCGGGAGCAACAATGGCAACATCGCCGTGCATAGAATCGGTAGCAACTGCGACGCCGGCAACGACGCCATTCGTGCCTTGTCTTTCGTACAATTTGTCATACTGACTGCGAAGTTGGCGTAAGTCTTCATGAAGCACAGTGGGAACACTGCGATAACATTGGACAGGCGAAAATCATTTCATATGGAAAATTTTTACATTTCATTTTTATCACGCAAATGTATGCAACCACTTCGCATCATAGGATATTTGTAACTTTTGTAAGCTACAAAAACTCGTGTATATGACTTAATCGCAGATATATAAATAAATAAATTGACTATGGTCAAGAGCGGTAAAGGCGGAGCATGAAGATATTTCTATTATTACAGAGCCTACATGTTATACCGAATCCGAACGGCGGTATCTTTAACTAATAAAGATTTTCCTAGGTAAATAGCGTCTATTTATTTGGAAATTGAACTGCTAGGCAAATGCAATAGTCCTGCACCACCAGACTTCCCGTTTAGAAGCGAGAACGCTACCACTACGCCGCGGAAGCTCATAATCGTACATATATTACGATTTTATTATTGTTTTTTTTATAAGAAAGTACTATTTATTTATAGACCACGAATAAGTATACCTAAATAATAGATAACGTAATAATTATTTTAAACACTTATAAATACTTTTTATTTAAGTTTTTTTCAATGCAAAAATTCTTTCGATCCACTACATTGCACTGCAGTTTTCAAAAAAATTCGACCCAAAAGCGGCACTGCGAATTCTATCAGGGCTTCCTATTTTCGAATTTTGCGATTTGTAAAGGCTCGACCAATGCCAGATCAAGAAATCATGTGCAATAAGACCAACTTTCAATGCTTTTTAGTCAAAAATTACAATTTCTCGGTACCAATTACTCATACTCAATGAGTGATTCTGAAGCACATAGTATTCCTCTATTTTGATGTTTTCGTGGGATGTAAACATTGAAGACCCATCGGAACGACGATACACTTCGATGGTTTTACGATTGTCAAAAATCGATTTTAAACATTTAAATATTTGTGTTTTCTAAATGTAGAGGAGCCTACTAAACAGAACATTTTTATTTTATTTTTTTTTGCGATTTGGTACAACGAATAACGTTGACAACAATCAATTTTAAACAAATTTGCAAAACGTTTGAGGTCTGAGGTATTTCGATAATTATCATACACCAACCAGTCTTATCGACTGCGGAACAATGTACCAACAGTATAAAAATAAATAAATTTGTTTTATTTCTTTAAATTCAGGTCACTTTTTTTTTATTAGGTTTTCTATTATTCTCTTTCTCTTAATACCACGCCTCTTTTTTTTTCGAAATAACTTTGCAAATTTTAATTGCTGACACCACAACTAGCAATAAGAAACAAATAATTTAAAATTCTTTTACAAAAATATAGTGAAAATATATTTCTAAAATTTAAGGTATTACAAAAGGAAACAAATAATTTAATATTCTTTTATATACAAAATTATTTGTTTCCTAACCTAATACCTTCAATTTTACAAATAAGTTTTCACTATATTTTTGTAACTTGAAAGTACTAAAATATATGATCTTTGAAGAGAATATACATATGCTGCAGAATATTTCGTAGCTTTATTTAGCTGGAATGGTCTGATCTAGATCATTTAAATAAATTGTACGAAAAAGAAAAACTATTTATTTTAAAGGTTATTGTCATACAATCACGAAGTAATTCTTTTCTTTCCAAAAAGTTAAATACAATTTTTTAGATAATAAAGCATAGTTCGCGATGCAAACTTCACATTATGTCATTTTCAGAAGATTCTTTCACAGTTGTACCAATGTTTTCTATATTTCAAAGCAGATCACTACATGCTGATCCAAATTCTTAATTAAAAAAAATTAAGTATTCACTTCCATAATGAAAGTTATATTGTGGAAGCCACTATTAGGAAATTTCAACAATGCGGAACTTTCTTGAACAAAAGTATGATAAGAATAAGTACATTCATGTAAATCACAATCAATCTCTAAACGATTCTAAGGTGAATTCAAACTTGCTCAATTTCATTAAAAGAACCAATTTAATTTTAATCTTATATGATTTACATGGGTTTAAATATATTTTTTCCGCATTTCGGCTGCTCTACTCCTAATCTGTCCACCAAAAACACTTTGGTTGCCAACAATTCTTATCGTAATTTTAGCGATGCTGCCAACTCTTTTTTATATGGTAAGCAAACTGTCATTACATTTTTTTTTTCTTAAATTAAGATACAATTAAAGTCAACAAATAATGGTTATAGCTCAATATCTACAGATTTGCTTGAAAAAGTAACTAATTTCGTACCACTGTTCGTACGAGACTACGCCAACAACAGGTTACCGAAAGTTTGTGAACGTTGTTGGAAGTGGGTTGACATGGAGGGGGCATTGGATGCTCGGTTGCTCATTGTTAACTAGGCAACAACGTTAGCCGAGTTCCTTAAATATTGTCAACGGTTGCCGCGGTTGAAGTTGTTGGCATCACACGATGCATTCTGTCACGGCTCGAGAAGCTCGGATTTGGTTGCAACAAAAACATCGCAATTTGAGTGAAGTATTTGAGTTACTTTTATTGAGTTATTTGCATTGTGAGTGAATTACTACGCAATGGGCTTTAGCAACGTTTTTGGTAAAAACACAAATTTGGCAATACTCGAAAGTAAGGGGCCAAAAAACAGTGAGTGCAGATTGGTAAAAGTAAATAGCCAAATGCACTTAAGAGGAGCAACTTGTGCTAAATTCTTAACTCTCGCTTCGTTCGCTTAATAAAATTAAATTGATGAATGATTCTTGGTAGCTTCCTTTGAAAGATCCCTTCAAGTAATGAACCAAAAATAGTTAAATTTTATTTTCAAAATAAAAATGTGTCATGCGTATTTCGTTACCTGAAATTGTCTCCACTTTCGCAAAAAAAAAAATCAATTTATATTAAAATAAGTGTTTGGTATCGTGCATCCCGTCAGGACGCCATTGCGCCAGAGACTCCCACATATAAACAAGACATGTATGCATGTAGCTTCTTCCTCTTAGAGGAGTAGCTCATTATGCTTTCCTTTTATTCATGTGCCGTTTATCAGACAAGGCAGGCGCGCTTTTAATTTTTGTTATCTGCTTTACATTCCACAGGAAATCACAGGCCGCATTCCTTGCTGAATGGCAGTGGCATTGTGAAGTGTCAACCAACCAGTCAACTTGTACAGCTGCAGCAGCAGCAGCAATTTGTTTATTAAAGCAACCATCAGCATTGGCGTCGGAGACAGCGTCGGCGTCAGCATCAGCGCCATCGCCATCAACACCATCTAGCCGCATCAGCAGAGCAAATCAAGTCAAAAGCCTAACATCCCGCAGACACTGTTGGCACTTGACGTCTCTTAACATCTACTCCCGCTTCGTGCTGTTTCATTTAAAGCCAGCCAGCCATCTGCTTGAAAAAGTCGAGCAATACAAAAGCGATGCCATAGTCGCAGAATCATCTCCTTCAAAGCAGGCAGCCCACAGGAGCGATAGCGAGTATGCATGTAAAAAAAACCAGTGCGAAACCAAGACGCAACGCAATTCAAGCAGAAACCCAATCCCAAGCTCTTTACCCAAGTACGCAACTCTACGGCAGGTGGGCTTTATATTTTTTTTAGCACATGACAGGACACATTTTATGACACTGTGGCAGGCAGGGCAAAGTGAAATAGTTGCCGGTTACTGCCATTGCCAGTACCTAAGCTTCAGCCCGAACTGTCATTCATATGGTCATAAACAATGGAGAATTGTTGCCGCCACCTCAGCCTTAAAATTGTAACATATTCAAAATATTCGGGTTCTTTGCCTTTTGTTGCTGTTTTGTTTTTTTTTTTTTTTTTTGGAATATTTTAAAAACTCTGCTTGTGCATGTGTTTTTATTTACTTTAACATCATATCAGCCATGTATCTGGGAATCTCTGCATCCGCATCTGGCTGTGTATGTGTGTCTTCACATCATACGATGTGCCATATGAGCAGTCATGCTACCTAGTCAGTCAGTCGTCTGTTGACATTACTAAGTAAATCTGAATTGCGCATACGCCCCGTGTAGCAGCTGGCTGCTAGCTGCCTTCTTTCAAATTTCTCTTATTTTTTTTAAATTATAAAGTTAATTAAACATACATACTTTTGCGCAAATGAGCACATATATACTTTTTGTTAAAAAATTTAATTATCGTCCAGATAAAATTTTTTTTTTTAATATATATAAATTTTTTAACAAAGACGTATGCGTCATATGCTATTCCCTATGTCTATGGGATATGGTTCAGTTTTGTTAACCCATTATCCTGCATGGATACCACAGACATGGTATACCTCCAATTCTGCTGTGTGCTCTTGCTGCTGACAATTATTTTCTACTCGTGCTTTTCTCTACCTAATAAATTTCAACTTGGTTTGTTTTTCTTCATCTACATAATAAATACGTCTATAACAGTACATATTGCAAACTCACGTAAATAAGTATATGCATGGGCTTGTACCTAGTCGGTACAGTAAACACTCAGTTATGTGGAATTACAAATTTTTGTGAATACTGAAATGGCATGTCTGGTTGGCAGAGTATCAAAAGTTAAGCTAACCACATGGTATAATAACAAGGTAACGACAATTTAATACTCAGCATGTCAGTCAAAAGCGAAAGAAGTATAATAACGTGACATGTGAGTTTGAACGAGAAGTATTGAGTATATGTATTGTTAGAACTCTGTATTTCGGCTAAAAAAAACAAGTGCCGACTTTCGCAATTAATTTGCCAGCAAAAAAGTTTACCTTTTTTGTTATTTATACTTGGGAAACATTTTGCTATTTTTTGTGTTTTTAATGTGCGGCCTAGTTTTGCAGCAAGTTTTTGCTCGCTTTTTGTATTCTCCTTAAAGTTAAAGCAAAAATGTGCAAATACTGAAAAATGTTTGAAATGACAATTTGACGAAACTTTGTACAACCGAATTGTTTCGGGTTCAACAAAGAACAAATAAAGTATATGTTCGATTTTGCATTCATTATTGTACGTTTTTTTCGCTTTTTATATGCGTTTTAAACATTTTTTTTGAGGCCAAATCAAATTTAATTAAATTAAACTTTGCGAAAATTGCTGAGGCCCTCTGGTATATTCGAAACCACATTTTGCGCAAGCATTTTGGAATATATTTTTTGGCAAGATGCTTAATTTCAATTAAACTTACAATCTTGAAGAAATTGATTTTCATGTGGTCGTCATGGACGGGCGTGTGGCGCCTTAATCAAAAGCCTGACCTGAAGAATTTTCATATTGTTTAATTTTTTGCTTTTAGTAATTCAACACAATTCAACTGGGGTTACCTTGTGTCGGTTGATGGTAAATTTCTCAAAAAAACAAACACAAAAAGTGGTTGGAAAAGAACCTAAAGAAAGTAAGAAATCAATAAATACACGGTGCATATATTTAACGAGAAGATAATGCGTGTTAAAATGAAAATGAGACTAGTCATGGAAGTAGTAGTAACTTGGCCAATTGTATAAAACGATTGCTTATTGTTTAGCAATAAAATCTCTATTCGATTTGAACGTAACAAGAATTTATTAACGCAATTCTAATTCAACGAAATGGCAAGGGCAAAGACATAGGACAAGCATTTGTTGTTAACGCGCTTTTGTTTGGTTGACGGCATTGTGGCAATGCGATAGATAGTGAGCCGTGAGAGCGCTATCTCTTTCAACTATCACCACCTTATTATTAAACCATATGCTATTTTGCCTTACAACTTGCTATTTCTGTCGGTTCGCAACAGGCAGTCTTTACTGTACAAGTTAATGTTGTTTTGTTCACATATTTTTCTTTTTTGTCCCACACACGCGTTGACTGTGACCTTTGGCGCATATTTTTGCCTGAATGGCTTTTAATATTCTTTTTGGTTGGTTTATTTTTGGCATTTAATTGAAAAACTCATTCATACGTTCTACACTCTCTACTCGAGATCCATTGAAAGGGTGGGGTGTCCAATGTTCATTTGTTATGGCAAAATGTATTCCTTCTCCGAAACAATCTCTGCTTCTGCGCCCTCTCAACGTTTGTCTCGGCCCTCTACTCTGTCAGCCACAAGTCTTTTGATTTTCCATCTTTGACGTTTACAAGCATTTTCTCAGATTTATTTGACTTTTCAAGTTGTGGTTGTTGGATTTTTATTCTTTTTTGCTTGCCTGAAATTGTTTATGTTTTTTCTGTGTATGACATTTGTCATAGAAAATGTTATTTTTCTGATGACTAATGCAATTGCAAGCGGGTTATAATAGAGTTTTGCCCCCCTCACAATAGTGTAACCTTTATGTATATTTTCTTTTTGTCTGATAAAAGCAATGTGCAAGCTGGATAACTTCACCAACCAACCAACCAACCATCCGACCAACCAAGCAACCAAGCAACCAAGCAACCATTCAGCCACTGCACGCCTGAAATATGTAAACCATTTTGGTTTTTATGGTGCACCCACTTGGCATGTTTGTTCTTGTCTGTCCACGCTATAGAACCGGCAGCTGTGATGGGTAAAGTTGCCTCTTTTCATAATTTACGAGCCAAAATGTTTCATTTCATGTTTTATGGCAAATAAATTATGCCACAAAAAACAAGTAGAAGCTCGAGACAACAGACTAGAGCAGCAGGTTAAGCACAAGCAGGCTTGGACTAAGCCAACGCTAAGAACTTGGCCAACAGCAAACCATATAATGGCTCTAAAGCCAATGTCAAATCATTGCTTAAGTTTTCCTCCAAAATGCAGAGCAGCAAATTTATGACCACTTATTGATTGCTACTGAGGCGCGCTCCCAGCGCTACGTTTGTTTGATAGTCGGCATCCAAATTTATGTAAATTTCGACCAAATTCGACATTTATGAAGACAGCAGACAAAGTGCAGCTGAGCCTCTTCAACACAAGTTGAGTGTAGCTCCTGGAATGCTGGATACGTGTGACCAACCAAGCACATCGCATACTAAAAGCAGCGAAGAACGCCTTACCAGCAAGTAAAAGGATTTGGCCATAGACAGACAGTAATAATGTTCACTTTGCGTGCAGGCAATGAGCCCTGAAAAGTTGGTTGTTCATCCGCAGTAAGAGGCTCTCAATGGAGCGTGAGCAAGTCACTCACTCACCACTCGACAGCTGCTCGTCTTTAACTTTTGGTATACTTATTTCTTCTTTTTTATTACACGTGAAGTTGAAATTCATAGCATATATGCGCCTGGGTGGGACAGCTCTTAAATACGCATATGTGAGTACCATACCATACCATACCATATATATGGGTCATTTATATGCAAAGCACCATCACATTCGGAAAATCGGAAGAGACCCATCCTCTCAGAATGCAGTCAGGTAACCAGATACGACGAGCCTGTCGCTCTATATTATCTGTAATTTGCATTCGTTTACGACAGGACTATGGTATACTAAAAATATAATTTCCAAAGCATGTCATGTAAGTTTCCAATAAGCTCGCACTTATGCTTGCCAGATGACACACTCTACTTTGTATGTGCACAGTATCGTATACTCTGTGCCTGTTCTAAGGAGTATACTACGAACACTGGTATCTTGTAACGTGTTTTAGTAAATACCCTATAACATAGTCTTACCGACAAATGAAAGGGAATTATAAAGTTCGAAAAAATCTTAGGTTAAGATAATTAAAAAGATAATCAAAAAAAAAAAACCTTAGTTTAAAGGATCTTATCTCAGCAACCTACATAATGAAAATCTATTCCATATAAAGGCAATAGTAGCAAAATGTTATACACGATACTTTTCGTTAATTGTACTCAGTCCAAAAATAATATAGTGACCCTATATTCCTCACGTAAGTTGGCAGCTCTACTCTATGTATTTTTTTCCGTCTTTTCCCACAACTGAACGTACTATTTGCAGTCATATGAACCATCGGACTATTTTTCTGTTTTTGAATATTGGCATTAATACAATTTAAGTAAAATTAGAGAATTAGAGAAAAAAATTGAAAAGGATTTGAGGGTATCCGAAATATGCTACGTATCTAATACAACTTCAGGCGATATGGTCTGAGCGTCTTGGGTCTCATATAAAAATAACTGCAGGTTCACTACATCCTGAATGTATATACCTTAAGCCGCGAAAGAGCAGACTGCAACAGTGCCATCTAAAATATCACCCAAGGAGAATTTAATGAATAAACATAAAATCTTTATGATAATGTTAAATACATAGTCGTATTTAAATTTTAAATTGTAAGGAGAAGATTGTAACAGTGCTACCAAAAATATCTCTCAGGAGTGTTTTATTGGTTGTAGCTATAATACTAAAGATAATAATATATATATATATAATGCATAATATGTACATTGTAAAATATATTTAGTTATATTTGTATTAACTTTGCTTTTGAATAATTCATTTGATATTTTTTATAAATGTTTTGTTGAGATTAATAACATGACAAAGCTGTGCCGTACAGCAATTCAATATTAATCTTGTTTATTTATTTATTTTTTAATATATGGGAGTAACTAAGTCTAACTGACCTTAAAATTAAACAAGTTAAAAATTTAAAAATTAAGAAATATTAAATGATAAATTAAAACTAATCCATATTCCTAGCCTGATGTGTGAATTTTCTATAGATACATCAATTTTTAAATAATTTTAATAAAATAGTGAAGAAATAAAAAATAAGATTTTTAAAAATAATTTTAAAAAAATAAAAGAAGGATTTTTAGAATGAATTAACTAAAATTATCTGCATTTTAAGCACGATGGGTGAATTTTTTATAGATAAATCATAAAATAATTAAGAAATAAAATAAAGGATTTTTTGAATAATTTTAATAAAATAATTAAAAAATAAAAAAACGATTTTTAAGAATTAAATAAAATTATCTGCATTTTAAGCATTTATATGAAAATATAAAAACAACCAATAAATTAGCAATGTTAAATTGTTTGGCAAGTTTTCTCATTTCTTTAATTGAATTTGAATTTTAAATTTATTTCTATTAATGATTATATTCTATTTCGATATACATTACGTGTCTGAAAGCTAAGTTTTACACGTAAAAAATACTGATTATAATAAGAAATAAAAATATATTACAATGATTTGACAAATAAATTATACAAAGTTAAATACTTACTTTTTAACCATTTTCCGCATCCATTTGTATTACCCACCACATACCCATCAGATAAAGAATGTCCCATGCCGTAGAATATTACGTTGAAAATCTATAAAATTTAATACTTTAGTGAATTGGTCTAAAGTCCTACACATATTCCTGCACTTCTAAACTAGTAGATGTTATAAAAGCTTAAGATTTAATAGGGATCTGACCCCAACCCAACAAAATTTGCAACCAACCTAAAAAACCGACCAACTCAAGCGAATCCGGTAAACAATCGGTAAAATATGCATATCAAACAAGAAATTAAGCAAGAATGTCTATTTGAATTTGTTTTATTCAAATGGATTGTTATTTTTTTATAGAAATACGCATCACTGCTTTATGAAGGAGAATTGTAACTTTTGTTAATATCACCAACAGAACTTACCAAAATATATTCATTAAATATTAAATATCTGTTTTATGGTAGAAATTGTGTATTCCTAGTTTAGCTCGTCTGTCCTTTTCATTTTAGATTAAATATTGTTAGACAAAAGACAAGGTTCATTAAGGTCAAAATGCAATATAACTAATTTAGTCGCAAAGACAGGAATTGTTTCTTTGAGCTGACTGCTCACTTTGGCAAACTAAAAATATATGCTTTATACAAAATCGCATGCCACAACTTTTGGATACCCTTTACAATTAAAAAGAAAATAATTTAATCATAAAAATTTTGCTACTTTGATTGAATTCTGCGTATGCTTAGATGAATCAAGAATCTTACAGTTGTCAAGTTTCAATTAATTATCTTCATTTTTTAACTCTTGAATGCTTTTTTATATCGATATGGGCGTGTTTGTAATTATTTTGTGTTCCAGATTTTTAAGTCAAGTTTTCAAGGTTTATTTAAATTCTTAGAATTTATTTAAATTATTGTCCTTCGGAAACGACTACTTTTCTCACCTTTCAGCCAATTCTCGAAATTTTTTGTCTACAAAAAATTAAACCTCTGTGGCGTAACTCCGTAGCAAGAAAACTGCAAGAGGCAAGTCTTCTAAACTAATCAAGATATTTTTTACTTCAATTGTGCCTTTAAAGTATTTTTTCATCCAGATTTACGCTCATTTATTTATTATTTAATTGTTGGAGATCCATCTGGCAACCCACAAACCGTATCGACCGTCTGGCAACACCTACCACAGCATCGCTTAGTCTCTCCACGGTACCCTATGTATTATCAATACTATTATAAACATATCATAAACCGTATTTAATCAAATCAATAAGTAAATCTATTACCAACATTAACACAATAATTAAAAAATATTGAAATTAGGAAATATTACATTACAGCGAAAAAAAATATAATATACAATATAATTCACAGCTAATCCGTGTTCCTAACCTATGGAATTAATTTTTTATAAATATGCAACGTCTCACATCTGGGGCCGATTAGGAACTTGGATGTACAATGTAAAAGCAGGAAGCAGGAAATAATATAAATCTTAAAATATTTTTTAACAAGAGATACTAAAATATCACCGTTAACCAAGTGGAGGTATAATTCGTAATTGGTCAAAGATGTTCCAGTTGGCGAATTAAGGTGAGTTAAGAAAGAGAAACAAACAGATGGTTTGAATAGACAGTCATAAAAGAGGAAGCCGTAGACCCGTTTTTTATATTACACTCGAAAACAAGTTTATGAAGCATAATTCGATCTACAAAATAGTTGTGCTTGATATAGTTAGGCAAGCATTTTTCAATTTAAGAAGAAAGCAGAAATGAAATTTCCAATTATGGCCATGACAACTCGTTATCGGGCCACAGCCGACCAAACTAACTCTCGCCAGGCGCTCCTGCTTTGCGCGCGCCTTCTCCATTTGATCACACCAAGTGAAGATAGAACCTTCTCCACTTGGTCTTTCCATATCAGCTAAGGTCATCCCCACCGTCTTCCTTCTTCAGCGTCTTCGTCCATATGAACAACATGGTCGAGTCGTAATACGCTGGACGACATCAATGTCGTTGTAGAGCTCACCAAGTATAGCCTTTTTGTTTTAACACATACAAATTATATAAATTTAATTTCCTACTTCATAACCAATATCTACACCTAATGTCATCTTTGGCTGTAATCCCAGTAGAAATGCAAATCGAAAATATCGGCAAAAAGCTACGGACCATATCAACCTGGCGCCACCATATGCCGTGACTTAGTACAAGGAAGTGTTTTTGTTAAAGAATCGTTGTATATCAAATTTTCATCTCCTGTCACGATCTGATGGAAAAATTCCTTCGTTTTATAATTTTCAAAACACATTTCAGAAAAAGTCTCACGACTGCAATACGTATATACCAATATATCTAATATAATAGATTTTGAATAATTGCCAATTGTTTAGTCGAAACGGAAAATGGTTTATGCCTTTAACGATTCTGCGAGTTTAGTTTGCATGGAGCCTTATACAGGAAAACCTCCAATTTTGTGTCTTTAAACATTCTGATTTCGCCTGACACACTTTATCTTCGACGCCAAAATCGAGAAACGCTAATGCACACAGATTATTTTCGACAAGTGTCAAACCTTGTCATCTTTGCTAAATACTATTGATAATCCTTAATTTCAAGAATGTCCACAAATCATCTACTGCTTGAAATTTAACAAGTATTGACTGTAACTTTAACATTTTTATAAATCCAATAAAATCAATGAGGTTTGTAGATCCCATACCAAATTGTTCATTTTGATTTAGACACTTGAGGGGGTTGGCTTTCGCAAAAGGAGCCAATATTTATAGCTACTCGGTCAGATAATAAACATGAATTGGCCTTATTTCGTTATGCTAATAATGTTGCGCAGTTGAAGGACCAGCTGTCGCCGAAACAAAGCCACATAAATCTTTGAATGTGCACGCGTTGTGCATGAATGTGTGAGCAGGGAGCTGACCAAGCTGAAGGGTTTTATTTTAGTCAAGTGCTCAAATGGATCTGGCCCTTGTGGTTACCGCAGGTATGCCATTGAACGAAGCTGCCAATATCACGTATACGCCGCGTGCGCTGCGTCAAGTGATTTGTGTGGTAATGTGCTAGAGCAAGTGACATGCTTGACCAGCTTGAACAATAGCCGAATGCTCTCTGATTTAAAGCTACTGTAATTTGAAGCTGGCATTTTGCTGGTGTCATCAAAGCGTCGTTAGAACAACAAGCGGCGACGGCGACGGCGACCAAATGACCAACGCCATTGTAAATAAACGGGGATGACAGCTGTTGAAAAGCCATGCCAACCATGCCAACGTCATCATCGTCAAAGCCGTAATTGTTGGCACCCCGATCATGTTTCTCGACTCCGTTGAGCCCGTGTGCTTGGACTTTTGTTGTGAACAAAGGGATGAAAGTTGGCGACCGTTTCACAGGAAGCGCAATATGTTGCCTCATGTAACTATGCCACATACTTGGTACCCTCACTTCTTTTTCAAGGATAGCATGCCTGCCTGTTATTCCAATTTGAATCGAGCAATCTCTAGTTGCTGCAGAAAATGGAAATATGTATCGGTCTCTAGCAGTATATACTGTTTGGCTACCATCACTTGTGTCGATGCAAAGGCTAGTGGCTGGCTTACAAATGCAACATGACAATCAACGCTCCATATGCTCAAGTATTCCCAACTATGGTCCAGTCAAGCTTTCATCAAGCACTTGTTTGGATGGTTAGCTTAATGTCTAAATGAGTGTGGGTGTTAATTGTTATGTCGACACCATCACCAAGTGTAGTGCTCCCTTGGAGGTGTCTCTGCCGTTCTTGTAGTATATTATTATCCCTTTTTTTTCGTTGTAGCCATCGTGCGGTTAAACGATACAAATTGCTCGTCTTTTTATTCCAACAGGCTCCACAGTCGCCGGCCTGGCGTTGTTTTATGTCATTGTCTCACCTCATTTTCACAGCATTTTATCTTGACTCTTACCACACCATGTGATGTGGTACTTTGAGCCACGTGTGGGTTTAACCTAATTACAGGAGCCTTCAACGCATACAGTGTAAGTGCTCCAGCTGGTATAACTATGTATGTCGGCATCTCAGGCAACTCAAATGAAGCTACTTCGCCGTTGTCGTTGTCGATTCCTGCTTTTATTTTATTGTCATGTCTGATGTCTGATGCCTGAAGTTGGCCCGAACATGCGACATTTGTATGTGTCTTGTGGCAGCTTTTGTTGACTCATTATATTCATTTAGAAATTCAATTAGCGCCATAATTGTGGCAAGTGGTTAATGATGATAATGCGTTTACGCGTACCCATACTCAGCTCTCAGATCTGCACCAGCCCTGCGAATATAATTGTGGCCATGCGAGGCATCCTTGTGGCCTGGGCTCAATTGTTTTGCTCTAATTAGATTTGATATACCGCTCTTTACTCTCTGGGGAGGGGTGGAGAGTTACTCAATTTGCACGTTGTGCTTTTACAAAAATTTACATCTTAAATAGACTCGCGGAATCAGCAAGCGCAGGAGATGCCCTATGGCAAAACTTTGGTACCCAAAACAAATTTACTATAAACACGCAAGGGCACATTGCTCACTTCGTCCTTTTTGCCAAAAATTTACTAGATTTATGTATTTCATGTAAATTATATGTTTATTTTATTTATTTCAGCATTTTTTTTCGTTGCTTATTTGTGGCACAAGTTGTGGCGAAAGGTAAAAACTTAGTTGGTGCAACTTTTCCAAGACCAAGGCAGAAACTGCAAAAAAAAATAAAAATAAAAATAAAATAAATTACAAGAAAACTGTTTAAAAATCATTTATGCAAATTTAACACACGCTGTTTATACTTAACTACAAGAAATATTAGATTTCAACACAATTTCGTCTAATTATTAGATTCACATTTGAATATCAAAGCACACGCCTAAGAGCACAAAATTGCGCATACGCCGTGTGTGCCGAGTCCAAACGACGAAGCGCTAAGTGAAATATCAAAGGACAAGGCAATTAGGAGCGCGCAGAAAAAAAATTTTAATTACAAATTATCGTTATTATCAAAGTTTAGGAGCATTTTTTCGAGCGACATTTGGATGCAGTGAATTTAAGACGATTACCTACGAGTCCCATATAAATTAGTGGCCATTGATTATTATAAAATTTTGGGGAATACAACATATTCTGCGGGTATATATAATTTCGATAACAGAGCCTTCATGTCTTGTATTATTGTCTTAAGTTTAAAATGTGCTGGCCTTACCAGAGCACAATCTGCGACTCGAATATGGCACCCAAGCGGCGACGAGGTTTCCGCATATCAGCCAATTGAAAAGCAGAAGAAAACCCAAGCAAGTTGGTTTAATTATAAAATTTAATTAAAAACTAACGAGTTTCAAATTGCAATAATTTTTCTGATCAGTTTCAGAGTAAGACAAGACATTCGACATTTACGGAAAGCTAAGTCAGAAGCAGATGCGATTTCTCTGCTTGGATGGGTTTACCTGTATTTGCTGGATTCCATTAAAACTTGAAAAATTCAAAAATTATATAATTCATCTGATATATGATCTTTTGTTTAGAAAAAACCGAAAAGTCCAACTCTCGCTATAAAGTGTATAAATTTCAGCAACCAGCAACGTTTTGAAAAATCATACTTCTTTGATATAATTTTAACTGAAATAATTTTTATTCTAAACCAAAAGATTCGATTTAATTATTGAAAATAGAAATAAGTATTTTTGCTTTGTGAACTGTTGGGCAATATTTTGATGCTTGAAATATAATTTTTGTTGAAAAATAAATCAAACGCATTAAGTACGTTTTCGCTTCGATTTCCAGTTTCCCGAAACACATGAAAAGCAACTATTTATTTTGTTCTAAATTGTTGCCAAATAAAAGTGGTTTTTATAGTTAAATTTGGAAATTATATTTTAAAAACAATTTCCAGTTGATTTCTTGTAATTAGGCCTTAATTCGCGTTCATTACAATAATTTTCGTAAATTTAAATTAATTTTCGAAATTTATGCTTGAAATTTTCAAAATATTGTACCAAAAACAGCTAAGAGGTTTTTCGGGCTAACAAAAATTCACGAAGAGATTAACAATTGAACAAATTTCTATGCTTTATTTTGGATTCAACTTTTCAAAATCATTTTGTATACGATTTAAATTCAACTATAATGCTAAAAGTGAAATTAAATCAAAATATTTTGGTTTCCTTTTATAAGAAATATGATCAATACGATTGGCAATTATGACTAGTAGATCTTCATTTTTTATAAAGACGAAATAATTATGTGTTTTTTTTTAAATACGTTACAATTGACTTCTTGCTGAATATCGTTAAAAACAGATGTTCCAGAAAGGCAACGTGCGTTCAACATAAATTATGGGTATTCACGCAGTGATCAAGTCAATAGACCATTTTGTGAACTAGCCTGCTGTGTCAAGTTGTTGAATTTTTATTCAAACCAACTTTACGTCGTTAATTCTACTGATTGACGACGCCAGCAATTTGTATATCCTTAGATAGTTCAGAATTTTAGTAATCCAATTCAACTCCAAGATTTTCAATTTTGCATAGTTACTTCAATTCCAAAAACAATAAATTCCGAAATCACTTAATTTTATATAAAAAATATATATCATTTAATTTGTTTCAAGGCGTTGTTTTTCATCTTAAGAAATGAATTAAAAATTTTTAAAAATGTCTATATTTCAAAATGTCAAAATGAGCAAAAATGAATAATAGTGTGTAGGTTAGGGAAAACTTGAGTTGAAAGTCGGGTTGAGTTGAATTATACCACGTGTTTGTTGTTTGTAAAAGTCCTAAAATTTTCAAGCCCTAAACTTAATTTATTCCATGACAGACCTAAATAAAATAATTAAAACTGCAATTTTTCAAATGCACAATTCGACTTTAAATTGCACAAATATCAGTTACTGATATATGACAATTAAAACGCATATATCACTTAGACCTTAGCAAGTTAATAACATTTCCAAAAAAAGGGTAATACTCACAGGTATCTATTTTTTTCAATTTTGTTTATTATCGAAAAGATAGAATAAATGATGATACAATCCTGCAAATAGCACTTGGAGATTAGACTTCGTCTCGACATCGTTGGATGTCGTACCACGTAAACCAAACGATTGCTTGAGAAGTGTTGGCTCTTAGTGCCACAATAATGCATCATCTCAATGGGAACTTGTTAATCATCAACATTTCTTCAAAAAAAAGGAAGTAAAATGCGGGTACATCTATACCTGTAGCCATTGTTTTATGTCGGTTAAGATAAAATAAAGCTAAGTCGCAGCGGAATCTAAAGACCATTTCAATGAAAGGCTTTACCAAGTGTTATGATAACTGAAAAAATCCTTTCAATATGGGTATTGTAACCGCAGTAACTTACTATAACGTAAATTAAGAAAACGATTTTCGAAATATATAAAATCAAGAATCAAAACAAATTTTAGGTTTACATTCATTACATATATTGCGTGATATATAGTTTTTCCAATTTAACTCCTATGAATGGTAAATAATTTTTGAGAACATATTTTTTACTAGCCATGAAATCTCGGAATTCAAGACAACATCAGCGGGAGTACCGTAAGTTAGCCTATTGGACCCCATATTATATCTACAATAATATTTACATCAGATATACCAACGCCAACTACTGCAGAATCGGTGATAACTGCATTTGCGGATGGCACTGCGTTGTAAACGTCCAATAACAGATATGAAAAAGCAGCAACCAAAAAAAGAGGCTATAACAGCTAAAGGGTGTTTTTTTCGAGGTGCAGATGGCGACAGATTTAACAGCTGTCAAGTGATTTATTCTCAGTTTCGTTTGGCAATTGTTCATGAATAGACTCATGCCTGAACAACGCTTGAAAATACTGCAATTTTATTTCGAAAATAATGGTTCTGTACGGAATACGTATCGCACACTACGTTCATTTTATCGTCGACAAAATCATACATCAGAGCAGTTAACTCCACCACTTTTTCTCTTATTGATAACTCGCATCCCCAGAGACGCCATAAGGTGCACACAGAAGAGACTAATGCAGCTGTAGAGCATAGCATTGAGGAAGACCCGAATGAGTCCATCGAGCACAGGATTATGGAAGATTTAGCGGAAGGATGTTGGTTTACGTGCTTACAAAATTCAACTCGTGCAGGAATTGAAGTCAAACGCTCATCAAGCAAGGCGTAGATTCGTTGAATGGGTTCAAAATGATATTGCCGTTGTTCCCGATTTTCATAAGCGAATTTTGTTTAGCGAAGAAGCGCACTTCTGGTTGAATGGCAACGTCAACAAACAAATTTTGGAATGAAGCTAATCCTCAACTGTAGGTCGAAACACTGTTACATCCAGAAAAATTGACTGGTTGGTGCGCTTTAAGTGCTGGTGGAATCATTGGTCCGTACTTCTTAAAAAAAACAAGGATGGCCGGTCAATGATGGTCGGAATAGAGCCATTACTAGCTTTTTCATTCGAAATTGAACAACCATGATGTCCAGCAGCTGTGGTTCCAACAAGACGGCGCAACATGTCACACAGCTTATGCAACAATCGATTTATTGGAAGATACGTTTGTGTGGTTGCCTAATTTCACGTTTTGAACCTGCTATCTGCCCTCCAAGATCTTGTGATTTACCACCGCTAGACTACTTTCTGTGGGACTATGTAAAGTCATTGGACGGATAAGCCACAAACGCCATTTGGAAGACAACATGCGCCATGTTATTGCCGATATACGGCCACAAATGTTGGAAAAATGAACGAAAATTGCACGTCCAGATTGAACTACGTCCGAGCCAGGCGTGGCGGTCATATGCCAGAAATCACATTTAAAATGTAATGCATTTAGATTATCTTTCGGATAAATAAAATGCATGTGAATCAAATAAGCCAACGTTATTTTATTGCAATTCAAAGTTCTGTTCCTCTAAAAAAAAATACCCTTTACAACTCATTCGTTTGAAAAATGAGGCCTAGAAGTAAGTAAATAACACAACACATCATATATTTACATATAAGCGACACTCAACCAAAATAATTGAAGAAGTAACATACTAATCAAGCTTATATAACAAGCAAATAATATATAAAACATAATTAGACCCATAATAGACGTGTGACCTCGAAATATGGGGGGATTTCTAGTAAATTTAACTTTCAACTAATGCCAAAAACTCAATCTAAATTACTAAGAACAATAACAAATGCAGGCTGGTACATACGAAATGATGATAGTCATCCCGATCCCGCAGCAGAAACGGTTGTGGAAACATTAAAGGAAAGAAGTTCTAAGCACACATTGTGACTTCTACAGCACAAAAATTTACAAATGAGGCAATGACCTTCAACCAAGACGACTTAAGAGTAAAATCCCTACAGGTCATGTAATTATTTAAAATTTTTTTCAGTATAAGCAAAAAAGTCTGCAAAATATTAAACATTTTTTAATCATGATAAAAAAATCATAAAACCAAATTATAGTAATAATGGCCCCCTTCCCCATGCAACAGGACGAGCCATTGTAATTCCAAGCTCTTTATACCAAATGACTTATTGTTAATCTAAATAGATTGTAATTAATTAAGAAAATAATTATAAAAATAAACGATTATTATTCAAAATTTAGCAAAGCTAAATATTATTATTAACTTTTTTCGCCGAACAACGCTAATAAATAGTTTATTTTAATAAATTTTTTTTTTAACATTTGAAACCCAATTCCAGTTTTTGTACGAAAAGTCATTTTTCAAAATTTATAGTAGTTTTAAGTAATTTTGTTGAAACATGAGATGTTTATCCATGTTACTACGATGCATATCTTAAATTCGACTTCCAATGGTATTATGTCGGAATAAAATTATCGGTGGATGCATTCCCCGCAGCAGCACTGGCGCACTTGCTCAGCACTAGCATAGATAATTAGTAGATAGATTTACCTAGGTAAATCTTAATTAAAGACACCGCCGTCTGTGTAAGAGATTCGAACTTTTTATACCTCCATGCGCCGCATTTGGATGATCGTATTTGGTCGGGGGAATATATTTAATTTTTTAAGTTGCTAAATTGCGTGAATTATTGCTCTTAATACGAAATATATATGCACTAAATCTATCATTTATTTATTTAAAAAATAACAATTTTAATAAATAATTTTAGTATTTATTGCTAAAGGCGTGAAGCATAGTAAGAAATAGTTCTAAACAAATTGCAAATAGATATGCTAAATGTGAAGGCCCGATTAATGGTGAATGAGTTGTGAATACTGTTGCGTTGCGGCTATTGCAATTAAAATTACACTGAAAGAAAAAGTTATAACATGTTTTCTGTGAATCACTAGCGAAGTACTGTAACTTCGTAATAATACGAAACTGCCGATTTCAATATCCGTAAGTAACCACCACAACCCATTCAAAAATATGCACAAATTCTTGTCAAATGCAAAAAAATATTATTATAAATATTAAATATATTATCATCAAAATTATTATATGCAGTTTTAAAAAATTATTAATTAACGCGACGGACACAATATCATTTAAGGGGACAAATTTTCAATTGGTTTTTTTCTAAAAGGCCTATATATTGTTTTCTATTTTTTTTAGAGATATTACACTTTTGTAACATTGTGTTATTTCCATATGGAATTTAAGTATAAACTGATATTTTTTCTAAAAGTTATATTTTCCAACTCTGAGGATACAAGAGCTGGCTCTAGTATCCCGCCAACTGATGCATACTCGCCTAATGAGCAGTTATAAAAGAGTGTCAGGATATCAGCGTGAAAAGCGACAAGAATCTTTTTTGCATTCACAATAACCTTATTGAACCAACTCCACGGGGGTGTTCTCAACTTAAATTGTAAAAATAGCATCACTTTATGCGAAGAGTAATTATAAAATTGTTAGTTCAGCAATGTTAATAATTTAATACTGACGTACAAAATGAATACATTTTTTTCTGCTGCGGATTTTGAGGTAAATATAAAAACGCAGGGGGTTTCCTTGGCAGTGCAAATACAAGCTGAAATCCTTATTAAAGTAAGCAACAACAAGCAACAACAAAACATATGCAGAAGGATAAAAAGCAGAATAATAAGCTGATGGATGCAATGAGCACAGTCAGCATCGTCAGTATTCGCTCACTCAACATTTTGTGTTAGTAAAAATAGAAATATTATGAACGATAAATCTCCTACAAAAGCATCTGGGAGATGGGTTGCAGAGTTAATGCTATTGGACGGCCCACTTACTGGATCTGTGACTCAACAAGAGTCCAAGGCCTCTTGGATTGTGCCGTCAGCAAAGTTATTGTTCCGAGGAAAATTTCTTCTTTTGGCTCTCTTTTCAACTCATTGTATCTGGGGACCCTAGCTGCGACAAAATTAATAACCCGCACTATAAACTTGGTATTGAAAAACTGTCTGCAAGACAACTTGGATCCTCAGTCAGAAATCCAAATAGCAGTTGATGTGAGGTAAGAAAAGTACATCTTTCTTCCACATCACGAGACACCAACCGTACGACCTCCAGAGGTATTCACGTTTGATGGTGATCAAACCACTGAGTTGGCTTAAATATAAGAAGAGAGGAGAAGACTGAGCAGAATAGCAGAGCAGCAGAAATGGGAGCGGCAAGACGGCATATAACAGGACATACAAATTACAGATGCTCTTATACTAAAATGCAAATCTCTAAAAGGTTTCCTGGGTAGCCCCTATACCAGCAGCTACCTGAATATGATATGACGCCTTGAAAGAACACTAGATCAATACGAAACGACGCAGTTGCTATGGATGTGCTGATACCTGCAATTGACAACGCGGAAATTTTGAGCGAAAAAATAAAGTGGTCTTCTGAAGCACCTTCCATAAAATTTCATTGATAATCTAAAAATAATAATAAATCAATATATAAGACTCAGACCCAGGCAAACAGAACGACCGTGCTACAGACCAGTCATAATTTTCAAAATTTTGGAAAATCAGTTTTTAAAGAGGCTAAAGCGATTTCTGTAAGAAAAAAGTATAACCGGTTTAGATCCAGACAAGGCTCACTAGTCCTCTTTCGAGAACAGGAAGCACCAGGCATATGCGCTTCAGAATGTTTGGCAGGCCTTCGACAGGGTATTTCATCAAGCCTTACTGCATAAGCTCAAACTCAATGTACATCAATCAACACCTTACTACCTACCCCCTTCTAAAGCCACATGTTGAGAATAAAAGATTCTACATTAAAATCAGACTCGAAAAGCCTCCTATTCATTAAGTGTGTACTGGAGTACCTCACGGCAACGTTCTAGACCTAATACTCTACATTTCACCAAGCGGACCACATTATACCACACAAGGGCTGGCGACACAGAATTCATGATGTCAGCCGACTCCTCTAATATGACAACGCAAGGGCTCAACATGCGCTCAACAACGTGCAACCGTAACTGGAGGTGGGAGATATAGCTATGAACGCTGAGAAGTCCATATATACCACCTACAGGCTCAGACATGGAACCTCTCTGCCCGCCTCGATCAATGGCGCAGTTATCCCATAGGAAATATTGGCAAAGTACTTGGGTCTGACACTTAATGCGAAGCTGTCGTGGCGTGAGCACTGGCTGGGTTAAGCTTTAGTAGCAGAAATAATAGGAGTTACCTGTTCACTAAAAACGAGCCACTTCTTTACATGTGCATCTTTAAACAAAATGGCATTGAGTTTTGGGAAACAGCTTCTTCATCTACGAACATAGATTAGAAAAAGCAAACTGTTGAGGCAAATCGCAAATGCGCCCTAAAATTTGCACATTTCCTTTCAAAGGAGGGATCTCAACAAGCTTGCAGTTTTTTGAGAAATAGCAAAAGCCAACAAGAGGCAGCTGGACCAGATGCCCTCAAAAAGCACCTGGGCATCAGCTTGCTGTATGACAGTCAACAGCTGAATCGGTGCGCCATCCACTAGACTTGCCATTCAGGGTTGCCTAGACATATATGTACTCTAGTTCTTCTTACTCCCAGCACCCTGCTACCCCACATGTGTTTGTACTTTCTCCTTCAAATGGAACTCTCAATACCTCCACTATCAGATCGAGTCTGTATAAAAACAATTATTAATTTGCATCGAACTGCCCTTTTATTGTTTTAGACTTCGCCTTGTAAAAGTGCAGGGAAACTATTTAGTCGTTTGAATGAAGAGCCCCGCTATACCTACTATTCGTTCATAGACTTTAAGAAGGCGTTCGACTCAGTAGACAGAGTGGCGATATGCAGAGCACTAACAAGCAAAGCTGTACCAACCAACATCATAAGTATAATTAAGTCGATGCTGGAATTCTGAAAGGATGCCCGTTGTCGCCGCTACTCTTCAATATCGTGGTCGACGAGATTATGAAAGAAGTATGCAATCCCAAGCGTGGAATCACGTGGAGCCTCACCAGACACCTTGAGGACTTGGATTATGCAGATGACATCTGTCTGACCTCTCACAGGCTCTGCGACATGCAGGGCAAAACTGATGACCTCGCCAGGCTAGCAAGCAAAGTCGGACTTGCAATAAGCGTAGCCAAAACCAAGGCAATGCACTTCAACCACTCTAGCCAAGTTAACATTACCATCTATGGGAACGCAATTCGTCACTAGTTTTCCATACCTTGGCAACATCATCTCCAACAATGGCGGCGTTACAAACCGACTTGCCAAAGCTCGATCAGCATTTGGGAGACTCTACCGCATCTGGAGCAACAAACAAATAAGCAGACGAAGTAAGCTCCGGATCTACAATTCGTGTGTAAAGTCCATACTGCTATATAGCAGTGAAACATGGCCACAAAAGAGATGACACAGAGGCTGGAAGTCTTCTGCAACGAATGCTTGAGGTTTATATGCGGGGTATTCTGGCCAAACAGAATATCCAATGCAGAGGTGTCTCGTGTCACAGGTGAGCCCTGCAAATAAGGAGGAAAAATGGGCGTGGATAGGGATGCTCTCAGAAGAAATCCGAGCAGTACTGTCAGGATAGCTTTGGACTGGAATCCACAAGGCAGCAGACGGACCGGAAGAACCAAGGCAACCTGTAGAAGATCCATCCTCCAAGAATTGGCTCAGCCAAACACAACATGGGACAGAGCTAAACAGACGACGCAAAACATGGTTCGTTGGAAGGATCTAGTAGGCCCCTAGGGAACTGTCCCTAGCGGAATAACAAGGAAAAAACAATAGTCGTAGAACATGCACGTCGTGTAATTTCTGCATAAGTTCTTACCCGGCCTCATTGTTTCTTTTGTCATTCCATCGTAATTTTCGACCAACTTGTAAATCCAGCTAAGCTTTTTACAATCCGTTTCTCGTCTTTTGCGATAACTATAATAACCTTAATTTACCTTGATTTGCTCCAACTTTAACATTGTAAATTCCAGTTCCTAGCCAGCTCCAGAAGTGAGACGGTATCTATATTATAGATTAAAATAGGTATACTGATTACTTTCTATATCCTACTTTCCTCGCTCTACATTAATTATATTAATATTAAATTAAATTAATATTAATAATAATTTTAATATTCTTTTATATTGCAACTGAGCTCAGTTGCACCCCTAAAATAATTATAAATATATGCTGATACTTTGAAAATAGTGGCTGCGTTAAAGTTTAAAGTATTCGATCAATGTTTTGTGTAAAAATTATTTTTAATTCTATTAATTTAGAAAACAATTTTCATTTAGTTCATTGAGTAAAAAATATTTGAAATATTCCAAGCAAGCGCCATCTATTGTTTAAAGTGCAAGACACAGTACAAGTGGTTGCTGTACAAACTATTTTAGTGGGAAATTATGCGTATCAATGGGAAATTTCAGTTCAACTTGTTTCAATTTTGAATTAAAAAACTCGACAAGTAATATTAAGTAAACCGCACAGTTGTATGAGAAATTATAAAATAATTATCATAAGAGAGAGAAAATATTACGGACAATGAATTTTTCTGCAAATCTCTACTGATTTCGAATACTGTTACATGCTTGAAAGTGAATTTTTCGAAATATTCAATCAGATTCGCAGTTTTAGAATAGCTTAGAAAAAGTTATAAAATAAGCGTATTTGCCAGTGAAAAATTTGTAAAAGAAACAATAAGCCTCACTAATTAATAAAAAAAAAAAACATAATAACAAAGAGAATCAAATTGATTTCATCTGAACTACCAAGAGTTAGCAAGCGTTTGAGCTATTGGCATTCAAAATTAAAAAAAAGTATTAACAATTAAAACTTATTTTAGCTGTAAGTATTTGGTAAAAATGAACTTTCCTTCGATTAATGTTCTTTTTTGAATCGAATTCAGATGTCGTTGCGACTAACGAGAAATGCTATCATTTTTGCTTTGGAGTAACGGGTATAGCAGCTATTGGCATTAGTTGAAAAAAATGAGTTTAAAATAGTTATTATTTAATTATTATATAAATAGACGTTAGCTTTTGACTCTGTTTGGCACGATGGTCTTATTTATAAAATGAATCAGTTTGGCTTCCCCTAGAAACTTATAAAAATGATTAGATAACAAGTCGTTCTTTTGCTGTACATATAGGTGGATCAAAATCACAAAATCACGTTTTAACTGCAGGGTTTTGCCTATCTCCTATATTATACAACATATTTATCGCAGATATCCCGCCGCTTAGAGATTGTACAACAGCTATCTTTGCGGATGATACCGCCATTCTTTGTTCAGGATCGTATGCTTTAGATATCACTAGTAAGCTTCAGGTTGCTTTCGATACTCTGGTTTCCTATTTTTCCAAATGGAAAAGCCTTGTAAACACTGAGAAAACAAAAGCTATATAGTTTACAAAGAAAACAAAGAATTTATATATTCAATCCAGTCACATAAATCTAAATCTAGTCGATATTAAATGGGAAGACGATGTAAGATATTTAGGTTTAATACTAGACAAAAAATTAACATTCAAAGAACATACGTCTCAAGTAATCAATAAAGTTAATATGCTAATTCGAATCCTCTACCCTCTTATAAATAGAAATCCTCGGCTTAGCATTGAGAATAAATTAAACCTGTTTAGATCCATATTCCAAGCTGTTATGTTCTACGGTGCCCCGATATGGGCAGATATTGCAGGGAATCATTTAAAAAGGTTACAAGTAACCCAAAATAAACTGTTAAAAGTGATTCTAAACCTTCCATGGCATCATTCAACTTCAGATCTGCACAGCTTAACAAACATCGAAATGGTATCTGATCGAGCCAACAGACTTTTTTTCTAATTTTCGTAATAGATGTGTATACTCAGATTATCCTCATATTAAAAACATTTTTTTAAGATATAATTTTAGTTTAAGTTATAGTTTAAGTTATAGTTTTAAGTTATTATTTCACTCTCATTACTATTCAAGCAGAAAAGGTAATATGCCTAAACTCTTTAATTAACTAGCTATTACTACCTCACTACAACCTTAGATTGTTATTGGATATTAAGTGAATAAAAAATTATTTTATAGACGCTATTTGCCTAACTGAATCTCGAGTACACTACAATCATATTACTTGGAATAAATAACTTGTCATTTGTCATATCAACAATTCGGTTGTTTCTTTATTCAGCTCATCCTAAATACGTTAGTGATTGTAAGTATCGGCGGAAAAAATAACCCCCCTAAAAACCCATAATCATCAACTTTTTGTGAAGAAGTCTCCAACACATCATCCATACTCTAGACAGTAAAATCGTCAAAATATAAAGGGCGTTTTTTTAAGTTTACAACTTTACATAGCAGTAAAACAACGACATCTTTTTCGATTGACATGCATTTTATTTATTCGAAAGAAAATCTTGTGGCATTACATTTTAAATATGATTTCTAACATATGGCCGCCACGCCTGGCTCGGAGGAAGTTCACTCTGCACGTGCAATTTTCGTTTATTTTTCCAACATTTGTGGCCTAATATCAGCAATACCATGGCGCATGTTGTGTTCCAAATGGCGATTGTGGCTTATCCGTCTAATGACTTCAAATAGCTCCACAAAAAGTAGTCTAGCGCTGTTAAATCACAAGATCTTGGAGGCCAGATAACAGGTTCAAAACGTGAAATTAGGCGGCCACACAAACGTATCTTCCAATAAATCGATTGTTGCATGAGCTGTGTGACATTTTGCGCCGTCTTGTTGGAACCACAGCTGCTGGACATCATGGTTGTTCAATTTCGAATGAAAAAGCTAGTAATCATGGCTCTATTCCGACCATCATTGACCGGCCATCCTTGTTTTTTTTAAGAAGTACGGACCAATAATTTCACCAGCCCATAAAGTTTTGTTTGTTGACGTTGCCATTCAATCAGAAGTGCGCTTCATCGCTAAACAAAATTCGCTTATGAAAATCGGGAACAACGGCAATATCATTTTGAACCCAATCGATGAATCTACGCCTTGTGTGATGAGCGTTTGGCTTCAATTCCTGCACGAGTTGAATTTTGTAAGCACGTAATCCAACATCCTTCCGCAAAATCTTCCATAATCCTGTGCTCGATGGCGGATGGACTCATTCGGGTCTTCCTCAATGCTATGATCTACAGCAGCATTAGTCTCTTCTGTGTGCACCTTATGGCGTCTCTGGGCATGCGAGTTATCAATAAGAGAAAAAGTGGTGGAGTTAACTGCTCTGATGAACCATTCTGTCGACGATAAAATGAACGTAGTGTGCGATACGTATTCCGTACAGAACCATTATTTTCGAAATAAGATTGCACTATTCGCAAGCGTTGTTCAGGCGTGAGTCTATTCATGATGAGTCTATTCATCATGAAACTGAGAATAAATCACTTGGCGACTGTTAAATCGTGTTAAGCTGCTATACCTCGAAAAAAAAAACCCCTACGCCCCATTTACATAGACATACATATTTCTATTGCTTATTTTTACAATTTTTATTTGCGTTTATATTTTATATACAATTGTACAATATTTTATAACCGATTTTTCTTAGCTCATTTTTGTCAATTTAAATTCCTTTTTATGTATAACCTTTGTTGACTCGCTTTATGTATTCATTTGTTTTTTTTTGTGTGTTTTATTGCACTCAGTTAATTTTATAAAATAAACTCGTAAATTTTAGAAAACAAAGTATGCGCAATTCAACAGATTGTAGTTTTTCCTGCTTTTTAACTATAATACATTCACATAAATAAATAAATATATATATATTATATTCGCATAAATATAAATATATATGCTTTATGTACAAGTGTTTTATATATGTATATATTGTATGTATGTATATATATAAATCTTTTAATAAATATATTATATAATTGTCATTTAGTAAGTTATTAAGTTATTTAAATTTTACTTTAAACAAGCTACCACACCCGACAGAACTCGAGTTCTCCATTAGATAATAAATACAATACAATAAATGTATAAGGAAGCCTCATTCGTCAAGCGACGATTTTAACGTAAACAATATTTTTCTTTTATCTTAAAGGATATGTGTACGAATTTATTCAAATTACACACATTGTTCATAAGTATATAACTGCTATATGTCTATATGATTCGATACAGTATGTAAGGCGCTATTGAGAGACTGGGCATTTCTGAACTTTTGACAAATTTCAGAAACTATTTTACCCAACATTCCCAGTGCGTTTACTTGTTTGTACATGTGTGTGTGTATATATATTTATAACTAGATATAATCGTATTAATCGTGTTAGTTAGGAATACCAGTACGTATAGAATGTACATTTCTGAGTTTATTCTCAAAAGCTGCTGCTCCATAAGTGTGGGGCAATCCTTAATAAACTAGCTTCTAGCGGCCTTTGAAGGGCATCAATATCAACACAATTCAAAGATTGCTGATCTTGTGTCTATATAATTGTATATATACATATATATGTATGTGATTAAAGCTTGATCTTCTCTAGTGATGTTCGTTTCTGCTATACAAATTCTTAATATAATTATTTCAGTAGTTGTAGAATTATCTAATTTGTTTTTATTTTTTTGGTTATAACAATAGATTGCGCTCAACAGGACATACACGTGGAACGTTTGTATGTAATAAATATGCAAGTATGTAAATATATATATATATATATATATATATAATAAATATAATAATTATAAAAAGCGGCAAACAAAACGTATGGTACACACACACACGGATACTCTAACTATTTACTTGCGTGTCTCTGTGTGTGTGTACCTCTATATATATATTTCATATATAATATTTAGCTGTCTCTATAGTTTTATTTACAATTGAAAAAACTTGCTAGCCTTAACTCAATTATTTGTCAATTGATATTTAGTGAGATCGATCAGATGCTCGTAAAGCATATCCTCCTGAGGCGTCATACCGATCATAATCCAACCGGATATGGCGGCTATGCTGCGCGTCACCGACAGACTGCTCCAGACGCTCTGCACGCTATTGCTTAGCTATTGTAAGAAGAAATCAAAAGATGAGATGACGACCATCTGAATATATTGCAAATATAAAATTACCAACTCCTGTTGCGTCACAGTGATATTTGCGTTGTTGTTAAAGAGGTATAGCTTCTCATCGATGGAATCAGAGCAGATTGTTAGTATTATTGTCGCTATATAGATCATAGTTATGATGAGCCAACGAAATGAAATGAGTTCGCTGGCATTTGAAAAACTCCAGCGGCAAATATCCATTCTGCAAAAAAGAAAAAATTTTTTTTTAATAGTTTGAAAATTAGACGATTGTGCTTTTAAAAATTAGCAAGAGATAGTGAACTGCATTGTACCAATGTATACCAAGTATGTGCAATGTGAACGCGTAACGCTTGAAGACTTTAAAGGTTATAAACGCCTTACCATCTGTCTAAATCTAATTCGCTTAGAAGATGTGAATCTCCAGTTCCTGCGAAGTACATGTAAATGCACGAATTTCCGCCTTAATTTGTTGCATTTATTAAACGGTGTATTATTTACAACCAAATACACACATTCGTTCAATTCTGGAAAATTGTTCCTGTCCTCAAAACCACCACTATCAAAAATAGATTGAGTCTATGCAAAATAAATTTATAATATTTGCTCTTTATGGCTTCAATTGGAGTCGAAGCATCCGACTGCTGTCTATTCAATCAATCTATTTCAATTGATTTGCCAAGTCGAGCGTCTTAGACCGATGAATTATGAATTCGCCACTTGTTCAACGTTGACCTTTTGGCACCTTTTTATTAAAAAAATAATGAGAGTTATCGTGTTTTACATTATTTTTAATATTTTTGGAGAGGATGATACTGTTTTTACCAACTGATGTCTGACTTAGGAGCCTTGTGTTACTGCACATGGACAAGCGAACCGGACTGACAAACCATTTAGTTTTATGATCAAAATCTATGCACAGTAAGGCAAGTTTCATTTCTTTGATCATATAGATATTGTCTAGGACACAACGTCTGTGTTCGCAAAACCATATCGCTCGTATGGATGAAGAATCTGCACCAATAAAGGTGCTCGATGCGAAAACCGACGAATGAAGATGAAAGCTGCGTGCCACTTGCCAATAGGTGTTACTCTATGTTGTTAGCTGATGTGTAGCAGATACCTCCACCGACATGACTCAAGCTCTAAAATACGCTCATCCTGTCTCTACTCTTATATGGTGCAGAAGAATTGCTAGTATCTAGAGGAAAATTCTTCGCAAATATCTTTGGACCCTTTCGTATTGGGGACGAATATCGCGATCGAGTGTATCATGACCTTCTATGAGCTTAACAACTAAAGTAAAGTAAGTAACGCGACAACTCTGCATCAATAGGGCTGGCGTATGGACTGCATGCAACTCAGCCTTGGCCAGCACTTAAGTCAAATTACATAGATCGTTTTAGGAATCCTTATAAAAAGTTTTTAAATCTAATTTGCTGCTCTTCTGAAATATGGTGAGTCTAAAATTTTGATATTAATTAGCGATTAATTAAGATATACCTCGGGGCAGTTCCTCACAGCGTATGATGGTTTTAATTAAAAAAAAAGAATCAGCCCTGGGCAGCAGTTTGGACTTCAAAATGGCTACGGAAACTGCTGGTGTTGTCACATATGAAATTGTATCAGCTTTAGAAGCAATTTGAACGTAAGGGCTTCATACTGTTCATTATTAAAGTGTTATCTGCATAACAGACTTTTATCATTGGAACTCCAGCCCATAACAATTGAAGTAATACAAGAAAATATTTTAGGTCGCCTGTATTCGCGGCTGACATGGCAGTTTCAAGAAATTAAATTTTTGCAACAAATGCCAACCATATGACGCCAACGTGGCTCATTAGCTTATTAAAAAGAGGAGTCGCTTCTCAAACAGCTCGATTCGAGTTAAATCTCAAAGCAGCTTAGGGTCTGCGTTAGGCAGTAAAATTATCTTAAGTACTATAATATGACATGCATGATATGCTGACATTTTCTATTTTATAAACATTAAAATGCCAGCCAAGTGGGCAAAGAACATTCTGTATTCGCCACTTTTGTGCTGCAAAAGGTCAAAAGCATTTCAATGGCAAGTACTCGACGCCCACAAACGAACAAATGGACGACGCAAAGCTGCGCTACTGTACATGCGGCGTCACATAAATCAGCACACAGGACAACGAGGCGAAAATGTCATATATGTAAACCCAGAAAAAAAAAAAAAAACTATGTAGAAAAAACCAACCATCATGTTACCTCCAGCTCTCTTGGTTTGTTTATAACTTGAAGCTGCACAAAGGGTTTACGGCAAAACAAGCCCAAAGCAATTCGAAATGTACATCAACAGACAGATTCTCGTACTGTTACCACTCACCAAAATCTGTAATCCACCCCCGAAATCCGTTGTATGGCATTTCTATACCACCTACACAATGACACCACCACGCCAACATTTAAAGGTCAAGAGTGCATGCAGCCGACACTTGTCAGCTGCTGCCTCTCTCAGCTGCTGTGCTGCACTTTAAAAAGAGCAAAGTTTAAAAGCATTGGAATCCATTTTCGCTGACAAAACTGACAAAAACTAAGAACAGAAATCTGCGATTGCATCGAATTCCTTTAATTAAAATACTAACGAAATACTAAGTTTAATCCTTGTAGTTTAGTTTTTCCTCTAAAAGCGCTTTTAACGGTAACACGCAACACCAGCCTAAGGCTGCCAAGTCGTCTGACATCTGAGGTCAATGTGTTCTTGGGCCCACTTTAAGCAACCCCCTTTGTCTTTGACTTTCATTTTTATTTTTAGCGCCCAGTGCCAAAGCTCTACTCTACAATTCATGTATTAAGGACAAAAGCATTGTACTTACCGATCGAATACCGACACCAGACACACCAGGGCCAAGCAGTAGAAGGTGTTTAAGTAGATTTCCGCAAATGCCGCGTAATCACTAATGAGCGACAAGGTATCGCTGCCCGCTTTTGTGTCCGTCTCAATTTCTATTTCTGGCCCCTCCTTGGCAAGTCCAAGACTTACGCCCAAGTCCGAATCTAGCATAGCGGTTGTAGCCGTTGCTGTAGTTGCTGTCGTTGCCATGGGAATAGTAGTCGCCGCCAGAGTCTCGCCCGCAAGACTCATATTCTTGATTACCTTAGCCCAATCCATTGGATGGCTGCTTAGCACGAAAAGCAAATGCGCCAATGCTAGGCCAGCTAGCAGTCCATGGCAAATGTTCGAAATGAGCAGCCAAATGCGTTGAACCACACACGATAGCTGAATATTACTGGAGATCTCGTTGCTGTATATATATACATATAGATAGATGAAATCAATGGAAGAAAAAATAAAATATTTAACATTTGCCAACATGTGTCGCTTGAGAATTGCTACAAAAGCAACAAAATAAGTTGCCCAACTTTATGTTGACAACAACAAAAAAAAATCCAAAAAGATTATGGGTAAATATACGCACCGATTGAAATCGCTATCGAGGAGAAATCGTGTGTCGTTGTAACTACCTCTACTGGAACGAAAAAGACGGCCAGAACCAGAACCACCCAGGCCCAACTCCGCTGCAGCGATGCCATCGCCAGCGATGCTACCGCCAGCTACGCGCTGGGCTGCGCCTACAAAGGAGCGCTTGTAGTAGCTATGCTCGACTGGTCGATAGCCCGATGACGTCTGCAAAAACATTTTGTCAATATGCGCGGGCGTATCATCCGTGGGCGAGACGACCGGTGTGAATGGGTTGTAGATCTCCTCCCCCTCGGCGGGCGCAATGTCGTCGGCCAGCTCCTTCAGTATAGACGATAACCCACCAGCTGAGTACAGTTTGCCTGCAGTTGACAAGCAGAGTGCAATAAATTGAGAGAGTTTTAATATTCGAACACAACGCGCAGAAGCGAGCAGAACCTCTTCAAAAGGGGTTTAGGCGAGAGAAAGAGGATAAAGCTTTTTACTCAATGAAACAAATAATAACAACAATGTGCAAATTGATATGGATGGGGGTGATATATTTTTAGACAGGTAGGCGAATAGGTGCTCAGCTATAGGTAGGCACTTACTGATTAGCTGCCCCCGTTTATCACGCTGCGATTTTGTCTTGCGATGTACACGTCTCTCGTCATAGCTCTGATCTATCTCCAATTCCCCCGACAATGAGGCATCGTTCATTTCGGAACACTGCTTCAAATAGCGCATAAGAGTCTCGTTTGCTTGACGCACTTCCATTTCACCAGCAGCTATAAGCTTCCGCTCGCGCCGCCTTCTTGACTCCGACTTGCTGCGCTTCCGCCTAGGACTCTTGTCAAAGCTATTGCGTGAGCGTAAAGAACGCTGGGCGGGACTTGCCTGAGGATCAGACAGTGACTGCTGTTTGCGGGATACGCCACCACCGGCACCGTTACTGCCTGCACCTACGCTTAATGCTGAGGGCGTTGGCGAGCTTTGCTTGAGCTCGCGGTCCATGTATCCCAAAATGCCGCGATGAAAGGATGAATCAGCTTCCAAAGAACGTAACGCCGGCGACTGTGGCGAGTGTGTGCGTCGCGACCGATGACCATGTGCGGTAATAGATGCGGGCAACTGCTGCAAGGTCTCGCGCAAGCTCATCGCATCACCTGATGAGTTTCGACTACCATCACTAAGCTTTGTTGGCTGTGTCGGTGACTCCAGATGTATGGGATGTAGTGTGGTTGCAATCGGCTCATCATCAGCGCCCAGCGAAACACTCTCCTCGACCGTATCCTGTGTTGGAGGCGCGTGACCATTCACCAGCACCACTGTTTGTTGCGAAGTTTGACTAGGTGAACCTACCATTTCGATGCTATCCGCCGAGCTTTGTCGCTCATTCTCTTGCGAAAATCGTGCGCTGATGCGGCCAGCGGCCGTACCCACTGTGTTGCTATGGTCGTTCAGAGCAGCGGCAGTTGCGCATCCCTCCTCTGCAGCTAGAATCTGTCCGTGCTCCGTCGTTGTGGCTGCTAATGGCATAACGCCAGCACCGACAGCAGCTGCTTCTCTCTCAAGACGACGCTGTCGTGCTTCAGTCCGCCGTTGTCGCTGGTGCTGACGATGAACTTTAGGTTGGCCGGCCTCCATAACGGTATTACGTTAACCTATAAAGTTCTGATGGGGTGGGCCTAATCCAATTACGATTTCGTATCGCAATATTGATATTGATGTGTCAACTGCGTTGGTCTTCTTTACGCCCTTGCTGCTGTGGCTTAGTAGGTGCAACATACGTTGCGGGCACGTCTACACATTCATTGTCTACTTATTGAGTATATTTACGGATTACGAAAGCTAGATGCTTTTGATTTAACAGGTGGATCAGTATACGGCTCAATTTACTTTGATGTTTGTCAGCAATTTGCTCTGTTTTTGGTGCTTTTGGTTGTTTATGCGCAAAGCTGCAGGTTTTTGCTTTTGACCCAAATTATTGTGTGCAGCAGCTGCAGAAGCTTAGCCGCGCTCGTGGTTGCAGTGACAGCACTGCTATATGCATGCACTTCTTGGCTCAAACATATACTGTATGTATATTTATATATAGCTTTATTGCACAGCTGCTCGAAGCCCTAATTTTTTTAAATATTTAACAGACCTATGGGACTTTTGATTTCTTGAAACTGAGGGATATCCTTCGATTTTTAAATTACACAAAAGCGTTCAATCTTCTATTGGCTCTAAGTAAGCTTCACTTGAACTATGCAGGTTTTTACAGGTACCCAAACGCATATATATGTATATACTCATATATATTTGTTTATATTTATATGTAGTTATATACACTTATTGTACAAAGAATAAATTTAAAATCACTTTTTTTTACTTTAAGTTTTCGATTGTTCTTGAACGCTGCCCGTTGGCTGCTTGATTTTGTTTTGCACGCGTTCGCGGCTGCTTAGCGACTGACTTGGCCAGGCCAAGAATAATGCAAAATGCCTCGCTGGCTGGTTGGCTGTCTAGCTGACTGCGGAGGTGGAAGTTGTTGCTGTTTTTGTTGTGCATACATATGTTTGTCCTGCTTCCTGTAAGCTCTACTGCTCTGACTCTCGACGTAGTAACGTCAACTGCGCCGCACTGTGGTTGTCGGAGAGCCAAAAAATAAAAAAAAGCTCCACAATGACGTCAAGAGTGCGTGTCTCGGCAAGTTAGGCAGGCAGTCCGTATCAGCCTGTAATAACCCCCTCCTCCTTGTTGCTTGCTAACTTTTTTGGTTAGCTGCTTCTTTGGCAATTACACCCACACACAGTCAGCAGAAAGCAGCATTATTGACCAAAATCTATTTTTAGACTTGCAGCAGAGACGGAAGGGGGCACACAATGAAAATTTGATTAACATTTTGTTAAGCTCTATCGAGATATATAAATAACTGAAAGGACTAAAATATGACAAACTATAAGAAAGCTGCATAAATGCATGCCATACTATAAGTATCTCTCAAGCATATTTGTGACACCTTCGCAGTGGTGCAAGAACCCACACAAACACCCACACTTGTCCTTTACGTCAAACTACCTGCTACTCGACCACCTACTGCATAATGTCGTGTGGTGCTATTCCTTATGCCAAGTACATGCACAGGCGAGTAGGAATACTCGGGCATAGAATCGATAAATGCGTGGTAGCATGACAACTTGGGTCACACTACTGCGCAGCTTTTGGCTGTACACAGGCTGATGATGACGTCAATCCGAAAAGCTTGTTTTAAATAATAAAAGCAACAAAACCCAGCAGGATGTATAGCGACTGCAACAGCAATGCCGCGCAAAAGCCGGCAAAGCTTTCAAAACTAAGTCATTAAGGCGTGAAAATGACAAAATTATATTATCGTAAATCGTTCAGAGATTGCTTCGTGCCTGACGACTACGACTTCTCACTTAATGAAGTGGGTTAAAAACGAGGTTTAAGAAGGGCCTTGTTGTTATTGAGCCTTTGGAAGCTCTTATGGACTTGCTGCGACTCAAGCGTAACGCCAAAGACTCACGGCTCACGTCATGACTATGACGTCAATATGACGTAAGTTGAAGAGCTTTTACGTACAAGTGGTCAGTAGAAACTTTATACTTATATAGGTAGAGTGACGGTTGCAGCTTAAAAATTAAAATTTTCATTTTCTTTAATATAAAAATAAGTAATAAAGCTTTAATATGAAAACATTATCATCGTTCCCTAATTAAAATGCTTTCTTGGATTTCTCAACGCTACAGTATTTGCAGCAATACCATTTTATCACATAAAGCAGCATATTAATTTAATTTACTTAGTCGAAGGCCTAAGTAGCCAGAGCTTACCCCATATTAGTTATAAGTTTACTTATAAGTAATATTTATAAATAATTTAATTTACTTTAAAGGTCTACACAAAATACTTCGCCATTTTAAGCGTGAAAATCTGTCTAAGATATTCTTTAACAATAAATGAACTTAAAACCATTAAAGCAGTCAACCAGAGTTGCTTTTTTTTCATTACATTAAATTTAACCACTTCGTAGGCAAGTACGAGGGAGCAGATGTGATGCATTGTCACCAAGATATAGTGTAGACTTCGTCCAAAATCAGTAGTATTATTACGCCATACCAAAATGGGTAGCAAAAAAAACTTGGACAGATTAGAAATTGCCACAGCTTTAACCAGCGTCATTGTAAACTTTCCAAGACCAAACTTCTTTAGACGGGACATGCCCAACAGCGCGGTAACGAGCAGCAATAAAATGGTAATGCAAGCATAATCTGCAAAGGATAACATACAGGACATATGTATATCGAAGAAGCTAACACTCAAACCCATACCTGTAATGTTCTGCAAAGCGCACATGTAAAATCCTTTTTCATACACTGCAGAGCCGGCGGTATTATTAACTAATGCATCGCTACGTCTCTGCCGGCAGAGAGCAAATGATTCCAATAACAACAGCACCAAGGATAGTTTCCAGTATAACTACAATACATTTGTACATTAAGAAGCGTCACGACGTTTAAAACTTTGGCAAATACCTTAAAACTTTCATTATAAATCATATGACGAAAAGCCTGTTGCGAAAGCAGCAAGGCATCAATCAGGGTTATAAAATCCTCAAATTCAATATACTTGTCTGTCACTTGCTTGCACTTGTCCTGGAAATGCAAAAATCAGCATATTAATTAAAGTCTCACAACTCTATTAAAGCCTTAACTTACACAACGTGCAGTCTTTACTGTGTTGCTGTACTTTTTAAATAGTTCACACACCGCATATCCGCAATTAATACAAACGAATTGTTTCTCTGCCATTATTGTTATTTATAACTAATTTACTATGATATTTGTTTATGTTTACATTGATTGTAGCTACTTCAAACAGCTGTTCGCGCAACTGTGACTATCGATAGCATTATCGATAAGTCAAATATTGGGTACATTGCATATTTGGGATATTGTAAGGTTTTTTTTTGGCATTTAACAGAACAAACATAAAAAATGAGTTTGTGTGGGCTAATATTATAAAACAAAGAAAACGGTAACAAGTTCCAAACAATTTGGCTGTTAATAACGCTTGGGTGTTGTTACTACAAAAAGAAGTATCAGCACAAGAGTACATCCCAAGCTATTAGAACATTTTAAACGTTGATAAATAAGTATGAAACAATCATTGTTTTATGATTTGTATACATATATCTTAGCACAAAAGTAATTTTTTACAAACACAGTGTTTTGTGTAAAGGACCGTACTTCTGATCTCAATTACTCTGCTTACTTAAAAAATAATCAGCTCTGTTCCAAAACCTTCTTAATCACGTGCAACTAGTTATCACCTATTTCTTAGTTACGCTTTTCTATTTATCCTTTAGTGAACCTATTGATAAGTACATAGCATACGAATAAGTTTTATAGTCCCAAGCCCCTTAAGTTATTCAATGATTGATTCTACACTACAGGTATATGGAACTATGGTCGCCATATTCCTTGTACATAGGCATAAAATTTCGACTTTATATAGCTGTTGTTAGAGTCATATGTCCAAATCGTCTGTCATTGCTTGGGGGTGTATATTTCGGTGCCCTGACACCCAACTTTGGTTTAAAACAAGCTGCTGTGCTATCTTTTAGGACCTGCGCTGGGACAATACATAATAAGAAAATTGGCGCTATCGAGAAAAAAAATGGTGCACTCATATTGCACCTGCTTAACTACACGTCCATGACTTTCATTTTCAGAGGAGAATAAATTCTCAATTCAAAATTGCCTTGATTTTTAAAGTATTAATTGTTCTTTTAATTAGTATTTATTGTGTGTATTGCATATGCATAAAAACTACACTATTTTCCATTCAGTTTTGTTTTGTTCAAATGAAAGTCAAGCCCATCCCTTTAATGCCGCTCGAGGTTTCAGAGAAGGCGACCTTCTATCGTGCAACCTCTTAGATTTGATAACATAAGGGGTACTGCGGAAGGCTCGGACTTATGCTTAACTACGCCATTAGCCTTTACTAGTAACATATTTTTCAATAATTTCGTCATTCCTGTATTTTGTTTCTTGTCAAGATATTTTTGACGCCCCCAAAAAAAAAGTTTCATGCTTAACTGTGTACAAGGAATTGATAATACATTGATAAGCAGTTATCTTGCATTTTCAAAAATTAAAAAAATAATATTTTCCTCAAAACCTAAACGTCTTATTATTTTATTATTATATTATTATACCTACCCTGTATGCTTGACAAACGCTTATCCAACTCCTTTATGCAGTTTTTTGCTTTTATCATTTGTACCATAGTTAAAGAAATTTTGATTCTCAGATCCAAAAGTTTGGCGTTACAAAGAGGTAATTTTCAAATAATGTAGATTTAGTTTTGTTTAAAGCAAATTAAGCAAATTGCTGCGCAGAGTTCTGTGTTGGCGCACTCTTCCAATATTAGAGTGACGTCCATAATTTCAATATAAAATTCGCTACTAGCTAGTTTTCGGACTTAAACTTGTTAGACATTGAGAACAAAAGAGAAAAAATATTTTAATTATTATCTATGAAAGTCTAATTATCATTACTAATGTCGCGCAAGGCTTCATCGGTTTTTTTGAAAATTTCCAAACTCCTGCAACTCTTTTAAACTTTTGAGCATAATGTGCGTGGACTTCCAATCCTATTTTAGCGTTTTGTAATAATCTTTCCGAGCACACACAGGTTGGTTTTTAAGTTTCCATACAATCAATCGAAGTGTTTAACATTTCTTCAATTGATTGGCTTTTAAGTGCGTCCATTATACAAAATTTTAGGATCTGCGCCGCACAACTAACACTTGTTACACTTTCTAGAGATAGACTTTTATGCACAGACATGTCGATGTTACTAGCGGCAACCATTTCTACTTTAACATTTGCGAGTTTTAACTCTGCTACGACTTCTGGGATTTTTTCTTTCCGTGCCCGTTGTTTTAGTTAATTTCTGCTGTACATTTATACTATATATCTGGAGAACTTCCAGCATAATACTTATTAAATAATCGTTTATTAACTGCTGTTTTAATTCCTTTGTATTATTTTCCTCTTGTTGCGTATATATTGCAAATTATAAATAATAAAATCACACAAAAATCCAGTGTTTCCTGAATGAATCACAATAGATACAAATTTTCCATACAATTCCCTACTAATTTCATTTCTTAAATTAGCTGCAAATTCATAAATTTGTCCCGTAACATATTTTTTGTTCAATCTTATGTTTTCTGCCTCACATAAGGGTCTTGTTAAAAGCTTAAATGCCTGGTCATCAGCCAAACGAAGCGATCTTCAACTTTTAGTAAATAATTTGACGGAATTCCCATTGTATATATTTTTTAGGCAAACTGCAGCTAACTCTTAGTGTCTCCGTTTTTGACTTGTTTAAATTTTCACTTTTTCTGTTAATAAACGCCACCATACGATTCCGGATGAAAAACTTTTAAATGTCGCCCCAAATTTCCGGCATGACTTCTCAACATTTTGTTGTAGCTTCCATTCGTACAAACGTATGCATGATTGGCATCGCAATAATTGTACAGTTTCCAGAAAGTTTTATTTTTGGGCCGTGGCATTTTCGTGCACTCCTTTAGTTATCGGCGTATGGCTCCCGAATGTATCGGTAGAAATATATATAAAATCAAGCATCATATTGTTTTCATTGTGCTTTCGTAGGAAACAAAAGGAGTACCAGTGAGTGAGACAAGATCTCGCGCCTCATAAAACAAAACAAATTGTGGATACAGTGTACGCAATAAGTTTATAGCCATTTCCTTTTTTTCTATATATTGAGACACATCCAGATCACACTGCTCCTTAAGGTCCCTAGCAACTGTTCTAAATTAAATTTGCGGATTTTGATATATTTTCTGCAGATTGTCTCCAATCTGCGCTCGTTTTCTGAGTGATTTACGACGTTATGAATAGTCTTAAACAATGCGGACAACATTTATGATAGGACCACGACAGATGTACCCAAATGGTGATTGAAATATATTAACTGGACGACTTCAAAACATTATCTCTTGTCAGGCATATCTCAATTTTTCAAAACTTTCACTCTAACAAATTTCGCAAAAAAATGAAATAAAATGCACAAAAATCGAACATTGACACAACGCAAGAAGCAATCATGCCGATTATAGTAGCAAAAGAGAATATACCAAGCAAATGTGCAAACATTTTATTGACAGTAGCAAACCTTATTAGATTTAGTTGTTTTCTCGTTAAGTGTTTGTATTTTTGTTATTATACATTTATACATTATACATTGATAGTCAAAAAATACAAATTATTTTCAATGTGTAAACACTTTCCTGATAAACTGTATATGTGCAAATGTATATACTATATATCTTTATTAAAAGCTGCTCGAAAAATCAGAGACCTAATTATTTATTAATTGTTTTAACTTATTTTTACTTGTTTATTTATTTATTTTTTTATATATAATATATAATATCTAATCCATATCCCCCCAGCCGGATTCTGAATTTCTTCAGAGAGATTAAGAAATGCTTATTTGTGCTCCGCCTTTATATAAATTATATTCGGCTAACAACCCACATCAATTTAAATGTTTTATAAATAAATAACTCACCGCTATGAATGAGCTAGAAGGAACAAATTAATAGCATTGTACCCTTAGGTTAGGTTATTGTGGATCCCAGGCCACAAAGGTATAAAGGAAACGAATTGGCGGACCAGCAGGCCAAAATGGTTGCAAACAGACCGATTACTTATAAACTATAATTTCAATATATCCGACATAAAAAAAAAACAATAAAATTTTACCTTTTAAACTCAAATTTAGACCGACTGAGTTATACATCCAACTGGTACCAAAGAGTAAACAACAATCCACATGTATGCCTTCAATTTATTAAAAACTTTGACCATAACACCTTTACAAGAAATAATCAAACTAAAATTATCAGGCTACGACTAGGCCATACAAAAATATCCCACCAACACGATCTGAATCCTAATGAATATTAATTTACGCACATTTTGCCAAAACAATTTCGCCATTTTCTTATAGATTGTCCATCATCTTCATTAACTCCTCATCGCAAAAAATTTTAAATATATTTACTTACTGTGCTCAATGGCTTTTAATCATTAAGTAATAAACTAAAATAAAATATATTTCGTACTGAATGGCTTGCCTAAGCAGGACCTGCACAGCTTGTCGGTCTGCCGAAGTTGAAATGAAAGATGCGTCAAACCAAACTTGGTTTTGATGACTTGTATAAAGATTTTAGATCAATGCAGGATAAGTTTTCCTCTCTATTGCTAGTTGTATTTCCAATTTGAGTTTCTCCGAAGCATAAAAAGTGAAACAAACAACCAATCCAACTAAATACTGATCCTTGCCAGTCTCCGGCAAATTCTGTTCCTACGCAGCTTATCTCGTTCACAACACCTAAGCCACATTCATCAACACCTACTGGAGTACCGGATCGGATTACTGTCGTCAACTCAGAAAATAATTAAGGCACATCTTCTGCTGCTTCGGTCGCTGTTGTGCCTAACCACATGACTAACGCACCACCTTCCGCTGCAACACTAACTGGTGTGACATTACCTACGGTTCCCGTAACAATGGAACAGCCCGGATCATTGGAGTCGCACCAAGAAAAATCAATTTTTGGGTCCCGACTCATACCATCAGCAACTGAAAACATCGTAAAACAGTACGATTGTGAGAAGCTCAATTTGTCTTTTCCAAGCGACATTAAAATAACTAAATTTAATGCTTAATTCATGCGCGAATCTCATCGTTTTAAGATAAGCTTTCTAATTCTTTTTTGCACTACATTAGTTAATCCTACATTCTGGACCATTCATTCAGTAGTGCATAAATTTATAGAAGAAAAAATAAAAATCTGAAAAGTCCTTTCAGTGATATTACATTTAAATCTACGGCTCTAATTTCTATCTCCCATCAACATATTCGCGGACTTCTTTCCAATCGAAGTAGACTTTATACTTGTAGCGTAGATTTCGACTCTAATATTATTGCCTTTTCCGAAACCTGGCTTAATACATCATCATACATATTTTAAATCCGAGATCTACCGATCATTCATTCTGGGTAAGAGCTTACGCATAAATAACACAGAGTAGCATATTGTACGTTCATTTAGAGAAAGCAATTTTATAATTACAAAATAAGACGGCAGTCGGATGTTAGGATCCCAATTTAAGCCACACCATTTTACTAAAATTGTTTAAATAATCATGACTTACTTTTATACGTTTTTCTCATTATTATTATTATTGTAATAATAAAAGGCGCACCTCTTATAGCTGCAAAACTTACATAGCTAGCAAATAGACGCTATTTGTCTTAGTAAATGTCTATTTATTAAAGACGCCTCGGTTCGGATGTATACATAGACTGTAACATAGACTAGTCGAGGGGAATAAATATTTTTACTTAGTTTTTTAATAATAAAACTCACTTGCTGATTAGGAAAAAAAAATTATGAAAGATCCCATTTTACAGGATCATATATACATATGTAATGTAAATGTGATTGCCTTATATTGAAGGTATTCGATCCTATTAGTCGTTTAAAAGTGATTTTTTGTACATGCGAGATGTATTCCCATGATACTATGATAGTCACTTTAGATGCGTTTATGACGGTGTATTTTCGATATATAATGGCCCGTTATCGGGATACAACCGACCTTACTAGTTCTCGCCAGGCGCCCCCGCCTTACACACTTCTTCTCCACTTCATCACTCCAGGGAAACACCTTCTTCCGCCCCTACACAACATCTGCATCTTGTAGATCATTAGTAAAACCTATCAAACAGTGTGATTCTTTGCTTAAACTCCAGGCTGATATTGTTACTGGTGTTAAGGTACTGGTAAAGGTAGTGCCAAAGTGCGTGATTACCTTGACAACTTTAAAGGTATAGCCATCCGCTACTATATGGCACCCTATGCGTGGTGCATCCATGTTTGTAGACAGCGACTAAATAACTGATAGCCAAGCAGCAGCAGCATCAAGCATCATTACAACTTCCAATAATATTAATATTATCCGCGTCTGCAAAAAACTAAAAACTTTTGTAGAAAATAGTGTCAGTATGATGTGCGCTATATTTCTGCAGTACACGTTTCATTACGAAATTTGAGAGCTTGCACCATAGAGGGTCTTAAAACTCAAACGGCATTGAAGGGACGTTACATCCTACTTTGACAGAGCTAATTGTGCTAAAGTCGGATCAATTCAGACAGTGGGGCATACAGGCGCTCCTTATCGGACTATCAATTGCAGTTTTGAATCAACAAATACAATAGAAGTGTGTCATGTGTTTTTGTGAGTCTTCTCCAGACTTTGACGCAGAGTGAAGACCATGTCTAAAGTGGCTCTTTCAAAAAATATTCGCCACTTTTCCATTATACCAAAAAGAGAAAACAAAATTGTTTGGGCGTTACAAGCGTTTCGCGTCAAAATAAAAATATTTTTGATCTTTGAAAAAAAAAGATACAATTATTAACATATCTTTACTTTGGATAGTTGTTAGTTTTTGTCGGTATTTTGCCACATTTTCAACTTAATATAAAAAAAAAATTTGCTCAAATGGTATACATTCTAAAAAACAAACCATTTCCTTAATACAAGGATGTGTATGTGCATGTTTACCTCTTTTTTTTTACATTGGACTTTGCCTTCTGATAAAGCTTTAATTTATAACCGATATACCACCTTTAATTCCAACGAGGATAACATAAATGACTTGGTTTTCTGTATACAACATAAAAGAAACTTCAGTTTAGATTTGATTAAGTATACAAACAAATAATGAATAAAACCGAAAAGAAAACAACAATTTCACAAAAAAGTAAAGTATTCAAAAATCATATTTTAGGCAGAGTCAAAGGCCTCTCGTTCGCCTTGTGTTAGCGTAGACGTATCCCAATTTAATGAACGTTCTATAGCCATCTTCCATTTTTGGTAACGCAAATTTCGCTCCGTTGAGTTAATCGTTGGCTTCATGGCGTCACGTAAGCCCGTACGAGAAAGTGGCGCCTCCATTGAGTATTTCGGCTCAACTGCTTTATAAGCAGCCATCGCCGCACCCTGTTTAAATAAGACAATACAATAATATAATATTTAATATATTTTTCAGCTAACTCACTAAAGCAGTTGTCTCGGCTATTTTGGCACGTAATACTTGTATGCCCACCAGATCCGACTGCAGTTGCAAAAATAAATTGTTAACTGTCATGCCGCCGTCGACCATTAATTTGGCTAGCGGTATTTTACAGTCCTTGTGCATGGAGTCGAGTATATCGCGCACTTGAAAGCAGACGGCTTCAAGGGTAGCGCGCACTATGTGCTCACTGGTAGTTTCTTCGCTCAGTCCGCAGATGACACCACGTGCATCTTGATTCCAGTATGGGGCATAGAGACCGTTGAAAGCTGGCACAAAATACACGTCCATAGAATTGGAACAACTAGCAGCCATTGCCTCAATTTGACCAGAGTTTTGTATAAGTCCAATGTTGTCACGCAACCAATTAAACGCTGCGCCCGCAATCGAAACGCTACCCTCCAGTGCATAGTAGGGAGCTGCCTTGCGGCCCAACTGGTAGCCCACAGTCGTAAGTAAGCCATGCTGAGAATGCACTATCGAAGGGCCGGTATTGTAAAGCAAAAAGCAACCGGTGCCATAAGTAGCTTTAGCTTGACCCTTAGACAAACATTGTTGGCCAACTAAAGCCGCCTGCTGATCACCCAAGTCTGCCGTTATGCTGATGCCTCTTAGCTCGCCATCACTGATGGTACCAAAATGTTCACAGCTTGAACATATTTCTGGCAATATGCTTTTCGGCAGGTCGAAAAATTTAAGCAGATTCGAATCCCACTGTAAAGTCTCAATATTCATCAGCATCGTTCGAGAAGCATTTGTTACGTCCGTCTTGTGCACGCCATCGTTTAAATGGCCACCAGTCAAATTGTACATTAACCATGTATCAATTGTGCCAAACATGGCATCATTCTTGTCCATAGCTTTTCTGACAGTCGCAACATTTTCGCGTAACCAGCGTAACTTAACTGCTGAAAAGTATGGCGATAGAGGCAAACCACAAAGTGGCCTTAAATAGTTTATGTTACGCGCATTGTTTGGTATTGTCTCCAGCAATTGCTCAACCGTGCTTGTAGTGCGGTTATCCAGCCAAATTAAAGCATTGGCTAGTGGCAAACCAGTGGCGCGGCTCCAGACCACAGTCGATTCTCGTTGATTCGTTATTCCAACGGCTACTATGTCCTGCAATAAATTCACAAAAAAGGAAAATTAAGTTATCCTCTCTATTGTATTATTATTATTTTTGTTTTTTCAAACATTGGGGCAACACTGGCAAGCGTCAATTGTGAACCACTTTCGCAATAAACAAAAGCCCCAAGTGATAACGCCGTCTAATCTTTATTGTACTGCATAACATTATAACAACAGTATAGAAACGCAACTATTCGATTTTCGCCCCAATGTTCAAAATTCTTAGTAGAACAGCTAGCAGCGTCTCCCGTCATAAAATTCAATCACTGCGTAAAATGACAAGTGCAGTCGTAGCCGTTGGTCAAATGCGTGCCACAAATGACAAAAAAACTAATATGCGGCAAGTGGAGGAGCTGGTATCGCGTGCCAAGTCTGCGAAAGCGAAAATTATTTTTCTGCCCGAATGCTGCGATTTCGTGGGTGAAAATCGAGCACAGACGTTGGAGCTGGCGGAACCACTAACAGGCGCCACAATGGAAAAGTATCAGGAGCTTGCAAAGTGCCAGCAAATCTGGATATCACTGGGTGGCGTACATGAACTTATATTGGATGACGCTAATCAAAACAAAATATATAATGCTCATGTGTTGCTGGATGATGAAGGCGCACTACGTGCTGTGTACCGCAAAATGCATTTGTTTGACGCACAAACTAAGGATATACGTTTACGAGAATCAGACACAGTTGCACCAGGTGAACGCATCGAGCGCCCTGTTATTACGCCAGCAGGACTTGTGGGCCTGCAGATATGTTACGATGTACGCTTTGCAGAGCCAGCGCTACTGTTGCGTAAGATGGGTGCGCAATTGCTGACTTATCCAGCTGCCTTTACTTATGCAACTGGCAAAGCACATTGGGAAATTCTATTGCGCGCCCGTGCCATAGAGACGCAGTGTTTTGTAGTTGCTGCTGCGCAACAGGGCTGGCACAATGCTAAGCGCCAAAGTTGGGGCCACAGCATGATCATCAGTCCGTGGGGTAAAGTGCTGGCCGACTGCGGTGGCGAAGAGGAACTAGCCGTGGCTACAGCCGAAATCGACTTGGCTTCACTTAAGTCGCTGTATGAGAGCATGCCCTGTTTCGAGCACAGACGTAATGATATCTACAGTCTGACGGCGCTAAATATACCACCAGCGTTTCCCAACGGCTATTGTGAAGATCGGAAGTTCGCCGAAAACATTGTGGATAAAAGCACTATCTTCTATGAGTCGGAACACTGTTTTGCCTTTACCAATTTACGCTGCGTCGTTGAAGGACATGTACTGGTCTCAACAAAGCGCATAATACCACGACTACACGGTTTAAACTGTTCTGAAATGACCGATCTGTTTGCCACAGTGTGTATGGTGCAAAAAATGCTGGAGTGCATATATCAGACGGCTGCAGCCACTGTGACAGTGCAAGATGGTCCACTGGCTGGTCAGACTGTGCCTCATGTGCATTTCCACATTATGCCCCGACGCAAAAACGATTTCGGACACAATGATCAGATTTACGTTAAACTAGAAGAATGTGCTGAAAACAAACCGGAACGCACACTGAAAGAGCGGATTGATGAAGCCCAAAAGTATAGGCATTATATAAAAGCTAGCGCTGATATTCCTTAATGTGGATGTCATTCACTAGTTGTTAATAAAATGTTGTTAGTTTTATGCTTACTTCTATTTTACCACCAAGATCCTGTAGTTTTTTGCATGCTCCCGCAATACAGTTATTGACAGTATCGACAATAACCAACGGATCCTGCTCACACCAACCTTCCTTGGGAAAAATTGATGGTATTTCGATTTGATGAAAGCAAACAATATCATCAGTTCCAGCTTTAAAAACAATGAAACGCGCGGACGTAGTGCCTTCATCTATGGCTCCCACAAAGGGACCCGACAGCGTTAAATTGGTTGATACGCTCATTTCTTTTTAATTATTTGCTAGTACGACGTGCGTAAGTTCTTTATCCACAAGCGGTACAAAAGCTATTGAATGCCGTCGATTTGCTCGATACGAATTGTTAACGAATCAAATTTTAATAGAGATAAGAATATTGATAAGGGACGTGCCCTCTGGCAAATATCTTTAGCTATATTGTCGCGTAAGTGCAAATGTTTTTTCAATTTGCATAGCAGCAGGACTAAGCGTTGATGAATATCTTGAAACAAATTTCATTAAATAACTGAAATAACGCAAACAAAACTCATTTTTTGCTTAACTATTTACACATTCACAATAGACTGCATGTAATATTTTCAAATAAAATAGTTTGGCAACACTCTCAGCTGATCTATTATTTCCCCTACAATATGTAAACATTAAGAAAATTGCGCCAAACGTTTAAAGGAAACATTTTTAGTTTGTGTTTGGTTAACTTAAACAATCTAAATACTAAAGAATATTAATGTTTTTGCTTAAGACAATTGCATTTGTTGTTGTTCTTCAAAAGGTTCATTGGGTAGGCGCGCAGGGTTCTGTAAAATCAGCAGATTTAAATACTTCTTTTTTTAATTTTTTGCAAAATTGAATTACCAATTTCTGTGCTCGCTTCTCCAGCAGTCCATAGGCAATGTGATTCAAAGCGAAACCGGTTGGTAAAGCTACACCTTGTATGCGATAAAATGCATCCGTACTACCCTCGTTGGCAACTTTGTGTGCCGCCAAGACGGTGCACTTGCCCAAAAAGCGTGTGGAAGCCACCATAGGACCACGAGATATATCGATATGATCACCCAAACGATATAAAGTTACCTGTCCGTGATTCTGCTGCGCAATGCTCGGTAATTGCTGGCTTTTATACTTAGAATCTTTGAACATTTCTTGTGCCAGCTGTGGCTCCACATCAATGCGTTCAATTCGTATATCTTGAGCTGCCAATTTGATCATTTCAGCTGAAATAGCGCGCATTTCCGCTTTCGATGGTTCCCAGGATTGCGTGCCTAACACAACGTCATGCACAAAGCTGCCTGATTTAACTGAAAAATGTGTTAATTATTTATTATAACTAGCTATGGCTAAGCAGTTAACCGTACTGTTTGGTCCTGGGAAGCTGTGTAGTTGTAAACGTGCCTCCGTTTTAAAAACACGAGTTAATGCAGCGCCCAACATAAAGCTGCAGGTACGCCAGAATGCTCTATAAACGAAAAATTGTAGAATGGGGAAAACATAAGTTTGGCAAACTAACTTGTTAACGGTGTGCGGCTCGGATATGTTGAAATTGAGCAGCTGTATGGTGCAGGAGTCTCGCAGTGGTCTATGCATATCCCACGGAACACTGCCATCGATAAGAGCCAAAGCCGAACGTTTGCAATGCCCCTCACTTAAGTGCTGCGCGCAGTCATAGGGAGTTGAGATGTTATTGTTCATTGCCAATGTTACATCCTCCGGCAGACCTAAGTAACGTACTTCAATTTTTTCAACGCGCCCAACAGCATTACGTTGCCGTTGCTGCTCTTTGGAAAATAGTTCATTGCGAGTATGCTGAATGCTTGCGGCAGTGGAGCCAAGCCTAACTACAACTGGTAAAAGATTTATAGGTTATATAAAGCTGTCGCTGGCGTTGCAAAGCATTATAAAACATACCTGTGTGTGTACTGCTGTAGTGTATTACTTGCTTAAGCGCACAGCACATGGTTTGTCTCAATTTATATGCAACAGACATCTTTAACTTAAAAAGTAGTCGGATTTTAATTAAATAATATACAATATGTTGATTGCCGCAAATCAGCTGTGAGAAAAACCGAAACGGCTATATGGCAACGCTAGTTCTTTTTGTTCCGTGTGGCAACACTAAAGCAAGTGCCACAATTCTGACGTTGCCTAACACTTGTCAATTCTGTTTGTCATTGTCGTACGAATTTCTTGCTGAGGCATTCATTAATTCTTAAGTTTTTTCTGAAAAGCAACATTCATTTTAATCAAACAACAAAATGGATCTGGATTTGGCTCGTAACTTGCAACCAGCTGGTTTTAATTTTGAAAACTGCCGCCGGTAAGCCAGTTGTGTACCTTAAAAATAATTGTCTTACATTCCCGGTTTTTCTTCGTTCACCAGCAATGCCCAGTTGTTGAAGAGCGGAAATTTTACTCCGCCGACTACCACAAAAACTGGCACAACTATTGCTGGTATCATTTTTAAGGACGGCGTTGTATTGGGTGCCGACACGCGTGCTACCGAGGGTCCCATTGTGTCGGACAAGAACTGCGCCAAAATACATTTTTTGGCAGACAATATCTAGTAAGTCTCATGGCAAAAATACTTGAAATTTGCTTGAAAACAAAAAAATTACTTTTAATTTTTAGCTGCTGTGGTGCTGGTACAGCCGCAGATACCGAAATGACTACTGATTTAATCTCGTCGCAGCTTGAGTTGCATCGCTTGACCACTGGTCGCCAAGTGCCGGTTGTGTGCGCCAATGTGATGCTAAAGCAAATGCTATTTCGCTACCAGGGCCATATTAGCGCTGCTTTAGTGCTTGGCGGTGTCGATAAACACGGTCCGCATCTCTATTCCATACATCCACACGGCAGTGCCGACAAACTACCCTACGTTACTATGGGTTCTGGCTCTTTGGCCGCCATGACCATATTTGAAAGCCGCTGGAAGACCGACATGAACGAGGAAGAGGCTAAAAAGTTGGTACGCGATGCCATCGCTGCCGGTGTTTTCAATGACTTGGGCTCTGGCTCTAACATTGATCTCTGTGTCATTCGCAAGGATAGCACTGAATACTTGCGCAACTATGAGCTGGCCAACAAGAAGGGGCAGCGCCAGCTGGATTACAGTTTCAAAAAAGGAACCACACCAGTGCTTCACACCACCATCAAAGACATGAAGATCACCGAGCACGTCCAGGTTATACCAATGGATACTGCTTAAGAACATAAATATGTAAAATACTTTTTCCATTTAATAAAACATTGCTTCTAAGCGAGACCTAACATTTCCGTATGTAGTAATGCAAAAATTTGTAGATAAAAGTGCAACAGCACCATTTGATACTGAAGCATAACGCAAGAGCAAAGTCTACGGCTTATCTCGATGCTGCTAGAAAACAATTTTCCATATTAAGAACAACTTCATTTTAATAGTGGGTTCTGAGGTTAAGAAGATATAAAAGTTTATTGTTGCTTTGAGGCCCTTGGGGCATACAAGTGCAATAAATGATAAATTTAGAATTTACATTTCGACATAGGTGGGCATGGTCATGACGCCACAGTTGTTCTTTCTGGCCGACATTAAGATATAACCATCGTTACCCCAGTACGTAGACCAAGAGTTCTTTACCAGCCAATAGTCTTCGCCGTTGATAGTGCCATAGCCAACAGCCAATACAGCATGATCCAGACCGTCGACATCATTTTTGCACTCGGGCTCGTAGTAGACACCATGTGAATAGAAGCTAAATGTCTTTGGGGAAGCATCAATGGCCACTGACAGAGGGCCATGCTTGAGCAGCGCTAGTTTAAATGCATTGGGATCATTTGAGGTGACATTGACGAAACCCTTAATGGGCGCAACCAGTGTGACGTTGTTGACATGGCAGTAGCCATCCTGACCCAAGTATGGTCCGTACTCCTCTTCTGTTGGCACGCCACCAACTTGCATCATCCACTGATACACTCTGAAATCCTCGCCTCCATCGCAACCATTATTACCGTAAGCCCAAGAACAATCTATAAGTGCCTGTTGCGAAAGGCGCACCAGATTGCCGCCATTCTTCAAAAAATATGCACCCTCGATATGTCCAATTGTGCCAAACGACCAGCACGAACCACACACAGATTGATCTGTTTAAAATCAAAGAAAAAATTACTTATAACTATAGTTCGCTTAGAATTCTCAGCAAGCATACCTTTAACGGGTGTTACTGCACCATACAAACGCCAATCATATTGCGAGGGCATCTCATCCTTGTACTTATCCACATTATAGGGGAACGGCTTACCAGTGTTGAAACCACCGGATGACTTGAAACCACGTCGAGCTTTCAATTCTTCGTCCGTTTTGTCGGCCAAATGATTGACAGCAAGAGTATAGCCCATCTTAGCGCGGTTTTTGGAATGTATGTAACGCAGATTCTGTCTGAATATATTCTTGCGATGCTCGTGCTCCTTGTCGGTGCGATAGTTAACACCGTGCTTACGCTTAAAGTGATGGAAAGCATTATCCACATGCGTCTCGCTGCCAGATACAAACTCCTGCATAGGATTAAAAGTTGCATAGTGACCGCTGCCAGGGCCAGGAAAACCAGTACATGTTAAGCTGTCGTCAATTTCAAAAACTTCATTCGGTATGTCGTCATGTTCGTAGCTATCGTAATCCAAATAATAATGGTCATAATGTGAGCCAAGTAGCGTATTATATCCACGCATCTCGTAGCGTACTGGAATTGGCATCCGAGATGAAGGATAATGTGGTGACTTCTTGTAACGCACCCACAATGTGTAAACATTTTTCTTCTGTCCTATGCTCTGTTCCAAACGGAACTTGTCACAGGTGAAGCCCAAAAATGTTTCGGTGCCTATTAATTCAAAGGTCTTTACATCGGGTAATATACTTTGTATTTCCACGCGTTGGTCGGCCGTGCCATTCACTTGTAGACAGGTCAGTTTATTCGTCTCAGTTCGCGTTGTTACTGGTGCAAGTTTCAAAGATGTGCCATAATCGCCTTCGCCGGCAAGCTGATATGTTTTTACCATTCCACCATAGTAATCAATGCGTGATCTTCTCGTATTTTTATCAAACCAGGCATAAAATGGTTCAGCGATTTCAGCATAGGGTATATATAATGTGCCCCTTACAATATAGTTGGCATCCCAACGTGGTGGCTTTGTGGCCTGGCCTGTTGAAGAAACGGAATTTTTCAGAGAAGCGTAAAGTGAAACCAACAGTAATTCGAAAGCCGCTACCCGGCAGCCATTGTTCGAGTTGCAATCACTTCTGATTAAGTGTTTAGCCAAGCTCACACATACACTCTCATTTTAGACAAAGAAACTGTTGCGGCATATTAAATTTCTTTACAATCATAATTCATTATTTAATTGTTATTAGTAAAATATCTGTTTACGCACCTGTCGTAGCCAAGCCTGCAAGTAGCGATAAGAGCAGTATCGCCTGCATTTTTGCCTATTTCTTCTGACTTCTTCAGTTAATTAGAACTAACTTTTTTTTGCACGATCCAAACCTCACTTCACTTTCAAATACGATCGACGAATGATATACACATGTTAATAATTTTTAATAAGACGCTGCATAAGCGTTTTGTTAATTTTCGATAACGATATACTAACTAGTTATTGGGAAATAATCGATGGTTCCATTTTTTATCGTTAGTGAATGTTTTACAATCGATGTTTCAGTGTTTTAAATTGGACTGCTTGGACTATTTCTTTGTCGAGTTATTTTATGCAATTATAAATTATATATAATGCACCAGTAGCTAGACGTTTATATTTATATTAAAATTAATATTTTATATTAAAAGCAAATTGTTTGCCTTTAACAGTAAATAATGAGCTTTAAAATAGTTTTTTGCAAATATCTATCTCTTTGGGGCTACTTTTTCTTTATTTAATTTAATTTTGTTTATTATAGAAAATTTTCTTATTGAGGTACGTGTATTCAATATAAGAATTAGTAGTTATTAGTAAAAGAATCCATAAAATAATAAAAAACAAACCAAAAACTACTTTCTACTTTTCGTAATACATTTAATGGAAGGCTGGTTGTTATTATTCAGTAACCAAGCAGATTATGCCTTTTCGTGGAGATGACAGAAAAATAATAGTTAAGATTAAAAATCATTTTATAAAATTTGTTCTGCGCTCTTGTTTTTGATTACATTTTTTGACGTTTTTACTAATTTTTTTAAATCAAATTTTTTTGATTTAAAGAGAAATTTTTATTGCGTATAAATGGCCAGTGCATAAGAAAAAATTTTACAATTTTTATTTTTTTTACTAATTGTTTTTTATAATATATCTCTTGCGGATACGGCAGTTATTTACCAGTACAGCTTTCTTCGATACGGATTATTTTGCCTTTTAAGTTTTATTTTATTTTTTTAATTATTTAACTTAATTTGGAAGCAACATTTTTACCTTTTACTTTAAAAAGCATTTTTTTAAAATGAAGTTCGGTTACTTTTGAAAACAACATTGGCAATCGGCTTCCGCGAACAACCACACACAAAGCGGAAATATATTTCCAAGTTTCGGAAATAAATAATGCGATGCTCAAAGCAGTTTTATAGAATCAAGTTTACTATATTACCAAAAAACCTCTTATTTCAAGTAGCCATAATGTCCACTCACCGTTATTGTGATATTGTTTTCGTAGAGCTTACGATTCTATTAAAGAAAAAAAATTGGGCTCTGTAATCAGAATACAATTAAAAAATAGTTTTGAAAAATAAAATTCTAAAGTTTTAGTTCAATTTTAAGATGTTATCAGATTCATGCTAAAATTTGTCAAAAATGATCGAAATACAAGGAATCTACAAATGACACTGGTTATGACCGATCGCTCCTATGTTGCCATTTCATGAATTTTGGTTTATTGCTTGGGAATAGTTTAAAATTCTGTCTTAAATATAATGGCCAGATTTAAAGAAACAACCAAAATATGAAAGAAAATTAAATAAATAAAATAAAATAATCATTTCGTTAAGGCGTCTTAGCAACCTTGATTCATGTCCTGATAAGATTTGCGACAGGGCTCGTTGGGATAAAAATAGTGCTTAAAGCCACTTTTCTTTTTCTTCCCAACTTGGTGGGACTTTTTTCGTTCCTTTCAACGTTTTCGACAAAACTTTAGCGTTGTCTACAGGTACGCAAAAATTAATGATGGTAACACAATATATAATGGTATATATATGGTAACATAATATATTTCCGATTTCTTTCTTTCTTTGTAATTCAAAAAATATTCGAGAAATAACAAGTTCATTAAAAGCAAGAAATATCAAAGGATATAGTTTTATAATCTTTGACAAAAGGAATCAGTAATCCCAAAACCTTTTTTGTTTGCATTATTTTATCAACTTTCTTATAAAGACAATTAAATTAAGGAAACTACGGCTTCCTTATGTATAGAAAACCTTTATCTTGTAGGTATAGCAGTCATAGTATAAATAAATGTGGGGATTTACTAGTAACTCTTAATAACCAAATTTGGCAGCCTTAACATATTGTGTTATATTGGCGATAGTACCGATAAACCGAGCTTATATCGATATTCCTCCTGGATTCACAATATAGTGATTTATCGAGCTGCCACTTTGTGGCCGTTGCATTGTAACAAACGAGATTGAATTTAAATGTTTTTTTCAATGATTTTCATGACTAAGACAAGTTATTAGTCTAAGTTAGAACTTTATTAAGTAAGTAAAACTCAAGTTCTCATATTTATGACGATCGTTATTTATTAGAGAACATTGCATTCAGTAAGAATGCGTATACGACTAGGAATAATATTTAATATACAGCGCTTCTAATTAACGCAACTTTGGTTGGTCTTATATATGTATGCAAGTATTTACATATATTGTAAAGTGTATCATGTCTTTCAGAGTTTATTTACATAATTATATGTATTTTAAATATTTATAATTAAAAGTTAATACGTTAGCTAATATCACAATGTACATAGGGTCTGGTAGAACAAATACCATAATTATTAAGCAGAACCCAAACTATATACCACGTCATAATTTTTAGGTAAAGGCACGTTAGGCTCTCAATTAATTAAAAAAAACGGCTCTTAATTGAAAATGACATTCAAAAGTATTGCATATATACATACATATGTCAATACCAGATAATTGGCACCAAGAATTCACTTGATCGTTTAAATTTTTAAGGTAACAAAATAGAAAAACTATTTGTTTAATAAGCTAACTAGTAAATGTTATTCTAACTTGTGTTAAATATTTGAATAATTAATATTGCGATTAAACTTAAAACGAAATTATATTCATGACCATGCATTGTAGAACCGCTTTGCGGCACTGGTTCTACCATATGCGACACAGTTAGGCTGGAGAGTACTAAATTTGTTGTAATCCTAGGTGATTGTCCACTGATTAATGCCGAAATTTTCTCCGCTTCACGTCTGCATGCGTCTAGCTGCAGGCGTGTTGGTCGAAGAGAGCGAGGTACCAGCGCAACAAAGATGCCCACCTCCATAGTGAGAAATCCCGTCAACTGGCATTCGCTTACCTGTACTAATCGATCCAATTGCTGCAGCACTCCATGCAAAGTTAGCAGAGAGCTGCGCTGGCCATTCAGTGCATACATAGCTCTATCTAGTTGTTTTCTTGAGTAGACAATACGAAATGCTCCACCCGCACAAATGGGGCAGCATGCTCCAGGCGGCACAATATTTCGGCATAGTTTACTCACAGGCGCCGCACACTTAACCGTGCGACATCGGCGACCCATATCGGCGACCAACAACCCAACCTCACGACAACGCCCTACATAGTCCACAAGCACATAGTCAGCCCTAGCAGCACAACTGCTGCGATATGTAACACCATTAATTCCACAAACTGGCGTTGTAATATGACGACATTGTGTTGACAGACACGGGCCCCAATAAGCCAATTGTGCCTTTGATTTCAGCAGAGCACATACATTTGCATGCGTCTTACCCTGAGTATCACAAATCTCCTGCGAGTACGTACCAAAGCAGTTGCTCTCCGTAATGTTAACTGCAAAATCCAATATCTTGAATAATATTTTGAGTTTTAGCTGCACGCTTACCGCAAATATGTTGAGTACATGGACGTTGCATATTGGACAAACAAATCTGCCGATGCTCCAAGCATTGAGTTCCGGCAGGACAGTCAGTGTCACCTACTTGACAGGCACTACGAGCATTGCAAGCCCCATAAACATAGTGATCCTCCTGCAAGCCAAGGCATTTGGCAACACATGCAGAGGGGTAGGTATTGCCATTGACACCGCAAACAGGTACGTAGTGAGCCGGGCAATTGCAGGGCAAGCTTGTATAGCTAGCATCTGCATAGCCCGCCAGTCGACACTGCTGTTTGGTACAGGTTACTTCACCAGCAAAGCAGCTACATAGGTTGCACTCTAGATAAAATGATGTACCATGTCGGAAAGTACGCCCACCAGGTAATACGCAGTGAGCATGGGTGTAACTTGGCAGTGGTTGGCACTGCTCCACCTGGCCACGCAAGCCGCACCGGCACACCACATGCTCAGCTGTAAGTAGTTGACTAGTGGCCAAACCGGCACCCCCCGTGCTGCTGATTTTACCAATGCGAATGTAGGCACCAAAAGGTACCATGAGTGCGGAGGCCTGACCCAGACTGCAGCCGGGAATACAGGCGTATCCCTGGCTGCCGTTACGTTGAGGTACACACACTTCACTGGCGTTACAAGGCTTTATCGCACAAGGAGCAGTTAGCCCGTAGTGGCCTCCAGCTTCAACGGGTGTATCACCGCGCTCCAAGAATACACGCAATGAGATGCAAGGTCTGGGTTGCTCCTCATCAGCTGACTGTGGTTGAAGCCTGCTGCATACTGCCTGCGGCCTTTGCTGCTGCCGAGTCCAGTCTAGGCACTCATCTAGCAGATCATTGCAATCTTCGCGGCAAATTCCATTGTAGAGCCCAACGCGTGTGCATGGTTGCAGTTGTAGCGCGCACACCAGTGCGTGCCACTTTTCTGGTGCACAACGCGTTGTATTTTTGATGTACAACTGCTGCCCAAGCACACGCACATAGCCACGCTGCTGAAGCAGATTCAGATCTTCACGTGCCGCTGCATCGTGCGCCGGTGTGCAGCTGCGAAAAAGCTCCGTTGGCCGATTATTAAAGTTGGTGCAAAAGCTAAGTCCGTCGCAACCCAGCTCGCACGGCGCGTCGACACTTTCGATGCAACGACGCAGTTCCAATTCATCCGGCTGCTCCAGGCACTCGCTATCAAACTTTGTACGAGTATCCCACCAATCGTTGCTGAAGATCTGTGAACAGAGACGACGGCACTTATGAGTTGTGGCGTGTTCACAGCACTGGCGTTTGGCAGCATCAATGCCCAGCTGATTGGGTTGATCGGAACCGCTGGTGGAGCTTGTAGAGAGGATTAGACGATGCTGAGTGGATTGTGCAACTGCTGGTACGTAAAGTTTTCGTGTTACAGTCAGAAAGCATTGCCAAAAAGGCAAATGCGGTAATGGTACGCCACAGCCGGCTGACTCAAGGCGTCCAAAAATAACTTCGCTACGTTCCATTTGCGAGACGTTTTGGCTCAGTAAAGTGCGGCAGGTATGACGACAGTGCTCCTTATTGCTATATTCGCAGCATGGTAAATCTGTAAAATGGACAAAATAATGAAAATAGATTTACAAAAAAATTTTATATCAAGTGACTTACATTGTTGGGCATTGGACATTGGAGACATTTCTGTGTGATTATTTATGCACTGCATAACATCAGCGTTACGTTCCCCACAGGCCAAGTCCAGCTGAATGCGATCATTTGAATTTGTTTGTTGTTCATCAACTTCATGTCCATCGGATGTCTCGAATATTGAACGGCAGGCCTTTGCTTCCAAATTGAAACATTTAAAAATGTGTCTCCCAAGTTAGGTTTCGGTTAACTTACCTGCAGACACTCTGATGTGCGCGCTTGGCCACAGCATAGATCTGCCGCTTCCTGATGCCCCAAGCAATCAAACAGTTGCTGCTCATCGCTACGCCGGCATACACCAGTTGTAGTAAGTTCCTGTCTGGAGGAGCTCGCGGCGCAGGCATTTTTGCAGTGAGGCAAAACTCCAAAATGACAACAGCGTCGACCTGACCAGTCGGCGCCACGAGCAACAGCTGAAAAACAATAGCAGAGTTATCAATGCAGACCTAAAAAGTAGATCATTTATTTTGGATATATGTACCTTCAAATGTGCGATTCACACAATTCCAGAAATCAAATTGATGCAGTTGACAATATTTTTTTAGCTCACTTCGGGGATCGCGATTAATCATATCGGCATTGGTAGCCCATTGCACCAAAGACAACTGAAAAGAATAGTTACGAAAAGCCATTAGCAAACTGGAACAGCGCTAAATTTAAGCGCAATTTTTATTTAAATTAATAGAAATAAATGACCAGCGTAACCCAACAGATCTGGCGCCAAAACCTGTTACAGAACCAGCCACTCGAGGTTCTGCACCGTTGGCTTGCATAAACTGTACCAACATCGATGCACAAGCATGTGCTTGAGCATGTGGTACATAAATCACTCGCAAGTGCCAAAAAATTGTGCAACAATAATCCTTGGGCATATCAAGTTAACGATCACAATCCGTCTTGCTGCTCCACATGCCACATGGTTATTTTTGCATTCAATTAAAGCAACCTTCAAGCATCATTAACATGAATTATTTAATGCCTACCCACATCTTGTCAGGCAAGTCTTCTATGCTGCTGTACTCCATATCCCTAACTTTTGATTGCTTTTGTCAACGCGCACAAGTGCCCACTGTAGCTGTGGCGCTGTACAAACTGTTCCATACACTACAAAAGCGAACGCAGCGGGATGTCGGCACCTAGCAGTGGACGCCATTGGTTAGTAGGCTGCTCCAGGTCGCTTACTGATTGCGAAATATTGCTTTTAAAGTTGTAGCTGACTTGTCTTAAATATGAATTACAAAATGTTTATGCTACATATGCAGATTTGCGCTCCAGTGCGTGTTGTAGTGCGTTCTAGTGTCCGTGCTAAGTTCTGAGTGGAGTTTTTACTGCTTGTATTATGTTTCTTTGCCAGCGTTGAGATTTATCCCAAAGCTGCAACCTGCTGCGAGTCCAACAAGCTATTACACATATCATAAATAACATTCTGTGGTACAAGTTGCAGCGATAAAAAATAAGGACTCTGAACACACCCAACCTGAAATCTGAACCCTGCTATCAATAAAGAAACATCTACTAATTCATAATGACGACCTGCTCCGCATAACCAGTTTGCGTAAGATACGAATGCAGGTACAGTATGCATAGAAGACGAATCAAATACTTCCTTTGCAATTTTGGCAATGTAGCATGTTGAAAGTCCTGCACAGATGCATGTTGCCTTTTCGTCCCTAAGCGTTGCATCTCATGTAACATAACGCACCATCCACTTAACAAGGATATCTTATTTCTTAAAGTGTCACTTTGATAAAGATAGGGGCGCACTTGAAGTGATAAGAGCTGAAAATACACAGATACTCTAGCTACAAAAAGTAAATTTATAGAGTATCAAATTCTAAAATTTCATGATGCAGTGCACCTTTTGTCTTGATTGGAGTCGCCGCACTTGCTATATATGAGCAAGTGTGCAAAATTTTGATAGCACAAAGAAATTATTGGCAAAGCAATCAGCTTATCTGTGGCCTAATCTGGAAATTTACAATAAGATGATCATACACAGTATTTGATCGAATTTTCAAAGCAAAACAGAACAGATGCGTTTTGATGTTTTCCAAAAACTGAATTAGATGAAGAAGATGGGCTCATAGCCATAAAATCAGTCCAGTTGAACTTAAAATTAAACAAAGTAAAAATTTTAAAATCAAGATATATTAAATGGTAAAAAATAAGATATAAAATAAAACTAATCCGTATTGCTAGCCTGATGGGTGAATTTTTTATAGATATGCACCATCTCACAACTGGAGCTAGCTAGGAGCATGGATTTACAATGTAGAAGATGAAAACAGAAAGCATCATTTTTTAACAAAGAGGAACAACTTTGACCAAGTTGGGTTTTCATAGTTCATGATTGGGGAATCAAGATGAGAGGAAATCATAGAGGTTATTATAATGTACGCATAAGACATGAAACATCTACAAAATGTTAATGCTAGAGTTCGATAATTACGAGTTACTCTGAACGGAATGGTAAAAGAAGCTAAGTTAGAGTCAATGAGACCGAGTAAAAGCTTATGCAAAACTTGCACGCTGAGGCACGTTCTACGTTCCCTTAGAGAAACTAATTTTATAAGGCGAAGTCTGCAGGCATAGGACGCAAACGAATGTTGGGATCCCAAAATAATTCCCGAAGAGCAAATATTAAAAATTGTTTTTGAACGAACACGAAAGCGACAAACAAGCAATTACATGCGTGCTATGTAAAGATTGTGCCCACCTCTAAGCTTAAGACAAGCTCAAGCACTCGAGACGCAGCAAATCTCTGTACCCCCAAAAAGACCGCTTAAATATGTAGAAATGCAACCATGCGACCGGTTTGCTTAACCCATTTGTATTATCCTGAGTCGCCATTGTAGTTGTAGCTGTCATCTTTTCAATTTCAATTTAGACAAAGATTTTATGCCTTCATTTGCATCTCTAAATTAAAATTACAACCCACTTTCTGCAGTTTTGTGTCTTTTCATTAACTCCAAACGAGAATTTGTAGATAAATACTGTGAGATTGTAAGACACTCGCACTTTGGGTGCTTGTTACCGGGGCTAATTGGTTTTGGAAATTGTTGTGATTACAAAGCCTATATGTTGTTGTTTGCGTTGCGTCTACCGATGTAGACTGGTTGTCAGTTTGTCAGTGGGCCAGTCTCCGGCAACTATCGGCATCAGTTGGCAATTTAGCTGGCTGACCAGCCAGCCATATGCATAAATTGATTTTACACGAGTCAAATGCTCAGATTTTCAAATGACTTTGACTGCTGAGCAAACTGGTTGTCTGCTATTCGAATTGTTATTCGAATCGCTCGCAATTTTCTTTATGATAATTAAGTAATTTATTATATAACATAATTGCAGAACCGGAAGAACTGTGCTATATTATATTTAATATTCTGTTGTAGATGTTGACGCGCACAAACTTGGAATAATGCGCGCATGACATCTTATGGCTTCAAAAATTCTTGGCTAAGATTCCTCAGTTAATAAGCAAGAGAGTGTCCCAGTATCTATTACAATAAATGTAAATAAATTTCATATGCAACTCACGGAAAACCATAAAATTCTAGCAGGAAATATACTATAGGAATTTGTGTGTATTGGGGTATTGCTTTGGGACTTATCAGCAGATCTAAACAGTAAAATATTTTCGTTGTCGATGAGTGAGTGTGCCATGTACCTGCTGGACATATGATGTTAATTTATGCATAAAAGTGTTCAGGTAACGCAAAGAACTCTCGGCTTATTTTCTATTTTATGGACTCTGGTCGATAATAACTTACATTTTCGCATGATATACGACATGATCCAAACACTTCATTGCAGCATGAAAAGAGATCTATAAAGAGAAATGAGAATATGTAAGGTTATACTATATGCACACTTTCAAAAAAAAGTAATTTCGATGAAAAACTGGTTTTTACATATTTCATCTGGCAAAGTAGATTTTCGACTATACAATTTTTGCCTAGTTGCGACAATAAATGATTCAATTTTAAATACAACTATAAAGAATTGCACGACGACTCGTCTAAGTGCGCAATGAGTGATTGCATCTTAAGCACACTTGCCACTTGTATGTTGCTTATCTGAGCGCCCCAAGACCAACACCACGACAAGCATCCGCATCAACTGCAACACTTACGAGTTGTTTTTTGCATCATTTATAGGGATTGTTCATTGGGTGTTGAACTTTTGCGAGTAGTCAACTTGCAGTCCGCTCAACATGTGTGACATCTACTCCATGTGTCGCCCGCCGCCCGCCCTCAAGCACAACATCAACAACAACAAGAAGACAAGTTGCAACATCTGACAGCAGCAGCAGAATCAACAGTCGGCATGAAGGGATCGTACGGATTCAAAGAGTTTGTGTCGAGTGCGTGAAAAATTTCATTTTGTCACTTTGCCGAATGATGTGAGGGGCAAGATCTCATTATATGCTGCATATCGGTAGACAGGCATATGCAGTTGATATGGTTATGGGGAATGGCAACATAAGCGAAGATCAAAAGCGCTACTCATTAATTAAGTGTGCAATTTCTTTTTGTAGAAGCCCCAAAGATTTTCCAAGCATTATTGCTTGCCACCTAAATGGCTTGCCCAGCAAGCATTTTACAAGTTTTTACAAAGCAAATGTAATATTTTTGTTACGCATAAACTTTGCTTTTATTTGTTTGTTGGGTATACTAACTAGCACTTTTTGAAATACTTATGTATTTATTTTTCACTCTGTCCCATACATTTTCGACATCAGACAGTTCTTAGTTGAGGCTAATTTTAGCGCATTTACTTTGAAGTCTTATGAAATTTCCTTTGATTTCTACAAGATCTGCTTTTTTTATTTTTTTTTTATTTTCAATATTTTCTTTGGACTTGATAAGTAAATAGATTTTGAATTTTGAAATTATTTCATCTTTTTTTGTTTTGTGCCTACAAAGTGCGAATTAATGTTGCTGTTAATAGCAAGTTATCTGACAAATTGTCATGCAACTTAAAAAAACGCTTTATATAGATGAAAAACTTTTTCAAATGTTTATTTATAAATTGTCAAGCAAAGAGAGCAAGTAGATATGTATGTATGTATGCTGACATTTTTATAACTGGGAATTACATACATAATTATGCATACATATATTAGGGTGAGTCAATTATTATTAGTTTTTTTATAAAAACGCTCTTACAAATGTTGGTTTTGCAACAAATGTAAACATTTCGGCCAAAGAAACTTTAAGTTAGATTTGAGTTAGGAGTAATGCGATTGTGAGCTTACAAGCTTAGAACTACCTCAAGAATCTCTATCTTTCGACGCCTCGAAACCAATTGGACCACCCTAATGCATACATATTCGCACACAATTGCCAAGTTCTGACTAATGCAAATACATTTAAGTTGCTGTCAACGACTGGCCGAAGCACCAAAGTAACGCAAAGTAGTGACAGACTGTAGCAGATATGGCTATGGCAGAAGATACTGATACAGATACAGATGCAGATACTCGGGCAGATGCAGCCTATAAATAAAGAAAACGTCTCAATAGCAGCTAATTTTCCCGAGACTCGGTTTTTTTCGTGTGTTTTTGTAATGTTGGAAAACGCATGTCAAGTGTCAGAACAGATTTGTCTAGAATGTTTTTCTACAAACTGACAAACTTGCGGAAAGTGGGTGATTTTGATTTAGCTAATTGACTAAAATATGCAAATGGCCTGCATCTTATGCCACAGTATTTGTACGAACTTAACTTAGGTTCGAGTTGGGATCTCGTTATGATTGACTTATTTAGTTTACCATCAACACCAAATGACATTATCTAATTCGATCAAACATATATCTGTACGCATTTTTGCTTTGGAACTACGGGTTTCGAAGTTACTGGTGTTCACAGTTGAAGTTTGTTTTCGCTAAAAAGACAAATTTTAGCTAATTGACTAAAATACCCACAAAGGCTGTATCATATATTATCTTAATTGTAGATGTTACCTTGGTTAAGCATAAACGCTTGCAGTGTGAGCTTAGAAGAGAATTTGCCATGAATATTAAATATCCGACAAAGGTACAGCCACACAAGAGATGCCACCGTGCTTTCTACGTTCAACGTTCAAGGGAATGTTTCCACAGCAGGTGGCTCACAAGTGACATACCCTGCCGCTAAAGTTAAATGGTTTGAATGTTTGTGGCAAGCATAAATTATTATTTTATTAACAATTTTATGCGCCTATCAGTAAAAGTTCGATTGCTTTGTTTATTGATATTAGTATTCAAAACGTTTCTAATGATTTTTATTCAACTTGGTTTGCATTCCGCGCAGATATTAAGTGGGCATGTTATGGTCATTGAGTGCAGTGCTGCAAGGGGATTTTTTTTGCACTTTGCATTAACAACAACAACAACAACATCAATAACAACAACAAACGACGACAATCAGTTAAGGCAACATACAAAAATATTATTCGCAATTCGTCGCAATGGTGCGTTCGCGGCTCTAATAAATTTCATCGGAAATCTTAAACATTCATCGTGCATATGCAGTATACGAACTCATACTTTATCTACTCATTTGGATACACTCACACTTGAATGCCATAATTCACTCAGCTGAGTAAATTAAGCGTCCGGCGTAGGCGTTGGCGTGCTCCAAGCCGAAACTGAAGCCTTTATTATGCTGGCGCCACATTTAATACTGCGGGCTAGCGGCCTGTTGCGGAAGATGGCCGGCAATTTAAATTAATTTTTCACACAGTTTCAATTTGGTTCGGGTTTATGAATAAAAATGAATTCTAAATAGTTATGAAATTTCTCGCATATCTTTGTCACTTTTAATTAAGACATTTTATTGTTGCATGACAATTAATAAGAACATTGAAACAAATTTCTTTTACAAAAGCTGCGTTTCCAAAGTTGTACCAAAGCAACGATGTTTTCCTTATTATAAAATTCCATAAAGCGCATAATTAAACAAGTTATTATAAAGGGTGTTTTTTGACAACTTTCTTTTTGGGAACACTATGATGCACCTACATGCCAGCCTTGTTTTACTACCAAAATGAAAGAGCACGCTCGCCTGGACTTATATCTGCTTTCAATAATATAGTGCCACATGATACACAATCCAGAGCCGACTTCGGCAAGCAGTTTATTTCACGATTAAATCACATGTTTTAATGTCTGTATAGTTCATATAAGTTCGTCGCACTGAAGGCCAGTCCCATATGTGGACAAAATGTGGCAAAATTCGATCTGATGTATGTTTTCTAAAAGCAAACTGTTGTATGTTGCTCTCGTGTGGACTTCGCCCTATAAAATTGCCTTCCCTAGCTTATTTGTAGAATACTTCCAAATATAGTCTCATTGGCCATTTCATCCAAAGTAACTCAAAATTTTCGAACTGCGGCACTACCAATTTGCAGATCTAACTATACTTTGTAATAAATGTGATTTCCGCTCTTACAAACGTTTTACTAAATCCATCTCTTTCTCTATCTTAACTTATTTCCTAACTTTAATATTGGTATAAAATAATTGTATGGAGTCGAAACTTGTATAAAGTAGAAACTTGGAACCTTGAAAGCAGCTCAGATGAACAAGCTAGAAAGTTTTGAGATGTGGATATACAGACGAATGCTTAAGATCTCTTGGATCGACCACATCACAAATGAGGTAATCCTAAGAAAAGTCAAAAAAAGGAAGGAACTTCTTAAAACCATCAAACGCAAAAACTCAGCATATTTTGGTCATGTAATGCGTGGTCCCAAATATCAACTACTTCAACTTATTATGGAAGGTAAACTTGAGGGCAGACGCGACATTGCTAGGAAGCAACTTTCTTCGCCACGGAACATCAGAGAATGGACTGGAGAAGAGCTGAAGAATTTGCCCACCTCACTACCAACAGAGAGGAGTACTACAACTTGGTTGCAAGCACAAATTAAATAAAATAATTAATTAATTGGCTCTTCAAAAATCACCCTTTTGTTTAGAATTGCAATTTTTTATACAACATTGTTTTTTTGTGCAATACTCCATTAGTTTGAAACAAATCCAATTGACCAAACAGGCGAAAATTTATAAGAGAAACACCAAAAATGAAATTTTTTAAGTTCAAAGGCAATACGAAACAAATGTAAAACGAATAATTTCAGTCAAACTAGGATTTGCTGGCTCCGGAAACCGATTTTGGACAGGCGCCATCTTTATGGTTTAGTTGCTTTCCTCTTCACGTGCAATATCACATTCATCGAATGTCAAAATATTCGTAGTTTCTTTGTGAACTTTAGTTGAAATCGAACATTCTCATAATGAAATAGAAGCTTGTGTTTTTGTAGAACGACTCTGAAAGTGTATTTTAGTGGCATTATTCCCGTTTAAAAAGCAAATTTCGTATACAACGCATGAATATTCATTCATCAACAATTTGACAATAGATCGAATTTTTTGTTCTCAGATATAAAATGTATTAACATTTTTGTATTTGTCCATATGCAATCTAAGAGAATTTAGGTATATGAATGTTTATATTAAAAATTGTTTCCGTGTTTTTTTCATATATATTTTGCCGAATCGGTTTGATTTTGCATACAACAAAAAAGGCACAGAAAAAATACGGTTTGATCGGATTTGGAGCGCTAAAGATTGGTTTCGACGCCAAATGCATACAAAATGTTCGTCGCAGCGGCATTTCAATTGATTATTCTGGCATTGCTTGAAGCTCCTAAAATGTATTAATGGATTCCCCATTTGCCGACTTGAAGCAACAAGTGAATCAGTATTGTCATGATGGCAAAATGTCACGACCCGCTAAAGATAAGCAAACATTTCTACAAGGCCCTCCTTTTTATTTTAATTGTAAGACAAGTCCGAGGCAATAAAGGCCAATGATCAATGACTCAGAACATATGCTGATAAATATAAAATCAACTTACCATTGGAAATATAAGTTTGGGATTTTACTGGCTCCACAACTGTTTCCAAACTGTCAAAATTTTCTTCGCTGGAATCGGCATGTTGATGGTATTCATAGTCCTCATCGCTGGCAGACGTTGCTGTACGTTGAAACTCCCGATTTCCGTCACGGCTGTTTGGCTGTTGTCCGACATGATCTGCAGCTATGGCTGCATTGCTCATATTATTACGTCGAGCAGTGCGAGCATTATGCGTGCTCTTGGAGTATTGTTTCCGGCCTAGTGGTGCATCCTGTTCCTGCTGACGTACAGCGGATGCACTGATCGTTAGCAAGGCAAGGGCAAATATAAACCAGGAACCATACATGGTCTTTTATCGTTATAGTTGCGGTCGTTGTTGTTTATTCACTTATCTCTCTTTTTCTTGAAATTATTTTAGTTCTGTATTAATGACTTCTGTGAAGTGCATTGTACATGGATTTACTCTTATCACTAACACAAAAGAGAATTGCATTTTAATTACTTTTGCAATTAATTAATTGGTTTCAAATAGTTGATTAGAAAAATATGAGTTATTCTTTGGAATTTTGTGCTTAAAAAACTGTACACAATACCGACTATTCATGTTTTTATACTAAACGCTTTCGGTACATATTTAAGTCACACAGAGAACTTGCCCCGATCTGTCACACACTAATTAAGCCAATTGACCTCGCGCGGTCGTTTGCAAGTGTTTTGACAATAGGGCCTTAGCCAGAGATGAAGTGACCGGGGAGAAAAAAAACCGACAACATTTTATTAAAAGTGAAAAATATAAATAAATAATATGAAAAGCAGCCGACCATTTTCCCTTCACGAAAGCTTCTGAAAAAGTGACACAGACCCACGCGCACACACACTCTAATGACCCGGTGTGTGTGAGTGAGTGTGTGTGTTGGGGGGCGGGGGGCGGGGGTTTTTGTATCAAAGTGCATAGCTGAGCAGATAAAGATATAGAGGCAGGGCGAGAGTTGGCGGCAGAGAGGGTGAGATAGAGGACAATCTGACAGCCTGCATGAAATATACAGCAAATAAGGATGAAAGAGGGGACGTTAGGGCACATTTGCTTCGCACTGAGCTTTGATGTTTGTACCTTGCTCTTCTAATTGCATATTTTACGGCGCAAAGGAACCGCTACACGTTTAGAGGCAGGCACTACATGCCACGTGAAGCACAAACGCCAGAAGAGTTTTGTCCTGCAAAGGGTTAACACTTTACACATATATCACGTGGCTTTGTGTGCCTCTCTTAGCGTGAGTGTGTTTCTGCAGCTATTTGTGTTACTTTGATAAAAAGAGACAAATTAAACGCTTGCAACTAGACAAATATTAACTCCGTGCGTCAACAGGGTAACAGTCCTGCGTTCTCTGGTTGTTAGCTATTGTCTTTTTGTATGTCTTACACTTTGAGCGCGCTTGCCAGACAATACCTCTCACATCAAAGTCAAATGGCGCCACTGTTTTAAAGATTTCAAAAGAATGCTTTGTCAAAGCGCCGCACACACTGAAACTATAAGCCGCAATTAAGCAGAGCCCACATTTTGGCATCTTAAATTTCACAACTCTGTTGAAAGCTTTGTTTACTTTGTATTTTTTATTAATTACACTTTTTTCTATTTTCGTCTAAGTAATTTTTTAATTTAATTTGGGTGATTATTTAATTGACACACTTTCTTATATTTGGTTTCGCGCGTAACACTGCAATCAAACGCTCAAAGCACGTGCGCACTTGTGAACGTCTGGCGGTTTTTTAAAATCCAACTGCTCTGCTTTGGAAACTTAGCAGAAGCCTGTTAACAATAACAGCTGCTAGCAGTGATTGTAACAGTAACAGATGTGTTGATATGTTATCGAAATGCCGATACTAATCGCAAATTTGAATAAAATATACATCGCAATGTTTATGCGATTATTGATATAAAAATAACGATTATTCTTAAATACTGCTGCTTTAGAAATAATGGCGCAAAATAAACGTTAATTTAAGCATTAAATAAAAAATTACAATAAAAGTCATTCGCTGCAGTAATTGTAATGCATTTTCTACGTTGAAACAATTATTTTCATGACAAAATATAGGCGTGACACTAAAGTTAAGGGAGAGTAAAATGCAGTGACTTTAGTACCATAGAAACTTATTAATCAAACGCTGAGCTGTGTTGAAAGATTTTTGTTTTGTCTTAATTATTGGTTTAAATTATCCAAAACTGGTATTTAATAAAACAATATAATCAATATTATTATTTACATACATTATTTTTTTAAAAAGTTTCCTAGTTCGTAACTTTAATATTATTTTATAAAGTAGAATTGTTTTTTTGACATCTACGAGTTCTCAGAGCCAGTTGCGTCTTTACGATCCACCATGGATATGTGAGTCTTCCATAATCCACTGTAGTATGTAGTTAGCTGCACTCAGTTACAGTTTTAGGCACGATTTTATTTTTAATGTGAATGTCGATTAATAAATAAACAACAAGAATAGCAAGAAAAATGGTGCGGGAAGTAAATCAAAAAATTGAAAGCCTCTTCACTACTTTGGTGACTGCAGATCCACTGAGAAGTCAACAAAATTACAGATGACAACGCCAACTACTCCATGAACAATGATAACTTCTGTAGACGATACTTCGTTAATGCCAGCCAACAGCAGTAACAAAAACTTTACAAAATATGACATCAGTTACAAATGAGTTTGAAAAGTGGGGCATTGAAATAACAAAACATTAAATATTTTAATAGGAATTTCGAGAGACATCCAATCCAAACTAATGGAGAAGTTGAAATTGTGCATAAGAGCAAAGTTTTAAAAGATAACAATAGATCCACATGGATTAATAAAATAGTATTATATCTGAAACAATAATAAGACCTACATGGACAGAGAAGGCAATTTGAGATACTAAGAGCAAGCACAATTGGACTGGTACATACAATTTGATTAATTATCAAAATCTAGACCTGGAAAAGGCGAGAATATTAGTGAAAAACAGTTGTAAGCATAGTTTACTACTTCTACAGCATGAAAATGAAAAAATGAGTCAAACAACTGCAATGAAACTTCAAGAGAATTTGATTCTTATCTTAGTTCGGCATTACAACCTGTTGACGGGTTAAAGCCGAACTTACTTGGTCTCACCAGGCGCCCCATGCTTTACGAGCGCCTTTTCCTGCTGATTACTCCAAGAAAAGTTAGCGCCTTCTTCACTTGGTCATTCCACGTTTTTCTTCGTTGGATTTTGCATCAAACACCTTCTTCGCTGGAGCGTTTTCGCGGATTTAAACGACATGACCGTCTGTTATACTTTTGCATAGTAAGACCATAGTAACACCTTTTGGCAAGTGTGATTCTTCGCTTAATCTCCAGGCTGATATTGTCGTGGGTGTTCCCGGCAGTACCAAGGGCGTCTGTAAGAAGTTAAACACTTTGGTAGAAAATAGTGTCCTTACGATGTACACCAACCTTCCGCATTTATCAAAGCCAAGTGATTTTGGCAAATACTCTATAATCGAAAGCGGGTAGGAGGCGGAAATAAAATTTTCTTGTTTGATTCTATTTTTGCATCGAATTGAGATGTCGTCATGACTAACGAGAATCAGTAAGCACATTTATTTTGATGCTACGGAAAATTCGGTTAGAAGTGATCACAATTGAAACAATTCCTGTGTAGCGTCCGGGAAAGATGCTAGCAGTACGGCTACCTCTGCACAACCCAAACATCTTAAAGATCTTCTAAAGGCTTGCGGACTGAAAGACTACCCCCAGCCAGCCAGATTAAAGGGAAAGTCAATTCTCAAAAGCATCCAACTCTATCAAATAAGTCTCAGTGCTGACATGATCCAGGATCAGAATACCTGCCTCAGAACGCTGAGGTGGCATCTAGAAAAGACTCAAACACGGAAATGATGATAAGAACCATTTAGTTATTTGTATATTTATTTAGTAAGTGAATTGGTTAAATTTTTAACAAATTTCGATAATTTATATTTATGGTATATTTTTCATTCAATATATTTGTTATATGAAACAAAACATGTGTATGTACATATTTGTACCTTTCGTATAATATTTTTATAACCAAATTGTCTGGTGTTTTTTTCTTTCTTAGTACAATGTATTTGTATGGACTGCATTGGCAAATACGTTAAGAATAGCAGATACACTCACAAATAGTTTCATCATTTACATAGATACGTTAGGAATACCATAGTTATAAGTTTACACAATTAGAATATATGTTTGCTTAGCTGGCAATATTATTGAAGAAAGCATATACACTTTTCTTCGCTTAAATATATATATATATATATTTTGCATTTATCCTTTTATGCGCAGCGTAACTGCAATCGAGTAGCTTGGTAAATCGGAGGATTTTGTTTTTTCAGCATTATTTTCATTTATGTGAAAAATGTAAGCCTTTGGAGCAAATGTTTTCTCGTCACTAATGTTGGCCACATATAAGGACTTTGTGTGCGTTTATAGGGCAAATTGTGATCGTAAAATCTATTTGGTTATTTATGATTTACATCTATTTATACATAAATACATTATGTATATATTTATATATATAAATGTAGATAGTTAGATACACATACATACATAGTTTTGATTTAAATAAAGCATATATTGTATTTTAATATATTTTTAATAAAAGATGTCAGCTTTTTTTTTAAAGTTAATGAATTAAAATGTAAACTTTTTGATTTGCAAATTTAAAATGGCTTTTAAAAAGCAGGCCAAGACAGTTTTTAATAAGTTTATAATTTAAACCTTTTGATTTTAAGTCTTCTTTGTGTTTTTGTGCTGCAAAATTTTAAGCATTTTGGTATTTTGTCTTAATTTGGCAATATTTTTAAAATAGATATATATCTAGGCGCGTTATTTAGTGTAATTATTTAGCAATTAGATTTGCATTTGTTTGATGACATTTAACAACAAAAAAATAAATATATATAACAGATTTTACGCCTTAATCGGGGATTAATGTTGTATATAGCATATTATAATATTCATAAAAATAACTCATATTGGTAAATATATTCATACTTTCACACAAACATATGCACTTAACATTCGTAAATAGATTAAAATCTCTCGTTAGTTATTTTTATTATGCTTGACGTTGATTATTTTCTTTTTTAATTTGTATTTATTTTTAAATATTTTGAACAACATCAAAAATACATTTAAAACAATGGTTTATTTAGTATCCATGCAAATTCCCTATATTCAATAAATTCTTTTAGGTTCGAAAAGTCCACACAATACATACATATACATATACATTAATATAAGAGCAATAGCAAAGACAAGAACCCAACGATCGTTGTATAAGTTAAGTATAAGCTAAATAGTGGGATTTCAGTTGTTCGAGAGGCGCAATTTGAATTTAAAACCCATTATTTTTTTTTGACAGTTGCCGTTTAAAATTTTTTTTGCGCTTTGCCAAAAAAATTGAAATCTTTATATTTTACCTTAGTTTTAGCATTGTTTGTGCCTGCGAATAATAATATTACAATTTTTGAAAAGTAAGAGCGGATTAGACTTTAAATCAGACGTGGGCAGGCTTTGAGATTTAAGCTTTTTTGTTTTAAGCTAGAAAGCAATCATCATTGATCATGCGCACAACTCTCGCAGTCAACAATAAATTTAAAATGTTTGGGAGTAAGACTTCCTATTTGTGGGCCTCGGTTGCGTAGTGGTATGCGCCACAAGAACCATTGAGGTTCGATTCTACACTGCAGCACTGGTACATTTGCCTAGCACTGGCTTAGTTAGCAAATCTATTTAGGATATCTATTTATTAGTTATAAATTGTAGATTTCTGTTCTCTACGAACTGCCATTAATAGGTGGAGCAACTAAGAAATTTTTTTAAAAGAATTTTATTTGCAGATTGAAAACTTTGAGCAGAAACAAAACGATTAATAATCAAAATTTAAAACAAATACGCCAAATAGCAAAACAATACTCGAAAGTGTCCCCTGCGTTTAGTTGTACACATAGACTTCAAAAAATGCTCAATATGTCATACAGCTATCGGAGACTCCACACTTCAAACGACATTAAATTTAAATTTAAAAAGTTATAGGATTTTTTTAAAATAACAGCTTCGCAGGACTCCACTTGTTGCTAGATATATGTGTTGCTAAGGTAAGTACATCATTTTCAGGACTATCGGAGCGCAATAAGCGAAAATGTTGCAATAAAAGTAAAAATTCTTTTGGGTTATGGACGAGAAGTTAAATGTAAGTTCCATTTTGAACGTGGTGAAACTTCATAGCAACACGGGAAGTTCGTAGGGAACTCTGATGAAAAGAATATTGTAAAAGTTTATAAAATCGTTAATAAAAGTTCGTTGCGTTATTTTGCAATAAAATTAAATATTTTCAAAGAGTCGGTTTTGAAGAAGAAGTGCATGCATTAAATATAAACAAAATGCGAATAATCCGAGTTGAGCCATAAAAAATTAATTGAAATGAAATATTTCTTTGAAGAGATTTGAATTTATAAACCAAAAAAGTTTAATTTGGACCCCGTACGAGTTTTATTCGTAAGGAAAATTGCATTCGCCACAAAAAAAGAACTCGCTATGCGTGTGGAGGGTATTCCAAAGTTGTCGAACGGCTCTCTAAAGAATATTTGCTTATTAACTGAAGAAAGCTATTTTGAACAAATCAAATCGCTTTTGCAAAATTATTGTTGTTAATTTTACGAAAATTCTGTTGCTTTTGTGTGATTATCATGTCAGAGAGCTGACATTACTCTTCCAATTTTTAGTAATTTTTATTATACTTTAATTTACAATGTAGATGCGGCATTGGCATGAAAAGGACATCGTCTAAAGTAAAGATGACAGCAATTTGTCAATTGCCGCAAATAGAAGGAGCTACCCTGCCGCTGCTGGTGACATCGTGACGTCTAACCGAATTCTTACAATAAGCTGAGGGTTGCTCTAGTGCTGCATGATTGACGACTATTCACCTTAAAGTATATTCATTCAATGTTTTTATATTCATAATTCATAATTACATGGAGAAAGGTAGAAAAAAAAATGCACACTTGAATTCTTTGATTCAAAGGACGACACTCAAGTATACGAAACCTTTAAGTGCATATGAGCAGAATGACGGAATGCCTTCGATTGAAATGTCAACAGCAATTTAGTTGACAGTTATACCCTGGTAATCCCCTAGCGTGGAAGTTGAAGAGCTTCTAACATGCCGCAAATTTGGTTTAATATTGGCGGTTGCCGTTTCTGCCGAAATGCACAACAATTTGCTTAAGCGTCAGCAGCACTTTTTTGAATTCGTCAAGTTTTATAAACAAATTACCTAACTATGTATGCCAAATTACACTTATGTAGCATTAGGGTCCGGGAAATGGGGTTGACATTTGTCGCTTTGTCACGCTTGCTTTAGGAACTTTTCTTGAGCTTGTCGTTATATTCGTTTTTGTTTTTTTTTTTGTTTTTTTGACAGAATCTTGTACATTGGAGGGTTTCCGGTAGCAGTTCAAAGGTGCTTGCTTCATAAAAAGCATATATTACATTCAAATACAATTATGAACATTTCAAAGCGTTCAGATTAAGCAGGCAAAACAGTCTATATTGTTTGATAGATCTACTAAGTGCGCATACAAGTGAATCCTTTCGAGCCTGTACTAGTTTCTATTTGTACTGTTTTAATTTTTTTTTTCAGTTTCTTTAGTTGTGTACGGCGTGGAGTTACATTTATATGTTTTTCTGGTGGTTACGATTATTACGAATATACTATAGATACATCCATATATGGTATTTATATATTCCTTTACATACATACATCTATTTGGTATATGCTTATATATTCTCTGGTAGTATATAATATATGGTTTTGAGGGCTTAGCGTATGTAGTGCCACATTGCCGTGGGCTTTCGCGCATTGTTAATCATGTCGTGCCAATGCTGGCAACCAGTTCCACTCTCCTGTGGTCCAAGGCCGCAGCAGCCAATTTCCGTTGCCTCACTGCCAGCTCCAACGACATAGATCTAGATATAGGGCAAACAAATCAGGTACAGTTGACATTTGTTTTAAAGCTGCAGAAAAGTTTACTGCAGCATTGGACTCACTTCAATTGCTGCATTGTGCAAATAGTTTGACTGCAAATTAAATGTGAATGCTTCATTCCAAATAGGATTGGTGGGATCATCTGACTTTGTAATACTCGTCTTCTTCTTTTTAATACGCTTGCCGTTTTGTATAAGATAAATCTAAAAATAAAAGTAACTTGCGCTTTTTAACTTTGTCATATTAAGCAACTTAAGCTATAGACCTTGACATAGGGTTCCTGAACCGTATCCAAATTTTTGGCCTTCATGATGACTATCGTCAGACGTTCAGCTTGTGGTAGATAGTTCAGGGAGCAAAGCAACTCAGGTCGATCCTCTTTGGGTTTCTTTGTACGCAACAAGTCACCCCAAATCTATAGCACACATACAGATCGAACATTGCATTCTTTTTATTCATCATTTCAAGGCATGTTACACTTACCTCCACAGACTTGGACAAATCCAGACCATCTACCGAAATGCGTACCTCGCCTATAATGTCGTTATGCGAGTACCTATCATAGTCTAGCACTTGCAGAACTAATTCTTTGCCCTGCAGCTGATCACGCGAGACTGGAAACTTGAAATGTTGATCGAAATAGGGATTCGATTCGCCACGATGTATATGAGTCTGTCGCTTTCGGTGGTCTACCTCTGGCAATAGCATTAGTCGTACGTACGGATCGCGAAAGCCTCCTTCTTCAGTTGGGCTTAGATTGTGTGCTAAAACGAAAAACATTTTTACTGCGAAAACCACAACAAACCTTTGACTTTGAACAAAACCTTCAATTAGATGGACGGTCAAATCGAACAGATGGTAATCGTATTTGACCCTCAAGTGCAACCGTCCAACGGAATGGCTGGACTCAGGGGCTGTGAGGTAAACGGGTCCATCGGGCATGCGATACAAATCGGGCTGCAAAGCGCCCAACGGTGAGGCAGGTCCCATGCCTGGGTCTACACCCGGTTGTGATCGCGGTGGTATCAATAAAGGGGACAAGCAGCGACCACTACCGCCTCCTCCAGCAACACTCATGCTCGAAGCTGAACCACCGGCCAGCGAAGCTAGACTGGTCTGGGAGGGACTGGGCGTACGCAAGTCGCTTACATCGGTCGACGCTGGACTACCGCAACGCGCATCTAAGGAGATTGTACGCATGGGACTGGGTGAGCGTGCCAAGTGATGGGGAAAAGCTGGCTCGCTGGGTAGCGAGCTGCGTCCGTCCGGACCAAAGGTGCGTATTTGGGGTGATGAGCCACGATGACCCTGTGTTTTGAACTTTTAATAAGCATAAAGTTGCAGCAGTTTCTATTGAATCTATTGATCGAAAAGTCTGATTTTAAAAGTAAAACTTACCGAATGTCTTGAAGGAGCGCTGTCCACGCTGCTCTGACTTGAAATCGAAGGTGTGCGCTGCAGACGTGGTGGAAACGAGCGACTTTGGTGATGCAAATGCAAGGGACTGTGAAAGACCTCGGCAGGACCACGTAAAACATCCGCATTTACAGCGTGTGTAGAACCGGAGCCAGTACTCAAACTACCAAGACCCTGCAGCTGAGTGGCTGGTTGTATAGGCTGTGATTCCTTGGTAAAGTTAACTTCCTAAAGGAATCAATAGAATTGTTTATTACTTAAGCCCTCAAAGAACTCGGATGTGCGTTGTTAACCACCTCGGAATCCGTTGGTAAATCACAGCTATCGCTGACACTACCCGCTGAGACACTGCCTATACCGCTAGTTGTGGATGTCACCGAGGAAGCCGACGGTGGTGGTGTCATAGGCTGTGGTGGTGGTGTCGTAGACATGGCAGCCTCACCAATCAATGGAATTTGTGAAGCTGCACCGCCACACAGGCTACCACTACCACTTCCGTTGGCTATATTATCGTCGGTCGAGTTGCGATCGAGTGTAACGCGACGCACGGCACCAACTCGTTCCTTGGCCATACGCGACCACGACTCGATACGCTTGTGGGCTAACCAACAGGCTGCCGGACCGAGACCGCTCATATTAATCGCAAGTCGTTCTTATGCTTCCTTGAGTAAGAACGTTAAGTCAGTAAGCTCTGTAGCTCTGATAGATTCTGGTGTTTTTTGTTTTTTTTTTTTTTAATTAGCTTAATTATGATCGGACATTATTGGAAATCGCATTGAAAGAATTGCTGTAACTTTATAAACAGAGTTATATTTATGGGTTTTTTCTTCCAGTGTATGCTACATTAGCAGTACCATGAGTGTAGCAGCGTCCATTTGCTAATCCGCTTAAACTCACACGCCAAAGTGCAAACACACACACACACACGCAGTCAATCCCACAAATACGGTGCAAAAGTTTCGGAGTGTCAGGCCAATGATGTAGCTAAGCACCCTTGCGGTGGAATGTTACTGCCAGAAATGGTATTAATTATAGCTATACAGTGTGTACCGCACGTTGTCCCTGGCTACCTTTACACACACACACACACACACACACACACACACGCACACACACAATACAGATACCAAACCAACAAATGCACGCACATTGATGCGGTTTGGTTGACCTCTTAGGATCCCTGGACAATATGAGTGGGTGTTGTGCACACGGTAATCACTCATTGGCCATGCAGACTTCATTCGGATAATGCACTTATTGTCATGTATCCGCTAAGGCACAGACAGGGTCGTCAAGAGTGCCAAGTTAAGACAGAAATGGGTTAGATACTCGTTGTGGGCCTGGTTGTGATGTAGTTAACATAACATAATATTCTAGCTTTGGAGTTGTACTTGCAGGAGGTAAGCAAGGGGGTTACCTTTACAACCTCTACAGCAATGGCGGACAATTTCAAAAAGCTTTTAAATTTAATAAAATCAAAAAGGTTTGCGTAGTAGTGAACAGTGTTTTGTGTTATTGTATTTTATTATTATATTAGAAATCTAAGCTTCTAGCCAACATACGAGGAAACAAAATATTCACATATTCTTGAGATTTATAATTTACTTTAAAAAACCAACAAGTTTTGTCAATCGCGGCCATTTCGTGTTGGTTAAATGATGACTTTTTAGCAACTTAGTTTTTGGGCCACATTCAGTTTAATAAGTTCAACATAAATCGATAACTAAATAGCGATTACACACTATCGAAATTCATGTTCGTTAACTGTTTTATCGAAAAGTTGTTTTCAGCAAGTAATTCATTTCTAGTTGCATGAATGCGTGTATAAGGAAAACTACCGCATTTTGAAGGCACACAGCATGGATGCATTTGAAGAACTAATAATGCACCGAGAAAAGGTCACTTTTTGTTGCGTCGATATCATTGGATAGTGGCCAACCGTACAATGCTTGAATTTTTTTTTTTTTGAATATAATTTTATTCCTCTTGGCTGTCATCGCTTCAAAGATTGTGATATCTTTGGTTATGACCAACATTAAGTTCCATTTAATAACAAAATTGATGAGCCATTTATTTTGCGTTTGGAACTACCTAGTTCACGTTTCTTGTCTATAGCAACAGTTTCACAATGATTGGAACCTAATGCCCAAGTTGCGTTTAGCTTAAAACAAGCTGTTAAAAAATCACCCTTTACAAACTTTCGTGAGTCGTGAATCAACCTTCCTCAACTTTTGAGGGATCCGTTTTAGATTATGACATCAAGCATGGAATGTCGTAGAATGCATTTGTTGTCAATGGACTTGGATAAAATTAAAAAATAGTATTTGAATTTTAGTGCATTGCTTGAAAACTGTAGCCTAGGTTATGTACAAGGGATTCGTCAAGCATTATAGAAGACTATGGGGATTTGCCTTATCACATTGGAAACAACTACAACAATATACAAATGTTTAGCAAAGGAAGGAATCTATCTACCCTTTCCAAATGATTTGGGTTTAATAGACTGCTAAAGTAAAAGCTATAAATACGGCGACGCCATCTCTACAATTCCCAGGTGAGTCATTTGGTTTTAATTCATTTACAAGCATCTGATGATTTTGATTCAGGGCATTAGTAGACTCGTTACGCCGCGTGTCTAAAGCCAAATTAAAATCTAAATTTCATTTGCAGTCACACCCATTCTGAGTCCACATCAGTTAAACGGGCAAGGGCTGCTTCTTTAGGGGTAGACTCACGTGAGCGTACGTAAAAGAGAGGGAAACTAATAGTTCAATGACAAAGTAAACAAGAAACTTATTTTTCAAGTATTAAATAAATTTAATGAATTAAAGTACTACAAGTGTTGCGAAATGCATCAAAACATGACAACAACACCAAGCAGGAACATATTGCAGTGAACGCAATATAAGAGGAGGGTGAGATTGAAGTGAAATCAAGGACAACCCCTTAATTAGTTCAGGATAATAAAATTTCTATAGCTCTTATGTGCTGTGTTATGTACGCAATTGTAAATGATCCTTTGGCATTTTATTGCAACTGTCGTAGAGCGAGGAAGTACATGCTAAGTAACATTTGATTGACAGTTGTGTGGCTAAAACGTGTAGAAGACTTGAAAAAATATTGTAACTTCAACAAAAAAAGTAGATTCCTTTTAATTTCCTTGTGTGGGGTCTATCTGGGTTAAGCAACAATCCAAAATGCAGCAGCAGAAGTGAGGAAAAAAAAAACTTGATAAATATCTTTCAATTAACTCTTTTGCTTTTCTCTTTTTTATCCTTCTTTTTCTGGAACACTTTTTCCTTAGGTTTGCTGCCAACTGGATGCGTGAATAAAGTAAAACCACAAGCGCAAATACAATATATATACAAAAACCACTTAAAGCAGACTCCGTTTTCGAAACAGTCTTACAAAAAAGGTTTTCCAGATATTCGTTTTCCATGTCCCTACATAAGTGTTACTCAAAAAACTGTACTCGAATTAAAAAACGACACAAAAACTGTTTGTTGCAGTTACGAGCCCTTTTTTTTAATTTTCGATTTTGTTCGTGGGCCAAACGTATTGCATAACCTATTTTCTAGAAATTTGTAAGCTCAGCAAAATGAAGCGCAATAAATAAATTATTTATACTTCGGTAAATACTTGCAAATTTACGCTCTCTCAACATATAACAGGCGCTTTTAAATTTTACACAACTTCGAATGGGGATGGTACAAGTTATTCATTTCAACACCTATTATTATCTGCCCTATGAAAATGCAACGAACCGCACGCTCTATCATTTGTCCTTTTACCGACACCATTTCTAATTGACACCTAAGTGTGCAATAAAAGGGACAACAGCCAAGCCCACATATTGCACATGCATAGAAAGCATACGCGACAATTCCAAAACAAAAACAACTCAAAATCCCGACAAATTGTGCTAAAAACTCCCAAAATTGTGCAGAGTTCCATAACGACGCATTGCCGCGCCCCTGCCGACAGTTTGGTTTTCACAAAATTGCATACAAAAGGAGTTTGAATAGCCATTATCGTTATCAACCCCTAGAGGTTGGGCTGTCGCCAACATAATGTCAAATTGAAATTTTCCACTTTGTTAATTTGTTAAGCATTGATTAATGGGATTCTCATGGTTGGCACTTCAAGTTTTGGGTATATGAAATGGACACTCGTATATTTGCCATTGTCGGGGTTGTTGTTGGAATTATTGTTTGTTTATATATTGACGATTATGGTAAAGACATGTGTAATATCAATGAAACAGATCTCTAATTGATATTAAGAACATTAAATATGGCTTGTACTATATTTATGCACTGTATCTGTAACACGCAAAAGCTAGAGTAGCTTTGTGAAAATTGGAAAAGAAGGAGGCGTGGAGGAGCCTAAGTCCACCTGATCGTCCATATGATCACCTACATCTCGGAGAGCATAAGATTTACAATCAGCAAACTATACCATTTGATTTCGTAGAAGATAAAGTTCGTAGAAGAATTTCTCGAAAAAGAATATTAAAATTGAACGCACGGAAATGGCTCAAACGCTAATTGTTGCAGGGTGGTCGTAGCATTTTATATATTCATATATAATTCAAAGATAAATGGTCATAGTGATAGATTATTATAATATATAGTTTACAGTGCTTTGTTTAGAACTTGAATTCGGCTTATTTCCGGATTCAAAGAATAAGTCTACATACAAATCTTTAGCGAATTTTCCTTTGGAGGAAGAATTCAAAGAAATCAACGGAAGCCTTCCGAAGTATAGATTAGCATATCTCTGAACCAAATTAGCTCTCCTAATGAATTACTCAAACTGAATCCTCTTTTTGCATTATTTTCTTGACAAAGTCGAAATATACAAATTATACCAAACAAAGCAGACTTATTGTACTGCTCATGGCATGTGACTTCAAAAGTATCAGTAGCCACATCTCCGTACCATATCATATTATATGTACACCTAGTATCCGACAGCATCTGACTTATGTGCCTATGTTTGCATATAATGCCCAAACAATGACGTACATTCACACAAAGGCACATGAACATGGAAATGTCAAATGGACATGGTGGGCATCTTTTGTTTTCAGTGCACACTCCTGGCGTCGACTGCTTTGCTCATGTGACCAACTTCATGGGCAGTCACTTGCACAGGATAACCGCATTCAACCGCATACTCGTTCCGTGCGTAAATTGTAATCCTATTAGTTCAGTAGTTGCTCTTGTTTCATATTGTAAAAGTATTTATGGAATGGGCTGGCCACCTACGCGTCGCGACGTGACGGTATTTAGGCAAACTAAAAGCATTCGACGCTACGGACAAAAAGCAGAGTGAGTCGGTTTCATTCTTTGTCCAATATGGTCTCGCGGGTATGTTTTCCACTTTAGAGCTTTGAGAGAGCAATAGCACGCTGACAAAACCAGATGTTTATGTTTAAGTTTTTAACAATAACAAATAACAGACAAGATTAGAAAAAACAAATCAAAAGTTAATCTTTGAGTTTATCCTTAATCCTTAACTATTAGAATTTTTTGTATCTGTCAAAATTAAACGAAATATGCACTACTACAAAATTTGTGTACAAATATTTTGTATGATATCACGAATTAAATATTTTTAGTAAAAATAATTAAAATTTTAATTTCGTAGTAGTATACAAGAGTATACGGAAAGTTTTATGGGCTCCGTTTCGGGCTGTGATTGAGATCATTTTCAACTATGCTAAGTCAATTGTATGGGGGATCTTCTTTAAACTGCTACAATATATATTATTTACCTACTGACTTCGAATTTCACAATCTATTTTACCATAAGAAACTCCTAAATCTGAATTTTAAAAATGTATTCCCTATTCTAGACTGGATTTGTGAAAAACGAATAAGAAGGAGGCGTGGCCACAACTCATTTTTATCGAAATGCTTATCGGGTAGCGGTCCGTCTGTTCGTCCATAAGATCACCTAGATCTTGGAGAGCATAAGATTTACAATCGTCAAACTATACCATTTGATTTTGTAGAATATGAAGTTCGTAGTAGAATTTCTTGAAAAAGTATACTAAAATTGGACAGGCGGACATGGCTCAAAATAGGAATCTTTAGTTTACAGCCGAACCCGAACTGCGGTGTCTTTAAATAATGGAGATCTTCCTACACAAATGACATGAATTTGCTAGGTATGCCAACAATAATATTTTTCAATTATATACAAAGTGTAGTATAGTTAAGAAGGCGGCTTTTGACAATGCAGAGTGCAAGGGGGTTTCTAATTAATTTTATCTTAACTTTGGAATATAATTAAAAAATAATTGGATTTAACAACGAGCTATCGAGAATCGTATATATAACTAAAAGCACCGTGCTGTTGAATCTGTACAAAACATTTTCGTCTCGTCTATAAATCTACTGGCAGTTTTTTAACGATTACTTGGGATTTTTTCATTCTTCTTAAATGTTGCACAACCAGAAGTTTAAACAAATTGACCGAAGTTTCTGCGTTGATTGAAATCGATGATATTGCGCTACGTATTTTAAGTGATGTTGGAGTTATAGCCGAACGAAGATACAACGTTTACGATCAGTTTCGATTTTACAAAAATAATAATTATATTTATAATAAGTTCAAATCAAAATTGTACATATTTATTAATCGAATGAGGAATAAAGTTTGTATGTAAAACGATACATAGCATTGTTGACAATGCCACCATACATGCCAATTCCATCAGTAAGTCACTTGCGAAAATGCTCAAACTCATTATAAAAGGTTCTTTTCTAATGTCTTACATTTGACTTATCCTTTGTAAGACAACGGACGAAAGCCAACTTGGCATTCAAGACCAAACAATTAACAACTAAACTAAGTCAGGAATGGAATTAAACAACAAACAATCAGAAACAACAGAGAACTGAAAAGTACGAAAACTACTGAGCCGGAGATGAGTAGCACAAAACACAAATATGTTCAGAAGCATACACGCGCTTGTGCCCAAGAAACGCTGAGTTTTCGTAATCTCATTTAAATATTTGCAACATAACAATAACCAGTGGAATACAATTTTTGGAACAAACAAAACCAAAGCCGTAAATCTGTGCGGGCCATTTGCCAGTTACCAGGCGGTAGTTGTCTGACCGTAACCGGAAATTAAAATGTAAAACAGTTCCTCATTATATGCTCTCACACACACACACAACGCGCACGGTAGTAGTTAGCAATTCAGAGAGCAGAGTATTTTGAGAAAAGAAAAGAGAACGAGAAAAATATATGCAGAAAGAATCATGGAGACAGAGAGTCAGCTGAATTTCCGGAAGCTTCACTTTACTTCAATTTGCCAAGTTCTAAAATGGTATACGAGGGTTGTCTTGTATGTTTCTTGCAGTCTTCTTTTTCTTTATATATTCCGTAATCTCGGAAGTTCCATTAGCTGGAAGATTATGTTAGTGCATAAGGACATCTAATTCCCAAATAAAGGCTTAGATTATTTGCTCAAAGACAATGTTTCTAAAACCAATCGGAGTTACTTTAAGCACGACATGGTTATAGTGTATGAGCGTCCCAATACGAACTTAAACCAGCTGAACATATTCGCAGGGGAATTTGTTTATATTCTGGCGAAAATTCGCCAAATAGCGTTAAAAAATATTTTTCCGATTTTCTAAAATTGATTTTCCACTCATATCATAAAATTGTTGGTTAGTATTTCCAACTGCAAGAAGATAAGGATTTGTTATCTATCTTTAATGGGGGAATTAGGTAGGTAAAGTGGTACTGTGTCAATGAGTATAATTCGGGAACAATCAAAAGATAATAAGGTAGTATCAAAACTAGTACTATAAAAACCGATGGTTAAGAAAAATCAGATTCAAAGTTGTCTCGATAAAATCAAACACAAAAACCTGCAGATCAAATAATAGGATTGCTTTTACAGTCACAAGAACTTTTATGCTTTCAACACTGAAAGTTATTTTAGTTAAAAAACTGTGATTTCAATTGAAAAACCCGATATATATATATATAAATGGCAGTGGAAATGAATACGACTTTTAAGCCATTCACAACATTACTGTATTTTCTCAAAAGCGTAACTAATTAAAATTCTATTTTCGTTAGGAAGAACCTGCCATAAAAATATTTTTTCAAAATTTCACAACAGTGTACAAACATTAATGAGAAAAATTAATATTATTATAATCGGAACTAATTTCGATTGCCTCAATGTAATCGGATAAAACTCAAGATGAAAGCAATCGTTTCGAATAGTTGATAAAATGTGTGGATCAACTCTTAGTAGATGTCTAAGTACAGCCGGAGATTTCACAACCATGTGAACGGCTGACTGCAATTCATGTGAAAGGGTGCACGTCGCGGCTGAAGAAAAGGACGATGCATTTGCGGTCGGCCGATAACGAGATACAATGGCCCCCTAAAGTGAAATAAGTACTTTTTTTAATGTTGCATTATTTGTGGATCATTGAGACTGAAAAAAAATGATTCAACAGATTAAGTAGCAAAGCTTTCAAAGTGAAGATAAAATTTTCAACTAGCTTTATGCGATGCAAAAAGCAGCCCTCGTGGTACACTGGATGCATGGTTCGTTAGACTGGTGAGTGCTCAGAGAGTATTCGGCCGCGAGGATAACACGTCATCGACAGATTTTCATTTTTGTTTTTCTTGCTTTTTTCACATTTTGTTTACATGTTTTTACGATTTGTTTTCCGTACGCAGGAACTCTGCGTGGATTTGATGGGAAATGCTTTTCAGCCATAAATGTCCGGCATGCTAGTATCGTGGTTGTGCCATTTTAAAGCTTATTTATGGCAATTTCCGTTGCCAGTCTAGTCCAATCAAGTTTGTACATTTCACATTTACGAACTACACTTAGTTGGAGTGAAATTGCAACTATGTGCAATAACGCAGTGCACTGGAAATATCCACAAAGTCGCTGAGAAAGTCAAATAAACTTTAAGCTTAAAAATAAATATCTACTGACATATATCGCATACGTTATACTTGCATGGAGACCTGCCTTGAAGTACTTGATATTTTCCATAAATAAATATTAAGGTTACCTCGACTAACCTTTTTTTGGATTCGGTAAGATTGGGCTATATTTTATAGCGTCTGGTATTGCTTGATGGCACACAGCTATTAAGGCATAAGTAGAAAACTAAAGAAGCTCTTAGATAATGCTCCTAAGGCTGGGCTTAGAATACATTTTTAGAACACTTAATTGATGTGTTAGAGACCGCAAACAGCAACATTTCAAATATTTCGAAAGGTATGGAACTCTCGCAGACTTAGTCGTGACCCAAAGCTTAATATATGATGCTGTTCATACCAGCAATAGGGCCATTCTTTTTTATGGATCGGATACATGGAAAGTTGGTAAGCACATCTGTTCCAAACTGCAGGTGTTTATTGAGAGTTTTCGTTTCCGATTCTGGTCTTTAACAATTGCAAATTATGATTTATGGAAAATCATCAAAATCGAACCCAACAATACCGTCAATCCAAGCGCAAAAATGGAAGTGGTTGGGTTACACGCTTCGCAGAGAACATAGCAACTTAGCAAAGCAGGCTTTGGAATGAAAGCCACGGGAGACAAGAAGAATTGGAGTGGAGAAGAACAATGTTAGCAGAAAGCAGAAATATGGTTCTTCTGTAGACATTAAGATTCTTAATCATTTCATTACAGGGAGCGTATGAATTCCTTTCATACCTCTATGTTTAATAATAAATTTTTCCTTTTTATTGGCGGTTGTCGCAAGACTAATCGCATCTTTTTAAGATCTAAGATGTTAGGGTTCTTCACCGATTCTAGATATGATGATTAGGTAGTCGCAGCAGTTTCAGGAGGAGCTGAAGCAAGACAAGCAGAGATTGTCGTATTGTTGTATTCCCTAAAGGATACTACACGGAAGCTTAATACATCGGCTGTATGCCTATAATCAGGAATAGGTAGAGAAAAATGTATTGCAGCATTAGAAGAAAACAAAAACTTACGTATTCCTAAATATTACCAGTTGTACTTAGTTTTTTGAAAAACCCAGTTTCTTTTATATTGGCTCATTAATCATACCCATAACTCCTGTGACTAACTTATATTACTAAGAATGAAGTTAAACAAAATAATATTCTCTGTAGGCGAGACCCTATTTATTTATTTTTATTCCCTTGAAGTCGACCAAGGCCACAAGCAAACTAAATAAGCGAAGAAAACATTATAAAAATAAATAAGGATAATCACGTTAAATAATAAGAAAAAAAATAAGAAAAAAAAACAAATAAAATGGAGCCAAAACAAGTGCTGCATATTGTGAACTAGATTAAATGCTACCGACATTCACATATTGCGCAATAGTGCATGAGTATTGAATGGTTTGTGGCAAAGCAAGACATCACTTGTTGGGCACCGAGTACTGGGAGCGGCATCAACATCGGCATCCGCATCCGCATCATTGATAATCCGCTCATCAAATGTCAGTGAAGCAAGCGCTTTCCCAATGCCTGTCAACTTGTTTACAAAGCATTTCAGCTCGACTATGCGGCTGCTTTTGCTGGGTCCCTTTGCCTGGTTACTGAACTGGTTGCAACCACCCAGAGGCAAAAAATTAATCACCAATACAATGGGAATTGTGCGGAATTGTAGCACCAACAGCTAGCAATAGCAGACGCAGCTTTACATTGTGGTTCCATTCGTAACTACGAATTCCATTCCTATTTGGTAAATAGCCTCTGGGGCCACACACACACACGCACACACACAGTTGGCCTCACAGACCTAGGGAACATCACAAAACTGACAAAGGGTTTGCTGGAATGTCGTCTATCTAATGATATTTTCTGTCAAGTTCAAGTTTCTCTTTACGGCAGCAAATGGGTCTGCGGGAGTTATTTTCAGTCATTCCGTGGCATTCGAAAAAGATTGGCACCAGCTTTATGCGTTTTGCAACTTAACCAATTAATAATCGCAGCAAGCATGCAACATAAAGTTACTATGCCCAAACAAACAATGAAATAAAATGAGAGATACCATCAGGATACAAGACGATTGTTTTGCCAATAGTTGTGCGAAAATTCCATAGGTAATGCCAACTGCCATAGATCAAAGGCGTACATCTGGCATGCCGACAATGTCCACAATTTTGCTATTTAACCCTTTGCAAATAAAAGAATTGGGGCTGCAAAACAATTTTACACTGATGCCTTGACATGATCCGATTTATTATCCCTTTAAGGAAAACACACACGCATCATGCTCACATGCTCCTGTGTTGCAAATCTTGTTACAACTAAGAAAGATCCGCACTAATAGATTTGATTTTTGTTAATTTTTACTTGTGTGGACTCTGAAAGGACTCATTGTCGCTTAAGGTTTAGTTTCTGAAGCTAGTCGTTCGGGTTCAAAGCCAACAGAATAAATAAGGCATTGTGCCCACTGATGACGTCAATATAACACAAGAATGCATAGCAGGAGCACAGCTCGCATGGTTCCCCTTTAAGCTCTCCAGCCAGCAAGTGTGCCCCAAATGAGTTTAGTTGACTTAATTTAAATTTCTTGGCAATTTCATTTAAAGTTTACTAAAGCTTGCCAGTCTCAGCCGGGCCCGTCTGCCTTGGAATTGATTAAGACTGCCGTTTGGGTAGCCAAAGTGGGCCACCACACCACTACCACCACCCCCAATATTCATATTTGACTTTGAGCAAAAACATGCCAAAAGTTTAAGGCGCGTTTTATGGCTGTGCCGCATATTTATATATATACATATATCTATATGTATCATCTCATATTGTAACTTCCCGTCAAAAAATGACACCACAAGCACAGATTCCGTAACTTTAAAATAATATCTCTAGATTCATAATTCAGATAGCTATACCGACCAAGCTCAGACACATTATTTATCATGTGGCACACTTAAGCCAGTTGGGAATTGCATGCAAATAATAATAAAAAAAAAATATTTTAATATCTTGCAAGAAATACATATTAGGTAAAAAATACTTCCAAGTTTGTAAACCGAACATTCCTATATGTGCGTAGCAACGCTACTTTGGCTCATTTGCTTTCAAATTGAGAATCATTATTTTTGGGCCATTATTGTTGAAAGTATTCATTAAACTATTAAAATGGAAATTATTTCAAACTGTTCAACTCTGTTGGCCTTTGTTGATATTTCTTTTTTTTTATTTTTAAAAATCAATAGGTAACTATCATATACCTGGAAGTATCGTTGTCTTACTCCTCAATGTATGTTCGATAATCAATCTCGATCATTTTAGAACTTATACAGCATAATACTTCACAATTCCTAATGAAAAAGCCGATAGACCCTCCGGTAATGGTTTCACGGGATACAAAAGTTCATATCGCATGTGTTTCAATGTTTTCCCGAATTTGTATGCCAGATAATTTAGAAGTTGAATCCGCATCCCTAGAGGTGAATGCCGAGATAAGCTAAGGAATTTAAATCCATACTTCTAATTACTCCCTAAGCTGCCACTGTTGGGCCTTTGTAAGATATGCAACGAAGTGCTTGGTGTGCCTTATTACGGAGTAAGTAGAAATATTTCAATTGGCATCGGATGCAAAAGAGTCCTTCTTCACATTTCCATGCATTTGAATTCCACTATCAGTATTTCTGCAATTATAATTATTATTCACCAAGTGCCTGCAGCAAAGTTTACTTGTACGATTAACGATTAATTATTCTTAAGAAAGAGATTCATTTGAAACCAGGAAATGTCAATTTAAAAAAAATAAAGATCGGTTGCATTATCATATATTTTGCAATCGACATTTTTCGGACGTATTAAAAATATTCATGAAAATACCTTCGGCGATATTTTTTTACAATTATTTAATATTCCCTCATCATCGCTAGTATTGTGATGGTCAATGATGTCATGATCATTATGGAAAATCCAATCAATTTGCAAGTCCTTATATCTTTAGCAATATTCTCCTTTCCAGTAAAGCGAGCTGTGAGCTATTGTTTCTTGCGAACTGATGGAAGCCCATTACTGACTAATTTGGACCTTATTACGGCAAAAAGTTTTCGAAGCTATCTTGGTATTACATAAATATATACTCTTTGAATGCCTGAGCAGACGGCCAGATTTCTTAATATTTCTAAAGTGATATGATTTTTAGAAATACCAAACTATTATAAAGATGTAAAATACATTTTTCTAATAGTGAAAATATATATTTTTATATTTAACATGGTTGGAAAGGCATAACAGTAAGCAGACGTCCCCCACATGACTGCTTTATCATACCTGAAAGTTAAAATACATTCATGGTTTCATTGAAAGCTTAACTGCAACATCTTGTTAAATGAGTAGACCGCTTGTAATTTATAGAGCACAGAAGTATAATTCTTAAAAACAAATACATGCAATTGAAAACATTCTTCAGAAATCTGCCAAAAATAGAAGAAATCATTTTTTTTAAATAGTTACATTTCTCTCAAAATATTAAGACTTGCAGATGTCAGTGGCGCTTTTTCTAAGATCATTTTACAATTAGACAATGTATTCATGAAATTTGCCTAAAATATCATTCAGCATGAAATTTTAACATTTATCTGTTTTTTAAAAGATCTTCGATCTTAGAAGTAAAACATTTCAAGTTCTTAAAAAAAAGGAAATGTAGTCATTAAATCATCCAAAATAAATATTTTTTCCATGTGTTTTAAATTCGAGATAGGGCCTTCAAGATTTCAAATCTTTTTAAAATAAGAAAATATATAAATAAAATAATATTTTCAATTAAATTGTACATTATTTTTATGGATTTTTTAAAGTATTTAAAACGAGCTTGATATCGCTTTAAAATTTCAAATTCCATAATATTTTTGCAGCCATTTCGTGTTTGTTTTTTAAGTTTCAAAATAAAAGTTACAATAGAGTTAAGCTTATGAAATAGTCTGAGTAGAGCGACTTTTCCGAAGTTCCAGATTTTATATGGAAGTTCGAACTGTTGTTCATCTATGAGTCTTTTCAAAGTTTGTTTCTGCTTAGCGCGGTGTTAATAACTGAAACCTATTTTTGTGGATGCTTCGGCATAGTCACTAGGGTTTCCCAAAAGACTTTGGGATTTGTCATTGAATCTTTGAAGTATGTGGTTTTTATTAATTGATTTTGAGGTTTTTTGTTGTTTATTATATTCTTGACGAGTTAATGTTAAAAACATAAAGTTTTTAAAAACATTTCCAACTTTTACTTAACCAGATTTGTTTTTGACCTGTAGGATTTTTAGGAACCGTCAAAAACCATGCAATGCCGTGTTTGCTTGTAATGTATTTTAAAAAGCTCCTCGAAAACTGGCATACATTTTGATCGCCTGTTAAAATTTTGAGAAAAAATATTTATTTTTATTTTCTAACATATAAAAATGGTAATTTGACTGATGGATCCTTTAGGAATTTCAAATTTTTTACTTTAATTTATAATATTTTTATCGCAAATGAATTAAATATTCATTGAAAACTTTTAAATTTTCAACATCGTATTACTCTAAAGCAGCACAATGAAGATAATAATTACAAAAGTTAAAATAAATCTATCTTATGTAAAAGATTGTGTATTTCAGTCATTACCATTTTTGAGTTCTTGGCGGAAGTTACTCCCCACAGTGCACAGGAGTCTTCAACATACTCGCTACACTTACAGCTCAATTTCTGAGGCCTCAGCATGTCTATAGCAATAAAAATTGTACATGGAATTCTTTGGCATCATATTATTTTTCCCTTTGTCCTTATAAGTTAGTTCATATGAGAGCAAAGTAGTAGGAATAGTCGTTACACTGGCAGACAGGCATCCTAACAGCTTGGTATCCTTTGGCTTTCAGCTTGTGCCGCTTCTCCACTGCTAACAGCCCATAAAATATTCCAATTGATTATGTAGGTGCTGATTCCAAGCCCGAGCTTGGCTCCACTTGGTCTGACTTGACATGATTTGGGTTAGAGACGTAAAAGGCAAAGGCAAAGGCAAATTTTCTGCAAATTACGTGCGAATATGTATTAAAATATTTGTGTGATTCACCAGGCGAATGTTGACTGTTGACTGACTGAACGTTGGAGGTTATTTGAAAGATGAGAAAAGTAAGAACCTGAAATGGGAGCGCTCCCTTGTGGCAACGTGAAAGCACATGTATATACATATATATATATTCTTGAGGAAAATTCCGATTGTATTTCACATGAAACCGAAATGATGATAAACAAATAAATATCGAATTGATGTCTATGTATTTTAAGTTTTATGCCCATGGTCTGTCCTTCATGCTTGCTTTTCTTTGATAATTCTTAATGGCATGCCAAGGATTTAATTTGTAAATATATTTATTTATTTGTATTTAAACTAAGTGTAACTAAGCATTAAGGAAAACGTAAGTTTTGTTTAATTGCAATAATGAACAATTATTAAAATTACATGCAAATTGGGGCAAGACTCAGAATGTAATAAACTAGTTGTGGTCCTTTCAATAGAACCAACATCTTTGCGTCATTAATTGCACTTCACACAACCAAACACTATTTGCATATAAATTTAAGGATAGCAGCTTAAATGGGCCATACACGTTAAGGATTTGTGGAATATCATGCTGCAATCACAGTTCATGGTAATTGCGTTTGCATATTTCATCGACATCCACAATTGCATTAAACAGCGCCAGCCCACGTGCCCAATATCGAGGACCCACTCCAGTGTGCACATGTAACTTGTGTAGCCGCCAAGCTCGAACTTGTCCAGAACAGGTTCCACTTGCGCGTGGGTTTATTTGGCTTTGAAACTGTACGTATATGCTATACGGTGTGTGGGTGTATGCAATTATGGAACTATTAATTAACTGCATTGGTTGCGTCCTTCTCGTGCATTCGAGGCGTGTCTAGCACTCGAAACGGAACCAAGCATAATCGAGTAAATTGTGAAACGGAAATTGAGTCAACTAATTGAACAACATAGCTTATGCAGGTACATGGCTTTTGGGAATTTTGGCATATTCAAAATAGACAAAACCGGATACGGTTGCAAATTTTTGTAAGTAGCCTTATGTGCCCCTGATAAATACAATGCTATATTGATATGTGTCCTTTTGTGATTAGTTGAGAGCTTAGTTATTATTACTCATGAAACTTACCCCAAAATACTTGTTGTCGCACTAACATTCGATTACAATGAATCGGTTAAAAGTTACCAAAAATATAGTCATAAGATGATTTAAAAAATAAAAATGAATTGCTAATTGTGTATATCCTTTACAACAGAAATAGTTGTAGAGTAACTAATGCGGTCATCCCATATTTATAAGAGACATTCCCGACATTTTGACACAATAATAAAATAAAATGATTTTTGTAAATTAAATCGGTCGAGCACGATACAAGTCGGCAAGTCGATAAATTGATAGCTTAGGGATTTCTAATTGCTTACGTTAGGATGTCACACTGCATAGTTGAAAAACTTTTTTTCTATGATTTGTAAATCCCTGCCATTTTGTTTTTGTTGGCAATAGATTCAACGGCATAGTTAAAAGTATGAAATACAATTTCGAAAAAATGTCTGTTTTTAATTTTAAGGCATCGCCATTGGGTTCAAAAATCGTATGTCCCCAGCTATTCATCAAGCTTAAAATAGGAATAAACCATTTTTTTGGAATAACGCTAACGAAAAGCGCTAATTAAGTCTGTTATGCCATGGAACGGAGAAAATTAGCATTTTGGTCCTCATACAAAATTTAATTTTCAATATGTTTCGAAAAATAATTGCTATATTGGAATTGGTTTTGGAAGCAATAAACAAATGAACCAAGCGGAGCCGCGATAGGAATCTATTTAAGCATTTTTAGTTTTTTAAGTTAATTTTGGAAAAAATTTTCAGCCAATTATTATTTTGAAATAAAAATATACGCTGTAGAATATGTCAAGACCAGACATTTATTCTTTAAATTCAGTTTGTTGGTAGAATACAATATTGATTTATTTCAGATTGAACCCAACTTCCGAATTAGAACAGCTTAGACGCTCAAAGCTGAAATATAAAACAGATAAGTAGAAGCTTCTGGTCCTCGATAGCGTATCTTTGGTTCGCTGCTGATAAAGCAAGTAAATGAATTGGAGATATTCGCTTAATAAATCTTTATTAATTACAGATACCGCTGCTCGGATTCGGCTATAAACTGTAGGTGCCTGTTCAGAGCGATAACCACATAGTCAAGGGGAATAAGTTTATTTAATTTTTATTTCATTTTATAGTAGAAGCTAGTATATGGTACATTTATAGAACACATACCATAGTTCCTCATGTCCGTCAACGGCTTGGTTTGTATTCTCTCACTGAACTATAGAGTCGAATGAACATTGATATGCCTTTGCAATCAATGCATTCCTCTTATATATACGGCAACGGCAACGCCAACGACAGAGATGTTGATATACAAAAAAAAAAATAAAATTGACAAACACCCGTAGAAGTGCGACAGAGGTTGGCGGTGCCACTGCCACCCGTTATGCGTCGGCAGCTGTTGCTCCTATGGCATGCAACTTGGCCCACGCCAATGACAATGAAACGCAGGCGTCAGCGTTGCTTCGGAAAGTTGGAAATCTTGATGTAGGTTCGTTATTGTGACAAATTGTTTGGTTTCTGAAATCAAGCAGAAGCCAACTAGTTCGCCAATATGCAGAATATCGATTGCATTGTTAGTTTTCTTATTCTCAGCATTTCTTTGTATTTCATATATTGCGATTCCGGCAGTTTACGGAATTCACACAACTCATACATATATAATTTAGGGGAACGTCGTACTTCAATGGCTGAAGCTCCAGCAAAAAAAAAAAAAAAACAAATAAAAAGCTGTTTCTGTGCGTGTGCTATCCGGAACTGTGTTCCCCGTGGACACACACTTGTGATGCTTCCGTATAACAAAGAAACATCAAAAGCTAAACAAAACGGCGGAGGGTTGCCGTAAATTTGTGCACTCGCCTGAATCGTTCTATCTATAAATAATCATATTAATTTTGCTTTCTGATGGATGCTTCTCAGCTGCCGGACACCGCACCCTTGGCAGCACAATATAAAATGTTAATTGAATATGAAGTGCATTTTGGCCTCAGTGTTAACTTGGCTAACAAGATAGGAGGAGCAGCCAACTGGTCAGCTTGGTGCACAAACTGTATACATGGAATTTTTCACGGCTTGGCAAAACTCAGAGTGAAAAGATAACAGCCGATAAAGGCAAAAACAAAAGTCAAAAATCCAAAAGCAAAGAATTTTTGTTGTCCTTGCCAATTATGTTCCTTTATGCTGGCAGTGGGGTTAACTGGTAAAATGTCGGATGCGAATAAGAAAAGAATTTAATTGAAATTCCTTAAATTCAAAATAGCAACGTTTATAGCAATTTTAATGTCGAAATATCGAAATTGATGACAAAAACGTAAATGAGTTGTGTGCTGGGAAACATGAAGTATGCAATAAAAATTTAAATTGCATTCGATATAATTCATGCACAATGGCACAAAGCTCTCATATTTCAACAATTGCTGTACTATGACAAATCCTTTTGCCACTCAATCTATTTCAAATGGAATGCTAAAGGGTTTTCTGTTAACTCACTTGCATATCTCCTTACCCAATGGGCAACAGGCCGAAACACTTTGTCTTTAGGATGGATATACAATACGCTGCGTATTGAAATGGATGGCCGCACTCGGAGCAGATGATATTTTTTCGCAGACGTAAAATAAACTTCTTAATAATAAATAACGAACTCTAAGTATAGAAATTCGAATATCTGTGAGTTTGTCAGGCAGTGTGTGTGTGTGTGTGTGTGGGGTGTGAGTATGTGTGGATGGGTGTGCTAATACATACATATGTACAAGAGAAGTCTAACAAAAAGCTAGGTAGACAAGCAGCAACAGTTTCAACACGGTCTTTTTTCAGGACTTTTTTATATTTGTTTATCTTATTTCAATTTTATCAAATCGTTAATAGAATTTTGTCAATTTTGTTAGATTTACTGTTTATGCGCTAGCATATTTTTGCGAATGTTTTTTTTTTTGATTACTTTATATATGTATGTATGAGAGTTAATTTATTTTAGAATCACAAATAAGCTGATGGCAACGGATCGAAACGTTCTACTCGTCGGAACAGTGCGCGTCAAACTGATTTTGGTGACTTGTCATCAGAAACGTTGACTCTGTTCACGGCAACGTACAACAAGTTGCACAATTTGTGTTTCACTTTGCCGTACCCGTAAGCGTGCTCGGCCTCCTGGCTGTATGTCCTTGCCGAGACGCAATACATTAGCACGAAGCAAACGATGGTTACTATGCCGAATGTCAATGTGTTCAGCTCCATTAGCCGAAAAAGCTCGTTGGCATTGAATTTATTTCGTGCAACTGTGTGCGTGTGCGTGTGTCTGTGTATCTTCGAAAGCTTTTTCGCAACTTGTTGCCTTGTAGCGGAACAAAACAGCTGTTGCTCTCTTTGTATTGTATGTGGCTATGTGTGTGTGTGTGTGTGTGTGTGTTTGTGTTTTGCTTTCTTTATATGAACTTAACTAAACTTTAAGTTTCTTGTAATCAACTCCAGAACTTTGTTTCCTAATTTCCTAAAGTTATCTGAAGAAAGAGAGCGCTAAAATACGACGCCATCACGCATAGCAATGCACATACACAGTTTTATTGTGCAGTGCTTTGGTATGTGTGAGAATTTCGAAAAAGCTCAGCTAGGCGTTGGATTGTGCTTTTTGTGTGCGTGTGTGTGCGTGTGCGTGTGAGTGACTTCACCTTGAAAGCGCTTGACGACATGCCAAATGTAAATGTATTCAGCAAGGTAAGTACATACATATAAACAAACTTGTATGTGTTTATAATTATTGTACATAAGAAGCTTTTGTTATGAGCTTGTGTGTGTGTGTGTGTGTGTGTGTGTGTGGAGCCTGTGATTTTTTTTAATGAAATTTAAAGCATACTATTTGGCGTTTTTCCTTAATGACACCACAAAACTACTCGAATTACTTCAAAAATGACCTTAATTGTCGCAAGTGCTGATGACGTTGTTTGCTTTTGCTGGCATTGCTGGGCTCTCAATTATTGCTCTATAATGTGCAAAAATTAAGGTGGAAATGTATTGCCGTTTATATAAGTATTATGCCAACAGCAACAAAAGTCTTCAATTCCAAGTATATTGCATATTGCCTTCCTGTTGATATTTTCCTTTTGTTTCAATTGTGTGCGTGCGTTTCAGCAACAAGTTGGTAAGCTACAGTCTGTCATTGACAAAATAAAAGCGAGATAAAATAAATAATAACAAGCCAGAATCCAACTGAAGCAAATGTCCTGCTGAAAGGTTCATGGCAACGTACAGTGGTCCATGTGGCATATTTAGTGTATACAATTTAATATCCTCTGAAATAATCGCACATTGTTCATCATAATATAAAAATCATGAAAAGTTTGATGAGTTTTTATATTTATATACCGAGTTTGGCAAAGATCGAAAATAATATCAATAATAATATAAATTTTTTTATTATTTTTCATATTATTATTATTATTATTATTATTATTATTATTATTATTATTATTATTATTATTATTATTATTATTATTATTATTATTATTATTATTATTATTATTATTATTATTAAAATTTATTTTCATTTATATTTTTATAACTATTACTATTTTCAATCAATTTTTTTCTTTTTTTTTTGAGATAGGTAAGCTCCTATGCAGCCTTATTACTAATATAATATAATTACGTCGTTTATGAGTTTGTATTTTGAAAGTTCTTAGTGAAGGAAACACTAAAAAAAGCCCTACAAGAAAAAAGACTAACTACTTAAAACTAACACTGCATATAATAAACTGTAATATATTTGGACCTCGGTAGTGGTAACGTACTTGCCTCTAAATTTGGAGGTCAGTGGATCGATTCCACCCTGCAGCACTGATGCATTTGCCTAGCACTGACACAGCTTGTCGTTCGGATTCGGCTATAAGCTGCAGCTCTCTGCTCTTTTCGAACAGCTATTAATAGAGATAACTGTATGCTCCACCTTTTTAGGGGTTTAAATTTATTTTATATAAATTTATTAAACCTCTTTCGTTTTTATAAGGAAATATTAATATTTAAATAGAATATAGTATTTTTAAAAGCAAATTTATCCTTTCATAAAACAAGTATTTCAGCCAAGTCTGAGCCAATGTGACGACTGTAATAGCAATATATACCCATAGACTTGATTTACAATCCAATCTAAGTAGATATGAAATAATTTATTATCACATTTAAATTTTAGATTACCGACCGATTATCGACCACGGTGCAACGTTACGAACTTTATTCGTTTGCTCATACACAATCTCTTTCCATGACCATAGCTTGAGTTCTATTAATTAATTTCGTGAATTGTGCTTATTGCTTTATAAGTCGAAAACTTTTTCTACGCATTTTGACATAAAAACATTTGTATTATTTTTCTATGTTTTGCACAACTTGCTTCTAAACAGCCAGCCGCGATTTGCTCGCCTGGCCGTAAGCTTCATGCTCATGCCTCAAAGTTTGCTTTGGAGCATTCTTTAATCTTTGCAGTTGTGGTAGTGGCAAACTTGAAATATTCTGCGCGCTTAACTCGAGTTTATTCACCCAAGTTCTTTGCTTGTTATAAATATTTATGTTATCAAAAATATTTGGGTTTCATGTCTGCAATAACAGATTGGCTGCTTGTCTGGCTTTCCAGCTTTCCAGCTTACCAATTTACCTGTTACTCAAATAAGCCCAGGTCATTCACGTTTCAGCTTGATTACATCCAAATGAAATAAATGCTGGAAACTTGTACTTAAAGAGCTCCCTTAAAGGTGTAGTAGCTTCGAACACAACTTGTACATTTCGTGACACCTATTCGAGTGGAAGTCCATTATAGCCAAGAACTTTTAGCCTACATATGTTAATGGCCTACAATAAGTTGGCAGCGCAACTCTCAGGCACGCGTACCCTATGTGTCAAACGCCCAACGTAGGCTTCAACATATGCTACAACGATACAATCATAACTGCATGAACTTGGGCACATCCCAAACAAGCCACCCACTGACTGAGCAACCCATGCTGACACGGAAACTGCGCATGAAGCCATCCTAAGCGGCAGCTGTAGCCATCGGCATCAAGCGACGCCACTCATTTGTAGCAGGCGCCATGCGAAACTAGGCGCCACAGATATTGGTGCTAGGGAACACAAGCCGTTGGCAAAGTCAATGTCCGTATGATGCGAAATGTAACAAGTTCATTAAGTACGGCGAACAACATACAGCAGCAGGATGAGAAGGACGAGTTAGACGTGTAGCAGCATGCTTCGCTCCTAATTTGATTTTGTTGTAGCTTTGGTGTAGCTTTTTGGTGCGAATTAAAATGTGAACCATTTTGTGGTGGGTGCCGTAAGGAGAGCTGAATGCCGGCAGTAAAAAAGTTTTGCCCAACAAACTGGCGACAACTCAACTGCTGTGGCGCCGCTGTCGGAGTCATTGTTTGTATTATGGTACTCGTGTCCTTGTTAGCGGGTTAATTAAAAATGTTGGCAAAATGCAGGTAGGTGCGAAATGTGTTTATCAAACGCAAATACGCAATGCCGCAAAGAAACCATAAAAGTAAAAGTGTAAGATCTACCACACTTGGTAGGAACGAGGAGTCACCCAAATGGCATAAGAAGGGACACACATTCGCCATCACAAATGGTTAAGGAATTGCTGAAAAACTTTATGAACTTAATTTTAATGAGGTAATCAAGATGAAGCAAGGCCAATTGCTGCCCGCTGCTGGTGGATGAGCGTGTTAAGTTCGTCCCGGTAATAGCCACATCGCTTAGGAGCGGCCGGCCTCTCCATTGCGTGACTTGCTGTTGTTTTCGTTTCTTGGATAGCTCTACACCTTTTTGGGTGTGATATTAACCGTGATTGTAAGAAATTTATTGAATTGTATAAGGACCTTGTATTTAGCATGCTTTCGAGAGTTTAATTACAAAACTTGCTGCTTGCAGTGGCAAGCAGAACAGAACAAACAATAAAAACATTTGGTTGAGCTACATATTTGGTTCTTTTCTAAGAGGCTAGTAATGTTTTAAAATTAAAATTTTCATTATTTTAGATTTTCAGCAGTGAATACAGAAAATAGCTAATGAGTGTTCTCATCACACAAGTCTAGCGAAAATGTTTTTCTTATGTTAAATTATTTTGTATCTTTCGTAAGATAAGGCTAACTTTTGATTGTTTTAGCTACAATTTGTAAGCTTTTATTTTTTAATTCGTCAAATTTATTATATTATCCTCCATAGGGATCTGAGTTTTATACTTTAAAATTGTTGAAGCAACAAGGCACAAAATGCCAAATGCTACTCGTAGAAGAACTAAGAAGTTTCTTCTTGTCAAACCGGAGTGCGATCTCCTTGTTGGCAGGCAGACTCAACTGCATAAGAGCCATGAATTAAATTACGGCCAACCAGCATGTAGAATTCTCTACGAATTATAATGAATCTGCTGGATTGCTGGCACTCAACGGTTGACTATATTTTAAGACTGTCACACTATGGAGGCCATCGGACCAGAGTTCCCGTTGACCAAACCGGACAAGTTTTGTGCCAATTCCTTGGATGCCGACCAATTTGAAGCTCTTCTGCACAAAAAGCTCAATTACTTTGCCCACATGTCAACGCTGGGCATGAAGCTTAACCGCGATAAAAGTGTATTCCTTGTTTGCGGCCTTTGCGCATGAGAAAAACGAATCGAAATAATTTTGGGTCTAAGTTTATTATAGCCGTGACCATATAAACCTTTAAATTTAAAGTCTTATTAAGATATTTTCTTTAGTCTTTTAAATATTTTCAAATCCCATTCAACGATACAAAATGAATTATTTTTTCTTTTTTTAATAGAAATGAGACATATTCTGAAATTCAAATTAGCGATTTGTCTACTGCGACAGTTGCCCTATAAGAGCTCCATATTTCTATTAAAGAATCACCATTACTCTGCGTTTTGGTAAGAGCATCCAATTTTTGAATGATAATATAATACAAGCAACAAATATGGAATTTTTTCTTGATAAATTTTTATTTATTTATTTTGTTTGGTTAACCGACTTTGACCCCTTTATGTTTACTTTACATGAAAAAAAAACATTTACAAATTATTATTTTGCATGTCATGGGAGCTTAGCAAACAAGGATTTTCTAGGAAAATCGTTTGTTTTTGCCCAGTTGGTTGTATAATGCAGTCAACTGATTTAAATGAAATTTGGCTAGAGTTTCAGTGAAAATCTTATCATGTGCAATTAAGGGGAATTCAAAAACACATTTTTAACTAATTTTGCATACGAGAGCTATATATTATATAGTCAAGCAATTCAGTTGAAATGTGAGACAGTGATTAGATAATTAACATATATAAATTTTGTTTTTGTTGACTTTTGTATCGATTCAATTTTTTATTAATTATACCAAATTCATCAACAATTTGACTCCAAAAGTATACGTATACATATTTGATTAATGGTTTCAAAATAAGCTATTTTGAAAATTTTGACCACTCAAAATTTATTACAGACGCTTAGTTTCTGGCTCAAAATAACAAAAAAAAATTTATATTTCTTAGCATCAAAATCACTATTAGGATTTTTAATAAATATAGTAAATTTTATAGCAACGATATATAATTGTAACAATAGTTTCACTATTTAGTAAAGCTTTAAAAGCAGAAATTCAATTTCTTGATGGTATGTAGTTTAACCTATCGCGAAAAAAACCAAGATTGAGCAAATCTATCATAGTTATTGTGAAGTATTTAAAAATCTTAAAAGGAATTTAAAATTTTCATATGAAAAAAAGAATTATAATAGAAAATATAATAATGTAGCGGATCAAATATTACAACAGCATTTTTAACATTTCCGTTGAGTCATAAATATTGCTTATAAAATATGGGAAATATTAAGGATGTTTTTATGTTGATGAGAATACAATTTAGCAACTTCGTAAATAACTCATCATTTTAGCTATACTCTCTTTTCTATTTACATGCCGTTGTCAGAGTGCATTTTGAAGTCTGTCAAAGCGAACTTAAGACATCGAAATGCGGGGCACACTGTGGGGTACCAGGGCGTTTGCACACGCCTGTTTGGGCACGTCACCTCATAGTATTGGAGTAAAATTCGATAAAATAGAAATGTATCGATAATCTTAAGCAATAAAGGTTACAGCTTTTAGTAAATTTCTCTCTTCATAAACATCGCTTGGAGTCAAGTTCTGAAAATCTACGTAGAAAACTTTTGGTATGCCGTATGTGCTCCAATATACCCAATCGATTTCGATCAAATTCGAGAATACTAAATTAGGATAAGTTGAAAATCAATGGAAAGACAGTAGTAGAAAACAACTAAAAACAATACATTTTGTGAAAAAACATGTTTGTTAATTAAATTTTACTGATTTGCTCTATGCGAGGTTTATGATATAGTCAACCGATACTGATTGATTGCGAGATTTGTGCAAATTTTATTTACTGCTTTGGCACACCAAAACATGTTTACATCTTTAAAAATAATCAAATTATTTATACATAACTTTTTCATTTTTTTTTAGTTGTAAAAAAAAATTTAAAAAATTGTAATTATAAAAAAAACCAAAATAATCTTTCAATCCATGATCTAACTCTTTTCATTTCACAGATCTAGGCGTTCATATAGACAGGCGAAGTAGACAACCTGACAACTGCTTCGATCTATGATTTTTGCTTCTCTATATTAGGAATATATTTTGTTTGCACAATCTTAGTATTCCCTTTGTACCATACATCGTATGAAGTACTGCATTTTTGTACTGATGCCAGGAAAAGCAAATATTGTTAGTTTCATAACGATATATTTGCGTTCTACGTTAAGAAGCATAATTTAAATCTTATTGAAAAATTATAAAAAAAAAACAAAAAAATAAGTATGTCTACATATTTATAATAAAATGGCTTTATAATCATTAATACATAAGTTAAATTTTATACTTAAAAGACCAATTCTATTAAATCGTAAGCGTTTTGCCAACCAAAGCAATTTTATCTTCTTTAAGCCATAAACTACATTAATATGAATTTATGCTTCATATTTGAAATGACTTCACCAAGGTGTTTGTAAAGGTTAATGACTTGGGAACGCGTCATTGTTCCCCAAAGCTTCTGCTTATGCTCTTTTCAAGCAACTTTTACCATATTCTAGCTGTCCTTACATAGATACCGTCTTATAGCAAATGGAGAACACATCCTACAATGCATCCACGTATCATTTTAAAATGATTTAGTTTGCTAAAACTTGAAAAAGTTATCAAAAGCTAAAAAGCTTTATAAAAGTTTCGCCTTATCGATGGTTTTGCGTAGCTTTAAGCTTCTTTAATTAAGCATATCTGCAGCACAGTTTGGAACCAACATCGCCCCATCTTTTATGGTTTTTCGATTTACAATACATTGTGGGTGACAATTAATTAAATTTTATTTACAATATTCCAAACGCAATGGTTCGTTTGGGTATAGTTCGCCTTGTTGCTAAGTTTTAAAGTATTGATAGCCACAAGATTGTTTGATAAATGTAGGTATTCCAGCTCTTCTAGTGTCCAATAAACTTTTGTTAAAAAAAACATAGTTCGACTGCGCTTGGTGCTTAAAGACCTCTGTTGCACAGGGCTGCAGGAACAGATGCAGATATTTTGGGACTTTAATGTAAAAAGCTTACTTAACTCCTGCAAAATAATCATTTTTTTATCGTTTCGCTTGTGGAAGCTTACTTGGTCGTTGTAAAGAACTCTCCAAACAAATGTATAAGTTGCGTCCGATAGAGAATGTAATAGCGACGCCAACTTGCAAAAATTATTGTACACTACGTCGAGCTGATTCCAACAAATGCACATTATCAGCTTCGAGCCGAAATATCCCGACGGCATTATAACCTAATATATCTGAAATGTTTTTCTTGTATTATGTGACATTGACAATATGCTTTGACCACTCATTAGGATCAACCAATTACATGTTATTTAGCCCAAAATGACTCAAATTTTTGTTTTCATCCAAAAAAGACATTTACAAATTTGAAGCGGCGTTAGTTAGCTAGTAAAGTTTGCAATATCTAATAGTTGGTAAACAATTTTAAAATTAGGACATTTTTAATAGTAGCGAGGAAGTCAAGTGTAAAACTAAACCGTATCCCTAGCCTGATGGGTGAATTTTTTATCAATGCACACCGTTTCGCATCTGGGGATAGGAACTTGAATGTATTATGTTAAAGATAAAAACAGGAAGTAACTTATAAGTTTAAAAATGTCCTAATTGTGACAAAAAATCAGCGTCGACCCACTTGAAAGATGCTCGATTTGGCACATCAAGATGAATTAAGTTAGAGAAAGAGATGAATTGAATAGACCGTTTATAAGATAGGAAATCGTAATTATTATTATAGACTGCGAATGAGGTGCGAAACGAAATGCATAATTGGAAAATTTCGAGTTACTCTGGACGGAATGACAAATGAAAGTTTGATATGGACTACATTAGAGTCATTGAAACATAGTAAAGCCATATGCAAAAATAACACGACACGGCATGTTTTGTGAAGACCACATTTTTTTGTAATTCAATCAAACTTGTCTGCAATGCTTAACTATCTTTTACTAAGTTTTATCATAATGACTTCTTTTAGATATTCGTAATGTATGACAAATAATTCCCACGAGTAAAATCCAAAAGAATTTTCAACAAAACCAAATTCAAATACCAAAAATTCAAATTTACCACTTGAGACCACAACCGTTGCGCCACGGGAGATATACTTTTCAATATGCTTGGCGACAAGCTGTCTAGACAGTCATCCAGCTGCACACCTGACAACACTTCACTACCTGTTACTTGTTACTTGTTTTCAGAAATTTCCCCAGAATTTCGGGCTGACTGCAGCAACGCCCTAGCTAATGATCTTTTAACAAGGCATGGGAGTTTCCCAGACTATGCACTAAACAAGGCACAGAGTGAAAAGTACCTGAACGAAAAAACAAACTGCCTGCTGGCCATCTATGGGTTTTCATTCATAAGATGCGAAACACACTACAGATCGCACCTTGACTCCAGATGGCCAGCGTGTACACTAACTCGGGTGAATGCGCGAAAACACTTCAAAGTGAAGAGGTTCTGCACTTGAGTTTATATTCATTCATAAAGTGCCGGTGCTTTAGTCCTTAAGAGTCTGTAAAGCAACTATCGATGCGGGGGACTTGAGTACCGTGAACAGCTCAGCATGCTAACTTTATGTGCAACATGGACAACTATTTGCTAAAGAGAAATAGTATCACAAGCATTTCCTGATAGCACATAGCAGACAAATGATCACTAACTTATACTTGCTTTAAGAAAAATACGATGGATGGTATCTTAAAATGGATGGCAAATCTTAATAAATCAGAAATCTACTGAAAGTCTGGTATTTTTCACTGTCCTAAATATCACCCATCAAACTGGACTGTTGAAGAATATGAACCGCTCCACTTCATTTTTTCCGCGCAGCATTTATACTGCCATTTTGACGTCATCGTGAATTCTTAAATTGGTTACATTACAAGACGAGCATCAAGTTCTACGTGCGGTGTTGATCAGATAGAGAATGCATCTGTTTTCAATATCCACTCGAGTATCTATTCTAATTGACTCCTAGTCCTGTGGACAGTCTAGGCCTATGCGATTATTGTCCGGCAAAAGAAATACTGCAACATACGACGAAAATACAGAAAAGCTTCTAATTGCGCTTTCCAAAATAACAGAGAGTATATGAAAATCACGGAGTCTGGTTAGGGAAACGAGCCCTCCCCCTGAATCCAAGATCCAAGAAGTATATTCAAGTGAAAAACACTTTTAATTTTAATAACGATTGTTAGGCACACACCAATCGACACATACAAACCCACGCAAATACAATACCATAAGATCTCTAGGAAAACCCAACCACCTACCTGCAGATGCACTTAAATCTTGAGAGCTAGCTCTTGAACTCAAGTGGGCGCACACTTGAGTCACCAAACAATGTTTGTGCATGTCACAGATAACGATCGACCGATGGTCTAAAACTACCTGTAACAAATTTTTTGAAAGAATCGCAATTCTTTCTGAACTATTCCGCCTAAAACCGCCGACTGGGCTATTTTGCTGTCTGCCCTGTTTGTTCACCGGCACAGAGGGGCGTAGGTGCAATTGCGTTTATTACCGCACCCCTGGCAACAGAATATACCTTTTGACATGCCTGATGTCTACAATAAACTTGAGTTTAGCATTTGAGCATATTCATTGAAGAGTCGCTGCCAATTGTTTTGGAATTCACTGGTCCCTGCTGATCATTCAGAGTTTGCCAGCTAGTCAGTTTTCCAGCTTGCCGGTTTGTTGCGCTTGATTCGTTTTGGGTTGACAACAAATGGAGCTGGTAACTGTGAGTACAAGGCGCACTTGGGCATTTATAGTTATTTTAAGATTTCGCAAACAAACTATCGATGATAGACATCTTTGCTGGCAGGTATTTGATGGCTAATACCTAAAACCTTATCTTTTGATTTTGCATCATCATTTTTGCGATATAATCCTCTTTGTTGGTGATAACGCGCTCGTAATCAATTCATTAATTTGAAGTGCCATGGGAAAAGCAAACTTGTCACATTTCATCCAACCGTTTTTTAACCTAACAAATGGTATGATTAATTATATCTGGCTGCCATGAATCGACAGATTTTAAACAAAAGTCTGTGGTTGTTCTGACGGACCACACAATTTAATCTTTGTGGTCGAGACAAATAAGAATATTGTTACACAGACAAGTAGGATCCCACAAATGGGGTCTTTAAGTACTTGGTTGGCCGATGTCTAGCTGGAACGCTTACAAACTTTTGGCCGCTAAATAGCAAAAGAAACATAACCTCTGTAAGCCATCAACATCTCCCTCTTTGAGTTATACCAATTCCCCCCAACAAGCCCTCACTATGAGCTGGGTACAGCTATCACATCATCTTCAGCCGACAAATAGTTTTCATATAACATATGCATTGCCATTTAAATGCTTTGCAGCTTCAATTATCCTTGACGCATCAACGGCATTTGGTACGCCTGTCGACTTAGTTAATGCTGGAAGAACTCGACTCAACTTTTTGCAAATTTTGTGCCAAAATTGTATGCGTTGAAAAGTGTGAAAATTAAATCTGACAAATTTCCGGTTCGTTGGAAAGACACAATTTTCAGGCATTTACTGAAATGCTTTATTCAACGTTGAAAACTATTCAAACAATTTTTTCCAATTCTTGGGCATACGTCAAAGTCTGCGCGGCTATGTCCTTGGCTGAGATCAGTTCTATTGGCCGCTTATGCATTTCTGTAAAGTTGTAATTGCCAGTTGCATCCAATATCCATTTACGTCTTTCAACTAAGGCTGCCATCTCAGGTCCACCGAGCTTAAATTCCAAACGCGAGGCTGCCAACTTTGGTGAAATTTTTTCATAAGATTTTTCAATGCAAGAGGCTATCTCTTCTCGAGCCGTATTCGCCAGCAAGTCCATGAAGTTGCCAAAAATATGCGACGGCATGGATTTTCTTGCCTGTAGTATCTTATTGTAACGTCCTTCCATATAGTAATTCTCTAGGGATAAAATTGGCGTTATGAACGAATTCTGCAACAACAAATCCGACGGCAAACGTTCAAGCTCCACGTGAAAGTCGGCAATTCGATTTAAGGCCAGCATATATAGCAGATGCAAGCCGATGAACTTGTACATTTGAGCCGAAGGCTCCAACAACTTGTCATAATCATAATAGTACATATTCAGCTGGGCCATGTAGCGCTCAAACGCTGGGTAATCCTTCACGGCAATACTATGCTCCACGGCTATTTCCAACATATCACGCGACATCATAAATTGTTGTTTGGAATTGGGCTGCAAAGGTTCCTTGACGTTCATTATACCCACATGCACTAGTTCCAGTTTGGCACCATCCAGCAGCTGGGCACAAAGTGCTAAATTTGGCTGACGCTTTGCCCATTCGGCTTTCAGTTCCTTAAAGTAATTTGCCATGACTGCGCGTGCCTCTATTGTACTACAAACGAATAAATTCTGAAATATTTTGCCTTAAATTCGAAATCGTAATTTCAATTTTGTACTGTCACACACAGGGAGCACGTCATAGATTTTAAAAATAAAACTTTAGACGCTAGACCTACTGTTGAAGCGTTGCAATAAAAACTAAGTGATTTTTGTTTTATATGTTTTTTTTTATTTTAGACTATGCAAAACAATTTCATTTTTTCTGGCTTACTAAGTGATCAACAAATTTAAACTAAATGCTATACAGTTTTTACAAAATATTATCGAAGCAAATACACTCTTCTCTCTCCCTAGGACTCGAGTTTGATCTCGCAACATTTGCTATTAGTCGCTGTCTCATGCTGCTGTGACGGCTTGCAAGCACACTTTGGAGAAGGCAGTGGACTGATGGAGTTGGAAGATAAATTAAACGTTGGACTCTCGGAGCCGCCTTTCTTTTGCTTGACACGGCGATTTTGAAACCAAATCTTCACCTGCTTCTCGGACAAACGCAAACGATTGGCAATCTCAATTCTGCGCAGGCGCGACAAGTAGGCGTTCTGCGAGAACTCTCTTTCCAATTCGAGTAACTGCGTGCTGGTGAAGGCCGTACGTATACGTTTGCTAGAATCGGCGTAATCAGTGATTAATGGCGTTATATCCATTCCAATGTTGTCTCGAGCGGCTGGCTCTGCTTGACACTTAATGGGTGAGCTAGCAGGCGAGCAGGAAGATTCGTGCCTGTAACGCTTGGCTTGAGGTTCGTCATTGCCTACATAATCTAAAGATGCGGTCGATGAAGCCGAAGGTGAAGTACAAAAACTGCCAGCTTCCGGCAACGGTAGTCCCTGCACCGAGCCATAGGCAGACGCTGGCACCAAAGGCAGTGGCAGCTGTGTGCCATTGCTCGTGGCGTTGGCCGAGAGCGGCGGTGATGGATAACAATTGTCAAAATTGGCGAAGCCATTGGACTTTCGCTTGGCCGCAAATAACTGCGCGTATGGATGATAGAGCGCTGCTGCTTGTTGGTGTTGTAGCTGCTGCTGCTGCTGTTGTTGTTGGATGCCCAATGAGAAGAGATAGCTGCCCACATAGCTGGCTGGATACGGCAGCATGGGTATATTGGGTAACATGGCAGCAGCGGCGGCTGTGGCAGCTACAGCAGCTGCAGTTGCGCTGGAGCTGCTTGTAGATGTGCGTAAGGTTTCCTTCTTTTTCAGTGGTGGGCCATCGCTTAGTAAGGAGTCCATGAGGAAAGAACGTGACATTTTTGTAACTTGTGAATTTCGTATAACTTCTGGACGGGAATCTGAACCTTACACGATCGCTGTCAGATGGCTACTGCTTGCCGGCGGTGTGCGTTCTCTACTTTATATTGGCTACAGCACGCTGATTAGGGGTAGTTCTGACAACTACCCCTGACCCTGGCTTGAGCCAAGTTGGTGCGAGTGAGTTCGAATGTGCTTAATGCTATTGTTGTACCATAGCGTCTAATTTGAGGGTTGTTTAGCTATTATGCCTTGGCCATTAAGTCACCATTTAAGGCTCGGATGCACACGCTCATGTTAGCAACTGTTGCAAAGTACGCTCCGCCCTTGTCTCAAAGATCGTTGCCAACAATGGCAGGTAAACGTGTGCTCAGCCTTTGTCTGTGTATGTGCGACGTTGGCAACAATGGCGAGTTGGCTTCAGCAGAGAAGTCGCATTTGCCAAGTTTGGACAAAGTTTTTTTCAAGTTTAGAATAATATTTGAAAAGTGTTCATTTCGAAAGAGAAAAACTTATTTACTGACTTAAAAAATGTCTTTGTAAAAATACACCCATTAGGGAAGTTGACAGCTCCACATTCGTCCGCACAAACTCTTAGATCTCAAAGAGTGCTAGAGTAAACAAGCTTTAGGAATCGCTGTGCTGTTATGTCAGGCGAAATATTTATTTAAATTTTTATCAGAATTATATGATAGAACCCCCATTGAGCTCTTTTAAAAAACCTCGGTAAAAACTCAAAATTTTCGTTAAATACTGAGTTTGTTTACGCAGAAAATTGTGTCCCAGTTTGTTACTATACCTCAAAAAACGTCGGCTCTTCGAAGTCTTTGTCGAAGTCAATGTCGATTGCTTATGTTGAATTTATATTGAATTTATATGATTAATAAAACATTTTTAGGTCTAAAGGCTGAACAGGAAGGTGACATATCCATTGTTTAAAAAAAAATGTATTTCTTGCTATTGAAAAAATAATCGTTGTAAAATTACCTTCGAAAATATTAATTTCTATTAAAAATTGAAATGCAGGGACTTTTATTTAATACAATAAATCCAAATTGAGTCTTCTGAAGAAACAAGAGAACTTTACTGTCTCGTTGTGAGCTCAACAGTTTCTACGATGACTATTTTATTTTTGGAATAAGTCAAAGGGCAATTTTTTAGAAGCTTTATAACTTGATTTACAAAAACCAATTTGGTAAAAATTTTACATCTAAGTCTATAGAGCGAGCGATGTAATTTAATATGTGATGAGTTCCAATGAAGTCTTCATATAGCCCCAACCGAGCGAATGTAAAGTATGGTGGTAACTTCAAAACAAAAATTCGGTGTTTAGATTCCACTCAGCAGCACTGGTGCAATTGCTTAACCCGGGCAAATAAATAGACACTGTTTGTCTAAGTAAATCTTAATTAATTAAAGAAACCGCCATTCGGTTTTGGGAATATACTATAGGTTGCTATCTCTTCGAACATCTTTAGTTAAAGATATCTCCATACTCCGCCCTTGCAGCGATGACAGTGTAGTCAAGGAGAATTAATTAATTTATTTATTTAAAGCCCAAGAAAATAGAAGAGTTGAAGAACACGTTGGAGGTGACTCCAATTCACCGTCCACAAACCCTTCAGCAAACTTGCCGGCAATTGTTACGCGTGCTGTGTGGCATGTGGAATCATCACTTGTAAGAAAGTTGTGCTCTTGTTTGTGAATCTCTTATAAAAACGCTCTAAATTCGCAAAAACGTTTCGGCCTGCGCTGGATCAATGATGCCACCCGCCTATACAGCTCACTAAACAATGCCTTCTTGGGATGCATTGGTAGTTCTTGCAGGGCTACTAGCTGTTCTTAATTTCAAATATGGCAATTTTCCTTATTCACGTATACCGCACAACTAGAAACGAGCTTGCAAAAAACGAAAACTGCTCCAGAGAAACTCCTTACCAACTATGAATTTTATGCAAAATTAATTTAATATTATGAAATATTTAAAACTTATGAAGCGTTGAAAGTTTGTTACTTGACTTATGGTTAAATTACAGACCAATATGTGTTACAAAAAAAAAAAATAAATTGCTTATAAAAATAACCCTTTATAAGCGTAATAATAACCATATGACAATTAATTTTTATCATTTGCCTCAATAGTCCTAGTACATAAGCAATAAAATGAGAATAAAATATTAAAAGATTTGCAGCAAAGTGTGCAACCAATTAATGCCAATTTTATAATAACTTATGGATCCCGCCAAGTGCCTAAAAACAAGGCATTTGTCACCTTAACATGTTTTTATTGATGTATTCTCTTCGTGTGTGTGTGTTCCATCCAGCAGAGTCTAACAAAGAAACTTAAATGCGTCAAACTCCGTTCCATTCAAAGGAACATTCATTCATTGATACGTTCAACGAGCTACAGGCAGCAAACAAATCCTATTACGTACATCTTTGTGTCTCAAGATCGTTCCGTACAGTGGCAGACATTGTGTCGCCTTTGCACTCGCTCAAAGGTTGCCAAGGGACAATTTCAATTTTTGGGTTACATTACATAGAATTATGTCGGCAGTTTTACAATTTGTTAACTCGCTTTACGGATTTGCTATAATTGTTCTTTTCACAGTATTGTAGTCTTCTCTTTTTTTGGAATGTGGGGGAACTATAGCATGCCGTAGTGTTGCTGTGTTTTTGTTCGATTCAGGGTCTTGGTCTGGGCTAGGGTCTTTGTGATATATGATAGAAAGCATTGCCGTCGTGTGCTACATTGTCCGAGTGCATCAGTTCAATGATATTTTATCATATGTTAAGTGCCCATAAAATTGTACTTCATTATTGATAATAATTGCTGTGCGATGCTGATGCTCTCCAAATAAGTATTGCTTGACACGTTGCCGAGAGCAGTTGCATAATGCAGACCAAGTGATTCTTCGCCTACTTTTTACGGCGGCATTGTGAACATTTTCTACCTTCCAACTTTGTCTTTAATAGCGAATTCTTTTTTGGTTCTTTGAATTTGGCAATGTGCAGCTGCAGTTGTTGATTTTTGCAACGATTTTGTGGAAATGCCTTTGCTAGGCGTTACGCCGGCCGCGTGCTCTGAATCTTGTCCAGTTCTTATACATTTATAGCCTTTGTTTCGTTTTTTTTTTTTTTTTATTCCAGGCACTTGAGTTTGCCTTTGACCACATCCGTTTTTTGTGCAAGAATCGTTCGGTTGCGCATTTGGTACGCTCGATTGGGTACAAGGCATTGTATGGATAGATCGTGCTAATGTTTTTGTCTAGTTCTTTTCTTTTGAATTTTCTTGAGCAGTACTTATGCGCTAAGTAAGATTGTGCACCCGTATTTGGCTTTCATTAAACACTTCCGCTCAGTTTCAGTTACAAATTTGAATACGCCTTCGGAAATGGCTAACCAGCCAAACAACCAACCAACCACCCTTCGCCCAAGCACTTCGGTTAATCAGTGAAGCGCACAATTTCATTTTAATTGTAAACAAAACTGGCATAAACGTTGAACAAATGGAATGAATACAATTGCAACAAACTTACCATAACAAACCCAAATACTATACGCGCACGTATCCGAATGATGTGTACAGAAAAACCGGATTTCTTTGATACAAAAATGAAATAATAGTAATTATAATACAAAAAGGGTGTGCAAGAGTATAAACATGATGGCAGACCTAACCCAACCACCCCGTCTACTTATGGTACTTACCCCTACTGTAGCCACTACTTCTATACTCTACTTCTCTGGCTGCTCTCATCAGTTATTGACATTAATTGGTTATGACATTTGCATTTGACTGATTCCCCGTAGTTGCCATTGTTGCGACTTACAACTCTCCAAAAAAAAAAAAAATAAATAAATAAATAAATAATTCGGAGTGTGTGTGAGTGTATAGTGCTGATTAAACAAATATGACTTCATTATGCGGATATTGTTGTAGCTGAAGTAGTTTCATATGTATAATATGGTAGGTATATAAGGGTCGATTTCTGGCCGTATGAATAAATTACGTATTAATAAAATTAAGTACCTGAGGTCTACTCTGCGTGTTTACAAGTCAAAGCGCCCAGGGCGTCGAGGTAATTTGTGCTCCTAAAATATGATCGAACGACTAAAAAGTTTCGCCGTTTGGCAAAATGGCGTAATTTGCATTTTTGTGTGCGGTGACTCTTTGAAGTAGGGAAATGATATTTGCTTCGATGTTGCGTTGAGTATTATCTGTATATAAGGGGAGTTCTTTCGTGAGAGTTCCCATTTTGAGTCGGAATAAATGTATACAACCTGTGCACTTCTGTAGCGACTAAGCTCCCGGACTATCTAGCTGAACTCCTAGATGTCGAAGACTTTAAAACACCGAACTCTACCATCTGATTTGCCTTTAACCGGACAAAATGAAGTTTTTGCTTTCTTCGATCTCTTGCTGTTTTAGCTAAACCTTATAACACTTTCTCTTGGCAGAGCACTACGACCTACAATGGCGGGAAAGCTAAGATTCTCTTGTAGAAATACAATATTCTAAACCAATTGGGGGATATTTTTATGAATTAAATTGTGACTGGAAGCAAAATGTTCAGGTTTTAAATTGAGTGTTTGTGCACGCTAAGAACTAACTTCAGCGCTACTTCTGGATTTAAAGCCAATAATAAGACATCGGGGGTAGATAATGTTTAGCGACTACATAAAGAATTAGCTAATAAATACTTTGTATTACAATCAAAAATATATTATTGGAATTTGTTTAACATATTTCTTCTACAATTTAAGTTTATGCAGATTTCCGTGTAGCTGAGTTTCTTAATTGGTTTGGAAGATATGATTTTTAGCATTCGTGGTTCTGTCATTCTGCATCAGTGAGTCCAAAATGAACACAATCGAGCAATGACAACGAAATCTTAGCCAGCTTAGCACAAATTTTACCACCCCTTGTCAATCAGCTGAATCAAACAATTTTAATGATACATTTACATATAAATTTTCGGGATACGAGTCCTTACAGTCGTGATTCTTCTTCTTCACACACTGCTAACTATTGACAATTTTCTAACTCGCTTGACGTTCTCTCGCATTTCATTAAAATCGTTGAAAATTTATGTATTTGTATGATATATCATTCGTTTTGTTAAAGATTGTTTTTTTATTATAAGAAGTTGGCAGAAATACACCTACTAAAAAAGCAGGGTACGGCGCTGTGCATTATAGGGCACCTCATCGACTGGTTTTGGCAGTACACCTATTTTTTATATATTTGAGAATATGCTTATCACCACATATCATAAATGCTTGTTAATCTATTTTCTATTATCTTATTTATAATATTATCTTTTTTTATCTGCTACTCAAAAACACAAAATTTTTCAGTCACTCATCAATTTTATCGACTTGAACTAATTGGGAATATTAAAGATTGAACCGAATGGAGTCTGTACACGGTAGGTGTTCGCAATGCATCTTCATGAGCTAGGTCTACTACATTGTTTATTTATTTATTTATTAATACGTAAGGGTACAACTAAGGCCAGTTGACCTAAGATTAGACAACTTAAACATTCTAAAAATTATGAAATAATAAAATGATAAAAAGGAAAAAATATAATAAAACTAGTCCGTATTCCTAGCCTGATGGGTTAATTTTTTTATAGATATGCACCGTCTCACATCTGGGGCTAGCCAGGAACTTGGATTTACAATGTAAAAGATGAAAACAGAAAGTAGCATATAAATTTAAACATTTATTCCAAATAGAAGCCAAAAAACAGCGTTGACCAAGATAGGTTTTTATAGTTCATGATTGGTCAAAGAAGCTCGATTTGGGGAATCAAGATAAGATAGGATAGAAATAAAATTCCTCCTCTCAAAAGTCATATATCAACTAACAAATGTGCGATGTTTACATATTATTAAAATTTATTATATAGTATATTTATTTCCCCCATTCCTCGCAACTTGAGTTCAGCTTGAATGAATACGCGAGTGAGTACAGTTGCCACATTTTGACTGAAAAAGAACAAAAAACATTGGAAAAACTACTGCATCCCGAAAAAGTCACTGCTATACATTATGTGACATTATTGTGAATGTCTTAGGATATTTTGGAAATTATTTTGCTTAAGATGAACCAACTAAATTGACATACCGCACGCGAGACATTTGGTTTAGGTTAAGAACAACTCTATTGGCCATCTAAAATTTTGCATCCAACTTATAGATAATTTCTAGTGCAGCTATGCCAAACATTTACGTAAAGCTAACTTTTTTATATATCTTATATCGATCGCACTATTGACTCAAACAAAAATTTGTTTCTTTTAATCAAATAAGCATGTTCTTAAAAAATCACCCTTTATAAAGTAAAACCTATCTTCGTTGAAATGCAAAACTAAAGTTTTAAATCAGTCGAGTTGGTAATAAATCAGAAACTTCGTTGAATATTTTACAAGATACTTTCAGAAAGTTCACATTCAAGCGCGGAGAGATAAACAAGTTGAAACCAGGATAATGACATTTAGTTATTATTATTATTGAATGCGAAATTACGAAAAAAATGTAAGTTAAATACTTCGAGAGATTCGCGTGCAAAGCGCGCAGGAAGGATTGATTGATTGATTTTACTTGTTATTATGAATGACCCAAAAATTGCTCATTATCTGTTCTGGATTCGATTTTTCGATTTTTTAGTTTAATCAAAACAGCCTATAGGGGGTTCGTTGACCGCTTCTGAGCTATTCTAAATCAAGATTCACCTCAATACAATCGCACATATGAACATAATCGAGAAAATATTTATTATTTTAACGATTATATAATTATTTTCATAGCAACTTGTACATCTGTTGACCTTTTAATTTAAGCATTTCAAATACTAAAAAGTGCAAAACGCCTAGCAGCCCCAACTACGAAATGTTAAATTTTTCCAGGAAACAATCTTGTTAGAGATTACAAAAATGTCATCAGTAAGATTCTAGCTTGAAGCTGCTGAACACTGGAAAATGTAAGGAACTATACAGGCGTTTAGTAAATACGGATTACACTTTTAAGATTGACAGTTAGTGTGTGAGAAGTAAGCCTGGGGTGGTGCTATCTAGTCTCTAGGAGAACTTACAATTGAAATAAACTGCTATTATATGCTAATTGTAAAAAGGCATCAAAATTATACCATAATACATTTTGACCATGGTCTGGAACTAGTTTTTTGCGCAGCGATAAAAATTTCACTTCATCAAACACTTATATGGTCACACTTTTTTTTGCAAAGCGTTTTGTTTCTACTCTCTATCTAGTATTTAGCCTAGGATAATAGCTAATAACTGTCAGATACAAATAGACTTCAAAGTAAGAAACCGCCAAAAAAAAAAGAATAAAACACAAGAAACACACATAAATAAAATCACTCTCTAAATATTCGAAAACACAAACGTTTCGAGTTGAATGAAAGTCAGTCAAGTCACAAAGAAGCAAACAATGAGGAAAACCATTGATGTTGGAAAACCTCGAGCACTTGCAGTGATTTGCCGTTTTGTTTGTAGGTATCTATTGGTTGGACTTAGCCATTCATAAAATTATGTCCTTTGTCCTCCCAAGGTGACCTCTCAAAGATCGTCTTTCTTTGTTGTGCACAAACCAACTCACAAAAAAAGAATAAGAAAAAGTACGCGTGTTTCTTTGAGACTTCTTTTTGTTGTACTTATCATAATTTTATAGGTTTTTTTAGCGTTCCATACGTACCGTACCATTTTAAAGATACTGACCACTGGGGGAATCATGTCCACAAAGCTGTTCTTTTCAATTAATCACGCTTTTTGTATTTTGCCCTTGTGTTGTGGTCAATATTGTGTCTGTTTGGAGGAGGGAGGCCTGCCAGATGCACTCTTAGTTGATCACAAATTATTTCAACGTTTCGGATAAACCAAGCTTAAGTATGTATCAATAAAATGTTGATTATCGAAGTCATTTTGTACATGTCAGACAACAAGATGTATTTACCATTGCAATGACTGCCTCCTAGGAGAATCCCCTGATGCGCGCGCAAACGCCGTTGACAGCGGCACGGGCTGCAGAGCGCGCGCCGTCTACCGATACAATAATAGCAACAACCCCAAGATTAAATGAATGGATTTCGATACGGCTGCGTTTTGAATATGCTTACAGACCATCCATGTATATATATTTATAATATTAACAAGTCGACGGAACGCGGCACCCTAACAAACGCGTTGCAGCCGTCAACTGGATGCAGTTACATTGTATTTCCTATATGGATCTTTGTGCTCAGCGAATGAATGATTCCAAACATGGTGGCTGGCTGCGCATTGGTTACAGCGGAGCGCTATGTAGTTGGTAGTATTAAAATCTTTACAACCTTTAATAAGATTCAATTCAATTCTTTATTTCTCTTCTAATAATATAATAATTTTTTGTGTGACTCTTATGTATATTGAATTAAGAGTTAAGAGTTCAGGTTCCTTCTATCTACATAAATGCGAACTACAAACTTTCCAGATTTAGTTGGAGGGGAAAAAACTTACAAAACCCAGTTATACAACAAAAAGAAAAGTTGTTTTTTTGTGTATCCTATAATGGGTTGAATAAGACCATCTTGAATTCTGCGTAAGGAGATATAGTCTACTCGATGTGATTTCAACATTAGCTTGTCTGTGTAGCTCAAACGTGGCGTGGTACCAGGATAGATGTAGAATTATTTTAAGAATTTTGTTTTGGGTGACTTGCAGCTGGTTTAGGTGACTCTTGGCTACATCGGCTCAGATTGGTGCATTATAGTAATATTTTACTTTTTGATTGTTGTATCGATTTTTTATCAAGTATGATACTTAGGCATTTTCCGCTAGAAACCCACTTGACGTCTACGTTGCCCAGCTTCACATCTCCACGGGGGATGTTAATATTTTTCCGTTTTCGGGTGAAGTATATCGTTTTGGTTTTTCCATTTAGAAAAGAAAGTATTTAATGAGTCAAAGGCGCTTTGTAAGTTATCGGTGACTTGAACAGCTAGTGTTTCCGAAGAAAGGATTGCAGTATCGTCTGCAAAGATGGAGGCAGTGCAACCGTATAATGCCGTGAAATCAGATGTGAAAATATTATAGAGTAAGGGAAACAAGCAAGCGCCTTGTCAACACCCAGCTGAAATATTTCTTTGTGAGGAAGAAGCTTTCCCCACGTAAACGGAAAAAAAGGAATTGGTTAGGAAACTCTAACTATTTTAATAATCTCAGTTGAGAACTTCATTATATACATTTTGTGAATCAATACCTCATGCCAAACGAAGTCAAAAGCATCTTTAATATCAACTTTAATAAGATTTAAAGATCCGACATAACTATACTTTGTAGATATAAGCATATAGGATATACTAGATTTTATGCAATAAACATTTGATTCTTTGCTCCCTATATCGAAATACTTATCATAACATCGCTAAGCGAATCAACAGTGTCTCTCGTATGCACGAACGATCCTTAACGATCAATATTTATATAGGAAACTATAGAAAACTATTACTATTAATAGTTGTTCAAATATAAACTTTTTGCAACAAAATTTGACTAAATTTTTTTAGATGATTCGTGGAGCTCCATTTGAATTTGAACTTTGCAAGCAGCTCATTCCCAGTGATAGATTTATTTTTTTTTTCTAAGAAAACTTAACACTTAAAACTCACTTTTATGTTTTTGGAAACTTACTAGCATAACTTTCGAATTGCATCAAAGTCGATTACCCGAACTTTTATTAGATTGATTAACTTGAAAACAAAAAATAAAACTTGTGCTTATCCTAACATCGGTCGAAATTACCACATAGATCTCGGGACTGCAAGAGTCAAAGATATCTCATTTTTACGCAGAGAATAACAATTATTGAATCATTTCAATAAAGACGTTGCCTTTGCTTGTCCATAAGCTGCATCGATATAAATACGAGGATCTAGATCTGACAAATTTGACGATCGGTAGTTGTGACATGCCTTTTAATGCAATTGTTGTAATCCTTTTTAACGTTTTACAGCAATTAAGAAGTTGTGAAATCTTTTGAAAATGTATCAGTTTCCCCAAATAGTACACTTTGTTCTATAGCGGCATACGCTTTAGGGATTTTGAATGTCTTGAAATTCACATCACATACATTGCTCGAAAATATCTGCACAATGCAATTTTATGTGGATATTACAATTCGTTATCGGACTATTCTCCAGTTGGCCACTACAAAGGCAGATAGGTCCTCACTTGATTTTACCAGCGCAATCTAGAGTATACGACGCTCGAGCGAAGAAGTTGTTCGATGCTCAAGTCGCGGGGGACGGTCAAAGCTCCAATGGAAAGACCAAGTGCTGAAGTAACCAACAGGAGAAGGCGCACGCAAAGCAAGAAGTTCCTGACAAGAGTTGCAGAGGTCAAGATGAGTGAATGTGCCAAGAGCCACCCACCAAAGCAGCTACTCACGATGCTTTTGTTGAAAATTTTGTACCAGCAGTAAACCAATAGAAAGACCTGCTACAGATCCGGCTAGATCCGGCTACATACGAGACAGCTCCAAAAATTCAAAAACGAACAATGCGAAAATACGCATAGAAATTATACGAATAAAACTCTAATTTGGTGATTTAACAGAACCTTTTCAAGATGGACGGGTCAAAGCAACAGAACCTTTTCAAGATGGACGGGTCAAAGAAAACAGCCAAGATATCAGACAAATAAATGCATGCAAAACGAGTTGTTCCATGAATAATTTCTAATGGAAAGCCGTAAATCAATCCAGATTTGATATGCGCAAATCGAAAGTTCCATAATAGTTACTTGAAGTTACGAAGGAAGGAGGCAGGCAGCAAGCTTATCTGTTCGCATTATATTTTCGATCACAATACTCCGATACTCAACGATATTCTACGAAGAAAGTGGTGTCCGTGAAATACCAAGTGAAAAGCGTTTTCAGAACACATTACGCGATCCCTGATGATGTGCTTCCGCCTTATCAATTGCCACCTGAACTTAAAATTTAAATTTCCAATAAATTTGCGAATAAGATCAAATAAATATATACAGGGTGGGTCATTTCTTATGTCGGCATGTAGACAATGAATAACAAGAGAAAAAAACAAGCAATTTCTGAATGTGAGGTAATTTTATGCAATGTGATCCCTTGCAATTTATCCAAACTAGTTTTAGAATACAACATCCTTTTCGCGCATCTCGTTTGGTATAGCAAAGATCTCGGCACAAATATTTTCCTTGAGCTCTTCAATGAGCTGTGGCTTGCTGGTATACATTTCGATTTCAGAGAACCCCACAAAAAGAAGTTCGGTGGAGGTGGCGGGGTCAAATCCGGAGATCTAGGTGGCCATTCAATGTCACCAAGGTATTTTCGACGGTTTCAACGATTTCTTCATCGACTTCTTCCGTTTCCAAACTATATGTATCTATATGCCCTCTAAGCATGATACGTCGGCTCTTTTGTCCTTTCCATTCCGAAATGCGCTTGTTGCGATACTCCATAAATGTTTCGCGTAATTGCGAGCGTTTTTCTAGCAGCTCCTTGGATGCACGTGTCAAACGCAAGCGGTACTTTTGCTTAAACGTTGGATAGTACTTCTTCAAGTTCTATTTGATCTCTTTTTGTTTTTCCTCACCCAGCAAAGTTGGAGGACGTGGACGCCATAAGAATTGTATAAAGTTGTACATATTAAAACCAGTGTCCTTCTTGACTTTCCACAATGACACACCAGTTGCGACATAGCGACCTGTGGGATCCCACTCGACTTCAGATGCGCGGAAATGATCCGGCGAGGCAGTAATAATTTAATCATTATTGGTATCGTTTACAATAAATTGGTAACCAAGGTGACCGAAACAGATGCGTTCTGATCTTCTTCTCCAATTTCTTCACCAAGCTGGGTTTTACGCCCTTATTAACCTCATAGAAGCTAACATTGGAAGAGTTGGGCTCGCCGTGTATAATCGAAAATTTGTTGCCAATGGGCTCCCAAGCGAAGGCTAAAATGAGCTCACGAATTTCAACCGAATCAACGGGTATCTACTTTTCGCGCATGTGGAAAATTTCAAAGTTGTAAAACATGCCCAGAAATTTAACATCCAGATCTTTTTTGTCCTTCTTCAACTTGGAGCAACGGTCCACCTTGACGCAAAGATTATAACCAGACTTTTGCCAACGTAGCTTGCAGTCGGCCGCATGGAATAGATTTTTGTGTTACGTATTTCACGTTTTTTCGGTATTTCCATGAGCGTTACACGGGCTGGTATTTGATTTTGTGCTTCCACACAGTAGGCAATCACGTTATCCGTGGGCGACCAAGAGAATCCGCGAATGCCAGGTATTTTGATGGATTTCAAATCAAGCAAATAAAATGAAGGTGTTTCATAAATATGTATGGTATTTTCACCCATACGCGCCACATATTTATCATCATGGCACCAACGGAACATTGGCAGAACCGACATGCCGTTCGCGACAAACGAAAGTTTTTCGGCACCAGCACGTATATCCCACATGTATTTATCCTTTGACCCGTAGGAGTGGGTCCATAAGTTACAAAGTAGTTTTTACATGGCGAAAACTCTGCGTGCCTGGGTGCGGGAACTTTTGGATCTTTTGAAAACTGCTGCCGCCCCAAATGGCTACGCCAGGTTTGTGGAAAGTGACCACATAAGTGCCAAGTGCTGACCACTTGACAAAAGTGTCCGTAAAATGTTCACGCGCCTCCAGCTCGTTAGGTTCGGGCAAAGTATTCTGCCAAAAGGCCAACTGAACGCAATTAGGTGCAGTTGCGGCTGCAACACACTACTGATCGTAGACATCATCAGTATCATTTATAAAGTTATATAAGTCGTTTTGAACCTTAAAGGGCTGCACAGTGGGTGGTTCCCATTTCTCCGGCATGTTTTCATACTTTTAAAAGTCGGCAAAGAGGTTGCCCAAAAAGGTGTGGTTCTTGTCCAGTCGATAATTGTTTAGTTTTTTCACGGCATCTTCCGTTTGACAGACTTGCTTGTAATCCTTAAATGCATAACCCTTGGCCTTGCCTTCCTCATCGACAGGATAAGCTACGTTGACAACGTCGACGTACTGAGTGAAAAGCTTATTGATAACAGACTAAAGCTTTTCCAGGCGGCTGGGCTCCACTTTTGGTATGTTATCAACCACGACTACGCGCTCTACAGCATCGGCTTCAGATGGACGTTGCGCCAGCATATAACCCAACAAATCCTCATCGTTATTGTCCACAAAATTTGGCGGACCATCGAAATTCGGCTCCTCACTTTTCTTTTTAGCCATATTAAGCGTTTTTTTTTTTCAATTTAAACACGAACACAATCGAAAAAGGAAATATATTCTCGGAATGCATATTTAATCTTTGATTTTGAAACAAAATAGAAATATTTTAAAATTTGTAAAAAATTTATTTCAATACGACCGCCAACAATTTCCCAATAACTTGAATTCGCCGCAATTTTATCCAAATTGCCTCAACAAACAACCAGTTGGGCAATTTTCAGCACGCACACAAACCTTTACAGCGAACTTAGCCAATACACAAACCCAAAGTGCTTTGCATGCTGCTCAAACTGTAGCAATAAAACAGTTTTGCAGTCACAACACAGTTGTATTCCAAACACAAAAATTCCAAATTGAAATTTTTGTAAAAAAAAAAACGAAAAATAAAATAAAAAAAAAAACGTTCATAAATGTCTGAAACTGACAAAAGCAGCATTAGAACCTATTTCAAGGACAACAAGCAACCGTCGACCCACGCCCCCGCCAGTTTTTGTTGAAATTCAAATTTTTCAGTTTATGAATTGTCTATGTGTCAACGACACAACCCCCCCCCCTCGCCCCCCGCCACCTGAACCCAACGTCCTGTTTCGGATTCATTTCTTTGATTGGAATTGTATTCGGCAGCGTCAACACGACTGTGATTCACGTCGAGGGAAGCGGCGGCATGAACTTGTCACAACAACTTACCTTCATTTGCAACTTCCGCATAATGCGCGTCTCTTCCCAACGATCCAGCTCATCCCATTCCTTGCCACGTTTGCGCAGCAGGTAGTAACGATACATAACAATAGTCACTGCCAGCAGCAGCGCCAATCCTGTGCCTGCCGCGGCGCCAAGTACCGCCGAACTTACCATCACCATTTCGATACAAAAATTCAACAAAATTTAATATTTCCGAGCAAAAGTAATTCCCATAGGCAGAGTTTTCGCTGGTTTTCTTGTCTAAAAAAATCAGAAAAGAAGAGTATTTTGTAAGTGGATTGGTTTCAGCCTTAAAGTGAAAAAGGTTTAGATCAAAAGTTAGCTTAGTTTCGATGAGGTTAGTTTAGCTTAAGTTAGATTGAATCTCTATATACAAAGCGCGACAACCGATTAGCACACCCTCTAAGCTATCAGCTTAAAGGAAGAAAATAACTCCCTACTCTGAATATGTTTCATGCGCATTGTATTTTTCCTTTTATTCTGTATCATTTTCGCTCATTCTAAGTATAACTGTGAGCTCTGGAAGTGTACCGTTATTTTGCTTTGCTTTTTTCTTTGAAATGCGACAAAAATGCATGCATATTTTTTGCGATTAGCACATTTTCGCTTTCATGTTACTTTTTGCGTGTAAGCTGCCTTGATTGGGTGTTTAAGTTTATTATTTATTTATTGGGACTAATTATCAATAAAATAAAGTAATAGTTATTATAAAAGTTATTTCGAATGCTGAACATATAAAGCATCTAAAATTAAAAAAAAATTTCTGTCGATCAAATATGACCTGGACTAAGGACTGGGAGCGTTTAGTCGTTTCAGATGAAAAAAAGTTCAATTTGGAGGGTCCTGACGGCTATGCCTACTACTTTCATGATCTCAGAAAGGAAGAGCATACTTTAGATCGATTGCACAGCCGTGCGGGTGGTGTCATGGTGTGGGGAGCTATAACATATTTTGGCACTATAGAACTGCAGTTTCTTACCAGCCGTATGAATGCCATTGCGTACAAAGGGGTGCTGAATCCGGCTTTCCCTGCAATCAAGGATATTTTTGGACCCTTGAAATGGAAGGACAACGCACCTATCCAGGATTGTAAAGACCTGGATTGATGGTCAAAACGTGGAATTACTGACTTGGCCGCCTTACTCTCCCGACCTAAACATTATAGAAAATGTTTGGGGATGGCTGGCACGAAAGGTGTACGAGTCGGGCAGGCAGTATTTAACACATTATTAACTCAACACAATATTAACTTCTTTTCAAAAAAAGTTAAAAATATTTAAATTAATATTAAAAAACAATTTGAATGAAGTTTGAACTCATTTTCTTTTGTTATTTTAAGTTTTCAAGTGACTGTGCTAATCGGCTGTCGCAAAAATAATATTGAATATGTTATGTTCGTTTACATTAATTTAAAATGTTATTAATAAAGTTAGTATCTTCTCTTAATTTTCGTGTAAATTTATATATTCTTTTAAGGGGAAAAAAATTTATTTGAAAAGCTTTTTTAGTTTTGTTGATATTAAGTTTCTAAGACGAGCAGCATAGGGTGTGCTAATCGGTTGTCGCGCAGTGTATGTACACTCAAGCTAGAAGCTTTAAACAGATGCCAGACGGTTGCTGGAATCCTGGAGCTGCTTCAGTCGGACACTGGCGGAGCCAGAGTTTTAGAAACGGACACAAACGATCAAGAAGAACATTGAGTTATCGCAACAAGCAGAGAGCAGTTTTTTTGCTGCAGGTCTTCATTTATTGCTTGTTAAGGGCTTAAGAGTTGTAATCGTAAGGATAATGCCATAATTAAAGGAAAAAATAATAAATTCGAGGCGGTGCGCCACAGTCAAATATGCAATACCTTTCTTTCTTGAAAATTGTTTACGTATTCCGCATTTTTCTTGCAAGATTAATGATAGATCATAACCTAAATATGGCTTAAAATTAAATCAATTTAGATGAAATTCGAAAGTATTTATCATAAATTTTAAAATAATATATCTAGGGATATGGGATCTATGTGATACATCTTTTCAAACACATTTACGGCATTATAAATAAAGCTTGAGAAGTTCTTGCATTTACTCAAGAGTGTGGTCAAAAGAATTTAATGATCCGTATACTACCAAATTGCTGTACGTTTCGCTTGTCCGCCCAATTTTGGAATAATGCTCCTGCATTTGGAACCCTTAATAGCCAACACTATGAAGAGTTGATTGAGTCCGTTCAAAAACAATTTTTAATATTTGCTATCCGGGAATTATTTTGGAATCCCAACATTCGTTTGCCGTCCTATGCATGCAGACTTCGCATTATAAAATTACCTTCTCTAAGTGATCGTGCTATTTTTGCATAAGCTTTTACTCGGTCTCATCGACTCTAATAAGCTCCTAAACATAACTTCTTTCATCATTCCTTCCAGAGTAACTCGCAATTTTTGACCTCTATCATTAACTTTTTGTATATCTAATTAGGCGTCATATAATCCTTTTCTTGTCTTATGAGTTAATTATAATAACCTCTATGATTTCGTCTCCTTTGAACGGTCTATCCAATCTATCTATTTATTTATCTTATCTCATCTTGATTCCCCAAATCGAGCTTCTTTGAGCAATCACAAACTATAAAAACCCAACTTGGTCAACGTTGTTCTTTGGCTTCCATATTTGGAAAAATGTTTACAGTTATATGCTACTTTCTGTTTTTATATTTTACATTGTAAATCCAAGTTCCTGGCTAGCCCCAGGCTAGGAATAACGATTAGTTTGATTTTATTTTTTCCTCGTTTTCATTTATTACTCCATAATTTCAGAATGTTTAATATTAAAGTCAACTGGACTTAGTTGTACCCATATAAATATTTTATTAAAAAAAACGTATTAGAACATAACCCCCAAATTTATATGAAAACTATGTTTTAGATAACGCGGAATTGCATAACGCGCAAATCTTCTGGAACGTAACTATCGCGTTATACAAGGGATACCTGTATATTAATAATAAATAAATAAGTAAATTGTTGCGAGACCACATAGTACTACAATAACGTAAAGTCAAATATTAGAGAAAGGGTTGGGAAAACTTAGACCTATTTGTTCATTTTTGAAAAATCATTGAAACAAGTGTCGCGCATAGATCAACCAAGTGAAAATATTTAACGATTTGGCAATAAATGATAAAACTCTATTCGAGGCTCTCAGATGGAATTATTTGTTGGTTCTGAATCTTATGGACTCCGACATATAAGTGGTCATACAGACGCACATGGCACAATTGCTTCCGGAAGCTAGGTATGCGTTTTGGTATAAATCGCTTGGGATCTACAATGCCTCCAATCTTGCCGTAATATAAATACCATAAAGCTAGTATATCCAATAATCCTAAAGGCATAGGGTAGAAAGAAGATTAATGTACAATAGGGTTGGATACCTAAAAGACGTGGCAATAAATGAGTCACCAATATAAACTGGGCGGAGTAATTATTAAATTAGTAGACAACAATCCGCAGATTATACTTAATATATTACACTCAGTCCTTTTTTTAAGCGATTATTTTTTCTGCCACTAATCGCGAAAAAAAATCTTGTAAAAGTGGTTAGTTTTCCAATATTAACTAACGAATTGCTTCCGAATACAAAAATCCAATAAGTTTCAAATTTCAGACTTATTCATTCATAACAAAATAAAAAATACAAAACAAAAACCATATATAAAAGAGAAGAAAATATAAAATAGGTAGATTTATTGAAAAAACCGTTGAATGCAGTTTAATCACTCTCATTATCCGTAGTGGAAATTATTTTGATAACCTGCACTGATATCACTAGAATTTGTATTAGAATCAATAGTAAAAACAATGGATTGATGTTTTGATTGACTTAGCATCTCCGACTGAGTTAGCATCATAAATTCAGTTAATTTTGTTTGAATGCTTCTTTTTGGACCCAATAACTTCCGATGTAGTTCTTAATATCTTAACATGCAGAGACTCAATTCTTTTTGAAAAATTCGTCCATTCGGTATCAGTATCATTTGCTACAAAATAATTTTCCAATTCTCCTGCAAGTTTAAGACCTTGCTTAATCGTCTCTGCTTCAATTGGATGCTCGTGTATCTCGGTGTCGCTGTCATTTTGCGATTCGATTATTTCCGTAGCTATTTCATTCTTAGTTTTTAAATTATGAAAATTATGTCTTTCAATAAACTTCGAAAACCATCCACCACCAGCTTAAAATTCGTTTTTGTTTTTTTGGTTCGAGGTTAATCGACTAAAAATACGTAGAGCTTTTTGTTTTATGGTTGTATTCGTTTGGTTGGGATTCGTTTCTGGTTGAGATCCTACATCCAAATTGTTAATAGGTTTTCATTTATTCAATAAAAACATTTCTTGAGTATAAAGTTTTGTTCGCATTTACATTCTTGCCGGAAACTACAGGTTTTCTAATTGCATTTTCATTTTTTTTTTTTTGTAGATTCACTGAGTCCAAGCCTCTTTCCCACATTTGTGCAGCCAGCTCCCTGCTCTAGATAGTTCAAAAACTTTTACTTTTGTTTCTAAAGAACTGCCATTGCGATTTTTATTTTTTTCTGAATTAGCTTCCATTGTGAAGCTGGCAAAAATTTAAATACCTTATTAAAAATTTTTATTATTTTTATTAAAAAATTATAGATATATATTTTTAAGTCTTACCAAAACATTATAACTAGATTTGCAATAATTGATACAAATAGAGTAAAATTTTTTTGTTGGGACTTCCCCGTATTATATTCGAAAATTATTACGCGTAAAAATACGTAAAAAAGCAAAAAACGAAAAAAATCAATCGCGTTAAAGGAGAAATTTGCGAAAAAAAAAGAATTTGCGCTGCAAAAATAACCGCGAAAAAGTGAAATCGCGTAAAAAAAAGGACTGAGTGTATAATATTTGTAAGTTTGTTTTTTTTTTCATGAGTTTAGCTCTTGATATATTATATATACACGATATAATCTTTAAACAAGTTCAAATAAACGCTATCCATGGAGAATTGAATATTCTATTATCTTTATCAGTTTTGTCCTGACAAAGGGATAACATTTCTGTCTGTTATAAAATTTTTTCAACATTGCTCGCAAACAGGCTGAGCAGCATGACAGAAAGAGAATTTGGACAATGCGGATTAAGACGTGGAAGATCCGTAACTGATCAAATGCTTTTTCTGAAGCAAAATCTAGAGAATAAGGACATTCATCTATTTTAAGCAAGCTTTTGACAGCATAAGGCGTCTCTTGATACCGAAGATTTTTGCTCAGTTCGGCATTATCAGGTAATTGACCCGCTGGACAATAGCAACGCTAACATAAAAGGGAAAGATGAACTGCAGCAAGAACAACATCAAAGCAGAAGTAGGACAAGGTGACAGCCTGTCCAGAAAATTTTTTAATTGTCTGCACTATGCTATTAGAGAAGACATAACCTCTGGAAATGTTTTAAACAGGTCTGGTGGGTTTATAGCGTATGGAGATGACTTTGCCATCCTAGCAAGAAACCAGCGGTATTTGGAAGAGATCCGCATAATTATAGCTTCAAAGGCAAATGAAGTTGGCTTGATGACCAAGCAATCAAAGACCAAATATATGACATTATCAAAGATGCGTCGACTGAAGAAGATCACGGAATCTCAACATAGGTGATTATCATTTCGAGGGAGTGGATAAGCAATGACAACAGTGCAAGGGACTGCTTTCAAAATCGGATTGTATCTGCAAATAAAACCTACTAGGCGCAAAACAAATTATTCAAGTCAAAACAAATAGAATTTATAATTCCATCATCAGGCCAATACTCACATATGGAGCAGAAGTTTGGACCATGAAGACAAGGAATCCCTAACAATCTTTGAAAGAAAAATACTGCGAAAAAAGTTTGGGCCAAAGATAAATGAAGGCGGTGACTACAGGCCAAGGAACAATGACGAATTGTTGAGCTTAAACCTTGGCGAAGATGTAGTCAAATTCATTAAATCCTAGATCCTAAGATGGATAGGACATGTCCTACGAATGGACCAGAACAGAGCACAATAGCCTATTTGACAATATTGACGATGAGATGCTGAAGATGGAAGTCAGGAACAACAGGACGAATTGTTGAGCTTAAATCTTAGCGAAGATGTAGTCAAATTCATTAAATCCCAGAGCCTAAGATGGATAGGACATGTCCTACGAATGGACCAGAACAGAGCACAATAGCCTATTTGACAATATTGACGATGAGATGCTGAAGATGGAAATCAGGAACTGATGCGTCCTTGCTAACAACAGAGACGAATGGAGAAGAATTGTAGAGAAAGCCTACACCCTCCCCGGGTTGTAGAGCTAAATAATGATGATGACCTGGCAAATTCTTCTTTCGAAATTGAATTGTATATACAAGTCAAAATGAAAAGTCAGTTATCACCCAAACATATCAAGCGTATTAACTGGATGACAAGAGGGAAGAAATTGCGTATCGCTGAGAATTCTAACAAAGATACACTTTTCTGCTTAAGTAACCGAAGTAAGACAGCTCTCTGTTATCTCCGTACGGCTATTACTAGAGTTATATTTACGCCTTTGGAACGATGATAGCATAATTATGGGGAAAAAATGTATTTATTTATTTTGCAACTTCAAGTGTATAGGATTTTTGAATAAAAATATACATTTTTGATAAATATAAGTTTTTTAGTAAATAGGCGGTACACTTTTAATTTCCGTGTCGCAAGACACTTTATTTTTCGTCGAAAAATGTACGCATAATCCAAGTTTCGAGAGCGCAGTAGCAGTCGATAAGTCGATTTACTATCGATTTAAATCGATAGAAATTCACGTTTATAATATAAACAAACAAACACAATGACAATACTTATAAGTATTTAAAACTAAGTTCAATTCGAACGTCGACGTTTAAATGGCAAAATGCAAGACTTTACGCCGATATTTTCCAACTTGCTCTTTTTTACAACCTTCAAATTCTGCGCTATTCATTATGACCTTCTCCTCACCATTGCTTGACGTCTTCCGGCATGCAGGGTAATCCTCAGATGACGCAAGCTGCGCACCATTTACAACCAAGAACGCTAATACAGCTATTAAGCCGAACCAAAAGGTAACACGCATTTTTGAAAGCTTACGTCGTAGTTAGGCTCTTTTTAGAATGTCTGCGTCTTTTATATAATATCATTTGTCTAGACTTGCGTAAGATAATATCCGTAGAGCCGAAAATAATAACCGAGTGCCACTATGTATACACACATCTTATTTATTCATATTGCTCAGTTTGTTCAGAATTTTTTAATGTTTTCCTCACTGTGTGGGTACAACTGCGCAAATTTGCTTTTTGGTTGTTGTAGTTGTGTGGATCAGCGATTTTTTGGTTATTCCGATTGTCGGAAGCTATTGTGGATTATTCACTGTCAATGGGTATTAGTTGTCCGCGTCGCAGCACAGCAAATCTAGCATATGTACGTAAAGTAAACTCTTGTTTTGGATACTTAAGAAAGTTGGGTGCATAGCTAACTTCTTCGTATGCAAGTTCACCAGCCTCATCATCGTCATCATCGTCATCTTCCGCCTGCTCGCTATCATGAGCATTTGTTTCGTCATCTTCATAGCTCAATGCTTCATCTTCCGATAGTTGCTTGCTCTGTTGCAAGTAGCTCAGCAGCATTATCATAATAAGCAGCGTGCGCATGATATCAACCGAGTTTTAGAACTGGATGACTTTGCTCTCAAGTTCACTTTTTTATAGACTTTTCGCTGCAATATAATCGGAAATTGTCGGAGAGAAATATGTTTTACTTTTCAATGTTTACATAGCATTCATTCTCTGATGTAATGCGGTGGGATTAGTTTGTTTAAAAGTGCTTCATTTATTTTAGGTTTTTATTTTTTAAAATTTACAACAAATTTATTCAAGACGAACCGCAAGGTACATCAATTTACAGAGCTCTCAATAGACGAACTGGAATCCTTGGGCCGATTGGTCTGATTTGCTTGGCTTGATTGTTTTCCTCGCTGCTCTCACCGCTGTCGCTGTCATCGCTATCGTCGCTATCGTTGCTCTCGTCGCTGTCTTCGTCACTGCTGCTGTCTTTGCCAACGGGCCCATCGACGGGCACCTCCTCGACTGGACCATCGACGGGAATTTCCTCAACGGGTTCAGGAGCCACTTGTGCCGACACAATTGTCATGGCCAGGCAAGCCACCAAAGCGAAAAGTACCAAAGAGCGCATGTTGAAATGTTGAAAGAAAAGCTTGCGAAAAACTGATTTCTATTTTCACCGAGCAGCTCGCTTTTATAGGAAAAACGAGGCAGCTGCTGGGCGGCTCATGTGCAAAAACGATCTAGCAAATATTATTGTCTTATCCAAATTTACTTTCATTTGCTTTTAATGTTTAAACAATTGTTATTTTTTTGTTGTTTATAATTAACACCAAAGGTGCGCAAATAACAAATAGATTCTTCGAGTAAATGGATTGTATAGACGGCTAGAACTGATGGCCTCACGGCAGTAGCGAGATTTGACATTTTCAAGGAAAAAAACAAAGCAAGAAATCATAGAATTTTAATTTCAATCATTTGTGAAATAATTATAAATATAAAACTTACTCTGCAAGAAGTTAGTTAATATACTCGATGGGAACAACTCAACTATTGAATACCCTGTAAATATCTTATTTCGTTTTTTCGAAATAATTATGCAATATTTTTATATTATAAAGGCTTTGTTCCATATTTTTGTTTAACTGAAAACGGAAAGTTAACTTATCAACTAATTCGATATATTTCTGCAAATACAATTGATACGTTTACATTTCATATTTTGGAAAAATAAGAGAAACATGTGATTTACTATTAGAAAAAGCTTAAATTTCTGGCATTATCGTTTTATCGAATTGGCCCCATGTTGGAGTCAGTTTTGACATATGAATGAGAGCTACAAGTTTCTACATACGAATCAGCGAAAAGATTATTCTCAAATTATGACTTGTAAAACTTAAATGAAGAAAACACTTGAGTTTCAAGCTTTGAATATTGCAAAACAGATTTCAGCGATAATCTATTTTGCTGCAGCTTTAGAAAAAGTACTGCAGATATTCATCTAAGAAGAAGATAGACACCAAAATGTGTCGAATTAAATTGCATCAAATTGAGACAAAATGAAGCAAACTGTATTACATTGAAATAATTTAGGTTTCTAGAGTATAGGTTAGGATACAAAGCAGAATCGTTAGAATTGTTTAGAAGACGAGACGATTCTTAAACGAATATAGTCTACCAAAGACCGACAGATATATTACATTGTTAGAAGAAGACGAAAATAATGCATACACCTATTTTCATACCTAAACGAATCGAAAAGTAATCCCATGCCCAAATAATTACAATACAAAACCGTGCTAAATGCAAAATATAGAGGTAGACTATGACTCTTAGGAGGAACGCTGAAATATTCAGTTTAACGATAAAAAATCTTATTGCGGGAATAACAGGTCTATTAGAATTAGATCCGTATGATTTTTAGTTAGTTTTTAATTTTTAGTTAGTTTGTGAGCTATAGCATTTTGAGTGAAGCTACTTTTGTAATTGTGAAAAAAATAAATAAAAATGAATTTCTCGTCTTGACAAAATACTGCTTTTTGAAGCGAAAAAATATAGTTGATGCAAAAACTTGGCTTGATAATAAGTTTCCGGACACTGCCCCAGGATGCAGTGGTATGCGAAGTTTAGGATTGGTGAAATGAACACACGGTGAACGCAGTGGACGTCCAAAAGAGGTTGTTGCCGACGAAAACATCAAAAGAACCCACAAAATGAAATTGAATGAGTGAAAACTGAATTTGATTGAATGAGCTTGGACTCTAAAGATATCAACTGAACGTGAACATCATGTGATTCGCGAATTTTTTCTTAAGAGAAAGCTCTGTGCAAAGTGGGTGCTGCGCGAGCTCACTTTTGACCAAAAACAACGTCGAATCGATGATTCGGCGCACTGTTTGAAGATGTTCAAGCGTAATAAACCCGAGAAACATGGCTCTATCATTTCACTCGGAAGTCCAATCGACAGACATGCGAGCGGACTGCACACGATGAACCCGCTCCAAAACGAGCTAAAACGCAATAGTCGGCTGGCAAGGTAATGGCGTCTGCATGATGCGCGTGGAATAAATTTCATTGATTACCTTGAGAAAGTAAGGACCAACAACAGTGACTATTTCATAGAGTCATTAGACCATTTGAAGGACGAAATCGCCAAGAAAAGGCCGCATTTGAAAAAAAAAGCAAGTGCTGTTTCACAAAGACAATACACCGCGTCACAAGTCAGTGGCAACGATGGCAAAACTCGCTGATCTGGCCCTCAGCGACTATTTACTGTTCTCAGATCTCAAATCAAGGCTCGCTGAGAAGATATTTTCGTCGAATATTGAGGTGATCACCGAAACTGATGTCTATTTTGCAGCAAAAACGATTTCTCAATCGTACTACACAAGGCCGGGGACTTTCAATTGATCGTTAAGCGAGATATCTATTTAAATTAGTATCTCCTATGTACATAATCGTAATTTTACAGGGATCTTGGAATCTTGGATCGTTCTGAGGGTGACAAGTACTGTTCGCTTAAATACCTCCAATATACCTTGATATTAAATATCTATTTATATTAGAAAACGTAATTTATTACAAAATAACTTAATTTCAACGATTTGCATTGAAATTAATTAAGTTAAAATCAATAAAAACTGTATACCATATTTTGGGCAGGCCGTAGTGGGGGCCTAATCTTAAGCTTCAACTTTTCAAGTATTTCATAAACATCAGCAATATTATCACAACATTTTGATGACAATGAGGTAGATCAACGAAGTTTGATGATTCATAGAACGAGCGGCTGCTGCTAGACTCTAAAACGTACTGGCTGTTTACTCAAGTGCTTTTCGTTCCAGAGCCTACGACAAATACAAACTAAATGAAAAAAAAATAAAGTCTACTGAGACGATAACAATATATGTATTATTTTCAAACGCTGAAAAGTACAGCACATCAAACCAAAAGCAGCCAAAAGATGTGGCAAGATAGGTCTGCAATGCAATGAAATGGAGTCATTTCAAGGGTTAACCAATTGTTTACACAATGTAACCCACATTGGCTCTGTAACCTTCGACTCGTCTAATGCTGCCATGAGAACAACTATAAAAACCCCATGCAGCTGACACACAGTATATTTACGTTCATAAAACTTTAATTAAAGTTAAGATTTTAAGGGACATGCGTAGCGGAATAGTCTGTGCCTTTGTAGCCACCGTGCTCTGCGCTTACGCCAATGCTGCACCACAATTTGGCTGGCGACCATATCGTCCTTATGGGTATAATTATTTGTTCGAGGCACTGCTGGAACTGGCAAATCAAGCGGGAAGAAACAATACCAACTCAAATGTTGTAAGGCTGGGCAACAATACGGTTATTATATCGGGTGTGGCCAATGCTGAGTCGCATGTGAACAATCCTCCAAATTGGAATAATCAAGGATTTGGTAATGGTAGATGGCCACAGTCAGGAGGTTGGCCACAATCGGCAGGCTGGCCACAATCAGGAGGCTGGCCATCATTCGGTTATTGGCGCTCAACTGTTGATGCAAATGGCAAGCCAAGTGAAGCTATCGAGACACAAGAGCAGCCAGAAACTGTAGACGCGCCAAAACACACTAATGAGTTCGATGATATTAAGGAGTCCGACGAAGCGGCACGGTTAAAGTCAAATGAGAAAGATGAAGTTAGTGAAGAAAATGAGGTTTCCAATGAATCTGATGAAGCAGTAGACAGCAATGATGAAGTATCCAATGAGAGTGAAGAAGCAGCGAATTCGAATGAATCAGAAGAAGCGGAGGAAAGCAATGACACTGATCCGCTACAGCATACTGAGCAATTCAATAAGAGGCAAGACAAGGTACATTCAAAGTTGTAGACAAAAAAGATTGGAAAATCGCAGCGAAAAAAAAGCAACAGGATGAGAAAACTCTATAAACTCGTTATTAATTAAAAACCATTGCATCATTTCATATAATCCATTTTAAAATAATTTTAAATATTAAAAATATTTTTTTGCTTTAACCAAGTCATGGAAATTGTTCTTTACCCAAAAATTCCGGCGTACTTTTTATCTGTAGCTACTGCTGCTTTGCCAGTTAAATGATTGACTGCCAAGTCAATGTCATGTTTGGCCAAGTATGGTGCAAAGACTGCTTGCCAACTGTCCGGGTTGTGTCAAGTCCCCGTCACGTAAAATCAAATTGCGTGATAATTTTGCTTTTCCACAGTTCGTGTTTGTCATTTTGATGCTGCCGGTGAATGTTTTGAATGACAGCAGTCAGGGCGTAGGACCAGAAGGTAAGTTGGTGACTGCGGTGGCCTAAACGTCTTACACGCTGCTAATCTTAACTGAATTGTGGTTGTGCTGAAACCGACAGCACATTAGCACCAGGTCGTATCCAAAGTCATTTGGCTGCTTGGCGTACACGTTTCTCGAGCCGTAGTTAAAATTGACTTAATTCAATGGAGCTTAAGTCAGCAGCAAGGACATGTGCTGTGACATCGCAGCTGCTAAAGCAAAGATTCTGAGTTGGCCTCGAGTATGCCATTTGCTGAGCGACATCTCGTTAAGTCGTTCTATAAATAGACTCATATTTCTAAAAATTTTGCATCGATTGGTATTTTTTTGGGTCAGAACGGTTCGCCGAGTTATGTAAACAAAAACAAATGTTAATTGTTGAAAGATTTATATTTATATAAATAGGTTGTTCCAGAAGGATATTGATATAATATCAAATGGTTTTACTTGTCTTCCAAAGTGCAAAAGGTGTTCAGTTCGTTTCAAAATAAGTTTATTACCGACTTCAAGATTAATTAGAAACAAGAATATAATTGTTAAAATTAATTAAAAAGAGATACGAATACGATATCTATTGCACAAGCTAAGCTGCTTTAATTTTAAACATCTATGATATGATATCAAAGTTTTTGTACGGTCTATATTGTCTACTCTCCCGTTCATATTTAAGCGTATCTTTGATGTATCCTTCTCCAAGTGCTGCTGCAAGGAGATTCTCAAACATCTAAAAGCAAATACAAAATTATGCCCAACAAAATGTAAAATAAAAAAGGGCATAAGTTAAAGTCGGACACGAACGAATTTGTGACACCCTATACCATATTTCTATAGAGTAATCAGTTAGATAGATAAACACTCCTAAGTCAACGCATCAAATCATTAACTTGGCGACCATATCAAACATATTACTTGAAGAATTAATAAGTTAAGATAGTTAAGCAATTTTGCTTAAACTCGAGTTTTTGGAATGACTAAAATACTTAACCAAAGCGTATTTTGCAAAAATTGCTTGAAAAACAAATGAAATGAGTCCCATATTATATAGTTAGTGAAATTTCATAAAACTCTTCATAGTGCTTAAAAACATGAAAAACTAACTTTAAAAAATAAGCAAAATGTTTTGTTTTTTTTTTTTTTTTTTAAGGTGACGCAAAACACTCATATGGAAGCTATAGCATATATCTCCGATATAAAAGAAAAAACTTAATTGACACACAGTCCCTCGGATAACAAGAAGATAATCTTATTTTATGCTATAGCTCCCATATGAGTGTTTTGCGTTATTTGAAAACTGTGACTCTCGTCTTGAGATTTAGGCGTGGACAGACTATCACTGACAAATCCACTTCTCTGGTCAGCCTGATTATACTTTACGTAACTTTTTGGGGTCTCCGACTTTTTTTCTCAAGACTTGGCTTGCACAAAATAATATCCTTTGTACCATGGTTACTATCTGCTATATATCGTTCATAAGTATCAACATATTAAAAAGAATTAATTACATAAGATCAGCGAAAAAATTTTCTACGTAAAAATATTGAGAAATATGTGTGCGAGTTTTAATATGAAACGTAAAGTTAACGCAAAATTAAGAGTCAATTTTGGTAAAGAAAGAGGATATATTTAAATGCGCAGCTATTAAATTTCGATGAATTTCAGTTTTCAATTAGGATTTTGCTCTCAAATTTTTTAATCAATTTTTGGCAAAACTCATAATAACACGCGTGGAATGTAGAATTGAGAGTTGGCCTGAGTTAGATCCACAAGTGGAAGAGGAAATTTCCTGTTTCCAATTAATACCTCCAGCGATAACTCCATGTTTATAGAAGACGTAGACAAGTATTTCCAACTAGATACCAAAATCACATAAGATGTTGGCGGCGCAGAGTGAGATATTTATGATCATTATTCAACTCTACAATCCGGGGTGGGTTTTGGCTTTCTCAACAATTCTTCTCCATTTGTCTCTCTTCCAGTTTCTTACTTCCAACTTCAGCATCTCAAAGTCAATATTGTCAATTAGGCGCTTTCTTGCTCGACCTCTGTTTCTTGTAGAAAGTGGTGTGTATCCCAACAAAAGTTTTTGCGCTCTGTTCTGGTCCATTCGTAGGACATGTCCTATCCATCTTTGGCTCTGGGATTTAATGAATTTGACTACATCTTCGCCATGGTTTAAGCTCATCAATTCATCATTGTTACTTGGCATGTAGTCACCATGTTCATTTAACTTTGACCCAAACTTTTTCGCAGTATTTTTCTTTCAAAGTTTGTTAGGGATACTTTGTCTGCTGCCGTCATGGTTCAACTTCTTCTCCATATATGACTATTGGCCTGATGGAATTATAAATTCTTAGCTTGCATGCCCTCGATAGCAGTTTTGAGCTGAAGATTTTGTAGTGCGCATAGTAGGGTTTCTTTGCAGATACAATCCGATCTTGTATGCAGTCCCTTGCGCTATTGTCAACAAACCTAAGAATTTAAAGTTGTGAACTCCTTCGAAGTATCACCTATGCTGTGATACTGTGGTCTTCTTCTCTCGACGTATCTAGACAATGTGATATATTTGGTCTTAGATTGGTTAGTCTTCAAACCAACTTTCTTTGCCTTTGCAGCTATCTTTATGAGGATAGAGTCAGATATTAAAGCGAGCATTTTCGGGGACTGCAGTCCACAAGTTCAGCCGAGTATGGCGTTCTCGAACACGCTCCGAATTTTTAAAACCATCGCCAAGCCAGTCCTTCTGTAAAACTTTAAGACCTGGCAGGTCTCAGTTCGCATGTGGCAGCGACTTTAAACATTCATAAATAAATATCTCAGAATTATTAGATGGATTTTCTGGCCAAAAATAATCTCTAATGAAGTATAACTACTGAACTAGATAAGCCGCACTTTATCGGGACACATTGTAACATTGGCACTTCAGTAAAGAGCTTCTCTTTAATGGCTTACAATCAACAATAAGATTCATGCCAATGTCACCTGGAATGAATTGAAGCAACTTGCCGCTGACAGAATTCATCCGCGAACTTTTGTTATTCACCCAAGGAGCCAAAATTTATGCCATGAAAGGAAGAATCGTATATTGAATTCTAAATCCTCTTAAATAATACTAATGTTTTGTAATTTTTGTCATTCCTTCTGCATTAAAGGCAGAGTATGAAGGTGTCTCTAGCAGTAGATATTCGAAGAGCGTTTAGTTTAAGCACTTGCACTTCTATCTAACTTCAAATCAATGTGTTATATACTGAGTTGGGGATATATCTTTCCGTATTCCGTTGATCAGATACAAAAATATCTTATGACTAAACTAAAGAGATAGATCAACTTTTGACACCCGTCGCCGTCGAATAGTCGCTAATAATGTTTATAAAACGCATACTAAAGTGAACTAACAAACCATTTGTAATAATTTGCTGCCAATATATGCGAATAATAAATATATTCACAATATTAAGTAGACAGTTTTTGTGCTCTTTCCCCTCTACCCGCAAGTTTGAAACACAAGAGATAATAATTAATTTCTAAAAATACTTAAGCATACTTTACGGCGCAGCTGGCATTGAAATGAGAATAGAAACGTATAGGCACAAACCCAAAACCCATCGCGCACGTGGGGGAGCTCTCCATCAAACAAAGCTAATTTGCATACAAAATTAGCACTACTGGAATAATCCTAGTTGCTGTACACAGACCACCCATGGCTTGATGTGAATAGACCGGGTGTGTTGATTTCGCATTTTTGTTTTTATTTTTTAAATTATTGTTGCTTTTAATGTTTGTTTTTATTAGGAACCGCTGCTTTGTTTACGAGTGTTACGATAGAGCAAGGCACTAAACGCACCAGGAGGGGGTTCGGTAGGAGCTTTTGGACTCGACTAGAACAATGATTTGTGCAATGGACAGCAATTTTTATTTGTCTGGCCTGGAAAAGTGTATATTTGGACAACAGACCAAAATTGGCACATGTTCGTTTTATAGATAAAACATGGAACCAGCAGGCAACGAAACGATTCAAAGCCTCGACAGGGCTGTCAGGATATGTTTTGTTTAATGGCGCTGCGGATGTGGCCAAATTGTTATGTCAATGATGGCTGAAGCTCATCAAGTCATCAACAAGTCGTGGTAGTTCAAATAGAGTCAACCACTTACTCAAACGAACACACACACGCACACACGGTTGCACAGATACTATCTGTAGATATATAGATATATGTATATCGCAACACAAGCTTATACATAATATACTTGAGGACATGTGTTTCGATTTAGTATATATGTATATTTGTGTGTGTGTGTACATTGGCAACATGCCGCTAAAGGCGTCAACAAGTACAGTCAAGTCAACAATGTCATTAAGTGCTCCTTGTCTTGGCACTTGCCCTATCTGATGTTTATTCATTATTTTCGGTTTATTAAGCACTATTTTGTGATAATAATAACAGGAGGAGCCATAACGATAATGATGATAACACATACGCAGCGATGTATATATTATGTGTTCTTATGTAAATAGAAAAACATTCAAGAAATCGGCCAGGCTTATGACGTATTCATGTGCCACAGGCATGTTGCATATTTGGGTTAAATCAGGTCAACTATTAAGGCAGCATATTTGTGAGGACCTTGTAACTATGCAGATTATTCTGCTTTGGTAAGATGATTCGCCAAATACTAAATGTTTCGAATTTGCAGTAATGCAGAAGTACCAAATAGTGTTAAAATTATTGTTTTTATATAAAGAATTTCAGCAATATTGATATATAGTTTTAAGTTTGACCTCTCCCAGAGAGCACTTTGACGTCTTTGTTAAACTTTTGTTTTGTCTGACCAAATGCATCTTCCCTTTGCCTAACACTGTCACAGCTAGCCAATTGGTTATTGATCTTTTATTTGGGAATTCCGTTGGTTTTTAATTATATCGGTCTGTAATATTCCCGGTTAGTCTTAGGGTATCGATACGGTAGCTATTTCTAGAAATTTCCATGACATTTGCCATAAATAATTTGGTGATCCAAAATTCCAGCAAATACATAACGACTTTTTAATACATATTATTGTTAAGTCGCCGGTAAGTATGGGTTTTATGTGTATTTAGTCAAGAGGTGTATGGTGTGTCAAAGGATAAGAAAACGTTTGTTTTACAAAAGGTGAAGTGGGGAATATCACAAAGCTGTCTCTAATTGAATCAGGAAGAAAACAAAAGTCGTTATGCTCATATCTGTCTGCATTATGCAGTAGATCAGAGAGAAGACGTAATTCCGGTACGAAACAACACAAATGTGTGAATTTTTTAACACGTCTTTACTCTCTCGCTCTTTTTTCCTCTTGCTGACTGCTCTGCTGACTAATACATAAGCAATTTTGCTTATATGAGTTGTGCCCATCACTGCAGAAGACGCAGTATAATTTAAAATTTTCTGATATATTCTTAGAAAACCTCGAAAAATGTGATAAATTGGAAATTAAAACTCTGTTTCTCAAAACATCAAAGACTAATGTGGCACTCGAAAGTTTTAAGCATTTCCAATCACTATATCAACCCTCATCAAAATCGCTTGACCTGTTTCTAATATTCTTCCAGAGCGTATCAGTCAAAAACTGCTTTGTATGATTTCAGAGATATGCACAGGCGTTTGGTCAATTAATCATACTAAGGAGTAGCAGCCGTAGAAGGTATTTCATAATCGTCTGTACCCAACTTTAACATACACGATATTTTTTCATACGTAAATCAAATGAATTAATTTTTTTATGATTATATTATCCGAAGTACGATAATTTTCATGTGTTGCGCATTTTTCCACGGTATTACCTGTATATATCTGATCAGAATGCGGACTTGTTGTTTAACCGATTTTTAAGGATTCTCTAAGAGAAGCTATTTGGTTGTATTTTAATCATTTGACTATTAAATTAAATTGGCGAACAATGTGCAGTTGAACTTAACTTGCAAGAAAATTATTAATTATTAATAATAATCATAACAAGATATAAAGTAATCTGCGTCTCCGGATCGCTGGTAGTACTTTTTACCCATTTGCAACAAGCCAAATCAAAGATAAAGGATAATGATATGGAATTGGTCAATGATGCTTATATGGGCTGGCCAAGATGACTTGTCATTGATGAAGTAATAGAGTGATAATATTATTAAGGATATTGCAAAGCAATATTCGATCTAATGGGGTAACTAGGGGTAGCTTTAGCGACATCTATTACAATAGGGAAACAGTCGGATACATTGATTCCAATTCAAAGAGCTATGCAGAATCATCGCCCAATAAACGCAAATTATGTTTTTGTATTTTTCTAAAGAAGCCTTTGCATGCTTTTTAGCGTTAATTAGGAGTGAATAAAGTTGCAACAAACCAAAAGTCGTTCAAGACAAATTTCTTCTCATAAACTTGGCTCGCGATTCGTCTATGTCCGCTTGTCTATACAAATAGGCCAGTGCACTTAAATACTTCAAATAATCTTTCGTCCAGATCTCGTTTGTCATAAGTCAGGTATATGAAATTTTGACAATAAGTAAATAATGCAAGAGCCGAACTACATTCATTATAATCACATTAATTTTTGACTTGACGAAATAGCAGTCAGTCAGCCTCCACAAAAGTTACCTCAAAATTTAAATTATTACCAAGAAGTTTCATGAAAACAATCCATGTTGTGATCCCATAAACAGGCAATGGAAATATAAAAAATCTTACTTCCATTAAAAAGAGTAACAAAAGTGTGCGAAGATTTCTTCCCCTAAAATTATGCTTCATTTTTTAAATATTTGGCCATGGTTTTTTTTTTGTTTTTGCAATCTTTGGGATACTAAAATTTACAAATTGCCGAGTATTTGTTTGTATTTGAGTTGTCTCTGTGGTTGGTGGCGCCAACCCATAAGCCCCTCTTAAATCCTAAAAATAAACATGAAGCCCACACCAGAAATACGAATTGTTGTCGTGGCCAGCATAAAATGTCTTTCCCTAATGAATGGCGCCATATGCCACTGGTGGGCGACGGTCGTCGTCCATTTTAGCGGGCAAAGGGTTTACATAGCCTCAACCCAAGGACGATGCTCTACTGCATTAACATAACAATTTACATAAATTTTATTTTGAGTTGAGAAAGAATGTTTTAATGCATGTAAGTAGAGTCCTGGCTTAGGTTCTCGCCGCTGTAGGTAGGTAGTTGTACAATGTTTTTTTAGATAAACCGCGTTTCCAAATTATTTGATATATTTTAACTTGGAATTCCTTTTCATGTGAATACTTGCGAGCAGCATGGCCAGAACACATTGCGCCCAATTCAGTTTTATGCTCTACGTACACTCAAATTAACATTTTTATTGGATTTTTCTACATCGAGCCATATGGAAGATTCATTGGACGGCTGTTTGTTTTGGTGGCCCACGTTCATTGTCTTTACCACCTTCAGGTTTATGGCGCTGGGTGCACTACTAGCAACAGCAAGTCAACCAGAAAATGGATTAAACCTAGAACATAGTATTCGAGGCGCAGAATCATTTCAAGTCAAGTCGTTGGTTAATTAGAGGTAATCTTTATAACAACTTTTTTGATTCAAGATGCTCTCCAAAATATTGAAATACAAATTAATCTGCCCCTTATTAAATTTTAAAATAGCATACCTTAAGATTTGAGGTTAGAAAATTTTACCAGGAACGGGAACGTGTAAGATATCAATCATGATTCGCAAACTTCACGTCTAAAAAATACACAGAAATCTAATCCAAAAGCGTGTGACTATTGTTCTTGCTTAGATTCAGTAATTATTACAAAAAGGCAGATATGATATATCGACTTCTCGGTAAGTGGTTACCACTTTGTTCTAATATAAACTTTCATGAAACTTCTTTGTTGAATAATTTCAGACATTGTAAAAATAAAAAAATGCACTTTGGTTGTTTACAAAACACAAGATCAAGATAAGGAATTGTAATTAAATTTGACAGTCTTTCGAACCGAAAAATTAATGATTTGTCTCCCATTGGAAACCCAATCGTTTTTGAATTTGTAATACGTATGTTACTTCTATTAAAATTAGGAAATGTTTGTTCATATATTTACATAACCTGCTTATATTGTCAAATATACCCAAACACTACATAAATAATGAATATATTTCCCTCGACTACGGTCAACGCTTCAAAGGCGGAGCATGGAGATATTTCTATTAATAACTGTTAGAAGACAACAGGAACCTACTCATTATAGCCGAATCTGAAAGGGGGTCTTTATTTATTAGAGATTTGCCAAGATGAATATCATATTTGTATATGGTATCTATTCCACTGCTAAGCACTAGTGCTGCCGTGTGGAATCAAACCAGCGATCTTCTGGCACTCTACTTCTACGCTACCGAGACCTATTTCATAGTTTTTTAAAATATAATCAAGGTTATTAGCGAAAGAAGTTCGAATTAGATACGTAATAAAAATGATTTAAAAAAAAGACTCAAAATCGAGTTCAACACATCCTTATTCCTTATATAAACCAATTAAAGGCAGTAGTGATTTTAGCACTTCTAAACTTCTGTTTATTTGAAGAACAACAAATTATTTCACAAAATAGATTTAAAGCCTTCTTAGAATCGTATATACTGCTCCAGAGTGTTTTTCAGCAGGCAATGCAATCCTGAATAATGTCTTCACTGAAACCCAATACAACCGACTTCATACTTCACATTTTCATCTTAGTTGTAACTTGTTCTTGTAAGTTTAGTACATCCTCCAGAACAAATCCTGCATAAAAAATTACCGATCTGACGACGGTCTGCTTTGAACCAATTTTCTTCTTATCGCAGAATACACTGATGATTTCTCGCCAACGCATTCGCCTTTGAAACCAGAGCTTAGCAGCACTGTTGCATTTGCCTAGCACTGGAAGCTAGCAAATTCACGACATTTTGTCAAATAAATCTTTATTAAATAAAGACAACACCATTTGGATTTGCCTATAAACGTTAAGTTCCTCTTTTATGCGAAAGATATACGAATGCTCCGCCTTGGATGGGAAGCCCACTAATCCCCCTATATACATAGTATCACCTGATTGTACTGTCTTAAAACGATTGCACTGACTTTTTATAGTCACTCGAGAAACTTTTTTTACAAATTAGGACATAAAGCTTGACATTTTGCAGAAAGACACACAAATTTACGTCTATTGTCGTAACAAACCATATTTTAAGTGACACTATTGAACGCAGATTAAAATATCAAAATTTCCAATAACGTAATATGCTAATTTTTAAAAGGTAATATTTACTTTATAAATATTTACTTAGCACCCTAATCTATTGACGCAAGTAAAATAAAGTTTATATTGAACAAATGTTCTGTAAACTAAATAAATTGTTTATTTTTTTTTTTTGGCAAAAGCCAACGTGACATACGAATATAAATAAATCAAATATGGGAAATGAATGACATTAAAAAATAAATAGCTACATATTATTCTCATAGTTGTGCATATTTAATTTTGATTTTGTTTAATATTTATTCATGTTTTTTTTTTTAGTGGAGAAGAATTGTATAATCATTTGTTAGAATATCTGATAATAAAACTTATTTGAAAAGAAATACAAACGAAATACATATGAATTTTTCTCAAATGAAAACAAAATATTTAAACCAATGAATGGGTTGTTAATCGAGTAAATGTAGGATATAGGCAACTCCCAGATTTTGTCACCATCTTCACTTTTTTAAAATGGAATTGTTATTGCTATAAACTTGTCCATCATACTCAGAAGCTAATTATTTTATATTATTTGACTTAATCCCATTTTCTACTCTAGATGTGAAAGAGGTTGTAACCTCAAATCAATCTCCATTCAATTATAATTGCAGATTATAAGAATTACTAGGAGGTAACAATTGGATAGTTAGTTGTAGTATACTGATAATGTAATACTTTATAGTATAAAAATATTTGCATAAGAAACATACATATTAAAAATATTAAGTTTTATATGGGTGAGAGGCAAGAATAATTCTCAAAATCATAAGACTGCTGAATTTCCTATATATATATATTTATTTTTTCACTTACATTTTACTTACTTTCACCAAATGATAAACAACGTTTATTAAAAACAAAAATCCTTTGATAATAATTTATAGCTACGAAGTTCAACGAAGTTCACAGACTTGCCCCATTTGATCTAGCCACCTGTTGGGAAATCCTGTGAGATACACCATGTTGAGTCTTTCCTCCCAATAACCTAGAATAACACGTGAGGAATCTAAAGTGGATGCATTTTTCGTCAATTCAGTTTATAGCCAAATCTGTACAGTTCTATGCTGCTGTAGGGTGAAACCGAATCTACTACCTTCGAGCTTGGAAGGGAGTGGCTTACCACTACGCTACCACGATCCACCATCACTTTAAAATACTCCCTTAAAAATAAGCTTTAAATGGGCGCGATGTGAAGAATAACCCTAACAGCTAGTATCATAACATAATAATAACTTCAAAATCTAAAAAGGTCCACAGCATCAAGAGTCCATTATCAAATAAGCCAAATATGAGTCGAATAAAAAATATAAGTAATACCCAGAAGACAAATCGGAGACCCCTAAAGTTGCAAACAATACGGACAGGGTATATAGAGAAATCGATAGATAGACGTCTATATGAAGGCTTAGATTAATGTTGGAAAATTATTTTAACTTTTTAATCTCATTGATTGCCTGACAAAAAAAAAATTGAAAAAAAAGGATTTTTAAATAAATTATACGTTTGATTTCAAAAAAAATCCTGACCAAACATGGCGCTTAACAGTTTTAGGCTTTACAATTGTTACTATATGGTGAAGATGGCACAGGCCAATCGGTTAGGAAATTTCATTATTTTCAGCACAAATCTGAACGAAAATCTCCAATCAACACTTTTAGTTTACTCAAGCAAAGTGTTGAATCGTTGATATCCCCAAGTAATCTGCTTTGTGTAGAAAGACGTTTTTATAAATGGGTTGAATATTTTATTTAGCAATATTATTCATTTAATTGCAAATAAGTGGTTTGCGGTATCCCACAGTCATCTGCTCACGACTTTAACGTACGTCATCTTTTTATAGAATTTTTTGCAAAGTTTGCGCCTACTCTGAAATGAGATCAAAGCTGTCTTAGCCATATTAAGATAAATTTAAATTTAAAAATTAGATATATTCCTTTGGACTTTGGACATTGCTTCCAAAGCATGGAGCTATCTAAGATTAATATTCGTTCGAAGACAACAGAAGCCTTCAGTTCATAGCTCTTTACTTAGGCAAAGCCCGTAATCTTGCTAGGCAAATACACCAATGCTGCAGGGTGGAATTGAACCACCGAATTTCGAGATTACAGACAGATACGTTGCCACTACGCTCCTGAAGTCCCTATTAATATTATATAAAAATGAACTTGAAAATTAATTAGCACCGAACTACAATCTATATAATTGGTAATGGATATTTTTAACGTATGTAAATAGATTTCTTTAAATAAATGAATAAAAAGAAAAGTACAATCCATTTAAAAGTGATCGTAAAAATTGCGATTCTTGTACTAACTTTGTTCTGTGATTTAAAATCATTTTTAAGTATGTCATTTACATAATTCTTAACTACAGTTTTTGTTTCCCTAAAAACACGATTCGATTCCCAAATTGAATTATTGGATAAAATTAATTTATTGGGAAGGCCATTTTAATCTACAATTTTGATATTTTTCGTATAGTTTAATAATAAGTGAAAAACCCATATTACACATCCAACTCTAGTTCGCTTATTTATAGCGTCTTGATTGAAAATTTAACATTAAATTCTTGATTAAATTATTTCCATACCCAATTCAAATTTCTTTAAAATGTTAAAAATCTTTTAATATAGTGAAAATTTTGTAATGAAAGTAATATTAAAAATAGGGAAATAATATTTGGAGTTTCCTAACTTTAGAGGTTATAACATTATATGCCGTTAAAAATCAGATTACACGATAAAGACTTGACCTCTTAAAAAAAATCCAAACTTAAAACCGTTAAAGGCAAATTTTCAATTGCGTCTAAGTTAATTTTTCGAACGTCTGATATAAATTATGATTTCCACCACATGCTAATTTGATTTTCAAAGCAAACTAAGTGCACTTAAATCTTTGAAATATTCATTAGAAAAAAGCAAACGGTATAATTTAAGGAATAAAATTAATTTCATGAGAATCAAATTCAGCTTGATTCAGTCAAAAACCTGCAGCAAATTTGGCATACTATCTCTAACAAATTGACCAATATCTCATGAATAGATTATTTAATTTTGATTTTCAATGTGTCGAAGTTAAGCCTTTTTGTAGCCCACGGCTACAAAAACAATATTGCCACAAAATAAGTTGCTAAAAATCACTCTCTACAAGACGCTTTTGGGAGTTTGGAATAGCTCTAATGTTAGGAAACGAAGCTTTTGAGTTTTTATGACTTTTTCTGAAATTTCGGTTAATTCCGTTTCATTAAAGATGCTACAATATTGCATACTTCTTGGATTAAGAATTATGTTCTTAACATTTATTATTTCTTCGTTGTTTCCATTCTTACACAATAAAAGAAAGCCACAAATATCACCAAAAACTGAATAGCCTGCACTTTTATTTCGAAAAAAAATTATTCAATTTTTATAGAACTTTAAATCAAATTTCCTTGCGTTTATGTCTTTTGCTGATAAAGACAGCCAACTAAGACTTTGTTTTTAAAATACCTCAATGTTGTTGCTTAATGATCTTATATATTATTTTTGAATTACCAAATTATACTGTTGGCAGAAAACACCGGTAATTTATATATCTAAGAATCATTATTTTTCTAAATCCATTTCGTTCCCTTAAAAATAGTCCCCGGACAATGCCAGCTCCTTTTCCAGCTTTCGAAACAGTAGGAAAAGTCATTTTCCGAAATCGCCTTCAGTTCCTGCTTCGATTCCTTAATCGACACACAGCGATGACCACGAAGTGGTTTTTTGAGCTTAGCCAAAAGTCACACGGAGGCAGATCAGGCGGTTGTAGAACGATATGAGTCTAAGTTCTGACAAAAAGATCACGAAGTATGAGTTCAATGTACGACAGTGCATTTTCATGATGCGCAACATTAAATAAGAATCCTGGGCTTTTGGATGCAAAATCCAACTGTTGTCTCGCCACATTTCTGGCCTCTCGAGACGAATTGCTTCACGCAAACGACACATAACACTAAAATAATATTAATAGTTTAACCGATTGGAAGGCATTCAAAGTGCACTACACTAGGACATTGATTTTGAAATTACTTTGGCGTGATTTTCCGATCCGTTGACATGTTGCTCATCACTTGATATGGATGGTCAACCAGGCCACTTTGCGTCTTCAACACTTTATCAGCCCTCTTTAATTTGATACCATTGAAATACACGTGTTTTGGACTATTATTGGCCAAAGACCTTCGTAACATTTTCAGTGATTCGGCTCCAGAAATTTCGTTCCGAATACAAACTTTGATGAAACTTCGTTGTTGAATAATTTCAGACATTGTAAAAAACGAAGAAATGCACTTTTGGTTGTTTACAAAACACAAGATCAACTAACTAAACTAACCAAAAATAAAAGGATTCATACCGATCGGACACAAAATACTGTTAAAATTTAATATTGCCAGTACTAATTCATCATTAGGCTCTAATATATCAGTAAGAGTCTATAATATGAACCTTTAATTTATGATCTGGTACATCGTGAGGTAAGTATATGAGTAAGTATATATTAAAAAAAATAATAAAAAATTACGAAAAAGCACAATGTTATTTTGAGGTTCGTTAAGATGCAATTAATTGGAATTCGTTACGGTAAAACTCATGGACGAGTTGGGAATATCACTTACCAATTTTCTGCAATTAAATTAGTTGTATTGCTTAAATACTCATTACTTTGATTGGTTGACTTGCTTATATCTTTATAAATATACTAAATATCAAATAAATATTGTTATTTAAAGTTTTCGATCAACATTTTGTGGTGTGGCATGACAGTATATAAGTTAAAAAACTCGAATACTGCGCCCACTTTTGGTTTCCAAGCGACTTATACTTTATTATGTCAATTTAAAATTTATTTAAAAAAGAGTTGGATCAATAGAACATCTCACAACCCCACTGAAACCAGTGGAAAAAACCTTTTTCACTTAAAACAATTTCGTTCTTAAGGACATTTTTATAATGGAAATTAATAGAACCCAAAATAATTAACCGTGAGCCTATAATTAGGACATCTATAAAAGAGAATTGAAGGGTTCATGCATATTTCTTTGGGTGAATAAAAAAAAATTAAAATGATCTGTATATGTACGTAACAACACATGTAATACAATGACAGTAAAGTCTTATATGATAAGATAAAATTTAGATTAAAAGATAAGTGGCTGACAGTAGGTTACCTTATACTTTTCCCATTGAAAAATAAACATTTTATACTTTTGCCGATTTGGCAGGAAAAAAAATTTTGAAATAAATTCAACCGATTCAAATGAATCATACATCCAGCAAGCTACCATACATTTTAAGGAACTATATAAATGGGTGCGATAGAAACCATTTAATTGTAATAATTAATTGTAGAGTTATTAATAGAAGTTTCAAAAGTTTTTCAATTCTAGACCAATAGGTTTAACAATTACGAAAAGTCAAACATTAAACTATTTGGTAGACAAGGGGAGGTATAATTTATGAAGATGCGATTAAAAGTATCCTTGTACTTGCCTGATATTCCTACTTTTTGGCACACTGATGAAAGGCCTCACGCAAAACTCAGCAATGTTTCAAAACAAAATGTGGATCGGTTTGACTGTATACCGCAACAAATGGTATGGTTGGTTATTCTATATGTCTTTTGATATCCGAGATCTAGCTGATCAAACGGAAAGACAGACGAATATGACTCTTTCGCTACCGGGGGTTAATTATAATAGGCATTTTCGTACAAAGGGATTGGGGCCTAGCATGCATACACTGCACAAATCTTATAAAATTGGGTTATGAAAACTTAAAAAAAAATAATTTCACAATTTTTTAGTACAAATTACATATTTGTGTTTTTTTTCGAAAAGTAATTGTTTTTGATATAAACTAAAAATAAATTTATTACTTTTTCGGAATTTCCCTAAAGAAATAGTATATTTTATGTACTAGCAGGGGCTTTCTTGCAGCTTTTTTCATACCCATGGGGTCCCTCGAACATAGTACCATTGACTATAAAAATCTTGCCCTCGTTGGAAATATTTGTATAACCCCATTGTATGTACTATATAAACTTTTTTCGTTTTTGTTTGTTATTTAAACGATTTATTACTCTGACTTAGCTTTTGTGTATAAAGGAATGGAAATATCCACTTAAAATTCTGCTATTATTGGATATTTCTAAGACTAGGGAGCTGTCAATTTTAACCCTGCTTACGACTACAGGAGCACATTTTGACTGAGTTGATTATATTTATTTAAATCCAAATCCTTTAATTTCAATTAAAACTTATTCAGTTCTCAATCGAACAAAGCTACAAGAATAGTATCGAAGAACATAATTTTTTAATCGTTTTTGTCTTTATTTATAAAAATTTGCAAAACAAAGCATCACATTTGCCGTCAATACTTTTGAGAAACTGCGTAAATGGTATGGTCTATTCCGTTGTAGTTTCAACAACTTCGGTGGTAGGAGCTTCGGTAGCAGGTTCAGCGGTAGTAGGAACTTCAGTAGCAGGACTAGCGGTAGTCTCAGTTCCAGGAGCAGCTGTCGAAACGGGCACTGCCGTAGTTCCATCCACAGGTCCAGGAGTTGTTGGACGTGGGCGAGGACGAGGTCTGCCTCCGCCACATCCCCAACCGAATGGAGGTAGTGGTGGTGGCGGTGGTGGCCAACGACCGCGACCAGGTGGTCCACGACCACGACCTCCTCCAGGAGGACCACGACCACCACCACCACGACCACCACCACCACGGCCAAAACCGCGTCCGCCGCCTCCGCCAAAACGAGATGGTGGACCACCCCTACCGCGTCCACGACCACGTTGTGGCTGTGCAATTGCTATGGCTGCCAAGCAAACCAATACTAACAGAATAGACAGACGCATCTTTTCCTTGGATTAACCAATTGAAACTAATTTCTTATAACAATCTTGCTCACTTTTTATAGTTAATCAAGAAGTTGTTTTCTTGGCGAAGACAAACAAACTTGCGTCAATTGTTACCCCTAGGACAAAGCGAAACTTTATTTCTTTCATTTATGCAAACATTGACTAAAATAGAAAAAAATTTCCGAAAACGCAAGCAAGCAAAATAACTTTAAGCTAGACAATTGCCTAGAACCTTATGTTCTGAAGACTAAACAGATATCTTAGACAAAATCAAAAGACTCGTGCGACAGACAATATTAAATAAATACAAATTTTACCAGAGAGAATGTTTGCATAAAAATAGATCAAATGTGTCGAATGCAGAGAGCAGCATACTTTAAACTGAATATTTATTGTCGCTACTGGTTTGTCATCTTACTAATATTTTTATTTATAAATAATTCAATTAATTATAAAAATATTTTTATTTAAGCAAAGACTAAGAAAGAACAACTTTCAACAAAGCACAAATATTTTACCAACTTCGTCTGGCGAAATCTAAATTTTTTCTCAGTAATGTAAATTACAATATAATTATCCATATAAGGTTTATATTATTAACGAGTCAAAAAAACATCTTTTCATAAGGTTCAGACTATCCCAAAAAACTCTTGTTAGGCTTTGCACATCTCAACTATCTTATATTTAACCAATCATATTTAATAAGTGACGCATCTGATCTTTTATTAAAGTTATACTCTTAATATAGATAAAGAAAAAAACAACAAACACCCCTACATCAAGACGGACAATCGTGGGATATGTCGTTAGGCGTGTTGCGAGGTATGGAACCATCAACTCACGAAAGATGAAAAGCCGTTGCAGAAATCATATACTTACTACTCAAGAATTCTTCAATTTCAGAGGAAAAACTAAATGCAATTGTCAAAAATACTTCTTTGGTTTCAAAATAATAAATTTATTATATATTTGTTTAACTAATGAATAAGCATTACCCCTATTCCTCCTATCATATTTGGCTGCAAAACTTAAAACTAATGAAAAAATCTGCATCATAAAGCTCAATATTGGAGAAATGAAGTTTTGAAGACACAGCCCAGTTCTCAGATATGCAATCATCATGCTTACTTTCAAACTTCCAGGCGCAATTGATTTCATAAAAATATTTTCAATAATTTAGATTATGTGATATCTGCAAATGTTTTTTAGCTTCCGAACCACTGTGCGACGTTCGATTTAAGAGGCGAGTATGCTTCCAGTAGTCTACCGACGGCCATCTGGTCAAATTGAGTATGCTGCGTTATTTACTTATTTACTAATGTCTTCGATCTCTAAAGCTCCAATGAAATTCTTAAAAAATATCTGATAAATTGGACTAGGCACAGACACTATCTTCCTCGCATTTTAAAAGAATTAGCCGTTTGCCCATGGCCTCTTTTTGAAGAATAGTAAAATGATGTCAACTGTACTAACAAAAACCAAATATGGTAAACATTTTCGCAAAACGATCTTTCCGGTTTCGAACTCAACAATTCAAAATTTTATTCAGTTGTCAGGAAAAAGGATGAGTTGACTATTGCAAAAATTACATTGAAATGAGTGATGTCACAATTAGCAGAACGCTGGGGAAAAGCTGAAAATTAGCTCGTTTAAAACCTATCAAAAATCGTCATTGCAGGCTTAAGCTTCATGAATGTTATCCAAGAGCAGGATTTCGAATACAGATCCGAGCGTTTTCACAACTAGCCGGCTTGGAGTTGTGTGATGGGTTTTACACTGAGCTGCTCTTCAACACGTTACGGAACATTTAGGCATAAGAGTTATAATTTTTACATTTATAAGAAGGGTATTCGCTTGCTGTAATACTGAAAATTACAAAAAATGCGCAATTTTCAAAAAGTAAAAATCTCTTTTGGCTAGATTATGAGCTAAGTTCTTGAAATACTTTTACTACTATTTTTTTATACTATTTTTTTCAGAAAATAAACTATTATTACTGTTATATATCGAATAATATTTTGCTTTAAAACTTGTAAGAGCAATGCGTCTAGGTGCCATGTATATCAATATGTAAACAAAATAACTAAAAAACCCTAAAACAATAAAAGAATAATAATAATTACTATTTATAATAATGTAATATATCATAATAAGTATAGGTGACACTATCTTAAAATTTCTTAAAACTTATTTAAACTTTATGTCTAATTAGAGATCCGCCTTCAAATCTTGTCATTGATTCAATGGGTAGACCTGGTTGTATCGTATAATTGTTTTGACGAAATAAGTAAATAACATACAATAATTTTTCGTATTTTAGTCTTATTATGTATTTGTAGTTTATAATATTTATTGTTTTTAATGACAAATATTATAAAATACATACTTCAGTAAGTTGCCGGGTTTTCAAAAAAAAGCAGACAATAAAAAAAGATTGTAAAAATTTATTGCATAATGCAATAAAAAAGACGAAAGGATTTGTTGTATTTAAAAAATGGCGTATGTTTAAAATCATATAGAATATTTTTTTACTAAAATTCATTTTTATTTTGGGCTGTAACCATATATTATTTATAACATTTATATAAAAATCAAGTGAAAAAAAATAAAACCGATGTTATAATTGTTTTGACGAAACAAGAAAATAACATACATTAGTTATTCATATTTTAGGCTTATTACGTATTTATTAATTTTATTATTTATTCTCAAGTTGGAATGAGCAACGAATTCGAAAGAATACAGTCTTTTTAAACTTTTTAAAAGAATTTGTAGTACTCTTTAGATAGAGTTACCTTAGAATTTCGAGCTTTGGCTACGTTCGCATTCAATTTGAATAGCCGTCTTATCTTAACTTCTACGAAATATTCATTTATTTTGTTCTTACTTAAATTAAATACTACTTTATTTTTAAGTATTAATTCACCATTAGAGTAGGAATTATTAAAAAACTATTGAGGTTATTTTATAATATTAGTTATAAAAATGCTTCAAAAGCACACAGAATAGGAATGAAGGACGTAAACCATCCGAAGGCAATGTTTCGAGAAGAAAAAGAACAATAGAATAGTAGAACAATTTGATTGCACGGGTCGACTTTAGGTTATTTATAACCATAAATAGTTTTCCTTTCTTGAATATTTAGGAAACACTTTTGAAATATTCTGCCTAACAAAATGGAAAAAATCATTTGATTTTCTTTTTTTTATTTTTTTCTAATTGATTAAAAAGTCTTCCTTTTTAAATTTATTGCATGTTCTACAAATTATCAGATAAACTGTAACAATTTTTAAAGGAATGACTTGTATTTCTCCAATAAAATAGTATAGTAAGTTGTGCCGTCTTGGCTGCGCTACATTTCCATATCCCCTGCTGACTATAGGAAGATTAATCCCTGGATTAAGACTTCAACATTTTATTACTAAAAAAGTGATTTACTTCAATCTAAACTGTAATAATATTTACACTCGGATAAAAAATAATATTAAAGAGTTTTTCGCTTGAAAGATTTCGTGGAGTCTTAAGTTAAGAATTTTCAACTTATTAAAAAAAAATAAAATTAAAAAAACCAAAAATTTAAATACGAAATATTTTGATTTTGCTCTCATGTTCAGAATATACGCTTCACGATTTAACTTTCTAGAACACAAAAAATGATAAACTCAAACTCAATTTATGCGATTTTACAATATTTCATTTAAGAAAATTTCAAATATTCAACACTTCAAAATCAAATACAAATTGTATAATGAACTGACTGAACATACGTAAATCCAATTTGGAGAATGCTCTTTCAGTGATTGACGTCACCATATGTGTGTTAGGGCTCAGCTACCTAATCTGCGGAGCTGAAACGAATTGCCGAAAATTGTGCATTTGACGTTAGTGATTGAAATTGATAAGCGACTTTTCGCTATCTTATCTCGCATATATGTCGATATCTAACAGAAACACGCCAAAGCACGCCTGGATGCTCCTAGCAGTTTGGTCGCCTAGCGAAATATGTATCGACGGTGGGGCTGCTAATGGGCAAAATGTTTGAATAAATGTATTGTTATACACCTACAGTTACCCGTAGTCCTCACCCAACCTCACCTTTGTCTAATACAAGGTCCCAAAGTCTCTATTGCAATAAAACGTAGAAAATCATGGTTGTCGAAATGACATGCCATTTGGCATTCGAGTATTGCCAATAGAGTTTAGGTATCGTATTTGTGTCCTATTTATATAATAATCTTTCCTTTTTTTTTTTTTGCTTTGCTTCCAAGGCAATCAAATGAAAACCGAAGCAAAGTAGCAGCCTACAATATGATTGGCATCAACAAGTCAACAAGGTTATTCCTGACGACGCACTTGTTGTCTAAGACTGTTAAGACGGACCAAGTCCCAGTTGGTAAAAGCTTACAGATTTCAAACGAATCTGTAACTTATTTTGTAATTTTTCGTAATCAAGTTCATTTGTGGCGAGCTTTAAAAGCAATTAAAACTTTGAATTCCCCAAGTGAAGGATTTTAATTATCTAAAAGTAAATTAAATGCAATGCATGGAACAGGCTTGATTGAACCACAACGAACTTTCTAACCAAACAGTTATAGGCCCTACTGTGTATATTCCAAATTTTAGTTTTCCTTTTTTTTCGGGAGGACTCTATTTTGTCAGTGTAAATGTTATACCAAAAGTGCAATTAATACAAAAACAAAATTGATAAAATTTTTAAAGTCGGAGCATATGAAAGAACAAATAAATCAAATTAAACTCTAAATTATAGGCCATTTTTTTTGGTCAAGATGAATATTCACTACACATTAGTTTCGATGGTATCATTAAATCGAACAGCTGACTTTGTCCACAGTGCCCCATCTATCAATAACATCCATCAGCTGGATAAAACGGTCACAGCTAAACGTTCGTGAGTGGTATTCATATGAATTTTTTCTTTTTTTAAACATAAAACTGTTGAAATTTGCTAACTAACTATCGATAATCCAAATCGTCTTGTATTTTGGAGAAAACTTGATTTGGATTGTTTATAAGCTACAATATTATTATTGATATCCACTAAGGATCACATTGATTTATGTGAGGTCCCCTTCCCCGGGGGCCTGCCGGCCTAACCTAACCTAATATTATTGATACTACATTTCTATAAGGTCTGATTGCTGAATTTGAAGAAACGTAGTCAAACTTACTAATGCTATATTATCACACCAACATACGGCCGGGAATCGTCCATATTATAATCCCGGGGTCTGTCTAACCTTTGGCCTTTTATAGCGCCATATTGATATTTAAAGGCAAACAGTGTTATTTATATTTTCCTGACATATGACCGATCAGTCGAGTATTGGGCAATTTCGTAAATAAAATTTTCGAATGGTCTTAACTATGATTATTTTTTTTTACTCGATTCAGATCTACATCAAAACCTGCTCGAAAAGCATGTATCATGTTTTATAACTATTATAAGTTTTTTTATGATTTTCGGTAATAATGTTTTTCAAACGGCTAATAGGCACACGATTTGATTAATGGGAGAAATAGAGTTTTTAGCCAGCAGCACAAATAGTTAAAAACTGATTGGAACTCTGATCAAGAAATCAGATGCCGCATAGAAATAGCTCGTAGTCATTTCCAAAAATTCAGACAACTGTTCACTAACAGACAACTCAATTTTCAACTGACACTACGATTGGTAAAATGTTATATTTGGCCTGTCTTGATATATGCAGTAGAAACTTGGACCTTGAAAGTAGCTCAGATGAACAAGCTAGAAAGTTTTGAAATGTGGATATACAGACGAATTCTTAAAATCTCTTGGGTCGACCACAACACAAATGAGGTAGTCCTAAGAAGAGTCAATAAAAGCGGGGAACATCTAAAAAACCATCAAACGCAGAAAAGCAGCATATTTTGGTCATATAATGCGTGGCCCCAAATATGAACTACTTCAACTTATTATGGAAGGTAAAATTGAGGGCAGACGCGGCATTGGTAGGAAGCAACTTTCCTACGGAATATCAGAGAAGGGAATGGTATAAGAAGAGTTTACGATCTTGTCCATCTCACTAACAACAGAGAGGAGTACTACAATTTGGTTGCAAACATTAATTATTTGAATAAAAACAAAACAAAAAAAATTGTGTAATGTAGATAATTCTTAATAATACATTTCGTGTGATCGCTTACATACTGTACAGGATCGCAGATTGGAAAGAAAGAGCCAGCAGCAACAGCTAACAAGATAGTATATATTAAAGTCGGGTACCGATGACATTTGGCTAACCCCAGCATCACTTATATGCCGTCAGATCAATAATATTTACTAAGTCAAAAATAAACAATTTTGAGAAATAAAAACCTATTCAGTGAAGAACTTGTAAACGATATTCTATACTTATGAACAAGCAAATTCTTCTTAGGGAACTTTATCTAATTTGTCAGATAGAGTAACACAAACCTTTGTTTATAAGTTATTTGAAGTAAGGAACTGGCGCGGCCTTGCTAACAACAGAGACGAATGGAGAAGAATTGTTGAGAAAGCCAAAACCCACTCCGGGTTGTAGAGCTGAATGATGATGAGTTGCTTCAGCGTTTAAATATACTTTTCCAAGGATTTTAAGTTAAACACAGAGCCTCAAACCCGTAACGCATTTGATATCTAGGCGTTCACTCAGACAGCAAGACGGACAGAGAGACACATTGGACCCCCAGAGAGGAGGTCACCCATGTGTCCATTATATAAATTTTTCCAATAATGCTGATCATACTTTAGGAAGCCTTGGTATCCAACTCAACAGAAACAGCATATTACAGTTAAAACTGCAAGTTGCGGAGAGCAACTTGTCAAAATGGAACAGGTAACTACCTGGCAGAAGAATCAAACTTTCCCCTATATTAACGTCAACTAGATGTTGTGGTTTTTAAATCTAAGAAACTGCAGTCAAATCAAAAGTATAAAGTGAACGAGTCATGTAAAATTAAGCCTGCTGAATAACTGCGAATTCCACAAGGATCTTTGAGTCCCTTCTGTTGGTACCAAGTGAACGTTACGCGAACCGCTTACTATTTCAACCTAAGCATGTGCCCAATGAGGCGCCCTAACTATTCCACCCATTTGACCCGAGAAATCGTCATGTTGTTTAATTACTAATTGTAAATATATCCAGAAACTAAACGCCGAAAATTGGGAAGAAGCGGCGAAGGATAGAGACTATTGGAGAGAAATTGTTCGAAAGGCCAAAGCTGAACTGTAGCTGTAGCGCCAAGGATGATGATGATATATATCCAAATATATTACTAGATCTTAGATCTAAGATACACTTGGTACCTTTGCATATTAGGCATGTAAATACTCTTTCATTTGTACTCTACAGTGTATACGCATTTCGCATTAACGCGATGACAGTATTACGTTAATTTTATCTTCTTTTCGTTTGCTTCTGACAACCCTAAGATGCTTTTGTTTTGTTTAAAATGTAAACGAGTCTATTTATCCTTCAAAGATGAGAAAAAGCGTCAAAGGCTCAAATGACATGCATACAAACGTTGAGTAGATAGATATATATATGGTTACTACTATCTCTGAGTTTGTATCATAAATAATTTTATTGGTAGGAAAACAAAACTAAAGCGGCGTTAAAATTACGTTTAGCTATTGCAGCTTACAGGCAATTTACTTTTACAAACAATAACACTCATACGCAGTGTGTGCTTAGTATCGCCATATGAATGTTTACATTAGCTGCTACTATCTATTTGTATATACGAGATATTTATATATATATACATGTCGCATGCACATAAGGCCCTCGCTAATAGCAATTTTAATACTATATAATAGACATTTACACATAGTTATTTACTTAATAATTAGCTTATCTTTATGTAAAGCATATAATTTTTTGAAACCATCGCTATATAAGTTGCATTCTATGAAAGCAACTTATTTAGATTCTATTTCATAACAATTAATCAAATTAACATTGAATCTATATTGTCTCTATTAATCTAATCGTATTCCTAATATTTATGCTATTTCTTTTTTATTACAGTTTTAATTTTTCTAAATATATTTCAATATGACTTACCTCTTGATCTTACAATAGGTCTTACTGCTGTTTAAAATATTTCAATTTCCGCTTTGCACAAGACACACTAAACTTCACTTTTCAACATGTTTACTTTGTATTTTCGGCATAAACAATTTAAAAAGTATTTATTTCGAAATACATTAAGTATTTAATAAGTGTTTTTTTTTTCTTTTAGCAAAATTGTTGCAGTTTTTTTACTTTCAGTTACTGCGCAATTGAAGCACCTTTAGTTACTCTGGGAGCCAAATTAGTACTGTTTGCCACAACAACAGGATAACAAATGCTAGACGATACGCCATGGAATGCTACCATATGTTAGATATTTTATAGTCGCCTTGTATTGGTGTTTCCGCAGTTCGTTCCTCTGACGCGCTGTTGCTTCGCCTCTGAAAAGCTCCTTGGGGCGTTCGTTAAAAAAGCTTTTGGCCGCTTTTGCCTCTTATCAGTGGGCGTCCGGCCTTCGTGTACATTTTAACTGATAACGAGTTGGATACTAATTCGTCTCTGTGTTGTGAGTGTGTGTGTGTGTGTGTGTGTGACACTGAGTCAGTGGGTAAGCTATTGTATTGGTAGTGGTGGGGATAGGGCGACATGCAGCGCTGTCCTGCAACTTGTCGTCGTCGTATTTATTCAGGGCGTGAAGCCTTTGGGCGCTCAACTTTGCCTTAGCCTGGCTTAGTTGTTCACGTGGCACTTGACATTTTTATATCAATCTGTTGATACCCATCGTATAACCTGTTGAACGAACTACTGCAGGGTTAAGTAAACATTGCAGCCTTCACAGTAGTAGGGTCGTCTTGGTCCTTTGCCCCATGTCACACTCATTTGACAAATTAAGTATACGTACACCATTCCAATGACGTAGATGGGGTGTATACTTATCACTACGCTACCTTTTGTAGATTATAAAAATCTAGTGCATTTGAGTTTGGTTGCTGCTTTTTTTTTGTGGTCAAATAAATTGCATCTTTTTGATTTATATCTTTGCGGTATTTTTAAAGAAATGGATCTGAAACATGCACTTTAAGCTTGTAAAGAATCAAAGAAATATGCCTTCTTTTATGTTTCACTTTGTGTTTTCCACATACCGAGTGGTGCCTATTCTTTGGATGTATGTATTTTGTATAAAAAATTACAATATTAAAATAAATTGTGGTAATGCTTGTGGATTGTATAATAAACAATTTCTTCAAAGCCTAGCATGCAGATTCGTAAAACGAAATAAAAATAAAAACGAGTTCATTTAAAAGAAATATATATGTGAAACAAGTTCGGCTGTGCCGGTAATTATTTCCTTTAACTTTCTTAAAAAAATACACACACTTCTTATAAAATAAATGAATTTATTTCTATCTCTATTGATCCAAGCGTCTGTGCCTTTAATTAATTGATATTTACTTAGGCAAATATTATCTATTTGCTAGCTTTGCCAGTGCTAGACAAATGCATCAGTTCTGCCGGGTGGAATCGAATCACCAATCTTAGCGGCGAGACTCTACCTACCACTGCTCTATCGATATCCACAATAAATATCGGTTAACTTCAAACGACCTCAGAGATTTAGGTGATCATACGGACGTCCGCTTAAGCAAAAGAACTTTAAACAAAAAAAGTGTAGCCTCGCCTATATTTTTATTTGAGAATTGAGTATTCGTGATTTTTTATTTTTTAGGCGTCAAACATATATCGGAACGCTGAGCCGGTTACTTATTAATGCATCGCAAATATAAATTAATAATAAAACAAATAATTTTTGTATCAATTTGGAAGCGATGTTATTTGCTTTTCAACGAGAAATTTGTTAATTTTCGAATAACAGTTGCACAAATTAACGATCTGTTTTAATAATTTTTCTATATCTTAAATTTGGAGCTATTTACTCTTTAGTTTTTTGTTTTGTAATAATATGTAACATTTCATTAGAGATAAGTATTCAATTTTATAATTTTGAGTGTTAAGATCAAGCGACAGTGAACCTAGCATTCAAATTCACTCAGGCAAAAAAGTAGCATGGGCAGCTCCGTTCCACACTTACCCAATTAGCATATCTCCAAAAGTAATTTGAAATCTTTTTAAAACGTTAAGAAAATTAATTAATAATCTGATTTGAGGCAACGTAACCTCGTTCTGCAGAGTTCTAGGCAGTGGTAAAGACGCCCCAACTTCTACAGAAGTCCTAGAATAGACCATTTGTCCTAAACACGTAAGAGCCGTGTTTGCCGTGGATCTATGCACGTTTCCAGCGTAAGGAATTGTTCATATTTAATTTGTAAGGTACAGAGTGGAGTTTAATGCCTTGTTTACTACGCTTCTGGTGTTTCAATGAAAATGTCAGTAATGCAATTATCCTCAGCATTCCCGTGTTCAGGGAGTGAAACGAGGTGAACTGACATCTGCACAGCCATCTGTTCTGGATTCTCGTAGCATGGCAGACTTTTATTTTGGAGGCGTAGTACAAAATTGCGATTTGTGGAAGTTGCTTTACCCTATACCTGTATTCCGTAGATTCTTAAGCTTAATTCGTACATAATGTCATCTAGCTCTTAGGTTCTTTAGTTCTTCCACATACATTTTTTAAAATGTGAAATAATTATTTTTATTACGTTTGATAATTCCAGTTTTAAAAGCTCGCAATATCTTTATCTGTTTTACAAATGGGACCTGTTAGGAAAATATGGCAAAGAGATTATGTCGAAAATTTAGCCATAAATGCAGAGGTCGTCCTAAAGACAAAAAGTTTTTTGTTTGGCATTGCCTTGAGAATTCACTGATCCATAAACCAAAGTTGGAGATAGTGACATAGAATTACTGAATTGCAGATCAACGAAACACAAGGTATTGATGACCAGCAGGATGAACGATTACCGGCTGGTGACGATGAGTTAATGGCGTTCCTTCATCATCTTATCAGCAAGGTAAGTTTTGGTTTAGGTTTGTCTGACGAATGGAACCTTAATCTGATATTCGGATGATTTTTTCCCTTAAAAAAGGATGACTCAATTATCACATGAGAAGTCTTGCTGGTGTTAGCAACGCCAAGGGGACTGGCAATTTATGGCGTACTCCAGCAGAGCCCCAATATTCACAGCTAAACACAAACACAACCCACAGTTAATAAGTCACCAAGTAACCTTTTTACCCGGTGTCGGCTGGATGCAATCGCAGTAATGTCCCTTTTGAAATTAAGAATAAAAAGACTTGCGACCAGGTGCTACCGTAGGCTCCATTTACTCACACTTCCAGAGCGTCCGTATAGTTGCACAGTTTGTTGCAGTTGCTCTCGTGGTATTTAAGAGCAAATTTCTTGGTTAAATAATGGTCCTTTTTGCGTTGGCTAAGCCTTTCATATTAGATGAAATGCGTTACCACACAACGATGGGTAGGTCGCATCTTACAGGCAAAAAAATAAAGCAAAGTTTTTTATTATGAAATAGGGTGGCAACCGTGCTACCAACTGGAGACGACAAGCAAATAATAATCATAGTTGGTAACCCATAGAAATTCTACGGCAAGCCTCACTGCGAAATAAGGTGTGGAAAGTAATATTCATTTGACTAACTAAAAAGGAAGTAATTGTCTCGCGTACATTTCCATTTAGTATTTTTTTGTGGTCTCGTTAAGGCGTTCCCACAGAAAGGCATTTGCGTCTGCTTAAGAGGGAACGAATTCGAGCGGAAGCTTTTTGATATATACGAACATAGTTCAAGAGATGTACATTTACAAGAAGGACAAAACTTTAAAATAAAATTTCATATTAAATATTACATAATTTAATGATGGCAGTCTAATTTTTCAATGCAATCAACTAGAGCTCCAACAATATGACGATTTCAATCGTCACAGAAAGATTAAAGAATTATCAGGAACTTTCAGAAAATCTAACCCCTCATATCTGGTCGATCAACGGAATTAAATTATAGTTGACCCTGAGAAAAGGAAAGAAACATGGGAGAACTATATATCTGAATTATTTGGTTTGGCTCAAGAAGAAGTATAATTCCTACACAAGAAGACCCAGTAGATGATCAAGACCTTCTAGTAATCACCAAAGAAGAAATCCGGAGAGCGATTTATATGTCGAAAAACAATAAAGCCTCAGGGCCAGATAACTTGCCGAATGAAATATTAAAGCTCATCGACGAGGAAAATTTAAAGGTTCTAGAAATAATTTTTAACAAAATCTACAGAACTGGAATATATCCCCAGGAATGGCTCACTTCAACCTTTATCACTCTTCCAAAGAAACCAAATGCCAAAACTTGCAGTGATTATAGATTGATAAGTCTGATGAGCCATGCATTGAAAATATTTCTGAAAATCATACACATCAGAATATACCATAAATGCGAACCAAGATGGAAAGGATGCAATTCGGGTTCAGAGAAGGTACTGGAACAAGAGAAGCGCTTTTTGGATTGCAAGTTCTCATACAAAACTGTCGCGATGTTGATAAAGATGTCTTTTTGTGTTTCATCGACTACGAGAAAGCTTTCGACAAAGTCAATCATGACAAGCTTTTTCAGGTTCTAAGTACAATGGATATTGACAAGAACATAATCACTTGCATCAAGAACTTGTACTGGAATCAGTCAGCACATATAAAGAACAAAGACGGAACTTCAAGAGACATCAAAATTATGAACGGAGTACGACAGGGTTGTATTTTGTCACCACTGCTATTTAACTTGTATGCTGAAACCATTTTCTCGGAAGCTCTCGATTCTATAGAAAAAGGGATAAAAGTAAATGAAGAGTTCATAAACAACATACGATACGCAGATGATGCCATGATGGCGGATAACATACAAGACCTCCAAGAGTTAGTAAATCGAGTTGTTGATGCCAGTAAAAAGTATAATCTAAATGTCAATGGCTCAAAAACGAAGTTTATGATAGTGAGCAGGAGAAGGATCGGATATGACAATGACATAATAACAGTTGAAAACGCACCAATTGAACGAGTTCACAATTTCAAATACCTTGGCGCGTGGTTAAACACTGATGTGAACTCTGATCAAGAAATCAGATGCCGCATTGAAATAGCTCGTAGTCATTTCCAAAAATTCAGACAGCTGTTCACAAACAGACAACTCAATTTTCAACTGAGACTACGCTTGGTAAAATGTTATATTTGGTCTGTCTTGATATATGCAGTAGAAACTTGGACCTTGAAAGTAGCTCAGATGAACAAGCTAGAAAGTTTTGAGATGTGGATATACAGACGAATGCCTAAAATCTCTTGGGTCGACCACAACACAAATGAGGAAGTCCTAAGAAAAGTCAAAAAAAGCAAGGAACTTCTTAAAAACATTAAACGCAGAAAAGCAGCATATTTTGGTCCTATAATGCGTGGTCCCAAATATCAACTACTTCAACTTATTATGGAAGGTAAAATTGAGGGCAGACGCGGCATTGGTAGGAAGCAACTTTCTTGGCTACGCAACATCACAACCAACAGAGAGGAGTACTTCAACTTAGTTGCAAACATTAATTAATTAATAAAAAAAAAAATGTAATTTTGATTTTTAATAAATTTCATGTGATCGCTTACATCCTGTATAGGATCGCAGATTAGAAAGAAAGAAGAGTCTAATTTTTGTTGTACTGTATAGATTCTGTGCAGGTAGGAATTTAAACTGGGACCTCAGTATTTGCGTCAATATTAGTTGGAAAATCGTAGGATTGTTATTAAAGCTATTCTTCTGTATCCGACTCCCGTCCCATGCTTGTAGATGTCGCCTTTTCCATAGACTATATCATCGTTAAAATGCCAAGGCAAGTTATTTGTGCATAAGTTCTTACTTGGACTTATCAACTCCAAAGCACTTATGATTATTATGATTTTGTTGATCCAATAATGCTTCTCTTATCCATAATAATCTTTACGATTTCCTCATTTTACGAAAGGTTTATTCAATCTAACTCTATTCTTCCGTAGTTTACGAAAATGATCATTTTTGACCAATCACGATCTGTGAGCTCGCCACTTAATCAACGGTGATGTTTTAACTTTTAATTACTTAACGTTTCTAACTTTTATATTCTAAATCCAAGTTCCTAGCCAGTCCAAAATGTGAGACGGTGCATACCTATAATAAAAATAGCAAGCAGACTAAGGAAACAGTTAAGTTTAAAATTTAATTTAACTCGCTCTAATATGAATTAATTCCTCTTTTAATTCGGTAACTTATCTTAAACGCACCCAGACGCTCATCTAAAACTTGCACTCCCTTATTGCTTAGTAGATGCACTTCCAATTATGCTTTGCATGAACCATGAAGATATCATATAATAATATCTCATATCTATATTCAAGAGTAGTCTTTCCTTCTTATTTAATAGAAGTTTATTTTAAACCATTGAGTAAATTAACATATTCGCGCACTCTGGCTTTCGGCAGGAGCACAGCTTTCTTCCAGCCAAATCCTAAATTAACAAACAATACTATGTTTAATTTAACATTAATAATTTGTACCTTAACTGAATATTTTTCTTTATTTAACTTAATTCAATAGAATTAAGATTGTTATCTAATCCAAAATTGCATCTTTATTTTATTAGTACTTTTCTCTGTAGTACTCGCCAGGCGCCCCATCTTTGCGCGCTTTTCCATTTGGTTGCTTTAAGGGAAGATAAGTTTACTTCCATCTGAGATGGATTTCTGTCTGGATTTCATTTCAAAAGAGTAATTTTGTGCGCAGCGAGTCCTCTGAACACAGTTGAGCACAAGGTTTGGAATCTATCTCGTAAAGCACAAATCCAATGAAAACCAAGAACAATTTTTATTATTCTGTTCTTAAAAACTGATTATAATTTAAGCCACATAACTTGGGTAACCAAGTTCAAAATATTTAATTTGAATCAAATTAAAAATCTTTGCAGCAAGTCGACCAGACGCTACGCGATAGAATGTAATCCAAGTAGAATTTCTATTATAAATGTGAAAATGGATTATGAATGAAGGCGCGTCCAGCCTTTTATATTGTAGTTTCCAACATCTTCATATTCAATTGTTTCAACATTTAAATTTGAATCGAAACGAAAATATTAAAAAATTTCCAATCTTTCTGAATGCATTTATTTTGCAAGTATGATTTTTATATTTTATAACCCAAATAAGGCACATTCGAAGTATAATACAGATTGATCAAAAACTCGTTGAATGGGTGAGGTTGGGTGTTTTACAAATACATTAGAGCAGAGTTGTTACAATTCGAGATTTAAGTATTTATTCTTTCGATGCCTTAATTAATTAAGTAATCAAATGGTTTTTAATTCATACACTTACACGGACTATTTAAATAAAAAACTTAGTTAAATTATGCTACAATTAGGGTTGACGAATTAATAAACGAAAATTAGTCAGTCGGTAGAAAATAAATCAATTAATTACTGTTCACTTTGGGTTATAGTTAACATAGCTTATGGCGTCACTTACAAAAACATTTAACTTGCTAAATTTACAAAAACAGAAGCGTACTAGAACTATATCTCAATACATGCCATAACACACACTAATGTAAGCTATGGCTACGTTAAACAATAATAGAGAATTACATATACAATTAATATAGTGGAACTAACATTATTTTTAACACTAGGTTCTGCACTTTTTAAAGTTATAAACAAAACTGCTTTGTGGTGTCTTTGAAAATCCAATAAAAAAACACTTAACATTTAACTTAGAATTATGTGTACTTTGAGCATTCTGTGGTTTACTTCAATGGCCATTAATGTTGTCGCGCTTGAGCACGTTTGGTTTTCTGCGATGTTGGCCAGTCCAATTTGGCCAATGACGGTAGGGCACTGTCTATATTATTGTTGTTATTATTCACTGGCGCTTGCATTGCATAATCATTGGGTAACACGATGGGTTGCAGTGTACTGAAATTAACAACCGGCATGAGGGGCGGCGATACCGGCGCCAAACTTAAGTGTCCTGTTGGTAACATATTTTGAGTTGAGTTTGCTGCTGCCAAGTGATTGACACTTCTGCTGTTGTGGTTCTGCGCATTGAAGCTGTTTATTGGCAATGTGGTTTGGGGCATCACGTTCAATCCGGGTCTTCTGTTGAATTAAGAAAAAACTTTGTTAGTCATAAGTCTAAACCGAAATTCATTACGAAAAGTGAACAAATTTTGAACTAGTAATTTGGAAAAGTGCCAAATTAAGTTTAATCGATTGTAAATAGTACTCTAAGCGGTGCCCTACAATGCTATTATTGCTAGTAATAAGAAATTAGAGTGCGCCATGAAGTAATACAAAAAAAAATAGGTCCTTATGAAGCACACCTTATGGAGCAACTATTTCTTACAAGGCTTGCATTCGCCTTTGCTCAGTTTTACTTTCATATTGACTGTCACTAGTGGCAGCTTAGAGCTGGTACGGGGGGGAAGAACAATAATTAACAATTATGTATGACTTATCTACAGATGTTTATACTTGGGCTGTACTAGCAGTTCGTTATGTCCCAAAAAACAACAACATCGTACTCACCTTTGCTGCGTTATGGTAAACACTGATTTGCTTACAATGCGTTTTCCGGTATGCCAAATTCGACCAATGTACTTGATTCTCTGTATTGCAACAATGGCCAATGCGACGGTTCTGAAATGCAGTATAAATGTAATATTTCCCTATAAAATGTTCGATTCTGGCTACTCACTTGAACAACTTTTTCTTAGAGCGGCGCGCTGTGGTGACGTTCAATGCCTGCATTGTCAACTGCTCACTGGCCTGATAACCGTCTAGCGTTAATTTCAAATAACGCTTTTGATACACCAACGCCTTGCGATGCGATTCCACCCGTAGGTAACGACCCAAGAGTTGCCTGCAACGCTCCTCTAGCTCGCTTACATGTGTATTACCGCCTCGTTCAAGCTCCTCGCATTTCTTCTGTAGTGCAAGGCGCTCACTGGCCAAAAGTTTCACGGTCTCGGCCATTTGACGATTTTCTTGCGTGTTCTCGGCCAGCAGCGTATTTATGTCCTTCATTTTTTGCAAAAACTGTTGCGGCACTGTATCGTCCGTGCTATGTGCAAGTCGATCATTGGCCTGAGCCAATGCCTCAGCCAACTTGGCCTCGCGTTGCGCTGAGCGCTCCACGTCAAAGCGCAGCTGTGTAACCTTTTGCTCTAAACAATCGCGTGCAGCCTCTGCACCCGCTAGCTTGCTCTTAAGCTCATGAATCTCGGCATGCAGCTGTGCATGCTCCTGATGCTGACGCGCGCGTGTATTAGAGCGACGTGTCTCCGCCTCTTGTAGAGTTACAAGACGTGTCTCTAAGCTTTCAATTTCACTTGCTTGCAGCGTCAGACGTTCGTTGAAATGCTCGAGCTCCAGCTCAGCCGTGTCTTTCTCACGTGTCAGCTTCTCCATCTCTCGCTTCAAACGTTCACAGTAAACTACACGCTCCTGCAATTCCTTCTCATAACGCTGACGCTCACGATCGCTGTTACGCTGTATATCCGCCGATCGTTCACGTTCACGCTCATTTTGCGCAGTCACCAGTTTGATTTCGCTGCGCAAGCGTTCAACCATCTCCGATTCTAGATCGGATCGCTGCGTCTTGCGAGGTGATTCATTGGGAGATTTCAACAGCAGCGAGCTATTGCGTCGACTTTCAGCGCGCTGAAATGCTGTCAACTGTGTCTGCAGACGATCGCAACGTTCACGTTCCATATCCAGCTGTTTATGTAGCTCATCTTCAGCCTCAAGTGCTGTTTCCAAACGCTTGCGCATGGCTTCAATGATACCCACATCTTGTTCTTGAATTTCTTGCGAATGTTGCTTTTCGCCGTGCAACTCTTTGCTAAGCATGGCGCATTGCTCACGCTCCACACTGAGTTGCGCTTTAAGAGCTTCCATCTGATTTAGCAGCACACGTTCTCCTGCAAAATTCTCATCGTCAGTGCCGGTGGCAGGCTCGGCTTCAGTCTGAACCTCTTTTTGCTGTAGCTTTGAGTCCAAGTTATTCTCCTCCTCGCTTTCGATAGCTTTTAATATGTTTGAGTCTAGCTGCGCTGAATAATTAAGCTCTTTTTCCACTTGTTGCGCTATTTCATCTACCGAATACTGTTTGGAGCTATTATCCTGATGCTTGACACGTTCCAAATCACGCTCTAGCTGCTGGACTTGCCGTTGAAGTTCACTATTGCGCTCAGTAGCAGCTTCTAATTGTTTGGAAAGCTCACGATTATGTTCGGTTTTCGTATTAATCGCCGCATTGAGCAACTCAATTTCTACCTTACGCGCTGTTGCTGCTTCCATATGTAATTGCTCACATTGAGCATGCGCAGCACTGACGCAATTAAGTTCTCTGCGCAGCGACTCGCGCTCGTTTGCATCCTGCGCTGTTATCTCTAGTAGCTTTTCCTGCAATGCGTCTATGCGAAGTTGATACTTTTTCTCATTTTCTTCATAATTGCGTAATTTTTCTTGCTGTTTACTGAGCTGCGCATTCTCGCGCTCTATTTGCTCGTTGAGCTGTGTCAGCTTCTGCTCTAACTCATCTTGTTGCTGCTGAGAAACGCTTGCCTGTTCCTGCCAGACCTTTAGTTGACTACTCTTCTCCAGTTCCAGAGCTTGATATTGCTCTTGTAGTTTTTCTACCTCAGTTAGCAGCTGTTGTACCTGCGCTGGAGTGGTCGGTGCTGGTTGCGGCAGTTCAGGTGTCTGCAGCAGCATACTTGGCGTTTTGTGCTTGGAGTCTTCGGTAAGATTCGAAAAATTGATTTGACGCGGCACCAGCGCGGGCGTCATTAGGCCGCTACTCTGTGTGGTCATGGCTGGTGCATTGGGATTTTGGAAATAATGCGGATGCTCGAATGTGTTTGCTGGATACGGTTTTATAAAGCCGCTTAACTCTTCAGTACGCCTGTATGTAAGATTAGCAACAGCTTCCTTTGAGGTTTCCTTTAAAATAAATACAAAATTAATATGATACAACGCTTAAAAAACAATCAAACACTTGCCATTGTCTGCTGCATGAAGTCCATGGCAGCATCGGGAAGTTGTAGTGGCGCATTAAGACTGCGCATGGCAGCACGTCTTTCAACATCCGGCTCGCCAAACTCTGAGATGGATCCAATGTCGCTTAGCGTGCGCGCACTTAACTTTGTGCTGACTTCCTGTTTACCGCCTGCAGGCGATACAGAGCCATGGCTACCTTCGAGAGCTAGTTGTAGCTCACGCTCCTTCGCTTGTAGCTGTTCGCGCAAATGATCAATCTCCTCGTTTTTATCGGCCAGCATGGAATCCATGAGTTCGGGCAAGGATAAACGATTGATCATTTCGTTGTGCATCTTTTCCTTGAGTTGACTAATTTCCGTGCATTTTTGCTGCAGATCCAGTTTTAGGCGCGCAATCAAAGACCGATCGGGTTGCGTTTGAGCAACAAGTTCACCCTCAAGACGTGTAATTTCATCTTTGCTGCGATTCAGCTGCTGGCGCAAAGTGGACATTTGTTTATCCCGCGCCGTCAGTTCCTCACTGAGATTCTGTTTCTCACTTTGCAATTCATGAACACGGTTTGTTAGATCAGAGGTGCCGGTACGATGCAGCTGCTCTGCACGATGTCGCTGATCCTCAAGACGCGACTGCAGTGTAGAAATGCGTTGAGTTTGCTCGTCGATACGGTCCTGTAGTGAATCACGCTCATGCTGCAGCTCCTAAACGCATAAAGAAAAACAAAATTTTTATTGAATTTTGTGAGAAATTTCACTAAGGATATGATGTTAATTTGTTCTACAACTCATTTGATCTGTTCTTCGTAATAAAATATTAGCTTTCAATACCACCACTATCACAAATTCATTGAGTATGCACTTCGAGTTTTCTATTGGTATCCTAACATTCGACTCCCGTCGTATTCTCATTGACTCACACGCACATCTTAAAAGATATTCTTTTATGGTTCCATCCAGGGTAACTTATATCCCTCGACTTTTAGCACTACCATTTTGTAGTTCCTGAGTTCCTAAGGTCCTGACCAAGCTGATATTTTTCTCTATCTCTAATTGAATATTTGCTAATTTTAATGTTGTATTACACTGAGTCCCAATTAATAATAAAAATTAGCATACATATGACGTAGACGCTTCAGTCAATGACCGCATCTGCTTTGGATAACTGAGTGCAATTGACCCTAGTTCCATGTACATATTTATGTGTACGTAGATCAACCAACTCCAATTGAGAAAAAACACACATCATAGTCAGCTCAGCACAAAGAACGACCGAAAAGTAAAGTATTCATGTCTCGGTTGCCTACGTAGTCTCTCCGTTTATTCACTCTGCTTCATGCGGGCTACAGGTTAGGGTTACACGTTGTTAGATTCATTAAAACAATCCAGACATAATATAATCTTTAAATAGCTCATTCAAATTGAAACTGTTTGGTAAACAAACATCCCTTTGCATAACTGTTGAGTGACTGGGATGTAGTGCCTGCCTACTCTTGGTATTGTTTCACGAAATGTAGCTATTTTTATGAAAAATTCGGGATTTGCTTAACGAAACTAGAACAACCTCAGGCATATGAATACAACTTTTGGTAATTCAAAAGACGCTAAAGATGTTGAAATCTATTTTGAGCACAGACTGTGCTAATTTGTTAAAAATTCTATGCATCCAAAAGATATTTACACCAGAACCAAGATCAATCCCACGCCAGATAAAAACGGAAACAATTGGAAGGCAAAAAAAAAACATAACTAAAGTTGCACAGCTTTGCGTGAAACAAAGCAAATTCTTGATACAAATTAATTAAAATAATTTAGTCGTTATTGTTTCAGCAGCCTACATCGGTTCCCTTGCAACAATCAACTCACTCGATAGGGAACCATTGCTCCAAATAAAGTTGGAAGTATTCGCAACGGATCACTAACACAATAGAACTCTTGCAGCAGAACAGTCCATAACAAATTGAATTAAATTAACACAATATTTATTATTTTTAAACATTTTGTTTTTTTTTTTAATAAACGGCAGTACACACTAGAGGTCTGGCAGCGAGCACACTCTGCGGCTGAATGAATTCAAGAGAGATTCGAATGCTGCGATGGGGCGCAGACCTCGTGTATATGTGTACTACGTGCTTTAGCGCTCATTTCGGATAAATTCAAATAGAAGAAGCTGCAGTGTGAAAACGGCTTGCGTCTAGTCGAATTTTTAATACTCTTATTTGAAACAAGGCGCGGAATAAGACACTATTTGTATGAGAAATAACTACAGCTAGGATAAAAATGTAATACAGTCAATACGATACGTAATAGAGCACTAACGCATCCAATAAGGGTATATTTTATTGGGTTGAGCAAAATTATAAAAAAAACTGTACTACGTGCTTTAGCGCTTATTTCGGATAAATTCAAATAGAAGAAGCTGCAGTGTGAAAACGGCTTGCGTCTAGTCGAATTTTTAATACTCTTATTTGAAACAAGGCGCGGAATAAGACACTATTTGTATGAGAAATAACTACAGCTAGGATAAAAATGTAATACAGTCAATACGATACGTAATAGAGCACTAACGCATCCAATAAGGGTATATTTTATTGGGTTGAGCAAAATTATAAAAAAAAAATATGGGTATGTGAGTTAAGTAAAGCAGACACTCAAAAGCAAATATTGGATGTTTTGAAGGAAGCATCTTAAATCAAAACCGTTGCCAAATTCGCATATGATTTTAATGCGGCGTGGGTAACCGATCCCAGCATTCTTGGGCAGATATTCCGCTTCTGGATAATGTCATTGCTGAGACCCATTTGAAAAAGGTGTGGTCAACCACTTGCGTATGGATGTTTTATCATGGATTTCTTCGATGTGACACAACCAACAAAATATTTTTTCTTTCTCTTCAATTTCAGAAAAAAAGAAATCAAATTTCCAGAATAACTTTTATGTTTCAACATAACATTTATTATTTATTTGATACACATTCTCTATGACCATTATCTAACTCTGATATTATCCTTGGCTAAAACACCAGTAGTGAAGAGGAAACCAATGTTAAAAAAATCATTGCACTGGCAAAAAAGTCAAACTTTGAAGACACGCAGCTCTCAAATATCATATCATCATGAATTAAGACTCAATTTAGTCTTAACTTTCTTTCGGCGACAAATAAATACATGGAAATAGCTTGAACGACAATGGTTTTTGCAATGGTTGCGTAACTTCCGAAATACTGTGTGTTTTTATAAGATCATTATGTTGGTAAGTTTAGCGGTCACCAAAAGACTAGTGTCTTTCTCGAACACTGCACGGGAATCCTCAAACACCGCGATGTATTCCGGAAAACAACTAAAATCTTGGATTAAGTTAGATTGTCCGATCAGCATTTTTTACGCATATTCGTCTCACTTAAAGACTAGTCTCTTTTTCGAAAACCGCACGGGAAACCTCAAACACCGCGATGTATTACGCAAAACAACTAAAATCTTGGATTAAGTGCGACTGTCCGATCAGCATTTTTTACGCATATTCGTCTCACTAAAAGACTAGATTCTTTCTCGAACAACGCACAGGAAACCTAAAACACCGCGCTGTATTCCGGAAAACAATTAAAATCTTGGATTAAGTTCGATTGTCCCATACAAATAAAAATGTATTTCTTAATAATCAATAACTAATTTATTTTCCTTTAGAACAGATTCCGAAGCTATTATGACTTTACTGCACTTATTTTGTTTTATAAGGTGAAAAATTGTTTTTCAAGAAAATGGTGAATTGATGCGCCAAAAGTTTTATGTTTTTATTGTGTTTAAAAATACATTATGAATGGAAAGTATTGACTTTATATAGCAAACTTAATCGGCTCATGCAAAATACGCATCGGATTTAAAACTTGATACCAATTTAGATATTATAGTTTCAGATTCGCGTTCGTAGCGCTTAGACAAGGCGCAATAGCTAGCCAAGGTTAAATTTTGCGGATCTATTATATTGGGTTGCCTAAAAAGTAATTGCGGATTTTTTAAAAGAAAGTAAATGCATTTTTAATAAAACTTAGAATGAACTTTGATCAAATATATAATTGCCATTTTGTTCGATAATCTTTTGCTTCTGGCCTTTATCTGCAAAAAACTGAACCAGGTGCGATTTCATAGCCTCATCATTGCCGAAAGTTTTACCATTTAAGGAGTTCTGCAAAGATCGAAATAAATGGTAGTCAGGGCTATATGGTGGATGCATCAAAAGTTCCCAGCCAAGCTCACTCAGTTTTTGGCGAGTGACCAAAGATGTGTGCGGTCTAGCGTTGGCCTGGTGGAATATGACACCTTTACGATTGACCAATTCTGGTCGCTTCTCCTTGATGGCTCTATTCAATTTGTCCAATTGTTGACAGTAAACATCCGAATTAATCGTTTGGTTCCCTGGAAGTAGCTCAAAATATACCACACCCTTCCAATCACACCAAACAGACAGCATAACCTTCTTTTGGTGGATATCAGCCTTTGAAGTCGTTTAAGCTGGTTCACCATGCTTGGACCATGATCGTTTTCGACTAACGTTGTTGTAAACAATCCGTTTTTCATCTCCAGTTATGATTCGTTTTAAAAACGGATCGAATTCATTGCGTTTAAGGTGCATATCACAAGCGTTGATTCGGTTTGTTAAATGAATTTCTTTCAATACTTGTGGTACCCAAATATCAAGCTTCTTCAGCAGTCCAAGACTTTTTATGTGATAATGAACGGTTGATTTTGGTATATTTAACTTCTCTCCTATCTCACGCTCAGTTTCATAACGATCCAATTCGATTAATGCTTTGATTTGGTCATTATCAACTTCATTTAGCCGACCTGAACGTGGCTCATCTTTAAGTGAAAAATCTTCAGAACGGAATTTGCGAAACCAATTTTGACACTGTCTTCCTTTTAAGGCTTTATCACCATACACAACTCGTAACTTTGTAGCAACCTGCTCCGCGTTTTTTCCTCTACCGAAATAATAAAGTAAAATATGACGAAAATACTCCCTTGTGGGCTCCATATTAAAATTGACGCCAAACAAACAAATGTTATCAAAATTTCGCGCACTTATTTTCTAAAGCAAACTAAAAGTAACAGCTGATAACTGACAGAAGAAAGAATGCAATTACAGAGTCACAAGCCGTTGAAAAAATTTGTCAACGCCGACTATATGAAAAAACCGCAATTACTTTTTGGGCAACCCAATAATTAGGCGATTAGTGTATGGGCCTTGCAATCCTTATAGCAATAGTGAAATACTCTCTATAAGAGAATCGCATACGTGTAAAAAATTAAAGCCTAGCCAAGACAACAACCAACGATATGAAATTCAACTCAAAGCTCTTGGCGTACTTACCACACAAGCACTTCGCATTTGCGTCAATTGCATCTCCAGATCACGTATGCGCTTCAAAGTGGCCTCCTCGATGCGCGTATGCTTCTCCAGCTTATCGACCACACGTTGCACTCCTTCCATAGTAAGCGAGCACTGGGGTGGAGCTGTTGTTGTCTGTGTTGCTGTTGGCGGTGGTTTGCTCTGGCCATGTACGGAAACATCTTCCGTAGCGCTTAGACTGCACGAATTAGATGCTGTATTCGAATTATGCAGCGATTCCAAGGTTTTAGTCTTCTGCTCCAGTGTAACCTCTACTTCGCGCAATTGCTCAGTCAGCTGATCGAAAACAATGCTCTGCTCTGCCGATGGACGTGTTTGCTGCAACTTCTCCTCCAGCAGCCGTATGCGCGTCTGATAACCCTCTTCAATGTCCGCCTTGAGGCCATGTACTTCTTGCTGTAACGCATCATTGGTACGCATCTGCAGATTGACAAAGTTCTCCAACTCCTTGCACTTTTCGGCAAGTACTTGTTCATTTAGTGCCTTGGTCTGAATTTGTGTTTCCAACTCGGATATAATTTCACGCAGCACATAGATCTTGTCTATTGAGGCTTTTAGCTCCAGCTCAAATTTATCACGTTTTTCATTGGCCAACTCCAACTCCTTGTTAACGTCACGCAGCTGCGCCTCTAGCTGCGCATACTAAATGCAGTTAATAAAAACATAAAACAAAAAATAAATATTTAAAGAACTTTACTATAAAGTAACTTTGGATATTCACACTTACGTGCTTTTTGAGCGCTACATTGAACTTTAGTGTGAGGTGCAGTCAATTTGGATGCATTAGTTTTCGGGATTTGTTTAGTTGGGGATTTCATTTATTGCGTGCATTTCAATAGTTAATATAAATATTATTAAGAAATCATATAACCAAAACTTGTATTTTACTGTTGCTTTTATTTTCAAGTTTAAATAAATACTTAATTTACAATTTACCAGCGAGGTTTTTAGCGTGTATGTGTTGATGATGTTCGTGCTAGTAGTTCTAGGCATGCTCCCAACGCTACATCTTTCTATAAATACTACGGCCGATACTTGCTTCAAGACTAATACGCATATATATATAAGAATCTGTTTCGCAGCCATTAATGATGCCCTTGACTTAATTTGCTACTGTATAATATGATTGTGAAGACAGACCCCATACGGTGCAATCGGCTACTTCCCACATGTCTTGGCCATGAGACATACTCTCAATATGAAACAAGCAAATGATTAGTAAATTAGAATATTTTAAATACTTTTAAATAATAGGCAACAAATGGATACATTTGTTTATTAAGTTCATAGTCAAATGCTGAATTTCGTTATTATTCTCTACAATGTTGTTGATAGAAAAGTGAAGATAATGTTATCAAATTTTAGTAGTAAAATATGCGCGAAATAAGTATATTTTCAGAGACTGTCAAATTTGTACTACATATCCTATAAAGGCTTAATTTACAATTATTTTTACTGAAAACACAATCGTATTCAGTTTACAAGATAATAGTAACATTTCGAAAAGTTATTGGAATTGTAATATTTGAGTTTATTTGTTAGAAATAAGTTATTTGTTTTAGTGGGCATTCTCTGGAATGCTACGAAATCCCCATTGGACTCGATTGCCCATATTGCCTAACAGCGAGTTTGTAAACATTTACAAAACGCTCCTGAAGACTATTCCAGTAGCTCATGTGAACTAGTAGAGTCGGAAAAAGCCTAATAGAAAAAGTACTCTAGGTACGATCATTTTCGAAATTGGGATTTGTGCATAATCCACGTCGCCTAAATGTTACGTTGTCCCGCGCGAAATTTCTTCCTTTTTTTAGCTAGAAATTCAGTTACATTGAATGGTTATTCAAACTTGAATTTATTTTTTTTCAAAAATGAGTGCCACGCGTATGTTGCTCTAGTTTTTCAAAAAATGAAAAGAGAAAAAGAACTGAATAAAAAAATTGAAGTTTAGGGAATCCCCTAAAATGAAAAAAGTGAGATCATGCAAAAAAATGACGTTTGAAACGTGATGTGAACAGATTAAGATTGCAATCGAACAAAGAAATCAAAAATAAACCGATTTTGTCTCAAAAATAGTTGCTGCTAAAAATCAATATAAGTTAGTGGTACCATTCAGTTTAGAAGTCTAATTTTGTTGATAATTTCTTCTAATGTCTAAAAGCAACAAAAATAGTAGATTATCCGACACAAATGTATTGGCTTCTAGTACAAAAAGTTAAGCGATACAGTCCATATAGGATTTCTAATTTTTAGGATTATTTGTACGGATAAAATTTGTACCAAAAAACTTGTCTTTTTTCTTGGAAACGCTACGAAATCCCTACATGACGAACGAGGGACGTATTGTTAGTTTACCATATATATCGCGAGAAAAATTAAAATTGTGAATTAAAAATTGAATATACTAAAGTTTTAACTAGTAAGACCAATTAAACTTGCATTTCAAAAAGATTTTCTCACATCTAAAAAAAATTCTATAAGTTCTTGAATTTTGTATTAAAACGTAGAGACAATTTGCAAGAATTCATATATTTTGGTAGCAAACATGGTATACACAATGGACAAATAACAATCCAGTTAATTTTTTCAAAATTACAATTCCGACATAAGAACTAATAAAGTTATCAAAACTTTAAGAAACTTTTTTAATTGCATGTTATGTTATGAGATATATGGTATAAATTGTGAACAGTCGGTAAAATCTATATTTTCGTAGATTATTTTAATTTGGAAAACAAAGTTTTGATTGGTATGCCTTTTTAATGGATAACATTATCGATCACTTTTGCCGTAAAGGGATCTATGTTGGAATTAGAGATTTTAAGTCAAATTTATAATTTTTCGTATTTTATTCCCCAGACTATACTGTCATTCCAAATGCGAAGAGATAGTGAAGAAATAGACGGACCTGTTGTTTATAGCTGAATCCAAATGACGGTGTCTTAAATTAATAGAGTTTTACGTAGGCCGATAGCGTTTTTTCGAATCGAACCATATAACTTCGATTTTAGAGGCAAGTATGCTACTTTATCATTCCTACGCATTTGCATGTTTATGAGTTTTAAACAAATCAGAGATTCTTTCGCAGACTCAAGAATATAAATTGCTAACCAACTATTTTGGATATTTTACAGTTCTTGTGGTCCAACTTATCTAACATTTTGAAAAGACAAAGCTAACTTTTTTTGTGGGCGGCGGTAGCGAACTAGAAAAATCTTTATTAATTCAAGAAAACGCCGTTTGGATTCGGCTATAAACTGTAAGGTCGGTTGCTGTATCCTCTTAGAACAGCTATTAATATAGATAGCTCTATGGAGCGATGACCATAGTCAAGGGGAATAAATAAAATTGTTTTTAAAAATTAGATTTTATAAAAAATAATAATAATTGATTAAGTATATCAAATACTTATTAAGCTCTGAATAATTGCAATTTATTTGTATGAGTTGGTGAATTTTTATAAATAAAATTATGTTTTTAATTCTTCGAACATAAATGATTATAATGATAAAAACATATATATATTTGTTAGTATTGTGTGATTAATTGTGCAATGAGGTGTAAATATGTTTAAAAAAAAATAAATGCTATCAACTTTATAAAAAACTTTACTTAGAACCCATTAAATATAATAACTAATAACTATAGAACGACTTAAAAGTAGGGCATACAGACGTGGACACAATTGAGAGAATAGTTTGAGTGATAATATTTTTACTTATTGTAAGGAATTATTAGTTATAAAATGTTTTTGTTATAAGAAAAAAAATATATTTTAAATTAATTGGCATTAATTGGCAATTGGAATGGTTGCAAAATTTTGATGTATTTGTTCTCTAAATCCTATTACCAACTTTGCTCGTAATATTATTAAGATTTTGGAATTCGGTTTTAATACATTGAATGGATGTATTGAAACTGCTATATACTTGGGTTTCCTTTTTTTTAAAGACTTTTATAAGGCAGCCACGAAATCCTAATGTTTCTTTTTTGATATAATTTTTTCAATTTTTTCCACACTTTAAATAAAGTTAAAAAAATGATTAAAGATCAACTAATTTGAACGATACTCTGCATAATTGTTTCTAAATCAATTCGTTACGTTGCATATGTGAACTCATAAAACCAATTTCCTTTTTTTTTTTGTAAATGTGAAATGAAAATAATAGAATTCAATAATAAATAATAGTTTCAATATTTCCTTTGAATTCTGTCCATGACTGTATGTTCCAACCAACAAACAACAAACAAATTAAAGTACAAAAGTTTTGAAGCCAAACCAAAAAGAAATCCTAAGAATGCCTAATATAATTTATCAAAGCCACAACTCACCTCCTCGGAGGCATTGGCATAAGAGCTACGCTCCTTCTCCTTATCGCGCAATTGCGCTTTCAAACGCTCAATCTCACGCAGAAACTCATCACGTTCATGTTCACGTTCAGCGGCTTGTTCCTCCAAAAAGAGACGCGTGGCCCTCAACTGTTTGTCGGCGGTATCAATCTGTGTTGGCAGTGTCGATTTATTTGGTAATAATATTTTGCATATTAATGGACATATTAGGTTTAAGCTGATGTTTTCTCATGCGTTTAGCAATCGCACACTGAATGGATATCATCGAAAAAATATAGAATAAATGCCTGGCAAACAACTCACCTGGGATTGTAAATCTTCACGATCTCTTTTGCCAGACTCCACAACTTTTTCACCCTCCCGACAAAAGTCTTCAATCATTTGGAGTAGCACTACTGTGGCATTGTTGCTTTGCTCCGTAGCCTTTTGCTGTGGCGGCGTTGATAACAGATTGCGTGCCTTCTCCTGCAGCTGCACAAAACTGGCCGAGGTACTGTCAAATGCCTGTGGGCTTTTGATGACACCAAGGCCGTAGCCCTCTGCATAGTCCGTGTGGTTAAGTGAATTCAGCTGTGAAAGCTGATCGCGTAGTGTTTGCAGTTCCTGACCCAGTTCAGCATTACGATCAATGGTATTTGCCAGCTGCTGCTGCAATGCCTGCCTGTCCGTTTCCGACTTGATCAGACGATTCTTGAGCTCCACCAATTGAAAGCTTAACTCAGATGCTTTGCCTGCGTGTCTTTGCAAATCCGGCGGCAATGAACTGTGCGCCTTGGACTGACCAGCATCGCTGCTCTTACGTTGATTTGCCAAGCCCAGCTGTTGATCATTAAGTGAATTGGCACGCAAAATCTTTTCCAATTTGCCTTCTTGCTGTTGCTGTTGCTTAGTGCCGTCTTTGGACTCACAGCACAACTCGTGCTCTTGTTTCTCCGGCTCATCCAAACGCTCTAGCGAACTGTCGGGCCTTGTGCGTTGCAGTTGCTCCGAAAGTTGTAGCAAATAGGATGCCTCTGATTTCAAACGTTCCAAACACTCATTTAAGTCAAAGTCCTCGTTTTGATCTTCGCCGCTTTTACTGTCAATAAACTGCACCAGACTAGGATCCTCCACTAGTTCCAGTATACCCTGCACATTGGGTACGAAACGCAACTGTTTGCTGTTGTTCAACGATGTATGCAACAGTGAGCTGCTTAACGTTAACTCCACGTCCTCAGCAGCATCTTGACTGCGGCTTTGCGCCAACAAGCGCTGCACCTCATCGGACAATGTGGCATTCAAATCATCCTCACAGTTGGCAACACATTTCGCCAGCTGCCGGAGCACGCTACGAAAACTTTTCGAAAGCTCACGCAAGCCATCACGCTCGGTAATAATATGCTCCAAATCACGCGCCGAATCGAAGGTTAGATGTCTCTTGTTCTTGCGGTTCAACTGCTTCTCATACTCAAGTTTCAGACGGGACATCTATCAAAAAAAAAACAATGCAACAGAAATCGTTACGTTTTAGCTGCTAAACAACTTACCTCTTCGGCATGTCTTATGTTCAGCTGCGTAATTTCCAACTGACTTTTGGCTGTAAACTTTTCACGCAACAAGATTAGCTCCTTGGGCCAGTGCTGATCATCGACCGTGTTTTCCGACAATAGATTCTATAAACGTAAAAAGAAAACGTTTTACGTTTAATGTATTTGGAGGGATGCGCTGCATGGTGGCAACTGTTTCCGTAGTTTTCACAAAGTTGCAGCAAGCTTTCAACACTTTTGCTGCTATGCGCCTAACACATATAAATATTTATTGTTTATGGCCTGATCTTGGCGCGTATTTACATAACATAGAAATGATTCCCAATTTTTGATGAATTTTACCAAAAACTTTTTACAACTACCGCGAGACTTGCTGCCCTAAGCGACATGAGAACAAAGAACAAAATCTTTAATTTTAACAAAGCTGCGTTGTTTATAAAGCAGCAAACATGAAAATGGGGTGACTCCCTTCCCAGAGTCCGACGACTCTGACGCATCTCTAAAGCATCATAAATTTTAATAAATGCGGCATCCAGTGGGAGCAACAAAGTTGTAGGTGAATTTGCAGTAAGTTTTATTTATAGAGTTTGTTTGTTGTCCGAAAAAATCAGCAAGGGAGCAGCGTTTGTTTCTTGCCTGCTCTTAGTCAGAGAGTGATATGGAATTGCTTTTATCAACGTTTCCCCATTAAGGGGAAAAACTGCACTTGTGCATTGCGGCTTTGTAATCAATACCAATAAATTAAAAAACTAAAGAGTCTTGCGCGTGCATGCAAAGCGATAAAACAATTAAAGTTCAATTTATAATTTTAGAAAGATGTACAGAAAGCATAAAACAGCCCAGCACAATATAATATTTCATTACAATTCTTATATATATTTATTATACTATTTACTTGATGGATTCTACCTCTCGAGCTTATCTGCGAGTGCTGAGGTCGCGATCTTTTTTCCCCCTGAGTCTTTTGTTTCTCACTGCAATGCTATTTACAATTTATTGCATATAGACAACATGGACGACTTCATGATTTATTTTTATTATTTTTAACAAGAAAATAAAAATAATATATCCTCAAGATTACTATGTAAAAGTGATCACTTTCTGGCGATTTCCATCTGGTTTGCTCAGCAACAATCTCGCTCTGAATCACACTTGGTACACTCAAACGCCTAGGCTTCCATGTTGTAGCGAAGGGTTTTGCTTTTGATGTTGTCAAGGAATTTACATACCTTGGCACTACCATGCGCATCATCAATAATATCAGCCTGGAGATAAGTATCAGGCTTGCCAATAGTTATTACGATGATCTTAGCAAGACCCTCTCTCAAGCGACTGAACTAACGCTCTACAAGTCGGATGCCGGAAAAAGTTTTTCGCATTATCTTTGTATCTTTTCGCATTGGGTACGACTTTCGCATTTGAACGCACCATGTATGAGCTCTACGATGACTCGGTACAGCCTCGTCCATATCGCGCGTATGAATTAACATGCTCCAACAAAAAAGCTATTCGATGTGAATGTCGATGAAGGAAGATGTAAGGAATGACCTAGACTCAGATGTAAAGACCACGTGAAAGAGGAGCTAACTTGCCTCGAAGTGACCAGACGCCTGGCCAGAGCTGATGAGTTCGACTGTAACCAAATAAAGTGTTATAATGACCAACTAAAAGTTGATTAGAAGAGAAGTGGAGTTGAATGGAGAAAAAACATAATATAGGGACCCTTGAGTATTAACGCAACTTCTGTATTTCAGACAATAGTATTAATACGCCGAATCCATAATACAGTTTGGGCTATTTTTTTCGAAAAAATCAAGAGTCTGTATTTTATTTACTGTTTCCAAAAAATCAGTTAAATTTGAAAATGTATTCCCCATGCTCCGGGAATATCTCTATAAATATGTGTTCGAAGTGAACAGGATAACAGGCTACACTTTAAAGTCGATACAGAACGGCAAAGTCTTTAATTATAAGACATTTACATAGGCAAATAGGAGCTTCTAGCTGGCTATGCCAGTGCTGCTGTATGGAATCTAAACTCCGTTCTTCGGTTTTTGAGGGATACACTAACAAGCTCGAATTTTGACCAGCGAGACCGCCAAATTTTTAAAGAGAGCAAAGTAAACTGCAGTAGTCCCCAAAACAACTAACGAACTGAAGGCATGCTCCAATATTAAATAAAATAATACAGCATTATTATTATTTACGCAATAAGTGCATATAGGGTTGGGTCAATTAAAAACTTTTATTTCCTTACTTTTTCAAAAAATAATTGTGCAATTAGTTATCGAAGTTTAGCTGTTGTGGAATTGTGAAATTGAACAATTATAAATCGCAAATCTCGTTTGCAATGTGCAACCAAGCTATATTCTAAGTTCTTTCAAGGCCTTTACTCGCTCATGTTTAAAAGTAATGCCAGCAGACTGTAGGCCTGATTTAATACCTAAGAAAATAATTTTTTTAGCACGCAAAGTATTAAATATTTGACATTTTCACAACTCGATACCTTGGTGAAAAGCGGCAGACCTACTTCAAAGAAACGTCCTGCACGTAGTCGCATTGGCCGATTTAGACATATTATAAATGCAAGCATTGTACGGCGCATGCGCGGCGACATATCGGGCCACTGGCATTCATACAATTTATTGCAAAGCTGCGAAGAGTAGTAGGTAATCTCGTTTCCAAAAAAACATGGCAGTAATATTTGTAGTATCATCGCAAAGAAGTACTGTGCCATTCCGACAAATGCCGCCGGCTCCAGCATTATGTTGATCTATAACGATCGTTATAATTCGTGAATAATTCCCACCCAGATACGAGTGCTCTACTTACGAGCTGTATGCGATATATACTCAGACAGATGGTAACAGCGCTCAACAAGATTTGCAATAGAGTACCATTCGAGATAAAGATTTCTGTATGCCGTGCTTGCCTAAACATTGCAAAGCGTTAATGCCTATTTATAGGTTGGAAATTTGAGCAGTTACCATTCAATACGCCTATGCAGCGTTACGATCTCTCGAAACTGCGTATACAGCTGCTGTTCCGCGACAGCATCTGGACCCGTTTGACGCAAAGCAGCTAAACGCTGACCCAACAGCCGCAGACACAGCGATAGATTCAGCATCATATAGCAGTTCAAAAGATCCAATGATATGTTCGAGAGACAGGTAAAAGGCATAACAATAAGCTCATAGATATAGGCATACCAAAAGTTTGGCGACTTGCGCCAATCGAAGGGCAACCAAATCCAGAACGGCAGCTCATTGGGAAAGTTAAAGAGCACTGCGATAAAAACGCTTGGTACCACGCCCAAGCTACAGCACATGTAGACCCAGGAGGTGCGCTTAAAACTGCGCTGCTTCAGTCGCCACATATGCCGCTCCTGCTCACTGCGCAATGCAAAACGTTCACTTGTACTCCACTCTGCCAGTATATTGCGCGCAATGGGCTCGTAATGCCAAATGGTAAAAACTTTTACAACCAAAGCGGTCTCCGTTAATGTTATAAACATTACATCCACGGTGTGCTCAAAGTCGGTACTCAGCAATGCCTCTATCCACATAAGCGCCGTGAATACGAACGTGGTCAAGAACTGCAAAACATAAGGATAATAACGCACATATTTGCCGCTCCAATGTGGCGAAGTTGCGCTACGCGTCGACCACAAGCCACAGATGCCAAGGTAACGGATTAAAAATCTTGAAGATTCTATATTATCGATATCCATTGCAACGTTGAGGTTAAGTGCAACTATTGCAATTCAGAGCGTTACCAAGTGTTTTTATATGCTAGACAAGCAAGCACTAAGTTAATTGCTTAACTTTTCGGGGGCGTTACGTAGCGGCAATTAAAATTCAATTAAATAAAATCGCAAATGCAAATTGATGCATATCAATTTTACTAATGTAAAAATCAATTTCATATTTGAAACTAGAAATCATTTTAGTACAGGATGTTGAGCCATTTTTCAGTGCACTTCAAATTACAAATCCCAATCCCCAATTCCCAATGTGCCGGCGAGGAGCTCGCGTCTAATAGCTAAATATAGCACATACTCCAAAATAGAAAGATTCGAGTAAGAAAATTTTGCGCCTTAGACAAAAATAACATCAACTAAATGCGGTCGCAATGGGCTGCTGAAAAAGAAAAACGGAAGAAGGAATTTTGTTTGTGGCTTTGGAAGAGGTCAACAACCGGTATAAGCTGAAATGGATTTTTCTTTTCGGTAACATTTAGTCCAATATGACTGTAAGTACTTTATTATGCAGTTACAACTCACTCTAACTTGGAATTAGACAGCTTTCAAATATTTATGCCAATCCGTCGTTGGGATACGGCCATAAACTGTAGCTGTAGCTACGCCTTTGTGCTTACTCTTTTGTCAGTTTTCTCGTATCCAAATAATCCTCGCATTGATATCAAATGCAATTTGTAAACAAATCTTAACAATTTTTAATGTTTCACTTATAAAATGCACAGTTTTTTTCTAAATTATAATTATTGTGTTTTTCATACTCGTTTGGTAAATGCCGTTTAGCAGTTATAATTTTTCAAGTTAAAGAAGTATCCGTTAAATTCAAAAAACACGCTTGCTATGATTTATGCATCACGTACGTAGTCAACACACAGCCACATATGTACATGTGTTTGATAATTTCAATTAACCGACGCACAAGAAACATTTATAGATAGATCTATTGGCGATTTATTATTTTTTTTTTTGGTAATGAATTTTGTGATATGCCATGAGAGGGAAGCAACACTTGAAACAATAACAAACTTTAAAACACAAAATGAGATTTCTCACGCTTTTCGCATAGTATATTTTCTTCAAAACGTTTATATATTTATATGATGTACGTATATGTATGTATGTCTGGACCTGCCCGCGCACACAAGTTTATCAACATTCAGAATACGAAGGCAAGCGTACGTCCCGACGTCACGAAGGCACGCACGATAATAACGTAATTAGGCGGCGAACAAAAGCATTTATGGATCTTTTTTGAGCAGCGAAGAGCACAAGTGAGAGCGACGAATTGCAAGCAAATGAGCGTAATTGAGAGTAGCAGGCCATATCGATAAAGCAGTGCTGCCCGAGCACTGCTTGTTTATGTGTCAAAGCGAATTGAAATTCATGTGCATTAAATTAAACGTTAAACATTGTCAACACTTTCAAATTAACCAAAAACTCGACATAAGATCCAATTGTATTGCATTGCGTTTCCCACCCACTCTCTCCATCCCCCCTCAAACCCACATTTCCGGCTTGGTTTCATTAAAATTTTAATGTAGCAACGCATTCGCTGCCCAAAGACATATTATTGTTTGTGCCCATGTGCAAGTAGATCGTTCGCACTTACGATGCGTACATGACTTGAAAAAATGTTAATAATAAATACAATTAATAAACGTAAAGTTTATTAAAAGCATCTACCACTATTTAATAACAAATTCAAAATACTTGCAAAACGTTGCGACGAAATTGCACAAAAATATTTGCAAGCGACATAAAAAAGACAGACTACTTTATGTTGGCAACTTGTCAAACGCAACACGCAGAATTCGCAAAACTATTTTTTGACAACTTTAATGAGGGCAACTAATAGCTGTCTCATTTACAAACATTTGCGATTCAATTCCTTATGATATACATAATTTTGTTATAGAGTAAGATGTAAAAATTATACAAAATTTAGGTTAAATTTGACAAAATATTATAGTTGTATTGGCTCCTTAGTTGTTGGCGGAGTCACAGATATTTATAAAATAGTTAACCGATTTTAATTCTATTTCACTTGAGTTCAATGTGCTGTCTTTAATAGTAATTGTCTTCCGTCCACTCAAAAACAATTTTTAATATTTGCTCTTCGGGGTTTAAACTGGAATTCCAAGATTCGGTTGCCGTCCTATGCCTGCAGACTTCGCCTTATAATATTACATTCTCCTTGTGATCGTAGAACATGCCACGGCGTGCTATTTTTGCATAAGCTTTTAGGCGGTCTCATTGACTCTAATAAGCTCCTAACCATTCTTTCATCATTCCTTCCAGAGTAACTCGCAAATTTTGACTAGAGGCATTAACTTTTTCTAGAACTAAACATGCGTTACACGATCTTTTTCGTGTGCTATGCGTAAATTATAATAACCTCTATGATTTCGTCTTCTTTGAACGGTCTATCCAATCCATTTCTTTATCTATCCTATCTTATCTTCATTCCCCAAATCGAGCTTCTTTGAGCAATCACAAACTATAAAAACCCAACTTGGTCAACGTTGTTCTTTGGCTTCTATTTAGAAAAAATGTTTAAATTTTTATGCTACTTTCTGTCTTCATCTTTTACATTGTAAATCCGAATTCCTGGCTAGCCTCAGATGAGCGACGGTACACATCTGTAAAAAATTCACCCATCAGGCTAGCCATACGGATTAGTTTTATTTAATTTTTTCCTCGTTATCATTTATTACTTCATAATTTTAAATTGTTTAACTGGACTTAGTTGTACCCTTAGATATATGAATAAATAAATAAATAAATAAATAAATAAAATGAATATTGTCTTGTTATTTATTAATCGGGGGCTTAAATTGTGATCCTAACAATCGATTGCCGTACTATTCTTGTTAAGTTCGCCTTACAAATTACCTTCTGCAAATGATCGTAGAACTTGCCATGGCGGCATATTTCCGCATAAGCTCTTAGCCGGCTTTATTAACTCTAAGGAACTTTATAGAACGTTTCTTTGGTCATTCCATACAGATCTCTAGCACAACAATTTTGTAGATCCCATTATGCATTGCACAATACTTTTCCGTCTTATGCGCTAACTATAATAACTTTTATGTTTTTCTATCTTAAGAAGGTTCTATATATCTTTTTGTTGCACTCAAGGAACAAAAAAAAAAATCATATTTCATCGCCTATATCATCTGATTTATCGACGCTACACTAACTTTTGTGGGTCTATGTTAAGGCTCATGTCTATAGCGACAAGTGCACAACGTTTAACGTAAGGAGAGCCAATATTAACGACTTTATTCATGAGATAACGTTCAATATGTTCGACAGAGTATCTCGAAATTGGCTTCAGCGCATGCGGTCAACATTTTTTTTTATTGCAATTCTTCTTTTTTGGAAATCAAATTAGTGAAACGGTATATAAGTTTGTTATCTACAAACCATTTCTGCGACTTATCGGCCTGCAAATCCTTTCGTTACGACCAACTGCGAAAAAAAATATGCTCAACCTAGGCAGCAGCTGGACTACAACGTGTTAGTTTGGAACAAATATGCAATCAAAGATACATACTCAACTTATCCAATTATGCTCTATTTTAGAGACGGAATGTTTGATTACTCAAGCTGCAGCAGCGCTGTTTCCACTTTTAGTTCAGCTTTTTGGCAAATTGACAAAAACTTTTGCATATTTTTCATTCTATGCAAAAGCAAAGCCAAAACGACACACGACAATATTTATTTAAAACTTTACGAAATCGGTATATGCGCTTTAAGATGTGTTTGGACTAAACTAAATCTTTCCGCGCATTTACAAAAAGTTGCTTGACAACTTGAGTTTTTAGTTAGTTTAAATGAATAAATCAAGTGCATGCTAAATTTAAAATAAGTTAATCATATGCAGCAAGTTACAATCGGTTAAATACGCAGATAAAATAATAAAACAGTTTTGCATTATGTTAATTTAACTACATCTATATCTTAACTTCTTACCTGTATTTGTTGCTCCAGCTCTGTGGCTATATCTTGGCGTGCCAGGGCTAACTGCTCCTGCAAACGATGCTCATACTCTTCAACAATACGCTGTATCACCTGAGATTCATTATTGAGATTCAATTCGTCCTCGTCAATAATAATCAGCGAAGTATTGAGTATACCCGCTTGAGCAGCGACACTCGAGTCGATGGGCTGTGCCGGTTCAGGTATTGCATTTTTGGGTTCTTGACAGGTACACGTCGTCCCTTGCTTCGATTTATTGGGCTTTTTGTATGGCAGGTATACCAAGTGATTGCCAAATTTGCATTTGTTTATTGGGTTATAAAAGTAAATAATCAAGAAAGAACATGCAGTTAGTTACAAGGCATGACAATGTAAGATGCGACTCGTAAGAATGCGGCTCAACACACACTTGCATTACCTACAATTGCTACCTAATAGAAATATATTCTGGACTTTTGTTGCTTTAATTGAAAACAAAAACAAACACAATTTAAGGTTGTACGGCAGCCAATTGCGGTAAAAAGAGCCGTATTTCTAGCAAAAATCTTAAATCATTGCCACCTCGTGGTAAACGTGAGGAAGTGTAACTAATGAGGCTATTTAATAAACTATGGTTCTCCGGCTTATAGTTCATCTGCGCTTTTATGCTGGAGCGGCTTAATAACGCAGATACCAGAAAGCTTGCCAACAACGAGCTTACTGATATACCAATACGAAATACATTTCTATGCCATCTGGATGAAATCTACCCAAGGGGAAACGTAATGCGATTTGTTAATTTGTTACCATTGAAGGGCAGAAGAATTTTGCCTTATTAAGAAAAAATCAAAGGTCTGAGTTGAAATGTTTTTTTTTTTCACTTGAACCGCAAATTAGCAATTAAGTCGAAATAAATAAAAAAAAAATCTGTATACAGAATTATACGGGGCGGTGCCCGACAGTAGAGTACCATATATTCGAGATTTAAGTATTTTACGGCCTTTTGCAGATATTTTAGAGCAAAGAATAACTTGCTTGACGTGTCTTTCGAATTTGCATGGCTTAATTTAGGCATCACTGCCTGATCTTGTCAATATTTACACCCCAGTACCCAAGACTACAGTAGGCTTCGCGTATAGCTTCTAAAAGTTTCAAATCGAAATGTTAAACGGTTTGGCTGCAAAACGTGAAAATCTACTCTTGTTTGTACTTTGAAACAAACTTCATATATCTATATATACATATTGGTATTTAAGATATTATGTTATCCGAGATCTAGATGATTATACGCACATGGCTCAATCGATATCCGGGGTTATATTATGCATTTTGGTATAAAGAACTTTGGGACTGCTACCTCCTTTTTGACATTACATACATTGCACAAATGGAGTATTCCCTTTTTACAAGGTAAAAACACTGCTAAATGAAAAAATGCTTAAATTAAGCAGAGATTGAATTGGAACAAAAAGAAATTCCTCAAACAGAAGTTAAGTAGGATTGACATTCTAGATTTTAGGTCTTTCGGTCTAGTACATAACTCAATTTCAGATTTCTTAGCCTTAAGTACAAAATGCTTAATTATTTTCGCACAGTGTAGTGCTTAATTCTTGTTCAATCGAATATAGCGCAGCTGAAACACTGTAACCCAATATATTGATGATTGCATTTCTCCTTATCATTAGAAGAGTTTAATAATTATATCTGCCCAAGAACTTCTACTATAAAGATTACATTCTTTATTTTCGATCATCGAATAGAAGATTAGAGCCAGTACTAGACTGAGTTAGGACTGAGCTTTCTTTTCCTTAACACTTATAGTTTTTGTGCAAGGAGCATTGTAATCAATAATATGATTGGTTCGATTTACGATGTACGCAGCTGTATGAAAACCATTCCCATTTATCGCACTTACAATAATTTCATGTTAATTATTAGTTGATTTTTTAATAAATTGTAAACATAAACATCGTGCAAGTTGAAAATGATGATGCAGTTGCAACTTACCAAATAATCATCATCCGCTTGCTGATGTTCATAGAATTTTAGGCGTTGCTTGAGTTTGCGAACCTGCTCCTCGTGGGTTTTCTTTAGTTCATCTATATGCTTCTGATAGTAAGTTTTGATGTCAAGAGATATCTGAAAATGTATGCAAAATATTTGAATGTTTACAAACGCAATAAAATTGTTGAACATACATTATCGTTGCCATCCTTGGTGGGAGAGTTGTCACCAAGTGAGTCTAATCCACATGGTGTCATTTGCCTATGACTGGGACTAAGAAGCAGCTCTGCGCGTTTTCTTTTGCGTGGCGATGTTTCTCGCACTGAGAGCGATGCCCGTTCCTCGGGCAATTGCTCGCCATCGGAGCAATCGGTCGTACTATCGCCGTCCAAATGCTGCGACTTGTGTGAAAACACTTCGTCTGAGAACTGCTTCTCCAGATCTGCACATTTATGTTCAAAGTATTTCCGTAGCTCTTCCATTTGCTTGGCATGCGACTCCTCCATTGCCTGCTTCTGCTGCAGCAGCTCATTCAAGGCAACATTTTGCGCCAACTTTTCACTTTCTAGCTGATCACGTAGTATCTTCAGCTCGTGCGTACTTTCCTGGCGGCATTGCTCCAACTGCTGCGACAAATAGTCATCGAACTTACGTTGAACCATCAGAAATAAACGCAGCTCGTTTGGTAATAAATACGTCTGGAATTGCTCAATCTGCTTGCTGAACTCAGGTGACCAATTGGGTGGCTGTGGCTCCTCACTCAATTCCTCAGGCAGCGGCAGTTGTTTTGGCACCGATAATTGTCGCTCACGAGAACTTCTCGAAAAGCGATCCTCATTATCTGTTAGAAAATGCCTATCTAATTCATCTTCGCTCTCGCTTATTAGATCCATGGATATTTCAGAGATACGCTGACCAGCATTGCTTTCCTGGTCTGGTGCTAATACGCGAGGCCAAACGTTTGCACGTTTGGCAGTTTCAATAGCGTCCTGCAGCTGTTTTCTCAGTGCTTGCACCTCATCATTTAGGCGCTCTGCGTCGGTTTGGAGTTGTTCACGTACATTAAGAGATTGCTGTAGAGAGTCGGTCAGCTTTGCAATAATCTCGTCGCGACGCGATAGCTCCATATAGATATCTAACGTCTACAAAAATGATATTTGTTAATACTTATTATATCATTTAGGCTAAATTCAACTTACCGGTGCGCCAAATTCATCTTGCAGCGTTCGATATTCTGTAGAATTTGTAACCAAAGAACTGCAGTCCCTTGCTGAAGCTGGGCCACCATTGGAACCGCGTCGTGCCGCCTCCAACTGCAGGTTCAATGATGCCAGACATTCGTCTTTGCTATCAAGTTGAGCTTGTAACTCTTGCACCTTGGCATCAAGTTGCTTTAGCATATTCAAGCTCACTGAACTGCCACTACTGTTAGCCTCTTTTTCCGCTTGAAGAGTTTTGGATTCCTCCAAACCGAGCGACTGTTGTCCCTCAGCAGTTGAGCTCAGCGACAACAAACGTTCGCTTTCTTCCGTAATATCCTCAAGTACATCTTTGCTGTATTCACCCAAGGGCACACGTTCCATTTGCTTAATCTCACTGGTGCTGCTTATAGTCTGCGAAGGGGATTCCGTAGGCGATAGCTTACCTCCACTTTCAATTAATGGTTGCTGTTGCATAGCCAGCAATCGTAGCTTCATGTACTGCAATGAGCTCTCTTCATCCTCTTCGAGCTCATCGTTATCAATCGCATTTTTTGGTTTTAATATGGAAAGTTCAAGTGGCTGAGGCTTTAATTGTAGAATTTCCAACGCGGTGGACACTTTTCGTTCAGCTATTTGCGGTTGTTGCAGCTTAGGCAACGCTAGCTCTTTTACTTGCAATAAGAGATCCTGTTGATTTTCGTCGTCATCCAAGTCCGTAATAATTGAAGCTGCATTGTGCTTTTGTGGCTCGTGAGAATATGAGCGGGCTGCATTTGTTTCCTCACCGTCATAGGTCACCTCAATTGATTCATTGGTGGCAATAATTTCCTCCATTGAATTATCCTGCTCAGAAGTTTCATCTGTTGCCTGCGGCACTTCAACGTCATCATGACTATCCTCCAAATGACTTTGACTAGCTTGCGGCTCTGCTGCAGTTTTGACAAAGCTATTCGGTGTGCTTTGAGTGGTTGCTACCTCTTCTGGTTCCGATTTCTCTGCTTCTTCTATAAGATCAGAGACGTCATCCGCTGTGCTCTGATTGCTTAAGCTTTCGTTGTGCTCCTGTTGCTCTGAACCAGATGGCGTTGCTTTGTGTACCGACTCTTCGTCGTGTCGCGAATGCACTGGTCTGTGCTCAAGAGGTAAACTTATATCAAAATTATCATCACTTATAGTTGATTCTTGTTTGGAAACTTCATTCATTTCTACATCGTTCTCTTCTTCATCATCACTCTCGTCATCGTCCACAAGAAAATGCTGCGCCAGTTGACCACCCGATAATTGTGCATCATCAATACCAAATTGGTCGGCATCCTCGTGGCTCTCGATTTTGGCACTTTGTTTCTGCCCTTGCTGTTGTCCACTGAAACTAGTGCTTGCAGCAGTGTCCTCGGCTGGCCGCACGTGAGACTCCAGCTCCGATAAAGTATTAATACCCGATGGTAGCTCTTCTTCCACTTCACTTATATCGATAGCCTCTTCGATATCCTCCTCAATGCTGCTGCTTGTCGTTGTTGTAGTTGTCGTTACTGTGCCCGCCACACTACTCATAGTCTCAGCACTTGTCGTTGTTTTGGTGCTTCGATTTTCGGCCATTTCTATTGTCATGGAGCTGGTAGGTTCATCGAAAGTAAATGAGGATACTGTTTGCTCTTCTTCCGTAAGACTTAAAAAGTTTTGTTGTCTTAAAAGCTCAGATGTATCTGTCGATGAGATGGCGTAGGGCGTACTACTAGAGGTCGTTGGGGCTGTTGGGCTGCTTCTTGAGATTACAAACGTGCGTGTGGAGCTGTTATCATCTCTTTCAGTGTTATCAGTACAATTGTGTGGTTCCTCTATGGATTTTAGATCATGCTTAGCACTTGTGTTATTGTCCACTGCTTTTTCAAACACAAAATTCAATGTAGGTATTAACTCAACCTCCACATTTTGAATTGGTTTGTGGCCTCCGAAGAGGGCTCTTGATGTGCCCGGCTCCTCTGAGGCAGATACTTCGTATGCTTGGATGGTCTTGCAATCGCTAGCTGTAGGGCGCGTGCGTAGCAACGAAGTGACCTAAAATTTTACAAAAGAAAAATTTGATTTACTTCTTCATGATGCACATCTGGGCCCTGCCTGTTTTGAAAATATGTACACTCTGCTTGACGGCAAACTTGGCGACAATTCACAAAATTCTGCATTTTCAACACACAAAAAATAAATATATATATATAATTTTCCGTCTCTATTGAGGTAACCTAGATGTCGACGTCATATATCAGATCATATAATACGACCACAGGATTTTTTGGGTCAGACTTGGGTGACACATTAAACTTGTGCACACATTTTAAAGCTCATAAGAGATTTATGACACAATAATTTGGGGCCTACAAGGCAACTTTTGGTGTTTTTAGTGTAACCACATGTTGTCGAAAAATTCTTGTCTGATTTAATTAAAAATTGTAAAGATGCATTTCCGACTATAAAAATATGTTCAATACAAAAAAATGCTTATAGTACAACTTTTTGCTAATGAGTTTTCTGAAAAGACAAGGATATAAAGTAAGGGTCTCACATTTCATGCGATGAAAGAAAATATATTTTTGTGATGATTTGCCAAAAAAAAATCTTATAATAAAGTTTAAAAGAACATTCCCACGGAGACTCATATTTCTTGCGATGAAAGCAAAAATTATTTGCGATTATTTGTCAAATGCAGAACAACCCTTTTGAAACCCTTTTTTTTTAAAAGATCCGATATAAAAAAACAATAAATTCGTTTTTTTTTTGGTTTTAAAATTAATCAAATGCAAAATATACCTATAGATCCGATATACAAAAATAAGAATTAACTTACATTATCTCTGCAAATTCATCTTTTTTTTATGAAAATTTGGTTAATCAGGTTTCTAGCCATTTTAAGAAAGGTCATGGGTAAATCGACCACTCTTATACCTTAACCATTATTTGGGATGGTCTTCAAACCTTTTATTGCATAAATCGCAATATCGATAAATATTTGGTAGAATTATTATGGAGCACTGAGCAATGTTTTGATAATTAATAAGGCAGTCTGACTTGGGTTTTCTTTAATATTTTTTCTGGACAGTCCAATTAAAACTCTGAAACTAGTAACTTACTAAATTGATGTATCTTTTTTTATGAAATTCAATTAAAGTTTGTGTATATTTCGAACATTTCGAAACAAGTAAATAATAATGACTCTGCTTCAGCTTGACGCATGTAAAAGCCAAAAAAAAATTTCAAGTATTATTTTGTATTGGAGAAACTGAAGAGCTCTACATACTAGCTCGGAAAGAGCCGCCTGATGAATTGCAGCTGCGTAGGTGTCTGTCACTAGGCCAGCTGGCTGACACGTATACAGGCCCTTTATTATTAGATAAATTCGAAAAGCTTCAAGTGATTTCCAGTTTTGAAATGTCTTGCCTGTACGTTATTGAAGCTGTATAGGGTCTTACAATAAACAACATTCGAATATTGCAAAACTGTACCGACATCGAAATCGACATATGGTTAAATTCAAATTCGATTTCTATTCAAGTGAATTTTGAGAACTTTAGTGTGGCATACAGTAGGCCTATTAATAGGGCATTTAGCAATTAAACCTAAAAAATTCGAATAATGAAATGAAAATGAAAAATCAAAAATATAAAAATGTAAGTTGTATTATCTTATTTTTTCGGCATTCTACATTGTAAAAGAATGCGCACAATGCAAATGGAAACTAGTTACGAACAATACCAATGTTTTCAATATACAAAATCGATCTTAAAAAATCGAAATCTTGGCTGTTATTTTATTATTATTGAAGACGTAGATTAGTCATTCAAAATGTAGTACAATCTATTTCTTACATGAACCTCTAGCATTAACTTTTTGTAGAGCTAATTATGCGTTACACGATCAATCCTTTTCGTGTCCTATGCGTAAATTATAATAACCTCTATGATTTCGTCTCCTTTGAACGGTCTATCTCATCCATTTCTTTATATATCCTATATTATCTTAATTCCCCAAATCAAGCTTCTTTGACCAATCATGAACTTTAAAAACCCAACTTGGTCAACGTTGTTCTTTGGCTTCCCTATTTGGAAAAAATGTTTAAATTTATATGCTACTTTCTGTTTTCATCTTTAACATTATAAATCCAAGTTCCTGGCTAGCCTCAGATGTGCGACGGTGCAAAAAATTCACCCATCAGGATAGGAATACGGATTAGTTTTATTATATTTTTTTCTCGTTATCATTTATCATTTCATAAATTTAGAATGTTTAACTTGTTTAATCTTAAGGTCAACTGAACTTAGTTGTACCCTTACATATTAATAAAAAAATAAATAAATAAAATTATCCTGCTGTATTTTTTCGTTTCTGTGGCGAATCACAGATACACTATTAAAATAGCTAAATTTCTATTCTATTTCAAAAGTATCGGCTTTGGGTTGTGAAATGCAAAGGCATAAGTATATTTACTTTAATCGTTATATGTAGGTTTGTTATTTGCAGCTCCCTGAGTTATGTTACAAGATACGTAGAGTTACAAATTAAAGAATAAGAATAAATCTTAGACATATCAAGTTTATGTAGTCAAGAAAGTCTGCTGCGGCGCAATGGAAAGAGAAATTAACTCGATATCGGAAACTTGTAAAAATTCACATATCAACTGACTATATACATATATATATATATATATAAATATATATATCTTATACACTTTGATATCTAGGTGATCGTACGGGCTGACAGTATTTTGATATAAATGACTTGCGTCTCTATATCATGCCTTCTTCTTGCGCAAAAGTAATATTTATAGTAAAAATTAATATATCTAGAATTATTTGTTAAAAATTGAATTTTTAGATAGGGTAGACGGAAGGACATATAGCCAGCACTAATTTGATATGAACTCAAGAAAAATTAATTTGATTTTGTTTATATTCTTTTTATTTTTTAATACCCTTTCGGCATGCACTTTTTTTATCTAGCTCTACAGTGCTCGGAAGTCGCTAGGGTAGACGGACGTGCTGACATTCATTATAACAGCTAGATCAAAGAAATAATGGGCTTAATCTAAGAGACCTTAAGAGTTTGTCAACCCCAAAACTATGTAAATTATTGCTTGCACACGCATCATAGTTTCTTACAAAATTTCTGTTTCTTTCCAAGTTTTCTGTTGAACGTCCTTGAACTTGTCAAATATAAAAAAAAACACAAAATTGAAGTTATCTACGCGTTAAGAAATAACAGTTATTTTCATATTGTCATGGCGATAGTGCCGTTAAACTTTCACTTCCCGCGCGTGTCTGGGTAGTGCGTGTTTCAGGATTACCTTAAGTTTTCAGAAGTTTAACTGTGTTATTGTTGACTTGGCGCCATATGGCACATCCCTATAGTTAATGTTTCTGTAAATGTTATTTTTTGTGGGTTTAACACAAACTCATATGTTATAGATATCGATGCTTGCATTTAAAAAGCTAATAATCATATCGTCCTGTTGCCTTACGTCGACAACTAAAGCACAAACAAGCATCACATTTTCCGCTAATGGGTTCAACATTCTGTATTTGGAAAATTGCGGGATTTGCGCATATGATCTCGTTTCAACTCACATGTATCTTATTCATAGCTGATTTTATCCTTATCAAATAGAGCAAGCAATAACTTCCGAATTTGCTTTTAAATGCTATACTGCATACGATTTACGACACAAAACAAAAAAATATAAAAATGCTTTAATTTTGAAGAACTTGCTCATGCATTTTACAACTTCACACAGACGCGCGCGTTTTTGTTTTTTATCTTTCGGATGGGCCACCGAACCGTACGCAAATAATGCAAGTTCTGATATAAATAAAAGTTTTGCGCTCTACAAACGCAACCGACCGACCGCCCTGAGGCATTCCGTTTAAATTCGAATCCGTCGAAGTCACTCAAAGTAGTCAAAAGAAATGATATATATAGTATACTCCGTGCCATATGTAATTTATAGATGGCAAGAGCGAAAACCGAGAGAACACTGTGAGCGCGATTGTAACGAAAATTTGCAATGGTTCCATGCTGTAACGTGCACCGAATGCGCTCCCAATTTTTATTTATAAACAAAATGTGGAACCCAAGTCAACGACGTGTTTGTGGTGTGTGGGCATTGGTGATGATGGTATTCGGTTGATAAGACAACATTGGAACTTGTTTCATGTGTGTCAGCTAACTTGAAAGAGGGCCGGACCCATTGTGTACTTAATAAAAGTTCAAAGGCGCGTTAAAATATTTTACAGAAATTCTTTTGGGTAAAGGTCAACAATATTTTGTTTGTTAGACTCACTCACAGACACATAAGATTTACTCCGAAATTCTCAATTATGCTTAGTTTCCTATAAAAGTGAATATATTGAGCGGCAAGTGTATTCTGCATTCTTGGCAGACGACTTCTGAAAATTAAGATACTAAATTTTGTTATTTAAAATTTTTTGTCTAAAGATTTCAAGAGACTCGCTGCAACACAACGTTTGGGCAAACCTGCTAATTACTATTTCCTTATAACGTCCAGAAACCCATCACAGGGGGAACCCCCTAAGGTAAGCCAAAAAAATTCTCAATACTTTAAAGTGCAACTCATCACAAAATGCCTCCTCATTGCGTTTTTATCATTCCTAATCATCCATAAATATCATTCCTGACACAAAATTATACACTAAAAGGAAAAATAAAGCACAACTATTTTTTGAAAAATGTTTTCTTTGGAAAACTAGTTTTTAGCTACTTAAAAAAGATGCCTTTAAAGTTTAGAATAATTGATTACAAAGCAGCTTCTTTTCGCTCCAAGTCTCTTTGGTGACATTAAGATAAACATAAGACTTGATTTAGATGGATATCCAAAACCAAATCCACAATTTTTTTATTTTTTGCGCCAATTTCGTCGAAACTAGCAAGAATCCGTATAGTTCCATCGTTGCTTCGGAGCTGATGGGTTTAGATACTTTTTCCAATCATCGTTTGATAAAAATGATAACAATTTAATATTATATTTGCTTTAAGTTCCTTTGATTTGGATTTATGGCCATTGAAATTTGTGAAAATAAATTTTCTTTCAATTGTTAATCATTTTTAGTGGCTTAAAAAGTATAAACAAATTGACAATACGTCTTTTAATTGTTCCTAAAGTTTTTTCAATTCACAACAAATTATTCGATGTTTCTTGAGATCGGAGAAAAAATAAAGAAATAAACCGTTTTTGTCAAAAGCGCGGATGAAAAATTGTTTTTATGATATTTTTTGTTTGTTTTTTGTTTACCACCAATTCTGGCAATCCGAAGTTTTTTAAAGTTTTCAGGCTTGTTGCCTTTATCATGAAGCGGCCTACAATCATCGGACAAAACTACGTATTTGACACAAAATTTGTAATTTTGCGACTTTTTATTAAAACAAAGAAGATAAGTGCCTTCGAGAAAAGAAATTTTATTTTTCCAATTATTCCGAAATCGGTCTAATATAAAAATTTTGGGGCGAAGAGGACAAATGGCTTTTGTACAGACTTAATCCTATTTTGATAAACTACAAACGCATGAGAAATATGCCAGAATTAACTGAGATAACCTACCCGTACTTATACAGTCCAAACTGTTTATAGCAATGTATATAATGTATGAACTGTCTCAGTTATGTTCTAATAATGACAGTATTCCATCTCATAGGCAAAAGAGAGCAATTAGAAGCACTTTAGTGGTATACAGGTCATTAAACTCTTTCAACCTTCGCCAAATATCCGTCAGAAATGCCTCTAGCTTTCTTTACAATTTTGCAAAAAAACGTGATTGTCAAATTTAAATAGAACACGTAAGTCTGAAAAGCTCTGGATACGTTCTAAGGATATGTTATATCAAATATATCAGCATATTAACTTTGATTAAACTAGCTGTAATCTAATTAGTTCGAAAAAAACGATAAAATACGGATTTATTCTATTTTCTCTTATGTATTTACATACCCAATCGTATAATGTGTATAAATTCATGTTGTTTATAGAATTTATTTATTTAATAATCCAGAAACTCTTATTGCCATTTTTTGGTTAAAGATAAACGAATCACTTGATCAAAATGCATTTCAGGTTAAAAGTATTTTGTATTTTCACTTAACTTAAACATATATATATACATATATGCTTTTTTTGAATCTTAATGTTGAATACAAGTTTCAGATAATCGCGGCAAACACTTGTGTCTGTCAATTTTATTTATTTATATATTGTTTATTAGAAAACGGATTTTTTTGTATTAATTAAATTTTGAAATACACTGCTTTTGGTTGCCTCTTCAAACACACACAGAGATAGACGTTGCAGGTTATGTAGACAAAGAGTTTACGTAAAATTTTGACAAACTTCTCTTTTCGAGAAATACCAAATGAACTTTTCTAAACTAATGCACAATCACAAGGGGGGAAAATTGCTTGATTTATTTATGTTTAGGCCATAATTTTCAAGCGCTGCTTGGATTGTCTTGAATATAATTGAAGAATTTTAAAATAGTTCAAATGCAATGAAAAAAATAAACAAAAATAGTTGCTGCACGAAACGGCACTTGAAATGCAACTGAATCGATCGAGCAGCACGAGAGCAGCAAATACCAATATAAAACATAAGAGAGATGAGAGAGGGAGTGACCTAACCCAAAAATCTTTTATTTTTGGTCATGGGAAGCCAAATAAAAAGAGCGTGTTCCCTAATATTATGAGCTCATTGATGCACAACGAGCACGCCAAAGAATCGAAACAGAAAACGACGGATTTTAAAAATAAGCGATCATAAACAAAATACAAAAAGTAATTTCCACACTGAAAACAATTTTCGTCCATAAGTTGGAAAATGCGAAAATTACCTTTAAGTCGCGGTGCCCGTACGACTTTGGCATGCCTTCACTATAAATCGGTAATATTGCCTCAAAATATCTTACAATGTTGGATTTTCTGACTTGGTTGTGTTTTCGTGCCTTTATGAGAACCATATGATATACAGTGAACACAATTGTTCAATAAGTTAGTAAAAAAATTAAGCTATTATTCTAAATAAATCTTCTATTAAAAAGATACCGCCATTCGAATTCGTCTTTCAACTGTAGGCCCAGTTCTCTACCAATAGCTAGTAATTATGATATCTCTATAGCTATAACAACATGCTGGTTTTACTTAGTTCTCTTCGACTGCTAATATTATACTTTACAATTGCAATTCTACTCTAGTTCTTTCAAATCGACCACCCAAGACCGCTTGGTCTTGGAAAAAAGAGTTCTCTTCTCTACCTAATAATGATTTTATAGAACAAAAACACATGACTTCAATAAAACCTTTGACTCTGTTATCCATCGTCTTTTGCTGGTTAAACTGTAACGTTTGATATTTCCGTCTGCCCTTTTAAATTGGATACCCGAAGTCCCAAAAGTAATTCTTAAAGGCTGTGAATCTTAAGATATAAAAGGCACGTCAGAGGTAACGCAAGGTAATCATTTTTAAACTATGCATAACCTACAACGACTCAATTAAAAACTTACTTCTTCAACATAGAAGTAGAAGCCAACGGGAGACGACTTTCGTAACCGAATGAACCATATAAGAGCTATAACGACATAGATGTGGTCCAGCGTATTACAACATTAATGTGTTCGATGTTCCTGGAAAGAACAGAACGGAAATTTCTGCGAAGAATTTTGGGGCCGGTAAGGGTCGATGACTCTAACTACCGTATTCGTACCAACGAAGAACTGCAGGAGATATTCAACGATGCAAATTTATCCGCCTATATCAAGTCGCAAAGGCTAAGATGGGCTGGCCATGTCGCGAGAATACGCAACCCGATTCTTAAGAGAACGTGCTTTAACCGACCGGATGGAAGAAGAGTAGTTGGGCGACCGCGATCACGTTGGATAAATGGAGTTGAAGCAGATTTACAGAAACTAAACGTCGAAAATTGGGTGGGAAGAAGCGGCGAAGCATAGAGACTATTGGAGAGAAATTGTTCGAAAGGCCAAAGCTGAACTGTAGCTGTAGCGCCAAGGATGATGATGATGAAGGTGTTCGATGTGATAGGCGATAAAGGCGACGACCAAAACTCAGATGGTAAGACTAAGTGAAGTGGGACTTATCTGCCCTTGAAGTGCCGAATTGGTAATAGCCAACTAACTTTAGTTTAGGAACGTAAAAAGTCATACTCTCAATCTTTGATAATCATTTTAAATTTAGTGAAGATTGCACGATTGCTTCCTGGTCCGCACACGAGCTGTCACGAGCTTAAGCGCTACCAGTAGTTGCAGTTAACTCAACTAAATTTGCATACGTTGTCTTCATAAATGAATAAACCATTTATCTTTTAACATTTTGGAGCGTTAGAAGATTACAAAAATACTACAATGTCTTGTGTTTTATAAATACATATTTTATTAAAATATTTTTCAGGTAAATGTATAAAAATACTATATCAACAATTCGAAAATTTTATATAAATCTAACTAAAATCTAAACATTTTCTCAAGTTATTTGCCTCAAAACGCAAACTTCGAGGTGCGCTTTGTGTAAGCTTAAAGGCGTAATTTCATCTGTATTAAAACCTGTACAGATTATATATTGTCTTTTCTATATTAAATTCTTAAATTTCATTTAGCTAATGCACAATTTGGCAGTTAAAGTATTGTTTATATTGATCATCTTCGTTTCAAATTCGCTTAGTTTAGGGAAAAATTATAAATGAATTGTGTGTGTTCGTTTGGTGTAGTCGTCCTCTCCAACAGACTGCAAAACGTACATTATGTACTACATTTTGTAGTAAATACACATACTTTGAGCAATCTTAGATCTTAATCGTTACTTTATGGTAAGGTGCAACACCTATCCCCTAATATGTACAATCTTACCCTGCGGGTAGAAAGTTCAATTACAATTTTAAATAAATTAAAACAAAAATACAGACTTGGCGAAACTAAAATAATCATTCTGCACGATTCGTGGTGCCGACATCCTTATGCTTATACTTGGTCGAGTATTTGTAGAAATCGGACATTTCGAAGGGCTTGGTAACCTCTTTGTAGGGCTGAAAAGTTGCTTGCTGTACAACAGTCATATTTTTGGGCGATTCAATGCGTATTTCTGGCGATAAACTAGCGGAGGCGGCCGTCAAGGGTGGCGGCGTTACTACCGCAGTTTGTAGGCCACTGCTGCTGGCGTCATTGCATTGCCCGACTATTAAGTGCTGACCAGGTGGTGCAGGTCTTGGTGGCGGAGTGGGCTGTTGTGTTTGATTAGGCTTGGGCGGCAAATGTCGTAGCGCTGGTATATCCAGCGGTTCAAGTGGATATGATGCCGAAATGCCCACATTCTGTTCCATAGCATTTAAATAAGAAGTTGATTGACTGAGCTTTGAATACCGCTCATCGGCATGCTGCAATGATGTAGCGTTATGAGCAGCTACATAGCCGCTGTTGCTGACATAGTTATGTGGATTACGTTGAGCCGACATAGAGTAGTGCCGCCCGGCTACTGACATAGACTGTGAAGAGAGTTTGGCGCGCGGCTTGGCTGCTGTTGGGCTACTTGTGGCATCCAATTGCCTAATGACAGCAGGTCCATCCAGCGACGATTCCAACCATTGTTTGGCTTTTGCTTTTTTTTCTATGGTTGTCGTGGTGTTTGCCGTAGTAGTGCTGGCAAGCGATATCTCATCGAGTGGCTTCGGTTTGGTATGATAACGTGCTAGCGGTGCTGCCAGCATATCGCTGGAATGCGACTTAGTCTCAGCAGCTTGCTGGTGTGGCGGCGTCATAGGTGCAATATGAGACTGAGAACGCCAACGATATTGCTGCTGCTGCTGCTGCTGAATGCATTCTGCATCCATTGACATGTAGCTGGGCGCTAGTGAGATTGCATCTAACTGCCGCTGCTGCTGCTGTTGCGCATGCAGTGGTGGTAACTGCTGCAACTCGTAGCTAATATTACTCGGAGAAGCCAGTGGAGATACATATTTTTTTATATTCTGACTGGATTTGATAAAACCACCATCGTTGTAACTATGGTGTGTTGGCGACAAGTAATACTTATCACACTGCACTATAATTGGCTGCTGCTGTGGTGCCACATGTTGTTGACGCAGTGTAGCCACATTGGCAGAGTTAGCGGAGTACAAAGATATGACGTCGGGTTGTGCACGCGCCTGCTGACTATAGGGACTCTGCTTCTGGGCTCCAAAATGCTCCATGGCATGCGGATGTTGTGACATTTGATGTTGATGCTGTCGTGCTGTGGTGATATACTGCATTTGAGCTGGTCGTTTTTTCAAAGCGCTCTTCACGTGTGGCTGCTGTTGCGCCTGTTGAGCTACGCCTATAACCAGCATGTCGCCTATGCCGCTTGCCGGCTGATAATTGTCGTATTCTGAGCTGCGATTCGACTGCGTCTCAGAGTATCTGTTGTTGTTATTGTTGTTGCTCTGCTGGTGACTGTCGCGGCTCGTTGTGCTCTGCTTGCGACGCAGTATGGCGTTGTTGGTATCCTTGGCCAAAGCTTGAATTTGCTGCTCATTCTTGTACTGCTGTGCAAGTTGAGCGAAAAACTCATTAATGGTCATATTCTCATAGTTGCCATTCATAATGGCTGTTTCCTGCTTTTGTATTTGCTGCAGTAACCAACTCTTCTCACTGAGGCGTTGCTCCAGCGCCAGCTTGCGTGCCTCCAAGGACTCTCGTTTCATTTTGAGTTCATTGCTAGCCAAGTCTTCATTATTATTATTGTTGGTGTTTGAGTTTGTGCTTGTATTTGCAATTGGGGAGTTACTGTGAGCCGTGTGATTGTTATTTCTGCGATTGCTTGCTTGTTCACCATCTTTATGACTGGCCATTGTTGCGTTTTTGGTCTGTTTTAATTGCATCGCCAGCGCCGTAAGGATCTCTATACTGCTGGCTTGCTATAATCACTTTGAACCCGGTGGCACTTTGGTGCGGGTGCTGACTTTTTTTAAATTCAGTTACGGTTGATTTCTGATTCATCCTAGAAAGACATAAGCAGTCTTTGGTCAGTCTTGCCACCACTTTTTTTTTTTAGTTGTGTTAGATTTGGTTTTGTTTTATTAGAGACGTGCACTATAGATAATTTATTTATTGCTCTCAGTATGTACATTTAACGTTGCGTGTTTATCGTTTATTTTTGTAATATTCAATCACACACCGCGCACCAAAACCATAAACATTTTTAAAATACAGCCCTTGCTTTTCCTGTCCTCAATACTATTCAGGCCAACACCACAGATTTGTATTTTGTTAAATTAGGACTTAATTATTTGAAACTCTCAAAAATAATAGTTGAAAAATATACACAGCGGAGAACCTTTAGATAGTCGGACCAAGAACAATCAACAGTCAATACTGAGCGAAGAAAATATGCACTTTATACTATCAATCCTTGTACTGTGAACAAATAGAAACGGTGCTGACACTAATCGATAAAATTATTACATGGCATGAAGGTACAAACTGTACTAATCAGTAATTTAACTTTAAATTTAAAAAAAAAAATTTAATTTATTCCCTGACTACGCTGTCGTTGTTCCAAAGGCGGAGCATGAAGATAACTCTATTAATAGTTGCTCGAATAGAACAGGTAAGTACAGTTTATAGCGGAAACCCCAACGGCGGTGTCTTTAATTAATAATTTTATAATTAATTTGCTCAGGCAATAGCCTCGTTACTAGCTATGCAAGTGCTAGGTAAATGCACCAGTGCTGCTGAGTGGAATCGAACCACCACCGAACTTCGGTTTTAGAAGCGCGTATGCTATCACTCCGCTTTCGAGGATCACTAAAATTTTTAATTTATTTTATAGAAACATATATAAAAAATTTAAACAAAAATCTACATTGGGCCGCTATAAATGCACTGAAAACGCACAAAAACCAAAAACAAAAAAGGTCAAGTTACTCACCAACAAGTATATATGATCTCAGTTATGGACACGCCTCGGTGTGGACAGTTGTCGCCGCTTGCTTAGTTGCTCTGACCTCACTGTTGATTGGATCCACAATGTTTACAATACAAACACAAATCCAAATACAACAATTATGCATATGTGTGGAGCTGACTTTTAATGATTTTTGTTTTGGCTGCAAAAGCAATAGGAAAACCGCTTAGAATTTATGCATGCATAATTTACATAGTAGCCCATACAATAGTTACCGCGGTGAGCAGGGAAGTAGACACCTGGTCCAGTACAGCGTGGACACAATGTCTTAATAATGAGTTCGCATAGCGTCACTGGACACTGTACACAAACAAAAGCAGCGGCAGCTGTGCTTTAGCAACTTTGTACAACGCCCACGTACAACTTTAAATGAAGTTTCGTTATTGAATTAATAATTGTGTTCATTAGCGTGAAATTTTAAATAAATTAAATGTAAACTAAATATTTTTAATTGAAAAAGTCGCACTACATAATGGAAACGAGAAAAACACAAAACACACGCAAACGCAAATAAGTTTAGTGTTGCAAAGCGCTTAAGCATGCCAAAACTATGCGACGCTATGCAGCACTGCTGCAATAGTTCACACAGCTGTTTAGTAATGCAGTGTAGCCATTTAATTTAAGTACGTTTATTTTTTATTTTATTTTAAATAGATACTACTTGCTTACATTATTTTCAATGTTGTTATCTTGTCATTAAGTTAACTCTATGTACATTTGTAAATCAAATTTTTGGCCATTGAAAAATACGGTCACACTGCGCAAGCTTCTATTGTGAATCATCAAGCAATTTCAGCCGCATATTTAGGTATTAAAGCCGAAAATTATATAAATATTCCTAAAATTGTATTAAAAAACAGTCTGTATCTATGTCAATACAGTTATTGAAAGTTTTTATAAATATTCGCAGCGCCAGCGGCATTTATTTCAAGCGTCACAAACTATTACCAATTGTGTGGAATCATTGCCGCAGTAAGCACGTTGCCAACGCAGCACAAGCAGTCAGCGCGAACACCACAAACACACAGTCTTGGGGTAGCAAGAAATCGAAACGTAGCGTCAAATTACGCGCCGCAGCAAACGCATATATAATGACGAATCCGGAGATTGAACAGCAATTGGCCCCTTTGCGAGAGCGTGTGCTTGAGCAGGGAAATCTAGTGCGAGAGCTGAAGGCAAAGAATGCACCTGAATTGGATGTAAAAAAAGCCGTGGCCGAGCTAAAAGTGCGCAAAAAGACGCTGGAAGAGCGTGAGCTAGCCTTAACACCCAGCGTCGTCAGTTTTGATCGTGCCAAAATGGAAGATCTGCTCAAGAGGCGCTTCTTTTACGATCAAAGTTTTGCTATCTACGGTGGTATTACCGGTCAATATGACTTTGGACCTATGGGCTGCGCTCTAAAATCTAACATTCTGGCACTATGGCGACAATATTTCAGCTTGGAAGAGCAAATGCTGGAAGTGGATTGTTCCATGTTGACGCCAGAGCCAGTGCTTAAAGCATCTGGTCACGTTGAACGTTTCGCAGATCTTATGGTCAAAGACGTCAAAACAGGCGAATGCTTTCGCTTAGATCATTTAATTAAGCAAGCGCTTGAAAAGCTTTGCAAGGCCAAAGATGCTACGCCCGCTTTGCAAGCAGAGTGCGAGGATATTATTATTAAACTTGACGGCCTTAATAAACAAGAGCTAGCCGATGTCTTGGCCAAGTATAATATTAAGTCGCCACTTACCGGCAATGAGCTAAGCGAGCCAATCGAATTTAATCTTATGTTTGCTACACAAATTGGTCCAACAGGACTTGTCAAGGGCTACTTGCGTCCGGAAACGGCACAGGGCATTTTTGTCAACTTTAAGGTACTGCAGTTGGATGCAATTTGTAATGGTTCTTTATATATATGTTCATGTTTTGCAGCGCCTTTTGGAATTCAATCAAGGCAAATTACCCTTTGCTGTTGCTCAAATAGGCAACTCCTTTCGTAACGAGATTTCTCCGCGTTCTGGTCTAATACGTGTGCGTGAGTTTACCATGGCCGAAATCGAACATTTCTGCGATCCAACACAAAAGGACCATCCAAAATTCACTAAAGTGGCTGATGAAAAACTAACACTCTACTCGGCTTGTAATCAAATGGATGGCAAGTCGGCACAACAGCTTACTATAGGCGAAGCTGTGGCAAACAAGCTGGTGGCGAATGAAACACTTGGCTATTATATGGCGCGTATACAGCAGTTTCTGCACTCTATTGGCATAAGGCCGGAATGCTTGCGTTTTCGACAACACATGAGCAACGAGATGGCTCACTATGCCTGTGACTGCTGGGATGCCGAAATACTAACATCCTACGGTTGGGTTGAATGTGTAGGCTGTGCCGATCGTTCGGCTTATGATTTAAGCCAGCATACGGCAGCTACTGGTGTACGTTTGGTAGCAGAGAAACGTTTAGCCGCACCAAAAACTGTGGAGGTCACTGAAATTGTGCCGAATAAGCAGACACTTGGCAAGACTTTTAAAAAGGACGCCAAGGCTATAACTGATGCACTAGGCCAGCTATCGTTGGATGATATTAAAGAGGTGGAATCGCAATTGCAAAACGGCGCACACTACAAACTAACGCTGCCAGATGGTGTGACGCACGAGCTTAACAATGACATCATTAGTGTTAAGCACACTACTAAGACTGTGCATGTGGAGGAGTTTATACCAAGTGTGGTGGAACCTTCGTTTGGTATTGGGCGCATTATGTATGCATTGCTAGAGCACAACTTTCAGTGTCGCGAGGGCGACGAGCAGCGCTGTTATTTTACACTGCCGCCGCTGGTGGCTCCACTTAAATGTTCCATTCTGCCGCTTTCAAATAATGCCGAGTTCCAGCCGTTTACGCAAAAGTTGTCGGCAGCATTGACCAAAATGGAATTGTCACACAAAGTGGATGACTCAAGCGGTTCGATTGGCCGACGTTATGCACGCACGGATGAAATTGCCATACCTTATGGTATTACGGTCGATTTTGATACACTCAAAGAGCCGCATACTGTGACATTACGAGATCGCAACACAATGAAACAAGTGCGCGTTGGTCTCGATGAAGTTGTTACGCTGCTTAAAGACCTGGCCACGGCACGCACCAGCTGGGAACAAGTGCAGGCACAATATCCGGCCTTTGAACAACAAGAAGCCACAAAGTGAGCACACACATGTGGTTAAACATTTAAATTTTATGCATTTCTTTTATTAAAAAAAAAAAACAAACTCATATTTATATGTAAAAAAATTATTAATTGCAATTAAATTTGGCTGCTTGTAAAAAGAAGTGCTGTTGGTGTTAGTGATGACACAGCGTCGATTATTTCGGGGTGAATGTCACTTAAACAAGCGTCGCTACTGTCTGCTGCGGTACTGCGTGTTCCTATCATCTAGACCGCGTGGTAATTTAACTAAATAGTAACGTGACAATGAAATATATTTTGGTTACCGGTGGCGTTATAAGCGGCGTCGGTAAAGGCGTGATAGCGTCCTCGTTCGGCACGTTGCTTAAGTCTTGTGGTCTGAATGTTACTTCAATCAAAATCGATCCATATATCAATATTGATGCTGGGACATTTTCCCCTTACGAACATGGTAAGCACGAATCCATTATAAATAAACCTATTACTTAGGCATAAGTTTGGATTGATTTGTGGTAATGCATATGGACGACATCAGACAATTTGTTTTGTATAACACCAGGAACTGTATCAATTTTTGGCACAGTTTCAATATGCTTTGAGCCCATTTAGTCGCTGCGCAAATAATTTATTATAACAACAATTTAGTGATGTGCAATATTGATGTGTCTGTGCTTTGTAGCAATACATACGTTTCGTGTGTGTGAGTCTTTGTGTCTCAAAATCAGTTTAAATATAAGCGGCTATATTTTTGGCGCGTATTTTGCACTGTATACAACATTAGGCCATGTATAGTGCATAAATTTGTTTATATTTGTAGTAGTAAAACAGCTAACGAAAAGATTGTTTAAAATATTATTAACTTAATTGCTTTTCAATAGACAAATTTTAATTTAACTTAATAAAAGCATATAAGGCATACATAAATACTTTGACTTTTTCGATAGTTTCAATAATGTGAAAATAAAATAGTATTTTGCCAACCAAATGCATGCCCAGACATTTAATATCTGGCAGTTTGTGTTTAGAAAGTATAAAGACTTCTATTTAATTTAATTTTCCACCTGTGAAAATACCTAAAAGGGATTCTGTAGGTTCTACATGGTTGCTTGGGATAATGCTGGACAGCAATTTAAGGCAGTGTCACCTGCAAACATGATAGTTTTATTCATTGGAGTATCATGTGAATATATTTCATATATCTACATAAATTATTTATAATAATAAGAGAGCTTGGATAAACTCTTATAAAGGTTTTCAAAAACAAAAAAAAGTGCAAAGGTAATCTGCTCATCTAAGCTAACTATAGTAATCCACATTAATTTTTAATAAAAGAGACAAGCCGCGCACAGGACAGACATATATATGTTTGTGTTTTTATCATATAATATTATCATAATAAATACATTGGCAAAAAAATAAGCGCCGACACTGTTCGAATCGCTCTGTAAACAGACAGCCTATAGCATATAAGAACCAAAAAAAAAACAATATTGAGAGAGAGAATTGTTTGTTTTGATCCGTAAAAATGCTGTCCAGCATTTTAGGGCAGTGTCACCTGCAAACATGACAGAGTTTTATTCGTTGGAATATCATGTGAATACTTCTTAAAACGGAACTCTGTGGGATGCCTGCGTTTATAAGTTTTAGACTTGACATGACACCATACATACATATCTATCTATGATTATTAATTTATGTTTATTTCTGTTAAAAAGATTTTTGGTCCATAAAAGTTATGCCAATATTTTGTAACTTGTGTACTAGAACTTTGTGCTTGTATTAAACGTCAAAAATGGTATATGTTGAGCCAATGAGCTTTCTCATTAGCTATGAATTCCGAATTTTTTATTATGCGAATGATTTTTTACAAAATTTGAATTGCTGCGACTGAGCCCGATTGGCACGTACCGCTTCGACCGAAATGTCATTACCAACTAACTTTGAAGTGCTGAAGGGGCGAAGCTGATTTACAATAAATGAGCTGCATTCGCGACAGAGGCGAATGTAGCACAAAGAGCAGAGTGTTAAGTTTAAATATTGCTTCGCAGAGCAATTTACAAATTAAAGAAACTAAAAGAATTCGCATTTATGTGCCTCTGGTTGCTGGCTGTGTGACCAAACAGTTAGTAATCTAAAGTTATTGTATCTATTGAATTTTTGCATAAAAGATATTCATTCTTAAGGTTTTTGAGGAAGTAACATAGTGCAATTTATCGGGTGCTCTATATTATGAAATAAGAGAAGTTATGATATTAGCTCGAAGTTTTTCTTGCTATCTGATAAGACATCGCCATTTCATTTGGCAATATACTGTAGGTCGCTCTTCTTTCCGAACAGCAATTAATAGACTTCTACATGCTTCGCCTTTGGAGTAAAGACAGCAAAGTAAAAGAGAATACATTCATTTTAATGTTTCATTGACTATGGTCTTTTTGTCACCGATTTTTTGTTTTGCCATAGTCACATTTACTCACCGTGACTGCAATTTCTCAGTATCACCCATCTCTAGGTCATCTAGTGCGTCTGGTAAGTCTGCGAACATAGTTGACTCCAGTCTATGGCCGTGCATACAATTTATTCATACACTTTGATCAGCAGGGGGGTATGCGCTTCGAAACGTAATATAATATATTTCAAATTTTAAGTTTACATTAATTTTGTTCAACAAATAAATGCACTCAAACAATTTTGTACATTAAAATGCAACTTTTAAGATTTAGTGTCCTTTGTTATAACTATAGGGCGGCAAATGATAACTTAATGATTTTAGATTTTTTTTTTTTTTTGTTTTTTTTTTTGTGGCATTTATAAGACAAACATAAGCAGCAAAACGACAAGCGACGACATGTAGCCAAATATGTAGTTGTTTTTACTTCGTAGGGAGTATTGTTTGTTAACAGGAAAAAAAATGCGCTTTGAATTATAGGCACAACTTGACTCGAATTTAGAAACCAAATATTGAGAATCGAATTAAATTTTAAATTAAAGTGGTTCTTCGAATTATACCTTCATTTTTTTTAATCTATGAAGAGATAAGATAACCCCTTGATTTCAAACAATATCGAAAAAAGTAGGTAGAAATTTTAGTGCATGCTTTTGACACGAAGCTCGATAAACCCAATTGCATTTATTTTTCTTATATAATAACCACTGATTGTGTGTATTAATCCAGCTCGGCGTGAAGGTGTACGAATAAAGTGTGTGCAGACTGTATACGCATATTAGATTGTTTGCAATTGTTTAAATATCAGCTGTTCTCTTATTGCACAGGTGCATTTTAAATTGTTGAATCAATTTATGAACTTACACTGCCGCTCAGCTATTTAGAAACAATTATTAATTTTCTGTAAAAATAATAAACGGTGCTTAACGATTGGTAATCTCTTTAAATAGTAATACTGTTCGCGTAGAACTGAGTTAGTTAGCAAAAATAAGCTATTTGTCTTAAGTAACTCTCTAAAGACACCACCGGTTGGATTCGGCTATAATATGTAGGTCCCTGATCTCCTTGAACAGCTGCAATAGAGATATCTCTATGCAGCGCCTTTAGAGTGACGACCGCATAATCAAGATCTTCTTCTCATGATGAAAAAAGCTGAAGAAATTATTTCCTGAAATTCTTGCTCCCTAAAAAGAGATATCAAATACACAAACTTTTCCCATCATATTGATTTAAACGAACTTGATACATTAAAAAAGTTTTTCAATGTTATCTCTATCTCATCTCAGTAACAGTTTTATCGATTCACGCGGAATAAAATATTAATGAATAATTTGGTGTTTAATTATTAAAGCTATAATTTGTAAGTCCCTCTTTCAACAGCTATGGATGGAAACATCTCGACGCTCTGCTGTTTGAGCGATGATTGCATATTTAAGAACAAATTTATTTATTTTGTAACTGCTTTGGTCACTTTTTTGTGCAGTTCTTAAGCTAGGTTTTGTGATTTTACGGATCAAAATAAACAATATTGTTTTTTATTTTTTTGGTCTTATATGCTTAGGCGATTCGAACAGTGTCGGGGCTTATTTTTTTGCCAATGTATATATTATGATAATATGATATGATAAAAACACAAACATATATATGTCTGCCTCTGTGCGCGGCCTGTCTCTTTTATTTAAAATGAATATGGATAACTATGGTTGCTTAGATGAGCAGATTACCTTTGCACTTTTTTTTGTTTTTGAAATCCTTTATAAGAATTGACCCAAGCTCTCTTATTATTATAAATAATTTATGTAGATATATTAAATATATTTCATATTTATGTATTTTAACTAACCCTAAATTGGGTAAGGGACCCAGATGTCGTACTCGCCTCTAATACGGAAGGTTGTTGGTTCAATTCTAACTTTTCAGCACTGACGCATAGCTAGTAAATATACCCTATTGGCCTAAATAAATCTCTATTAATTAAAGACACCGCCGTTCCGCTAATAAACTATAGGTTCCTGTTCTCTTCAAACAGCTGTCAATAAAAATATCTCTATGCAGCGCCTCTGAATCGTTGAAATAGTGGAGGGGAATCAGTTTTTGATTAATATTAAATTTGGTTATTGAGAAACTGGAAAAAAATGTGTGCCCCAAATAGTATGCAACAGCAGTCCAAGAGTTTTCCTTTTCATTCTTTTTTTTTCCTTTCAAAAGGGATTTCTCTTAAAAAATACAATTTGACAATTGTTTCTATTTTCCCCAAGTTATTTTCGTTCAAGTTTAAGGAATCAGGATCTCAAGCAACAGTTGAAAGAGTACAAAACTATTATATTCAAATAATAATTATCGAAAATATAATAAAATTGTACAAAGCCAGAAATCGCAAGTTTCCTTGTGAACTGTTCTAACGTCTCTCCTGCGTCCTCTTCTGTTGGATTATGCGCGTATGTGCGTGTGGTTTGGTCAACACTCTTGCTGTTTCATTTGTTTTGAAGAGGAGCTTTGCATTGTTGCAGCAGGCAGGCAGGCAGGCAGGCGACACGTGAGATGAGTACTGGTCAAAAAAGGAGTCATGCTTGCCACCCAATGGCCAACAACCAACTGCCACCCACACACACAAACACACCGACCATTGAATGGATTACGGTCGGCCTGTCATTTGCATTTTTCGTTTGGACAGCCATTTTGGGGGTCGCTTGCATTGTGGTGCAACTTTGCACATACTATAATGATGGTGTGTGGTGAGGCACGGCAACGTCACGGCGACGTTAACGTCAACTGCGTTGCGGCTGCAGTGCAGCACATGCGTGTGCGCGCGCTTCATTTGTGTTGCATTAATTTGTGGAGCGTTGCATGCAGCGGCAGTAGGAGGGGGTTGGCATTTTTCGAGGGTGCCAGAGGCGCACATTTCAAGCTGTACTAGCAATGAGCATGTTATGCCCCCTCCCACACACTATATGGCTCTACTCGGGCTTGTTGGCTGGGCGCGCATTTAGGCCTGGTTTCACATTAGCGTTTTTAGCTGGAAAAAGCGAAATGTCGTCGAGTCTGTCAGTCAGTCAGTCAGTCAGTCGGCTACTTAAACTTCTTCGTTCGCTTTGACGACTTCCACTGCTTTGTGGCTTGATGAAAGCGTCAACATCGTTAGCAGCTGTTGCTCTTTGCTGCGTGGTTATGGTTATGGCAACGTTTTGCCCTTTGCCGCTGCCTTCCTTGTCCTTTCGTGCTGCTTCTTGGCACATACGAATGTACGTATGTATGTATGTATGCGTGTGTGTATAAGCTGCTGCTGCTGGCGTTGATTTTGCTGCTTTTCGGCCTGCATTTGGGGCTTATGTTTGCGCATTCGTTGCGCTCACGCTCCACGACGTCTACGCTGGCGTCGACGTCGGCGGCCAACAATAATGCCGCCAATTGCGGCATATGTGCGTGTGTGTGTGTGTTTCTATGTGTGTATGCGTGTACAAAAAAATTAAATGAAAAAAAACATTTTGTTGTTTTTACAGGATGTTGTGTGTGTGTGTGTGATTCGCGCCCTTGTTGTTGAATTGCGTTTGCGTTGGCGTTGACGCTACCAGGCCTAACAACCTCCCCTGGTGCAGCGGCAAATTATGCTCAACATACTGTAGCTGGCCGCTGCTCATTGAAATTGCAATTAACATTGCAACACTGCTGCGACTAGTCGCGCATAACCCACGCTCTCTTCCAGATTCGCCAAAAATATATGACACCTCACGCTGCTCACGTCTCTGTGCGTTACAGCGGCGGCTATGGCAGCAGTCGGCGATTTTGTTTTAGCTTTTCACGCTGTTTGGCTTTAGCAAAGGGAATAGGTATGGGTCGGGTCTGGCTGGCTGGCTGACTGACTGACGGACTGCCTCCTGTCGCGTGATTTTAACGAGCCTCCATCCATTCATTCAGTCAGCCAGCCAGCAAGCCAACCAGCCAGCCAGCCAGCCATCCATCCATCTAGCCAGCAAACGAGTCGTTCGGCCAGGGCCATGGTTTATGCTTTTCGCTCGCTCGTTTGCTTGCTTCCGCGAGCTGATTGTCGTCGCAGGCGTCGCAGTCGCTGTTGGCTTCAAAGTAGACGACGTCAACGTTTTTGTCGTTTTTGCGCATGCAGCAGGGCACCGGCAATGGCTGGCTGGCTGGCTGGCTGACTCTTTGGCTGGCTGACAGACACCTCACACCCGCCTCCAGCGAACACACGCACATGCTCGTTTATGTCGCTTGTGTGTACGTGAATACGTGTGTGTGTGTGCGCGCTGGTGTTGGCTAGCCGGCAAAAGCGGCGCAATAATATGCCCAAAAGCAGCAACAGCAGCAGCAGGCGCAGGCAGGCGAAACAGTCTGCCAGCCAACCAGCCAGCCAGCCAGCTAGTCAGAGGCAGTCGTCGTCGTCAGCAGCAGGCAATGTACAAGGCAGACAGTTGGCAGCAGCAGTTTTTAGCGTTTGTGCTACTCCTCTCAAGCCTGCCTGTGCCCCACTGCCTCCACAAAACAAAACGCGACGCGACACACGTTGCATGTGTGTGTGTGTGTGTGTGTGTGTGTGTGTGTGTGTGTGTGTATGCGCTGGTCGTTGTCGGCGCAAAAGCTTGTGGCGTGGCTTTGGCGCTGGCTGGCAGCCTGACTGCCTGGCGTTTTTTGCGTTTCATTTCTGTTTTTATGTTTATTTTTTTTTTTTTTTGCTGCTGTTGCCTGCCTGCTGCCGTCTCCACCACGCTGCTGGCACGTTTCGTTTAGGAGCGGGGGGCATTTGGGCTCTGACTGTGTGTGACTCCACTGACTCTAGCTCTGAGTGCAGCCTGTCGCGGCGGCGGCGGCCGACACGCTTACGCTGCGGCGTCAACTATGGCTGGCTGGCTGGTGGCATGGCGGAGGCATTGGTGGCCATTGGTGGCGGCGGCGGCTGTTGTGGCGGCGCTTCGCACTTTGCTCTGCTGAATTTTCAATTTTAGTTGTAAGCTGACTGCAATCAGCAGTGGTTCGGTTCGTCGTTTCGTTACGTTGGTTGTTGGTTGGTTGTTTGGGTTACTGCCACCAGTGCCAGTGCTCCGCGCTTCTTTATTTATTTTTTTGTTTTTGGCCCGCGAATGTTATTTATTGTTGTTGTTTTTTAGTTTACACGTTGCATATGCTGGCTAGGCCGACGTGGTGTATGTGTGTGTGCGTGTGCGTCGACCTGGTGATTATTTTTGCAAAAATTTGTACTAAAAACTTTGCAAGCCGCCCGCACGTCGCGTTCCGTGAGAAACACGCTAGAAGCGCGCGCGCGTTTTGCTCGTTAGCGTTGCGCTGTTGGGTGTAGTAGCAGCACCAGCAGCAGGAGGCGGCGGCACAGTGTGTGTTTTATTGATTTTGTAGCGCAACAAGGGCAGCTTTTAGCTGCAGCTGTACTTGGTCATACTAAGCTAGCGTCTTAGCGCATAAGCAAGCAACTAGCGTAGCATACCATGGACAGCTGTTAGTCGCCGCTATAGGACATTGACCTACAAACATCGAACACTATTGCTGATATCACAAATGAGCAGCGTTATGGCATTATGTATTTTTTTGTATTTGTAAGAGTTTTGGCATGCTCTAAGCTCCCGCCATTCTAATGCCAAAAAGTGGCTGCTGCAGCAAGCTCCATGCCCTGCTGCACCTCCTTCTGCTTCTTGCCTAATCGGGCACACTCGCTGTTGGCTCTAGCTTCAAGCAGCTCCAGCATATGTACAAGCACACACACACACAAGCACACTTGTATATATGTATGTATGGATATTGTCACTCGCCGTTTGGCCATAAAAACGGCAGCAGAGCCAACAAATGTGGCAACAACAACAACAACGCAGACGATGAAAACGAAAATTTAACGACTGCGCAACGTGACGCATTATTTGTCTCTGCTGCTGCCCGTGCTGCCGCTGCCGTTAGCTGTCGCCGTAGGTTGTTTTTGTTGTTGCTCGCCATTTTCAGCCTGCCTGCAGCAGCAAGCTTGGTCGCTGCCACAGACGCGCGCCGCCAGAAATTGCTTTTGCTGGAACTTTTTGCACATTGCCCAAGCGCCCTGCTGCCGCCTGCCCACCTATGTACTCTTGTTACCGCCGCCACCGCCACCACTCAAGTTGCCAGCATGATTTGCTGCGTGCGACGTCGTCGTCGTCGTCGTAGTTGTCGTTTTATTATTTCGCACTCTGTGCATGCGGCAGCAACGGCTGCAAACATTTTTGCATGACTGACTGACTGACTGACGGACGGACTGATTGACTGACTGACTGACTGACGCACGTAGTGAGAGACTTTGCGAAAGGAGCAGCAGACTGACTGTCAGAAGACTGTATCGTTGCGCGTTGTATTGTTACTCGGCCTGACTGAGTCACTCAAACACAAATGCATTCACACATGTTCCTCACTTCGCAGACTGTTGGCTGTTTAGCGGGCTAGCTTACTTCATGGTCTGGCCTGGCACGACAGGAGCCAGACACAGACACTGCTATAATTGCTGCCTGTGCACTATGGAAAAATCGCTACATTTCAAGCTTACTAAATGGTTAACCAACAAAATATGTTGCTTCTTAAAGACTAGAATGTCCAAAATTTGCATTCGTTGATTTGGGTTCTCCTCCGTACAAATGACAGCGATAATAAAGTTCAGTTCTTTAAGCACCTCACGAGGCTAAGATGTGTCAATTTACCTTAAACCCTCTAAAGCTAAAAACATGCAACAAATTGGGAGTTTAAATTTTGATGAGAAGCCAAAAGTGGTTTGAGCAAACAGCTAAAGTTCTTAAAAGTTGAAGTATTGAATGGGTTTTCCAGTGGGAACAACAGCATTGGTGCATACAGCTAGCACTGACTTAGCCAGCAAATATACGTTCTTGGCCTAACAAAATTTAGTTTAATTAATAATAAAGATATCTGCATATTCTGCCATAGGAGCGATGGTGGCACAATTAAGGAGGGGCATTTATTTATTTCTTTTTTTAAATGTGCTATTTTTTAAAAGCTTTTTCAGTTTGATCATAATTCCTTATATAAACATTCCATCCCAAAAAAATGTAATGCAAATGTTTTGCTTAATTTATGCGGACTTTAAAAAAGTATCACTCGGTTTAGGCATCAGACAAAATAAATTATAGTAAATAGTGATTATAATAAAATCACCTATTAAAATGCAGTAAACTGAGAAATGGAAATATTGCATATTATTTTAAGCTAAGACAATCAGTTGTGTGTTTGAGACGTGTTTATTTTGCAGCGTATTTATATTACTTCAAAGATTATTTTAATGTATTTCTCTGGCTTAAATGTCTCAAACCAAATTGATTCATTTCAAGCCGAAAATTCATTATTTTAATCAAAATTAATTATTTCTTAAAGTTATTTTAACGGCGTCTTCAAGTTTTTGTAACAAAATTGCCCTGTAGCAGCCCAAAATATGTATTTCTGGTTGCCTACAAATTTATTTAGACTTTGCATTAGGTTGCTTTTTTATAAAACGTTTAGAAGATTTTAGTTTTAGTTTGAGAGAAAAGTTTATTTCTGCTAATAATTGATTTTTTTTAATATTTCCTTTGTATTGTTTTATATTTGAAAGTTTTTAAATCAGTTTTTCGACATTTTAAGCACGAGTACCCCTTGTTGTCGATTTTAAGAGATACACTATATCAAGAATGCCCTCTCGGTCGGTCTTAAGATATGCATTTCTGGTTACAACCTGAAACTCAAATTGTTGTTATTTAGAGTTTTTAAAATAGATTTCTGATTTTAATAGATAACATTATTTTAGCTATAAAAGTGCAATCCAACAGTTAACATGAGATCTTGCCGGACGCATGATGCACATGCTGCGCTCTTATCTTTCAATGAAGCGAATTAATCGAATGCACTTCCAGAACTTAATAAATTCGCTTACAAATTATTATGCATTTAATAACTTTTGGTCTTTAGTTTTATTGCAAATTATGAAATTCTTCAAATAGTTGGCCCCAAAAATTTTCCATGAATAATTGAAAATTCACCCACTGTACGTAGTGGTGGAGTCGTAGACACCGTAAAGAGCGGAGAAATGCACACACACACACAGGGAGAACGGCTAGCTGCTGCCGACTGCGTGTTTATAATTTGATTTCGCTTCTTCCGTTCCTTCTCCGCTTCGTTTTGCGACGCCGACAACGTCCATTGGCATAGCTATAGCTATGGCCATAGCCATAACCGTAGCCAGAGCATTTCCTGTCGCTAAAATGTTGGAACGCTCAGCTTGTTTCGCTTCGTTTGTTGGCGTCATTGAATAGGCCTACCCAACGATAGCTGCAACTGCTGCAAACATGCTGACTTGGCTTGGCTTGACTTGACTTGACTGTGGTAACAGCCAACGCGTTGCAACAAAAACGAAAAGCGCAACTGCAGTAGTTGGGCGAAGTGTAGTCGACGGTAGCGGTGATGGGGGCGGCATTGCTATAGGCCGCGAAGGAATCTTAATGAAGTTATTGTATTGCATGTGCTAGGTTGTCGCTGTTGTTGTTGTTTTGTTGGTACTAGGCCATTTGCATAGCTTGGTACTCTACCAAAGTGCGAGAGTCCATCAGCTATTAAATCCAAATAGCAATTGGAAAGATATTCCAGTGCAACAATAAGCTAGAGTGGGTAAAAGTGTGTGCGCGGAGCCGGTCTCGAATAATAAACCAACCAACAACCATGCTTGACGCGAAACTCTTGATGTCGCATTGCAGTAACGTTTAAATGTTTGAATAGTTGCAGTTAAGCGTCTCGAACGCGATAGCAAATAAACAGAATAAGAACTAAGAGAATTGATAAACGCGCGAATAAAAAAAAAAGAGAACAAAAGAAAACGTGCGAAAAAAATGGCGCCAAAAAAATCAACAATTGTGTTAAATGTGGAACAATTTATACATGATATTGAGGAGAGACCTGCAATATGGAATCGTAATTTTCATTGCAACAAAGCATTTCTAGAGCAGATGTGGGATGAGCTAAGCGGTGCCCACAAGTTACCAAGTAAGTAGGGCAAGCAGCCACATTAAGTTGGTCACCAATGGTCGCTTATTGTTCTTGCTTTATAGAAATCGTGCTCAAGGCCAAGTGGAAGGGTTTACGAGATAATTTTCGTGTTGAATATAAACGCATTCCACGTGCCGAAAACGGTGACTTTCTCGTTGATCCCGCCACATTTGAGTCCAAGTGGTTGCACTACTATGCACTTTTATTTCTGAGTGAGTTCATACCTCTACGCCCTGGGCATATGATAATAAATCGCTTTTGTTTGCTACAGCTGATCATATGCGCCATCGGCTGCCCAAGAACGAGCAGGATCAGTCATTTTATTTTAATCAACAAAGCGAGGATTGCGAGAAGACCGTGGTGGAGCCAGATTTGACCAATGGCCTGATACGTCGTATGCAGGACAGTGATGAGGACTTTGACGACGAAGACATCGACGGCGATGGCGAGGGCGAAGCCAATGCAAATGGCAGTGAAGTTAGCTCGGACGGTTTGCCTACACCTCCTGCGGCGCATCAACAAACGCAAATAAGCACAACTCCGCTGGCAATTGGTGCACTAAAAGCGCAAGAAGAGGCATTTGCAGCATCGCATCAGCATGCTTTACTCAAAGCTGGTTTGCTGCGTGCACAGCTCATTGAGTTGGAGAAGGAGGCACAGGATCTGAGCAAAAAACCAACACAAACGTTGCAAACAAGCATTGCGCCGCTTACCTTTGAGTCACATTCAGCGCATAGTTCACCGCCGCCAGTGGTAACCACTACAAGCACATTACTGGCTGCAGCTGTGCAGGCACATCTGCCAGGTACTGTGCTGGCAGCGGCTACAACTACATCCAGCAATTCAGCAAGCGGCTTAACAGCAAAACGTTCCGTTTCACCGCCTCCTTTGTACAATAAAGCACATCATCCGTTTCCTTCATTGGCATCCAGCATGCATACAACCAAGGATCGTGGCGAGGACTATGCGGCGACGGCTGCGGCAGCTGCTATCGGCGCTAGTGGCGAGCATTTGAATTTTACGCAGCACTCCTATGCCAACGGACTGATACCTGCACTTAAACTCAAGCGACCGCGTCTGTCCGAAGATAGCAATTTTAATGGCTCCTCCACAATGGACATGCCGTTGGTGCCAGAGGACGACGACTATCATTATCTGCTCAGTTTGCATCCATATATGAAACAGCTGACAGCTGCGCAAAAGTTACGCATACGCACCAAAATACAAAAACTCATTTTTAAGGAGCTCTACAAAGAGGATCTCGAGGAGTCCAAGTAGTTGTGACCATTGCGAAGTGGTGTATTTTAAGTTCAAGACTGTACATAAGCAAAATTGTATTTTAATTTTAGGCATAGCTTACTTGTAGTCTTTAAGTCCTACTCTTTGCCATGCAAAACAAGAACTGGCTAGCAGAGCCAGACACCCGTGCAGAATTCTAGTTGAGCAATGCCGTCTATTATTGGGACGCGCAGGCCATTCTATGCTTAAGTATAATCATTCACAGCAAAGAATAAACAGATATGGAGAAACATGTAATCAAGTGGACTTTTATATATTCAATTGATCCTTAAGCGAAGATCAGGCGGCGTCTAATTACCATGCCATGTATTAAAATTTGTCTCTTGTTTTCTATAGGGGAAGTCTATGTACTGGATGATGGCGCCGAAGTAGATCTAGATCTGGGGAATTATGAGCGCTTTTTGGATATAACATTGCATCGCGACAACAATATAACCACGGGCAAGATTTACAAATTGGTTATTGAGAAGGAACGCACTGGTGAATATCTGGGCAAGACCGTGCAGGGTAAGTACCGGCTGTGCTATGTCATTGGCCACGTTATTAATGTCAGTTTTGTATTCGAACAGTGGTGCCACATATAACCGATGCCATACAAGAATGGGTGGAACGTGTGGCTCAAACACCCGTTGCTGGTTCATCGAAACCGCAGGTGTGCATTGTTGAGTTGGGCGGCACCATTGGTGATATTGAGGGCATGCCCTTCGTGGAGGCCTTTCGACAGTTTCAATTTCGCGTCAAACGTGAAAACTTTTGCGTAGCGCATGTATCTTTGGTGCCACTGCCCAAAGCTACGGGTGAGCCAAAGACAAAGCCTACGCAGAGCTCTGTGCGGGAGTTGCGCGGCTTTGGCTTGAGTCCCGATTTAATTGTATGTCGCTCCGAAAAGCCCATTGGGCTCGAGGTTAAGGAGAAAATCAGCAACTTTTGTCATGTCGGTCCGGATCAGGTTATATGCATACATGATCTTAACTCTATTTACCATGTGCCGCTGTTAATGGAGCAAAACGGTGTCATTGAGTTTCTAAACGAACGTCTTCAGCTGAACATTGACATGAGCAAGCGCGCCAAGTTAGTATTACCTTATTTGCACTTAACTCAGCAATTAAATATGCATTTCTTTTGTTTTAAGATGTTTACAGCATTGGCGTGATTTGGCAAGACGAACGGAAACGGTACGGCGTGAGGTGACCATAGCTATTGTGGGCAAGTACACAAAGTTTACGGACTCCTATGCATCTGTGGTAAAGGCTTTGCAGCATGCAGCGCTGGCCGTTAATCGTAAGCTGAACATGATCTTTATTGAATCGTGTCTGCTGGAAGACGCGACGTCTGAAAGTCAACCCTCCAAATATCATAAAGAGTGGCAGATGTTGTGCGAAAGTGATGGCATTTTGGTGCCTGGTGGCTTCGGTTCACGCGGCATGGAAGGCAAGATACTCGCATGTCAGTGGGCACGCGAAAAAAAGAAGCCATTTTTAGGTATTTGCTTGGGTTTGCAAGCGGCCGTAATAGAGTTTGCACGAAATATTCTTGGACTTAAGGATGCCAACAGTACAGAGATTGATCCAAAAACGGCCAACGCATGTGTCATTGATATGCCAGAACATCATACAGGTCAATTGGGAGGCACTATGCGTTTAGGCAAAAGAACGACCATATTTAGCGATGAGCCAAGTACCATTAAAAAGCTGTACGGTAATCCCAAATCTGTTGACGAACGCCATAGACATCGTTATGAGGTAAATCCAGAGTATGTGCCAAAATTAGAGGCACATGGCATGAAGTTTGTGGGCACAGATGTAGACAAAACCCGCATGGAAATAATTGAGCTAGAGAAGCATCCATTCTTTGTGGCCACACAATACCATCCAGAATATTTATCTCGTCCGTTGAAGCCATCGCCGCCATTTTTGGGACTCATCCTGGCCTCTGTGGATAAACTAGACCACTATATAAAACGGGGCTGCCGTCTATCGCCGCGTCAGATGTCGGACGCATCATCAGATGAGGAAGAGCTAATTAGTGGCGTGGCACAAAAGCTAAGGGTAGACAATTTGTCATGCAATGCTAAGTTGGTGACACAAAATGGACTAAAGAACGGTCATATTAGTGAAGGAAGCAGTGCTTCAAACACCGAGACGGCCAGCGGCAGCAGACTGCGGACAGATTGTAGTTAAATTGCAACTAGGTTGTCCAACAAATCTGTCGAATAATACTTAAATACGAAATGAAATACATATGTTGTAATTTTTAAGAATATTATTTCAAATTATAATTGGTCAGTACAAAGTCTTGAGTAGGAACCTTCCCCGCATAAAATATTTGACTACATATTTTTCAAAGTGGTTAACGTGATTTGCTTAAACCGATTCGGTAATAATGAATAAACCAAAAATTGGACTTTTGGCCAGCCACAAATTTAAATAAAAATTATTTCTTTTTTTTTGGGAGGGAGTAAGATGTGTCTGTCCCACAGGCTATTCTTATTGCTGCTCGCCCCGCAATGTCTCAGAAGATAAATTGCGTGCTCTACCTTGCCATCTTAATCAATTCGCTTGCATTTTTGTCATATCAAGAAATCAAACGCTGCTTAATGATCCCATGTCGACTTTGGTCGGCTGGCCGGCTGGCTGGCTGGCTGTCCAAGCGTCTATGCATATGTCTACAAATAGCCCTATGTGTCTACGCCATGTTGCCTGAGTCCGTACACAATTAGGTTTTCGGTAATGGCTCTTGGCCAATTGCAGAGCGGCAAGCCCAAGAACAATGCGCATGCTGTACATTCTAGTGAGCACCAGCATCGCGGCTAGATGTCGTGGGGTTGCAGTGAGCTAATTTAAATTGTAAAATTTATACAAGTCTATAACGCGAGCGCTTGACAAGATGAATGCCGCCGGGCATAAGAAAAAATCACGAGTACGCAATCGTCCTAGAAATAAGTGCAATCAATTGGACGAGCAGCAATCCATGCAAAGTGCGCAGGAAGCAAATTCTACGATATCTCCAGAAACAGCAGCGACAGTTGAATCTCAAGAAGCTATTCGACTTATTCAACAGCTGCTGCGCAAGAAATTACTTGCCAAAAATACGCAGCAAGTCAAAGTGGCCCAACCATTGAACGAGCTAGCTGGTCAAGATTACAGCTGTGATGACGTGAGCATGCAGCTATTGAGATGTTTTGGCGATAAGCTACAAAAAGGTATGAGAGCATTCCACGGTATAATTACATCTAGAAAGCTACAAATATAGCAACGCTTGCACAGGTGCTGTTTGCAGCTCCACATCAGCACTTGCTAGCAATTTGGGTAAACTGTTTAACCAGGCGCCCGTTAGTGATGTAGAGTCCTCCGATGACGAGGCCGAGTATGTAGAGTATATCTACAAGCCCAGGCAATATTTTATGGCGTCCTTGTGCAATGTAAGACCTTACAACTTGCAGTTTTTCAAGCGATTTCACTCAAATCCCTTGCTACATATCAACAGCTATGCAAATTGGATCTGCGTGCTGGTTTGGCTGTGCCGTGCAAGCGCTGCAATCTTAGCTACTACTGTAACGCCGCTCATATGCAGGAGGATCAGGCACACCGACAGATGTGCTATGCGCTACGGCAACTGGTCGAGCAGAATGGTAAGTTAAGACCGCGCATGAATATATCACAGCAAAGGCTTTTTATATGCAATTCTCAAAGGTCACGATATATTCTACAAATGTGGAGATTTTAGTGTTGAACAGTTTAGGTCATATCGCATTGTCTGTGTACGTCAATTGGAGAAGATTATGAATCGCAATCTAACTGCAACTGAGCAAGAAGTGTTGCTATTTCCGCGTCTCTGCAGTGAGCCCAAATGCCGCGAGCATCGTTTCAAGCGCCTTCAAGTATGCAACACATGTGGCGAGGTGGCCTATTGTAAAGATAAGCCAAGTCATCTAGGCAGCAGTCACTCCAGCTGGTGCGCTGCATATCAGCTCTTCAAGTCACTCGTTATGTTCCAAGCTAAATACGGGCGCCTGGAACCCTCGTTGCCAACCAAAGTGTTGAAGGATCTACCAATAAACTGTTACAATACTAGACAAATAATGCGCAAGCTGAATTTTGGTACGGCACAGTGTTTAATATCATCAACTTGGACTGGGACTTTTGTAAATGATCACTCTTTCAGACGTAGTCGATGACTGTGAATATGCTGCACTCACGCAAGTAGCCACCGGACCACTAACAGCTTGGTATGCGTTGAAACTTTGCCAGCGTTTGCATGAATGTGAAGAAATAACAATACATTTAATTGGAGCGGAAATCGAATTCGAAGTGGATGTACTTCAAAAGTGGGAACTCTTTCTACTGCACATAACACCATCTCTTAAAATACTGAACGTTGTGTTTATTGGACCGGAATTGAACTCCAATAACATATCGTTTCAGCAGTTACAAAAAATTAAGTACGTATCATAAGCTTAAGACTGACTATAGTATCCAGCAAGTTTTGATGAGCCTTTAGACTCTTTACACTTTAAGCGAGATAGTTCGAAAGTTTTATTTTCGTTTCCCATAATGTGAAGTCGCAAAAGTTTTCAAGGAAACGAGCTGTCCCTCCCGAGTCTATCAGTCTCGTTGGAAGCAAGCTCTTAGTTCCCATGGTCAAAAACCAGCGACGTATTATAAGTGTTGAATAGTTTAATGAATGATACCTCAATTTAAAAAATAGTAAATTTCTTCCCCTTGACTATGTACCACCGACCTTCGGATGCGCTATATATTGCGTGTAAAATTATTTTTGCGCTAAATTAAAGGCATTAATTACTAGAGTTAGTATCATCCGACTTGGGTCAATAAGCGCCATTTTGTTTGATAACTTGTTGCCCTTTTAAAGGTAATTCTATTATGCGTTTCTCATAGATGCCCTCGTTCCTATTGGCTAAAAATTGAGACACTATATAACTGCTGAGCAAGTCGCTTTTTTCCTCAAAATATTAAAACCTTTATGTACAAAGCACTGATTCAACATATGTGATTTGACATATGTGCCAAAAAGGTTTCCAAACTTCTACATCCTATATGTCGACAATTTCAATTTTTGAAATAAAATGTCTTTAAGTATGCGCATCCTTACACTCGACTTCTCGGAGCGAGTTTACAAAATTTTACACCAACAGAATTTATTATTATTATTGGAATTGATATATTAATATTTCATCTTAAATGAAATCATTTAAAAAAAAAGTTTTGAGTGCACAGGCAATAACAACTTAAATAAACTTTATTATGTGAATAAAGAATGAAGAAGGACATGAAGCTTCTTTTTAGATAAATGTTGTCTAGTGCAAAACAATATGACAGAACTCTATTTTAGGTTATATCTCCCAATTCGTTGTTTATCCAAAAAACGTATAAAATACGCCTTAGGCAGCGGTTTATAAACATTTCCCTTGTTTCCCGTCCACGTATTGTAACCGTGTAGTAGGACGGTTATCACATTAGAGTTGGAAAAATATTAAATATTTTAATGATCTTGCTTTGCCATATGAGTGCGACGCTGCCAAAAGCAGCTTAAGCCTTGTTGATTCGAATTTCAACGTCCAGTTCAGGTTGGTAGTATACATCCCTGGCTGAGACCACTCTGTACTGAAAAGGGGTCTGACAATTTGCCTTTATGTAGGATAAAACAGTTTACGTTGTTTAGCTCTCCCCTCATTTCTCTACTGTGCAGAGCTGCCCAAATGAACTATCACGTCGCTCACACTGTCAAACATCAAAACACAGAAAAAGTAGCTTGGATTTACATGCTGCTCACTTCGGAAACCATTGCAGTTCGTTATGCCGCCTATCTTTGGTAGCTTAGCGATAATTTCATCCCTAAATTCAACAGCAAGAGCCTTCTGCTCCCAGGTCATTTTAATAGGGGCATGTCAAATTCTCGCTGCAAGGAGAAGGTCAAGATTAACGTCAACGCCAGCAGCCTTTCCCAGAGTTTAAAATTGCCCTTTCCAGCGGTCAAACTGTTCTTCATCTGAATTAAGCTGATTTCATGGGCATCTTTCACTTGGTGGACTTTTATTCCCATTTGAGCAGAAAACCAAAATCACAAATGCAGAAACAGGCGCTGATGCGCATTAATTATTGCCAATAAGATAATCACTTCCAGAAGCGGCCACTACTTCCAAGTGGTGCCACATTCAATTAACTTCATCATCATCATCATCCTTGGCGCTACAGCTGCAGTTCAGCTTTGGCCTTTCGAACAATTTCTCTCCAATAGTCTCTATCCTTCGCCGCTTCTTCCCAGTTTTCGACGTTTAGTTTCTATAAATCTGCTTCAACTCCATTTATCCAACGTGATCGCGGTCGCCCAACTACTCTTCTTCCATCCGGTCGGTTAAAGCACGTTCTCTTAAGAATCGGGTTGCGTGTTCTCGCAACATGGCCAGCCCATCTTAGCCTTTGCGTATTGATATAGGCGGATAAATTTGCATCGTTAAATATCTCCTGCAGTTCTTCGTTGGTACGAATACGGTGGTTAGAGTTATCGACCCTTACCGGCCCCAAAATTCTTCGCAGAAATTTCCGTTCTGTTCTTTCCAGGAGATACACATCCGACTTTCTCAGAATCCATGCCTCGCATCCGTATGTTAATATAGGACGGATCATTGAATCATTCAATTAACTTTCTGAACAAGTATATATTCCCAATAATTTTTATTAATCAGCGAATAAAGTAAAAAATGTGAAACTATATAACGATAAGGATCTCAAGAATCCGATTAGCATATTTTTGGTACAAAACATTTTATTCAAACTGGAGGTCTATAGACATCTGTATCACTTTTCACTATATACGTTTTAGCATATTCATGAGACCCCAAAACTTTTTATGAAACAAACAAAAAGGTCTACCACTAAATTTTTTGAAATTTTTGGGGTCCAGAAAATATCACAAGCTTGCTTATGAAATCTAAAATAAGCAAAACCTTCATTTAAAGTACTTACTGTATGTTTTTTTTCAATTTATTTTTAAACTTTAATAACGATTATATCAATTTTTATAGATGCTGCCGCACTTGTCGAAAATCTCATCGAACTGTTAATTATCATTTCCAAAACATGCTCTTTCATGATTTTTGCGGCGCGGAAACATTTTTAAAACCGGACTTAGGTATGCATTTGTTACAGAACATATACAATTTATTTTATTTTCTTCTTTTAATTAGTTTGCTTTTTCAATTCGGGTCTGCATCGTTCAACTGGCTTCAACTATTTAGACACTTGGCCGGAGACAATTCACGCTGCTTTAAACATTAGATGTCCCATAGTAGTAACGTCTTATACAAAATACGAAGCACCATTGGATCTGGCACGTTTTTTGAACGAGTCCAATCGACACATAAATGTTGTTCTACCACCAACTATTAACTCTTTTGCATCGCAGAAACCGGAGCGTAATTTCATATCGGATGAGGAAGCGCCGTTTATGTTTAAAAACTTTAATTGCTTTGTTTTGGAATAGGCTTACATTGAAAATATAAACAAAATAAATGTATCATCCAAAATGTTTTTTTTTTGCATTTTTAACAAATGGAAAGCTAATACTGCAAAATTAGCTATTGGAGTTAATCGAACATGGCGCACAAGGAATAGCAAGTTTTCTCAAAATTAATAAAATAGTTGGCTTGCGATCAGTGCAATTCCGGCTGTTGCCACTACGATTGCACAAAGCAGTCAAGTTCCGGATATTGGTAAAAACAAATCGAGCATTAAGGCAAAATATCACTTACTATCGTTATCATTACATTATCGATACATGTAATCGATGTGGTTATCAACAATATTAACAGTTTTCCAACACAGCCATTTTGATAAAAATAAGGATCGCTAAAGCAGAGCAATCATAACAAAGCACAAAAAAAACTATTAATACCTACACTCCGGAGCAAGTAAATAGATTCATTTTTTTTGCCTATTCTGTTGTTTCAAGTAAGTTTGCTGATTTTTTTTATTTTGTTAGATCAAAATACAATCTTCGTTGACTTTCGAATTAGAGACGAATGAAACATTCAAATAAACCGCAAACATTCTCCCAGACAATGCGAATTCTCAATCTGTCACCCTAAATGTTAAAAAAATGAATGTCTCAGATAATGAACAACAGCATAAATCGATGCCAACATTGCAAAAATGAATGTTGTGACAACCAGTGCTGAGACCGCCCTACGTCAACCTAGACTCGTACAATCCACAATCAAAACCATTCCATATGACATTCATTTAAGGTAACTAGCCACTAAAAAAGATCGTTAGAGAACTTTTGTTATCGCTCTATACTCCAACAAGATGCGGCTTTAGTTCCGGAGAATGTAGAATTTAAATTAAATAATATAATACCTGCTTACTTATATTTGTCGAGGAATCTTTAACAAGGAAAATAAAAACTTTAAGAATTTAATCGTTTTAATTCGGCTGACACACATATATTAGAGCTATAATGTCAAAGTTGTGTTCAGTGCTTGAACTAATTACATCGCAACCACGCCTAAGAAGTTATCTTCAAACTTAATTACAATAAATCGATCGATTTTTAGAGTTTTGCATTGATTTTTGATAAACAATCTAGCAAGTTTGAAAATTATTAATTGGGTGTACAATTTTGCTTCTGACGATTTCAAATAGTTGTTCCTAGGAATAAATGCTGATCGTTATAAATCAAATATTTATTGCAAATATCAATCAATTTTATTATTGCATTTAAACATTTGTTAATAACTCAACGATTACTTGTGAATACATTCCTCCATTAAGAGCGTTTTCATCGCTTCAAGAATGTCACCATTTTGACGCCGAAGACCAGCAGCATTTTTCATATTGTTCGTATAGATTTATAATAAGCTTGTAATTTTTAATGTGAGCATCTTGCACATAATTTTTAATGTTAAGCGAGCTATAGTCCACAATGTTCCAGTGTCAAGTTATTCTCGGATGAGTATGAGGTTTGACGGTAGCAGCATGGAGACGCTGAAAACACACAAGACATCAATAAATTATTTTTTGATTGTTCGCGTGCAGCGTGTTTCGGTAATTTTTATTTTACAGCTGCTACGGAGTTGAGCCAAGTTTTGCATCTACACAAAAACAAAGACCCAAAAACATTCCTCTTTCTGAGCCTATTGTCTATCCACTGTGGAAATACCATTTTTCATTCTCTCTATATACATTTTAATCAAATCTTCTCGCATCGTTAGGTGTGAGCTTCTTGTGCAATCCTTGTTTGATCCTTAAAGGTCAACTTTTATCGACTTACAATTTTGTAGAAAACCTCGTCATTTTTTTGCAAATCTAAATCATGTGGTAGAAATTTTCATGTTACTTCCGGCTACTTTTTTTTGTTATTTGTGTTGTTTTATTATTATTATGTTTTATTATTATTAAACACTATTCTTTCCACTAAGGATCACATTGATCTATGTGAGGTCCCCTCTCCCGGGGGCCTGCCGGCCTAACCTAACCTAAACACTATTCTATACCACAGACGTGGTTGTAAGATATGTGATCTGTGATTGTGAGAGGGAAAAGCTGGAGTACTAACAATATGATTTACACAGAAAAAAAAGAAAACTGAATCTTAAGTCTAAAGAGGAACAGGAAATGACATGTTATTGCGCCTCACTATACATTGGTAGGTGAGGTCTGAAAGCTGATCTATCAAAGATAAATAGCTTGTTGTTATTGTCAAGTATTTCGTTATTCAAAAATAAGTTATAATTATTAATTAACGGATTAGTGGTCGTGCTGTTTTTGGTGTGAAAATTGATGGAGAGCTTAGATAAATATACATCAAGCCGATCATAGTCATACGTTTTATATAAGACCTGATTAGAGTGGAATTTGTACTGGTTTCTTGGTCTAAAAATGCTGTACGTGCTCCCGATTAGCTTTCTTTCTATTCTTCTAAACTTTTCAATTTGAAAATTTGAAATGCTGGACGGAATAGTCCACACTGGTGCTGCGTAGGTTAGAATTGGTCTGAGGTAAACCGTAGACAGGAGCTTTTTGAATTTAACATTTATTAACTGACTATAAAGAAGTTTCGCCATGGCTTTCCTGGCATTATTAAATTTGGAAATACAATTGTCAGTATGAAAGTTGAAACTATTATTGGCAGAAAAGGTTAAGCCTAAATACTTAATAGTTTTGGAAGCTTTAATGGCTACGTTATTTAATTGGAACTTCATGTTTTTTATGGCTTTCCGTCTATGAGGTTTAACTTGCCTACAACTACCAATAAGGTGAATTATTGTAGTTCAGTCTAAGACTCATTGAGCTTAAATTTCCAACAATTGTACCCGTAGCGTAGTTTATCCAAATAATCACCTCCTACTTTCGAATATGATACTTCCGGCTACTTTGTACTATGAACATACTCTATGAATAAAAATCAACATCGCTTAACACTTTTAAGTTAATATTTTCTTAAAAATTTTGCATGCAGTAAGTTTATATACAAAAAACATTTCTTTTGTTTCTTTTCTATTGTCGCTTCTAAATTGGAACAAAATTTCGCATTAATTTTTACACGAGTTTTGTTGAGATTAAGTTAAGATTTTCTTGCTACAAAGGTAGAGATGCATTCGACAGACTGCTGGTTTTCTAATAATTATTATTCATTTTGCAAAGTCGAATCAACTTCGCAGAAATACCGAATTCGAACAGTATTTCGTATGGGCGTTTCCTTATCGGGTTTTGGAATGCAGCGTTTTATAATCGACAAAGAGATGCTCTGCGTATCGGTACGTTTTTGATGGCTCTTTTGCAGCATTTGGCGCAGTGTGAAGATTTGGTCTATGTTAGATTTACTAGGTGTGAAAACCACACTGTTAAGGTTGCGATCAGTGTCTATCACAGTGAATCTCTTATGAGATGGCAATTAAACTGATTCCCCGGTAATTTGCGCAAATAGTCGCGTCACCCTTCTTCACGCCAAAATCACGCTAATGCTGCTTCGTTTTCTTTTCTTTTGAGTGGCCTTATGGCAGCACTGACTTTATTTTGTGGAGTCATAAGTGCACATTGTGTCGGTCCACTTGGCCCAATGTCAAGATTTGTTACATCGTCGCCTGCTGGCAGCTTGCAGAAATGATCTCTCCATAATCCCAGTGTACATCGTGCATCTGTTATGAGATTTCCGTTTCCAAAGGCTCTGGGTTGGAAAGCTGGAGCATCATTTCGAACGCTTAAACTTGCTCGAATATATCTCTAATTATGTGCGCTTCTTGCTTTCTCGTAGAATAAACCTGCCTTATGTAGGAAAATTTGCAAATAAATTGTTTTTTATTTCTAATAAATTTGGCTATATTCCAAAAGTTCTTGAAGTTTTTATCGAATACGGAAAGTTTCTTATTGCAACGAGCGTTGTTAATTTGTTTAATAATTTAATAATTGCATTGCAGCCGCGCTCAAGTTTTGCAAGCATTTACACGCTCTATACGCTCAAATAAAGATTTCATACATTTTTTCAAAGTTTTTCCATTTTGTAAGTAATTAGTAAGCTTTTAAAAAAAATCATTCTTTGTAAATATTTATTTGAATAAATTTAAAGACGATAACGTGGGGACCAGTTTTACCGCCTAGCAAAGAGCGCAAACGAGTTGTACAATCTGTGTTTCTAGACATTAAAAACGTTTTACTCTTCTTCAGAAACGTTTTTTCAAACAAAACATAAAAAGTTTGCAACAAATATTTTCGTTTCGTTTTGAATTTTGTTTGCGTTCTTAACGTTGGCCGTGGTTCGAAACCAAACTAAATTCAACTTGCTTTATAGCTACTGTCCTCACAGTAGTTTCCCATAAATTGTTTGCTATAAATTCAACAATACTAAGAAATTCCCCGAGACATTGACATATTCAAAAAGTCTGGTCACACTACAAGCGCACTTGTGCGACGGCGCGTCTATTTGTGTTTTCATTTAAATTTTTTGTTTTTATGCAATTAAGCGCGTTTCAACGTGCTTTTCACTGGCTCAAATACAATTTCAAATGAATATAAACGATGGCGATTTCAAGGACCTGCGCAAGAAACTCGATGTTATGGGCTACAATCAAACGCTGCCCGTGCTGGCCATTCCTTTGGTCAGCGCAATATTTAATGATTTAATTAAAACCACAGAATGCCTGCGCGACACCAAAAAGCAAGTATTCAATCTACTGGAGGTACTGTGTCTTTGTTGTGGGTAAGAGCCGTTGCTAGGCGCTACTAAATGCACTTTTTCTTTTACAGGAGAAAACTTGCTGGGAGCTGGGTGCGGAACCCTACAAATGCGACAACTCGCGTTTGCTAGCCGAATGCAATGAGCTGCATCTGCAATTTATTAAGGAACGCGAGGATTTTGAACAACGACTTTGCGGTAAGCATAAAATGGAGTAGCACTAGCATTGAGAGCATTACGCATGCCATGGTTTTTCGCAGACTCCCAGTGCAAAATACGCAGCCTGCAAACGGACAAGGAGCATTTGCAATGTCACAATCAGCAACTGCAGCAGCAGCTAAACAAGTTGCTTTCGAAGCAATTGGATGCGGCTGTAAAGCGTGCGCCAGCCATGCCTACGCGCGCAAGTATGTACAACGAGCATTAAGTTAGTTCACTATTAAAAAAAAAACAAATTCTCTACCCATAGCAGCAGGCGCTGGGGCTGCAACTAAGAAACCATTTATAACCACTGTGCGTGCCGGCAATGTGCCACCAAGTGTGCTTGATAATGCCACATTAAAATGCACCAAATGCAGCACCGGCATGTATCAGAAGACCACAATACGCGATGGCGTTGCTATAACAGAGACCGGCAATACGAAGGCTGAAATGGATAAGTTGCAGAACGAGCTTGACAGTGTTGCTGAGCAACTAGAGTTCTACAAGCGTAAAGTGGAAACACGTAATCGTGAGATACGACGCCTTAATGACATGCTCAGTGGCGGTCGTCCACCGACAGCGCTTGCCAAAGACTGTTGCTACAAAGAGGTAGGCGCTCTGACGCAGGACATTGATTTGCTGCAGCGTGAGAAATCAGAGCTAATGTCGCAGCTGCGTGACTATCAAGATAAAATGCATGCTGCCATGGAGCGCGCATTGCGTACTGAGGCAGACAAGTGTCGTTTGCAAACGCATCTTGATGAACTTAAGGAGGCGGCACTGCAAGTGGAAGAACAAGCCAACAGCGAAATCGAAGCACGCGAACGTGAATTGGAACACTTGCAGTTGGAGTTGAAACAATTGCAGCTAAAAACCAATCAAGTGAGCAAGCAGCATCATTTAACTACTGGCGTCATAGTTTCTACAAATAACACGGACAAGCGTCAAATGAACGAACGCCTAAACACACTGAAGCAGCGGGAAAAGGAGCTGGAGCTGCATAATGAAAAACAAAAGAAAAAGCTGCATAAAATGCATGCAAAACTGTCAGCATTGCAAAAGGAGTTACGCGATCAGCAGCAGAGCAAAGTTGTCACGCTGGACGAGCAGCAGATACGCCTGAAATCGGAACGTGATTTTTTTCAAAATGAGTACTTACGGCTGCTCAACAAAATTGGCTCTGAAAACGAAATAGAATTTCTACATGCTCAAATTAAGTGCAAGGACGAAGAGCTACGTACTTTACGTGGCGAACTGAGCACGCTGTCGCAGCTACGTGCACCGGCGCAACCATCACCGCTCAAGGATAACTTTGACACATGCAGTGGTGGCGGCGACAACACAAATCGTAGCGATTGCATACAAGCGGCCATTGGACGCATTGAACGTGAACGTGACTGCGCTCGCTCCGAGCTGGAGCGCATAATTTGCGAAAGGGATTTGCTACGCGAAAAGCAGCTATGCACTATACAAATGCATAGTGAGGAAATGCAGGCATTGCGTTTGCGTAATGAGGAACTTATGCAGCGTTTGCGTGCTGCCGAACGTGACAAACGTGATTTAAACTCGGCTCGTGTGCCAACAGAAACGCAGCTTGCATTGATGCAGGAAGAGGCGACACAGCTGAGGAATCGCATTGCAGCCCTGCAGACTGAAATAGAGCAACTTAAGACTGAGAATAGCCAGATAGCGTAAGTTGTATAAGCGATTGCTCTGTGCAGCAACTGATCTGTGAATCTGTTCTTCCAACATCAGGTTATTGAATGAGCAAAACGAACGACTCATAGCAGATTATCAGCATAAATTGCATTATGCTGAACGTGAACTGGTGACTGCTGATGCACGCGCAAGCACTTTGGACACAAACCGTGAGTCCAGCCGCACCGAGGTAATACAACTTCGTAGCGAAGTAGCTGGCTTGAGGCAAACGTACATAACATTGGAGCATGAAAAGGATAAGCTTTTAGTATGTTGCTCTTAATGCTTTGACGCATAGAAACTAAAGTGTCTTCATATGTGCTTTTAGAATCAATTGGACAACAAGACGGAGCGTGTATACAGATTGGAGTATGAGTTGAAGGATTGCAAGGAGAAACGTGCTGCTCTAGAGCAAAAGGTTAAAGAAATGGAAACGGAAGTTAGGTAAGCAACTTGATTGTTTGTCGTCTAACAAGCCTCTAGTTTAGTCAGAACAATGAATGGGATAACTCCAGGATACTTGTAACAATCATTTTGTATTCGATCAGATCCTGTGCAGAATAATAATCGTAGTCGTTTTGGTTTTCTATTATTCTTGTACTCTTTCTGCATCGCCGGTCTCCTGGTCTCCCACCAATTGTACCTCTTTGTCTGCTACCCTTGCGGCTTGTGAGATCTTCGTCCAACTTAGTGTTGTTTAAGGGCCCACTTCTGCTACGGGTTCGAGCGGGTCAATGTGTCTTCGCGACATTGCCCATCACGTCGGTACTACGTACCAGCGCAAACGTAGCGATACTCTGCTTATCTGCCAACCCTATGCAGCTGATCAGACTACTGTCTACCGTCGACTACGCTCTCCCTGCAAAAGTTTCTTGCCAATATTATATAAAAAGCCATTTGCGGTTTCTTGTAATCATAAACAATTCTTTGATACATTTATTGCTGTAACAGACAATCATGGCACAATTTTGACCCTGCATCCTTACGTATAAATTCAAGTTGTGGCTGGGATAGTTAGCCAAAAATTTCTAAAAACCACCTAAAAATAAAAAAAAAGTAAAATGATTAACAACAATTAAATTGCTAACTGTAAGGACTAGAACTTGGCCCAAATTGGCCCATGCAGGTGCTCGAATCACTAAGTTAGTTAACAGGTACTAATAGTAGTAGTGGGAGAAGTCACTAAGAACCAAGTGAGAAAGACGCACACCCAAGAGACTTGATAATTGAATATTAACAAACGAACAAAACATCAAGGTAACGCATGAAATTGTAGAAATTTCGAGTTTTGTCTCTCGATAGTTAAGTACCTAGCCAGACTGACGCTGGGTGCGCTGCAATTGTACATGGCACCAACGCCAGCTTGCTGTGCGTCGTCATTCGCATTCGCATCCGTTTGCGTATAGCCCGGCCGACACACACATTTCGCCTTGCTTGCAAATGCGGCTATTGCTGTGCCATTGCCGGGCGCTGCCCTGAGCGGCTCCAGCCACTGGCCCACACCACAAGGTCCACGAGTATACAATTTGTGGCACTGCCCATTTATCTCCACCATTCCCGGCGTAGCATCGCATATGTTCTGCTCTTGTTCAATGCTGCTGCTGCACTGTTGCTCTAGATTTGTGATGACTCCAGCACAACCGCATATGCCATTGTAGGCAATGCCATCTAACGAAGGCCGCGAAGTGAAGTCAAACACCACCACCTGATGCAATGCGCACGGTCCTTGGGAACCAATGCGATAGCATGATTCTTCCTCTGGAAAGTATAGACGGTTTTTGCCACAAAAGTTTGTAATACATGTTGTTGCATTGACCAAGAACTCGTTTGCCTCACAAGGGCCCCTGGTATAGAGGCGATAGCATATGCCATCGCTCCATGAAACATAGCCTTCTTTGCACATGCACTTGGCATGTGGCAGTAACTGCAAAATGTTCGCATCATTGGTGTCAGTGTCATTATCGTTGGCTTGCTCATCGGGTATACGAAAAATATGACCTGGTGGACATGGTCCAGGTGTATCTGTAACAAAAAATCGTATTAGAATATTGCCTGTTTGGCTGTAGTTGCAAGTGTCGCGCAGCACCTAATTCGAAACACATCTGCAGCGGCTTATAGTAGTGCGGCAGGTGACGTTGACAATCACAACGTCCGCCGGGCAAAAAGATGTGGCCCGGTGTGGAACAAGGCCCTTTGGTATAGTGCTCATAGCATGTGTCCTCCTCTGCAAAATAGTAAGCAGCAAGCTCGCCCTCACCAGCACAACGACACTCTGCCAGACCATCCTCGCTCAGCACTAGTAATTTTCCTTTGGCACAAGGACCTTTGGTATGCCGACTATAGCACTTGTTGTCAGCAGGCCAGAAGATTGTGCCTGCAGCACACTTAAGTGGCCGTTTGCAGGCGCCCCAACGTTGACCGTTTCTAAATATCAACATAATTTTAGAGAGAAATGCTTTTGTAGCTAATTTTAAACAGCAAAGCGCCTACCTCTTGGCCTGCTCCGGCATGGGCTGAAAGTATTCACCCCACTCACAAGGTCCGCGTTCGTAAATCGTATGACACACCTTTGTGACAGCGCTAAGCGCGGTGCCTGGCGGACAGCGACACTCTGCTGTAGGACCATCCTTGCGTTTGGCACTTATTGCCGTGGGACTAAGCTCCATAGTGAGTGGACATGGGTAGCCAACTGTAAAGATTTTAAAGCACTTTTTCAATGGTGCCCAATAAAGCAACTGCCAGCCACCTCTCATGCTGGCACAGGGATTCTTTGCAGGATCGCTCCATGGCGGTGGTACTATGCCGGCATAGACCTGTTTTGATGCAGTACACAAAAGCAGCTGCAGCAACAGGCATGTCACAACACCACTGCCAGCTTGTAGACCAGCCCAGCAGATGCGCGATCTGCTTCGATGCATTCGCAAAACTGCAAAGTGGAAAAAAAATAAGTTTAAAAATTTTTGCCAAAGAGTATATGGAATTTGGCGTGCTTAAGTTGAACTGCATGTCATATGTTAAGGGCTCAAGCCATTTCGTTGCTCATTAATTGCAATGATTGATGAGTTTTCTATTGTCCACAGCACACTATGCGCCAAAGCTGGCAGTTTTAATAGCTGCAAAACTTAAAGCGCGGCCCAAGGCGCAGCTTCACGTTTGTAGTTGCTTGGATTAAAAAGCAGTTGGCCAACATGTTGTGAGGCGGGGAATCGCGTGCGGTCATCGTCGTAAACACAAGAGCACAGCGCCAGACAAAGCGAGACGGACGCAGACACAGCGAAGCAAACAAAAACAAAGTCAGCCAGCGGCTCGCGCGCGCAGTTCACCATGACCCAAATTTGCATTTATCTTGACTTCTGCGCAGAAGTGTGAATGCCCCGATTTGCTGCTGCGAGCAGAAATCTTCTGTTCATAATTCGTTTTCTATCAGAGCAGCGCTTATGTAATCCGCAATCTATACAACTTGCCTGCTTGTGACGAAACATGCAAAGGCAGTTAGTTCGCTAGTCAGCCAAGCGGTGCCAAGGCGGAAAACGTGCAACTTTTGCACCAGTTGCACACTTTTCCAAGAGTCTTAAGCTGGCAAAGCACAGCAGCAACAGCTGTTACGCCTTTTGTTGTTATGCTGCCGTCTGTGCTGCGAAGGCGATGCTCGTAGTGGTGACTGTGACGACGACGGCGGCGACGGCGACGGTGTAGGCAATGGCTATAAATAATACATTAAGCCAACCGCAGTTTGTGACTGCCTTATTTTGCTTTTCTTGGTAAACGCTGACGCTGTTGTAACAACAACAACAGCAGCAGCAGCAGCAACCAAGCAGCAACTGGTTTCCTATCAAGACACCAGCAAATGCTTCCTCTCTTTGTTAGCGCATTGGACACAAATACGCTTTGGTTCTAAGCACACACCCCTCAAGCCCTCCAACAACTGTGTATACCTCACCAATACAGCTAGACTGTTCGCTTGAAGTTTCAGCCAAAGTCGCGGCTTTGATTAATCCCAGTCGATGTTGTTTATATCAAATATTGTACATACCCGAATCTTTCGTCACACAAGTATTGACTGTTTGATCGACGGGAGTCTACCCAGCAAACATCCAACGTCAAAATCAATTCCACCCTTTGCGTGCGATCAAAGACATTGGATATTGTTTGTACATCTGTAGATTTCTACCGCGAAAAATGTTAAGACGCGACTGCAGTGCGACCGCTTGCGTTTGTCTGCTTGGACAGGTAAAAGATGTCTGAGCCCGGCCGCAGCACATGCGTCGCGCTGTGCCGTAAGCAGAAGCTAACAGCCAGAGGCAAGCGCAGGTAGTCTATGGCAACCGCTCTTTGCCTTGCCTTTGGTACGCTCTTTTGCGTTAACGCTTTTGAGTGTCATGCCTTTGCTCCATCCGCCGTACAGTAAAGCTTCGACTGCGTGGCACACTGTGACACAGCAGCAATCAAATGAACTAGCAGTATTTTGTCTCTGCAAAAGGAATTGCAATTTGTGGATACCATACCATACCATAGCTCCGTTTTCTCATCCCACAACTACTATTTCCACGCTCCGTCTTGGGAGCGATGATTGCATAGACAGTCAAGGCGAATAATAAAAAAGGAAAACCTAATCTTTAAATATGTAAACACAAAAAATAGTATCCAACTGAAAATTAAATGGCCTAAATTTAAGTTTCGCATCAAACCAGTGATAGACGTCACTATGTACTTGAGTTTAATGTGGACCTGGATACAAGTTGTGGCAGTGTCATTATGATGCAGTCATAGCCAAATAAGTGGGTTTTGCGTAGAGAGGTTGGCTTCTTGTGTCGCTCTAAACAAAGAAATTTTCGCTTGCTTGGTATAATTATTAAAGGTAACGACAGTAGAAAAAACGATCTCATGCCAAATCTTCTGACCAATTTTAGTTCAGTATGCAAGTTAAATCGCTGTTTAAAGATGAATTTCCGAAATACGTGCGTGAATAGTGAATGCACTTGAAAATATGAATTAGGTTGATGCTTTGCTTTTATTTTTGCGAAATTTTTTTTTAATTAAACTGCAATTCTTATATACAATAACGTATGTACAATAAAAACATGAACTGGGTAGCAACGTGGTAGCTTATTCGGTGATTCGATTCTACCGAACAGCACTGGTGCTTAGCACTGACATAGCTAGCAAAAAGACACATTTGCCTAAGTAAATCCCTATTTTTTTAATGGCACTGGCTATATTCTCTTCATACAGCTTTTAATGGACATATACCTATATGCTCCACCTCTGAAGTGGTGATCACGGCATAGTCAAGCAGGGAAAAACTTTTTTTTGGGTGTCGTTATTATTAAAAACATTCTTACAGTTTGCTCAACATTCGAAATGATTTGCTCAATTTGTTTAAGCATTTGTGCATAAAATGAACGCTCAGTTTTAGCATTAAACATTATAACTTCCAACTATAGTTAAAAACTGTTTTATTTAGTAAGATATTTTAAACTCTATTAAACAAATTGCATACAAACTATTTGTATTAGGTTATGTCCATTCCTTTCACCTTAACTGTTTAGTGAAATATCTCTAGAAATTATGATCTTACATCGTGTAATTGTTAACTCGCTATATTTCTTTATAAAATTATTATTATTATAAAAATATTTCTGTATAAAATAATTTATTTAAATAGTCAAAAAATCCAGCTATTTTTCGAAATATTAAATTTTTCAATTTCTTAAGTGTTGCATACTATATATATCTATTAAGGATTAGGTTCGCAAAAAATCCTCGTTCTTGTTATTTATACACTTAAGGTACGATGCACACGGAAGCTGAAAAAACGTAAACCAATACAAAATAATCCAGTTACTTTTGTGAATACAATTATGCCTGGAAGAACAATCAATAATCTAAAAACAGATACCGTAGAATTTGTTGCAAGACGTCATTCGTTACTTTTTTTTTTTTAAAGGAAGACTAAAATGGGTAGAAAATCCAAATTCATATCAGATCACATCATATATCCTTCAAAACCATGACATTTTTACACTGAGAATGGTTCCGATATGGTCGGCCACTAAGACGTTTTATGGTTTTATTCATGTGTTAAAAATTAGATCTCAATTGATATCTTTCATTCCAAAAAACCGCCATATGTAGAACGTATGAAGTTTAAAATATAGAAAATTTACAGATTAAATCTTTTTGAAATTCTCATAAATTTGATTATAATGCCTCACAGCGGCAAAGAAGCTGAACACCCATTTCTTAACCAATTAAGATTTTATATTTGTATTATTATTCGCATGCATGATGACTGAGAGTTGCGCTCTCAATTCATAATTGGCATCCAAGATATGCTTCTTAAAAGAGTATTTTTTTAGCTAGCACTAGGCTTCGGTGCTTCTAAGGCAATCTAGAATCGCCTACCTTTTTTAATAAAAGTTAACCGTTTACCATTTATATGCCGCCCCAAAAATATCAAGTATGCTCGATGTTGCAAACGATTATATAAATAATGTATTATTTTACAATTAAAAAACAATTATTAGGTTTTTTCTTCTAAAATTAAAAAAAAAAGTTTCAAGATCTATGTATAGGTTTTTTGTAGATTTCCGTTTATCTACTCGCTAAGTTTTCAATTTATTTTCAATTAAAATCCTAAAAAACAATTTTTAAAAATTTCCTAATTCATTTTGAAGATATAATTTTGTGGCATTTTTTTTTGAGCATACCAACTGCGACTGTCCGACGTTTCCTAAAAAAAATTATAATAATAAAATATAAGCTGTTTTTGACTTTATTTGTTGATTTTGTCAGCAACATTTAGAGGAAAAATTAAATTTGGCTGTATTATTAAAGTGCACTTCTTGCCCAAAATCTGCTACTATTTTTCAAAAAGATAATAAGCTGGGTGGCTACAGAAACCAAACAAATATATCTTATCAGTTCCATTAAGCGAATAATTTAAACACAAAATTTCAGTTCGATATTCGAATATTACTACAATTAAACTTCTAAGCGTTATTACCTGGCAACGAACTTGAATTTACAATATAAAAGTTAAAAACCGGAAATAATATAAAGGTTACACATTTTCTTAATAAAATGTATCTTCATCGTTGACCAATGGAAGTTTCATAGTTTGTGATAGCTTAAACACTGATTTTGATGACTTTGGCACTTCAAGATGAGTTAGCATAGACTTAGAAATCTGGTTTGAACATCAACGCACATTTAGTGGCTTCACTGTATCTAAAAATGTTATATTGTCTGTACATAATGCCAAAAGTAATATCGTAAAGAGCAAAAATATCAGTTATTGTGTCGTTTTTTAGTTTTTTTTAAGGTTCTATGGCGGGTTTTTGAACCTTGTGTTGCTGCTTGAGCTCATGAGCGTGACACTCAATTGGCATTAATGGCAGATAATCGTATAAATCGTACATTGCTTAGGTTGGCTTAGGAGGTGCGGGCAGCGATTGTGCTGAATTGACACTGACAGACTGACCGTGGGCCCCCGTCAGAGTCAATGAGTTCACCCGAAGACAACATGGTCAAAGCTATGACGCTTATGGTGGTTAGCTGTTCTTCTGCTCAAAGCCTACAGCGGATATGCATTTAAACGTGCCTTGCATAGTTATAGAACGGCGTAGTTTTTGTGGCAGTTACAAAGTAATTTATCAATTAGTAAAATATGAATTTTGTTTATTTGAATTGAAACATTTGCAGCAAATTAACGCTAAAAACGCGTCAGCGGGACTCGGAACTGAATGTAACTTCAAGCGAGAGTAAAACATTGCGACAGCAAATTATTGCGCTAAAAAATAGCCGAGATGAAGCAATTGCGGAAAATGGGTAAGACATTTTCATAGGCATTGATTGATATTTTACTAAGTTTAAAAACAAAAAAATATGTAAAACAGTCGTCTTACGGAGAAACTAACCGACGCAAAAGTTGAAGTCAAGACACTGGAACGCAATTTGGAGGATTCCGAGAAAAAGGTCTCGAATATGAAACAGCAGCTGCAGAAATACGTCGAAGAGGTGAAAAAGGCTGAGGATTTACTTATGGAAAAGGTAAATAGGTGGTGATAAGATTTAGTTATATAAGGCATCGCTACATGTAGCCGATTATAATACCGCTAGATGTTATGCTCTTTAAAGGAAAAGGAACGCGATGAATTATTGGATCATTATCGTAGTCTATCCCATGATCAAGTTGTGCTGGAGGGCAACAACCAAAGTCTAGAATTCGAGGCAGCAGAGGCCAAGTAAGTTTCCACAAAAAGCATTTAACAGGAACATTGATGCTGAACTCTCTCTTTACAGGCGTCAAATTTGCGAAATGGAGTGTGAAATACGTACGCTCAAGGAGCAGCTCCGTTGTCGTCAGAGCGCTGTGGACGAACTCGAAGATAAGGTTAGTTGTTAGCTGTAGACTAGTTAAATCAGCATGGACTTGCCAAGATTCAAACGTTTGTTGATTTTACAGCTCAGCGCAGCGCGTACTGCTATACGCTGCCTCGAATGCCAAATAGAGGATGTGCGCGATGAGTTGCGTATGCAAAAAATAGATCTTGATGCGCGCAAGGAGCTCTGTGAAAAATTGGATAATGAAAAGGACAAGCTTAATGCAGAGCTTTCCGAAGTGAATAAAATACGCGAGAAGGTTGTAGCATCAGATTTAGACTTTTCATATTTGACCATTCACACTAATATCGTGTTCGTTTGCAGCTGTCAAAGGATTGCGAAAAACTGAGCGAGGAGTTGAAACAAACGGCAGCCGTTAAACGGGTCACTACTGAAACAACGGAGGAGATGTTGGAGCGCATGCACGGTGAGTTGCGACGCCAATACACAGAAGATGTTAAAATCAACAATGAACTGGAGCGTTTGCAACAGCAGCTTGAGCTGACCATGGTAGAAGTCACTAAGAAGAATAAAAAAATTTTCGTTATAATGACAAATGTTTAAATTTTATAAACAGAAGGAACTGCAGGAAGAGCGAATACGTTCCATGCAAAATAAACGTTTGGCCGAGGAATATCAGCAACAAGCCAACGAATTACGACACAACCTCACAGATGATCGCTTTTGTCAAGCACGTTCCCGTGAGATCAGCCCGCAGATTCCAAGCAAGACACTTTGATATTTTTAATGATGTCAATTTTTGTATATGTCCTTTTACCCAACGTTATAATTAGTTTCGTTTTTATCAATCAATGAATATAATTGTTAGATTATGTTTAGCAATTAAGCTTTGTACTTAAATCTAGGGCATAAAAATGTTCATAAACGTGCATTTTCAGCATCGCAAACGCTACCTGTAAACAATTTTTATTTTAAAAGAATTGAAAATTATAATTTTTTTAATATGTGTAAAATGTTCATGACTTACATTTTTTTACTTGATTTACTTAAGATGGCCATTTCTATCCGTTATTATAATTGGCTTTCATAAAAAAGGCGGGTCCCAAATTCTGCTCTCGACCGTTTAGTATCGGATTACTCTTTGCACATATTAGTGGATGCTAAGCGCCTTAGTGGCTGTCGCCAGGATGACAACGGAAGCTTTGTTCCCTTCAAATGAAAGCAACGCCCATACATAGCCAAAACTACATAAAATAAAAAAATATCACTAAATGTTTAACTATCCCCAACAATTTTCAGGAACAAATTTCACAATATTGGATGATTGCCATGATTCTACAAATTTAAGTATTTTTATCTTGATTCTGGTAAATAAATTTTTTGCTGCCACTCGTTCGGGTGCAGGAAAAGCAAAATTTACAAAATATGAAGAAATGATCAACTGCAAACGTGAAATAGGACTTGCCTCTTAATTAAATGACCACTTGTTAGCCAAGTCATTTGAAATAGATCCGACTATATTTTACTCCGTTGAAATGAAAGTCTGGCCCGCCCTGTTTCTTCATTGACTAAATTTATTTTAGCAGAGGAAATAAGATATAATGCTAAAAATTATAATACATTTATAATAGAACGGAGGTTCCCCAGTTTGATGGTGATTGGTAAAGCTGCGGGTTTCTGAGATTTGAAGTCGTTATGAGACAAAGCAGCTTGTAGCCTTATATGCATTTGCTTTTTTAATTTGTTCTGAACACTTTTTAGATCCAGAAGAGTTTAACCAATACCCTTGTTTTGAATTTTGTATCTGGACTTAGCACATTTTAAACGCATTGTACATTGAAATTGCTTCATATTAGGTTATGTTAAGCCGGTAGGCCCCCAGGGTTGGGGCCTCACATAGATCAGTATCACCCTCAATGGAATTGCTTCATATTAAAAATATGAAGATACTGATTCATATTTTTTGGGGAAAATTCAACTTTCATTCATATCGAGATATTTACTTAAACAAAATCAGTACAACAATCAATTAATAAAATTTTATCAAATCGATTGATATCTTATATATCTTATATATATCCTACAAAAAAAGAGATTGCCAATGTATATGACGTCAAAAAAACTCATAAACTTTAGAAAAAATGTTTGAAATCTTTGCATCAGTAGAACGATTAATATAATTTAATTTTTAAGGCTAATTTCATGTGCTATAATTTTTTGGGACGCATTGGGAGTTCTTGTGATACTGCGGCTGGTGCATATATATGGGGCAATTTCGCTAAATCTCGCATTCAAACAACCAAAAATGAAGCGACCAAAAATGGAAGATATTTTCGATACACCTGCCTTACCAAGCATGAATTTTAATAATAAAGTTCAATTCGTTTGGAAATGAATTCATGGTTAAATTTAAGGCCCAACTGATCGTTGGCCCAGAAGCTCGCGCTTTTCACAATTCAATTGTCCCTTTAGATTACCTTCTATGTATATGAAAGCCCTGTGTGAATATATTAAGTTAGCTTTACGATATATTTAAAATATTTATTAATTTAATTAATTATTTTTAATCGTATGGTTAAATTTTAATTGAAAGGATTGAAATTTCAATGAGTTTCTTTGACAAACTATTTCCGAAAAAAAAATTCTCATATTTCATTTTAGAAACTTAATATCGATAGCTAAATTATAAATATATTTTATTTACAATTTAAAATAAAATATTACTCGCTAGAATTGTGTGTCGGCCTGAAAGAATTCTTCGTATTTTATACATTTTCATGCAAATTGTTAAGAGTCCAGCTGGGCACCACATGTCGTTGCGAGAGACTCCAACATATCCAAATAGCATACTATTCAATGACTTTTTTCATCATTCGCTAGCCAATAAAGGTTTAGAGTTTACATTGTTGATGGCTAAGTTAGAAATATATTCGATTTAAAATACGAAACGAAATATGTCTGGCTGAACCTGTCTGCCGGTATGATAATAATATGGCTCGTTTTATCGTTAAACTTCAAACGATTTGATGAAATTCGAAGTGGTTACAGGTGGGTCAAATAACAAAAAGCATTATTTTCGCGTTTCAATGTTATAAGATTTAGGGATTTGATTTTATTTGTAGTTCTAGAAATCATCTTACAAAATTGTTGGATTCTAGGTCTTCAAAGTTAATGTAATGTATTAACGAGGGTGGGCCTACCCCCTTATTGACTGCGACCCCCAATGGACCTATTGTGCCCCCTTGCTCCAAGTTCAGTTTTAATGTTCTCAGAAATTTAGTTTGACCAGTCTATGGGGTATACATTAGGTACTTCTCCCTGAGAATGTAGTTGCCTAGCAGCTTTCATCCACCAGGGCTGGGTAGTTAGTGATTAGATGCTCAATTGATTCGGCATCCTCCTCACAGAATCTACATGTCCTGTTGCTGACAAGACCCATTTTGTGTAAGTGGCCTGTCAACACTCTACAAAGTGACCTGCGCTTTGTTCTATTGAAGGCTAGAGCTTCATTGGCTCTTGCCGCATCCCGGCACACACATTTTTTTTGAGTGTCTGAGACTTAAATTTAAAGTTAAGTCTAATACTTAAGCAGTTATACATATAGGTAAGAGCAGGTAGAGTTTGTACATTTTTGACTATGAATTGTTGCGCTTGTTGACTTGGATTATTTTTTATACACAGATGCAAATAGATTATGGCGAAATCTAGTCTAAACTCATAATCTGAAACGGTATTGCCATAATCAACAAAACTCGAGTGGAATAGGAAGAGTTATTGACAGAATAATTATCACCAGATGGTAGATCTTAACCTTGGTCTACTTAAATCTAACTTACAAATAATATATAGAAGAATAATAACACCTATATGCATGTATGGAGTAGAAATTTGGAGCACTTCCAGTAAATCTAACTTTCAACAATATAAAGAACAAAGATGGAAGTCCCATTGACATACATTGCACAAATAAAGGGCAGTTCAGTTCAGTTTTCGAACTAAACTAAGTCATAAATATGGGTGTAATTATAAAAATAAAAAAAGAAAGAAGACAAATTTTGTTATGTTACTTGTTACAAGTAAGACAGTATAACTCTGTCGTGTGTATGATTTCATTTATGAATTTATTATAGTAGGCAAAAGAGAACAGAAAATTGCTAAAAGAAATAAGACTATTAAATTCTAATAATTAACTAAGACGGCATATTGTTTCTTGTTTTAAGTATTGAAGTATCAAAATAGACTAACTAATATTATTTAACTAATTATATTATATTAATCGCTCTAACCTAAGTATTGAAGTATCAAAATAGACTGACTAATATTATTTAATTAAACATGCAAAATAACTGCCTTTTCGTGGAGATGGAAAGTAAAAACTGAAAAGGTGGCTTATAAATTCTTTTTATAAAAAGATAATTATTAAGATAGTTGTGCAGAAACAAATTTTATTTAAAATAAACATCGATATATACCAATGCATATATGTCATTTGTGTTATCGAAATATCGCATGCTTGCAATTAATCGATATACTTGACTACAAACAACGCCAGCGCGCAGAAAACTCAAAACGAATAGCTTGTCATTTGGTGTGTGTCGAGTGCGCAACAGAATTAAATAAATTAATTATGTTGAAAAAATATTAAATATATAAAGTGAGATAACGCGTGATATTTCTGTTGAATGTATTTAACATATTGAATGTTTCATATTAATATTATTTTCGTACAACTTTGTATTTTATATCAATGTTTGCGCCATTGTAAAATTAAGGGAATGCACATGTGTTAGTGCGAGTGTCAAGCATAAAAAAACGAAAAGAGAGACTCCGACGAACTTAAACGAAGAAGCGGCCGTAGCTGTTTAAGGCGGCAAGACCCAAAGCAACGCTTGACTTGACACAAGCGCGCACAACAACAACACGTCTAAGGACTGAGGCACAAAGCAAATTGAAGAAAGAAGAGTGCAAAGCAGTGGAGCAGCGTCTAAGTGCACAAGTCCTGATTATTTAAATTAATACAGCAGAGAGAAACCATAAAATACAATGAGTTACCAAATTCATCGCGATGCAAATGAAAAGAAGGCCGCCGCGCCACCAGCACTTGCTGAGAAACCGCTGGTACTGGGCGCCAAACAGCCTTTGGCCGTTATCGGCGGTAAGGATATTGGACAACGTTCCAATTTTGCTAAGCTAAATAGCAATATACCACATGCCGTACCCGATGGAAAAAATGTAAGTATCGGTAGCCAGTGTGGAGACAGCGTGTGTCCTATGTTTGTGTAATATTACGCATTTCCTCATGATAATCGTAGTAGCCTAGCCACTCGCGCATTCTAATGCAGCTGCCGCCGTGTTTGGCTGTGAAGCCAAAGTGGTGGTGGGATCTCTCTTTTGTTGTTGCTACTGCGGCTGGCTGTCTGTGTTGGTGGTGGTAATTGTGCTGCCACCGACTGTAGCATTCCTGCATTTTCCTTTACTTCGCTCTCTCTCTTGCTGACTCTTTCGTCCGAGAAATATGTGTATGTATGTGCGTGTTGTGTGCGTGCGTGCGTGCATGTATTTGTGCAGCGCCTTGCATATTAGAGCAACCCTAGTACATGTTATTTGTATGTCATACTAGGGCTGCATACCTATACATATATTTCGCCGCCTTTTGCCTTTTCGAGTTTTAAATCAAAGTCGCAAAAACCTTTTTTGTTGACAATTTTCTATATTGCAACAAATGTAATTAGCGTTAACTAAAGCTATTATTATAAACATTAGTAAAAAAAAGGAATTATGTTCATGCACCCATACATATGCAGCGAATGGAAACATAATTTTGCGCGCTTAAATTGCAAACTAACCTAGAAGCATTTTCGCGCCCTTTGAAAGAAAAACCAAAACGAATTGCGAAAATGTCACACACACACACATACGCAGAGGTAATATAGCCCTCCTTTCGATATAGTTTTAATTTTTCATATTGCAGCCGCACTCAATATTTATTTATTATTAGTTTAGGGGTACAACTAAGTCCAATTGACTTTATAATTAAATAATATTCGAATTATTAAATAAAAATTTAATAAATGCATTCTCCTTGACTATGCGGTCATCGCGCCAAAAGCAGTTCAAAGAGATATCTCTATTAATAGCTGTTCTTATGGCCGAATCCAAATGGCTGCGTGTTTAGTTAATAGAGAAACTTGGATTTACAATATAGGAGTCGGAAACAGGAAGTAAAATAAAAGTTAAAACATTTTTTAACAAAAGGTGTCAAAAGATCAGCGTTGACCAAGTGGGGGAATCTCGATTTGGCAAATCAAGATGAGTTGAATAGACCTTTCGTAAGATAGGATATCGTGAATGTTATTATGTTGAATGTTACCATTTTTATTCTTGTTTACTTAATATTAGCCATTACGCGATGTGGGCAATCTTAAGGCTGTTGGAGACGGAGTTTTAGCAAACGCTGGAGTAAAAAAATCGAATGTAGTTCCCGTTGTGGAACAGTTCAAAGCTTTTTGCGTTTATGAGGATAATAATGATGCTGAAGTTGTGCAACCGCAGCCTAACACCGGCAAACCAATGCCAAATGCTGCCGAAAAGGAAAATCATTGCGGCTATGAATCCAATGTGAAATAGTATGTTTTGCTTAAATTCCAAAAAAAAAAATAAATAAATAAATTATTTTAATATTCTGTACAGCGATGCCATTGAAAAGTTTGGCATACAAAATGATACAAGTTTGGATGGCACTCCCATGTCCGTCACGGATCTTTTGTCACCCATGTCTATCGATAATTCACTGATCAACATCAGCAGTGTAAGCAGCGAGAAGCTTTCCGGGTCTACCGCTGATCAGGCTGAAGATAAGCTCACGGCTAAATCAAGTGTTAATGCAGCTCTGGGCAACATTAAAGGACTGCGCAATGATCGTCAACGCTTTTTTGAAGTGGTGCAATATCAGCGAGATATATTGGACTATTTCCGTGAGAGTGAGGTTAGTACGCTTAGTTAAGTTTTACTGATTCCTGATCCTGACAAAAAATTCATGTTTTACCATTTTCTTAGCAAATCAATCCACAATATTTTTTTGGTTTATACATATGCAATTTTATTTTTTTCACGTTCACTACTTAAAATTTGTATTGTTTTCAAATCTCCTTGTTGGAAACATAATTTTGATAATTATCCCATACAAAATAGTGCATTGGCCCTTCGTGTTAGGTGAGTATGTGTGTAGCTGCCTCTTATAATAAGCGTATGTTCACTACTCATATACTCACTGTAAACGATTGAAGCACATTTTTTTAAATTAAAACAACTGAAAGGATTTAAATTTATTTATCTAACGTGAAGTTTTGTTAAACTGTGCATAAAACTCATCAGAGATGGCATTGTTCAAGCTCAGCTTTTCATCCTTACGTTGTTGACTCTGCACAACAGCCAATTTGCAGTTGGTTTCAATTAACTCCTCCAAACGCATTTTACGTTCACGATCCATTTCCAATTGCTTGAGCATTAATTCACGCTCCATATTAAGAGCGTATTGATCCCACTGTTTATCCATTAATTGTACATCCGTCTTGCGTTTTTCAGATTCTACCAATTGCTGTGCTTGACCTTTGCGGAAATCTTGAAGTTCCTCTTGTGTCATTCCACGGTACATAAAAGCAATTTTCTTATTAGGGTTTGTGCGCGACTGCGCAACGTCTGGATTTCCTGTAAGCATATCGCTTGAAAGCATGTTGTATATTTCGGCCAAGTCATCCTCGTGTTGCTCCTTTTTTGCACGCTCCCGATCGCCCCGCTTTTGTTTGGCCATGTTTAAGTTATACTGGCGTATCTTGTGTATGATCTGATTACGCATCACGTCCTCAGACTTGGCCACTTCTTTCAGCTGCATATCTTGACAGTTAAGATGATTCGTAAACACCAATTCTGCATTGCGTCGTGCATCTTCGGCTCGCTTGCGCTCAAATATTTGTTGGTCTAGCCAAGCGCGTTGTTGCTGTGATTGCTTTGCCTTTCGTTGAAGATTATACAAGTCTTCTCCGTTAAATACTTGGGCACTTGAGATGCCCAGCGTGATGTCATCATCAGCTACACGTATGGGTTTGGCATTTTTTAGATAATTAGGATCGTTAAGATCGTATTCTCGACGTTGATCCATACGTTGAAACCTGCAGCGATATTCATTTATTTCCGATTGTTCAACTCGCTGCTGTTTTTCAATTTCCATTTCCTTTGCTTTTATCATGCGCGCTTGAATTTTCTCTTGTTCCTCATAACGCTTATTGATTTCAAGTTCAGCGCTGCGTTTCAGCTTTTTTTCCCCAATCTGACGTTCCAGCGTTTGCAAATCGACCTAACGAAGACATACATTTAGTGTGAGTAAAAAATATGCAACCTTTAAGGAAGATGCTGCAAAACCTACTCCATACAGTCGCTGCTTTGCATTAAAAATTCGCTGCTTACGCTCCTCTTCGTAACGTTCGCGCCTTTGCAACTTGAGCGACTCATTGAGGTCTTCCTTAGTACATAATGTCAACTTAAGTGTCATCCTGTTAGACCAAAGTTAGTGATTATTAGTGTTAAAAGTGTGATTTGATTGTGTGTCGATTCTGTTTCTGAAGGCTTGAAATTTAAATTTGATATGTTTGTTTTTTTTCCAGTTGCTTAGTTTCATGCTTCAACCGCTATGCAATTTGTTTAGTCGCCCTTGGCGGGGTAGCATCAAAAGTGCGTCTCCTTGGTGATTAATGGGCCACATATTATGGTGTATTGTTGAAATTGAAGCATGGCATTGGTTTACAGTACAAACGGAAGACCTAATGACCGACCCTGTATTTGCCTTACGTTTATGCATAGATATATTCTCTTGAGGAACTGGGGGATCTAAGGGAACAGTAGCACGTCCGTATGTGGTTCGCTACCTAATTTGCCATACTGCGTTTATTAATGTGACCTAGAAAGCGTGATTGAGACTGACTATGCTGCCAACATATGGCATATTTTTTGCTAGGTACAGGGTGCATTCGAGCCACAGACCTTAGGTTTAGAGGCGAGTACTCTATCACATAAAAAACTTTAAAAAGAAGTACTACAAATTGTCAAAAGGCTGTAATATATAAACTTCAACTTCCTCTGACGTCAAATTTGCAAACAGCTTAGACAGCCTTCCTATACATACAACTTAAAATCTATTTTGTCGAAGCTGTTTTTTGTTCTTAACACGATTTTATTAGAATACTTTTGTACTCTCCCAATGTATGTTGAGCACTTTCGGCATGTACTTTAGTAGTCCCAATCCAGAATTTTAGTATTACCAACTACTGCATCGAATTAGATGGGTTGACTATATCGTATACGCATATTGGCATTGCAAATCGGTCAGAAATGCTAGTTTGTTTGTAATTGTATTATTTTGATTTTTTAAGATATTGTGTTAGGATATTAAAGCACTAGGCTAGGTCACAAAGTGAATGAATGAGTAAAATTTGTTGTGATTTGTTTTTCTTTCCTGTTATTGTCAACCAATTCGGTATTGACTCAATCATATAGTTCCCATAAAAAATGGTAGAGTGCACATAAATATTAGTTCTTGAAAAAGAAGAAAGTTAGGATATGCAGTAGAAATAATACTATCTTAGTCCATTGGGCAGAGCACCCCATCACGTATTTTTTAATATTTATAAATGTTTTTTTTTTATAGTATTTTAGTTTAGTAGAAATCCACAAATGTGCAAATTTTTGAATCGGCAATGGTAGTTTTTTTTTGTGGTTCTCTAATCGATGAGTAAGTGAAACTTGCTGTTACATTTGTTCCAGATAAAATCCGATTCTGCAGCAAAGTTATTAATGTAAGTTTTATATATTTTTCAAAACTTGTACAAATTTCAGAAAAAGCATCGCCCAAAGCCGCATTACATGCAGCGCCAGAACGATATTAATCCGGCAATGCGTGTCGTTCTCGTTGATTGGTTGGTGGAAGTTTCTGAGGAGTATAATTTGGACACCGAAACATTATATTTATCCGTATCCTATATTGATCGCTTCCTCAGCCACATGTCGGTAATACGTGCTAAGCTTCAGCTTGTTGGCACTGCAGCCATGTACATTGCCGCGTAAGTAAAACTTGATTTTCTGCTAGCCTCCTTTGTAATTTATTTATGTTTGTGCACAAAGATTGTTAATGCTCTTAATTTTTTTGTCACAGCAAATATGAGGAAATTTATCCACCAGATGTAAGCGAGTTTGTCTTTATTACCGATGACACTTACACCAAGGGGCAAGTTTTGCGCATGGAGCAAATAATACTGAAAGTCTTATCTTTTGATTTGTGCACACCAACGTCATATGTGTTCATAAATACCTATTCAGTTCTTTGCGACATGCCTGATCAGTTGAAGTACTTGGCACTGGTAAGGAGCAAAATCTTTCGTTTATAAACATTGCAAATTAATACTGAACGCATTTTACTTAATTCTGCAGTACATCTCCGAGCTATCGCTATTGAATGCAGATCCATATTTGAATTATCTGCCATCACTGATTTCGTCTTCGGCAGTTGCATTGGCACGTCACATTTTAGGAATGAAAATATGGAGTCCTGAGTTGGAGGAGATCACTAAATATAAATTAAGTGACCTGAAAGATGTTGTTGTACATCTTTCTAAATCGCACAAAGCTGCAATTGGGCTGAATACACAGGCCATACGGGATAAGTACAATAGAGAGAAGTATGTCAGATTTTTTGCAATTCCTTTTGAAAAATAAATATTGATGCAATTACTTATGTGCCAGGTACAAGCACGTGTCGTCCATTGAAGCCACAGAAGTTAATGAAACCAGCTTTAATGAGATTTGTGAAATATACAATTACACCCAGCAGCCCAAGGAGCAGAGTAACGTAAATTCCAAGTCAAAGGTGAACTTGCTTTATAAGTTTTAAGTTTTATACACCCACGGCGCCGCAGTCGTTACCCTTACGATCAAATTATAGTTTTGTCATTTAATGTATTGCTAGTATTAGGCGTTTGTATGTATGTAATTAAGAATTATTTAACCCAAAACTAACATCAAACAACATAACCAAACTACAGATAGTTTGAAAATTTGCTGTCAACTGTCAAGCCACGAGAAAGTATCGGTACAAGCTGCGTGCGTGTATACCTTCTTAATCGAAAACTAACTTGAAGTTTAAAATATATTTAAAATTGGACAACTGACAAGCTCTCGTGAAATGTTGTCAACTCATCTGTTGCCTGTAAGACAGTTTTATACGGTTGACAACGTAATCTGCGGTCGAGCTGCAGCATTTTTTCAATACAACACAATTGATGCTATTATATTATGTTATTATTTTTCTTTTTTGTTCCCTACATATATATTTTATTTTTTATGTATTATACTTTTATTTACATTGATACAACAACCAATAATGGAAAGAAAAAAACGCAAAAGCGAAAAATTTCATTGAACACTGATGTTTTATTTAAAATCTTAACTTAAAATGTTCTGTGAACCAAGCATTTTTATAACAAAATATTAAAACATTTTACAAAATGTATTAACAATTGCAAAATATTGTGTTTTATCATTAAGAATACAGAAACAACATTGTATACTTACAAAATGCGGTATTTAAAAAGCAAAAATATTGTTTTTAGCGACACTTCTTAAACTAATGACGCTTATTATCTATTTAATTTCACAACTAATACGAAGATTAAGTTATTAAAATCTAAACCGATTTAAGAATTTGCAAACAAAAAGAATATATTAATAAATGGATACTAACGAATACAACATATTTAAGTGGATACCCTAAAGTTTTATAAGAGCACTCGAAACGAGCTTACTTTTTCCAGAATTATGAAAAATATCAAATAAAATGGTAAAGAACATAAATTTGATTGGCAAATTGATATTAATTGTGTTAAATTCGGATGGGAATTACTTGGTTATACCACTACGGATCGATTGTGTATTCTCGTTAGTCAGGAAGAAAGTGTGAATTGGAAGCAAAAGTATGTAAAACCAATTGACGGAAATTATTTTTGAAAACTAAACGCAGCGAGTTGGAGCGAAAAATAACCTTCATCTGTGATTACTTTTTTCAACTGTGTATGCCAATAATCACTAATTTTCGCAAGTCTCGATGAAATCTGCATTCGATGCAAAAATAAATCCTAACGGAGCCACTTACTATTGCTCTATAATTAAATCCGTTTCATTCCTAAAGATGATTACATTGATGAGATGGAGCTGTCCTTATATAAAAAAAACATAAATTGGTCAATTTTGTGCAAAACTTTTTTATCCGGCATCGTGGCCTATCTTTCATGCAAATTGTGACAAAAATACTTCCAGCAGAGATGTCAAAGTCAATATTGTTCTGACTGACTACGTGGTTTTGAAAAAATTTATTTACCAAATAAACATGAGTTATCCTGACGCAAACTAATTTCACAATCTTGCTTAAAAATTTCTTTTTGTAACAAGGATACTGCAAGAATATTTTTTTCCACTTGGGAACTTAGAGCCGCTAGGGAGGCTTTCCACCGGAGACTGTTTTGTGCCGTCAGCTCAGTGGTGTCCCACTTCGAGCTGATCTGACCTAGTTCTTGAAGAACGGTTCGTATCCAAGTTGCTTTTGTTCGTCCTGTTCGTCTGTTTCTTTAAGGGCTACAGTCTACTGCCATTCGAACAATGCTGCTTGAGTTCTTTCTGAGAGCACGCCAAATCCAGGTCCATTTTCTTTTCCTCATTTGAAGGGGGATTCACCTGTAAGGCTCCACACTCCTGCATTTAATATTTTATTCGTCCAAAATAGTCGCATATAATTCTCAGGCATTTGTAGCTGAAAACCTGCAGTTCTTGCGCTATTTTCTTTGTGGTGAGCTATGCAGCTTCTCCATAAGCGGTGCAATCTACCGAATGCTGCACGAGCTTTCGCAAGCCGGTTCGAGACATCATCATCCACTCCATCATTGTTGGAGAAAACGGTGCCGAGGCAAAAGAAGTTGTTCGATGAATTTGATGTTTCCTTGGCTGGAGTGATTGAAGCGCATTGCTTTTGTTTTGGCTGCATTTATCTCGTGACTAACTCGGCTGTCTATTCTGACGAGATCATCAGTTTTACTCTGGATGTCTACAAGTCTATGGGAGGTCAGACATGTGTCGTCCGCATAGTCCAAGTCCTCAAAGTGTCTGGTGAGGCTTCACGTGAATCCACGCTTGGATTCGCATACTTGCCTCATAACCTCATATCAAACACAATCTTCAAGCGCAGCGGCGATAGAGAACAGCCAGCCCTGCCTGATTCCGATATTTAATGAAAGAAAATTTGGCAAAAAAACTAATAAAATGTTTTTGATTGATTCGCTCTTCAGTAACTGTAGTTTAAACTAGTTTAAAATTTTCGCACAACCTAGCTGTTTATCTTATGGATGTTTTCCATGAGTCTGCGCATTTATAAACATTTTTGTGTTTTTTTTTCTTGTAACGAGAACTTGGCATTTCGTAATGTAAATCTGCATTTTAATTACAATTCTTAAAAATAGATTGTTAAGTTGATCTATAGCGAAGTCAAAGAGCGCTAAGAATGTACGCCCAATATATCCTAATGTAGAAGCATTTAAATACCTTAAGAAAACTCCACAGTTGGGTCAACCAATGCCTGAGACGCATTGTTGGAATGTTCTGGCTCAGAACCATATCCAATGTTAGGTTATGGGAGGCTACGAAAAATATAGATGGATCGGACACACCTTCAGTAGAGACAACAGAAATATAGCACGTACAGCTCTCGAATGGAACCCCATTGGCTATCGTCGCAGAGTGCGTCCGAAGACTACTTGGAGGGGGACAGTGCTCAACGAAACATCCAAATTGTTTAACGAGTTAAGGTTTTTAGTTAACAATAGGGAAAGCTGGAAACTATTTCTAAATCGGCCAAATTCTTAATAATTTATTGTAAGAGAGCACGCCAGTAGTAATAAATATATCCACAATTTCTGCTTATTGGTAAAAGTTTGGGAAATCTGCCGCTTAATGTAATTAAGCTACGAGTAATATTTGAATTGTGAACGTACTCGAAAGGTATGTTTAAAAAACTCCCTTGATGTGAGAAATGAATTAACTGCACGCACGAATTCGAATTATTATAAAATTACTGCTGTGATGTATAATACTGCACATATTCCGATTCGTTCATAGAAAACACATTCCCATAAAAACTACAATTTATTGCGACTAACTAATACTTTAACTTGTCACCTTCTACTGTTACGAGGTTCGGAAAAATCACAAATAATATAAATATTTATTTATATTATTAACAATTTCTTAAGCTAAGTAATTTACAGAGTTTATAGTTATTTACAACTGAGAAATTTATTTATGTGTTAAGTTTAATTATTTACGTTAAAGTTGCAGATATATAAACAAGGAGAATAGGAAAAAACCTTAATAACTATAACTACTTATACTAGGATAGCTTCTCCTCTATTCTCTTCAAAGAAGAGATTAAAGCAAGCTAATACTTCATTAAGTAAAGTGGGTATGCCTGCCATCTGCCATTATGGATATTGGTATGAAGATTGTTTTCATTAAAATAATTTTATTGTGGAATTAATATTAATTAAAAGATAATTTTGATTTTCTGCTAATGAGTGGATAAAGTATACGAGTTGTTTTGTTTTTTATTTATTGCATGTTGATCAAAAGTTAGTTTTTTGTCGAAAAGTATTCCTAAGCACTTAATTTTATCAACCCATTCTATTGAAAGATTATTTATAAGTTTAGGGAAGTAGAAGGCAAATAACAAGGCTGTCTTCTTCTAGAAAAGTATATGGCATTTGATTTTATTTTGTCTGGGTTTACTTTGATTTTCAAAATGGATCTGAACTATATCTTGCTGTGACGTCAGCATACATGGAGAGAGGGATATTTGGACGATTGGGTATATCGTGTGTGTATACATTGTATAGAATGGGGCCTAACACGGCTCCTTGGGGCATACCTGCGCAGATGTTTCGTTTATTGTATAGAAAGATCTCTGACCAATAAAACTTTTAATAATTTTAATTAAGTATATGGGCTTAGGGACTTTTAGCTTATGAATTAAGGCATCATGTCAGACTGTATCAAAAGCTGCCTAAATATCGAGAGTAACCATACAGACAGAATATTTATTTTTTAAGCGATCGCTTTGGTAGTTTTTAAGTTTTATAAGTTCGAAATCCATGTTGGTGCATGGGCAATATGTTGTATGCCTCAAAATGATTCGTAAGACGCAACTTAAAGAGTTTCTCAAAAACCTCCGATAGAATTGGAGGTAGGCTAATAGATCTTATAGGTCTCGGAATGATCACACAGGGTTTTCCGGGTTCTAGAGTCGGTATTATTTCTGATGTTTTGCAATTTGATGGAAAAAAACAATTGACATATATATAAGTTACCGGACCACTGTAGTATATTTCAGGCGGAAGTTTTCGCTATAAAAAAAGCTGCAGAACTAGCGCTCACTCTGCACCAACCCCAAGTCAACATCTTCGTCGACAGTCAGGCGGGAATCAATTCAATGCAAGCCTATGCCATCAGCTCCAAATGTGTACTGGCAAGCAGGGCCTCACTAGATGCGCTATGCACTCGCAAGAGGGTGCGCATCTTTTGGGTTCCCGGCCACCAGGGCATTGAAGGTAACGAAATGGCAGACAGGCTAGCAAAGGAGGGTGCCGTATCGACTCGAGCGAGAGTTGAGGACCTAGGGATACCTCTGAGGGCTCTAAACCACAAATCGGAAGTAAGCGCTGCAGTCGCTTCCGACAGAAGGTGGCACAACACGACAAACTGTCGAACTGCTCGCATTATGTGCGGGAAACCCAACGCAAAGCTAGTCGAGCACATCTTGCAGCTTCCCCGGAAGGACTGCAGACTCATGCTTGGCCTACTAACGGGTCATTGCCTGACCGCTGTCCATGCCAAAAAGCTGGGCATCACCAACAGCGATGAATGCAGGAAATGCACGGAACCAGAGGTGAGAGAACCCCTGGAACACCTTATATGCAATTGTCCTACCCTCTTCACCCCGAGAACTAACTTCCTAGGGACACCAGTGCTTGACTCGCTCGCAGAGGCGGCGCAGAGGCCACCCCAGAAACTGTTAGCCTTCGCAAAACATACCTGCATAGCGGATGGCTAATTCTGTCCACGACTACGACTCACAGCCGAAACACTCCGTTTCCACTAAGGATCACATTGATCTATGTGAGGTCCCCTCCCCCGGGGGTCTGCCGGCCTAACCTAACCTAACCTAAACAATTGACAGGCAGTCGTTGAAGAATGAACTAAGAAACAACAGCATTCAGGGGCAAGTTTTTAAGGAATATATTTGGTAATTCTTCAGGCCCAAGAAATAAGTAAATACATAAAGTTTAACAAAAGTCGTAGTACAGCAGACGATTTGTATAATTACATAAAAATTTTTTCCATTTAGCTTAGATTTTTCAAAAACTATTGAGAGAGGATTTCTTAAATAAAATAGTGTTTTAAGAATAAGTGAAATGAAAAGTTTTCATTCTTGTTTTGTAATATAATAATTGATAATAATAATAATATCTAATAAAAACCAAAAAAAATATAACAATTGAGAGCAACAAAAGTCATCGTGCAGTAGTAAGATGAAATTACGCTTTGACGCAACGTATGTTGACCAAAGTTGCCTCTTTAATATTAAACAAAGATCGTTCTCAGAATAAAAAATGCAAGATTTGCTCAAATTTATTTGAAGAGTATGGCGCAGAAATTGCTATTTTTTTCAATTATGTTTTAGTAGAAACGAAAACTTGGCTCAATCCCAAAGATATTGGCATGGTGCCGCCAAAGCACATTTTAATCCGTTATAACTTGGCTGCAGAACATGGTGGAACGATTGCGAAAATATACAGTAAATAGAATAATTAACATTTTAAAGCCCAAAAAACTTTTGATGTTGTGGTGGTAAAACAATATTTGTGTTTTATTATTCAAAGAGCATATGCAGATTGGCATTTCTGTGTACGCCCTGCGCCTACAAATTATGCTTTTGTTTTCGAAAAAAACACGAAAGTTTACTAAAAAAAATTGTTTGTTATAAATGAACTAGCTTGCTTGATATACTGGAAGACCTAATATTTTAGAGCAATTGGGAAAAAACAGTTCCATGCAACATTAAAGAAAAGCGAAATGTAATTTCCGTAAAAAATAACGCTAAAAGGATGCATTCTGAAGTCAAGTTATTTGTTTTCATATTATCTTTGCTTCCTTCTGATTGCTAAACCCATTTGTCTTGCATGCCTGCCGTAAACAACGACAATCATATCACTCTGGAGATTAAGCGAAGAATCGCACTTACCAATAGCTAAAACATCTTCCGGCCGACAAAATGAATCTACAAAAAGCTTTTGTGTTCGGTAGAAAAATTCTTCGCAAAATCTTCGGTACCTTTCTGATTGAGGAATCGAATGAACCATGAGCTTTATGAGGCACAACGTTTACGTTGGCTCGGCCATGACATTCGCATGAACGAAGACGCCTATAAAGAAGGACTTATCTTCCCTGGAAGTGACCAACTGTAATGTTGGTTGTAAGGTTGTAATGATCAACTAAAGTTAAGTATGCCTGTTTTGTCGCTCCAACGTCGGCCGGCCTGCCAGACTCTCCTCAGGCTGTTCCCACGCTCACCAAGGAAGCCAACTCCATTCACTTCAATCATCTTTGGTTGTCTCTAAAGTCCATATGGTGTTCCGTTTGGTCTGCTTTCTGGCAGATGCACCTTCACGGTAAGACTCTCCACCGCTTAATCAATGTCAAATCCAGGTTGTATTTCGGCTTTTGTTCACAGTTATCTTTCATTCAGCTTATGAATCATCACGCAATGTTCATGTTGTGTCTTATTAACTTCCTTTCAGCCAGGATCAAAAGTACCTTGACCATTCTATAATCTGCGCAAAAATGGTAACAGCCAACAGTAGTAATTTTTGCTCAACGGGTCTAGGATTCTGGCTGGGTCAGTTAAATGCATATTACAGCCCATCTTACACAATCATTAGTGTAGGAGACTTCCTTTGGGATGAACGAATCTGTATCCTCATCAAAGGCAGAACTAGCCTCATATATTAATATAGAATTATTTTTAAGTTTAGAAATAAAATGTGATAAGTATAGAATATATTTGTAAACCTAAATAGATTGTAATTAATAATTAAAAGAAAAAAACAAGTTCAGAAGACTCAATTAAGCCGCGTATTAGTTATACAGAAATATTATTTAATATTGAACATGGCGAAATCTATCCGAATAAGGAGGCAGTCTTATAGATGGCTTCCAGTCCCAATACAATACATTGTTTTACATTTTTAGGCTCTCTAAGTTACTGTAATATTTAGTTTAAGTTCTCATGATTAATTGATGTGCCAAAAAATCGCATTTTTTTATTTTTAATTTTTATGCATATATGAACTTTTTTTCTTTAATATTTATCAATAACAAATTATTGTTTTGTTCCATAGTTTAATCAAAAGTTATTGGGCTTCATGTGAAGAATTGCAAGTGTTCAATAAAACTTGTGTCCACTGTATGCTAAGGTTTTCCCAAACACACGACTTATTTGCATAAACTTTGTCTAGTTCTGAATGGCAAGCGACAAATGACGGAACTTATTTTGATAGACGCAAACTTTCGGGTTCAACGAACACAAAACAATATTGAAAACGAAAGCGATTATTTATTTTGTTTTAATTTGATTTATTTTTTATTCAAAACAACAAACAAAAATTTAAATACAATGCCATATGTTGTTGTTTCTCTTTTACGTCATTCGACATTGAGAATTTAAGCAGCCAGTGAATGCATTTTATATGTTTCTATGCGATGAGTACGTGTGTTTGGTTCAAAGACCTGAAAACATGACAAATGCAAGCATTTCGATGAACATTTCAGCACAGCAGAGCTACAGTTAACTGATGATTTAGTAAGCAAATCGTGTGTCCGGATGATAGCCCAGTTTGTCTAGAGCCGGATTACATGCAAAGTTAATCATAGGCGGTGGACCGCATAGCAGGACAATAGTTGAATCGCCAGCCGGCAGTAAATGAGCGGCAATCATATCGTCGTTGATAAAGCCTACACTGTAAGCCCAGCCTGTTTTGGAGTAAAAAAAAAGAAAACAAAATGTATACACAATTATGGTTAATAATCATAATAGAGCTATAGCTTCGAAAGATTCCGAACAATTATCACAACATGCCTAAAATACCTGCTGACGCAACAGTTCCTTTGTATTCGAAATCAAAGCAAAACTCAAAGGCTCGTGTTGCTCTAAAATGACTTCGTTTAATAGCTAAAGCGTTGATCGACGACATGTCCCAAACGCTCCAGACCCGGTATGCATGTATAGTTAACCATTGGCGGTGGACCGCATAGCAGACACAGCGTATCTTCACTGGGTGGGTAGAGATGTTTTCGCATCATCTCATCGTTTACATAGCCGGTGTTATAGGACCAGGCTATGAAACGCGCGTGTGCCGCGCGGGGCATCCGTTTAAGGGCAGCATGTGACAAAGGGGGCAGATACAAAGTGAATTGAACATAATAGATGTTTGGCTATGTTTCGAATGATATTAACTTAATTCTGAAGGTTGGTCATATGTTACGTATACGTAGCATAAACTGTCACTTCCAAGAGTTTCTTCTGCTACAGCAGCTATTTGATTATTCGTGAAGACCTTAACTATTTGTTTGGCTTAAAGTCTAAATGAATGTGGCAAATGTGGAAATGGATAACAAGACAACTTTGTGATGTCATGATCCAAAGGCTGTCAGCTCACCTTCAGCAGCTTTGTCAACTGTGTACCAGACTTTAAATTGGTCGGGATGCTTTTTGGCCAAGTCATCCAACTCGCTACGTAGTAAGATATCCTTTTCACTCTGCAATAAATTATAGAAAACTTTAAACAACGCGCTTTATTTAATTTTACACTAAAAATTCACCTGATTGGCAAAAAGTAACGCCAATTCGGTCTTATCCTTATCGCTGTGCTTGAGTACCTCGCGAACAAGTTGTAGCATTGGTGTAATACCAGAACCACCGGCTATCATGTTAACACGTTTAGCTGTCACTTGCTTGGGTGGATCTTTACGCAGTTTCTTTATCGAAAATGTACCGCCGCCGAGATACTGCAGCCGTCCGGATGGTCCGCGGAATGAGATCTTATCACCCAGTTCCATTTTCTCCAGATATTGTGTCATCTTACCACCAGCTGGAAACTTGGGATGTGTGTCCTTAAAGTACACTTTAATAAGCAAATCAACATAGCCCACATCATCGTCCGAGGAGATGGGCGTATATGGTCGTATGATTAGCTCATTGTCGATGGTGGCTATAAGATGTATGTGTTGACCCACTGGCAAACCGAGTATATGTTGCTTCGAGGGCAGACCAAAGCGAAATCGTCGTGTATCATGACTGAGTATCTCTTTTTCGATAAGTGGCAATTGATACTTATCATTAGGATCGACTAGAGTGCGCAGACGCGCTGTACGATTGGGTTCTCTTCTGGGCTTTGTGGATTTTTTGTTAATAAAATAATGCACAATAAGTGCGCCAGCGACAATTGCAGCAACACCCACAGCGATTGGTATAAGCTGTAAGAAACGAAAAGCATAAGATTTTTTTTCAAAAATAGGTTAGTTTACATATTTTTTGTGGAATCATACTATAGATATAATTTTGTGTGTTAAAAAAAGCAATAGATTATGGCTGCTTATCATGAAAATGCTTAAAAATACTTTATCATTTGCTGCACGCTGAACTAGGGCCATGGAAACTTTTAGTTTGTATTCGCATTTTAAATTAAATAATAATATGATTTGTTATGGCTGACCCTTGCCCAACGTGAACTTCCATCATCTGTTGATAAGATAGATGTCTGTCCAGAAATTGATTGCTTAATTTTTTTTTTAAATACGCAACACATTTATTTTTGCTCTACAAAACCCTGTTTTAGTTAGCAAACTCTCATCTCAGATACGTATATGTACTTGAAACTGAACTTAACCTACAATGCTGACCTTCAAATTTCTGTGGTCTGTGTGAGTCTATTTTATGACGACGTCATCATTACCCATTACAAATTGCAGATAAACAGAGAACCGAACTGTCGCGTAACACAAAAATAGAGACCGGCTTGCTCAATATATACTTACATCCAAGTCTGTCATTTGAAAGCACTGTGTTGACAATTTTCAACAAAAATTGAATTGCAAATATCTACAAATTGTAGTATTGTTTTATACAAATTGTTTGTTTGTTTTATTTTTTATTTTTAATGCCGCACAAGTTCAAAGCAAGCCCGTTGAACCGCGTGTCTGGCCGCACGATTTCCAATTGAAATGAAGTCCGACGCGTGGAACCCCAAATACTGCCGCAAATGGCGTTAGTTCTCTTCAGCTGCGCACTATGCGATAGAAATGTATCTTTGTTAGTTAAGAGTAGAGAAGCAGGTGCTCTCACCGACGTATGCGCTCTTAAACAAGTTTTTACAAGTTTTGAGCACTTAAACAAAGATATTTTGTATTATATTTTAAAACTTTAAAATTGATTGTGGGATGGAATGCTTCAAATATAAAGAAATCCATTGTAGAGTTTGAGATTATGCGTCGTTAATATGATAAGCAGAAATTGTACTCTTAAGCGTATTGGGATCTCTTTGTTCTTATCAATTGTTTGATGTTTTATTAAGTGTTTATAATACTAAGAGGCATGGTATAATTATACAGGTTGAGTCGTCCGACATTTTACAAACCCAAGTTGGCTGGACGATGTCAAATAAGTGTTGCAATTGTGAAGATGCAATCTTTTTCAAGATTTTAGAAATCAAAGATAGATGTACCACGGTAGTTGTGGTACATTTTTGGAACATTTTTTATGAATAGAAATGATATAGAATTCACTCCAAATTGACGAAAAATAAGAATGTTTAAGTGAGGGAGTGGCCCAGAGAAGGATGATTTTGTGAACAATTGCACGATTGCTTTCTGGCTTATGTGTATATGTGAAAGCACCAACCGTTTCCCTCGCGATGTCAAGGGCTGCCCATAGTTGATCTATATTGATTGGCTTCTAAACGATAACATGAATTTGAAAATTTGTTTGATTTGTTCAGGATTGTGTTCAACTAAGGATCATACTGATCTATGTAAGATCTATGAGTATATTTTAGAAAGAATATTTTTTTTTGTACTCTTAACCGTGACGAGAATCTCTCAATCATTATTAAATGTTTCATCTTTGACAAGAACTGATAATGTTTGGGATTGTATGAAAAAATCAAATTATTATTTCCCAGACAAAAATGGTCTATTAGACACAACTTCATTAATTGGCTTATAAATAAGAGCATAGAAATTTAGAAGTGGGATGACTAAAAAATACATATTTGGATGTGACAAAAGTTTCGTTTTGAAACTCGATGGGCCCAATAGATCTCTGATGTTGATTTTTTTATAAGATGACTTTAGAGATTTCTATTTCAAATAGGTTAAGGAGCAGAATTTGCCCCAAAAATAATTATAAGTAGCTAGAATGAAATTGAAAAAACTAATGCAAAGCTTTAGCAGATCAAACGAAATTCAATAGTACCTAGTACCTACACAGGTGTAGATTTTAGAATAATTATTTTAATATGCACATACGTTCTATCACAACACAATATGACATCATTGTCAAATATGAATGTACCCACAAAAACATTAAATATGTATATGCGCATAGTTGGATTATTTATATTCAACCTAATTGATTGCAGACAAACATCATCTATGTACACATATTCATATATATTATTTTACGAAGTATTTAAAAAAAAGTCTTAAACATTGCGAGTTACTTAAATACACGTTAAATATTGAATGTTGCGATAAATTAATGTACACTTTTTTGTCAAACTAACAAAATAACTTACATTATTTTCAATGATTGCACGTGCCATGTCTTCAATTGCCGGCGAGTTGTATTTCTAACAATTTCAAATTGTCTTAACTGGCCACAGTTGGAGTGCTTATAAAAGACAAATAGTTGATATTGAAAAATCAATGGACGCACTTTTGGACAGAAATTATATAACTTCCAACAACTGCAATATTTAGGTATACCGATGAAACTCTTACGCAGCGCCGACACAAACAGATGCTGTACTGACTGTTCCTATCAGCATATTTAAAAGGCACAAAATTTGAACTTAAAAGCAGCCAAACTCAGCCAAGTTGATGGATGATTTACGAGAAACAAATGTTCGGCTAACTACCAATACAGGTGCAGCGCTTGCCGCTCTTGAACTATAAGAATTTCATTTAGACTCTCTTGCAGATTTAAAAAAGTTTCATAATTTTTTAATGAATCTTGCAGTCGTATTAAGTAAATTTGATTTAAAAACACAATTTCTGCAAAATGCCTTTTATACCAAATAATCTCGCAGCTGAAACTAAATTAAAACTATAGAGTTGCCACACATTTGTAAAAAAAAACAAGTGTTGTGCACGTTTACCACTACAACTTGATTTTACATAAACTTTACTTTAAGCCTATGCACATAAGTCATATAAGAGGCACGCACTAACGCGCTTTTTAAATATAATTAAAATCAATGCACTTATGTTTTTGTTTTATATTAGTTCGTTTCACAACACTCAATGTTGTCATTATGCGACACTGTTATCGATAACCACATCGTGAAACTGCATGCGTAATCGCTTGCCATACGTTCTTTCTTTCGTGAAACGTCGGGCATAAAGTCAAGACATGGCGTAAGTTTTTTGTTTTAAATTAATCGTGTAATTTTTTAAGCATCATTAATATAAATTATAAAATTTTACATACGTTTGGTAGCTAAATTTGTATTTTAAATGACGTTTGTAAAATTTTGTACACTGAGCAAACAGAAACCAACTATTTGGAGTCATCAATGTCCATAATCAGTTTGGAAATGTTTGCAAAATTAAATGTGATTATTGTGTTGCACTTTGTAACTTTTATACTAGTTGCTTTTATTTACACAATTTTTGCACAATACTTTACTAAACTTGTCTTTATATGAGTATAAATTGAATATATCTTTATTGCAGCACTAAAGTTTCTCGTGATACGCTCTACGAGAGTGTCAGCGGTATTTTGGAGCACTCGCTCAAGAAAAAGCGTGGCTTTCTGGAAACTGTGGAGCTGCAGATCGGTTTGAAGAACTATGATCCCCAAAAGGACAAGCGTTTCTCTGGCACTGTTAAGTACGTTGGCCAATATCTGCGTGTGTAGTACATGCTCTTTGCTTGCCTATGGTTCATCCACATATGAGCCTAGCTGGTATTGAGTACGGTCCGCACAGCAGCTAGTGCTGTCAAGCATGTTGCTTGACAGACCTGCACTCAGGGTCTAAAAAACAAATTGAGTAGGTTTCAAATTGAAGCCGCCCTAATATAAGTTATTCTTTTAATAACCCTCGTGCTCCTTGAGAGCCATGTAAGTTTTGGCAATATTTGTGGATTTAGCATTTTTGGTAGTTATTTTATTTAATGCGAATTAATACGGGTCTTTGAATTATAATAATTTTGTATTTTTTATTTCTCTTCACAAGGTTGAAGCACATTCCACGCCCTAAGATGAAGGTCTGCATTTTAGGTGACCAGCAGCATTGCGATGAGGCTAAAGCCAACAATGTAGAGCACATGGATGCCGAAGCTTTAAAGAAGTTGAACAAGAACAAGAAACTTGTAAAGAAACTAGCCAAGTCTTATGACGCTTTTCTGGCCTCTGAATCACTGATTAAGCAGATTCCACGTCTTTTGGGACCCGGTCTTAACAAGGCAGGCAAGTTCCCTGGTCTACTGTCGCACCAGGAGTCCATGATGGCCAAGATCGAGGAAGTGAAATCCACAATCAAGTTCCAGATGAAAAAGGTGCTGTGCTTGTCTGTTGCCGTCGGTCATGTAGGCATGAAACATGACGAGCTTGTGCACAATATCAGCTTGTCGATCAATTTCTTGGTCTCTTTGCTGAAGAAGAACTGGCAGAACGTGCGTTCGCTCCACATTAAGTCATCAATGGGTCCACCTCAGCGTCTATACTAAATTGCATATATTGAAATTTTTTCAATAAAAGAGAATACATTTTGACAGTGTAAATAATGATTTTATTTAATTTAAATATGGAAAATGCTATGCTATGATTAGTCAAATGTGCGGGCCAGAAAGTCTCGTAACTCCATCGCCTGTTCTGCTTCATCACTTGTATCAGGAGCTTGTGAAGATTGTTTAATTTTGAACTCTTCTATATCAATGGATTTGCCCCAGGATTCGACAAATGCATCGTCCATTTCCTCAAGTACATTGTGCAGTATACAACAGGCTGTGATTATATTGGATGCTGTGTGCATGCCAGTTACAAGCGGATTAGCTAGGTAGTGCCAGCGGGACATTAAACGGTGTAAAGTACAATCGCCAAGTTTTTGAAGCATCTCCACGGAGACATTAAAATTATGTTCATAAGTTGAGATAGGATTCGCATAGCTTTGCAGCATCCAGCGACGCAGCGGAAAATTGTGATGCGCTGGCGCTAGTATAAATGGGGATATCATGCGATTTTGGACGCTACGCGGCGGTAGGTTTGTTAGTCGATTTGGGGCTTTACCAAACATTGATGAAAACGCTTCTGTATTTGGGTCACTTAGTTTTAGCTCACGAAAAAGCATGCGATCATCTAAAAGAAATTCCACGCGCAACGGCGAGCCATCACTTCGTGTGAGCGATAGCACAGCCAGTACTCCAACTAGTGATTCCGGTATGTAACTGGCTTTACTTTGAAAGCCTGCAATTACTCTGGCGCAGTCCGCCTCGCTGTGTGGTAGCAGTCTCATAAATTTTCCCAAACGCGAAATGACAGCTTTACAGAAAATACGTAAGGCCTTCAGAACACAAGAACTGGGCATATCAAAGCGCTCGGATATAGTGGAAATGGTATCGCCTTTTGCAAAAATATATAAAGCTAAAGCTATGCATTTCTCCGGTGATATGGATAGATACTGCTGATTGAAAACGTTATCAGAGCCAAGCTTAAGCGAGACAAATGTTTTTAGATTTGAGCAAAGCCAGCGAAACATGGATCGCGATATATGGAATGTGCTTAAGAAGTCTTCGTCATCCAGCAGTGGCATAAGGTTTTCAAAGAAATCCGTTTGGTCATTAGGTGGTTCTTTGGAAATGAACTCTGTTTTTGAGCAGTTAGCCAAGCAGTGCTGTTTCTTCCTCAGAACGCTAAACATTTGCAGATAGTTTGACTGCAGCTCCATCATTTGTTTAAAGAAAAAGTTTCGCAAAAATTGTATACGTTTTCGCATACGTTGCTGACCACGACGCCTTTTTGTTATGACCGTATGTTGGATTTGCTGCAGATGCAGCTTTATAAGCAAAGCCAGATGTTGCTTGCGGCCAAAAGTTTCATCTTCAGAGTTCTTAGCGGCGGACAAGTTAGCCAAAGCTGCGTTTAAATGATTATGCATTAATTTGAATTCTTCGTCCATAGTGTGCCGTTGTTTGTTGTATATTTTATGTAATTTGAACTGCAGTTGATCAATTAATATGCATATATAATTACACGAAATATAATTTTATGCAAAAAAGTAATAAAAAATTAGTTTTGCTGATTTTATTGACGACAAACGTTATGAGTGACCGTACATTAATTAGTATTAAAAAATACTAACTTTTGTTAATAACAAATAAATAATGTAAGATTTAAATGATGGGCTAGTTGCTAAAAATACAAATAATACATAAAAAAATAACACATATTTGATGTTGTGTCTTGCAGGCTCATTTTTATTTTCTTTCTGTGTTCTTGCATTGATCGATATTTTTATATTAAAAACTTATCGATACTACCTTAATGTTCAAGTAATAAGAAATAATTAATGTTAAAGTAATAAGCAATAAGTATATATTATTTACTATCAAAATTCGAATACCAGCCATCGATTTTTTTTTTTTTGGTAGCGCAGCAAGCAGTGTAATCTAAAGTTGGTATTGTTGGTAAAACCGTCGCGAAACTAAATAGCCGATAAACAAGTATCGCTTTTTTTTTAGACAGCGCTGCCACCTATTGAACTTGAGGGTAATCTATTTAAAGTTGAAATTGTTGTCGCAGTGACGCGTTTAAACTGTTCGCAAATCTCAAGCCAAGGAAATGGATTACAGCGCAGATTTGGAAGCATTCGATGCTTTTATACCAACAATAAATGCTTCAACACCAGTTCAACTAACTGTTCCATCAACGTTTCACAAGGCTCTTATTGAATACGCAACAGTTTCATGTCGCCTACTTTTTATACAGGACAACTCGGCATGGCAGGATTTCTATTTTTCTGCAATGGGAAAAGCTTTCCGTGCTGTAGATACAGCTACATTATGCGCAACTTTTCTAAATGAAATTTTACCTAAAGTGAAATTGTTTAAGCTTTCAGAATTAATTAAGCATCGCCTAACGCTGTTAAACCATCATCCATCATTCATAAGCACTCCACAAGGATATCAATACTTAGCAGCCGAGGAACATTACTTGGCGCCTTTGATACGGCTAAGTCCACATATAAATTTCACGCTGTTAGAACATGTTCCTACAACAATTGTAAGTCCAAATCATGGTTTTAAGAAAAAAAAATGTGTGGCTTACTGAAATTACATTTATAGCCTAGATTGGATGTTTACATAGACAAGCCTTTCCAATTAAAAGCACCAACGGAAACGTCGCATACAGTACTTGAGGACCGTACCCAGAGTTATTATAAAACTCGTTTCGGTTACAATTTTCAATTTAAAAGTGCATATGCCGCGCTGCTGTCAGCCATACTCTCGTCGGATTTGGAACTCTCTAAGACCGAACTTTTAAATCCAGAAGAAATACATAAACGCCTACGAAAGGCTAATAAATGTTTTGAAGATACGGGCAAAATCATATACAATAGAGACATAAAGCTGTTGGTAAATTCTCTAGAAACATTTGGTAAATTAAAGAAGTCCCTTACTCTGGCTATTTCTAGACGCGATTTTTAAAAACAATTTAATTTTATTAAGTATTGTTTACTAAAATAAGTTACACTGTCTTAACTAAAAAGGTTTAAACTTTTATAATTAATAAATGTTCACAAGTCGTATTTTTTTGATTAAATATAGTTTTTTACACGTACTCTTTATGTAAGCTCTCCAATAGACGTGGCTCTTCTAGATTTGGTATATATTTAATGGTAAAACCTCTACCATCAAAATTTGGTGATTTCTTGGCTACAATGCGCACTCGATTGCTGGGTATGTGGAAATCTTCAGGAGCCGTTTGTCCACAAAGGGTTCTACGTAAAGTTTCAGCACCATTTGGTGCTTTTGCAAAGAATTTGACATTATCAAGATTGCAGTTGCTTTCAGTGCCCATGTCAAAATCTATTTACATATTTGCATATTAAACAAAGTAGAATAATATTAAAAAATAATGTACATACCGGAAATCATGACATGTAATGAGTTACCAGATGGTATTGTAATCAACCAAGTGCATTCCGAAAAGTTACGGTTTTCGTATGGCGGATTCATTATTTCTCCTGATAAAGTTGTAAGATTGCCACCACAACCGCTCGGAACATTATTGCTAGTCGCATAGTAAAACATTTCCAAATATATTGCTTCCCTACTGGTAATTCGCACTGCATTGGTTGTTGTAAACTTGGCGATTCTAGAGAATTGTGTACTGTTTATGTGGGTAATAACACGATTGGTTTGCAGATCCGTAATCTACTCTTGAAAATAGAAGCTATGAGGTCAACTGCTTTGTTTACTTGGTCAGAACTTACATTTAAAAATGTAGTCTTGGAGTGCCAATCATCAAAACTAACGGATGATATAAATATTGTCAATGAGTAGTCTTTGGGTACTCTGATCTCATCGGTACAGTTTGATTCTATGTCTTCGTAATGTATGGCTCCACTTAGTTCGGTATAGTTCCGATTGCACGCTGTAATAAATGCAATTGGATCAATAAGAAGTTTTGAAAGAAGGGCTCAGGACGGGTTATTAAAATAAATGTAAAATATGCAGAGGACGTAACCCTTGGTCTTGTACTTACGCGATGTTTGTCGTATCTCAATACGAAATCCTTTAGAATTGTCTAAATCATTTCCATGGTACGTTAAATTTAAAAAGTGAGTGCCGTATTTAGACATTTTCAAGTGACTATTGTTAAATTGACCACAGTAGAACTTGGTAAACTGAATAAAAATAAGTGCACATAAAGGATCATTTGAGTAGCGAATCAGCTATCATGTATTGCAAGGCTTACATAGAGTTCTGAAATTTGTAAATACTCATCGCATTTGCCTGATATCTGAGACGCTTCTTGCAGGTTTACCCAAATGAAATCAATCTCAAGTTCCTTATCCGATTTGAACTGCCAGGTGCAATGTATGCTGCCACTTTTTTCCGGCTCTCTCAGATAAATTGTCTAAAATTTTGGAAAAACAATAAATATACAATTTGAAATTTAAAGTCTACTTTCTTGGAATATTTATTGGCTGGTTACCTCATTTTTAGCAATCTCGTACACAGTGGTGCCACAAGCGTTGTGCTCTATTTTTAAATCTAGTTCGAAACTAAGCTGCCCGGCATGGTTTCCATTTATCTTTATGAGCATATCTTCGTATGAACTTACAAGCTTCTTAGTATAATCATCTAGACGGAAATATTTTCCCATACTATCGCTATAGGCACCGACGCTGTCGATGATTTCCAAAAAGTTACAACTTGTACAACTGGCATCGTTCAGTTGCAGTTGCTTTAACTCCACGACCAAACGATAATCAGTCGGTGCAGTAATTTGGAAATAACAAAGTAATTCATCGCTGCCATTTACATATAGATGACGCACCAAGCTCATCTGGTTATTTTCCTCGCTGAGCTGCAGGCGCTCGTTACAATTTTGCGTAAAACCAACGTGGGCAAAAAACCCACTGAAGCTGGAGCTTGAGTCGCTGCGCAACAGTATAAGCGCTTGGCTACTATCCACAAGAATGGAAGTAAGGCTTGACGTTAAGTTGCCACAAAGTTGGGAGACACGTTGCTCCTGACTTTGTATATGGCCCTTGTAAATCGACAAATAATCGTACTCACAGTCGAGGCCTCCTTCCATGTGGAAGTATTTGAAACGTAATAATATTGCATGATCTGGTGGTGCCGTCACCCGCCACATGCAGAGTAAGTTGTTGGCGTACGTATCTGCCGTCTCGCCCTGCGGCGGCCGTATATCAAAGGGCTCGCTGTAGTTGCCACCGCAACTTTGCAACTGATAATTTATTTCGAAATGCCGACCCATTGGCCTTTCATATGCAAGTCGCAAACGTCGAAAACCAGTTACTTCAAAATATGGACAAAAACCGCCGATGAACTCCTCCTTGCCATCCACTTCTTTAAAGGCTTTGAAATTGGGGGCTGCGCAAAATCCTACCGAAATTATGCGTTTCGAAAAAGCGAATTTGACGCGGAGAATAAGCTGGAGGGCACTGGCGTTGTTCACAAATTCAAAATTGCAATTGACTTCATCTGGGGGCAAATCATCCAGAAAGTTACGACTTGATAGCGTTTGCAGTTGCTCCTTTACATGCAGTGTTATATTGCAACTGCGAGACACAATAAAAGTAAATCCATCACCGGTGATGGCATTATTAGTACGGAATATAATTCGCATTCGTTTTGCTTGCACATGCACTTTGTTGGGGAGTTCCCGTCCGCAGAGAGTTGCCACAGGCAGCCAGAGGCTATCCTGGTAACCAAGAATCTGCAGTTGATCGTTTAAACAATTCACAGAGTCTTCGATGAAGAAACGATCTACAAACTCTACTTGCATTGCCAGTGCCTTGCTAGTTGTAAACTCCCAAACCGTTTCCATATTATTTATATAGTTTTTGGCGTCGATGTGTATCGGCGTTGAGGGTTTGTTATTTATATGAATTACGGTACCACCAAGAGAATTGGTGGCCACTAGGCTGAATTGACTTTGATGAGGTCGATAGGCAGTGGCATGATATAATACAGTTGTTTCTGTTTTCTTTAATAAAGTGGTATTAAGTTGAGTCATGCCGCGACAGAGGCGTGCCTCGGTAATACCATAGTTTGGCGGCCCACTTAGAATTGTTATATATTCACGGTCACAGCTGTCACTGAGACTAACGTTGCCCGATAAAGCATAAGAACCGGCTTCTTTGTAACTGCTCTGAATCCTCCATATGCACTCTAAGTCCCCATAGTCCACACCAAAGTCCGGCACAATTGCTGGTTGCTCTATTGTAAGGCCTTCGCCGAGCTGCAGTGAACCACCGCAAGCATGACGTCTATAGCTGGCTTGAAACCGATTTAGTTTGATGCTGTCGGTTTGTAGTATAGTTATAAATCCCGATGTTTCGTATATTGATATAGGTAAATTGGTTGCGTTTGCGTTCATAGCCTTAAATAACAGACGGTATGCGCTTGAAAAGGTTACGGCGGAAACTCCGTTACTACGAAATAGATAATTTTGGACAGTGAAAGTAAGAGTTTCGGCTGGTTTGACAATGAAATTAACACGGCAGCAGTAACTTTGCAGTCCGGCTAGACTATTAACTGATAGTGTACCGCTGGACTTTTGCCCTATATCGGGAGGGCATAGTGAGGTTTGCAATGAAGTGAAGCGTGCATTTAAGGGGATTCCGATGTTGAGCAATCCTAATGCAAATCTAGCAACCATGATGTTGTCCGTTGATTCAATCACGCCGCTTCCATTGTAGTTGGCCAAATTGAAATCAATTATTTTGGAATATTGTGGGACATCGTTGAAAAACGCAAATTGTTGCAGTCTTACCGGATAATAAAACGTCTGTGTATTCTTGCGGCTGAAAAAGACGACTTGAGAATTGAAATTTCTTATGACTTATTAGTTTAAACATGTTAATATCAGGCATGACGATCTAATATTTGTGCAGTTTTAGCAACTAAAATTTTACACTCAAAAATATAAAATGTTTCAGATCAGCATTGTTTACGGGGGCTTTGAAAGCTTAATCAACGATCAATAAACATACAATTTTCATCAAATCATATCATTATCACATATTAAATGATCAGCCCGATGAAAGATGTTCAGACATTAAAGGCAAATTTTGATTTATCATAGTTAGATGACGAAAGAAGTTATTTTTTAATCGAATATATCTAAGAAATACAAACCTAACATTTATGGGTGTTGTGCTGTTTAAACTTTTAAGATTCGTCAACTCAAGCCGCACGGTTTGTCCCTTTGGTACTTCAATAATCCAGCGACAGGCAATATACATTGAATTTAATTCACGTGGATATAGTGAGAGCTCACCGGAGGTACCTTTTACCTCACGATGGCACGCATTAGAGACTCTTTCGTACTGCACTTTAAAACCACGGTAACTATTGACGGGCTTGATCGTGATTAATCGTATGACCACCTTGTTGCCGTTAAATGTAAATGCTTCGGTTGAACTATAGTTGCCATAAATTGTATATGTCGGGCTTAGGTCATCGTCTTCGGACAAGTCCACAATCTCAATGCGATCTGTGGCGTTTGGCTCTAGGGTCGAATCAAAAGGCAAATGAACATCACTAAAGTTCAGCCTAACACGCGAGTTTTGCCGCAGATGAATTACATATTCGCATACCGCTGGCTTTGGATATGCGCCAAGTGCTGGGTAATGTTCCGAACTGATAGTGCCAAATGCATCGGAGTAATCCCCACCACAGCTACTAATGGCTAAGTTTATGCGAAAACTACCATGCGGTTCCGTAATATCTGACTGATAATGCACAAGCAACGTATTGCCTGTGGTGCGTATGCTCGACGTAGGCTTTCGGCAGGTGCGCAGCAGTCGTCGTGATAAAGTGGTGGAACCGTCGAATAACTCCAAGTACTCTTTAGCGCAGTAGTACATGTTCATTACGAAGCGATCGTAAAAACGCACGGTAATAGTCTCTCCTGGTGGAGCGACCACTCTCCAACTACAGTCAGTATGTGGGTTAGGCATATAGGGATAGCCGGGAGAGGTAATGTTACTAGTACTGGCTTCATGAGTTAAACGCACTTCACTGTCGCATATGCTGAATTCACGGTAGGTAATATTCCATCTATTTGCCAGTGGATTAGCTTTAAGGTTTCCCAAAGAGTATTTAATGTAAGCATGGTTACTGCGAGTACGATAATATTTGGTATTAAAACCAATCTGGTTACAAAATTTTCCGTTTTCCGCCAGTGGTGCATGATCATCTAAGCCGTCATAGATAAGGCCATAGTTTACGCAACTGGTGTTGGTGGGACTGCCTGCATACTCTATATATATGTTTATATTTCTTGCTGGCCGCACTTCTATGTGCCACACGCAGGTTAAATTATTTTTGATCGACTTAAGCATGTGACTGTCTAAAATTGTGCCCACGGAGTCGGTCATGTTTGAACCGCAAGTGGTGTGAATCATCGAAGTAAACCCTGTACCGTTGATGGTGTCATCCGTTGTAAATTGTACTTGGAGATTTGGAGTGCCATGGATAACTTTAAAAGGTATATAAGTTCTTACTGTACTATTACATATGCGTAGATCTTCATGCCAATCCAACATGTTGCTGGAGCTTAGTATGCGCAAGTTATCCGCTTGGCACTCGCTTATCGCTTCTAGCCTGGCATCGAAAAGTTCAATGTATGCATGTGTCGAAGGGTCCGAAACTTTAAATGTCCATTCGCAATTCAAATTCGCCGGATAACCGGAAGGGTATCCCGGGGATTGTAGTAATACTTGGGCATATTGTCCCAAGTTGAAAACTTTATGGCATTCAGAGTTTTTGACGGTTATGTTGGAAGATATTTCTGTTATGTTTATGGTGCGCCATTCCAGGTGAAATTGATCGAAATCCGCATTGTTTGTTTTTAAAAATATAACGTTGCTGCTGGAAGTGAATTCCCACGGTGAAGTATGCATCGTTATTTCGAGTGCTGTGTCATCGAATCCGTCAAAGAGCTAAAAGGTTGACATCACAAAGTTTTAAAATAATATCATGATCAGTTAAGCAATACAAGGTTATACAAATTATTAACTTTTTAGTTAGCTTCAGATATTGTAACCTCCAAATAAATATTATAAGTTGTGAAAATAAGTTTGAGTTCAGCGTTCGTTACCACTATGCTACCGAGGTTCCTCTATATATCGATGACATTATCCATTTCAATGGACATAATTCTTTATTGCATTTGCGCTTAAATCCATGTTCCAAGTCTCAATAAAAGATATGCCACAAAATTTAACTTACCAACAATCCGGTGTTATATTCCTTAACGTTGAGGATGACAACCATTTTATGTGGCACGAAAATGCGCCAGGTATACGGCTGCTTATCGTTGTAGACTGCCATCGGTGGAGGAGAATCTATTATACCGCTTAACTTAGTTAGTTCGTTGTCGTGTACTGTAATTGTTTTTATAATGATTGTTATTTTCACATTTAAGTTCATTTAATTACAAACTCACCGTAGTTCCAGCGTAGCAGAAAACCCTTACCGGTATTTTCTGCAATACTGCGAAACTTAATCCACAACTGAGATGAAACCAATATGGGTTCATTGGGCAACTTGTTATCGCAATACAAACCCAACAGAGGGCCACTCATGCCAGAACGAAGCTCCAAAAAGTCTTCGTTACATTTTTCCGAACTCGGCAGGTCTAATGCTTCAAATTTTATTTCAAATCCATTACCCGCACGAATGTCTAAGCGCCACACACATTCAATATTTGCTGGATAAGTGCTTGGATAATTGGGCGAGGTAAGTGAGCCACGTGCAGAAGTAATATTGCCGCCACACGAGTTCTCCAACATTTCGTATTGGGCCAATAAATTTATATTCTTAGCCAAGATATTTACGTTATCTGCATTAATTAAGACGTTAACTTGATGATCTTTGCAAAACTCATATAGCTGCACCTCATCATCCGCATTGATCACACGTAGCCCATTTGTACAATTTGCTTCAGCCGTGCATGTGCACTCAAGATTGTAAATATTAAGGCTAACTTTGGTACCTTCCGGTGCGGCAATATTCCAACTGCAATCTTCGTCTAGACGCGACCTAATGTAACCACTACGATCCGTGCTCAGCGGTCCGCCACATTGCTGTGCATAACGCATGCGAAAGCTTCCCCAGCTTTTGCTGTCGTTTGTTTTGAAGCGCACACTCATGCGCTGACCATGTACAGTACGGATGAGTGGCTTTTGCGTGCCGCAAGCTTTCTCCAAGAAATATTCCCCATCCGGTTTTACAATTTTAAGCTCAACAAACGCATCTCGGCAATTGGGTGAATCGGTCAGGTTAAAGTGCTCGAATTGTATGTTAATGCCATAGCTTTCAGTTACTTCCAGCGTCCAAACGCACTCTAAGCCACCACTTTGCTTTCCGAGATTAAACGGCGTAGATATAACCCCATTACTGCTGCTTACAAAGCCGCCGCATACGGCTGGCACAAGCACGTAACTAGCCCTAAAGTATTTCCGTGAGCGGGTACTGCTGCTTCGGAAGTGCACAAACATGGTGTTAGCTGGCGATGTGATAGTCTGTGTAGCCGTTTCCACTTGGCAGCTCGATATCAACGTAGTTGCAGGATCACGCGTTGCAGTTGCAGTGAATACATCTTCGCTGCAGTCTCGTTGTGACGTTTCTATGTGTAGCTCATGAATAATCAGGCGAATTTGTTGGCCCGCAGCGGCTATAATGTGCCATTCACAGTCAATGCCCACACTGTAGGGTGATTTCGGCGATTGTATACGTCCACCAATACCCTGTAGTTGTTCACCACATCCTATACGTTTGTACTCTGCTCGAAAGCCAGTTAATTGAGTGGAAGCATCGCTGCTGAATTGTATTACCAAACGATTGCCCTCGCTGGTAATGGGATCGAAGCTTGTGCAGAGACGCCGCTGACTAATTAGTTGTTCGTCTTGCATATCCTTCACTTCCACAAAATCATAGTCACAGCTGGTTGCAGAAGCTTGTTCTAACTTAAGATGTGAAAAAATGAGTTGCAATTTATTGCTACGACCGCCGCCTCGTATATCCCATGTACAGTCCATGTTCGGTGGATAGTTATCGGGAAAGTTGGGGGACTCAAAAGCGCCCTGCGTGTTATTTAATATCATGTGGCATACGGTAGTATAGTCCAGTACGAAATTAACGTTATCTGGCGCATCATAGCCAACATCGTATCGCACCAGGAGTCTGTTAGAGGTTGAGGTAAGCGAAAGTTTGCTTCCAGGCTGATTGCAGTGCAGCGGAAGTATTGGACTGTGCGTGGTTTGTCCATCGTAAAGTGTTAGCTGTCCATTGCACAGATTGTTGTCTAATTGCAGCAGACTTATCGATAGGCTGGTGCCCTGGGCCACACTGATTTGCCAGTCACATGAAACGGCGCCCATGTTGCCCTCCATTGAGTGCGGCGAATGTATAGATCCTATGTGGGAATTTAATTTGCCGCCACAACCAGTTTCGGTCTGTTGCCAAGTGAGATAAAAACCAGCATCTTGTATAAAAGAATCTGAGTGAAAAAGTAGAAACAGTCGATTTCCAAAGGAAGGTATTCGTGATGGTATGCGCGTTCCGCAGTAGCGTCCAATGAGCGGCGATAGCGCCATGTCGCCATTTCTTGTATAAAAAAATATTCTTTTAATAATAATTACTTTGAATTTACAACAAAAATACCTGATCTCCAAGTAGTCATCTGTACAAGCTTCTGAGGTAGTTTCTAAAGTAAAATTTTGGACAACCAATTCTATTCGATGGCCCAGAGGTGCCATTATTATCCAAATGCATTCCTGTGATGCTGGGTAACTCTTTGGCCAGTTAGGCGTTTTCGCAACACCAAATCGTGATCTAGAAATGCCTCCACACACTACAAGAAAGTAGAAAAAAAATGAATAAGCCATGCTCCCAAAAATGAATCTGAATTGCTTTTCGAAATTGTCTTGAAAACGAATTTTTGATGGTACCATATTTAGCAACGCGAAATTTTATTGGAAATATCGATAGAATTAGATGAGCTTCATCTTCTGCGGATACGTGCGCATCAGTTGGTAGAATTTAGCGATTCTAGCTTCGATATCTGCAGACAGACGGACACGGCTCAATCGCTACCCAAGTTTACCATAAGTAATATATTTTAATACAAAGAACTTGGGGTTTGTCACATCTCCTTCTTGTCGTTACAAACATTACACAACAGGTACAGGATATAGGATAACGTGCGCGAATAACACTAATCGAGTGTATATCAGACAATATTCAAACAATCAGTTTAAGAAACTGAAAAGACTTTCAACACGACGATTTCGAACAAAGCCAAAGCCCATCCCCCCATTGTAAATTTTACTAACTGATATTATCCGTTGGTGGTCCATATCGCATATTGAGAATATAAAATGAGCGATGCTCTGTTCTTAATTGCGGGTTTTCTACTTTTAATGTAATTGTTAAGAGGTCAAAGTCATACGTTTCGTCTAAAATGTAATTCCCTTGCTTGTTCTCCACACTGCAAATGTATAAAAAATATTAATTTATTGAAATCGTTTATTAAAAGATGCAATTGTACTTACGCTGTTAGAAAAGTTCCGTCAGCGTTTGTGCTATTATCGTATACAGTGAAGGATAAAACCCATTGAATCGAAAAAATCGATATCTTTAGACGCTTTCTTCCAGGCGACATAATTATCCACTGGCAAAATGGTATATTAACCATTCTATGAATGACGGTTGCATTCTGCACGAGAACTCCTCCACAGGCCAAATGCTGCTGGCGAAAACTGTATTCGACTTTTAGACCGCGTTTATTTTGTCTATTCGTAGCACCGTGGAATATCAATTTTACATAATTATTGGGTGAAACCAATTCCGTATTGGTTACACTTTTGTAAAAACGTCGTTTTGATTCCTTGGCCAGTTCTACCTATTATGCATTCATTGTGTTAAAAAAAAAAAAAACATTGCTTCAACAAAACTCAAGAGTGTACTTACATCTAAATAGTTTTGCTTGCTTTCATCGAAGCTGATTGGATTGCTTGACTCATCTTGACTTATCAACGATATAGTTTCACTAATGGAAAGATCGATTATATTCAGTTGTACCACTGTATCAACTGGACCAATTATTTCAAAGCTGCATTGCATATGCTCATAGTATGCTTGCGGATAATTTGGCGTTTCGATGAAGCCTCCCTGAATATCGGCAAAAACAGCTCTGCAAGCTAACAAAAATAAAGCCCTAATAAGAATTTGATTTCTAAATCAAGATTTGACGCACTCACCGCGTGCATAGGCTACTTCGAAACCTTTTGTTAACTCTAGGCCATGCAGCGCGTATTCGTATCGTAGCAGCAGGACATTTCCGCTTGAGAGCAGAGGATCTAGTTCGTCATGCTGCCCACAGTATTTGCCCAATAAAGGTGCATTGCTGTCGCTACCATCAAATACTTCCAGTTTCTGTAGATTGCAATTTTCGGAATGCAAGATGTTAAGTTTTTTAAAGTTCAGTTCAATTTTGGTGCCATTAGGCTGCTGTATTAGATAGAGACAGACGGGCGCATTCATCAAGCCGCTTATATATCCTCTTGGTTCCGTATATATACCGCCGCAGCCTGGTGTACCAGGCACCACTTCGTAATGCAATTGAAACATGCTATCTGAGCGATAGTTGTCTGTATGAAAGTCGATTCTAAGCTGGTTTGAGGAGCTATGTATTGGCATTGGCTGACTCGGCTGATGTGCTTTGCCAGCAAAGAGCTGACGATCATTGTCATGAATCATTAGCGTATCGTTGCTAATTTCACTACCGGCACCTAGAGTCAAATCGTAAAAGCGAATTACGATGCGATTGTCATATGGTGTGGCCAATAACCAGCGACAGTCCAGATTAGGGCGTGAATTTCCTGGGTAACCAGGTGAGCGTATTACACCAAAATCAGCTAATTTTAGCGTAAGCTCTGCGCCACATGCGTGGTTTAGCGAATGCCATGTTATATTGAAACCACGTGCCTCTGTTGCGTTATCCGATCGAAACCAGAAGAACAGTTGTTCGTGCGTGGAAATGACACTGCCATTTTCTAGGGGTAACTTTTTGCCACAAAAGCGTCCTATAAGGCGTGCTGCTAAAGAGCTTCCGTCATGCAGTTGCAGAAAGTCAGCAGTGCACTCTGAGCTATCCGTTGGCTGCAAGTCAAATTCGCTAAAAGTTAGATTAAGCACTTTGCCCGGCGAAGTTCTAATAATGAAGGCACATCGCTCATCCGGCTGATATATATTTGAACCCAAAGGTGGGTAGCTCAGCGTACCCGATTCGCTGCGTATTACTGTACCACAAAATTGACGCAAGCTAAGGCAGTTGGTGCCAGTGTATCCAGACACACAGATACACTTGTACTTGTTGTCCGGTAACAGCTTGCAGCTTCCACCATTGTGACATGGACTCGGATGACACTGGTCTGCTTGTGCACATGTTGGCCCTGTAAAGCCGGGTTGACAGATGCAGCTTGTACCGCGACCGTTCGGTATGCATGTGCCATTGTTTTGACAAAGATGATCTGCACAAGGTTCCCGAGTTGCATCGGCACTACAACCTTCAGCTCCGTATCCATGACCATACAACCCTGCTGGACAGCTACAGACCACTGTATCGGATATATACTCACATATAGCCCTACTGTGGCAAATATTTTCACCATTGCATAAGTTGGACTTGGCTTTTTCACAATTTCGCCCATCTCCAGTCCAACCAGCTGGACAACGGCCGCAGCGATAGGAGCCTTCCGTGTTTATGCATGCAACGTGCGGATTTTGACTGCAACCCCCATTGTTGGATTCGCATTCGTCTATGTCTCGACAATATTTACCATCACCCGTATAACCCGTAGGACAAGAGCCGCAGCGAAAACCACCCGGCAGATTGATGCATTCGTTGTGACAAGGATTGCGATCTGGTGCGCACTCGTCTATGTCTTGAGAGCAAGCAGTACTGCTGTTACTAGACCATGTCCAGCCTTGGTCACAAATGCAGATATAACCTTGTGCATTGGTGGCAGACACACATGTCCCGTGTGCACAAAGCTCGGTGGACTGGTTCGATATGCAAATATTATTTTGCAGGCGGCAATGTGTACCTGTAAATCCATTTCGGCAGACGCAGCTAAATGAACATACATTTCATGAGTAGTATCCCAACAGGATTTCCAAGAAATAAATCTTACCGATAGCTGCCCGGAGTATTAATGCATTGTGCATTGTTCATGCAGCCCATTTTATCTGTTCCGAGTAGGTCAAAGCATTCATTCACATCGTCCTCGCAAGTTTTGCCCTTCAAAATTAAAAAGATAAAACTTTAATCATAAATAATTTGCATCCGGTATTAGAAGTTGTGGACTTAATCTTATTTTAATAAAAATAGTAGAGATATTGGACACATGAATAAACTTGGAAAACAATAAGAGACTTTTTGTAAGACCTTTGAAGAGCGAAACAAGTATTCCCCATACCTAGCCTTTTCATGTAGGAAAACTTATGATTTATATGCGAGCTAATCTACAACTGTGACTGACTTTAGGAGCGGACAACTTGGTGATACCCTGCATGATTTTCCTTTTTTACACGATTTTTCTTATGGGACTGATATAGCCCGCCGATTTTGACATATCGCTTAAAAAATTCAAATACCAACACTATCAAGAGTTGATTGAGTCCGTTCAAAAACAATTTTCTTCGGGGATTAAACTGTGATCCCAACATTCGTTTGCCTTTCTATACATGCAGACTTCGCCTTATAAAATTACCTTCTCTAAGTGATCGTAGAACATGCCACCGCGTGCTGTTTAAGCTTTTACTCGGTCTCATTGACTCTAATACGCTCCTTAATAAAATTTCTTTCATCATCCAGAGTAATCCGTAATTTTCGACCTCTAGCATTAACTTTTTGTAGAACTATTATCTTTTTCGTGTCCTATACGTAAATTTTAATAACCTATACGATTTCGTCTCCTTTGAACGGTCTATTCAATTCATTTCTTTATCTATCTTATCTCATCTTGATTCCCCAAATCGAGCTTCTTTGACCAATCACGAACTATAAAAACCCAACTTGGTCAATGTTTTTCTCTGGCTTCCCTATTTGGAAAAAAATGTTTAAATTTATATGCTACTTTCTGTTTTCATCTTTAACATTGTAAATCCAAATTCCTAGCTTGCCCCAGATGTGAGACGGTGCACAACTATAAAAAATTCATCCATTAGGCTAGGAATACGGATTAGTTTTATTTTACATTTTACTTGTTATCAATTATTACTCCATAATTTTAAAATTTTTAACTTGTTTAATCTTAAGGTCAACTGGACTTAGCTCTACCCATATATTAATAATAAATAAATAAAAACATAATACAACGGAGTCCTCGATTAATTTGCCTTCTGCGAGCTATAAGATATAGTTACCAAATATTCATAAAATTTAAAATTCTATCTGAACTTGGATATATTAAAAAGAGTAAGATATATAATGAGTTTTATACAAGAATCTCTTTTTTAAACGATTTGCACAATTGATGACATAATACACGGGGGTTGCCAAATTTAGTCGCTAAATCTCTCTAAATAATTCAATTATTATATTCATTCAATTACATTTCGTTTTTTTTTGGGTGGTGGAAAATACCATTATGGGAACTTTATAACAACTAAATAAAATAAAATGGTGGATCCAACGGTTACCATCTCTGAGTTCTAGGTGTTCATTCTTTAGGTAACTTTGGCGGCCTCCTACTTTTTATTCTACGTGTTACATACTTTTTCGGCATACACAAACTTAATATAATCTTTGTCCCTTATCGTAGAGGGTGTGAAAATGTAGTACGGTTGTGGCGGTGCTTGAATATACCCTGTATTTTTTATGATAAGTTTCAAAGTTAAATGTGCTTATGTAGTCGCACCGAAGGAAATGAGAGAGGAACACGTAGTAACGTCTTTGTACTATACAGTGTATTACAACGATTCAATTTTTGCTTTTAAAAATTATTTTAGTTTAAAAGGAAATCGATATTAAATATGTATATAGTATACGATAATTAATAAAACGTGTATACAATTTTATCAAACCCCTAAAAACTTATATAAGAGATAAGAAGGTAGTTAACGCCCCTTAAATTGCTTGGGATTGTGAGACGCCGCCTAGTAATACTTACTTGCCAGCCAGCAGCACAGACGCAAGTAAAATCCTTATACTCTTCATAACATGTTCCACCGTTTTTACAGGGATCCGATTTGCATTCATCGCTGCCCAAATTGTGTTCCAAGGCTGTCACAGCTCGGTTAACCCGCTGTACACGTCGTATATCACGAAGTAGCAAACGTGGAGTGGGGCCGCCCCTTTGTGTGCTGTTTTTAGTATTAGTTAAACGCAAAGCCAGACGATTAAGATCACGCCTGAAGGCGCGAAACAGTTCTTTCAGCGCATCCATTGACAGCGGCTCCATGTGTGTACCTGATGGTGGCACTATGCTACTATATCTTTGTCCTAATTTTTTTACCACATCGATGTCGTTGAACATTAATTTGGCAGTATCACCCATTAACCGGAGAGTAAAGTTTTTATCTGGCGCCGGCTCAATTTGCAGAGCACCATGTTCGCCAATTTGAATCTTGCATCGATCTTCGAAATCGTTGCTAGCCTCCGAAACTTGCAATGTCTGCAATAAGAGTATTACCAGCAAAAACAATGCGTCCAAGTGGCGTTTCGAATCCATATTCAAATCCATTTTTTCAACACATTTTACAAAAAAATTATACACTTTAAGTTGCTTTTATTTTCAATTCACGAACTCGACTTGCGACGATGAATACCAAACGTTAACTGTTGCCTTTGGGCAAAAATTTATTTTTTGTATGTGTCGCTTCAGATGAAGGGGCGTTCCACTTAAAATGTGGCTGATATTAGGATGGCTGTGACAAATTGTTCTCGTATTTGAAATGCAAGCATGTATCAATATCAATCAAATGAACTGCTTTATGAAACATTGCTATCATTTTAAAGGGGCCTCGATAGCGAAATCGTTTCTAAACCTGCAAGTCAATGGTTTGATTCCATTGGCATAAAAATCTCTTTATATTAAAGATACCGTCGTTCGGATTCGACTATAAGTTCTTGCTCCCTGTTCTCTTCGAGCTAACTCCATGTTCCGCCTTTGGAGTGAAGACACAATAGATAATAAATAGCAATAAATTTATTTATTTTTCATCATGATAAATACTTTTTAAAATTATATTTAGAAATGAAAAGATTTTTTTTTTTAATTTTCCTGCTGTTGAAAGTTTGTAGAAGTTGTTGGAAACGTACATATTCCAGTCAATATTTAATACCGGATTTTTTTCTAAAAGACCCCGCTTTTGTTTTAAGAGAAAAATGCATGCAATGTACCAAAGAACTTCCGAAGTAATCTAAAGTAATTTACCGATTGACTAGAAAAATCAAGAAGGCGAAAATACCTCTGCAGGAGAATGCAAGTTAAACTGAAATTTTTTGATACAAGTTACTTGTGAAATAAAGTGACTCAGAATGAAATACACAATAAAACCAACCATGAGTTATGGAAATGTATTCCTTTTGTTTAAACGCAAAACGATAAATATATATAAAAGATTTTTAAACTTCAAGCGATTTTAATGGAATTCGGAACACACAAAAAGAAAGTTTTAATAAGTAGTTGGGACTATTCAAAAAAAATGGAAATAAATTTATTCTCCTTGACTATGGTTATCGCGCCAAAGGCGGAGCTTCAAAGCACTACGACCGATTCTCACATTTGGGACGAGTTTCAATGTCATATATTCAGGGGTGTGGAAGCAAACACAATCTGTAAATTTGAATAAAGATTTGTTCATGGGAGATCCAATAATCATATAACCGATTTCCTTAATTCTAGTCCACTTAGTTTCATAATTACATGAAGTCAGCTGGTTATGGGCGCGGTGTGCTGGTACATATTTCACTGAAGCTGTTGTTGTTCTTCTCTGATAGGCATCACGCACAGCTCTCTCAAGGTAGTATATCATAATTCTGAAAAATTTTGAGTCAACATTTTAAACGGTAATGCTGTAAGCCAAGTAACTCTACAACGAAACTCTTGAACGAGAAAAGATTTTCACACGATTAGACAAATTGCTACTGTGGTAAAATGTGCATCATATTTTTGACTAGTTTGGTGATTATAATTCGTACAGACATATCTCAAGTGCTACCCCAGTTTATAAAAAACATTATCTAGAGGTTTGCCACGCCTCATATTGCGAAGTGTCATTTGATACTGCGAAAAAATTTTTCGTGTCCAGCAATTCTTGATTTGTGCAGAGCATTTATTTTATTTGCAATTCTTAAAGTGTTTCCAAGCATTTTAAAAAATTGATTCGGATGCCTATTGATTAGGTTGGGAATGATATAGCTCTTAAATGGCCGATCGGTGAAAAATATTTTACTGTCATCATAAATTTTTTGCTTTCAAAAAAAATTTTTTTTAAGCTGTCGTTGGTAAGTTAAGCAATATAATAGATTTGACTTCAACTAAAAAGTACAGTCACCATGTACACACGAGTCCTTTTAGTTTTAGTAAGTTGTCGTCAATACAGATTGTATATAAGATGATTCAAAATACGCTTCTTTTTGTAATTTTTTTTTTTTTTAATGTAGATAGATGGTAGATGACATTAATAAATGGCTGTGTGTATCGCTTAGTAAAATGACAATAAGATTACAGTTTATAGCATGTATATATACTATATGAGAATTTTCGTCAAAACATTAAGATTTCAATTATAAAGTTGGCAGATCAAAAATGTTTATGCAAGTTAAGAATATTCCAAAGATGTCATGTATTCCCGTTGAATTCATGGAGCAGCCAGTGTTTACACACTTCCAGTGCATAACCACCCTAAAAAGCAAATTTGTCGTTACTTAGCAACTGATTTGCTTAAAAACAATATGCTAGAGGCAAAATTGTTAAAAGCAGGAATATAAAATTATTTATTTATTTGATGTTTACGCAAGGAAAATTTAAAGTTAGCAGATCAAAAATCTTTAAGAAAGTCCCAAAGATGGAACAGCCAGTGTGTACACACTTCAAGTGCATAACCACCCTAAAAAGCAAATTTGTCGTTACTTAGCAACTGATTTGCTTAAAAACAATATGCTAGAGGCAAAATTGTTAAAAGCAGGAATATAAAATTATTTATTTATTTGATGTTTACGGAAGCGATTAAAAATATTTTCAACAGTCATGAACTTCAATGTGGATGATCCACTTGCGGATTTACTGAGCGATAACAGCTTGGATAATGACTTCTTTGAAAACCCCGTGGGTGGAGTTGCAAAAAAACCAGCCAAGCCAACTAAAACGAAAAGTAAGTTGGAGGACTTGTTTGGTATACAAGAGGAAACAGAAGCAGATGTACTGAATCCCTCAGATTCCGCATTTATGAAAGGTAAGCCTGCAGCCACGAGCACACCACGTATTGTCAAGCAAAAACCCTCCCCGTCTTTTAATGAGACTGGCGATGACGACGAAGACGTTGACTTGGGGTTTGATCCCAAACGACCAAAAAGTGCTGCAAAGAAAAATATTTTAGACGACTTACTCGGCACTATAGAACCTAAGAAAAATATTTTCGATGATGTAGTGGCCCCAAATGAAGCTATTAAGCGGCCAGCCACTGCCACAAGTTTAGCTACAAAAGCTCCGATATCCCGGCAGTCAACTGATACCACAACTGAGAATTCAAACGTGCATACACAGGCCCGTCCAAAAACATCGACTGGCAGGCGTAGCTCTGCTCAATCTGCATCTATGATACCAGATCCATTGGGTCTGTTTGGACGAGATAAAGATACCAATGCCAGCATGTCAGGTATGTCAACGCCGGTATCAAAGAAACGTGGCAGCACAGCTGACTGGTTGGGATTAGGTGTGGAATCTGCAGACAACGCTGCGATGACTGTTACACAACCAGAACGGGCTACCACTCCGAGTTTACCTGCACATGCCAAGGTCGTTGCAGCTGTCAAAGACTCTGTTGAAATTCTTAAATTACCCGATTCCGACGATGCAATGTTGGATGTGGATACACAGAACGAGTTGCGAATGCAGCCGCCAACGGGCGTACAACAGCCAACCGTGGATAATATTTTACTTGTGAACAGTATGAGTCTAGAAAGTACCAATACACTTGCAACACTGAAGCAGCAGGAGTCCCATTTAATGATAGCGACACAAATTAAAAATCAAGAGCGTGCGTTATTTGAAATGCAGCGAAAACAGGATGCACTTTTGCAGCAACAGGAACTGAAGTTTAAGAATCTAATGCAACAACAGCTGCAAAGGCAGCAACAGATGGAAGAGCACATAAAGCTTCAGCAGCAGCGTATTAACACTCACATACAACTGATGATGACACAACCAGTGCTGACTGCAACTGCACCACCGCCACTGTCCAGTATGGTCTCGGATGCTGCTCAGGAAACGGCTGCAGGAGTTGACACTGTTAAAGCCACCCAGCAAGAAAGCAATGCACGCATGACAAAGGACGATGAACTGCTGCAGCTGGAGAATGATATGAAACGTAGCGAGTTGGAGAAATTGAGACTAGAGGAGTTGTTGGCCAATATAAAGGATAACTATGAAAAGGAAATCGAAGTAATTCAAAGCTCTTACAAGTAAGTGGGCTGGCCAAATTTGTTTTTTGAAAAAAAACCCTAAAACTAAATATATTTTGCAGAAAACAACTAACGGTAATGGAGGAACACGTTGTGGCGATCGAAGAGAGGCTGAAAATGGAGAACAAGGGACTAAAGGAATACTATGAAGAAAAACTGAGCAATTTACTTGGGGACAAGCACAATATTCAAAGCGAGAATGCAGAATACATTGCTGCTTTGAAGCAGGACCATGAGGATGAAATACGCCAATTACGTAGAGCTCATGATGCTGATATGACTATAATTAAAGATGAGCATCAGCGTACGCTGGAGGCGGTGAGGCAGTCAAAGCTACTTGAATTTGCAGCTGTGCAGGAGAATGGAAACTATCTCGAGATTCTGCGTCACGCCTCAAATAATTTAGAGACTCTTAGTGGTGGTCTGCAGGGATTACGGGATGATATGAGCTTGAAACTGGAAACCCTCAATAAGGAACGAGAACGCAAGCTTGAGGCGCGCGAACGCTTGATAGAGGACGCGGAAAGACGCTTAAAGCTTCATGAGGAAACAGCAGATGAAGAAAAGCGTCGACTTATGGAATTGGTAAGCACATTAGAGAATCAATTGAATCGTCTGTCAAAGGACTCTGCTGAGGAGAATTGGCAGCTACGTCAACGCATGGCTAGCCTTGAAGCCGACAAGAAAGCATTTGAAAAAGAGAAAGAATTTCACCGCGAACAAATTGAACGTGACGAAAAGCGAATAGAGGATCTAAAGATAGACTTGCAGGAGCAACGCACACGCATAGCAGTTGAGCGTAGTCAAATGGAAATTGAGCGCCAGCTACATGTACAAGATGATTTAAGCAAGGAACGCTTGGAATTAGAAGCGCAAATCAAAGTTGCCCAGCAGACTGTAAAGCGTGCGGATGAAGAGCGTTGCCGTTGCCACAAGCTTCAGCGTGAATTGGAAAATCGTAAACGACTTTTGTTGGACAAAGAAAATGCTTTAAATATTAAAGAAGACGAACTGGCTCAAGCAGCTAGCTCATATCGTACGGCAACGAATCGAATCCAGTCAGCAGAACAAAAAGCTCGCGAAGCGGAGCAACTGCTTGAGGGTAAACTAAAATTGTTGGGCAAACGTAGCCAAGAGTTAAGTGAACAAGAGGCACAGTTATCAAAGGAGCGCATGCTGTTGGCACAGGATCGAATCGGAATACACAGCACCAAGCAACAATTGAGCCAAAGCAAGTGTATGCTTTGTAGGATGTCGGCCGTAAGTGTAGGTGTCGGAGATGCTCAAAACACATCTGGGACGTTGGCTAGCATGAGACTAGGCGACACAAAAGCGCCCTTGCCGCAAGTTAGTAATATTGTTGAAAGAATTTTGGATGAGAGCATCGATGAGTCTTATCGAAGAATGTTGAATATGCCTGGGAACTTGGCAGATGAATATTGGACAACGTCAGCGCTAGATGACGACTCGAAAAAGCTGGCTTTAAATCAAAACAATAATAGTGTTGCTTAAGCTCATAATTATTTAATTGCTCATTTTTAAAAGTTTGTTCTACATAGATGTAATCTGTATTTGTACTGATAAAACGAATCATATAATTCAGAATCAGGCCATTCTTTAACGAGCTATGCGACATGTGGCACTAATTTTGGTTTCCACCAACTCGATCAACATTAATATCACTGATATCTTGACGCTTTTGTAGCTCTAAAGATCAAACTTGACATAGTGCTCTCGCTTTGTCTACATTGATATATAATATTTGGGGCTGCAATTGTCAGCGCCTCCATTGTAATTCCACCATAACTTGTTATTGCTTTACCCTTATTTATCTCAACTTGAAATTTGTTTTATGATCTAAAATATTAAATTCGCATTTCGAGTGCTTTCTGATACAACATAGTTTTCTTTTGAACAAGCTGAAAGTTTTTATTTATTTCTATAATTTGGGGGTACAACTAAGTCCAGTTAACCTAAAGATTAAACAAATTAAAAAAAATAAAAGAAAACAAAGACAATACTAGATAGGACGACCTAAACTCAGATGGAAAGACCAAGTGGAGGAGGCCTAGCTTCACTTAGAAAGAAGAAGTCGCGCGCAAAGCAGGAGCGCCTGGCGAGCGTTAGTAAAGTCGGCTGTAACCCGATAACGGGTTGTGATGGCCAAACAAAGAAAGAACGAAAGAATCTGTGTCCCTAGCTTGATAGGTGATCTTTTTATTTTTTAGTGAGGAGTCCTATCTAGCGTAGCTCTTAGCCTTTATCCAGAAGTTCGGTGGTTTCCTTCCATCCTTGCGTAAGTAAATCTCTATTTATTAAAGACAACGTTGTTCGGATACTGCTACGAACTGTAATTGAGATATCTTCATGCTCCACCTTTGAAGCGAGGGGACTAAGCTCATTTAATTTTTTGTTTATTTTAAGATTAATACGCGCTTTTTGTAGATATTTTGATGGATGGACCAGAACAGAGCACAATAGCTTGTACTGGCATACACAGCACTTTTTATAAGAAGCAGGGGTTGACCAAGAAAGCGTCTAATTGACAATATTGACGATGACATGGTGAAGATGGATGTAAGGAACTGGCTAGACCTTGGTAACAACAGAAACGAATGACGAAGAATTGTTGACAAAGTCAAAACCAATCCCGGGTGGTAGAGTAGAATGATGATAAAGTATTATTTTTGTTTTTCAAATTATGAAAGTAAAGACGCGGGGCGGAAGCGTCTACGATATCCCTACTGGTTTGTATACAAACAGCGAACACTGCACCAAGTCTTTGTCATTCCGGAGAATGAAAACTTTTTCAAAGAGGTTGTGCATGATACTTACGGCAGCTCAGCGCTAATTAACGGCATCCTAAGAGCTATGAGCAGAAACTGATTTAAGACGAGTGAAACTGTAGTCACAGCAAAACCCTGGGAACAGAACTTGTTCTGCAGTGTACTGGTGTTATAGCGTGTTAAATTGGCGAATATCCACTTCGGTTGAAGAATTGTGATTGATTATGTCATAAAATATGTGCCATTAGCGGACTATCAACCACAACTGCGACTAGATGTTAAGGTATTAGGTTTTTTATGGCTTACTGCTGGTAAGCGCTGAGAGCTTGCTGATCCCTTGCTATTGACCAAAGATTATTGCGGGCTATTTCGTAACTCTGGTATTATGCCTAAAAAAATGGTAATATACAATATGTAGAGTGTTAGATTTTGCGCACATTTGCGGTAAAACCATGGAACGTGGTTGTCATAGCGTGCTCAACATGGCTTTAAGGGCATGCCCGCTACACATACTGATAATATTGGCAGCGCAGCTAAATAAGGTTGCTTCTGGCCAGGCGCAAAACAATTGTGGAGTATTCGTTTATATATTTGCCAAGGTTTGCGCATTTGGCGTACACCAAATACAATGTTATGTCGGTGTAGGGTTCCATAAATGGCTTAGTCTATATTTATATTACAATATTACGTTTACGAAAGTTTAAAGATGCGCCGGACTATTTGTTACGATGTTGTACATGCCATTAGACAGGAGACCATTACCTACAAACCGGAGCAGTAGACTGCTACAATTATTAATTTAGCTTTAAAGTTCATAACATTTCTTTGTGTTGTGTATAGTTGTGTATTAAGTAAAAGAATTATGCAAATTCCGATTTGTAAAGAAAACAATAACACATTATCATCGTTTAGGCGTTATATTGATTTTTCGAAACGGAGTATTAGCTGTTTATAGAGCGTTAATTTTGTGGATCAAGAGAGGTCGGTGCACATCTGCTTACTAAGTGAATAGTAACATTTATTGGCAAGTGTGATTCTTCACTTACATCTCTAGGCTGATATTGTTGTCGGTGATTACGGCACAAAATGTTTAATACCATCTGGATTGCGGAGAACCATTTTTCTGACCTTCATATTTCGGAATATCATTTGGCGTACGATGAAAATATAAGCACAAAATGTACATATACAACAAATTTGTTATATAAGCTTCAATAAATTTCACATTAATTATAAATAACATTTTGTGCAAATAACCATAAAATTTGTTATAGAAACATCAGCTTTTAAAAATAGTATTGCAAAAAACAATAATAAGAACTGAATTGTATGTTCTGCTGGCTTAGTAATGGGCTCTGGTAAAAAGCCACGAATTGAACAATATCGTTGATCGAAAATAAATGAACAATGTTTATATATCGATATTGCAATTTTGTTTCCAGCATAATTTATTTATTTCTTTCTTTATAATAAATACCTTTTTTAATAAGTTAGTTGTACAATATATAATAAAATATAATTATATCGTCTTGTATTCATAAGCTTATTTTTGAGGGAATAACAAAAAATGAATAACGAAAACCCCTAAAAGAAAAAAAAATACTCAATATATTATTTCTGTTTTTATTATTAAATTTAATGGTAGCCTCACTGTTTTTTAATCAAAATAAAAAGGAAAGAATTTTGAAAGATGCGTAGAAAAAAATTTTGAATGTAACTGAAGAAGAAAAAAACTTCGTGGTTTAGAACAAAAGAGGAAATCTAAAGCATCACGAAGGCAAGAAAAAAAAAGGTTAGAATACAAAAACGATCAACGATTTTTAGAAAAGACGAAAGAATAATGTATGGAGGTGAAGAGCTTGATAAACAGACGAAGCATGAGTTAGATTTATACAGTAATGTGAAGGCACCTGTAGATCCCGAAGCTATTGGTGGTGGGAAGTTGGTGAGCGAAGCGGAAATTCGTTTATTTTTAATACAATTAAATTGTTTTCAATTGACAAATTAGACGGCTAATAATAAAAGGATATAAGGCTAGAAATCTTTTATTGAGTTTGTCGACAGTCCTTCTAATGTGGAAATTAAATAGCATTTTTATATCCATATATTTGATATTCCTTGCCCATCAAATTTTTAATTGTTGATTATTTTGACAGACATACACACGAGTACATACATAGTTCAAAACCATTTTGGACAGGCCTTGAATATAAATTAGCATTATAAACATATAAAATTATTATTAAGCTAACAAAAGGGTTTATCAACAATACAATGTAAAAAATGCAGCTATATGTATGTAGTATGTATTTAATTAATGGAGCTCAATTAAGGACGTCTATATAAGGTTCAACAGAGGTAACCAGAAACTGCGAGAACTTTATAGCATGCTGATGGATATCAGTTTGTAAATGGCGGCTGAGGCTGTTGGGAACTTAATCCATGTCGACGTTGTATTATGCTTTTTGGTGTGCATTCGTACATCTTTTGCGACTCAATGACACAGCTCTGAATATGTGCGCAGGAAAAACATGTTAAAACATGTTGAGTAAACAGGGTATATCAAAAAGTTCAAATATAAAGTTTATAGTGGACAAATACAATTATCGGCACATGGCGTGCAGTGAGCTGTGAGAACCTGAGTTAGCCTTTAGAAAGAACATTTCCAGATACTTGGGTATGATCTTGTTCAATAATTGTCCGGCTAATCAAAAGGCATGTATAGTTTAATAATTAACATCAACATTCTTAGTAATCTGCCAAGTGTTTTAAACAGATATAAGGTATAGAATAGGGCGCAAGGGACTTATTGGTTTTAAGATTGCGCATTACATACTCTACAAAGGAGGTCGTTCTTAATTAGATCACGGAAGGCTCCTCAATGTTTAAGTTATTTAATAACTCAAATTGCAAATTTGGATGGCCAGCCAACTTTCGAGTTTAATAGCACTCGTTGAAAACAATTTCAAATAATTCTGCCTATAAAACAATACTATACGGCAACAACGCGCTAAATTATGTCTCAGAAGCTTATAAAAAGCAAACTGATTCGGAATAAAATTTTAATTACTGTCAAAGCGAGGAAATAAACCATTTCGTGAAGCAAATTAAAAAATTGTCATATTTTCAAAACAAATGTGGCGGAAAAAGGTGTGTTTGGCTTAGGCTCATATTAGGAGTGTTATATTCAAAACAAAATTTAAATCATTAGTGTGTACACTTTGAAAAAAAGTGTTCACACATAATGCAACTATGCTGTTACAACCTATCGATTATTATCGGTGTGTACACACATATTTTTAACGATAAATATCGGCTTGTTGCATTCCCTTTTGTGCAGTTTCGTGGCGTTTGTTATTATTAAACAAAATTTTCAAATTGTAAATTAATTTATAACTTAGTAATATACATACATGGACTGCTACTAGTGCTTTACATACGCTAAACATTGCTTGGATAATAATTATTGTTTAGTTACGTTCGTACGTGTGCATTCGTTCTTTTATGTGTGTACATACAGTCGTAGAATGTAGGTTGGGGCCCCAACGCCTTGCGATAAAATTATTATATTATTATTTCTATACAATACGTACAATTGGATAGTAGCTGCATAACAGCACAAGAATTTTCATTTGGTGTCGCAACAAAGTTGGTTAAAAATATTTTAACAACATAAAGGTAAGTTGGCGTAATAACATCTGTGCAGTCAACGAAGCATAGCAATCAAAAAATATAAAAATACAATTAATAATTTAATGGTTCATTTTCTGAAGAATTAAAGTAGTAAGCCACAACCTCTTCAAAAGCAAATGCTTATAACTAAATGCATGTACATATGTACCTTCAATGTACTTTCAGATATTTTGCGAGTACTGCATATGTATGTATGTACTATGCGTATATGTTTATTTGAATAAACGATACTGTTTATTTATGTATTTGGATATGTGTCATTTATTGATTGCGGCTTTGGCCTTAACCTTTGTTGTCGCGCTGCCGGCAAAGGTGATTTTTATATAGTTTTTTAACGACTCGGCGAGAAGCACCCATAGGCACGTCTCGTAAACAGCTGTTCATTGAACAATGACACCCAAGAAAAATTAGTTGGCTTACAATTTATTCTATTATTTTATTGTATAAGTGTCTATAAATGTAATAATATTTAGTGTTTACTGATTTTAAGTTTTCTTGTTCTCTTTGTTTAAAACACCCAAATACAATTTTTCTTAGCTCATATACATATATTGGTACATTGGTTACATTAGTTTGTTATTGTTGAAATGCACAAAATGTGACGGCTTACACACATCATAATCTTTTTATCGCGACATTTTGTTATCGCGCAGTGAAATGCCAGATAATAATGATAAAAGCTAAGGCGTTAACAATAAAATCACAAATTTCAAAATTTGTACTTCTCTCTTGCAGTTCAATCGCGGCCCAACAACAGCGGCAAATATTTATTTTTATTTTGGATAATGTCAAATCAAGCTGATATAGACTACGATAAACAATTCCAGGACGACTTGGCAAAGGCTACGGCGCTAAGTTTGGAACAACAAGCGCTAGATGACTATAGACGTCATAAAAAATACGGCACAGCCTATCATTATGAGCGTGCTACTAGAAGTGGCGTTGCAGCCACATCACGGGATTACGTTGTTTCGCAACAACAGCCTCGTACAAACACTCCAGACAGGCCACTGGCTGGTCAACCGCATCGCCGCCATTCGGAGGTACATGCGGTGACCATGCGTGGCAGCAGTGTGGAGCGTTCACGCACACCTCCAGCGCAAAGCCAAACCGACAGCGATTTAATATGTTTTGCTAGCCCAACGACCAAGCAGCCAGAAAGTACGAATACGTTTGAAAAACTGATCGAGGATTTGCAGAAAATACAGACAACTAATTCGCAAACAGCGCTTGTGCCACTTGGGCCAGTTGCAGCGGCTCCTGTGCAGTATGTGCCGTTAGGCTACCAACAGCCATATGGTGCAACACAATGTGCAAGCGTTGTAGGACCAGCTGGTATGCAAATGGTGCCTTTTCAGCCACCGCCACACCAACGACAAGTGCCCCTTACTAATGAAGAACTGCAGCGACTCTATAGTATGCCTAATCATATGGGTCACGCTCATCCTCAAATAGGCTTTGTTCCGCCTATACACAGCAGCGCTTATGGTTATGCCGCTGTGCCACCTTATACCGCGCCTATTGTCAACAGCTCGGCTGCTTATTTACCGCCCCAGTATCCCTCGCATGGTTATGCTTATGCGCCGTCAACCCTAAGTGCTCCTTATGGCACTGTTAATGTAGGCAATACACATGTTGACTTTTCACGTCCACACGGTAGCCCAGCAGCCACTAATTCAGTCGGCCATCGCTCGCAGTCAACATTACATTCCAATGATGCAGTGACTAATGGTGGCTCCACCCCTTCGCCAGGCATCGATAGTACACTACGACAAGCCTCACCAACCATATCCAGCAGTCGTTTACCGGTTCAACGTAGTGGCAATGATTTGATTGATTTAAACCAGGACGATGAGTATGCAATTATAAAACTTTTATGATTTAATTATCTAATTATAATTTTTCCTGCAGTTCGCGAGTCAGTGTATTGGATGCGTTTGATCCTTTGGTTAATGAAAATTCCGGTAAGAATACAGCTCTTCCATATACCATATCAAAGCTTATTATCATATACTTGTGCTTTGACGTACTTACTATAGACCAAAATCATTGTGTTTCATGAAATTAAGTTATTTATTTTTTTAACACAAATTTGGTTTTTTGTAAACAACAAGTTTCTTTTTATTATTATTTTAAAATTGAACCATTTACAGACATTTTGTTGTAGTAAATATTGTTTGGGCGTGTGTTTGTGTGTTTTTAAGAATTTAATCATATTTGTAGAAGAAATGTGCATTACTGCCTTATGATCTTGTAAACCTCTTTAAAGATGTTGATTTTTTTTAGTAAATTGGCATTGTGTATATTTATTTATTATTTAGGCATACAGTTCAGTCCAATGGATCTAACAATTAAACAATATGAAAATGAAGAAAAAAAATTAATTCGTGTAGGGTGAATTTTTTATGGATAATAAATTTTCACATGTGGGCTGGCTAGAAAAGTTGGAAATAGGAGGTAACTTAAAAACAAATGTTTTTTAACAGAAAATGTCGAAAAGATCAGCGTTGAGCAAGTTGGATTTATACTTAATGTTTGGTCAAAGATGCTCGATTCGGCGAATCAAGATAAGTTAAGATAGGGGAAGACCGTTCGTAAGATAGGAGGCCGTTAGAAAGCCATTAAGGTTAAGAAGACGCGAAAGGATCTGGGTTCTATAAAAAGGTAGTGTTAGGGTTCGGAAAGGATGTACTCTGAATAGAATGATTAAGAGTCAATGAGTCCGCGTACAAACAATATTTATAATATTGTAAATGTTATTAAGTATGCGATCAAACAAAATGTATTTTTCGGGGCACAACGATAAAATGTGATAAAAGTACATTTTGAAATGTTGAGTGAGAGTTGGAACTGAGTTGCATGCTTTCAAAATCATTTTGAAGAATTAAGTTTTTGCTATACACGTTGTAAGTCATACAAAGTTACAAACGGCATATTATGCAAGCAGATGCGAGAATGGAAGATAAGTTTGGGAAGATCATGTAGAACGAATTTAAATGGCTACCTTGTGAAATCAGGTCGGAGCGTCACTGTACTTTTTTTTAAGATTCACAGCCTTAAGAAATTACCTTCTAGACTCGGTTTGATGGATAGGATGGTATTAAATTTAAAATGCCACACGGAAAACCCAAACATGGTTTACAGAGTCAGGGGCATTACTGAAGTCCGTATAAATGACATCAGGTTGCTTTTGTTCTGTAAAACCATTAATTATAAGAGAAGAAAGTACTAAAAGGTTGGTAGAAGTGGATCGACTTTTTACAATTCCATGTTGGGTGCAATTGGGAAGTAACAATCTTCTCAAAGATTTTAGGAAGCGAAGAAATTCGACAGTTTTTGCATTTAGTTTTGGGACCATTTTTACAAATATGAATGATACAGCATTTATGCCAGATAGATAGAAAATAAGAATATTTAAATAATGTGCTTAAAATAAATAAAAAAAAAAAAGTGTAAAGAGGGAGTGAATTCACTGTTTTAAAATGCTGCTAGGAATGGCATCAGCGGCAAAGAGCAGTGAGATTTTATGAGCAATAAACTTTGTCAGTCACAAAAAGTCTGGGATTTACAACAAAATTTAAATGAGTTCGTTTACAGTGATAATTAAGTTCAATAATATTTGGATTAACAAATCAGATGTTTCAGTACTTTTACTACAAGAAACAGGCAGAATTTAAGTTGACAACGGGAGAGGTAATTTAAATAATCACATAAAGCATTTGTTTCATTTATAACGTATTTAGCACAGTTGTTAATATATTCAAATAATAACAACTAAAGAGATTTGCTGTTTTTTTTTTTTGTGTAACTACTAAATTGTCCATGACCATGTATTGTTGTTTAGTGTTGCTCTTGTTTGGAAAGCCATAAATTGTAGTTCTCATCAAGTTCGAATTAAACAATGTTTTTTGTTCTCTATCTTGCAGTGTCTCAAAAGTAAAACATTTCCAATGCAAATACCTCTACTACTTCTACTACAATATTTGAAATACTGAAACTATGTTCTTCACACCCCACACCCAACAACAAAACGAACTCAGCCAACACTTTTAACACACGTCACCAGCTAAGGTCTAAGGGTCAGTTACAATTCAAAGATGCTACAACTCAGAACTAACAATATCACACTCGATCACACAATGCGCACCTATTAACCTTTATTAGTCCTTAACTTGTGCCTTCTCAGTGCGTCCATAGTCGGAACACTGTGTATTGTCATTAAAACTGCAGCAGAGAGCTTTGGCCATAAATTGCAAAAATGAAACTAAAAACATAATTATTACTACTTTTCGTTGTTTTGATTATCCAAAATGTTAAATGTTAATGTATGTATAAAAGTTCTATTCAGTTTATATTTTATTTTATTAGTTTTAAATTTCACACAGTTCAATTAAGTATTATTATTTTGGAAAATCATCAAGTGATATATCACACTATAATAATGTTAAAAAATTATGTTTCGTGTAAATGGATAAGACTAACAATAAATTTGTTGTAAAATAAATTGTCGTTTTTTGTTGTTGTTTTATTAAACATTTCATGCGTTGTGCACGTGTGACTTAACTCACTATTTTTTAAGTCTAAATCACATTTAGTCACGTCTGTGTTAGGATATTAAGAGGTAGAAAAGAGCTCTTTGCTGCATTGGTTTGTGACTGTAATTTAGAATTTTAAAAATATTTTAATTATTTTTTAATAATTTTTAATGGTGCTGGTTAAATTTATATAAACTACTGGTCTTTGGTTTATAACTGACTATAGTTAGTGTTTCAATTAGGTTGTAAAATCAAAAATTTGGTAGGTCAAACTTTCTATAAGAAAAGACAGACTTTCAATAATTATGCTATTTTTCGTAATAAATCAAGTCACCAAAGTTTGAAATTTGTATTGTTGCAGCATCTTGATATGCTCTTGACAAACCAAAAATTTGTTATATTTTTATACTGTTTCTATAAAATCGATCAAGATTCAATTCACTTAAACTTAGCCAATAAGCTTGAGAAAAGTAACCAAATTTTACTTTTAAACCGTTCGCTGTAATTCTGCACATTGGCTGACGGAAATACATAATAATAATCCACGCTTAATAGTTCCCATAACATCTGAGAAATAGCATATAAAGGCTTAAAGTTTAATAAGATCACGGTATGACTTTTTATCTCATCTCATAAGCAAATGAGGAAAGGTACGCACTGTAGAGGTATGGCTATAGTCCAAAACAATCGGACACTCAATCCAAACTGTCGTCATTGTCTAATAATGCTGACTTATTGCGCATAGCTAGGAAATTGTTTATAACTGCCATAAAGTAAGCGAATGCAGGGTATTAGACACGTGCGTGCTACCTCATCCGTATCACATACAGGTTAACAAGAAACTCTTTCCATAAGAAAATAAAAATGTAATTTTCATGCTAAATAGTTAAATTATCAGTATTTTCGTGAATTTTCTATAAAAAACAGTATACCATTCGGTTAACTAAATTTTTAACAAAATATTAACATCAAACGGAGTCAGTTAAGAGCGGGCGTGTATGACTTTGGTATACCCTGTACCACTTCTACGCAAAGAATAGAAAGAATATAGATTTTTTTGTTACTTTTTCGTACTTTAGAGTGGGGCATTTGGTTGTGTTATATTAAAAAAAATTAAACAAACTGTGAGAAAACTTTAATTTTTAACCAATTGTGGCTATTGGAACCAATTGAGAACTATATAACTTTGGTTATACTTGGTACAGTACTGAAAAATACTACCACTATAGAGATTAAAGTATTTGATCATGATATATTCAAAAACAAACAAAATAGAGTTTTCAACCACATCGTTCTTCGGTTCGGTTGACACCGATTTCGATAAAGTTCGACCATGTGAGGCGAAAGACTAAAAATGACTTCTATAAACCGAATTTGGTAGAATCAAATTGAAAAACGAACAAAATACGATGAATTTAGTGGCAAAATTTAGTAGGAGTTATAGGAGCTATATGACATAGTTTACCAATTTCGAACGTGTTTGATATAGTGCTTGGCAATTTCCAAAAAAAAACTTGGATGGCGTTTCAATAAGAAACATTAAAAAATAGCAAGAATGTGTGATATTCTTACAAAACAGCGTGGGTAGTGAGCGTTATGACGACGTCGTAGCACAGAAACTTATATATAATTACCTATTAGTTAGCTTGTAGCAAGACTATTGTGATCTCTGCTGAGCAGATTTGTTAGTGACGATTTGCTAAATGTACTCTTATGATTTGCTAAATTAGTTCGCGTTGTGTTTGTATAATTTGCACGCAAAAAAATCATTTAAAATGAGATCTGATGGTCGCTCAGTTAGTTTATGTTTGTTTGGGGACGGTGACTTTATTTTTGGCTACAGTGGGGCGTGCACAGTGCCTCGACGTAGCTCGAAATAGTAGGCCCAGGTGGCACGCTTTGAACGCATTTGCATAACTACGTGCGAAACTCTTTAATAAATCCCATACGTCGTATATATTTGTGATAATAAATCGACTATAAAGTAATCATGCACTCGCTTCTTATAGGCAACGACGGTGAATCCGACTGTACGTCATATTATGCAGAATACGATCCGTTTGACTTTTTATACAGTGATGGAGGCACGCAGTATTCGGATCCCATGTATGAGGCAGTTAACAAATGGGACAAGTCCATTGCCAGTCCGAATGTGAGTACAATTGGTTGGCGGCAGGATTACTTTACACCGGCTACAGCTGTTGAACCGCCAAATGAAGTGTTGCGTGTTACCGATACGGGTTCTGTCTCACCGCCACCGCCGTTGCCACCGCGCAATCAGCAACTGTATGATGCACAGCTGACTGCAGCAAGCTCCAACAAATCACAACAGTCGTCCTCTTTGTATCCAAGCCTATCGGACACTTATGCTAACAGCATACCGGCAAACGTTGTGCTTGATAGGCGAAAAACGTGTACGCGATTGTACGAATTGATCAGTGATCAAGGTAACGATGATCCTGAGTTGCTGGAGTTTTATAAGATGGTACGCGAGCTGCGCACTCAATATCCACATGACGATGTTGTTACCAATACTGGACATATAATAGCGGCCGAATTTAATTATCACTACATGCTGGACACCAGTATTAAGATCATAGTGCATCCCTCGTTAAATGCACTTCAGACACCAGCCGTTAGTGATACAACTGCTAAAGAACTAGTCAAAGGCTATGGCACACCTGTAACCTTCACCTGTGACAGTAAGTACTTGAATGCATAAATTGGGTTCAATTGAACATGCTGGTTTTTGCTTGCAGTCGATTCTGTGGTTGCACAGGTTATTGCACAGGCTCTGGCATCACTTGAGGGTTCAGTCTATGGCACAGTCAATGATTTCGTGGTCAGGGTAAGCAATTATATTTCTATACTTGATTTTTTATTTATATTAAGCATGTATATATTTACTAGCCCATAGGCCGCTTAGAGTGGTTGGCGCCAACTTCGAAACTGAGTCAATTGGAATGCGTGCATAATAGTTTTCAACTGGAGAAGGATGTACATTTAGGTCTGTGTCTGCGTAGTGCCAACAATATGCAGGCCATAGCACGCACAGCACGTGACGATGAGCATGAGGCGGCAATGCTGCCCGAGCACGTGCTGCCGAACGAGGTGGTGCCCATTGTAACGTACGACAATATGATGATACTTATTGAGACCTTTGAAACGGAAATCGACAAATTGGAGTCAGCCGTGGCAAACACACACTCGCGCAGTGTTGTCTCTTGTTCAGGTGTGGTGCAAGCTGTAAAAGCAATATGCGCTTTGCTCGGATCTATCGACACGGTCGAAATCGCCAGTTGCATTGCGGAGTTGAAGCAAACATGTGATGAAACGCAGACAAAGTATGCTCCACTTGCGTTATCTAACAATCCAGAAATTATAAGTGACTACGGCGACTATGCCGAAGTTCAACTTCGTCCGCGTTCTACGCTGGAACAGATCAAGTTAAAGTGCAATAGGTTGCGCGATGCCGTACAGGAACTGATTGAACTTTATGCAAATGTATTTCGGGTAGCCTTTTCTATTAAATCCGTGGAATACACAACAAGTGAGTGTCCATATTACTCACCGTTAAAAACAATAATTAATAAATCAATTTCTAGCACCCATACCAATTTCGTGCGTATCCAAGCCAATAGTGGTTAGCATCAACTGTTTGCATAGACCGCCACCTAATTGGAAATATGATGATTATTCGTTGTGCGTGCAGCTCGTTTATGGCACACGTCTTATATCTGAACCCAATGTGCTGAGCTGCCCGAATGATACGAGCGGTGGACTGTTTCCACGTTTGAACTTTAGCGCTTGGCTGTCCTTTGATAAACATCCCATATGCACATTACCACGTGAATCAAGACTGACCTTTGTTTTGTACGGTAAGCAGGCGGCTAGTGAAAACGAGCCGAGCGGAGAGATCAATGGCGAGAGGCGTCAGGTAACAACTGAATTGGGCTGGTGCTCAATACAGCTGTTTGACTTTAAGCGCGAAATGATATGTGGCCCGTATTTGTTGTCGGTGTGGCCACCAACCACAGACAAGTTTCTGGGGCCAGCGCCAGCACGTGGCTGTCATCCTCATCCTGACTTTTGTCCAGTTTTAAGTATTGAAGTTCCTCCTTACGGAGGCCGCATAGAGTTTCCAGAGCATCAAGAAGAAACAAAGCCTGCACCTCGGTAAGTCTAAGACTTAAGGAGAATAGCCAAAGAGAAGAGTTAATTAATTCCCCGCCGTCTCTGTGCAGCTACGATTTTAACTCATTAGATGCCAATTTGCAAGAAGAACTGCTGGATACAGCGGAGCAGGGTTATCCTGGTCCCACAGATCGTCGTGAAGTTTTTTGGGAAAAACGTTTGTATTTGCAAAGCTTTCCAAACGCGCTGGCGAAAGTACTACATGCTGCACACAGCTGGGACTACGCTAATCTTATTGATTTGCATGCGCTGCTTCACTCTTGGGCGCCACTCTCGCCGCTTCAGGCGCTGGAATTGTTATTACCTCGCTACCCAGATGCTAAAGTGCGTGCAAAAGCTGTTGAATGGATAGGTAACATGCCCAACGATCAACTGGTAGACTTTTTGCCACAATTAGTGCAGTCCTTGAAACACGATACTTATGAAGCATCGGCACTATCGCGTTTTCTACTCTCCAAATGCCTGGAGTCTCCACGTTTTGCTCATCATATGTATTGGCTACTGGTGCATAGTCTGCCTGATGATCCGCTCAATTCAATTGGTGCATCGCTGGTGGATCAAGAATATGACGAGTCACAAATTACTCAGGCACGCTATTATCGGCGCAACAAGATGATGTTACGTGCGCTCATGTCCATCTGTGGTGAAAAACTGCTTACTTGCTTTATGCACCAGCATCGCATGTGCCAGGTAATCAAGCTTAATGCAAAATTGTTAAAGGCTTACAACATTATTATGGTGTTATGCTTGTTGTTTCTAGAACCTAGCAAAAATTGCTGAATCGGTAAAAGAGTCAAAAGAGTCCATGCGACAAAAGAACTTGGTTGCTGGTATGGATTCAGTACATCAGGACTTACTGGACAAACCAACTTGTTTGCCGCTTGGTCCAGAGCTACAGGTGATGGGCGTAAATGTGCGCAATTGCAGTTACTTCAATTCCAACACATTGCCTCTAAAAATTACCTTTGTGGGTCCGGACTCCGAACCATTGCCAGCAATCTTCAAGGTAAGAGCAACGTTTACTGCTTCCATTGTACAGCATTATATATATAAATATATTTTTTCTTTTTTGCTTAAAGTGCGGTGATGATCTTCAGCAAGACATGCTCACCATACAGCTAATTCGTATTATGAATAAGATGTGGCTGGCTGAGCGACTTGACTTAAAAATGGTTACCTTTAACTGCGTGCCAACGGGCTATAAGAGCGGCATGATTGAACTTGTTTCTGAGGCCGAAACCTTACGAAAAATACAAGTTGAGTGTGGATTGACGGGCTCTTTTAAGGATAGACCTATTGCCGAATGGCTGGGCAAACAGAATCCTAGTCCACTCGAGTATCAAAGCGCAGTGCGCAATTTCACGCTCTCCTGTGCCGGTTACAGTGTAGCCACCTATGTACTTGGCATATGCGATAGACACAATGATAATATTATGCTGAAAACATCGGGACATCTGTTTCATATTGATTTTGGCAAATTTCTGGGTGATGCACAAATGTTTGGCAATTTCAAAAGGTATGTAGTAATAACAATAACGCCAAAGTAATGCAAAATTTCAATAATTTATTTATTGGCAGGGATCGCACGCCTTTTGTGCTTACCTCGGATATGGCATATGTCATTAATGGCGGCGATAAACCTTCAACGGATTTTCACTACTTTGTCGATCTCTGCTGTCGTGCTTTCAATATTGTGAGAAAGAACGCTGACCTCTTGTTACATACTCTTGCGCATATGGCCACAGCTGGTATGCCTGGCGTAAATTCAAATGCTGTAACATACGTGCGGCATGCATTGTTGCCCTCGCAGTCGAATCCAGAGGCAGCAGCCACATTTGCAAAGATGATACAATCGTCGTTAAAAAGCTGGTTTACGCAGTTTAACTTCTTTCTGCACAATTTGGCTCAAATGCGATTTAACAATGACGAGGGCACAGGAGAGCTGCTATCGTTTGTTCCTCGCAAATACACGTAAGTTTTCATTGCCATTTAACGCAGCCTGCCTGAATTCCATTAAATAATCCTTTTTCTATTGTCAGTATGCAGCAAGATGGACGTTTAAAGGTTGTAAGCGTAGTACGCTTTCAAAAGCACTACAGCATGGAGAAATATTATATGTACATCTTGCAAGTGATACGTCATGGGCAAAAAGATCCCACACATTTATTTCGCTCGTACCGTGAGTTTACGGAATTTCATCAGAAATTGTGTATGCATTTTCCATTGGTGAAGCTGCACAGGTGAGTCACAAGATTTTTACGTACGTAATGTAACTTTGGTCAGTAATGTCGGGTTAGCTTCAAGTCAATCTTTACATCGACTACTTAAGCAATATTAACAAATGCGGGTTTTTTTTTATAGAATTTCCGTTTTATTTTCTTTATATTAATTTGCGAATACACTATTATGGCAATTTTCTTATAGTGTATATATTGTATTTAAAAATACTGTCTTTGGTAAGGAAATCAGGTTTCGATAGAGTTTTCCCACCAAAAACTCTAAACTTCCGAGTTGTCGTGAGCAGTTGTCACCAGTTTAACAGCAGGACGCTTTGGCACAGCACCCAGTGCTCTGTTGCTGTAGCTCTCACTCATATGTGGAAGACGCAGTTGCTGTGTCATGGAACGGTGCTGGTTTATGGCTTGCCAGCTATCAGAAGCCATATCGCGCTCAAAATTGTCGCTTTCGGCGGCATCTGAAACTTGTGTGCCGAAAAGCATAGGCGTTTCATAGTTCGCTATGGCAGGTTCAATGCTGCGCGTAATGGTTTGAGGCAAGTTTGCTGCACTTTCATCAGTATCGCTGCACTTCTCGTCTGATTCACTAGAACTGGGCAGTGCGGGTGCTTGATAGTATTGTAGGTTCTCCACATCAAAACGCACTCTGCGTTTACTTGTATTACGTTTAGCGGGCTGTGGTGGACTGGATAATATGCTTATATTTGCATTGGTCTGCACGTTGTCTTCCGATTCACTTGATGTAAGAAGTTCATCGGGATGATAGTAGGACAACGGAACCGTATTATCCCTTACATTAAGTGTGTTATATTTTGTAAAACGTGGTGCGGGTTGCGGTGCTGGGCGTACTGTGGGAGTTATTTCTAGTTCATCACAAAGCTGCTCGAAACTTTGATTAGCATCGATAATGTGTGCGGCATCTGTTTCATTTATTTGCATTTCTGAAAACATTTCTTCTATAGTTTCAATGTACGCTTTGTCGGACAAAACTTCCGCGTAGTTGGGCAAAGTGCGTACAAGTTGAGTGCTTTCTTGATGCATGATGGATTCGTAGTCTGGTAATTGCGCCAATTCCTTAGTGAAAGGCGTATATTGTTCGTATGGTGGTGGTGCTGTATATGAAGCGGAGTGTTCTTGGTTTACGCTCGTAGTTAATGCGGCTGGCTCAATTAGTTCCACTTCCTGAAATAGGGATTCCAATTCAGCTGCGGTATCAAGTATCAGTGTAGCCTCTGTAAGCATTGTCACTGGTGACGGCACACGCTCCGCCTGCTGAATTGGATGAGCTAACCAATTAGGCTCTGGCAATATAACATTATCCAAATTTTCAAAGTTTTCCCAGTCTTCTTCAATGTTTTTTCCAAAGCCAGGTGGACTTTTGGGTGCTATTAATTGTAAATTATCAAAATCCTGTTGTATGTCCAAGATGTCTGCCTCGTTAAGTTCGCATGACGAACGAATGCGCAAAAATTCATCCGGATTGTTGCTAATTGCAGCAGAGTTGCTGCTGACAATTGTTTCTAAACCGTCAAACAATTTGTGGCGCTCTTGTGGCTCATCTACAACTTCCGGAGTGCCTGCAATGATTTCGACAACAAATGCCGAATCGTTGTCGCCTTGAACGCTGGTACTTGGTATGTCAGCCCGTTCAGGCAACTCCTCTATAGTTGTATTAACAGTTTCATCATTAAATGCATTGTGCACTACAGCTGCTACGGGTATGGTAATACCGTTGGGGTTTTCGTCCGGCGTTAAAAGCTCTGGCACAACTCTTGGCTCTACTGAGTGACTTAACTCTGTCAAATTGTCATCAACTTGTTCGTACTGCATATAGCCACCACTGTGTTTGTTAGCTTGCAATGGCGGCATTGGTTCACCATCATTAATGCCTTTTGGCCTGAACAGCTCATACTTCTGCGCAAAGTGATCAAAGACGGGCACTCCCAGCGCTGTAGGATCGTTCGCAACTGTAGTTGGTGGTGGCGGTGGCACACGCGTGGGTTGTGCTGGATAGTACTCAAAACTTGTACTATGCACTTCTCTGCGCAAGCGTCGGGGTGCCTGAGGATTTGCACTGTTTAATACGGGCTTTGTATAAGTTTTAACAGCAACATGCTGATGCTCCAGATTTATCTCGCCTGCTGGCCTCAAATTTGGTACACTGCTGGTGAAATTTGCACCTTTGCATAGGTGCGCATAAAATCAATCGATTATTTTTGGTTTATAGATTTAACAAATACAATTATTGTTACCTGCTGCAGTCGATAATGTTAGGGTACTCTCCAAATCCTCTGTATTACGCTGACGAAAGACTCCATGCAGTGCGTTGTCGGTGCCATTCACCTGTAATATTTGCAAGCGTACATTTTTTATGATTTGGGATTATATTAGTTCCATACTTCGATGAGCATATGCGGGTTAAGCTAATAATGAAGTGAATAGCTGGTGTGCTTCTTCTCAAAACGAGCCACAACAACACGGTGATTGTGGGATGCGTCACAACTAAAACTCAACGTTTTTATTGTGCTCAGCTAAGCAATACACGTACACTCTATATATGTATGAACGTCTCGTTATCAGTCTCTATTTTTACTATCAAATTAAATATTATTAATCAGTTGCAACGAAATTCGCTATTTTGTTTTGTAATGGGTAATGTAGGTGGAGGTGTTACAAATTAAATACCTGCAATTTGGGAATATAACGCGGCGGCGTTGGTATGGCTGCTTCCGCAGAGGGCTCTTTGCGCTTTTCAAAAGTTAGGCGACGTTTGAAACCCCAGAGCTTAATGCCAAGCAGCGCAAATATGAAACCCAACACAATTAGCATCGTGCCAGGCGTAGTGTCAATTATCGACCGCGGCGGCCCTAGGGAGTACCACTTATGGTCCATCAAATTGTTGCAGTAGACTCTATAGCGAACTTACCTTGACCCGTATTTGAAATTTGAGCCATTCTTCTTTGCCTTTTTTCAAAGTGTGAGCATTTTACCAAGATTTACGCTGGCGATACGATTTTTTGCAATTTTGGCAAAAGAAAAAACTTCACCACGTCGTCGATAATCGAACGACACACTCACAGTCCGGCCCCAAACTCCGCGTCAGTGCCCCAGCACGTTTGTTAACTGATTGAGTGCACGCTCTCGACGTTGTCGTTGTCATAGTCGACGTCGGTTGGCCGATGATCGCTTATCGGCCGATAAAGCATTGTTCGCATTGTCGCTCTCTCAAATGTTAAAAAAAAATAAAAAATCTCAAATGAGCAAGAGACACGGTAATCAGTTCATCGGAAACTATTAACGATGTTACCGACGTTTTTGGTAAAGATACAGTAAAAACTTCTGTGTATTATGTTTAAGCGTAAGCGGTTGATTTGATTACAGACAAGTCGAGCAGGACCTGACAGACTTCAGTTACACTGCAAGCCTTACTTTTAGTGCAGTAAAAATATTGTAGCTTCAATCGAATAAAGAATGGATTCTAGATTTGTTCTGATTTTGTTCAAATCAAAAATGGCCATCTCTAGAACTTGTTCTAAAGGGTGATTCCAGATTTCAGAGAGATTCACAAAAAAAATAAAATAAAATGAGTTCCAGAAAAACGTGTAAAGACCATAAATCAATCGATATAATGCAATTTTAAAGATAATTTAATTAGAACGCTTGACGCGTTTGCACTGCAAACAGTCTCCACTTTTGGTTAATTTTTGGCATACTCTCTCCTTGTCGCACAATTTCCACTCTTGTAAGAAAGCTTGTAAATTTATATGCCAAGTTTGATTATAAAAACAAAAATCAAAACATAAAAATTGTATATATGTATCAAAGCATTGAGTCGACAAATCGTTTTATGCTTATATTCATTTATACTGCGAATCTTCAATAAAGTTTCATCTGAAAAAAAAAATATAAATCGAAAGAGCGCTTCCCTGTTATCAAATTCATTGAATTCAAGGCTCGGATGTTTGGGAATATGACTTATTCAAGTTGTTTTTGTGATTCACGGATAATTTATAAGGAAACAGGGTTTCCAAAGATAAATACATGCCTGATTTGGGATGCGTTGAAACAAAGTAGAAATTTAGTGAAAAGTTTTAAAAATTTATATAACTCCATTAAAATTTTGATTGCTTAACAGATAAGCGAAGATATCGAGGGCAATTAGAAGTAGTAGCGCTTGAAACCGGTTTCGGTTTTTATAGAAATCGATATTAAGTAAGGGATTATCTTAGAAGTGCTTGCTAATTTGATTTTCAAAAAATATAAAAACGAAATTTCAATAACTATGAAATCTCTATTTGAATTGAATGATATAATTAGTATTAATATTTTATTGTCTTATTTTATAATCTTATATTAATAAGATTCTAATTGTCAAACTTGTAAAAAAAACTTGTTAGTGTATGTGCCCATATAAAAAAGAGGAGCTTTTCAGCTTGATTTTTTTTTCCTTATTATTCCACTAGGGAACTTAGGGCCTCTACAAGAGCCATCCATCGAACCCTAATTTTTCGCCTGGGCCAGTTGTTGGAGGATGGATCTTCTGCTTCAGCTTTGATTATTAAAAACAAAATAACATCAAATTCGAACAAATGTATTGTATGAAGTTTTGAGTAGATTCGATGTCGTAAGGCATAATATGGCAGTACATATCAGGAAAGTAAATGCCTGTAGACATCATGTTTCGTTGGTGCTCTACAGACGAGTTAATCCGTTCACCCATTTTTCTATAACGAACAGTTTCAGGTTGTCCATAATTAAATATAGTTTTTTCCAATGACTTCATCTCGGATTGTCTGGTGTCAATATTGCCACACAGCAACACATTTTTGCAGCAACTCTCAACAAATTTTCGCCAAAAAGACAAACATATCTCCGATGAAGTTGCAACTGACAAATAGATAAATGGTCAATTCATAAGCTTGCTCCTCTGCCATCAGATACAATGAATTGAAGGCACTACCGTTTATTCAAAGCGTGGAGTAAGTTTGGAACGTTCACTTTAAGTTCTTTTAAATGTGAACAAGCTTTATCTCGACTGTAATAGCATTTTTTATTCTTCATATTCTCAGCTATGTGTTCCTGTTATGCATTTGCCTTAAAATCAATATTAAAGCGTTGAAGTTATGTTGTAAGCCGAAATATATAAGAATAAAAAAGTTCTAAATGTTTTAAAACATTTGACCAAACATTGGTCAATCATCCAAATAGCCACTCTTGGTCAAAAGCTTGTAAGTTTATATAACCACTTAATAAAGGGTGATTTTTTAGAAACTTGCAAGTTTCATTATAAAAAAAATCGGACAAATGTATCAATCAAATCATTACGCTAATAGAACGATCGATATAATTTAATATTATACATAGTTTTTATTTTTATTGTAGTTTGTAGAAAAGTTTGTAATTGTTTGTTGTATTATATAATTTTTTAGAAGCTTGCTTATTTGATCACTGTACTGTTCGTTGAGCTAGATTTGCCATAATCAGGGCGTCTTTAGAGCACGAGTTTCTCTACATGTTCTGCGAGGGTTCAATTTTTTTTTAATAACACATATATCACTTATTGTAATTATTTGAATGTTTTATTATTTTAGCTTACCTACGGGCGTCCATGTGGGACGCTCAAATATCAAGTCTGTAGCTGAAAAACGTTTACCTCTTATACAACGTTTCTTAAAATCTCTTTTCGATGCTTCGGAAGAAATAGCGCACTCAGATTTAGTGTACACATTCTTTCATCCTTTGTTACGCGACCAACAGGAGGCAAAATTAGAGATGCCCAAGATAAAAGGTAAGAGCGGCATTATTTGTTTTTTGATATTTGTTTAATGGCATTTATAAAATCATCTGCAGAAGTCAAACGCCAGCCATCTCGTGATAATCCTAATGAAATTGGACAAATCAGACTCTCACTGCAATATCAGCGTGGTGTCCTTACTGTTATGGTACGCCAATAATTGATAGCTGCTTGGACGCCAGTATTTAATTATATTTATTTCAATATTGTAGATACACCATGCCAAAGGATTGCCAATGCTGCAAGGTGGCCAGGAGCCAAATACGTATGTAAAGTGTTACCTAAAGCCAGATCCTACCAAAATGACCAAACGCAAGACAAAAGTTGTGCGAAAAACGTGTGTTCCCAGCTTTATGGAAACGGTAACTATAGTTTATTCTTATACTTGGCTCTTGTAATTAAATTGCACTTTTCGCACTTAGCTGGAGTATCGTATGCCCTTGGATGTGGTGCAGCAACGCCGGCTACAGGTTACCATTTGGACTCATGACACACTACAAGAGAACGAATTGCTTGGTGGCTTTGAAATTGATCTATCCAAACATGATCTGCGACACGAATTTTGTGATTGGCATCGCCTGGGAACAGTGCCGCGAAATTAAATGAATAATTAACGTAATGTGGTTCACACTCGCTCTACAATCCAACAACACTCATTTACTACGACGAGGAAATGTTAATCTTGTGCCTTTAATCGTCTTTTTAATGCAAAAAGCAAAGTGATTTTACATTCCAAATGGGCTGATAACAAGCAGTCTTTGCTCGACTTTAAGGATTTTAATTGGCGTTCATTGTTGTTCTTCAGTTTTTAAATTTGTGTTTGTTTTTTATTACGAAATTAAATTAAATTATAAAACTTAACTTCAAATCAATACTAGACGTACGCTCATTCCATTTTGGTTTTTTTAGAGATTTGCTTTACTAAGAAAATAATGAGATTTTAAAAACTGTTTTGATTGTCGTATTATTGTTGTGATTTAGAAGTCGTCTTATAATATAATCGAAACTCTCTAAAGACAATTATGCCAAACGTAAACGCACATTTGCTTAGGTATTCAAGCTTTTGACGTATAAATGATTTGTATTTGTTTTTGTTAAAAATTATACTTGCAGGCATCCATAATTCCTTTTTTTTAAGTAAAATCTTAGTAGGAAGCAATTTTATAAAAAATATCAATCAGAAGCAATTTTATAAAAAATATCAATCAGAAGTAAACAAAAAAAAACATTTATAAACAAACCGTAAATATTTTTATAGTACAAGTTTTTTGCTGTCCTATAAACTAAGCAATGAGCTCGTATATTAATAGTATTAAAAAAAAGAAATTATAAATAATTTTTAAGAGCAATTTAGCAATTAGGCACTACATGAAAAGTCAAACTTTGCTGGAAAGGGCTAATGATTGTAAAATTTTGATTAACTTAAAGCCAAAATTTACTTTAGACATTTAAATATAAGCAAATAGAGAATGATGCACGATTATATATTTACCGAATAAAATCAATATATAAAAAACTTAAGTTTATTTCCTAATATTTGTATATTATTAATATCTTGAAGCCATATTTCTGTGTTGAATGTGGACTGTGAGAATACCATATTCTTCTTCGTGCGATGAAATCTTTTATTTTTACGCGTTTGCATTATTTTGTTTATTTTTAAGTTGCGGCAAACGTTATTTTGCATTAAAAATCATTCTAGGGAATAATTTGGGTGAAAGAAATAACTGCCACAATATTTTACGAGAATTTAGAAGGCGAAATAATCAGAAGTTGATTTTTACTATATCCACAAAATGTTAAAACCTTAAAAAAGCTAAAAGATATCTAAAAGTATGTAATGATAAATACTATAGCTTTCGTTAACATTTTGTTTAAAAAAATACATTTTCACTAGTCAATCTGATTCCGTTCATAAATCTATAAGTTGAGTGAAACACAAAACAAAATCAAAATGAGCCGACAAATTAAGCTTAAAATCAAAACAACAGAAGCAACAAGTTCTCAGGACAATAACTAAAAATAGTTTAAAATACTGTTGAACCATCCAAGTTGAACCATTTCTAAAAATCATTTCTTACTTTATAAAAATAAAACTTACTTAACTTTTTGCTGCATCTTTTTGCTATTTCTGTAGAAATTCAGATCTCATATTTGTATAGAGGGTGGCTTTTTACAACTCTTTTTTTTTGCAACGCTGATTTTCAACATGGTCTATAATTCAAGCATAAATTGTCTCAAAAATGAACAGCTAAAATAACTTTATTATAAAAATTCATGCTCGGTAGGCCAAGTGTTCTACCTTCTTTGTCTCATTACTCGCAAGCTCTGTTAAGGTTGAATGGATACGTGATTGTAAGTAGAATTTGTACATTTCACTTGATGAGCAACCAAAAGTATTACAAGATTTGTATTCCGAAAAAGTCATAACTTAGGGTGTCTTGTGGCATTTATTTATTGCTCAAAATGGAATAGCTGGATTTGCTAATATGGTGTTTCAACAAGAAACTATAACATTAAATTATATCGATCCGATTTATCCTCTCATAAATTTGTAACATCCTAAAAAATCACCATTAGTGCAGGTACATAAAATTTCGCGTCTTTTTGGATCTTATTGACTTACCCAATCAAACTTACAAGCTGTTTTTACAAGATTGGCAATTGGAATCTCATTGAAGTTGTCCCATTAAATGAGAAAAAGTCGGCCGATATATTGATGAGGGTATGCAAAAATTGAATTCAGAGTATAGAGTACAGTGCAGCCAATATTTATATGAAACTATCAAACGCATCAAATTATAATGATCGCCCCATCAACTTAATAACAGATTCCATACAGTTTTGGGATTTTTTTTAATTTTATTTTTTTTGAAGCAAACTTAATAGATTTTCCAGCGATTTCTATGAAAACAGAAACACGTTTTAAGCATGTTTGTTGCGGATTGCCCTCGAAATCATTTCAAATCTGTGAGTACCAAAGTCCAAATCTTAATGGGGATGAATAATTTTTCACTTTTACTTATGATCGCCCCATGTCAAATGTGTATTAATCTTCGGATTCTTCCTATTCTCTGTTATATTGCTAAAGTACTTTTTTATGGCCTAACTTGATTACGATTTTTAGACATACAAGAATTCAAGTTTTCACGGATTCTATATAATATAGCAAACCAATTTTTATAGATTGTGGCAGAGTATTTGGTAACACCAACAAATTTGAACAAGCTTTCTTCATAAACAACTGACTAATTTATTTAATATATTTTTTTATTTATTTTTTTTAATATTTTAAAATACTTAATCTTATGGGACCTATATCATTTATTTATGATTTTCAACATTGAAAATAAGCTTCTCTTGTGACAGTGATCATACTTTAGATAACTTTGGAGGTGTATGACTTTAACTTCAACGTATGGACATACAAACTCTTATTACAGGGTATTTGAAATGGGGTTTTTATAGTTCAAGAACCGTTTGCTATTTCTTATCGCAAACGCATTTCCGCACATGTAAGCAGTTATTTCGAAAAGCTGCACTTATTATATTTCTCCGCCAAGCTGCCCGTCATTTTCGATGTATTGCGATTGGGAAGGCTAAGGCGAGGAAGGGGCTGGTGGACGTTGAGGTGTTGTCTTGCTGAGCAAAAGTAGCGATCGTTATCGTGTTTGGAATGGTCTCGTTAGCTAACGGATGAGCATGTGCTAGTCACAATGGCCAAATGCACATCGTGTTCGAGCAGAGTGTAGTGTAGTTTCGAGACCACTCTAATCCGTTGCAGCATTTTTCAACGTATGCAAATTAAATTAATTTTGGCTATCCAAACAGATGAAAACGAAAATTTTTGTTTTTTTTTTAAACAAAACTTAAACACACATAATTTTTATTTAAATTTCAATATTTTATTTTATATTTCTTGGTATAGAGCTCTACTGAGTGACAAATAATAATAACAAGATGTTAGATAATTCGTACAAATCCGAATGAATAAAAAATTCTACATTCTTCGTTAGAACATATCGCTCCTCGTCGGAGCCCAGGGCGGTAAGAAAAGTTCTCAAACAACTTCAGTCAGCGACTAGTTGTTTTATTTAGTTCCAAGCATCCAGTTTTGAAGCGAGTGGCCACTGCGCCAACTGCCAGGAGGATTTCACTGAAAAGTGTGACCCATTTAGTTGAAATTTATGCTTCTTGAATTCGAAGCTGATAAGCCTGATAAGTTGGTAATCAGAAGTAATTGTTGTTATTGACATATAATTCCGAGACATTTACTTATGCAATTTCGAAGTAAGGACACACAGCCATATAGAAGAACTGTGCGAATGCAGAACGCGCCTTGAAAGTGCGCGGTTCGACGTCTGATTCTGCACGCCATCTTTTGTGGGTTTGCTACCTATATAACATGTTTGTAAGAGGTATTCGTTCCGAATCAATAGAACCAACCTATTGTATTTCTTCTATTAGTTCCACTTCATGTTAGTTATCACGAAGCTATCCATGAGACGTCTAGCCAAAGCTGAAGGTTATGAGCTGATTATCTAGCAGAGAAATCGGTACCATCTGTCAAAATTTCAACATAAATCAAGCTAAAAATCAATATACATTATTTTCGATGGTTTGTGTAACTTAACTAATTTTGATTTTTGTTTGATATCAAACTTTAGTCAATCAGAAGACTAATGGGTTAAGATTCCGAATATCTTCAACTTAGCTTGGTATTATTCACTGATCTTAAGAACAACAAAGCTTACTTTCGGTAAAAGGTTGACATGTTCTTTGAAGAATTCGGACTTGCTACTATACAAGCTTCTCTAGATATTGAGAAATTTGTTCTATGTTCAGCGTTCGCGTTAATATTGACTAAGAAAATTTTACCTCATAATAGCATTAAGTAAACATAAAGAACTCTACAAAAGACGTGGTATATTTTATTCAAAATATCTATCTATCCATTTTTAAGAAAAATGTTTGAAAAGCAAAGACAAAAATTAAAAATTTTTTTTAAGGGATTGGCAATTAAAGGAATTAATGAAATTTCGTTTAATATTTATTAATCTTTCGACAGGCTTATGCTATTCGCAATACTGTCAATAGGCTCCGGTAGCGGTGTTCTAGGATTATAAATAATCTCAGAAATTGTGAACACTTAACCAAACGACGGTTTCATTAATTGAGATTTACCAAGGCGAAAAGCATATTTTTGCTAGCTAGGCCAGTGCTAGCCATACATAGTTCCATGAAACACGTGATCTAGGTGGCCAATTGAAGGGCGCCAAATTTGCAATAAATTGCAAACCATTTATATGAAGGCAGAACTTCGCTGGTTATAATTGTTCTTCAATCCAAAAGCATTATTTATTTTTAATTGCGGAATCATTAACCCGGAAAGAGCTAGTGAGAAATGAGAGAAATTAAATTTGGCACTGGCATTATGGATGATGATTTTTCGTAATAAAATTAGTTATTTTCAACTCGATTAATGATCTGTTAATTATTGACCAAACTTGATAATACAAAGATAGAGTACAGAATACAGTTGCTGTTAAAAACAGTATTGGCCAAAAAGTCACAATTTTTAATCTATTATTTTATAGGATTGAATATAAGATACAAACAAAAAAAAAACAACGTTTAAACTAAATCGCTTTAAGATTTTTAAGAAAAAAAAATCATTTTACTCTAAATTCTTTTTAATTAACAGAAGAAGAATATTAATAATAATATTATTGTTATAGTTTTACTTAATTGCCGACAGATATTGAGAGATACAAAGTTTTAGATTTATGAGTTTGAGGCTGAATAAGCATATTACCCGAACGCAGCGACTTTACGTACGTAAATTTCGAACACAATTTTAATTAAAATTTTATTTGCAAAAAGTACATTATTTCGATTTATAATCACCCCTTAAACAAAGACTACTTTCAAAACTCATTAGCATAAAAATGATTAAGGCCGCACAAAAATTATTAACGGAAGACCTTCGGTAGCTGTAACAAAAATATTACTTACAAAAATATTATTTAAGAGCCATGCGACAATATCTTCCATTATAAAACAAAAATAACAGACCTCCCAACATTTGGTAAGCGTAACTAATATACATATGTCAAACATTAGATCTTTGCGATAAACTATTAAGACCTTTTTATAAAATAAAATACTTTCTGCATTTAAATGCTTTAATCTATTTTCGTTAGCTTTTATTTCAATATCATTCGTACGTTCTTGCGTAGGGGCATGTAAATCCCGTCTAGAGCAAGAAACAACTAAGGTTTTCTTATCAGTTTGTGAGTTTGAAGAACCGTATGTTATTTAATAGGTGCAAATGACCTATGCACTAAATTCGACAAAAAAGAATTATAACATTATTGCAAAAAAAATTTAAAATAAAAACAAAAAAAATTAAAAATAATAAAAAATGCAAAAGATAAAATGCGAATTTGTGGCCGAACTTATTGGCTCGAATACCAGAGGTACCAAAATCCATTATTGAATTTTTCCTCAACTAGGTACATTCGAAGCCACACAAGTTACGATAAGAATGCATACCAAAAGGCCTACAAATAGCACCAGGCCAGAGCACTTTCCACAAAAAGCTCTTTTTTTGTGTCCCACTATAAATAGTAACTACACAATGACAATCATAATGACAACACAAAGTGCGCAAGTTGGGTTGAGTAATCATGGAAGGGCAACAACAACATTTCAAGACTAAGATAAGTACGGGTAGTACCTCCTTATCTAAGCAACTAATCGCAATAGGTTGGCTAGGCAGGTTGTCAGGGACGGCGGGAGATTTCAAAGACAAAAACAAAACACATATAAGCTGGCAAAAAAAATATACGTATGTCACTAAAAGCATATTATAGCTATAATAGATAATTATGCTATCAGTAATGCGAATGCTAAACAATTATTAGAACTAGTCAAGTTAAATGTTGTATGCGACAGTTATATATTTTGATCTGCAATATTTTTATACTAATCTACAGAATTGTATTTTAATATTTTGTGAAAAAGTCGTTGAAAGTCAATAATTTAAATTTGCCAAAGGGTTGAATGAGCGTAACCAGTTCAGAAGGAGGAGAAGGTCTTTGGAGCGAAGCGAACAGGCGGCATATCCCCCTGGGTTTGCCAAAGAATATTACGTGACTGATCGCTGGCTAGTTGGCTTATTGTCAGTTCGTAAAACACGGAATACACGTTTCTAACTAATTTTGAACAGCCTCAGTATGTTTTTTTTTTAATTCATAATAACAACTTTTACTAACATGACGTAGTTTTAATCCTTGTGGGACAGCTGCAAAGCAATTGTTTCATTTATTTGAAAAAAGTCTGAGACAAGTTTTGGGACCAAGTGCTTACTTTAAATCGATATCAATCGATTCTGTACCCCTATTTGCCGTGCTCACATTTACTTATATTAAATTCCGCACAATTTTATGTAGATTTGCCTTTCCTGTTCCTATTGTCGCACACTTTTTAGATAATTTCCATTTCTTACTTGCAATGAAACTGAAAAACATTCGTATTAGTTTTGGGGTTTGTCAAAAAAAAGTTAATTCAAAAACATGTATTAGCTAATATACAACAAGAAATGTTTATTTGAAAATTATTCCAAAATTATTTCAATACTATTTAATGCAACAAAGAAGTTGTAATTAAACCATCTAAAACATAACTTAAATTCTATAACCACATTTACAATATTGTAAATAAAGCTATGTGGGTTCTTGATTTTAAGGACCCTTATACAATCAAAATGCTGCATGTTTAACTCGTTCATCCGATTCAGGAATATTGCTGCTGCTTTAGGAGTCCTCAAAACCACCACTATTTGAAATCGATCGATCGTATAACAATTATGTGGTCTTCTTGGTTTAAATTGGTATCCTGGCATGTGATTGCCTTCCCTATATGATCACAGAATATGCTACGGGATGTTATTTCTGCATAAGCTCTTTTATTCCGGATCACTGACTCTTATTGCTCACAAAGTTCTTTTGTCATTGCATTCAAAGTAATTTGAAATTTTTAGCTTCGATAAGTGTAATAACCTTCATAATGTACGAGAGGTCTTGCAAGAGCTCGTTGCAATCCATTTCTTTCTCTGTATTGAACTATGTATTCCCCCAAATGGTCAACAGTGCGCTTTTAACGTTCCAGTTTCTTGCCAGCTCCAGATGGGAGGACGATGCGCATCTATTAAAAATTGACCAATCTAGGTGCATGAATTAGTTTTCACACATTTTCCTCGCTTTAATTTAATATTTCCCAATTTTAATAATTGAAATTGAAAATACGAACACGACTAAATAATCTTATTTTTTTAATTTATTGCATCGCTTATTTATTAATTTTTATAAGCTTTTAAGTTTCTTGCGTTTTTAAAAATGAATTGTTTTCGAATATTATATAATCTATGCATTATTCTATATTTCTTTGTACTTTTGTATTTCTCTACAAAATATGAAATTGCGTAAAATGTTAATGAGAGTATTTGTTAGTCGCAATAGCTTGCGAAAGAACAATATCTAACTTGACATAATTGATTTGATGAGTTTCTTTGTAACACTTTGTAAAAAGCCCTCGAAAATAACATAAAACATATGGTTGTTCGTTTCCCTGTGTATCTGAGAAAGGCTTTTAGCTCGATTACTTTCTGTTGATATTGGGTATAAAAAGGAAAGACGCTTCGCTTGAGCGTCGCAGTTTTCCAAATTGTCGCAGTTTCCAAAGGCATTATAATGCTTCGAGGTAATTTGAACATATTTTTAACCATTAAGTTTCAATAATTAGTTGATTTTTGTGCTTTCTAGTAACTTTACTGTGGATTGCTGGTTTGAATCTATTAAAGATTTCACAGACCTTAGCAGTTGATATATGTAATGGGCAGCAGTTTGGATACAAAGCAATTGATCCACAAGACTCACATGCATACTTTCTATGTCTAGGCCCGATAGGTCCGGTTAGAAATATTTGTGCTACGGGTTTTAAATTCAATGGAGAACTGCAACAATGCGTTACTGAGCATCAAAATGTAACTGACTTAAAGTCACAAATCGATGGCCAAAATATCATTAATATCAACCAAAATATATCCATGGATAGACCAATCATTTTTAACATATTCGATTTATTTTGGAATAGACCAAAAGCGACCCAGCTATCAAGCAGCGCTACCAAAACTTCACAAACTCTTCAACAGTTAAATGCAAAAAATCTAAGTGCAGATGATTCACAAGTCTCAATACTCAAGCAACTAATCACCCATATAAATGTTCTAACTTCTGATGAAAAGGAAAAAGCGGATCCTAAAAAGTACCTCCCAAAAACATCAACACCTAAAAAGAAAACTCCAATAAGTTATTCAGAAACTGTCAACTTCAGCCCAGAGCTTAGATATACTTCTGAATCCGTAGAACCAGCAACAAACGGCTTTGTTAGTGAAAGCTCACATACTGAAGTCGTTATGCAAAGCTCTACAAAAACGAAACATTCAATCTTAGAAGTTTCTTCTGTATCATCGAAATCAACTGCCAATAAATTAACTACTGATATTATATTCTCAACTGAACGAACATTTCAGGATTCTACACAAATAGACAATTCAAATCCAGAAATTTCTTCTGACTCATCTGAATTAATACAAAGCGATTCAACAGACATCAATACGTTGTCTACTTATACTACATCCTCGGCTGAACGAACATCTCAGGATTCTATAGAAATAGGTAATTTAAACTCAGAAACTTCTTCTGATGAACTAATACAAAGCGGTTCAACAGAACCCAATACCTTTACTACTGATACCACATCCTCTGCAGAGCAAACATCTCAACAATCTACAGAAATAGACAATTCAAACTCTGAAACTTCTTCTGACTCATCAGAACTAATTCAAAGCGATTCAACCGAGGTCAATACTTTGACCACCGATGCCACATCCTCAACTGAAGAAATATCTCAGGATTCTACAGAAATAGATAATTCAAACTCAGAAACTTCTTCTGATGAACTAATACAAAGCGATTCAACAGAGGCCAATTCCTTTACTACTGATACCACATCCTCAGTAGAGCAAACATCTCAACAATCAACAGAAATAAACGAGTCAAACTCAGAAACTTCTTCTGACTCATCAGAACTAATACAAAGCGATTCAACAGAAGCCAATACTTTGACTACTGATGCCACATCCGTAACTGAAGAAATATCTCAGGCTTCTACAGAAATAGATAATTCAAACTCAGAAACTTCTTCTGATGAACTAATACAAAGCGATTCAACAGAAGCCAAAACCATTACTACTGATACCACATCCTCTGCAGAGCAAACATCTCAACAATCTACAGAAATAAACGATTCAAACTCAGAAATATGGGACTCAGATTCATCTGGTTCGCCAGAAAAAACTAGTCCCTTAAGCCAGCAATCAACTTCAGAACTGTTTAAATCAACCCAAAGCGATGCAACAGTTGCAAATGAGCTTACCGCCGATACTTCGCCGTGTACTGAGCCAACATCTCAAGATTATACAATAAATACCAACTCAATCCCACGAACAACATCCGATTCTTTTGATTCTACCAAAGGCGACTCGACAGATACAGACGAGCTATCTCCTGTTACTTCTTCATCTACTGAGCTAGCATCTTACCATTATACAGAAACTGAATACTCGAGTTCAGTGGCTTCTTGTAATTCATCTGAAACAAACCAAGAAGATTCGACAAAAGCGCAGACAACCTCCGAGCTATCGCAAACTGCCAAAGGCTTTTCCACAGAAGCAAATGAGCATACACATACTTCACCATCTATGGAGCTTTTATTTCACGATTCAACCGAAAATCATAACTCAGAACCAGAAACCATTTCTGAATCTTCTGATATAACTGAAAGCAATTCTTCAAAAGCTATTAACCTAAGTTCACAATATAAATCGAACCTTACAAGACCAATTATTATACCGCAGATTTCAAAAAGTGAAAAAAACACTCGGAAAATAGAGAAATCGAAAGTTACGAAACATTTCAAATATATTTCAGAAATTATACCGAGCGAGAAAAAATTTCCTCACCAAACGATTGCTAAAGAATCTTTAGAATGCTTACATCGCAAGAACGGTGCGCACATTAGAGACCCAAAATTTTGCAACAAATTTTATATTTGTTCTAATGGTCGCGCAATCCCTAAGATGTGCCCTGCATATTTATATTTTGATATTAAGAAAATGGTTTGTAATTTCCCCAGTTTAGTTGATTGTACATCTAAAACTCCGCAATTACCTTTATTGAAAAAAACTGTAGCACCTGCAGATAATGCAGAAGTTGGCATTGGTTTAAAACAGCCAACTGATCCAAACTGCAGTTCCCTTCCCAACTGGGCATATATCAGAGATACTGAGCAGTGCAGTAAGTTCTATGTTTGTGTTAATAACCGAGCGATTGCTCGTCAATGCCCGCGGGGTCTACATTTCGATGTCAATGCAAAATTTTGCAACTACCCGAACTTAGTGGACTGCAAGATTGATAGGGAAGAAAATTCTTTTACAAAAGCTACTTTTGGTAAACATCTTTCCATGGATAAACCCGATTGTAGCAATAAACCTGATGGCTTTAGTATAAGGGACTTACAAATGTGCAATAAGTTTTATTCGTGCCTTGGTGGTAAGCCGGTTCTTCATTATTGTATTCCCGGTAAGTGGTTTGATAATAAAACAGGGCGGTGTGTCCCAAAAAGGTTGGTGAATTGCAAAGCTTGAAACAGTATATATCTCCTTTCTATTTTTAAATATAAATGTAAAGTGGCTATAAAAATACATACATATTATATACAACATATAAAATACTACATAATATATTTTCACAATATAAAATAAGACCCACCAAAAAATGGGTACACGAATACCAGCATTTTCCTAATGTTTTTACGCCTTTAAGTAAAAAAAAAGAAAACATTTTCAAAAAAATTCAAAAATTCTTTTGAATTGTAAGAAAATAAGTATAATTAATTTTTTATTAATGTGGATTTTCTTTTTTAATGAAATATATGAACATGTTTAAATTTTGAAAACACTTTTATTTACTACAATAACAATTTTAATACTCAAAAAATAATGCTTAACAAGTAGCTAAAAAATAAAAAAAGTAGAGTTTTTAAGTTAATTAATATTAAAATAAGATTAAAAACAAACTGATTATTAAATTTAACCTATTTTGTAGTTGGAATATTATTTAATATTAAATTTTATTTCACATTATACATAGTTTTGAACTACAGCATTTCTTTTAATTAAAAACAGAAATTTTTAGGTTGACAAAAATATCGATGACGTAAAATAAGTGGAGTATCGAGTAAAAAGTGAACCAAATATCGATACCTAATGAATATCGATAGCCCGGCAAGAAGTTGCAGCGCGGTACAACAAATAAAACAAGATACATAAATGAAATCTATTTATTTATTTTATTTATTTTATTTATTATTAATTTAGGGATAGAGCTAAATCCAGGTAAACTTTTAACCTTAAGAGACAAGAAAAATATATTTTTTTAATGTTATTAATATATAATCCGTTACTAATAAATATAAGTCAGATGGGCCTGTATTAACAAATGTTAAAATTTTAATTCAACAAAGCTTGATTTAAAAGCAACACTATATAAAATATAATGTTATACATATATTGCATATATTTATTTGTTTAACATAAAATTTCTACAACTTTTACAAATTGAGTTAATGCAATGTAGTTCATTTTTTTTTAATATTTTTCGAAAAACGGTTTGGTAATAAAATTGTAGTTTTTTAGTGATTTAAATCTAACATTCATTAATCGCTTATGTATTATCGGCATTTTAGGTGAAATCTATGTGGATTAAAAATTAATAAATTAAATTTAAAATTATTTGTTAGCTTATGGATCTTTAGTGTAATTTTATTATTGTTTTTTTTTTTTTTTTTGTGTAGCATTGCACGTAAACAAATAACGACTTAGGATGATCGAGCACACGCATGTACGTTCATACATGAAAAATAAATTGATTAATTTTGATAAATCTGAAGCAAATAATCTTCAGTAATGCCTTTAACTCTGTAATCTATCGTCTTCCCCTTTGTTAAACTGTCACCTGAGGGTTTTTCGTGTGGCCCTTCAAATTGAATACCATGCTATCTATCAAGGTCCTCTGCATTTTAGCCTTTACTTTTTAGTGATCTTCCTCAAGTAGTCTACTTCTCACGCATCCGTATGTATGCAGGTGATATTAAACTATGAAAGAGTCAAGTAAAAACTTCTACACGATTTTACAAGCATGCAACTATTGTGCTATAAAGTAGAGTAACTCGCCATTTTCAACCTCTATCACTACCATATTATTGATCCAATTATGCATTGCACGATCATTTTTGCGTCATGTGCAAAGCTTAACAACCTTTTTGATTTCTTCTCTTACGAACTATGAGCCCTCCACTTCGTCAGTGGTGATTTTTTGTAATCTTTTTTTTATTTCCTGTTTCGAACATTCACCAGCCTTAGTATATATATATAGGGACAGGGACAATATTATTCTAATTACTATTTTAATATTATTAAATTTTATGGTCAACTGGACTTAGCTGTCCCCTAAATTAATAATAAATATGTATATAACTGTTCCTAAAGAACAAGGACCTACAGTTAATAGACGAAAAGTAGCTCAAGAAAATGTAATTTTTATTCAACCTGGAATTTCATTACTCACAAAACCACCCTGCCTATATCCTATAAATAGATTTGTTTCTAAAACAGATTAAATCTCAATAAAGCAATATGATTAGTATCCTCGTTCAACAGTCACTTCTTATCACTCCTTTGCTGAACCATTTAACTTCACTACGTCTTTGTCTCTGAATATGCGGATTTCGCAAAAAATAATGTTGTTTGCAGTTAAGAGAGTGTCGAAGAGAAGAATCTTGTCAACGGGGTGGGTCTGATTGCAGCATGTAGAAGCGCCGGCTTTTCGGAGCATACAAGTTCATATTATTACGAATAGAGATTTAGTTCAAACAGTTGCAGCCAATGTGCCGCATGTTGCAGCGAATAAAACATTTACTACATTATGCTTTTATTATAAGTACAAAGACAATCAGAAAAAATTGAGAGGCATTTCTTTATAGTTTTGCTTTCAAATGCAAAGGATATTGTAGTCATGTTAAAAGATAAACGCGATAAAAACTTAAAATACTTTGCGAATTTCTCTATGCTCCACCGCTGTGCTCAGACGCTATAGTGTTGTCCTGCTTTGGCAGAGCAGAACTTTTAACTTTCAATCGATAAACGCACACAAGAGCGGCTAATAACAGTAATCTGCAGCAACTAGCGCAAAGCTCCGTTGTAGCGAGTAGCAAGTAACGAGTTCGTGTGGGACACGCACTTTTTGCTCGCAGCGTTTTCTATATGACATTCGACTGTTGAAACGCGTAAACGTCGCCGCGTCGGCGTTGAAGTCTCTCGGAAATAATAAGCGCGGTATTGCTTAGAATAATGTGTGCAAAATGTGAAATTAAAATGAATTTGTTGAAACAAAGTTAAACAAATAATATTAAATAAAATGGCATTAAAGTGCCAAGTGTCTGCTTTTGGTGAAAGAGAAAATATTAAACTTACATTTGCAGAGAGATTGTATTAACCAGAGCGTTTAGTAAAAGCCTACATAACGGAGTTAACTATGTGAGTTTAATTTTGTAAAAATGGCACAACTAGTGGGGATAATGTTATGAAAAAATTCCAAGCTTCAATTATAGACATCAGGTATCATTAGAGTGTAACGTTTATGCCAAGATTCAAGGAACAGCCTGCGAAATTTAATGAATAAAATAATTATTTTTCAAATACAAAAAAATATATCACATACAAAATCAGATAAGAGTGGAAGAGTGGAAAGAAAGAACAAAAGCAAAACGGCGACAACCGCCCACTTTCAACCAGTTCCCCCACCGTTGCAGCAAGAGCAGTGCAACAACAACAACAGAGTAGTAAAGCACAACTGTAGCGAGTTGAGGCGATTTGAAGCGACAGACGTAACGACACACACACACCAGCAGCTAAAGTGTCCGTCCGGCAAATACATTGACGTGCTTGGGCTTGGGCTAGGGCTAGGGGTTGATATGCAAGTGCGCGTGTGTGTGTGTGTGTGCGTGTGTGACAGGGGGTTGATTTTGTTGGCTGGCAACGGTATACGGTCTCTCGGGTAAGGTTCCATGTACATGCATATACATATATATATATATATGTACATATGTATCGCTTAATCTCATTCATCAGAGTGTAGTATAGTCCTCGTCGTTGTCGTCGTCCTCGTCGTCGGACGTCGCATAGAGTTTTACACATTTTTACACCTGCGAGTACGAGCATACTACGCGCGATTGGGAATTTAGTGCCGACAACGAATGCGTCTTACTCGTTTGTTCTCACTTTTCACAGACACTCACGTTGCGCTCTCGCTACTTATTGCGTAGTTGTTGCCGCAGTAAGCGAGAGCATTGCAATATTACTAATGTTAATATTTCCCTCTCGCTTTAGTATGTCAATTTTCTAAAAGCCCTTCTTTGAGCTAAAGTACATACTTACTTACATCTATATACATACAATATACAATATATAATATTAGGAACTATCCAACATATACAAAGTTGTACATATGTATCTGCATAGACATACATATGCTCATGTAAATTTTTATGCTCGTCTTGCTAACCAGGGTCAAGATGTGCCATCAATTTTACAAAATAGGTGAATTTGATTCAATTCAAGTACAATTTTATACGGCTTTTGGTCTAAGCTGAGTTTTTACACGGTTTCGTATGTATAGCTGTGTGGTTACTACGTACAGTAACTACTTTGGTTACTTTAGAGATGGTCGCATTGCAAACGCAAACAACTATATTAATCATTAGGGTGACCTCGACCCTTTCGGGCAGATGATTCACTTGAGACTTCCAGTCTACTAAGCGTTTTTTATTTGTTTGTTTTTGGCTTTCTTGGATTATTTGTTTGCCAAAACTGCAATGGGACGAAAAAATCATCTTATCAACGAGAAATGAAAAAGCTGCCAACTGTCAAAATATGTGATGGCTATGAGGGAATGGGTAGTGCTTGCCTGCTTAGAAGCCATATGTGTATTGCTCCCAATGGATTTTTGCTTGACTTGCTGTTAATAGGCCGCTGTTTATCGTCTTAAGATGCCAAACCTTAAGCCAAAAAAGTGGAACTGATGGTTTTCTATGTCATCTTTGATTTTGTTTATCGCGCTACTCTGCAATAGCTAGGACGCTATGGAATGTACCGGTTTGTCAGCTGTCAACCGATTTGTTTAGCTAATCCTTACACGCGTTGTCAAGGCAATCAAGACAATCAATTTAATTCCTTTTCAGATAAATGATTTAAGCAAGTATTTGTACTTTCAACATTAGTAATACTTTATTGATTTCTTCGTTTTGAAGTACCTAATTTGAAAATTATAAATTGTACAATATGGTGGGCCTCGGCAGCGCACTAGCTTCTAAATCGAAAGGTCGCTGCTTTGATTTCACGCTGCAGAATTGGTGTATTAATCTAACAGTGATACAGCTAGGAAATAATTATACGCTTATTTACCTGGAAAAATCTCTATTAATTAACGACACCACCGCTCGGATTTGGCTATAAATTGTAGATCCCTGTTCTCGTTGAACAGCTATATTAATAGAGATGGGAATAAATTTATTTTTTAATCGTACAAGTTGGCCTAATACATAAACGTCACAAAAGGATTTTCAATCTTGTATTTAGAACAAACTCCTAGCTTTTAAATTGTGTTAACTCATGTTATTACTCCAAAGGTGGATTTTCCCTTTAGAACTTCAATAAATATTTTGTAGAATAAACAAAAATTACTTCAGTTATTGCTTAACTGCAATACTGTTGAATATAATTGGATATATCATCAAGAACATTAAACCCTCATGGAAGTCTTTACTTATTTTACTGTATATGGCCATTACAACCATGTTTCGAGTTGCAGCCGACCTAACAAGCTCTCAACCAGGTGTCCTTGCTTTGCGCTCGCTTTCTCCAGCTGGTAATTTCAAGGAAAAATACGTCCTCCTTCACTTGGTCTTTTCACCTGAGTCTATGTCATTCGCTTCGTTTTCCTACCTTGGTTTTCGCAACGAACATGGCATGGTACAAACAAATGCATAAACTTAATGTACGCAAGCTGAAAATGTAACCAGAAGCAAATGTCAAAAACCCCGTAAAGTTACCTAAAGTATTAATCGGGAGACTAGTGCGTCTGTCCGCCAAAACGACCGATACATCTTAAAGAAGGTCAGAGCTAGAGCAACCAACTTTTTTAAAAAAATGTATTATTTTATTTGTATTACTATTGCCAAATAAAATCTCTATTAATTAAAGACAGATCCCTGATTTTTAAAAAGAATAAATTATTATTATTTATTGTATATATAAAACAACTTCTTTTGCGGTTTAAAAAAAAATCAGATGAATAACAAATAATGCAGATATAAAGGGTGAATTCTGTACCTCATAGGTTTCTGACGATTCCATGCAAATTGACTTAAAATTAGTGGATTATTGTTAAAAGAAAAATAATTTCTTATTTGTTTTTTTGAAGATATTTTAACTAGTAAGAAAGCGAACAAATCAAAAGTTTTTTGTATAGAGTTCAGTGTATTTTGCTTGTTTTTCGGAATATCGTATTCAAATGTCTTCCATTAAAAATTATAAAACTACGTCGTATTTCATCAAAATCGATTGACAATATATTGTTTTTTTTCAAGTTTTTTTTTGTAAATACAGCATAAGTAAGCCAACTAATAAAACATAAGATCCGTCTCCTAGGTAGGGTGGGGTATTTGGAATTTTGTGTGTCTGTTCTTCGAAGTTTTCTTGTGGTCTGGCCAGTACTTTTGGGCGGTTGTGCAGATTCTCCATGTATTTAGCGCTACTTTTCCTTTTTACTTCTTGGTTCCGGGGAAATTCCAACTGTTTGAGAAGATTCACTTTTTTTGTGGTGTGCGTGGACGCCAGGTACCATTCTCAAGGGTTCATTTTGAGGCGTTGTATGACACGGATTTTATATTACCGATTTGATTGCAGAATAGTGGTACATGCTTCTCGTCGCCTGGCGGAAATAGTTTTATATGCTTGGAGTCTTATATTAGAGACCCCGGCTCATATGATTATCAAACGCATTTGAGAATCTAATTCAAAAGTGTAATTTTTTCCCCCCGAGAAAAGTACTGTAGAGATATATAGGACGCCGAATTCCTGTTCAGTTCTTTGTATTATTATTGTTATTTACATTTTGTTAATCTAAAAGCTTAAAAACGCCATTTTGGACTATATAACTATATAATATAGTACTATTTTACTATAAACTTTTACTCTTGAATCAGCTTTTAATAGACAACCTTTGAAGCGATGACAGTATAGCCCAGGGGACTATTTGTATAAGCTCTACAAGCTACAAGAAAATGTACGTGGTTTTCATCATAAAAGAGTGAAATAGGTATAATACATACTTTCCACCTTATAATTTTCCATATCACAATTTACACAATAAAGTCTTACCAATTTTTGTTCTTTTAACCACTTAATGGTATACATTTTGTATAAATACGGCATTCCAAAGGCTCATAAAGGTAAAGAAAAGCGGAAAACATTTAGGAAATGGGTACAGCCTTGAGGCAAGCAGGAGGCAAAAAAAAAAGCAAAGAAAGGAAAAGAAACGAAAAGCAATGAAAAGCGCTTGCATGAAAAACAAAGCAAGTACAAAAGACTACCTTTCACAATCAATTTATATCAATATTTAAAAACGCTGAAATTGCTCTCCATTATTTTGCAGAAATAAAAGCTTTCTGCTAAAACTTGGAAATAGCACAGCATAATAATATAAAATAATATTTCCATATGGCCATACCAGTTTGCTGCGATTGCCAATAATATATAAGAGTCTGAATATAAGAGTCTGGAAATTATTTAAACGATTTTCATAAAAAACTTACGCAACTGACTACGAGCCAGCCCATAAGGCGCACCTAATGGACTTCATTTTAAAAGGCTTCCATCACACGTAACCACAACTATATTTTGCACCAACCTATAATACTCTTTGTGTAATGGGAACATAATATAATAATGACGTGGCTTTTAGTTACTTAAAAAACAGTTCCTACATTACACAAAAAACAAAGAGTAGCAAACTGGCAGTGGGCCTTGTTCTCACCGCAGAAGATTTACTCATTCCGAAATGCATCACAAACAAATATATTGTATGTGCGAGCACACAAGCCACGAACATAGTATATGGAAGAGAGTCTACATACAGCACACGCAAGCACTATCGTGCAACAGTGAAGTCCGTTCCGACATCCATTTGGGTTCATCCTCTCTCGTCCAGTGGCCTTTAATGTGGTTGCTGGTGGCGGCGGGTTCACTCAGCAGTAGTCAAATAGACACGCCACTGTAGACGCGAAACAGACAAACAACAAGCAGATGATGGACAGTAGTCGGTAAACGGAAGACGTGTGAGAAGTGTAGACAAATGATTGGACTGCAACGGATTGGAGACGGAGTCGCAGTCGGCACCTAGACTCGAGCATCGGACACAGGCGGCACGATACCGAGACTTCAAGTGAAGTCTATTGCCGGCAGTTTAATGTTGGATTGTCGACAAGGTGTTGCCAACATGTAACACTTTGCCATTATACCAAAGCGCCCCTTGTTTTTTTGATGCTACTTTTAATTGATAATGAGCATGCATGCAGTCGGGGTGTGTCAGTAGGAAGGGAGAAGGTGTTAAATGAATAATTGAAAAATTTTCAGTACTAAAACATTGGTAATCAGTATGAGTAAATACATCTTGGAGGTCGCTAAGTTTGGTCAGCGGATTGAGTAGCTCACTAGAGTTGATAAATGTTCACTTTGTAGCTAAAGTAAAATGCTTTTAAAAACGTTTTCGAATTTTTCCTGATCATGGTGTCTGCATAGTGAGCTAACTCATGTTCGGTGTCTAACGGTCTAACCGACCGAAGCGGGAATAGATCATGTCAACCAATACTATTTCTTTAGAAATAATTAAATTGTTACAACTTTAAGTTTTTTTTTATATCAAAGTTCTGATTGGGGTGTTTTGAACATTGAAATAATAAAGTATTACATGAACCGGATTCGGCACTCAATGGCATTTGATATTCCCAAGCAAATCCGTTAAGTAAACCATTTAGCTTTCATAAGGCACTCTCAGGCGGCAATCAAAACCATGCAAGCCTACGCCATTAGCTCCAAATGTGTACTGGTAAGCAGAGTCTCACTAGATGCGCTAAGCACCCGTAAGAGGCTGCGCATCATATGCGTTGCCAACCACTAGGGCATTGACGGAAACGAAATGGCAGACAGGTTAGCTAAAGAGAGTGCCGAATCGACTGGAACGAGGGCTGAGGGCTTAGGACTCTAAGGACTCAAAACACCAAATCGGAAGTAAACGCTGCAGACGCTTCCGACAGAAGGTGGCACAACACGACGAACTGCAAAACCGCCCGCATCATGTGTGGGAGAACCGAACTGAAATTAGCCAAGCACATCTTGCAACTTTCTAGGCAGTCCATGCCAAAAAGCTGAGCATCAGCGACGACGATGCATGTAGCAAGTGCAGCGAACCAGGAAAGAAACCCTGGAACACCTTCTATGCAACTTACCTGCCCTCTGTATCTCGAGAGCTAGATTTCTAGGAAGAGACCAACGTTTAACTCGCTTGCAGAGGCAGCTCGAAGGCCAACCCAGTGTTAGCTTTCCCGAAATACACGCGTACATTCGACAACTAACGCATCCATGACCACGTCCCATGGCCGACAAACTCCAATTTCACTAAGGATCACAATGATCTATGTGAGTTCGTCCCCTCCTCTGGGGGCCTACCGGCTTAACCTAACCTAACCCAAAGCTAATGCGATAAATACGATTTATTCAAATAAAAAGCATGCAAAATATCAATAATATTGATATTATCGGTCAGACTAATATATAAGAACAAGTTCCGAGTTAGAGAGTTTTGCAGTCTGAAAAATTTTTTTCCCCTATCATTTAGCTTTCAGAAATTATTTTGGGCACAATTTTTTTTCGGAACAATAGGTCTAAAATGAGTTTCAGTCAATCAACTTTTCTTACTTGGTTCCGAGAAAAATAATTGAATTTATCCCATAACCAAACGTGTTCGGGCGCGTTTGGAAACGCATTTGTAAAATATTTAAAAAACCAAATATTGCAAAAGTCGAACCATTTCATCAATGTTAAAAAATGTATTTACAGTTTATATCCGAACCCGAACGGCGGTATTACAAAAGCATTTTTAAATATCCTATAGTTTGCACAAAAAAAATTCTTTTATTTTTCGTTTAAATTTTTGTTGAAAAACGCTTATTTGTACTATGTAAGCTTTTATATTAAATCAACTGATTTTTTGCTATGCGTTGCTTTGTTTCGGCAAACACAATATGTGCTTGGCATCAAAAACTGAGTTTGTTGACTCTTTTGTGTTTAATTAATTTTTGATAAATTGAAATGTAATAGTAATAAATATTTTTTGCAGAAGTTATGCGTCACATAAAAATGGATATACTAAATTTTCGCAATAAATGGTAAAATCAAGTAAATATGTGGGTGCTCATTTAATTATGTTGGTTATATAATTATATATATTCATAATTACTTCCAACTGACGTCCACAAATAGTTTTTGAGTTAAAAAATTAAGATGAAAAATCTAATTTTTGCCTAACATATCAATAATTTGCAAAGATTATCGAAATTCGAATACACTTGCAATTATTGCTTATGTAAAATGACACGCTAAGTCGGAGAACTTGAATCAACAATTTTTTTTCAAGACTGTTTAAAAGCTATTCCAAAATAATCACGTATCAAAATAGAATAAATGAGGCCGATAAATACTACTGATGTTAGTTAAAAATAAAATGTAATTGAATTATCTATCGATACTACTTGATAAAAAAAAAATCGACTGACTATATTTTATCGAAATATTTTATATATTTATAAACACTTTCATAAAAAATTGTTTGTTGATGAAATTCGTATCTGACGTGCACACAACTGCAGAAATAAAATTTGTAAACTAGTAATAACTCCATATGCATATTAATTATTATTACAAAAAAAATCGAAATCTTATATTTTAAAACCTCGTGCTTCGAAAGATTAAAATTCATTTCAATTTTCAATTTAACTAATGTAGTTTTCAAAAAAAACCTAATCTTTATTTTATCTCAGTAATATTAGACTACAACAAAATAGAGAAGCGATACCACTTACTCAAATATTTCCACACATACAATCTAGACAGATTTTGGCTTAAACTCCACTACCATTATTTGCTTGTCGCATTGTTTTTTTTCTTTTATACTTCGCAGTACTCTGTTGGCCGTGTTATCCGAGAATCCCCCACCAGAATTCCCCACCTATTTTATGCACTTAGTACACCAACTGTATGTTATTTTTCTGTTACTTAATGCCGCTTTTGTTGGTCCGTTGTTAGTTTTTGGGCTTTTCGTTCGTTACGCCCATGTAATTTATGCGGCTTCCCTGCTCATTTATAATGCCAAACTACGGGCGTCGCTTGGAAAGTAACTCCTGCCAGCACATTCTGTCATTATACATTCGACCGTAAGTAACCAGCACAATTAGACTATTATATTTTGTGCTATCCGGAAAGGGTTTCCGAAACGCTTAACAGCATTAGACGTTCTTTCATTGCTTAGCTTCTTCGAACGAATTCGAATTTTTCCACTGATATCAAAGTAATTTTGCGTAGACCTCAATTAAATTTGTGTATTGTACTTTTTAGTTGCATTAATAAATGAATAAAAAACAAAAACCAAACCAGACACAATAAGGCGTGCGTAATGTTCTGTTGCCCACTGTTGCCATAGTGAGAACATTTGCAACTATAGCAACAACAAAGCAATGCATAGGCACAGCACTGTTCACATACATAAGTACAATTTTTTGCTATATACAAATAAATGTAAAAAATATTAAAAGCATTTTATATGTATAATAAAATATATACATAAAAAGCTCATGTAAATTTTTATAAAATGCTCTAGAACCATATATATACGATCTAGTTTATAGTTGTTCATATAAACGGACAATTGCGTCAGGTTTGTGAATTCGATCCGATTTTGGTATCTTGCTTTTAATATTGATTTGATAAAGTAAACAGTTCTGTGTTTCAAATGAAATAGTTTTAATAGCAAGGCAACATTAATTTTTATTTGTAAATTTGGTCTTACCTCTAAACTTTCTTAGGAGCAGCTTAACAATTTTTTCAAAAAATTTCGAAATACTTTGAATAATTTTTTACGCATGCAACAAAACTAGGCTGTATATTAAAGGTGTTACCAGTTGTTTTGACATCTTGAAGAAAAACTTTTATCACATACTCAATAATTAGTTCGATATAATACCTTTTTAAATGCGAATTTATTGATTTTTGTTTAATTCTTCTCAGAGATTTAATAGCTCTGATGGCTTTTTAATAGTCCGCAAATACATCAACTTTATTCCAGTACACGCACTTTATCTATTTGTACTGTTCTAATGAAAACATTTGGGTACCTCCAACTAAGATTAGTTTTATGCTTATGAGTCAAGTAGAGGTAACAAGAGACGCTTACCCAAAAAGCCTTGTTAAAAAAAGTCTAGGCTACAACACACTATATTAATACTATTGACATTACTGTCGTATAATGAATTGATATATTATTAAAAAATACAAAATTCGTATAGACATCGCTTCTAAAAGAAGCATAGTATCGATATATAATACTGGACTGAATATATAAACTTTGAAAAAAATTTAAATTTTACGAACTGATTTTTGATATATTACGATATCATCATTTTCAAACGAAACATAGAATAACTATTTCATGTTAAATTATGTATGAAAGATATCGTGCTTTGTACTAATACAATTACTAATTTAATCTATTAAATTTCTTAAAAACTCTAAACTTTCGCATAAATAAAATTTATATTTTTTTTTGTTTCTTGTGACATCTTTACAAACGAGCTAATAGATTATTTAAATTTTTTGAAATACTCTAATAATCGTTTGAAATACTTCCATATAAGCACAATTACGAATCAAAAGCGTGAAATTATTACACTGCAAGTATTAAAAACCATCGGTACTATCGACAGTGTCTGGTCTGTGGTTTTGTGCCGAATTTTGATTAATTAATCCATTGCTTATTTTATTTTAATTAAGATCTTATTAGCATGATAAAATATGAGCTGAAATCGATTATATGTTGGCAGAAAGACAACATCGATTAAAAGACTCGATGTTGTCAGCTATATAGCAATATTATGCCATCAATTAGATTTCTCGTTATGGCTCGGCTGCTGATGGTTTCTAATATAATAAACTTCGAGCTTAAGATGCGTACTGGCAGTCGTTGCACCCTGTGGTTAGCTTCCTGTTTGTTTCTGGGTCTTGTTGCTTATATTGGTATATTAAATCCTGGTGGGGGGTTTTGCTCATTATTTTTTTTTTTCTAAGACGCATCCAAGTAATACTACTGTGGGTCTCGGTATAGCACTCACTTTCAAATCAGAAGGCCGCTAGTTTGATTTCACCCTGCAGCAATGAAGCATTTGTCTAGCGCTGGCGTAGCTAGCAAATAAATATATGCTTTTTACTTAGGCACATCTCTATTGAAAAAAGACATCTTCGTTCGGATTCGGCTATGATTGAAGTCCACGGTCAAGAAGAGTAAATTTAATTATTCATTGTATCCAAGATATACTATCAAAGACGGAAATATGTAGGGTATTTAAGAAACCGTATAACCACGGCTTCGAACGTAATAATAAAATACGGCATGCGTATACGTTATATTTCATTTAATGCAGTTACCAATGCGGTCACGTCTCTGGTTTTTTTTATTTAATGCATTCTGTAAAGGAAGCTTTAAGAAATGTGTGCATTGATTTTTTGATTTATATAAAATTCCTTAAGACAGGTGCATGTTTTATTGCCAAGAAATAAGTACTTGTCCGTGAGTCATTATGTATTATTTTCATACACTTTACCTGTGGGTACAAAAGGTACACTAGATGTGTGCAATGTATGTAACGACAAGAAGGAGTCATGGCAGTTCCCCAGTCCCATATACCAGAATGTTTATTATAACTGTTGCGACTATAGGAGGCAGAGTCACAAAAGATGAAATTTGTCGAATGACTCTAGAAAAAATTTACTTCGTCAACATGATTTTAAAAAGAATGCGACTATGGTGCAAAAGTAATCAACTCTTGACGTTTTATGGTTATGAACTATATGTTGCATTCCACTCTTTAGGGTCTTTTACCTTGGAAAGCATCCTTAGTGTGTTTCATCAGGAACTTGACATCAGTATGTAAATAAAGCTAGAAGGATACTTGTACCTATGAAGCGGGGCACCAAAGAATTTAATATAACCAAACTGCTGAATTTATCACTCCGTCATCCGAGTCTGGAACATTGCTATTGGGTTCGGAGCCCTTAATTCCAGCACTATAAGGAATTGATTGAATCTGTCAAAATTTTAGTGGCTTAAGTTGGCATCCTAGTATCCGTGTGGCGTCTTGTTGATTCGCCTTATAAAAGTGTCTTTTCCATATAATCGTAGAAAGTGTTATGTCTCTAACGCACTACTTCGAAAAGATTCTTTTGTCATTCCATCTAGTGTAACTCGCAGTTCATGACCTCTACCACTATCATCAGGCTAGGGACAAGGATTAGTGTTTTATTATATTTTGTTCGCCCTAATTTAATATTTCCTAAATTTAATATTGTTTAATTATAAGGTCAACTAGAGTTAATTTAACCCCTCAATTATAAATATAATCTCGTTGTATTTTCCCGTACACACGCAGTGACGCGTGACGCCTATTTTCATTATGGATCTAATTGGCCCAGAACCAGCCAATTTGGTAAAATGATTTGTGTGGGTTCCAATTAACAAATCATCATTAAGCCCCGCAATAGGTTTACGTTGCTTCCTCGCATAGCCCTAAACTTAGGACATTGAACATTGTTCCAAATGCTTTTTGTAACTTGCTCGACATGTTCCCTAATATTGGTTAAAATTTGCCGATATTTCAGGTATATGTAATACAACTTTTCAGGCTTAAATGAGGTGTCTAGAAATAATATATACTACATTTTATAGTTTTATGTATATGAAAAACATATATTTCCCGACTTCCTTATGGTTTGTACCGAGTCGAATTTTATTAAGATTTTTGCATTCGTAAATTTGGATGCTTTTCATTTTAACGATCAAGAACAATATTGGTAATTAATAATTACTAATTAATATTGGTTAGTAAATACTAAGTACTTAGTACTTTAATACTAAAATAAATCGATAAGTGATTAATATATTGAATGCCGATACAATGTATAAATTGTAAGGCAATCAACAGGGATGGAAATGATTTTATTTAACATTTTTTAATGGCAATTGCTCGATACCAACTACAAAAATTATGAGAAGTATATATCCTAGTCCAAACTTGCGAGAAAAATGCGTTGTCGTGTACTATTCAAACGGCAAGAATCTTTGTTCAATATGCGAACTGCGAGTGAAAATAATCTTTCTAAAGGACGCGACTTTGCTAACGATGAAATATGTTAGCCAATTTGTGTAGATGTAGATACTGGTGGCCGATTATGTCTCACACTGTTAATGGATTAAAACTCTTCGGAACTGGACTTCTGCTGAAGTACGCCTTCATTTCCATTCGGGCGATACTCGTCAGGTCGTTGGTTGTATGTTTAGCCGCCACCGCAGAAACAATATTATCATACGCGCTCCAAAAATCTTCAGAAAATTCTGCTTAACGCACCGATGAGTTCAATGGTTTCATAGCGACGCTCTTCTTCTCGGAGCATTTTTACGACTTCGTCCTGGATTCATTTAAGTGAATCAGCATACGTACGATGGGAATGACACTGCCCAAATAGTTGTGGTTTTTATTGTGGACATTTCTTGCGTTGCCTGAAATGTACAAAGCATATCTTTCACCGACTTGAGTGTTTGTTACTCCAATCCTGTCAACATTTTGACTTCCGGAAATTCGTATCCTGCAACTGGTACACAGTCGCCCATTTCCAGATATCATGGCAAATGTAAATCCCCACCTTGTAGGTACATCTTGAATGAGTCTGAGTATTGTTGCATCACTCTACACTTTTTCTCGTTGAATCTCATTGATTTTATTAGCAAAGTTGTAAGTCGTGTGCAACAGTGTGACAATAATCAATTTGTCAATACCTCCAAGAACGACAGATTTGATCGAATCGCTGAGTTTAAAGTGGACGGGGAAACCAAGGTAACTGCTCGTCGTATGCGATTCAGTACAGCAATCCATCGTCATACTGACCGCTGGTACAGATGACAAAATAGTTTTGAGAATATCCGACAAGGCCTCATTTTTTTCCGGCTCATGAGTGTTGGACAAGAAGGTGGTTTCCACAAAGGATCCTTCGCCTTAGCAAAATGTTAGAAGTCTTTGTTTTCAGAAGTGGATAGAGAGAGGTTGTCTTTAACGACCATATACAAAAGAGCGTCCTCAAGTGGTGAAATTATGTCTCACTTTTTGCGTTGCCATTCCTGAATCGAAATCATATGCCTGTAGTAAATATGTTAAAACAAATTATCAAATGGAAATTGTCAATGATATAGTCTGTAATTTATAGAATCATTTGTTTACAGTATCAAATTTCATAGTTTGTGACAATATGAGCCTATTTCTTTAGGTACTCAGGCTTATAAAAAATTCAGTAAATCATAAATGCGTTCGTCGTGGCCGAGTTGACAAATTTTTGGCTTATAATGGCGATAGATCGTAGTTATCAGGCAATAATTGGTAATTTTTGGGACCACGAATGAGGTGTACTCAGAAGTTACAACTTTTCATTTCTAAACTTACGATAAATCTCAATTAATGAATATACTCAAACATTTGTTCCCTTGAATAATGGCTATTTCTTGCACGTTCTGACGGAATTTTCGTAATGGTTTTTCAAGGCTGCTGCATGTAAAAACTATACATACGTCCTTTGATTATATATACGTTGAATCCAGATACAAGTATCGTTTACATAGCGGCTGCTCAGGTATCGATACCGTGGGATATCGGTTGGTCAGGTATCAGCGCTAACCTATCGAGACGTTCTAGGCGAAGTATCTTTACTTTCAAAAATCGTATCGATACCCTCCATTTCAAGTGTTCAAGACACAACAATTATATTTATAAATATTTGATATTTCTTCTATAATAATTGCTACTTTCTTTTCAGATTCCAATATTGGCACAATGTAAACAAGTTTTCACATTCAACAACCAATATATATATGTATAAAAGGGTAAAACTTTAAATCAATACTCATACACCGTGTGGACATCGCGAGGAAATTCATAAATAAAAGCTTTTAATTGCCAAACAATGACACTGGCAAACCTAAAAGCAAACAAAACAAAATAACAAAACCAACGACACAAACAATCGCAAAAATAGAAGCAAAAACAACAACAACAATAAACTTTTGGAACAACAAAACCAGCAGCAACAATAGCAACACAACTGCGACAAAGGCAGTTAAAATTTCGAAAATTGAGCCACAAAAGCGAAAATGCTGTTGATGCCAACATCGTGTGGGCCCGGTCCTCCTGCAGGAGCCAGGGCACAAGCTGAAGCAAAAGTAGTAGCAGAGGAATATATAACATCAGAGGCAGCCACGAATGTTGCTCCCATTGATGCTACTACTGATTATAATGGGAGTGGGAAACCAGATGGCTTTAGCATAGCCAACAAGAGCAACAACAACAGCAGCAGCAGCATGCAAAATCAACGAGAACGTCGACGAACCGGCCGGACCCTCATTCCCAAGTGGCTTCTAATGTTTCTCATGATTTTTGCCGTTTTGGCTGGGGCACCACAACGCCAAGTGGCAGCCGAGAAGAGTAAACATTGTAAGTATATTGTGGTCGGATATGTTCATGTTTTTAGATGGTTTTTTTTTCGGGAGCCAAATATCGTTATTGTGGAAGTGTGTAAGTGCGTGTGCTCTATTCTCAAACAATCAATATATACATAATATGGATGTATGTGTGTAGTTTCGTACAAACAAGTTGTACTTTTGTGTGGGTATGGCCTCAAATTAAAGCATAACTGGGATTTGAAAACATTGTCAGTGAAATGTAATATCTTACATTTGTGTCCAGTATGGTTTTGAACTAACAATCTTCGAGTTTCTGCCCTTTAACCGTAGAGTCGAGGGTGTCAAAAGTGAATGCAGTTTTGCAGAACCATGACTAGAGTCTGTGATACCAAAAATTGGCTTAATAAAGCATTTTGAAAAATCGCTTCTGTGCAAATTTTACCAAAATGGAAATGCTGGTAAAATGTATTTGATTTATAGAGAAAAAAGCTGAATATTTTTTATGTTTGAATTTTTTTAGGAAACCACGTTTTATAACATGCATTATTATAAATTAATATTAAGACTCCAAAGACAACAGCAACAACAGTTTCAATCTTGTATAATCTTAAAAATTGTTGCCGTGTCGTTGACGTATTTCTTAGTTTCGATTGTTCGAATTCAAAATCGGCATGCAACTCATATCACTGTTTCAACATATTATGTGATTTTCGAATATAGGGCTCAAAACATCGATTGTTGATTCTTTAAAAAGCAATACGGCAATACGGGTTAACATTTCCCGACGAATGAGATTTAACTTTTTAAAACCTCAATCGTCGATTGTGGACCTTGGTAGCCTACAGCAATGGTGCAATTGCCCAGCACTGACATAGCTTGCAAATCATCCTAAGTAAATTTCTATAAATTCAAGAGCGCCGTTGGGACTTGGCCATAAACTGTTAGTCTCTGTTCTTCTCGAACAGATATTAATAAAGATATGTCCATGCCCCACTTTTGGAGCAATGACAGGATAGTCAAAAGAAATAAAGATTGGAAGTTTGTCTACGAATATACTAAGACGGGACTAAGGATGGTCTAGTAATATGATATTGGATACACAAAATATTATACTTACAAGCATTGACTTAAAAATGTAAAAATATTAAATTTCTTGGCACAAATGATTTCCGTATTTTGACATAAATTTATAATTATGGTAAAAGTTAAACTTTCGTGGATGTGTTATTACCAGAAAGCAGCTGCGATAACAAAATTACATCCAAAACTTTAAGAGCAAAAAAAAAAAATAAAATAAAATAACCAAAGCAAAACTTATAAAAAATAAACTCTGAAATTGTATGCCTACATTTTGAAACGCTCTGGCACAGTATGAGTGCCGTGTCTATTTGCGATCCTGGTAATGCGCTTCGCTGGTATAATGCCACTCCATAGCTGCCGCTTTGCAGCCGTTGGGTCTCGGAAAATATTAATACAGATTTGGAAGGCAATTTGCTCGGAAGTCGTTGCTGCTCATTTCCTTTGGCGACATTCGCATGCACAGACATTGGAAACAGTGACACGCCTCTCTGTGTCTGTCATCGGCAGGCGCATTTACCACGCCGCCCTACGCTACCAGTCCTTAACGTGCCCTTTCCTGTATGCCGTACAGGCATCGTCGAAGTGTTGAAACTTTTTTCTGGCCATATTTCCACTGCACTTCCTTTTCATATACATAAGCATGAGCTAAATGAATAAATGGTATGGGCTTGCCGCTGTGGAAGGCTTTACAACTCGTTCAACAAAATTTTCCACAGAAGTTTCATAATTAATTTCATGTTAAGTGGCAGTGCCGACCGGCAGCAAGTGGTATGTGGCGGCAGCAGCAGTGAGCAGGTGGGCGCAGCGTCCACAAATGCTTCACTTCCAACACCCATTGCCACTTCATACGATTCCGTACTGTGGTGTCTTTAATTTGAATTGTCATTTCCTGTCTTGGGTACTAGACGCGACTCTTTGGTTATCCCTGGCTGTCACACAGTTTGTCGGCTTGCGGTATACCGTTCATCCGGCTTGTTGGCACGCCTCCCGCAATGCCACGGCACCTGTGTGCACTCTCAACTTCATTAGTTTAAGTTCTAAAAACAAATTCTGGTCATGATTGAAAGACGCTGACAAATCCGATTACGTGCAATGATATGTTTTTAAGTTACTTCAATAAAAATTCGAATCTTCTAGTGTTGCATGAAAAACGTTTAATTTACCAATTCTTTGCCATATTTCGCAAAAAAGTAAATATCGAGCCAAGTCAATAACTGACATATTGCTTTTGTGGGGTCTTATTTATGGCATAAAGATGAATCAATATGTTGTGTCTGTTTGGCCTGCTTTGAGCTCAGTTATTAAATTCGGGTACGAGAAGCTGTCACTGCGGCATATGAGAAAATAAATTTGCAACCTTCGAGCGAATCGTAAAAAGGACTGCCACTTGTATATACTTAATGATGCAGTCTCTTCAAATGTTCAACTCTGTGGCGAAACATGAAAAATAAAAAAATACGCTTAAGCAAAAAGGCTCATCTGACCGGATGGATTCCTGTTTTGGGCTTAAGCTATTTTGGGTAGACTTTTGTGAGTAATAAATTTTAATTTGATAAAAACCATCGGCATACGAAATTAGCCTTAAATGGTAGTTTTACATGTGTGTTCTCTTTTATGTTATGAATAATTTTATGGGAATACGGGCACGGTTGAGTGTCATAAGTTGCTTTAAGCTGCTGTCCAGCATTCACAGCAGGATCTTTGCTAAATGTGTAAGATCTTTGCTTAAGTGGGACTACTTTATGTAAATTTTATTGAGAATCGCTGCTTTATACATTGTATGTTATCTAGATATTTTGAAATAATAAATCGAAATTTGGCTAAAACCGTCGCAATTCCTAAACTAGGCCATACTCTTGACGCTCCGGTTAATTGTCGTACAGTAAGCCATTTGTATGCATTTTGCAAAATTTTGGAGCGTATTTTGAAATCAAACAGTTAAGCCCATATTGATGGGTCTAACCGCAGCTGTAACCGCTCTGCCCAAAAAGCTGAAGATAAGAGATAAAGCATGATCTTCAGCACATTAGGCATGATAACTTTGGATACACAAACGGCGTTTGATCCTGTTGAGCAGACAATTCTAGTAAACTACGAAGTATAGGTACGCCCTTGTATCTTTTACAAACCATTAAAAGCTTTTTGAAGGAAATGATATTTTCGGATAGATATGACTGACTATTCCTTAGAATATCTCACCATCATCATTCAGCTCTACAACCCGGGGTGGGTTTTGGCTTTCTTAACAATTCTCCTCCATTCGTCTCTGTTGTTAGCAAGGCCGCGCCAGTTCCTTACTTCCATCTTCCACATGTCATCATCAATATTGTTAATTAGACGCTTTCTTGGTGGACCCCTGCTTCTTGTAGAGAGTGGTGTGTATGCCAGCACAAGCGTTTGTGCTCTATTCTGGTCCATCCGTAGGACATGTCCTATCTACCTTAGCCTCTGGGATTTAATGAATTTGACTACATCTTCGCCATGGTTTAAGCATAACAATCCGACATTGTTCCTTGGGATGTAGTCACCGCGTTCATTTATCTTTGGTCCAAACGTTTTTCGCAGTATTGTTCTTTCAAAGATTTTAGCGATTCTTCGTCTGCCTTAGAATATCTGAGCGCATAATATTTCATTGCATAAACTCTTTCATTGCTCTTAATAATCTTTCATAATCTTAATAAAAATCATTATGCAAAGGAACTCCGCAGGAGCTACAAAATCTCTTAGATATTTTTACAGGTGGAAAATTAAATAAAATATAAGTAGGACAAATGAAATTGAGTTTACCCGTAAACATAAGCCTTACTACCTTCAAAGCGCAAACATTCAGATGAACAACGAATTAATTTAATGGGCGATGTTCAATCATATCTGAATAATCATTTGGATAGCAAAATATTGTTAAATTTCTACATTAACAGGATTATGGATAAAGTCACTAAAAGTAACACTATACTTTTATTAACAGAAAGTTAAATTTGTCAATTAATTACAAATTAATAATATTTACAGTTTACAAAGAGCGCAGAATAAAGGGTAGCTCATTTTTTTTTACAAACCCTTTCATATTTTTATCTTTCGTCTCCACGCAATCAGCCAAGCAACTATTGTATTAAATTATTTTCTAATAATAATAATAATAATACATAATCTTAATTAAATAGGTTTGTTTTTGGTTTTGAATAGTCTTTTAGGATTTTTTTTTTAAAATTCTTTACATAATAATTATACTCTCTTAGTAAAGAATAGAGTTGAATTGAATATAGAGAATCTTGCCATAGAGATGAGAACTAACAATATGTTGTATTTTGACAACTAAGTTATTTTAAGTAAACATTTTTTTTTATTTTTTTTTATTAATTTATTTTTATTTGCAATCTATTCTCAGAATAATAAACAAATTTTGTTATCATAATACTAATTCAAAACAGAATTGATTGAGTTCCAAGGATTACCATCAAAATTTTTTTGGGAGATAGATCCATTGAGCGCGCTAAAGGCGACTTTGTTCCATTAAAATCTAAAAAAATTTGTTGCAATATTTTGCAGTAATATGAACTATGAAGAGGTATCACATATTTAGATCTTGTTGAATATTCTCGTACCGTATGTACCAAGGTGCGGCGATAAGGTTTATCAGAATCTCTGACTGCGCCCTGTGAATGATGTCTTTAATGCTCTTGCTGGCTGGCATTGCCCCACAACTGGGAGCCGCAAGTCCATGTATCTAGTATATAAACTAATTTACAAATCTTAAAATCATCACTTAAACTGTTAAGATAAAAACCCAACAAATTGCATACTCAAAACGCTTTATTTTACCAATTCTGACAGCAATTGCCAGCAAATCAGTTTCCAATTTTGTTTTTTTCTCAAGAGAACGCAAGACAAAGCGCCAAACTATGTGGGGGTAACAGTTGAATTCAAAAATAAACATTTTCAGCAGATGAATTGGCACGCAACATCCAAAGCCAAACAATATTAGAATCACCCCACGAGTGGCCAGAGTAAACGCCATTTGTAACAAACCATTTTCCTGTAACAGAAATAGGGAGACATGCGTCGTGTCGTTACTATTGTTACCCATTGCGGCCCACTAGTTATGCCAAATCATCTGTAGATACATCGGCATGCCGATTGTCTTCGCTTCAGGCGAATCCTGGGGAGCGTCACCCGCATGCAAATCGTAACACGCACAATGAATAGCTAAAAATGTGAACGAATGGATCATTTATCAACATTTCCGGTTTAACTGTGCATGATTGTTGCTGCTCAAGTGGGTGGTACTGACATTGGGCGCGTTGAAAGTGTTATTCCTGGTAACCAGAATCAGCCAAGGTTCTATTCACAAATTCGTTTGTTTTTCAGCATAGATATGAATACCAATCTAGGAATCTATTATTATTTACAATGCCTCATACATTGCTGCCTGCATAAAAATACATGTGTTACGTTTACGAAAATTTACAATTAAAATGTATAAAGAAAAGTAACTTCAAAAATAGGTTGGTTTTTTTTTGTTGACAATGCGTCTAGAGTTTGCACTCTTAAAACTCTGAAATATAATAATAAATATGCTGGCTCATTCTTTAGATTTCATAGTTTAATAAAACAGCAAATCAATAATAAAGTTTTTGTTCTTAATTTTGATAGATTGTTTTTTATCAACAATTATTGCGCAAAAGTTATCTGTCGAGTAGTCACGTTTCTAATGAATTGGCCATAAATCTGCGATTTAGTACGGGACAATATAGAAGTTGTTTTTAAAAAATGAAAAAATTATAGATATAATAAGTAATATTTTTAAAACTTAATTGTTTTGTATTTAATGTAGTTTTTTTTAATATTGTTCGATTGTTTTTCCACCTCTACTTCAGAAAACTAAAATTAAATAGATTCGAACGTGGACTTTGGTAGCGTAGTGGTAGCGCACTTGTCTCTAATTGCGAAAGTTGGTGTTTTGTTTCCACCCTTCAGCACTCGTGGATTTTGCCTAGCACTAGCACAACTAGCAAAAAGACGCCATTTACCTTGGAAAATCTCTATTTATTAAAATCACCGCCTACTACTACTACTGTAGGCCCCTATTCTTTTCGAACATCTATTAATAGAGATATATCCATGCTTCGCTTTTGGAGCGATGATAGGGGAATAAAGTTATTTATTTATTAAAGATTTGAACAATTTAAGCATTAAATCACTCAGAGACCGAGACAAATCACTGCGAATTTAGACTTATCTTCCAAACTTTAGGATTAAGTTATGCCGTTCTTTAATACTTATTTAACCGATTCACTTTTTCATAATTTGGAGCGTCCATACTACGGCCGCTGGCAGGAACTTCAATAGATATTATAGATTTAAAATCGCAATGATAAGAAACTTTAGAGATGTCTTAATACCCTAAATCATATGATATAAAGGATTTATTAAGTTTGTGCAACCCGAATATATGCAAAACCCAGAAAAAGAGTTACCTAAAGTATTATCAGGGTAATAAGAGACCGTAGACCGTATAGTACAAACAAATGCATCTAGAAGCAAATGTCGGGTACCCCCAGAAGATACCTAAATCATGATTGGTTATCAGAGTATCTGATATATCCAAATTTGCCTGTACGTCTTTCGGTAAAAAATTTATTTTTCAATTCTTTTAATATCGGGGATTCATGAAATATTTCATATATATCTATTTCAGGGCAAAAAAATCAAACAGCAATGAATGAAATCAGAATCGGCACCCAACAGTTTTTTGCGCGTCCAAAACACAAAATCTAATTTCCATGACAGTCGGTGAACTATATAATAAAGGTCATATATGTAAAATCGGTCCCATAATTATGGGATTTTGATACTATATTCTTTGTATATCGTTGTTGAGTAAATAGGACAATAAAGATAGTTTCTGTTGGATCAGGAATGCTTAAGCAATATAACAGTAAGGGAAACGGTTGGTAACGGGTGTTCCAAGGCCTTACGCGATCGATTTTAATTTACGCTATTTTCTGAATTTGAATATATATTTATTTCAATCGTCACATAACGTAACGGAAAATTTGGTGCATTTCCGACGATTTTACGCACGCAATGCCGATTTTGGTCACCATTAGTAAGTTCACCAACTTGTTCTATCATTGGCTAATAGATTTGCTAAATTTATATTATTTATATTATTTATTATTTATATTCAATATTTGTTATATGTTTGGGTTTCATTTTTCGATCGATGATGCTTTGCTAGTTGTACTTCAATTATTTTAACATTTTTGAAATATGTTAGTTAAGGAATGTATGATGTTCTTAATCTTAATGTTTATTTCAAAAAACATTATGTTTACTTTGGCATATTAAAGAGAAGACTGGACAGACAATACATTATTGGGTGCGAAAAGTAGTGTATGGTATACAGGGAATACTGTTAATGGAAAGAAAGTGCATGAAAGTGCATGATTTATTCAAAGTTTTTTTTACAAAAATATTATCTATTCCTGAAAAAATAGAATATGAATTAAATTGGAAAATCGAGTAGTGTGAGTTGTTATTTTGACCTCAGTAGACTTGACTTAATTATTATTATGACGGTTTAGTGCAGTTTATAAAAAGCAAAATCTTGTAAGAAATGTGAGTAGCTCCTAAAGTTTTTTAACTTAAGATATCATCTTGGCGTTACCTACTTTTACATTACAAAAGAGAAGAAACTTTTTCGCTACATAATGCAATGAAACCATTTTGATATTTTTAACAATAGCTGCATTGTAAAATTTACGAACGAAAGCGAAATCAACTTGCAATAAGCCAAACTTGGTCTGAAATGCTTTTTAAAAGTTATGCACTTTGCTTTCTTTCTATTTTATAGAAAAATCAGTTATTATACTATATGACGTAGCAACAATTAGAAACTCCCCTAAAAATACTACAAGTTTAACTTGACTTTGGTATTCATTAAATAAATAAGAATGCAAGTTTTATTCATTGAATATTTAGCTTAATTATAAAGCTTATTGTAAATATGTAAAGAAATCTCGTAAGGAATTTGTGTTTCACTAATGCGCGTAGTGCTTCATAATTTAAATTTAATTTATTTAAATTTTTTGGTATACAGCAAATTGTTTAATGATTTGCAAAGTAATTTGTACTTACTGTAGGCACACATGGCCCACCCTCTACTAAGTACTTGTTTTATTACAAATAAACTAAATTTATTCACCCTGACAGTTCTGTCATCGTTCGCAACCGGGATCTGCAGTTTAATGCGAAATCGCCGGGTTTTTTTAATTGTTAGAGATTTACTTAAGCAACTAACTCATTTTTTGCTAGCTATATCAGTGCTAGGTAAATGTACCAGTGCAGTTTGGAATTAGAGGCGAATAAGCTGCCGACGGCTACAACTTCGACTTGTCAGTATATCTTAGACGGGATAATTTGCTTCGAGTGAGCAGTCTCTTGATTTTTTAAAGAAAGCTAAGTAAATTACTAGACTTAAGAATTCAAAATTTGTACACCTATAATATTGAATCAAATTTCATTTATTGATTTTGTAAATCCGTAGCTAGTGTGCTTTAGCATGCATTCGGCGCCTCCCCTACGATCCAAAAAAAGACGATAATGCATTTGGCCAAATTCCTATAACTTGCAGAGGGTGTCGTTAGGGAATCGCCCAGTCTCAGTAGTTCTTTTTAACAAAACTTTTTTTTATATTCCTCGATATAGAGTACTATAGTAAGATAAATAAGAATAATAAAATATATTTGCATTTGAGACAATCGTCTACATTCCGTATCCGCTGGCAAAAGTAACCGGTTTCAATTGCAAATATTATATGGGTACTATTTCCCAAAAAAAAACCCGAACCGCATTTATGCTGTAATGATACTTTCATATATCGCAAAGGAGTGCTGTCATCTCTGCTACTGCCAAGTACGAAAACACGGACTTAAACTTAGCATGTTTCGGATTCTACAGAATTTTTTAAGCAGAAATCTTACTGCAATAAAACGTATCACCTATTTACGTTGGGCAACAAAGACGTCGCCCACATTTTAATGAAAAAGCATATTTGCCTCGAATACTGTTACTTCGTTGTAGTAATTTTTTTATCCCTTAAGTGCATATTACAAAAATATTGTATTTCATTATAATTGTACGTTTCATTTCTTCAATATTAAAAGACGTTACAATTTATATGTCAGTTAACAATTTTTATTACACTTTCCTTTGACAGGAGCAAAAACTTTGTATACCATGAAAGAAAATAGCAAAAAGTTTTTAAGTTAAAAAAATAAGAAAAATTCGCTGTCTTTTAAGAAAAAAATTTAAATCAATAGTAGCAATGTAAGAAATTGAAATAGTTTTGTATGTAATTAAGCAAAATCATCTGTATAAAAACGCAAATTGAGAAGAAAACAAATATATTTGCGCCATTTTGACAGGCGATAATTTGCTAGATTATTGCACAAGAAAAAGTAAGAAAATCAGACGAACTTACCACTTAAAGTTTCTGTATTATCGCAGTTGGCTGTTACAGGATTCTCGCTGCTGTGTTCCAATCTTTTCTATTATGTTAACATAGCTTTTTTGTTTCTTTCGCTTGGGTGGAGGCTACCACATTCGCGTTCCCATTACGTTTTTGCCTAGCGGCAAAAGTCTAATGATCTGAGTGTCACCAAACCCTTACTTACCTTCTTGGGCTTTGACAAAGTTTCCTTCTAAAATGTTTGTTTGCAAAACTTTACTTGAAAGTCAGAATGTTTAATGTGAAATCTCTCATCATCTCTTACAAGACATTGCCTGACGCAATAATAAATCGTCAACGCCACTACCACGCACAATCTTGATTTTAAAAGCATTTTTCCATCTTTCAAACTTTTCTACACTTCATCTGCTGCTATAAATCCAAGAATCGCTCAATTACTTTGACAAACTGCCAACGGCGATGTCTCTTGAACCCATTTAATGCTTTTCACCATAGTTCACGCAAAATGCGGCTCCATGTTGTTGCTCCAAGTGTGTTCCCTACCAGTCGTCATCTTTCAAAGTATCAACATGGCTCATTATGCAACTGTCAGCCAACACACGAACGCTTCAAGTTATTCAAGCGAAAGTATTTATTTCAATTATTGCATTAATCCCAGAAATTCCAGCAGTGTTCACGCAGCTGGACCACGGAACACCAACACCACGTTACTCCAGCAGAAGAGTCGCCTTCAAAATCGAGCACGCTAATGAAGCGTGTGAATTCAATAGTGGCAACAGCTGCAGCCACATTGGCCAGCAGTTGGTCTTCAGCTTAGTCAACTGTGCAGGAGCTGGCACTGACGACATCCAAGCCGGCACTCTTGATGCGCCAGGGGGTACAAAATTCAATACTTGAGCTGGCTAAGTTTATTGTTAACCTTTGCTGCTTAAATTGCTCGAATTCCTTCATTTAGTTTGACAAACGAGCCAAAGAAATTATATTGTAGTATCGAAATTTCCAGGCTCACTTGCCAACGCTTTTGTAGATCCCAACACTGTGCTCGACTCGACGAGTATATAATAAGTAAAAGTTTCACAATGTGCTCCATGGATACGGCTTGTGGTTTGAATACCTCTGTCGCGCTTTACTCATCCAAAGGACTCACCAGACGTGCGGAATGTCTGTGGAGTGTGGCGGCACGCACTAAGCTGGTTGCTTGGCTGCTTGCTCGTTTGGTCCTGTTGCGGTTTATTGTTGAATCTGTTACTGCTGCTGTTGCTGCTGCCTGGTGGTGCTTTAGGCTGCGAGCAAATCAGTTGTTCCAGGATAACATTTTACCCGCTTTGGCACGGTTCGGTAAGGGTTTTGCCTGCCCATCATGGCAATGAGTTTCATTCCATTCCTGCAGAATTATTTGCGGTTTTGCATAATCACTGGAAATTAGTTTAAAATATTTGCATTGCATTTACATTTCAATGTTTTATACACTTGATGGTGGTTGGTCTTGAAAGGAATAGGCAGGGACCATTATGTGGCAAACTTGTGGAAGCATAGCCAGCACAATGACAATCCTTTTAAATCCACTTATAGTGAAATCCTGTCTGCAATTGGGGTTAGTTTTCAATTATATTTTGAATTAGGTGGATACACATTTTGATTTGAATTCCCATACGAAAATTGGAATTTGTCTAGTCTTTTAATCAAAAAAATAAATAATAATAATAATATTTATAAATGAAATGAATGAATGAATACAGTGAAGGAGTTGCCCGACAGTTGAACACCCTGTACTTTATTTTTGAAAAAATACTTTTCCCCTTATTACTTGAAAGAAATTATACAAATGAATTATTTTTTATTTTTAGCGCCATAATGATAGATAGACCTAAAATATCGATACATTTGATCGGGTTTTGATGACAAAATGTGTCAAACACGATACAAAAAGTATTTGTGACTGGTGTCGATATTCTTCATTTAAGGGGGTATGGGGAAAAAACATCGAAAATCGATTGCCACGGTGAGGGGCTTGCATCATTTACATTTCGATTGTTACATTAGTTGGAGCCATATGAATCATTTTACCGAATTTTTGGATTCTGGAGACTTCGATTATTAAAGCATCCATTGTTTAAAAAAGTATATCGAATTATATTTTATTTATAAATTAATTAAAAATATAATTATGCCGATGAATAATTATTTTAAGTAAAAAAGAAGATAATTGTAGTCCCTCCTGAAATTTGAAACAAACAACAAAAAATATTACTTGATTCTTCAATTTTAGATTAGGTAGTAAATGATTAATATAAAGAGTATTGCTATAATGTAAAATTAGTAACTTTCATTTTATTTGACTGATTTTTTCGATTTCTAAAAAGTGCGATAAGTGTCATAGCTGTGCTAAGTCTCAAGTCTCTACTACGATAGAACTGAAAAATATCGATAAATTTCATTTTTTTACAGGATATGAAAGCGAAATGATTATAAAAACTAATAATTTAGCGTTTTAAAAATGAAGGCAAATTATGATAACAAGTGTTTTCAAAATAGTTAGCAGCTGTTGCAGAAATTGCTATAATAACTTCTCTAATCACTCTGATCGTATTTAAGGGAATTTCGAAGAGTTCAATAAATTACGTGCCGCAGTTTCTTATTAGATCCGTATCCGTCATTGCCTGCATTTGAGCTTTTTTTAAGCGATGTCTGGCTTTTCGCTTTATACCAACACAAGTTAAGTGAAGGCCCCCACATATCTTTTGCTTATATGAGACATTTTCTTCTCGGACATGTAATATGCATTGACATTGCCAGCCAACGCGTTGACATAGAAAAGCTGGACGCCCCCAGTCGATGCGTATAGATGTGCTCTGTGCATACGTATGACCATTGCATTGGAATGACTCATGGGTAGATTTGAGCCAGCACAAAAGTAAGAAAAATAAAAAAAAACGAATAAGGACCAAAGAAAAGGAAGACGCTAAGCTCGAAAGTAAACAAACGTTCTGCCAAGGTAAACATAATTTTCTAAAGTCAAACTTCGTCGAAGCTACTTACATATATATACAGCATCCCTAAACGGCAAAAGATGAAAAAAAAATGTGTAAAAATGTGTAAGGGGACAATGAAGTGCAACCTTAAGGAAAAGATGAGAGGTAAATAGAGCAGTGAGTTTCGTATTTTTACAACTTTATCTGCGGGTAAATAATTCTTTATACTTTTTTTATTTGACGTTTTTGTAATTTGGATGCGCCAGTAAAAATCAGAACATTTCTTTAAGAGTTAGCTGAGGTCGTGCTGCTCGCGGTATGCTGGATTTTGATAGTTAAATGCTAAAAGTTGTATATTGCGGAAGCGTCATAATTTTGTAATATTACTTTGTCCATTCCGTCAGAAAATTTGGACAACTTTGACACTTCGGTTTTAATCTGCCTTAACAACATTCGCGAATGTTTAAATGCTAGTTATTTTACATTTTATTACAATAATTTTGATGATTTGGGATACGCTGTGCAACTTTTATGCAAAAAATTCTTTTATTAGTTGTACAACTTAGCTTCGACCGTTTTAAAATAGAACGTCTAGGGGTAAGTCGTGATCGAAATTATTCTATTGAAAATTAATCGTAAACATTCGTCGAAATTATTACATCAGAACATTTGTTGATATCTCTGTTTGCATTATAAGTGCAAGAAGTGTTGAAATTTTTCTTATAATTCAAAGAAAAGTGCGGATGACTCTCATCGATCGTTTTCTTTAAAGGTGCAACGAGGCTGTTCTTAGTAGAAAAACTTGTCGCGATTGGTTTCAACGCTTCAAGAATAATGATATTGGTGTCGAATACCGTCATGGTGTTCGAAGGGAAAAGATTTTCGAAGATGCAAAATTGAAAGTGTGTGATATACAATATGAGCTGCTGAAGCCATGAGAAATTATAATAAAAGATCGATAGTGAACACAGTTGATATGTTTGAGCCAAGAAGTAAAAGAAAAGCAGCCACAGTACAGAGAAAGACGGGACAAAGTCATTCTGCAGCATAACAATGCTCGTCGATTCAAAAGTGGTCAAACCCTCCAGATAAAAATAATTTTTTTAATTTGAATTTGAAATGGTATACATAATAACTATAGCATATAGTTAGTTATCGTGGAATCATCAAAAAAAATATTGGGTACAAATTTCATTTTAATAAAACAATTCTCCAGCCGAGAAAAGAAATCCGTGATAAACACAATTATTATTTCACATTGTAATTAACGTAAGTTAGTTAATAAGATTTAAATAATTATTGTTAGTCTCACAATAAGGGAAGATTCAATAAATATTGCAACAAGCTTTAAAAAAAAATAATATTTAAACAACCGAATTATTCATCCAAAATGTTTTGTTTATTATGAAGTGATGCTAAATACACTCATATAGCAGCTATATCGTATATCTCAGATATAAAGGCTGGGATAAAAAGTTAGTTTCTCCAGTTCTTAAAATCTAGGCGGTCCAACTTTTCTTGATACGCTTATTATATTTTAGGTAATTAAAAAGTAATACTATTTATTACTTGATATAAATATATTATTATTTCTACAGTACCTGCAGATTTAGATTTCCAGCTTAAAAAATAAACCAAATTTTTTTAAAAGATTTTGTATCCGTTTTTGTATCAAAGTAGAAATAAATCTAATTTATTAACAATATAAAAAGTAAACAAAATGTATCAAGTCACTGCTTGGTATTTTGGTTAGTGCAAAATGGCCGCGGATTAATCACTGCGTTACACCGAATTAAAGAGATTTATTGTCTAGAACACGGTAAAACAACTCTGGAAAAATATTTATGGTTAGTATATTTCCGTTTAAATTCCGTTTCCATGGGTTGTCAATCGCTTCAACAGTTTCGATTAACAAGGCATTGCTAATTTTATTACCTAAGCTCATTTACCCAACGTTTAATGCTTACAAATGACATTATGAGTAACTACTTAATCCCGCTCATTAACCGGACGGAATTTAATAAAAACCCTGCACAGATGCTAACTTACGATACGGGATTTAAAAGAGAGAGAGAAAAAAAATCGTAAATTTAGAAAGTGGGATTTATTGCTCATTTGGTTGTCCTAAATTGACCGCCAGATGATGTCTGTAACGGTTACAGTTCCTATGACACATATGAACCATCATCTTCAAACTGCGCAGTGAACAAATTGCCAATCTTTGCTTGGAATGGCATAAGATGATGAAGGGTTCGCAGGGGTGGGAAACAAATTGGTTGTCAGCTAATGGAGTGCCCAGGAGTGAAGTGAAATCATAACCGAGTTTATTGAACATACATACATATACGTGTACGTCCGTACGTCCGTACGTATACGTACGTATATGGCTAAAGCAAACCGACTGGAAAAACTTACTTCAGATGAAAAAAAAAAGAAAGAGGAAACATGACGACTTTTTGCCACATATGTGGGTAAGTTTGTTACGAACAGGTCCGTTTGTAGAAATGTGTTCCATCATTTTATACCAGGAATCAGTTTTTCTAACAGAAACTTTAAACTTCTGTTGCAAAGCCATCATCAGCTGTGGGTATTTCTTCTTTTATAGTTAAAACATTAGGTGAAAATAAATACTTTTCAACAGACAAAGCATACGCTATTTTTCTTATTTGATACAAAAGATATGCAGTTCCAGTTTCGTCCCGTAGACGAAATTAAAGAGTATAAAACAGTAAAGGAAAAACCAATAAACAAACGCTTTTTGAATGACTGAGAAGCAGTGGCTGTGGATTTTGCACAGTAAGCTTCATTTTGTTGATTCCATGAAGTTATTGAAGCGAGAGCTCACATTTCTTTGTGCCTTTGGCGAACTTTAGCAATTGGGAATGGAATTTTTTACTCATGTGCCGGGATTTGCGTCAAAACGCCTTAATTTATAAAAACGTAGCTCGCGCACCAAGAGTACGTATATTTGTGTATATTTGGTTGGATGTTGGAGCGTGGCAGATGCGCCAGATGCGCTTGGCACAGGGCTTTTGTTTGTCGCTCACTCAGTTCATGCTACTACTAGTAAGGGCGAGGACATTTTGCTATCATGTTTATCTCCTAGAATCCGCTCTGTCTGGGCGCCCAGATGCTAAAGGGGGGAGAAAATGTAGCGCAGCTGCACGGTAATCCTAAAATCACTAAACCTAACCCCACCTACACATTCTTCAAATTTCCAAAAGTCTGAAATTGATAAGCGGGATTTCGCTATGCCGCTGAGTTTACACAAATACTTTTAGTAAATAAATTAAGAAATTGTACAAAGTTGTGAAGTTAAAGATTTGATAACTTACAAAAATCCTAAGTTTTCTTCATCAAATCGAAGCTTTAATTGTAATTCATGAATAATAGTCTAATATTTTATGCATTGGTAAGCAACTCTTGAAGAAAAGCGTTCAAAACTAATGTCGTAAGGGATCTACATTTTAGAGATGATGACTAATTATCAAATGAGGATATCGCAATAAAAAACACATTTCGAAATAATATAAGCCCGCGAAATAAGATTTGAAGTAGTTGTTTTGCTCCCAAAAACAATGTTCCTTAAGTTCCAACCAATCTTAAAACAGTCAGAGTATTGTAGAGTTTATGTTTATTAGTTTTTTTCCTATCCATTTCGAGAAATTGTCCAAGTACTCTTAACTAGTTTTGCGATCAAACGAATGTGTTTCTACATGGTTCACTTGCTCATTCTATTCAGCCATGCTTTCTTATACAATTTATCGTTCATTTACTACAATTCCCATTTTAAGCAATTGCTGTTCCTATTATATCTTAATGTTTATTTTGCGTTATTTTATTTATGTGTCTAAGTATTTTTAAATATAATTACTTTATTAAATTTCTTACAACGCACAAATTTTGCAATGCATACCTGAGATAATTCCCTAACTTATAAATAAAATTTTCTGTACTTTAAAATAATTTTTGTTTTTTAATTTAAAGCTTTTAAATTTATTTACAAAAGAAACACTGCGGGAAACTGAACAGATTTATTATTTTTTTTACCTTTTTGAATGCATTGCATAAAACTTCTTAATTGTTGACTTCTTATGTGTGTAAATAATTACGTTTTTCTTTTATTATATTATAACCAATAAATTCAATTAAGCTAAAATCAGCTTATTTTGCTTTTTAGGCAATAATTTGGAGCACTTCGTTTAAGATATTGAACAAATGAACGAACTGAACGATTTGGTTCAATGAAAAGAACAATTGAACTTGTTCTGTTAAATGAACTAATTTAAGTCAAATCTACTCTTAACCTTACATAATATTACATAATATTACATTTAAAAAAAGATTTAATAGCAGACTAACGCAATGTATAATTACACTTCCGCCGTCTTACTTATTTTTATCATTTCAAAATTTATTTTTCTATTAAATATTATGGGACTACTTTAAAAGGCTTCCGTGGGATATGATTAACTCAACTTACTTTAGGACATCTTTGATTTTAATCAAACCAATGTTTTGTATCAAAACAATTAACTTTAAACAACATTAATATAAAATACCAGTGTACTTTGACTGCCATTAAATGGAAAACTTCTTTTAAAGTATGAACAAAGAAAAACTGTTTTCTTATTGGCTGGTTCTGGCTATGGAACACTTTGTACTTGTACCAGGTGGCAACGGTAGCTCCAGCCTATTTTCTCACCTCAACGCACAGAAGCCACAGGGACTGTGGCTCCATCTACCATACATTGGTTCGCCCCCAGCCAACCATTTGCCTGGTAAAGATCAAAGCGAAATGTGTAACGAAATTGCCAATTACAAATAAAACTCGCAAACAGTCTGCTCTGTCACATGATGGACCTAGGCCCACATGCCAGAGAGTGTAGAAGGAAAGACAATTTTGCTGCCGACGCTCCAAACAATTCAATTTTCAATTTGGCAACGCGACAAGGACTATGGCAACATTTGTAACCAAAAAAATGGGGTTCCTCATGTATGGCTGGACTTTAACTGCTGTGCGGAATTTCTTGTTTTGTGTGTAAGAACTTTGCTTGTGAAGGCGTCAAACGATTTCTGACTCAAGTCTTTTTATTATGTCCTTTGACCCGTGAAACATGCCTTATCCGTGCTCTGGGCTTCGTGTTTTCGTTTTATTGAAACGAAATTGAATTAGTGCAACGGTAGAAACGGAAGCGGTTGCTAAGCAGGAAATTGCCTGAAATCAGGCGCATGTAAGTTACCGCCTTGCTTACAACGCGTCAACTCCTTGTTCTTGTAGACCAAGCTCATCCCAAAAACCCCAAAGGTATATTGCGATTTAGTAAAAAGTGGAATTTAAATAGCAAAGCGCTAAGCAAGTCTCGTTTTAGTTGAAAACATGCTTTAAAAACTGATGTAATTATAAATGAATTGTTGGAAACACTAATTAGATATTCGTTTGTAAAAATGCATTGCAGACTTAAACAATTTATCCATTAGCGGTTAACCAACACTGAAGCTAATAGCAACACTGTATTTAAGAGGACTTAAATTTTTGTTATCAAAAATATATATTTTATGTCATATCTTATCTTACAAATGCCATCTTCTTTTTCAGGGTACATGCAAACGCTCTGCAAGAATCACTTTTTGCAACAACTCTATCGCAAAGTTGATGGCGCCGTGCTGTGGTCACAGAACGAACGCAATCTGGACTGCATCATAACCTTTCAGACGCAATCCATATTACAACGCTTCATGCTACGCTTTGATATGTTACAACTGGATTGCAATGATCATCTGCTGGTCTACGATGGAGCGCACGCCGTAGCGACCCCAAAGGTAAGAGCAGCCACCCACCACGAAAATCAGCTCGAATTAATGGCGTCAACTTTGCGGTTACGGCTATTACACGCTTTTTCAGCTCTGCGTGTTTATTGCTCATACGCCCTGTTGACATTGCGCGCTGACTGCAGGCATGCCGTGGGCCTTTACACTTTTCCGCATAGTTCCTTGCTTGCTTGCCTTTCACTTTAATACTGACGTTGAATAATTAATTGTCGCGGCTTGTATATTGTCCAAGTTGATCGGACACTTTTTAAACTTTTGCCGTACAAATTTAATAATGTTTAAAATAAATCAACTTTGGTTACTTGTTGCGCTGTTTGGCAACACTAGATATTTCATTTCCCAATCACAACCTTAAATGTGAGTTACCTTAAACGATTTCGATAAAGATGCCGCCAGGACTCAAATTGCCTTCTCTATTTGTGTATGCCGCACCGTGTGGGACTTGTTAATATAAAACGTTAATTTGCATATGCAAATGAGAGGCTTACCTACCGAAATAAGTCGATATGGCTCTATTGGGTCTTGTGTGCTGCTAACGTAATCCATAAAATATTAAATCATCGAGTTGGGTAAAAATGTTGGCTGGATAACTTGCCATTTGTATGTTCGTATAATATTAAAACGAAAGCGGCTTAAGTCGATAAAGAAACTTTAAATTGTTATATTTTTCTTATGGTAAATAAGAAGTGTTGTTTCGAACTGATTTTATTTTGCCGATATTTATGTTAAACTTTTGATTTATAGATAAAGTTATTGAACCAGCCAAATATACAATCTGCAAACAATGGAAAGAACCAAGATACCGGTCGTTTTAGAATTCATATAACATAGGAAAACGTGTTTTTACAAGATTACAAACTTTTGTATTAATCTTCAGAAATTTAACTCAAATTTCCTAACCCGCCCCGGCTTAATCATTGTGGCAATTTCTAGATGACTCAAAGCTAGACGGCCGTATGAGTTGAGGCGTCTGCATTGAAGAACTCCATGTTACGCACATCCTTTCAGCTTTCGAATCCACAGTACTATGATACATTAAGTTCATAAATAAGCTTTGAGCTCTGAATGAATGTACATCCGTACAGCTTCCGGATCAGCTGTCGTGATTTCCAGGTGGAAGTCATGGATATGTATAACGCACTTATTGCAATAAAAAATATCGATGCGAGTAGCAGAAGTATCTATCTGTATGTACTTAGACAGACGACTATGGAGTACTTCGTCCCTTTGACATCATGCATAAAGTTACGCAGTGAATCACTGTCGCTCGCATTGCAGGAAGATGGCGAAGAAGTTTTCAGTTAAGCTCATCTGGGTTCTGGAACATAGGAATATGGAGGGCAATTGTATTGCAGATAATCTGACGAGACGTGACTTCAAACTGAATATTAAAGTAGAATTTGATGCACGACGTGTAGAATTTCATGCAGTTATGGCCAAATGACAATTCTAAGAGGACAAATCCTATTTGCAGTGTAAATTAGTTGACACAATCGCATGATTTTAGGCTTTGTTCTGGATATCACGATTTCTGCAAAAACTCTTACAATATAAAAGATCTTTAGACGGCAGATCATCTCTTCATGATTCAAGTCATACTTTTTGAACAACTAATTTTTGCTTTTTGAGCAGAGGCCTAAATGTCGTCAAAGGCTAAACGTTGCGGAAGATGTCTGTGAGTCACATTTTGTTCAGTATTTAGTATTATGGAAGGGTTGAGTAATATCCATTGTAAGTTGTGGCACTTGCTGCACTGCCTAACATAGCTCGGAACAAATATGGTTCAATCAACATTTAAGTCAATACCATATCATTTTTTAGCAGCTTTGTAAATTCACTACGAAAATCAACATAACCCTTGACCCTTGCATGCAAGGTACAAGAACATGGTTGTCGATAGTCTTTAGCAGAGCCTTCAAAGTTTCTTTCTTCTCTTTTGTATCACACGCTATCTCAGTCTTTGCATCGTTGCCATAAACTCAAACGGCACCGCAGGAAAGTGTAAAATGATTATGATGTCTCCCATAGCACGTGATGCGGCATCGCAGTCATCTCTGCCATCGTTCTCCTCCCTCTTTGTGTACAACTTAATGTTGTGTGCATGAGCTGTGCCGAAGTTGCAATGGGCTTCGACAAAGGACTGCACTGGGTGTCTTTAGGGTGTCATCATTGTAGGCTTTGCTGTGGTTGCTGCTTCTGACACGACGCTGCTACCCATTACCATGCTCATATGTGCCATTGACTGGATGTGAGTGTGTGTGTAAGCAAGTGTGCGCTTCGGTTTCCCTGTATTTTGGCAGGCAACGACAGGATTTAACCCAGCATCTTTGTCGTGCCTTGCTTTGTGGCATTCTTTAATTTGGTTGCAAGTCAAAAACGCAAACTTTTCACTTCCTTTCGTCCTTTTAGCGCACTCTGGGCCAAGAGTGCATGACAAAAATTTTAATTTTGCATTTTTGCGGTAGGAGCCAAGCCTCAAATGCCTGCTTTCCCTTCAGCCTACCAATTGAATGCAATGACAACTTATTTTATAAATCATTTTTTTTTCAATTTTATTAGTTTTCTGAGCTTTACTTTTTACTTTGTTGCGGTTGTCGTTTAAATTTGCATAGTTCATCTGGGTCTGTCTCCTCATTGTTGCCTTTTTTTGTTAGAAATTACTCTTAAATAACTTGTTTCAAAGCACTTTAAGTCAATTTTTTTCTGCAGACCACCCAATTTAATTAGTAGCTTACTACAAATAGTACGTTATTAACAAAGTAATTAGCTGGCATTTACGCCAAATCACAATAAATCCTGTGCCATTTTACTCTGTGTAGGTTGGAGAACATACTCAGTAAAAATCGTTTTATCGCGAAAGAAACAGTGTGACTCTATTGCCAAAATGTACAATTTATCGAAATAATCATAAATCAGCTGTTTTTTCGTTTACCAATAAACGTTTAGATTTAAAATAAAGATAATATTCAATAATAATAATAATATTTAATGCATTAATACTTGTCAGTGCATACATAATTTTTCGAATTTTATGACTCAATATGCAGCCCTCAAGAGAAGGACAAATAACTATTTTTTTGCGGTGGCTGAGTGAACTGCGACTTAAGTAGCTTGTTTTCATATTTTTCGTCCTATGACAGTTGAAATATCCTTGGTTGGCACTTATTAACTTGATGGCTATTAAGTACAGCACTCACTGATAAATAGTGTGTCATTATTTTGCACGTAAACCCTACAATCAATAATGAGCTAACATATAAGGCACAAAAAATTATTTAAGCTTTTTTATTTATTTATGATTGTATTTACAAAGAGAAGAGTGTACGTTGAAGATGGATTGTGCCGTTAAATTTGAGTATATAAATAAAGCTTGCTTAAAAGGGAGCATATTACGCTTTGATTTACTTTGGACCTTTCGTGTAGACCCGATTACTCATATAATTCACTTATATTTGGAGGATCTTTAAGATGGAAAAGCAGGCAGAGTCTATCGTGCTACTACTTTCCCGGAAGACAATTTGTTATGAGATTTTGAAACCTGCCAAATTGTGTATCGCAAGCTCAAGATGAGGGTTAGGATGCCTGCATTTGACGCACTCAAAAAAAAAAAATTCTTGAATCCTTATTTACTATACTTATACTTCGTTTCTGTAAAATTTTTTCAAGGTTTACGCTATAGAAAAAAGTGATGGTTTCCCCTTTTAGCTGCTAAATATGGGAGTTTTGGTAGCTTGGCCTTCAGGGGCGTCTTGTCGCCAAAGTGGCGATTTTTACAATTTTCTTGATGCGTTTTTTCTACGGCTGCGTTTGGATTGTATAACAAATAAAAGATTTAGGTTATGTACTGCATTTGTAGCCACTTTCCTTGGCTTACATAACATGCTCACACCCTCCTCCCCCCCAATACGTTGGTATGTCCGTATATATGTGAGTATGTAAATATGTTTATATGATTATGTGCTCCTGGCATTGCCTTTGCTGCGCATTAAATAATGATGCAGTCAGGCTGGCAGCCAACCAGCCAGTTGCATGAAATATAAAAATTGTCGCTGATAAAATCACATACAGACATTCGCAAATACATACATATATATATATATACATATACATGTACACACATGTAGGTGTTTGTGTGTTACTATATACAAACATTTTATGTTTGTAGCTTTGTAAACTAGATGCAACTTGCAGCCGGCAGCTGTAAGAGCCGCATTACAACCGCAGTGTAGCAGAGTATCCCTTCGACCTACTGCAGAGCGTTGTGGCCTGTCATCATTGCAAATGTCGCACCAGCAAAATGATGCCTTTGCTTTGGGTATGTGAACAGCGTATGTGGAGTCACACAACGGTCACCCCTGGAGGATTGAACCTAAAATGTCAGACGCATCAACATGATCTGGTTCAGCGATGGTTATGTTCAACTCATTGCCGTGGTGGGGGAAAAAAAGTATATTTAAGTGCATTGCAACTATCGGAACAATACACCCAGTTGTCCTGTTGATATGGAAAATAAAAAAACAAATGGATTTTCAAAATGCCCGCCAGTTGCCTAGTTACAAGACGTTCTAAAGATGAATCCTGCTGTTATCACTTAATAACTACAATCGATTGTTTTTATCCTTTAAAAAGATTCTTAAAGAAGCTCCAGCAATTGTCGCTTGATGTCGCCAGCAATTCATTTCTTTGAGAAAGGGAGGATATGTCATCCTCCACTGGGTCTCATTCGAACACTCCAAGCACGCAGTTGCATCTGCGCGCGACATAACCAATGTTTCGGGCAAGATGAGCGTCTTGTAGAGCGTTCATTTTGTTGGTTGGAAAAGGATTCTGATACACATTTGCTTGCTAACACCTATGGGCAAGTGTGATTGTTCCTTAATCTACAGGTTGATATTGATATCGGTGCTCACTGCGGTGTAAGAGACATGACTTCTTCAAAAGTATAGCCGTCCGCCATAACATCGGAGCCTAGGCGCCATGCATCTCTTTTTGCCGACGGTAACATATCGATGTCAATGCCAATGATATCAGTAACATCGGCGTATTCAAGGAGCCATTGTACACTTGTACTAGTAGCACAATAGAGGATCGTCTGAAACTTTGAACGGTATTGAAAGGGTTCTGAGACGTATTTTCAAACCATGACAGAGCTAATTGTGGTGCTCAATGTCATTCTGAAAAGTCGAATCACATTCGTATGAATACCGAACTTGACAGTCGGGCACACAAGCGTTCTTTTATCGGGCTATTGAATGTTAATCATATTCCCCTCTCACGCATTGGTTTTCTGCCCTGTCTTCTTAATTAGATTTTATTCTGGTTACCAAACCAAGTGCAAAAGGTAGTTTATAAAGGAAGTAAGTCTAAAGTAATAAATGTCACATCTAGCGTACCTCATGGCAGCCATTTTGGTGGTCTTCATTTTATCTTCCTGAAGTAAGCTTATTGTCTCTCATTTTTATGTATGCGCATGACGTAAAACATTATTTTTCCTGAGGATAATGACATGTATTTAAGTAAAACGGATAATTATAACACTTCATTGATCAGTTCCTCATTTGCCTGCTCAATGCCACTAAATACCACTCTGCTCTAGCACGTATATATTTCCGAAATGCACGACTGCAATATTGTCAATAAAGCTAGAAGTGTGCTGCCGGAAAACATTGAGTCGGAACAAAAGCAATTTCTCCTCTTCACACTACGACATTTGAATTGGGACCTATCTATCCAACTATCTGCTTGTTCTAATAGACTTCGAATTCTAAAGCTACTCACGTTAAATATCCGTAACCATGGCAGTTACTGCCATCACTATCACTATCACTTCTTCAATTCTAAGTCATCTCGACTAGCTTCTAAGAGCATTATTGAAAAATTTCATATAATTATTCTCTTTTGCTTGTATTCTGCTCTTTTGGGATAATTTTTCTCATATAGTGTTTATATTTTGAAATCTTCTGTGACAATCTGTCATGTGATTTGTTACATATCGTTAAAAAGTTCACCCAACGAGTATATATTTATGTTTTTCCTCGATCTACTTTTTACTTGTCTTTCTTGTAACGGTCGAATTTCAATTTATCTTCTTGCAGATAGACATCTCGTGTCGGAATACAAAGAATACTGTTAATGCAATATTGACACGTACGAACTTTGTCACTTTAAAATACGTGACCGACAATTGGGGTACCGATGCAAACGGTTTCAAATTGGTGATAACATCAGTTAAGGATCCTCGTAAGTGTTATAGAAAATAAAATACTTTATAGATCTATATGATTAGCCATATATATATTTTGGTGTATCTTACAGAGCATACCTGCAAAGATTTTACTTGCACTGCACGTGAGTTCTGCATACATCCAGATCTGCTCTGTGATGGCGTTAATCATTGTGGTGACAATTCTGACGAATCGGTGCAAAATCTATGCCAAAGTAAGTCGTACAAATGTCTGCTTGTGACTGATAACTCAATAACAGCAACTTATTCTTTCTATGTTAGGTGAGACGACGAGTACCGTCTTTGGTGTCGATATGACTTGGTTTGTGCTAATTGTTGTCTGTGTACTGCTCGTGCTAAGCGCCCTCATCGTGGCTATAGCTATGTGCGTTTGCCGGCGACAAAGTGATAGCGCCGCCAATGCGAATACCGCTGTACAACGTGAGTATATGCCAATGTTTGCCTATTCATTTGGTCGAATGATTTATTAAGAAACAAACTATTTTTGTAAAGTTCATCACAACGCTGACACCAACGGTTCGTCGAAACATCTGCATTACCATGGAGTCAGCATAGGCGTCGGGGGAACACTGACGCGTGAACATACACAACTGCCGCCGAAGTCGGGAAACTGGCATCACCCTGCGGGACCATACGGGTACCACCGCATTCCACACAATTACTTGAAGATGGCCACCAAAGTCCGTCCCATTTGGTGCTTGGCAAATTCCGTCAATTAGGTCAAGATCTTTCACAAAATTCCACTGGTCTTAGCCAAACAAATATTGCCGTCGGTGGTCATACGAACGCCAATGCCACTGCAGGCGCTGCACAGAAGGATGAGTGGTTCGTCTAAGTTAATTAACTACTAACATTGGTACGAACTTTGCATTTTAACTGGCAACTTGGACTTTGACTGCTTTACTATCAGGAAGAACATTGTGAAAGATATAAATATTAAAAAGAAAACTGCCTATTGAGCACAATAATCTGTTAACTATTTATTTAGTTACGGATATTTGCAGAGCATTAAATGAAGTAAGTTAAAACACAAATAATACACACAGCACTTAATCAATTAAAAATTTGAATGCAATTTTAGGACTGTATGACTTGATAAAACAACAATTAACGTGGACATCACCGCGCAGGGTGTATATTTCAGAGATCTACTAGTACCCAGAAAGTATCTCGAACGCGTTGGGCAAAATAAGTAATCTGCACAACAGAAGTACAATTTTGTCGGATAACCAGCGCAGTTGTAAATAGTTTATAAATATGCTAATCTAAATATATATTAAATTAAATAAAACCGAAAACCATATATATATATATATTAATAAATATAAAGCGAAGAAACATTTACATACATACGCATATTTAAAAAATTACAACACACATTTCAAATCGTATTGTTATCGATTAATTTGAAAACCAAACTTTTGCAACACTATAATTTCGATAAGCAACTGCTAACGACAGTTGATTAATTTGAATTCAATCATAACAAACATAATTATAATACAATTTACAAAAAAAGGGAGAAAACAAAATAATTAATTATTATTTACCATAAATAAAACAATCGTAAGCATTTAATAAAGGAACAAAATTTCGGAATTGTTGCCGATAAAAGTATTAACCAAACACTACAACTACACCGTGTCTGTCATTGAAATTTACATTAACAAAAAGACATTTTTATAAAAACTCAATTTTCAAAAATATTGCGGACACACAGAACAAAGTAACAACCAATACAAGGGATGTACAAAAATAGTAGACAATACTAAAAAAAAAACGAAAACCTATAAAATGGATTAAGCAAAAACGTAACATCATTATGAATAACAAATAGTTATTGCATTGACAGCATGTGGATGGACCTAAAAAAAACAACAAAAACCGAAAATAAAACATGAAAATTTACAAAACACATTAATAACAAAACAAGTGACATTTATACATAGTACCATGTGTACATACATACATACATGCATACATACATACATATATACAAACATATATTCTTAATATGAGGAGTGTGAAGAGAAACGCTTTGAACTAATGTTGCCTGCCAGCACTTTTATAAGAGTATTTACTATTCGTGGCATTTAGAGGCAAACTTTAAACTGACAGACTTAACTTCATTAAAACCACTGCTAAATGAAAACATTAAAAGACATATATGACAATACAAATCAAATCTTTTCTTTTTTGATAAAATAAATTTGAAAATACAACAAAAAAAAAACAAAACAAAAAAAATCGAGTGCGTAGTGTCATGGAGTTTTGCTCCATTCTTACTCCAAGCAACACAACTCTGAGATTAAAGTTATTTTTGAAATAAAATTAAACATTTTGCTGAGCCACAGAGCAACAACTAAAAAAAAATATTTATAAAATCAATATAAATATAATATCAATGGATAAAATTTACAAACTAATTAACTTAATACTATTTAATATGATAAATTGCCTGATCAAGAATTTCTAATTAAATGCTTCTAAATGATTGTAGTACTTCCCGCCGTTCAAATTTTTTAACATAAATTACTCAGTACTGGAAAAAATAAAACTTAAAATGACATTTAAAACAAAAAAAAAAGTTCACTCTTAATTTATGAGCATAGAAAATATATTCGTCATTCATTAAGCTTCCATAACCAACTAATACTGTTTATTTCAAGAACAAACTTTAAAAATTGACCAATTAAAAACAAACAAATTAAAGATGGATTTAAAGTTAGTCCTAGAACCGGTTAACTCTGAAATTAATAATATTAAAATAAAAATAAATAAGTGCAGCTTGTGTTAAATAACTATTGTCAACAATGTGTGGATATGTATATAAGAGATCTTAACAGGATCTTAATTAAAGCAGCTATGGTAATTATTAATTATTAACGTAATATTCAAACTCAGCCCGTATAAATTTGTACTTTTGATGATGCAAAACTAAATTAGTTTAGAAATGCGATGATTTCGTTTCTACTTTGACTCTATGAAACTTGAATATTTTCAAACGTGTTTTTGCAAAAACTTTTCAGTTTTCTTTAATTTGCTTTCCCCTTTCGCACAGTCAATATAAATAAAATTTAACGATAAACTACAATTATAAGCAATTATTATATATTTAAATTATAGAAAAATATTATGATAAAGAAATTTTTAATCAAAATTATAAACCAATGTATTAGACGTCAAATTTTAGTAAAAGAATAAATAAATAAAAATAAAAAAACAACCAACTATTATGAACCATAACTTTGTGAGCAAAAAATAAGAACAAACCAAGAGTGTTACTTATTTAAAATTTTAAAGCAAATAATTGAATATGCAAATACCAATTAATACAATACAGGAATATTAAATATTAAAAAAATAAAAAAAACTATGCGTAAAATATTGAATTAATACAACAAAATTAAAAATAGTCCCATACCAACAAGATCGTTTATAAATGTAGTTAAAATATACAATTACAATTTTTACGCAATAGTTAAAATCACATGAAATAAAGAAAATTCTTTTGTGAGTATAAAATAAACTTTATGTGTTACGTTACGATGATGCGCCTTGAATGTGCTGGAATTATTGGTTTACTTGAATTTCGCATATTTTCCACGGAATCGAAGTCTCACTAATAACTTAAAATTGAAACCGATCAAGGCAATGTACAACAAACAAATGACGTAGTACTTGCTTTTTTTGTACTTACTCGTATATAATATGCTTTTAATTTTCAATTGTAAATGTTAAAACAAGAAAAAAAATAAAAAAAATGTTAAATTTGAAACACGTAACGCTCTCTATGAAAGTATTTTTCGCAAATAGTCAAACGTTTCTTTTGCCTAGAAAATATAGCTAATAAAACTTTATAAAGCTCATAATGTTTAAATATGACATAACTACCAGCTAGTTTATATATATATATATAAATTTCTTGAGTTTAAGTTAAAACAATAGAATAAAGAGATTATCGAAATTCATATATGAAATGCTGATCTAATATATAAATATGTATGTATTTATAATGGAAATGTTTCTTTATGTACCTAGTATATATATATATATAAACATTATGCTTGTTTATATGTATAGTATAGTATATGTCCTCATTTCATATCTACAAATATGAGTTTTATTTTAACTGCATTTGATACACTTTATATACATATACATATATATGTATGTATATGCACATTTATACAATTATTGGCATGAAAGTTTACAAGTAATTAACAACAAATACATATTTATGAAATAACACAAAAACAAATACTCATTATAAAACCTACATATGTACACAAGTGCATTCAAGTACATCAATTGCAGAGCGTAGAAAAATGTTAATCGAAATATGCATAGAATGTATGTAGCAAAATAATAGGCGTATATATATATATACAGATATATATATATATGTATGAAGGGATACGAATTAGCCATACGAAAGTACTATATCTTATGTGAGCAGGTTAAAGGAATAATCTTTCTTATACGAACTTGCAAGGACTTTATGATTTTTTTTTAATATTTTACTTTTATTCAAATATTAAATACTTATGCAACAACAACGTATCATATTTTAAACTATCCTCTTTAGTTTTAAATTTCTTGACTAAAGAGTTCGTTTCAATTAACTAACAAAGGCAATATAATGACCGCATAAAAGAGTCCGCAATTATTTGAGTGTATGTACTATAATATATTAGCAAACTTTAAATAAGTATCCTTTTATGACATAATTTTTTTTATAAAAAAAAGCATTACAAATAATTAAGATATTACGATACAGATACTATATATAAATATATATATATGTACGAGTATTACCAAGTTAAAGTAAAGTAAAGTAATGCTTAGCTTTGTGTTAAATTGCTGTTAAATGTAAATGTACCATGATAATGCAAATGATAAAATTGATACACACAAACACAATTTGCAACTGAACAACAAAGAAACAAAAACAAAAAAAAAAACTCAAACGATAATAACACTAAATAAAGAATAAAAAGTTGAGTGTTTTTGTTTTGACTTTCTTAGCATTCTATATTTGATTTTTAAACGGCGAATTATTTGAAAATAATTTAAATATAAAAATTTAGAGATATTTAGCTTTCAAGCATTGCAGCAAAGACAAATTGCCAAGTAATCAGATTCTGCAAAATGAAATCTTTTCATATCATCTTAGATCAAACACAAGCATATTTAAATTATTACAGATTTGGTGCATTTCTCTTCTGTTTTAATTGCTTCGAAGTTTGCAAAATATTATTAATAATGTTTTTGAAGTTTTCTCTGTCTCTAGCAGTGCGCATAAAGTCTCCAATCGTTTTTAGCCCAGCCCAGTGTCGGATTTTCCTCAGCCAAGAGATTTGTTTACTTCCGATGCCACGTTTGCCTTCGAATCTGACTTGCAGAATCAATTGTTGTATTCATAGTGGTAATTCATATTTCAGGCATCGGATGATGTGACTGAAACACATCGTTTTTCTCGTTTTAACGGCTTTTAGAAGTTTCCTATCTTTACCCAATATTCGTAGAACATTTTGTCAGTCCAAGAAACTTTCAGAATACGTTTGCAGCACCAAATTTCAAGAGCTCTAAATCTTTTCATTGTCAGGACTTTTAAAGTTCAAGAGTAGAATGGACCATACATCGCATGTGACACAGCGGATGCGAAAGTTGATGCTGTTGTTGCTGTTTCATATAACTTTTTGCATTCAATGAAGCCATTTCAACTCAGCGTTTAATTTCTTGATCTGATTTCCCCACTTTATTTAGCCAGCAACCAAAATATTTAAACTTAGGCACTCGTTCCATAGCTTCAGTTCCAATTTGGATGGTAGCATCGATGTAGGGTAGTCGTTTTTTACTGATGATCAAGAATTTTTTTTTATGTTTTATGGATAAACCAAAATCTCTACTCTTCTGATTAACTTTTTCAAGAAGAAATTGAAGATCATCTATACTATCAGCTATGAGTGTTGTGTCATCTGCATACCTAATGTTGTTTTTAATTATCCCATTAACCTTGGTGACCCTTTGTCGAAATCGTTTGTGGACTTTATATTTTACTTCTGAACAAATATTAAATATAAGTGAATATGCATACTTGATGCAACCTTTGTTGATGACCAAGTTTTGGACTGTTACATTTTCCAGCTTCAACTCCGCAGTTTGGTTCCAGTAAAAATTTCATATCAGGCTTATATCTTTGTTGTCGAGGCCCATATTTTCTAAGATTTGAGCTTATCAGGTTGCATACGTTCAAAAGCTTTTTCATATTCAATGAAACAAATGAAGACATCTTTCTGAACATCTTAACAATTTTGTACGAAGATTTTCTCTGGCACAGCCAGGTTGTACTTTAAAAGTATGATGATTGTTTTGTTGGTTTTTATTTATTTATTTTTTTATTTTTATTTATTTATTTGGTTTTTTGCTTTTAGAAAGCCATCAATCTAAATCTCATCTTTGTTCTTTGAACATTGAACATTGGTGGTGGTGCTCTTGGTGTTATCTTCAAATAGCTTTATTATTATTAACTTTATTATTATTTATTGGATCTTCTCAAAATGGGACTAACATAAGTTTACAAGTCTTACAAAAAAAACCTAACTTACAGTCACTGTTGCAACTGGTATGGTTGGCATGCCAATACGATGCAGCCGAGTTAGGCTAGATTAATTACATTCCTCGCGTGGCTATTCGAGTGGGCATGAAGTTTGTTGCGATAATTCTCTATTTGTTGGGCTATTTCATCTCTGAAGGAAAGTATGCATAAGTCGCTATGGATGTTTGCATTACGAGCGTACTACGCTGCGCCGGTGATGGTTCTCAGGATCTTCGATTGGGTTCTTTGGATGACTTCTACACTGCTGTTACTGGCGTTGCCCCATAGTCGGGAACCATACGTCCAGATAGTTTTTAAGGCGGAGTTGTAGAGTAGAACCTTGTATTCCAATCATAGAGGAGAGCGCACACTAAGAGGCTAGTGTAGACTACTAGCTTTAAATTTGCGGTGTGTTGTTTTTGCTTGGATATGTCCGCGCCATACCCTATTGAGACATTTCTCCCAGACATTTGACATCGGCATCTATTACTAATTTGTTGTTGCCAAGTAAGTTAATTCTGCGAAGTAAAATATTAAGACGAAAAACAATGTCGGTCTACGTAATCTTCAAAATAGTGCAGGAAATCGTTGGCAAAACAGTATGTACCTAAGGATGTTTTGTCCATTTTTGGAAATAATATCAATTGGGTCAACCCGCATAATTTAAAATATTTTGCTATGATTCATGGATTACATACGAATACGAACAATATGTAAAATATTACTAAAATTTTTACATTTGCAAAAAGCCATTATCAGCGTTAAACCTTGAAATGAGATTTATTAAACTAACCAAATCAATAAATTTAACAATCAAATTAGAAGTCCCAAAACCTGTTACATAAGTTGTAATCGTAAGGTTGACGTAATATTCAATTATGCGAAGTAAAATATTAAGACGAAAAACAATGTCGGAAATCGTTGGTAACGCAGTATGTACCGAAGGATTTTTGTCTATTTTTGGAAAGCGTATTTTAATATCAATTGGGTGAACCCGCATAAGTTAAAATATTTTGGTATCATTCATCTATTACATCAATTCGAACAATATGTAAAATATCAAAATTTCTACATTTGCAAAAGGCCATTATAAAACCATTATTAAACCTTGAAGTGAGATTTATTAAACTAACGAAATCAATCAATTTAACATTCAAATTAGAAGCCTCAAAACCTTTGGAATAAGTTGTAATAGTAAGGGTTGCCGTTATATAACTTACAAAAATGCAATCCATTTATTCGATTTATTTTTGTTTATTATTTAAATAGCAGAATTTAAATAATTTGCTTGAATTTTAATTAAATTCTTTATTATATAGAATTCGGTTATTGAGTTAGATGTACAAAATATTATAGGACTCAACTTTAATGGAGCTTCACAACTAAAATAGTAAAATTATGTCGCATATGTGCTTGTATAAATAAAGTATTTAATGAAGAAAACATATAATAACCAAAAAAAAGCCTAAAAGAAAGAAGTTTGACAATTATAGACGAAAAATAATAAACTACGGAACTGTGTCATGTCTGTTTCCAGTATTAAATTTATAGTAGCCTGACTGATTTTTCATTGATGATACAAAAATCTGCCATTTCGTGGATTTGGAGGATAGAAAAAAATAAGTGTAGATTAAAAAAAAAAAACAAACATGAGGATTTCACATAGACTATATAATTTGTTTTAATTTTAAGAATTCAGTACGAATTTCTTGTATTAATTATCTATTGAGGTGCCAAAGTGTAAGCCATTAAACTTCAAATTATTATCATTATAAGTAAATATACAACTTAAATTTATTATTTCATTAGGGTGATAATGAAAAACCAGTGTTGTACCATTTTCAAAATACTTTTCTAATACTAACAATTCGTCAACAGCGAAACGTACAAACTTGGCGCTTTACAACACTTCTAAGAGAGAGAGAAAAAAACAGCTGCTGCATTGTTTATCTGAAAATTATGCACATATTGAAGCGCGATAAAAAAAAGTTTATAGCGATTTGCTGCTGAAGCCAGCGCATTACTAAGCAAGTCCCAAATTACGTGCAGCAGAGCCAACGTTTGCAAAGCTGGCAAAATGACGGCTCCATTTGTGAATTTGCTGCGCCAAGCGTTTAAGACATTCGACCGTGCTAACCAAAATACTTTCAATGCTAATTTGCAAAAACTAAAGCAATTGACGGATCAGTTAACGTACCGGGACCTGCAAGTAAATAAGGATGAGCTTTCGGAAGTCACAAATCAACCGGGCCATGCACCCTGCACTTATATGCACATTTTTGAAAACGAAGTGGTCTCCATGAGTGTTTTTATAATGAAAGCCGGGTACACGATGCCGCTACACGATCATCCTATGATGCATGGCTTGCTGCGTGGTCTTTGGGGTCAATTGCGTGTGCAAAGCTACACACAAAAGTTTGGCAGTGAGGATGAACCCGTGACATACGACAATAATCCTACAGAAGTTACCGTAAATGCCGAAGATATCAGCTTGGTAACACCCAGTACTGCAAGTGCACTTTTGACTCCAAGGGAGAGAAACTTTCATCAAATTACCGCTGTAAATGGTGTAGCCGCATTCTTTGATATACTAAGTCCGCCCTATGATGCTAATATGCCAATTTACGGTCCTCGCCGATGCCGTTTCTATCGGCCAAAGATGGACAACGGCCAGCTGAAGCTGCAGTGCATACCTTCGCCAGTTAGCTACTACTGTGATTTGGTTGATACGCCCGAGGCGGTGCTACAGTGTGGCTTTGTCTGTGCCGCTGAGGCGTATGACAATCGTGCTACCGAGTTGGAGTAAGATTTTCCAAGCAGTTACAGTGTGCAGCATTTTCTGTGTTATTTAAATAAAATTGCCCTTTTTTTATTCCTAATAATTATAATTTAAAATACAACTTAATTTCGAGTTTAAATAAATGCGTATTTATTTAATTATTGCTACTATTATTTATTATCTGCTTGCAATCCATCAAACAACTAAGTATTTAAGATCTATTCTACGTCGTCATTATCTTCAGCATTATAAATGCTTTGGTTTCTGCGTTTAAACTTTGGGGTCCCCGATTGTGGACTAGTTAATTCCGAAGATGGTGGCGTGACAGTATTTGAAGTAATTTCATCATTAGACTGAACGTCAGGTTCAGCTTCTTCAGGCGGTAGCTCAATAACATTTTTATCTGAGTCATTGGTTGTTAAGACGGCTGGCAATGATAGATTCAGTTTTTTACGCTTTATTGGCGAGGATTCATTTAGAATCCCAGTATCTAATGAATTTACGTCTTCGCTTAAAGCTTCAGCGTCTTCGAGACTGCTAGAATTGAGCGGTTCCTTGCCATTCGCCAGCATAGCAAGGCTTAAAGGGTCATCTATGCCCAGGAGCGTGCAAAACTGTGTGCACTGAGGATTTAATCGTGCATTTGGCTGAGAAATATGCATTTGCTTGTAATGCATCTGCTCACTTGGATTAAACGGCAAAACAGTTCGTGCAAAGTTTTGTGGAATTTTAAGATTCTCGAACTTTTGACGCACAGCCTCTAGCTCTTGGGGTGTAGGGGTGAACTCATGTCTATCTGCCGTACAACCTGCCTTCTTACCCGGAAGATAGTAATTGTTGTTTTTAATCGAGGTTAGATGATTTGTTATAAGTAATATAGTTAACCATTCCAAGTCGTATTCCAAATTTATTTGATTGTCAGTGAGCTCTGTTTCTGTTGGCACATCGAGTACTTGTAAAAATCGTCGCTTTGGCAGGCATTTATCCAAAGCAAGAAATTTTGTAGCTGTCACAGAAACAGTTTGTTTATTACCAATGGTTTTGCCCTCGGCTTCGCTATCGCTGCCAGAATCTGCTGAACTATCTGTATGATCTTGACCACCTCGTTCATTATGCGGTACTAGAGCAGCAAACTTGCAATGTAAATGTGCGGAAAACCAATATTTTGGCTTAATAGCTTTTAGCAATTCTTCCATAGGGCGGCTACCGAGCTGCCCACTTTCCATATCGTCAGCAAAGTACGGCTTTACTTTTAGTAGCTGCAACTTGTCGCCGTAGTTCCAAATGCCGCGTGGCCAATCGTGTGACATAAATATATCAACATTTCCGGAAAGCTGTTTTAAGCGGAATACTTCTAGTTGCCGCACATGATATACACTACGGCAGGTAGAGTCTGTGTAAGGCGGAAATTCATGGTGACCGCGTAAAAAGTCATGACCTTTGTAGATTCCACTTATGCCCGCAATACGCACGCCATTCACGTTAATAACTCCAGCATATCCCAAATAGTAAATATTAGGCGCTACCCAACCACCATATGGAAGTTCTTGCAAATAATTGGACGCTTCATGGTTGCCTCCAATAAATATGGTCAGTACAGGTGCAATCTTTTCACCGCTGTAATATCTAACATAAACCAATACGTCAATTTTATAGGTATTTATATAAAGAGTTTGATATAATAACTTACTTGTAAAATGTGCAAATGTCCATATATTTTTTGGGCACAGCCATTGTCTGCAAATCCTCTAGGTTGCGCGTAGACTGAAAATCGCCACAGCATAGTAGTAAGTCGATCTTTATTTGGTTCGACTTTTCGATGCCCTCAATAGTATCGTAAATCTTTTCCAGTTCGCCGTGTGCGCAGCCTTCTACAGCTATCTTCATTTTTACAATCTTTTATATTATTTTGTTTAATAAACACAACAACAACACAAAAATGCCGGCTGAACATTGGTCTTTTGTCAACACTTTAAAATTCAGGGCTGCATGCATTTGAGATTGTTCAGCACTTTTAAAAGTAACTTTGTTAAGAAGCGCGTTACAGTCAATGATCCCGAGTAAGAACTTATACAAAATTAATACAAAATTAATAAAATAATCTTGGATTTACAATGTTAATTAGAAAGCATTTTTTTTCTTTTTATTTTTGTATTTTAATTAAAAGGCTTTGGAAGTTGTTTTATACTATACGGAAATAATATTTTTTTGACAAAGGCTAACTACACACAGTCCCTAGTGGTCAGAGGCAAAACATTTCAACCAAATGCGAAGACCAATAAACTGCTAGATATGATCCAGCTTACAGAGTAATCGAGGATATTGTTTGGAGATAATGGTTCCTTATTCCATAATGAAAGAATATAAAGTAAGTTCCATTGGAAAATTGCAAACCATCTTAGAATAGCTCTTAATTTGTTGTTAATCTCTTAAGAGACAATCGTATAAATTCTAAGGATAAGTTGTAGCAATATTAAACAATAGTTGCTGAAGTAAAAAAGAAACATTACTCGATTCTTCGACGAATAGGAGCAGAAAAAAGACTTTTTACTTCAATTCAAAAATTTGTGAAATATGTTTTTTAAATTAAATGCTTCTCTTAAAAGAAAGAGTGTTTTAACGTAAATAATAACAACAAAATTGGCATACAAATGAAATGCGTTGGAGACATTTTGAAAATCAATTCATAATAATAATTTAAAACTATAGAAGCCATCCAACGGATTGTTCCATTTAGTTATTAATTATTAAAGTAGGGGTACAACTTAGTGCTGTTGAACTTATAGTTAAAAAATATTAAAATTAGGCAATATGGGTAAGGCTAGGAACTTGGATTTACAATGTCAAAGTTGCAAACAGTAAGTAGTTAGGAAAGTTAAAACATTTCATAGCTCGTGGTTGGTCAAAGATGCTTGAATGGACAATTTAAGAGGAATTAAGATAGAGAAAAATATGGATTAAATAGACCGTTCATGAGAGTGAAGCTCGTAAAGGCTATCTTAGTGAGCGTAATTGGATTTATAAAATGTTCGTGCTAGAGGCAGAAAATTATGATTTACTTTGGATGGAATGACAAAAGTAACTTTGTTAAGAAGCGCGTTACAGTCAATGATCCCGAGTAAGACCTTATACACAAGTAACAAGCCGTGGCATAATCTACGATCATTTAGGGAAGGTAATATTATAATAATAATAATATCAATAAAATCAAGTCTATTTTTGTGCCTTGCAGCAGCGAACATGGGTCTGTCATGTTATTGAATTTAACAGCGGCCTTGCGTCACGTGTTATCCTACACTGTCAGCTGTTGAAACAGCTGATCCATTTACTGAAACTGATGTGTACACACTTACGGACTTATGTAGTTCTCAAGTTGCTGATTACATTTTCTAGCCAATTTGCATTTTTTAACTAGACATGTAAATAAAAAAAACAAAACGTATGTAACTAAAAAACTAAAAATAAGTTAGTTGTTATATTAACTAGGCCGCAATTTGAAAGGCTGTATTTACTTTGACGAGGGAAATTTAAACAACTCAACAGGTGCAGCCGCCAGTTATGGCAAAAGAAAAACAAGATTGGCCAAATTGGCGCCCATTTGTTTATGGAGGTTTTGCTTCTATTACAGCGGAGTTTGGTAAATACGTTAAACTAATTAATTAAAGCAATTCCTATGTCAACTTGAGCACATATTTTGTACTATTATTTAGGCACTTTTCCCATAGACACAACTAAGACGCGTCTTCAAATTCAAGGTCAGAAAATTGATCAAACATTTTCGCAATTACGTTATCGGGGAATGACAGATGCATTTGTAAAAATCTCAAAAGAAGAAGGATTACGTGCATTGTATTCAGGGTAAGTTGACAAAGAAATGATTTAACTGTGCATTCATTTAAATGACACAAGAGTTGCAGTGAAATCTCAGCTTATCAAGCTAATAGTTTGCCCCAGCATGATAAGCACAAAAGAAACTCTAGACTTTGATATTTACTCCCACATTCACTGTTATCTACTGGCTAAGCTTTTAATCTTTTGCTGCAGCATTTGGCCAGCGGTGCTTAGACAAGCCACCTACGGCACCATTAAATTCGGCACATATTACTCACTTAAAAAACTGGCAAACGAGCGTGGCTTGCTGACGAAAAGTGATGGCAGCGAGCATGTCTGGAGCAACATAATCTGTGCAGCGGCAGCCGGTGCAATTTCCTCAGCCATAGCAAATCCTACAGACGTGCTTAAAGTGCGCATGCAAGTGCACGGAAAAGGCACGCAACAATTGGGACTGATAGGTTGTTTTAGTGAAATTTACAAATACGAAGGAGTACGTGGGCTATGGCGTGGAGTGGGACCAACAGCACAACGAGCAGTGGTCATCGCTTCAGTGGAATTACCCGTCTATGACTTTTGCAAACTACAGCTAATGAATGCATTTGGCGACCATGTGGTGAATCATTTTTTGTATGAATGAGACTTGAATGCTATTGATGTTGGGCCTAAGTTTGTAACGACTTTATTTTGCAGCTCCAGTTTTATTGCAAGCTTAGGCAGCGCCATTGCCTCAACACCTATTGATGTGATTAGGGTATGTGTTATTTCCCCCCTTCCTTTTGTTTATTTCTTACAACTAAACGCATTGTTTATGTAGACGCGTTTAATGAATCAAAGGCATGTCACCGTTTTGAATGGTTTGGCGACGGCGGCTTCCTCAACAAAGCTTTACAATGGCAGTTTTGACTGTGCTGTACAGGTACGTCTACACTGAAATTTCAATCGTTTTTTAATATCAGTAAATACTGTTTTGTATATTTTACAGACTATACGCAACGAAGGCCCACAAGCACTTTACAAAGGTTTTATACCAACGTGGGTGCGTATGGGCCCTTGGAATATAATATTCTTTATAACATACGAACAGCTGAAGAAATATTAATTAAGCCGCAGCCTCAGCATCGAAAATTAAGTACAAGTCGCATTTAGCCTTAACTTTGGATAACTTTCAAAACCAAAGAGAAAATAATATATATATCAACAACATGGTCTACTAAACTTAATGAAATGTGCATGAAAAAACAGCATGTTTATGTGGTTTAAAAACAGTCACATTCGTAGCCAAAAATTTGTTTTACTTAGCTGAAAGTATACTAAGCATAAAGTCATTGGTTTTTTTTTTTTTTTTGATTATTGAAATTGTAATAATCCCCAGTAAGCCTATGAAACAAAAACTACGCTTATTTTTAAATTAAATTCACTTGGCTTAGTTAATAATGTTATCAACATTAGTATTTAAATTGCATTTTATGTTGCACACGAAGTCGAAGCTAAAATTTGTTTATAATTTTATAAAAGGTTTAAACATAACATACTTACTGTACACAATAAAACAAGGTTTTTAAAGAAGCTATCACGTATTTACTTAAATTGATTTAAACAATATTAAAATTAGGAAATTGCTAAATTTAAGCGCGAAAATATAATATAAAACTATTCCGTATCCTGGTGGGTACAGAGTCTTACTTCTGGGGCTGACTAGAAAAGTAAACGTAGGAAACAGGAAGTGGCATTTAAAAAAGATGCCTGAATGATCACCGTTGACCAAGCGGGGTGAGGACCCCGTGTTCGTGATTAATAAAAGATGCTCGATTCGTAAGTAAGTAAAACGTAAAGGTTGGCGCAGAAGATAGTGTAATGCATTATTGGGAAATGGTACTGCTAGAGGTCAACAATTTCGAATTACTTTGGATGGAATAACAAAGAAACTTATGTTAAGAAGCGCGAATGAACAATATTAGGAATTTATGCAGAAATAATGTTTTAAAAGCAAAGCAATGCGACAGTGGAATAGTAAGTTCGCAATTCATACCATTTTTTGAAAGTATCAAAGTTTCTGATAGTGCTTGTATTGAGCGCTCCAAATGCAGAGGCATAATTCCAGAATTGGTCATTAATTTTTTTTTTAATCAACGCTTCATAAGTGCAAAATTGCTCTATATACTATTGTCGATATGAGCATTAAAGTTAAGTTTTCAAGCAAACCATACACCAGGGTCGGAAACATCTGCATGCGTTTTACAGAATCAAAAGCTTTACAAAAGTCACTTGAAATAACAACAGTTTGCTTTGGCTTAGTTTTGCAGATTGTACACAATTCAAAAATATTTTTCACTTCTCATTTGCTAAACGAAACAGTTTATAACGCTTTAAATATTTTGCAAACAAAATAAAGTGGATCAACAAACTGCGTAGTGCAGCCAAAATTGAAATGCAAATTTTCAACAAAATAAAACAAAAACATAAACAATAAACTGGGAATTCCTCCAGTTTGATGCTGTGACCACTCTTACACTCTCTCGAATTTCGTTGTTGACGTCTTTTTTTTTTGACTAATTTAAGCAATGTTTTAATTTTGAAACATACAGACATAAACAAATATATGTTTGTGCCCAAGATATTATTGTTTTTTATTCACGTCACTCATTTAATATTCAAACAAGACCGGATCGTGAAAGTCGAGTGCGGCGTCATTGTGACGCCAAGTTTGATTGGCGACGCGGCTGAATGTCGCCGACTTTGGGTGAGTTTATTAGAAAGATGTGGATTTACCCGACATGACAAACAAATTGGAGACCGGACTGGCCGGGAACATACATATACATGTTTATTCATATATGGTATGCACAAATGTAATTTATAAAAGAATTTTGCAAATTAATTTATTAGCTTTTGGTTAATGTTTCGTTAATTTATTTACAGTTCCAAAACCAATCATTAATAGATCAATTTCTTATATGCGATTGTGATGCTTTGTGACTATATGGCATAAAGTTTTTAGCAACTCATTAATAGCGTCTAGCATTTTATGCAACTAACTTCTAATTAAAAATAAGCGTAAAAAAACATGCTTTTTCTGAGAATTTTTTGTATCTTTTTCATTCGGAGAATCTAGATACTAGATACCTCTTCAGAGGTTATTATCCTAGTAGTGCCATAGTTATATGACTTTTTTATACCAAATAATTTTCTTTAAATTAGTTACACAATGCTCTTCTAAATAATCATTTAATTACTCCTATAAACCACTTTTGGTCCTAGTAAGCTGTGTTAACGCTTGAACTTTTGAAATCAATACCAAGTCATATTGCTTTTCAAATTTTGCACAAATAACAAATTCATCTTATTTAGCGCTAGAAGAAAGCTTGTAATCGACTAACGAACGATTTTACATAAATTATGATGTTGCGCTAAATAAACAATCGAAATTGTCATTTCTCACAATCTAAAACTAAGGTGGCTCAGAGTGAGTCATAATTCGTCATATAAGCCAACAGCCCAGTTATAATTATGTAGGTATTAACTTGTCCAAAAATGCTGTATCATTTGGTAAATGTTTGCGTTTGGTCGTAACATCTGATGGAGACCGCCGTTTAAAAGCAATATCTTTTTAAAGAGTCTTAAATGTATTGTGCGAAATGTTTAATCAACAAGGCCACTCTTAGGTAAAAGTTGAATTTACATTACAAATTTATATTGAAATTCTCCGAATTCTTCAATAAGCGAAGCTTGAAGTTCCACAATCGACTGCCTGTACAGCTAAGTTCAAAGCGTACCAGTTTCAACGAAGCATAGATATTGTGCAAAACATGTAAATACATGTTATAAGTAGGCACGAAATGGGTTTGTCGTCATCTCTGTCAATTTGATGAGTTTATTAGTCACAAAGGTGATGAGAGTACGGAAGTTTCAAAGAGAGTGATGTTAACAAGCAAAGGAACTTTTTTTTGAAATAAAAATTGTTAAATATAATACATATGCACCTTTCTCTCATTCTTTTCCATACCGACTTGATCTACATATATTCACATTTAGACCAAATCGTGGCGCATATTATATTCTTCTAGGTTGAAGTGCTCATACCTAACGCCTCAAGTGTTACTGTCGTCTCCGTCTCCTGAAGCAAATATTAAAATGGTCATATGATGCTGTTTCGGACTTTTTGTATCTCTCCAAACTTATTTTACCATGACGTGTGACATTACTCTCCTACCGATAATCGAAGGCGTTGCACTAATGACAAACAGAATACAATAAATAAGTAAAAATAACCAACATATTCTACTGTTTCAAAATTGAAGTGTCACTTTTGTTTCATCTCTAACTGCACCCTTGGTAAAAGTCTAGATCTATCTTAAACCTCTTTTGATCTAATGGCCGCAAGGGTCGGCAGCTCAAAAACGCATCCCCAATATAAGTAGCCCCCCACAATACTATCAGAAGGGCCATATCCATGGTCAACACGGAGACATTGCCAAAATTATAAAATCGTTTTGCAGAGGAAACTCTGTGGCCTATTTGACCATCCGTGGTACTAGATTAATATGGTGTCGTGCAATAGACCAATAAACTCCAAACAGTTAATCCCCTTATGCTATCCAAAACTCCTACGGAATACATCAGCTTATTTTTGGATACATACTTTTTTTTAGGGCCAAACTCTTCGTAATACAATAACAAATGAAGACTGCAGATTCCAAGTGTGGCCATTTTCCTCAGTGAGTCAGATGGTATTCTTCTTCCCGAACGACACCCCGCCGTCACACGAGTAATGCTATTTCCAGGCAAAACTACCTACATATATTCGGTAATAAAAGGTGCCCTCATCCAAAACGTATTTATAGCAGCCGCCAAGTTGACGCCATCGCCAGACGCCATTAAGAAGGGGCGCTACCCTCATTAAATGCAAAAGCCAGAAGCCAACTAATTTGTTTTATTGCACACCTGTAATGTCGGAATTACTCTACAAGTTAAAGTTGTTTTTTTGTAGTGCACAATATTAGTTTAGTTTGTAGAATTTAAAAATTTGTATTAAAATTCTACATGAGCTTAAAAATTAAATATCAATATTATTCTACAAAAATAGTTTTTTTTTACTATTTTAGTTTAAAATTATTATATTATATTTGTTATTAAGTAATAGTGTAGTTGTTAAGAGATTAGGCTTCTATTAAAAATTTTATTATAAAGTAATCAATTTGGTTATTAAAAATGATTATTAAAAGTTTTGAAGAAAAATTAACAAAAATTACTAAAGAGAAATTAAATAAGCTATATTGCACCTGATTAAAATTATAAAAAAAAATATATATAAATAAGAAACAAAAAAATGAAAATAATTAAAATAAAAAAATAATGGAAATAGTTTGAGGAATTACATCTGTCATAGTAAATTTCCTACCATTTCAATATTATACAGTGTTTGTCAATTTCAAAAAGAGTCCTAAGAATCATTCTAAGAAATTTGTTGGTATTTTTTTTTACCTTTTTTCATAATATTTTATTTGAATTCTATCACATAAAGTAAATTTATAAAATCTTATATTTTATGTTAAATAAGCAAAAGATTTTTCCAACAAGACAAACTATTATTTTAGTTATGTATTCAGATTATAAATGAAATTCTATGCTGTACGCAACTGAACAGCTATTTTCTTGACAGATCCCATGTAGTGCTTACTGAACATTTTAGATGTTATCTGGCTATCTGCATATAAGTATTTATATACATTATGTATATGTATTATTTATGTATATTAATGACAGCTCAGAGTGTTGATTATAGTATTGACCTACGCTAGAGTGGCACGCATTAAGGATGCCCGATTCGAATTCGGTATATAAAGTATAAAAACTGTGCCATCAGGGCTTAAAAATATATTTCCTGTTAGCAAATTTAAATATTCTTATGAATTGAATTGGAGTAATAGTGTTAAACGTTCGGCGATAAGAGGATGTCTAAGAGCTGCGCAATGTGTCTACAAAGATTATTTGTTGTTTGTTGTCAGTACAATATTTGCCTTTTAGAAGTTTTTTTGAATTTGAGTTTCTGCATTAGTACTGGCATTTTGATCTAAGATGATCTAAGAAGTAGATTTTATAAATATCTTTGTAGATGTGATTTTTGCTACGGATTTTCGACCTCCGTACCACTGTACTGCGATGCATTAGTTTCGTTGCCAAATATTTAAGTATCGATATCAAAGGATTTCATTTTGTTAGTTGGCATTTCACATTTGTGGTAGCAAATACATAATTTAAAATGTTAATGTACATAATATAAATGTATAATGCTGCATTAGAAATACGCGTATGTGACAACGCCACTCAAGGTATAGAATATATGCATAAAAAAACTTTTGTTTTCTTACAGGCGACTTTTTGCGATACTTCTTATTCTAGCTTAGTCGATAACGATACTGCAATATCGAAATTTTATTCAAGGAATCTAAAAAGTACAAATCTTGTTTTTAATCAAACTCCAATATTCACTAGTTATTATTGTTTGGCATCAATCATTCCATGCCTAAAATTTTAACTATTTAATGTAAAGATGTGTTGGTAGGGTTTGTACGAATTTGTCTATTACAAAAGTGTGCCAGTAGTTTACTGACTACTTTAATACTAGAATAAGTTGTATCGATAAATGGTATAATAATATAATAAAAAAATATCGATATCGAATAATTGTTTCAAGTAAAAAGAAAAAAATGGCAAAATTTCAAATCTTTTAATGAGACAAGCTTGACGTTGTTTTTTAATTGTAAATTTATTAATAAAATGGTTTTTAAAGCAGCTTTATCTATAATTTTTTAAGAGGAACTTCTTAAGCAAGTTATTCTGCAATATTTTTTGTCTTACAGCAAAAGCGCAAAATTAGAATATCCGCAGAGTTCTGAGCATAGTTTGCCACATTTTCTATAATTTTTCTATAAAATTGTTTAATTGACGCCCGCAAATCTTTACCTATATTATTATTATTTACAAACATGCTTGATACAAATTTGCATACTTTAGCAATTTATGGTTTGTTTGTTTACTATTTGCAAATCCAACGTCTTAAATTCGAATCCGCATAGCATCGCTTACTCTGGCGCCAAAGATAATGTCAATAATCCATCAAATGTTTCGGGCAGTTCAGTTTACTGCCATGTGCTAATAGTAGTCTGACATACGATGCGGGACTTTGGTTTTTATTACATGCCACTGAAACCGCGACCGGTTCAAATCAGGCACTACTACTCGTGTTATTTCCCTGTCGAATTATGGACTGTCAAATGCGACATAACTAACTAAAATTTATGCAGGAATTTTGATGCGTTGGGTGACTCCATATTGCCACAATAAATTCAATGATTTTGACAGTTTTTTATGGAAATTTAATTCGCTAAATTTAATACATTTTAAAATAAGTCTAACGCATTCATTAGAATATTATTGGGGATTTTGGTGAGCTTATAAAATACTCATAATTAAGAAAATACATTTTTTCAATGTTTATATAATTATGTACATATATCGTAGGATACAAATCGAACGCATCTAAAAATGCCTTAAGTCCATACCAGAGACAACATTCTACTAAAAAAAAAAAAACAAAAAACGAAATACAAGCTGTAAATGTTCCAAGTGCAATTAATCAGCAATTAATTTTAGGTAATAAATATTTTATTTTGTGTTTATTCAAGAGGACAGAACAAGAAAAACTTGCTGCCTACCGTATTTTTACCTTATTGTAATGCTGCCAATGAATTATTGATTATTGGCCACGTCAAAACAGAAAATGGAATATAAATATTTAACAGTTTGTATCGGTATTTAATTTTTTTGTAACTTTGAGCCTAGTAAAAACAAACACATATCGAGTTTTAGTTTCTTGGTTTTCGAGTTATTCTTCGTTAACCTGTAATGCCTGTAATGTTGAGTTGAGTTGCAGCCTCAAATCCTTGCATGCACGCGCCTTTTTGTCGCCTTCTGTACACTCGCCTATTCCTGAGAATAATTAATAAATTCCAGCGTGCGCCGCCAACTATTTGCAGGCTGCTCACAAAAAAAAAAACAACAAATTGACGTCACGTCGAGACGCACTTTTTGGGTTGTCCAAGTTGCTGTGGTTTCAGTGTAAGTGTGACAAGCGTATCAAGGTTTGCTGGCCAGAACGGGTTAAACGAGAACAAGTATAATTTAAGCTTCGCCAGATCAGAGAGTAAACAATAAGAAACTGACCGACCGTTGGAATGTTTCTTTCTTCAGTCTCTGTGCAGCTAAACATAATATTTGCTGGGTCTCAAGAGGGGGATTCGTTTTCAAAGTGGTTGTTATTTTTCTGCCTTCCCTGGCGACTGTCTAGCCATGTTGCCCAATGGGCACTACGCCCTCAATGGCGGTAACGCATTCGTCAACCTGGCGTCGAAATCAGGTCATAATAAATGCTTATAACTTTGTGTTGGTAGATTTCCATAAAAAATAATAAACAAGTCCGTTAATATTGACTTTTTCATAGAGGATGATTGAAAATTTCATTAAAAAAAAATGAGTCTGTGAAATCTTGTATTTGAGTTGAACGAATGATCGGTATAATTTAAAGTTATACATAGTTTCATGTACCATATACCTTCATATAGTTTATAGTAAAGTTTCAATTTGGCACACTTCTCCAACATATTGGCCGACTTTTTCTTATTTTATTTAGCCAATGTCAAAAAGATTCCAATTTTTGTACTTGTAAAAAAGATGGTCTACCTTCAATAAAGATGATTTTTTGGGAGCCCATTTTGAATATTGATTTGAGCTTGCTAGTTTAACTATGAAAGACTAAAGATAAACATAAAATCTTCGATTGAATTTATTTTTATAGATAGATAGCTTCATTTTAATATTGACCGCGTCTGTGTCGCGCTGGGTCTCATTTTATAGACGTATTTATATAGACTTCCAACGTCTGGATCGTTTGGAAATTTTTGCTTTAGATATGTAGATATAATATAGTCTCTCAAACAATAGTCTAGATGTAATGTGCAATAGGGTTGTCTGATAGTAGTGTTCCGAGTTACTCGTATTCTAAGATTCTTAGTTTTGAAAAATGGCCCTTTAGCGATTTAGAGAACGGAGTCACGCGATAAAGACGCCAAGCTATTTATTGGCCAAGCTATGGCCAAGTAAATATGCCTAATGGAGGTTCAGTAATTTACTTCCCTCTGTGAGAAGTATCAAGAAATTCCGAGTGACCGAAGTTATGATATTTCCGCTTTTTTGCCAATATAATTGGAAATGCTGTCAGAACAGGTGTCTGTTTGCTAACTTGATCAAAACAGACAGAAGATTTGAGTTCACATCAAGTGATTCGTTTAGAGCCGAGTTGCGAGGACTATAGATTGTCAATTCTGCTGTCCCTTGAACCTGACTTAATTTTGTAATGATGAATTCTCTATCCAGTGAAGGCCATCAGATTGAGCCTCCTTTAAGCCGATTGACAATGTTTGCAGTTATCCCTGCCAAATGGATTTTCTGAAAGTGCTAGAGCTATTGCGGTCATTTTTCTACAATCATGACAAAGGAAAATAAAAACCCTAATGGAAAGTTAATAGTGACTGTTTCGAGATGCATTGGCAGTTCATGTAATGGTTCTGGTTGCTCTTCTTCCTCGCTGCACACAAGACTTCATCACAACACTAAACACAAAAAAGCACCCTTTATGGCGCTTGCTGTTTAAAGATACTGACTATGTTGCGAGCATCTGGTATTGAGGGACATCCCGCGATTGCCACTGATTGCTTGTAATGGAAAATAATAAGTAATTTGGCCAATCCACTTCCCCACCAAAAGAATACGTTTAGAGACCTTAGATACAGATATACTTCATATATATTCCAAATATTCCTGTTTTAGAGACCACAACCAAATTGATTCACATTGAACAATTTTTATTAGTAAACAAACGAACTTGGTCTAACTATCATAATCAATTTTAAGCATGTATTCCTCGGCTCGCAAAGCAAGTTCGCGAATATTGCGTAGGCAACCGGCAGCGGCCAATTGCAGATCCTTGTTTGTAGACCCAACGCACTCCAGCAAAAATGGTACCACACCACTCTGGTGCATAGTGATGCAATTTTGCGGATCCATTGAAAGTTTCTCCAGCGCCATGGCGGTGCTGCGATGAACCGCAGGATTGTCGCTGGTCATGTAGGTTACAATGGGAGTAACCGTGCGCAGACGTCCCAACTCTTCGGTGTTTTGTTCAAAGCTAGCACATGCTGCAATGGCAGCGGCCAGATTCATGCGCAGTAGGTCGTCTGTGGTGTTCACCAAGCCGGCCAGCTTGTAGATGACGCGCAGGTCAGTTAATATAGCAAGATTTGTCTGATCTTGAGCTATGGTTGCAATGGCCGCACACACTGCTGAGAGTACCAGAATGTCCTTCGACTTAAGCAGGCCCACGACTAACTCCATAGCGCCCACTAGACTGCGTACTAGCTCTCCGGAGTCACGAGCATTACGCACGCAAGGGCATATGGCATACGCGGCATGAGCTTGTACACGCGTGTTCGTATTCTTAAGTAAAGACCAGATTAGACGTACAGCGTCCAAGTCCTCCAGAATGCGCATGCTGTCTAAATCTTCGGCGCACTCCTTCAATGCCTTTGCCAGATTCTCCAATAGCGGCGCGTGCGATGAGCTCAAAAGTGCCACCATTGCTGGTAGACCATTGGCCTGACGCAGTGTCTCACGGTTATTTTGAAAACGCACGCATTCGGCCAGTGCACCGCAAACATTTGTTAACACATCGTCGCTTTCATCATCTCCAAGCAGAGCCACTAAATGGTTCACCGTGCGCATTGTATCGAATTGCTTTATGTTGAGATCTGACATGGCACATTTCCAAATGGCGCCGGTTGCGCCCCGCAATAGCAACTTGTTTTCGCGTAGCGATTTATCTTTAATGACGGTAACAAGTGGCTCCAATCCTCCGGCTTCGCGCACCAAATCTCGTGTTGTTTCATCAAAGGCGCATTTATAAATTGCCGTGCTACCTTCCATCTTCAAATCGATGCTCTCTGCTCCCAAATGAGTTACGATATCTGCTATCATTCCCTCTGTGGTAATTGCCAACTGAAACTTTGGTTCCGACGAGCATTTTTGTACTGTACCCATAATTGGAATAACAATGTCAATGTGTACTGACTTGAGGAGACGTGCCATTAAAGGCACTATGCCACTTTTTCGCATCTGCTCCATGTTGTGCTTAGAGTCGGCTAAAGTCCAAAGTGCACGTGCGCCTGCCCTAGCCATATGCAGCGCCTCAATATCCTCACTATTTAGCTGGTCTCGAGGCGTTTGCAAAATTCTATGCAAAGCAAAGGTGCTATGTATTTTATACTATGAGAGAAGAATGCAAACAGCTCCTACCTTTTCCTAATGTCCAAAAGATCGACCAGCTTTGGAATGCCTCCAAAGGAACGAACATATTTACGTGCCAAACGAACTTTGCTTACATTGGCCAAAGTCTCAGCGGCCATGGTCTTAAGGTCCTTCATGGAAGAATTTAAAATATTAACAAGCAGCGGAATACCATCCAGATCAACTATTGTCTTGCGTATGTCTATATTTAGCGAAATCTCTGCTAGAACTGTTAAAGCTCCCAAACAACACTTAGTATCACTGCATTCCAAAATGTTGACCAACACATCCAGTCCACCAATATCCTGTATGGCAAACTGATTTATCTGCGTACGCAAGTCAAAGTCCTTCAAGCAGCATAACGAGACTATTGTAGCCGTCTGATTGCCTGCCTTGATGTATTTGACAAGCTTCTGTATATTGTAATAGTCAACTGGTATATCGGCTGCTCGGGCTACTTCCTTCCAGCGTTCCTCCTCGTCTGTAGACGATTCTACTTCAGTGGTGTCAGACTCTTCGGCAACGACTTGACGCTTGTCACGGGAAGAGCGATTCGGACAAGAGCCGCATTGCGCGCGGATTTTGCGATGATGCTTGATTCCTCCGCTCCCATTCATTGTCTTTCTAGAGTTTAAAGCATAAAATATACATTCGTATCAAAAATGTTTTATTGTTTTGTGTGTAAAAAGATTTCGAAATGAATTAAATAATCAATTGTTGCTAGGCAACTTGTTCATGTGTACACCATAATACACTTCAGAAGTAACAAACTTTGTGCAGGGGAAAAGTTTCATATATAATATAATAAACAATAGGCCAAAGTATGAATAAACTAAAATAAATGTTAGAAACTTAGACTAGAAGTCTTTATTCTGTATTGTAGGGTAAACACTGTATTGATGTGAAAAAAAATTTTTTTCATGACAATTTCGATATTTCTGAAGCGATAATAGGCTCTGCTAGACTATCGAGTTAGCCGTAGAGGTTACCCAAATCTTTCTCCTTGACTACACTGTCATTGCTCCAAGGCAGCATTGTGATAACTCCACCCATGTTCGAAGAGAACAGCGTCCCTGAGTTTATAGCCGTATACGAACTTCAGTGTTTTAAATTAATAGAGATTTACTTACTCAAATAGCGTTAATTGCTAGGCAACTGCTCCAGTGCTGCTGCAGGGAATCGAACTATCGACCTTCGGCTTTAGAGGCGCTGTTTCTGGAAAAAGCCATATAATAGAAGAGATTTTTATGTCACAAAAAAAAAATTTATGTACTAAAATTATTCACCGAAAATTCGAAAAAACACGATTTTCCATCCAGCTTCTTTTTTCGACTATTTGAATGTTCGCATCAATTGAAATTGACGGAGTCGATACTTTGAGCAAACTTCTGGGCATGTATCGTTTTACGGATATTTATGTTTCAGTCAGCGATACGTTCGTTGCGACAAATTCAATAGATGCAATTTGAAGCTGAGGTGCAGGAAAAAATTTATTCTTAAGCAAAGAGCCTAAAAAATCGCATCATGTTTCATGACGATGGCCAAGCACAAAACATTTTTCATCTGAAAGGGTCGATTTCATTTCCTTAATCTCGGCCATCGTTAACTTCTAATCCGAAAGCAAGCTATAAAACTTGCCTGCCTTGTTAAGGCCTAATCCTTAAAATAAACGTGGAATCTTCTTAATCAGTGATTCAGAAAAGCATCATAAGACTTGGCTAGATTCTTTACACGTTTTTTGTTCTTGTTCGACTTGTAGGCTTTTTTAGTCTCATCGCAAAGCTGCTGGTCATCCAAAATGCACACCTTCGTCATGAGACGTGAAATAGGTTTGAACTTAACAGTGCCAGAGAAACAATTATCTTTTTCGGTATCCTAGCTCGTCAAACCAATCTGCAGTTCCACAGTTTCCAGAAAGACACGCCATTTCTTGAGCGAGCTCTGCAATATGCGTTTAACGAAAGAAACAGATAATCATGATCTTTATTACAATGTGTCCAAATGGAAAATATAAAAAAAACTTTTGTTTAGTTGAAAAAACCAAACTATATAGATGCATCTAAGAAGAAGCTTTATAGAGCACATAAACTTTCTGTATCACAATTCGTAAAAGAAGGACAACAATAATCAAATTAACAACTAAAGCAATCACAACTGGCACAACTTTCTAAGACTTAAAAAATAAGCCAGTTCTACATTAAACCAAACATTTCGAAAAACAACAGGCACATACCTTTAGAACAGGACGCTCAAATCGTTGATCCATTTGTTGATTTTTTTTCCGAAAATTATTACGAATCCAGTAATTGCTATTTAGTCCAAATGCGCCAATATCCACGTTTCAACGGTAGTAGAATTGGGCTTCGTCGCTGAATCCAATCTTGCCTTTCAATGATCCGTAAACACTGTTCTTTTCAAAATCGATTCATGATTAAAAAATAGACTAAATTTAATGTTTTTGACAGTATGACGAGGTATAAAAATCGCGTAAGCTGTTAAAAACAAAGTGTTACCAAAAAAAAAAATATAAAGAATCAAAAAAAATCACCCTTTATATCGTTTTCTTTTTATATTCATTTAAGTAAAAATACCTTTGAAAAAGGGCGCTCAAAACAATGCTTACTATTTGCTATTTTAAGAAGAAAAAAATTACGGATTAATGGATCCATCAAAACGGTTCTCTAAATCTTAAACAGCTTTAAATGCTAGGTAAACCGTTTTTAATTTGCCATTCAGTGCTGTCCGTTTCCCAATTAACGATTCTAATTGCAAATAATGCAAAATAATCGTATAGCATGAAAGACAAACGACGAAACGATACGAGAACAATAAGAGAGCTTAAGAAAAAGCATTTCGCCATTTCATGAACGCGCGCTATTTATGCCGAGAGCGATTAAAATAGTTGCAGATGGGGGGCGACAGACAGACGCCTTAAGATTTATGGTGCCGACTTCGAGGGAATAACCCAAGTAGCAAAAAATTGAAAACAAAAAACCAAAACCAAAAAAAGAAACAAAGCTCTGAAAATGTAGTTTTAATAGAGGCAAAAATGGCAGAAAAACAACAAACAACGAAACCAAAAAGAAAACATGTGCTTTTTATACATACACAAAGGTTTATGGCTGAGAGCCGTCAGAGAGTTGTTCGGAACGACCATGACGTAGCCACCACTTGGCGCTCTCGCACCAACGAAAACGTAGTCACTGAGCCCGGCTTAAATATGAGCAGCTTTGGGCATTGTGATTTCGTTTATAACTGACGTTCGTTGCGTGCAGACCTCTGTGTTTAAGAAGATAATAAAAATCTCTCAAAAACAAAAAAATTAAAAATACGCGCAAATAATTTGCAAATTTTTACCTAAAGTGAATTGAAAGTGTTACAGTGTTGGCGATAACGAAAGATTTCCAATAAATACTGCTTAGAGATTTTGAGTTAAAATGTGCACACAGAAAGTTTATATTGGTTTCGCGATAGCAGCCTGCCTTTTGATGTTAAGCGAAGCAGCTGTTTTCATACAACCCGCACTCTCACATCCTGGTTAGTATTTTGAATATAATGAATATATGCTATAACTTGGCGCAATTAAATAAACATTAGAAGTTAGTAATTAGTTAGAGTCATAAGTTGTGGGGCATCTTTGTGGACCTACGAAAGTCGATGGTAGGATTCCACTCTGCCATTTGCCTAGCACTGACAAAGCTAGCAAAAAGACGTTCCTTTTGAACAGCGTAGAGATATTTCCCTGCTCAGACTTTGGCCTGTCATCATGCCAAGGGAAATAAATTTATCTTAAAAGTTAAAAAGACAAAAAAAGCATGAAATAAGTTTAAAAAGAAAAGTAATCAAGCGCCTGTACAAAGTTAATTAATTTTATATTTACGCTCAATGTCATGCGGCACTTTATTAGGTTTTTTTTTTTTTGTTTTAAATTAAATTTAATCAAGCTGAACGCAACGACCTTTAGCTCAAAACTCATAACAATCGTGACGCCAAGATGATAGCTTTTTGCAGTTTGAGAGACTGATTTACGGAATGTTTGACAGACGGCATGCCATATTTTCAAATTATAATTATTGTATTTATTGCAATGGGAACTTAAATAACTCAACTAAATTGTTTTTAATTTTTTTTGTTTGAAGTCTATTGACGTCAACGAAAACGTTATTACTTTTTTTTTGGACGTCATTTTTGTTGTCACGGATTAACGCAATCATCACCATAGACTACTTCATTTTTAGTTGGCCCCCATTTCGTGTTGGGTTTTTCACATAAAAAAAAAAAAAAATTAACATAAGAAATGTGCTGATTTTTGATTATTATTTAAGAGATTGTCTAATTTGCATCGCTATGCGGATTTATGTTAGAAAGATCTTAAAATTAGTTATTTACGTCTATGCGAAGAAATAGTTTCTGCTTGTTTGGTTTTTTTTTCTTTTTTGGATTGTTTTTATTTTTTAAATTTTTGCATTAATTTGTGAAGGTCGTCTGACAGCTAAGCCGCTAAACTTTGAGCTCCATTTGGTTTGATATTTGTTTACTTACCAAAGCTTTTATTTCTTTTAAAAATAGGCGATGATTTCACCGATTGTTTTTATGAATTACACTTTTGAATTGTTATTGAAACAAAAGAAGTTCATAATTAAGTTATCTGTAGCTCCAACTACCCATGCCCAAGTAGTTAAAGTGTCATTACTCAAACTTACCTTTCTATTCGAACTATTATTAAAGCCGGCTATATGGTTGGACTTTAAAAATAAATCTGAACAAGCTGTCAGTTCTTTGATAGATTGCCTGCCAACAAGTTTTGTAGTACGTATGTAGGTTGTGGTACACTGAGGATTTATAAATATAGAAATCTTGTTTTGAACAGGCAACATGACTCTACAGTTCATGTACGAAATTGTTTGTTTGCTTAACTGCTATTAAAGATACTTGAAGTTAAGTAGGGAGTGCTTTTCGTTCCATACTTTGTATAAGTATTTATAAGAAGCTATTTCCTTGAAAGCTGCAGCTGACAGATGTACCAGCATGAGCATGATGCAGCAACAGATAAACAAAGCGCACGAGAGTGCATGACAAAAACATTGTAAAATTTAAATAACTTCCGCTTTAAAACTGACATTAAACGTTGTTTATCTTCTGCTTATAGCACATCCCGGTAAATGCTACGACAAGTTCACCAGACGCGCCATGCTGCCCGGCAAGGAGTACAAACCGAAGGGCATTTGTGCGGCAATGATGTGCGACATTAAGGCGCGCCAGATAAATATCGAGACCTGCCCGCATGTCGAAATGCCCGGTTGCGAGGAGCTGCCTACAGACCCCAACTGGAGCTTCCCCAAGTGTTGCCCACAATTCAAGTGCATTGACTTTAAGACCGGCAAGGAAGTTATATTCTCAGCGTAGATATATAATGGCTTGAAGCTGGCGAAATTGTTCGCTAATTTAAAAACGTGATTTTACATCAAATGTATTTATATTTATAGTTTTTCTTGCATGTGTGTTTGGTTTGTATGTATGTGTAGTAGTAGTAGTAGTAATAGTATGAATGCATTGTTGTGCGTGTGTAAGAATTCATTTAAAAGTCTTAATTTATTTATTATTTTAATTTGTACATAACACATAAACTTGTATAATTTATGCAACTATTACAAATCTCTCATGTTCTATGTTTAAAAGATTTTATTTTGATTTATTCAAAATAGCCTGTATGCGATATTTGCAATTAATAACTAAACGTTAAAAAAAGTGTATAGACTGTAAGTTGAAAAAAAAACAATGTAATTTTAATAAAATAATTCAAAAGTCTTAATCTTTATCTTTGTATGAATAAAAGCAAACTCTCTTTTGAAATGTTTGTTTAATTTTTGAGTTGATATACCCAAAAACTGCTATGCTATGCTGCTACCAAAAAATTTCATATTTTCGAACTAAAAATCGAATAAAATATTTAAATTATTTGAAGAGTTTGCGCCAACAGAATTTACAACTTTCAAGCACAGTTTTATAGCGCATGTTTATATCTTTATTAACTCTTTTAAGTTTTGCTTTATTTGGTTTTTGGACTTTGTAAACAAGCTCAGACTACATGCATATTCATCGCTGGGGATTTCATTAAGCAAACAACGCACATTTTGTACATAAACGTCAAGTTTTAAATGCGTTGGCAAATATAAAACAAACATTTTATTTTTGCTCCCAATTGTCAACTCGTTGCCAAATAAGCCTCTATCAGACTTGACTCAATGAATACTCGGCGTTTGAAATTCGAGCCAACACTATCAAACAAAGTTTTAGTGCCCGAGACATTGGCTTAATAAACATTATTAATTATATAATTCAAAAGCATTTTGGATTTGTTTGTTCAACATTTGGTCTTATACATAGCTATAATAATTTTATATAACTAATAAATCTTCTAACCAAAGAAGCAACAAATATTGTAATCTTTAGAAATGTATATTTGCAGTTTAAAGGGGCGCCTACAAAAAGTACTACTTTCCAACACTGTTTGATAGCACCTGTTTTCATTTGTGCAACTATTATCGAAAAGCATTCGATAAGTGATTGTCGTAAATTATCGATATGCCATATAGTACCATCAATAGTTCAACTGTATTAGGGCGTTGTTTAGCAACAAATATAAATAAAGGCGAACAATTAAGTAAAATAAATTGTAACACCATCATGTATACACAAACAGTGCTTGCTAGCATATTGATAATTGCCAGTCTTGTCCAGAAAGGTACGTGTTCCGAAATGCTACCGAGCAGTAACAGCATAATACTGCATAAGCGCAGCAACATGTGGCCAGCGTCAGTTGCTCATTTCAACACACAATGTATTTTTTATATTAGGTGATGCTATTTGGTGCTATCGCTGCACCTCAGCTACCCCTGGCTGTGCGGACAATTTTAACTGGCGCGGCATAGGTTTCCTGGGTGAGCAGTGTCCTGAGCACAATGACATTTGTGTAAAGGTGGTCGAACGACGCGGAGGTAAGTAAAAAGTAGGCTTTGCTCACTAAAACAATGTTAATGCATTTGTCTTTGTTGCCCTTAGCTAGGGAAACCATAACACGCGAGTGTCTGAGTGCATTGAAGTTCCGCACGGATATACCTGCCGATAAATATGAAGGATGTCGCCCAGCAGCTGTTGATCCGCATCTGGGCAACTATGTCAACCACACAATCAAGGAACACGATGTGAAGCGTGATTACTTTACAGATACAACATTCTGCTTTTGCTTCCTAGATCACCGTTGCAATGGCAGTACGGGTCTACAAAAGCCTGCAATTATGCTGATGAGCGCCACCGCGTTTATACTGATGATAGCCAAAAATTTATGGCATTAGCAAATAATGCAGCCACTTTTAGCAACGAAAGTGCCTTACACTTGACGATTATTTTCTATATCAAGAAACGTATTTCTATCAGTTTTCTCACAATTTGAATCTCGTCTAGCTACATTCCGTCCCAAAACCGTCCCTTTGTATGTTATTTAAAAACATAATGCGTAGTTTTACATTTTTAATCGAAACATTCCATTATACAAGTTTAAAAACAAACGCAATGAGCTGTCGATGTTTTAATGAATATTTTTGGGTGCGCGATAATTGTAGTTTTCTACATCCGGGTAATCGGTCACATACTCCGCATAGACGTTGGCCAGGCGTAGACATTCCTCCACTGATAGCTCAAAGGGACGTAAAGTGTCTTGCACATCAGCTTTTTGGAAATGCTGCTGTGTGATTTCTTCACGTCCATCAGGTGGCAATAGTGTACTATAACCACGTCGACAGTACTTTTGGCGCATGCTGAAGATGTGGCGCACTACACGTTCTACGAGACCAAAAGGCAGTGCTGTCTTTGGTTGCTTCAATGGTATTAATTTGACTACGCCGACATCAACTTGTGGCTTGGGTAGAAAAGCTTTGCCCGGTATTATGAATTTTAAAACAGGCGTAGTCCAAATTTGTGACATAACGGACAGCCGACAACGCTGCTCAGTGCCTAGCTTAGCACAAATACGCTCAGCAACTTCCTTTTGAAAGGTAAGCGTCATGCATGTATCGTTGCGACGAAATGCACCGCGTCTTGCTGCCAAATCAGCGTACCAATTTATAAGTAAACGTGTGGATATTGCAAATGGTAGATTTCCGATTAAATGTAGTCTTTGTGAAGTATCAGCTATATGCTGCTCAATGTTAAAGCGCAGTATATCTTCGTAGTAAATATCCACTTGCATGTCTAAAGGCTGTGCACACTCTTTTAATAGCATTAGGGTTTCCGAGAATCTGCAATCCTTTTCAACAAGCATTAGGCGCTGAGGTTGGCGTCGCAATATAGAACGTGTTATACCACCAGGTCCGGGACCCACTTCCAGCACAATATCACACTGATCTATGCGACCAGCAGACTTAACGATTTTGTCCGTAAGGCGTTCGTCCATCAAAAAATTTTGACTCAATTGTTTCATTGCCTGCAGCTTATAAAGCTTAACTAGTTCTCGTATGGTTGGTAGTGGCGGCAAACGTATGCCGCTCTTCAAAATGCGCACTGCAGCTTCAGACATCTGTGAAAAGATGAAAACCCATGGATTACATACAATGTATGCAATATAGTTTGCCAACACTTACGCTGATTGTATAACGATAATTAAAGTTTGTATAAAATGAAGAAAAACGCTTATTGCCTAGGGTATTATTAACAGTGTCGTGTAAGTATAATGCGTCTTATGACGGCTTATCAGTTAGTGGTAACTTTTTTTGGTTCTTCAAAATCATCCAGGAACTTTTCCTGCTGCACCGAATAAATGGAGTAGCCGTAAATGGCCAAAACTGAGACACCTAGAGCACCTGCCGTAAGCAAGTTGTTCCGGCGCACACGCTTCAGTTTTAGCACGCGGTCCAAGTTCTGTTCTTCTATAAGTTTCATAAATTGAATCTGCGCTTTGTCCAATTTCGGCGCGTTTTCACCGTACTTGATTTTGGGAGCTTGTTCCGAAGCCGACATTATATATTTTTAACAAACTTATTTAATGTTTTCTTGCGGCACAAAATTATGAAATCTTTCTGGATTTATCGATACGTCGATGTAACTTAAATATCGGTGAGTTTAGTACTAGACAAGAACGGTGTGTACACACTGTTTAAGTTAAATAATAATTTCGATATATCAATTGCAGTAAGGAAATGTTTACAAAATCAAACTTAACACATAATTATCTGAGCCAACTATTGTGAGTGTTGAAACGAATAGAATTGAAATAATTTCAATTCAGTACAATTGGTATTTCAATGCGAAAAGAAGACAGTGCGGGGCCTTGGCATTTATATAAATTTATTTAAGACTCTTATCATATCATGTTGATAAGCTAAACATATTAAACACAACTTTGTTACGTTCCAGCTGCTTATCCTTTTCGGATATTCATGTATACCTTTTATTTATTTACAATTTAAGCATACTTTAGAGGTTAAAAGCAATTGATTTTAAATTTATTTTTACTATATATTGTGTCTTGCGGTTCAAGTTAACATTCGTCTTTGCTTGAAACTTTGACCGTACTTCTTGCTTCTATAAATGGATTACTTAAATCATTATCACATTAAAAGTATCCAAAACTACTGATAGAAACCGAGTCCATTTTTATATAGTTTGTACTCTGGCAAAACCTCGCTTTGAAAGTCGATTAAATAACAACTGTGAACAACGTTGCCTTATGAAAAGTCGAAACTTGGCCTTCAAGATCGTATCAACTTAATTTGCAAACAGTTTTAGATGAGGCTTGGAAAAGTTTAACTATTTGTCTACCATTTACTGGCTATGTAGAATTATATATTGATTTTGATTAAACAATACGGAGTTGGAAAATAATACTTTAAAATTTAAAATACTAAGAAAAATTTATTTGGAATGAACGAAGATAAAAATATATTTTATCTTTTACAGATGCAGCCTAGTCCTGTCAGGCGACACCCCTTTACGCTTGTATAAAAATAATTTCGCGATACATTCATACTTAGATTAGTTGATTTAATAATTATTAGTTACAATTGAAATTGTATTGGCCCTTCCCTTCACAAGGGTACAGCATTATATTATTACTATGTAGCGGCATATCCATAGAATATCCAGGAAACAAGTTGAGACGACGACTATATGTGTTGGTAAATCAACTATCACGAGCTATTCACTACCTGGGGGCCAAGATTGACACCAGGCTTAACTGCAAAGAACATATCCATAGTACCCATAAGAAGGGGACTGACGCCTACAGAGCTCTGACTAGGATCCTCAAAAAAGAGCGCGAACCCAAGCAATTTACCAGAATTCTGTTCTCGAGTGTCGTCCGATCCACAATGCTCTATGCAGCAGGAATCTGGCAATGGTATAACATCGACACATCGTCTCTGCGCTTTAGGAATCTGCAATGCGTACAAAACAGTGTCCAATGAGTGCCGGCTGGGATCCCCCCCCCATTGATCTATTAATAGAGCAGTCATGCACTGTTACTCAGACCCCTAGAGTACGCAGGCATATTGAGAGGAGGACGACCATGATCAAGTGGCAGAGTAGGTGGAAAGCATCGCTCAAGGGTAAGTGGACTTAATTATTAACTGGTCACGGGTGCTTTCGTAGCTATCAGCTTCGTTTTGGACACGTTGAGAATATTGACTGTCCAAGCTGTGGGGGAGGCATTCAAGAAGATGCTCAATACATCCTATTTGTGTATTTTTAATTGCAATAGGGAAACAGTTTTGGAGTCTCACTGTCGACGGAAAATCTGGTGCCAATGATGTTAGGCAGTGAAGGTGTCTGGCATGCAGTGGCTCACTTGCAGTGGCTGACGGAGCTTCGAAGAGTGTAGCGGATAAGAAGACTTGTCTGACGGAGGTGACTTCACTCCCGTCCCACAGGAATTCAATCTACGTCATAACGTACGTACACTGCTAAGTAAAAGTTGTTATTCAAAAAAAACCTCTACCCAATTAATCAATATCTAAACATAAGCTGAATGTAATATTAGAAGCTTGATGCAAGCACTCTGGGACCTTGCATCACCCACGCAGCTGGCTTAACTTAGAGCTAAGTTAGTTCTTTTTGTTTGTCACAAACGGATACAATTATGTTTCTGCAGCACTTATTGGAGCTCAGCAGCTGAAGATTGTAGTTAGTTAGTTGATGTAAATTAAGTGATATTATAGAGACAATTCATAACTCTAACTCGTTAAGATCTAAATAAATGAAATCCTTTTTTTATTGCGTTTGGAGTTCGCAATTATTTTACTATAAATATTTAATGTTTTACAAAATTTATTTTACTATAAATATTTAATGTTTTACAAAGATTTCATTTCTATATTTAATAATGATTCTATATGAATATTTATTTATTTGCGCTTAAATCGTCTTGGTTGAAGTTCCATTCCAGGTATTTGTTTATAGATGTCCGAGTATATGCTTCTGACTGTTTTTTCATAATGCTTCCGTAATTGTTTCTATAACAAGATTAAGATGCATATCATAATTTCGCTTGTAGCAGTCTGTAGTTGTGATTGCTTTCAGTGTCTAAGATTGACTTCTTTGTATTACTAATAAGTAAGATTAACTTGAAATTGTTTTATATATATTATATGCTTGTTATGTAGACTGAGCTTAGAGTGTTTACCAAGTAGCCAGTGTAGTTATCGGAAATTGATTTTTATTTCATTTTTCTTGCATTGCCATACGAGTGTGGCGTCTATTACCAGCCCAAAATATTTTGAACTTTATAACTTCTTCATTTTTTGGCTGGGATGTTTCTTGGAATTTCGCTTAAATATAGATACATTAAAAACTATAACTTTATAAAAAACAATATTATAATAATGAGAAATTGTGTTTTGTCTTTTATCATCTGCAAATGTAGCTATCATAGCTGCTGGAATAGTTGGTATATCTGCTGTGTATGCACATTAGGAACCTGCATTTTAGTACTTCCCTCGTTATGATTCCAGAGCATTCATCGTCATATTTCATGAAAAAGTATGTCAGAGTACTAACTTTTATGTATATTAGTTTTATGTTTAGTGATAAGCTCATATAAAAGTCTTTTGTGCCAATATCTGCCAAATAGCTTTGTGATGTCAAAGAATAAACGCGCAATAGTTGTTTAAAACCAATTTGTAGTAAATATACAAAAAACGCAGAATTGGGGCAAAAGAAAGCTACTCTATTCTTTACAAATATCAACTTCAATATCAGTCAATACGTTCTGTGTTATAATTGGTTTGAAATGCAAGTTGTCATCATATTCAAAAAACTACTTTTCGATCAACTGTGTAAGTGCAAATACTTTGTGAAACACGGCAACACGGCTACCTATCGATAGCAAGTAAAACATCGATATTATTAGCGCTGCATGCGATAGCTTTGTAGCTGTATATAACAGCCCGCTTTTCACTTTCAAGTTTGGCTGAAGCGTTTAAGTTTTACTACGCGCACGGCAGCAACGCGGAAGTACGTCGAATTAAGTTACGGAAAACTTGCAGCGTCCACCTAAGAGTGATTTGTATGCAAGTGTGTTAAATATAAATTAAAAACCATAACTTGGCAGTAAAGCTTTATGAAAAACAATATAATAATAACAATAAACATAAACATATGCATGTATGTATCAAACATAAACGCATTATAAACATACTAACTTACGCTTAGTTTTTGAGTGAAAAGGCAGTGAAAAAAATTTATTTAAAAATTATTATTACAAAATTAATAAATAATTAGCAAAACTGCGCTGAAAATTTCTTATATTGACAACAACAAAGAAAAACAAACGCGTAATTGCAGAAATCAGCTGTGTACCTACAGTTCCACGTTCCCCACAACACACACACACGCACACGTACACAAAGCCAAGCACACACACACACACACACAGATACACAAACACAACACTTGGTGCTCCACTTGGGTCAGCCACTCGCCTCCACTTGCCCCTTGCTGCATCGACAACAACAACAGCTGACGCTCTCTTAGCTGACTGTCTCTCTGTGTCTCGCTCTTCCAATGCGCTCTCGTTTTGCCTTTTGCCTTTATTTGGCTTTGTTTTGTTTTGAATTTCATGTTTTTTTTTGAAAACGCTTGTTGCGATTTTGGGGTAGGAACAAACAGTGATTGTTTAAAGTCTTCGCACAGCATTGAATTAGATATTAAATTTATAATTATTATATTTTTTATACTATATAAATGTTAGCGCTTTTTGGACAAACACAGAGTCGAAATTGCTACCACTACGCTACTGAGGTTCACTAAGGGCAAACATTTTAATATCTGGAGAAAAAATATAAAGCATAGCTGCTAAAACTCAACACTGGGGCACGCCTTTGGTCGTCATAAATTGACGACTTGCACATATTGCAATAAATAGATACACATATATCTTCATACCTCGCCTTTGGAAATAAAACTATTTATTTTTTAATCCAATCTTTGCAAATGACACTTGGCAATAAGTACATATAGCATTATTCAAAAGAACCTGAAACTGAAGAAACTGAAACTACCGAATCCCTTATCAAATTATTTCACAGTTGGAAAATTAAACTAATTAAACATACATATAAACAATATATTCATTTCGATAACAAAAACTTGCCCTATATATTTATGAATAGAATGTAAAATTTGTCAATAGAAAACAAGCAAAAAAGATTTAAAATAATTTTTTTGCCAGCTATATTATATTTACTATATTTTGGGGTGATTGTGTTGAATAAATTGTTAAACATTATTTTTGCTGCAATCTTTTTATTTTTCTTCCTTCCATATCCACGTATATGCAGATCTATCTATAATTAATGATGATTAAAAATCTGTCGAACTACTGTTGAACAACGAAAAAATAAACATTACACTATCACAGTCTTAAATACTCAGAATTTTTCGTTTTCGTGTTTATTTTTTTATTAACTTTTTCTTCATGAATAACTTTATTAATGCAAACAAATACACGACATATTTATATTAACTTAGTTGTACACTTCACACAAAATAACGTTTTTTATTATTAAGACTTGAATGCAATCGATTTGTTATCGATTATTTTATTCCTTTACTTTGCCTAACTTCTATCAAATAACTGCACAATTGTATGCATTGTTGCCTGTGTGCAGACTTTTTGCTGGCACTGTCTTCAAACTTAAATAATGCGCAACAAATATTGCATTTAATGCGCAAAGCTTTGATATACAATACAATATGTATGTATTTTTGATTTATTAAACGTAACACATTTCCAATCTCTTTTTACAGGTGATTTCTTGCGAAAAAGCGCTCGATTGTGTTTCACAAACTGCCGTCCGCAAAACAAACAAAAAAAAAACAATAACAAACGCAACAAAACAAAACTAAATAAAACTTAAATTCAATACGTTAACATATTGGAGAATATTGTGCAAGCATTAAAGCGATAATATTTTGGAATAAAATAAGCATAAAATAATAGAATAGTTAATCGACGTAACGTAACGCAGCAGCAAGTTCGGTACAATATGGCGTTCATTTCCAAAGATTGGCGCTCCCCTGGTGAGGCTTGGGTCAAGACCGACGAGGGCTGGGAACGTTTAAAGGTGCTGGAATGCGCTGGCAAGCGCAAACGGTGAGTACTGATAGCAATTTAAAGCAAATTTTGTTCGTTTTGTTATTTTTTTTTTGGATTTGATTAACAAAAAACACGCAAATTTTTGAGAAATTCCTCTTAATATTGTTTTATAATTAAATTGCAAAGCGCTCAAATGTGACGTTTTATTTAAGCTGTTCAAAGGCCTGTCGCAACATTTGATTACACAACGCGGCAAAGGGATTAATTTCGACGAGCTGCGGAATAAGTTTTAAGAAAATTACATGCATTACGACATCTAAAGATACTCTACAAACCTGCTCCCTAGCAAACTTGCTACCCAATTCCGCAGCTGCTTCAAAATCAGCACGTGCCAAATCCAAATTATCCGCTTTTCTATGTAAAACACCGCGCTGGCAAAGTGCATGACATCTGGTCTTCGGTTGTGCCGTGGCCAAATCAACAGCTTTATTTAAATCATTGAGCGCCTCTGCAAATTGTTGAAATATTTTAAAATAATTGTTAAAAACAAGCAACTAAGCTAACGTGCCTTCATCGCGTTTGAGCAAACGCAAGGCCTGTGCACGATTGTTCAGTACTGAGGCACGCTCCGGTGCCACTTGTAATGCTTCCTGGAACTTATGTAGCGCCTGCTCTATTTTACCCTCCTCTGTGAGCCGTACTGCTTGCAGTTCCAAATGTCTCGAGTTTTGCACAGCCTCTGTGTCAGCTTCCACATCAACCAGGTTGCTATCGCGGGGCAAAGCTGCAGTGCTTAGGCCAGCACCTACTAGCTCCAGCGGATTAAATATTGACTCAAGCACCTGCTGGTCATGTGCACTGAGCTTTAAGTTGGCTTGTGGCATGATGCAAGTCAGCTGCGACTTATCAGTGTGTATTCCAAATTGGAACTGGTCAAAGATCTCAATAAACAGCGTATCAGAAATTTTGCTATGCAAATAAGGTAGTTTGGCCTGTTTCATGATATTAAGCGTTATCGTAAACAACATTGTTTTATACACTGTAAAAAATAAATTAGTTTAATTTTACATTTCATACTAAATTTCGATAATTGTTGTAATTACGGAATTTTTCTATTACTTTGAATTCTTAAATCAGACTTGATTCGCTCAACAAGTTAAAGTTAGTCGAATCTAAACTTACATCTATTAGAGTTCGAAATGTTGTACGGAATCCTTTCAACCCTTTTTTTCAACTTAACGCTTAGTAGCTAGAATAGGGTCGATTTTGAGGAACACCTTGTCGTTATCAAGTTACTGTAACCACACCAACAGTCGCCGGCAATCCTGCTTTGCGCGCGCCTTCTGCAGCTTGTAACTTCAGGAGAAAATGAGTTCTTCTCCAACCTATATTGTCTCCTTTTTCGGTTTTCGCATCGAGCAACTTCTTTGCGGCTTCATCCATACGCACTACATGACCGAGGCAGAGCTCATGCCGCCTATGTACTATACTTGTTGATATACAAACAAGTTGTACTTGAAAGCTTGAGTTGAATTAGGATAATGCGAAGACGCTCTCTGGTTACTAAAACTATGATTTGGGACGATGTATTAATATTTGTCAATCATTTTAACACTTTGTCTTTTTTTTTTCCTATTTATTTATTTTTATTTATTTATTAATATGTAAGGGTACAACTAAGTCCAGTTGACCTAAGATTAGACAAGTTAAACATTCTAAAAATTATAAAATAATAAATGATAAAACGGAAAAAATATAATAAACCTAATCCGTATTCCTAGCCTATGGGTGGATTTATTTATAGTTGTGCACCGTTTCACAACTGGGGGTAGCCAGGAACTTGGATTTACAATGTTAAAAATGAAAACAGAAAGTAGCATTTAAATTTAAACATTTTTTCCAAATAGAAGCCAAAGAACAGCGTTGACCAAGATAGCTTTTTATAGTTCATGATTGGTCAAAGAAGCTCGATTTGGGGAATCAAGATAAGATAGGATAGATAAAGAAATGAATTGGATAGACCGTTCAAAGGAGACGAAATCATAAAGATTAATATAATTTACGCATAAGTCACGAAAAGGATCGTGTAACGCATAATTAGTTCTACAAAAAGTTAATGCTAGAGGTCGAAAATTTCGAGTTACTCTGGAAGGAATAATGAAAGAAATTTTATTAAGGAGTGTGTTAGAGTCAATGAGACCGAGTAAAAGCTTATGCAAAAATAGCACGCCATGACATGTTCTACGATCACTTAGAGAAGGTAATTTTATAAGGCGAAGTCTGCATGTATAGAATTTTTTGTCGGTGTAAACGGTATAATCTCACTAGCTTCCGCCAGGCGCCACTGCTTTTCTCGAATTGGTCACTCCAAGGGAATGAAGTCCATCTCCACATGGTCGTCCGTCGGTGTGCTTATCGAACAGCTTCTTTATTGCCGTTCAGCTAATGGTTTATTTGAAAGCGAAAGCCTTTAATAAGCTTGAAAATTCCAATAAAAAAGTATCAAGGAACTTGATATATGAATATCGGTAAAAAAAACCTGAAACTCCACGTTGTATAAAATATTCATATTTAACTCGGGTTTATTCGTCTTGAGCTAGTCAATATTCTTTGGTTTGCTGGTTGCTAAACTTTACTCTTCAAATAACTCAACAACAAGAATTGCCAGCATACAATCAGGGGAATATCCATATCATACGTCCAGAAATTATCTTAATTGTGTTATTTGTCCCAATAAACTGAATGTTTGTATAAACAGGCGTGTCAGATGCCAAGTTTATTTATTCTAAAAAACTTATAATAACCTCGGGTATATTGGTCTTGAGATGATTAATGGGCTTCGGTTGAAGGTTGCTAAGCTTTTTACTTTAAAATCTGCCCAACAATCACTGCTCAGCGTAAAATCACAGAAAATTCGAAAGATAGTTATTATTGGGAGACGTTTTGCTGGAAAAAACCGAATGTGCTCAACTGTGTGTTATGGAGCCAGACGTGTCGAACCTTAAGTACTTTATACTAAAATGCTCATCATGAGCTTGTGTATTAATTGAGCTATATCTAGCAGACTTTTCCATTTCAAACGGATTTTGCTCAGATAATATTAAAGTTTGTATGAACATAGTATTGAATAAATGTCAACTTCTTACCGCGTTTGCTCGCAGTAGATATCGGCTCATATTTTAAGTTGGAAGTTGATAGAGCCAACAAAAACGCGAAGTTTTATTTAAAAAATTACAAATTTCATTACTTCCCTATACATAATTGATTGAGTTCAAGAAAAATTGGACAAAGTAGCTCAAAAAACTCAACTTGGTTTATATATGTACATTAAGTCTCTCGTAGACGTGCAATTTGATTTTCTTCTAATTTTTAAGTTTGCACATTATGTATCTTTTGAAAAATTACATCGTATTGGATGTTTCTTTTAAAAAATATAGAGATTTGCGATTTTTACAGATTGGAGGTATAAGGTAGGACGTTACCTGGTTTGTATTGCATTTGCGTCTGCGGAATGATGTTTTATAAATCTTATAAGGAATTTGTGTCTTACAATTTTGTGACAATTTTCTTTGCCGCAAATCGGTTGACGCATATATTTAGTGCTTATAATACATAACCGATATCGCTATACCCTGTATATTCTAATACTTTTACTTTTAGCTGTAAAAAAACGAAAACATTTCTTTTTTTCAGTAGATATTCTGGTTATACATTTTTTTCCTACGCTTAATTAAGCCCGAACCAAATTTTTTCCCGGGTTGAGCCCTTGAGCAGACAAAAATCCGCTGTGTCTGCTACTTTGCAACAAACAAAAATTATATATTTTGAAAAGTCAAACATAAATTTCAATGAGCTGCTTGCTGCTGGCTTTTGTTTGGGTTTGTTTTATTGATAAAAAACATTCATGGGCATTTCGTACCGGAATTAGCTTTGGGATTCGAATATATGAGTATACCGTACATATATATTTAGTATTTTTTATTTACACAACTATAATTGTCTCGTTTTCGTTTATGTTTTACGATCTCTTGCCTCAGCTTTGAACTTGTGAAACTATTATTATTATGTTTGAGATTGTTGGGGCAATTATCATGCGCTTTGTTTTTCTATTTTTTGAAGTGGTTCGGCCAGTCTACGGTTTGAAGAGGTTTTGCATAAAATTCAAAACAAACTATGGACTTGCAGTTGTAGTTGAATTTATACGCGTTTTCGAGTATTTGGTTTAAATAGTAATCAAATTTAAATTTAAAAATATGTGTGTCCATTTGGACTTCATTGATTTTGTTGGCCCGTTGACTCATATATTTAGTTGCTTCATTTTTTTCTTTTTTTTGAGGTGTCGTTTTCGTAATCTTCGGGAAGGTATAACATTTTGATTTTGTTAATCAAATGTGTTTTTGCGGCATATGCGTAGTACTGCAAGCGTTCAACAGCGATGCCAAAAAATCCTGCACATTCTCCATCTCCAAATTTCCTACAAAATAAAGCAGATTTTAAATTGTTTTCGTCCTGTTTTATAATTATCTCAGAAAACCAATGAACATTTCTTCAAAATTAACAAAATAACGTTTGCTTTAATTACAGTCAGGATCTTCTGTTGATGATATCTACATTTAATAATAGATTTATACCAAATTTTAAGAGTATAAAAATCTGGAATTATCCCAATTTCTTCAACGTAACAAAATCAAGCAATAACCAACAAAGTTAGGCCTAACTTTAATGACAAATTTGATCGTACAAAAATCGTTAAGTTCTATAAAATAAGATTTAAAAAAATTACGATTCTTTTCGCGTCCATAACCTTTATGATTTCCTCTTTTACGAATAGTCAGTCTATTCATCCATCTCCCTTCTCTGTCTTCTCATCTTGAATTGACAATGCAAGCATTTTTGACCAATCATAAACTATGAATCCCCATTTGGTAATTTGTAAAGTTTCCGTTCCCAGATGTGAGACAGTGCGTATCTATAAAAATTTACTTATCAGAAATAATAAATAAAGATATAGCTTCCATTGGGGTATTTAGCATCGGTTGACTAATAAATCGATATTTGTGACTAAACTTATTTAATTTTAGTTTATTTTTAAAAGTATCCTTCCAAAATTCGGATTACCAAAAGTACTCATAATCAAGTCGATTGATTGAAATCAATATAATAAAAATAATTATATTTCCGAAATTGTTTGTATGTTTTTGAATATTTTGACGAAAAGTCCCACTCTGAAGGTTATTTCCTGGACCTGTATTAAGTTGTATTAAAATCTTTTGACTATTTGGTAAGCACCCATTGGACAAATCGTCCAAAAAATTCGAGTTGTATTTTTTTCCAAACAATCGTAACCAAATCCAGATTATTGCAGGATTTCGTATTCTCAATGTGCCGAATTTAATCAAAATCATATGACAATAATATATAGCTAGCATAGGGACAATAGGTAAAATATAAATGTTGTCACAAAAATTGTTGTAGGTCATTTGTTTTTATGACAAAAATTTCCTACTCTGAAAGCTTTTTGTGTCTACTGGTCGTGTACGAAGTTTGTTCCCAATCCCGATTATATAGGAATTTTAGTATTCCAATCAATACGTCGATTTTGATCGAAATCGGTTAAGTATCAATTTGTTTAGAAAAATTGTTGTATTTTATTTGAATTTAAATATATTATAAGCCAATTTCCTAATTTTTCTACTTACCTGGAACGGAATAATTGGGATTAAAAGGTAGACCGTATCATATTAGGCATAACAGGCTTGAACAATATAACTGATTCTTTTTCAGAAAGAAAGTGATACACAGTATCTCCAAGTCGTGAGTGTCGGATATTAATTACGCCATATTTTTCTTTACAAAATTCGCTTGATTTTTCGGATATTATCCTATACATACAGACTTCGCCTTATAAAATGACCTTCTCTAAGTGATCGTAAAACATGCCACGGCGTGCTATTTTTGCATAAGCATTCACTCGGTCTCATTGACTCTAACACACTCCTTTATAAAATTTCTTTTATCATTCCTTCCAGAGTAACTCGAAATTTTCGACCTCTAGCATTAGCTTTTTGTAGAACTAATTAATTATGCGTTACACGATCCTTTTTGTGTCCTATGCCTAATTATAATAACCTCTATGATTTCTTTCCTTTTAAACGGTCTATTCAATTCATTTCTTTATCTATCTTATCTCATCTTGATTCCCCAAATCGAGCTTCTTTGACCAATCACGAACTATAAAAACCCAACTTGGTCAATGTTGTTCTTTGGCTTCCCTATTTGGAAAAAAATGTTTAAATTTGTATGCTACTTTCTGTTTTCATCTTTAACATTGTAAATCCAAGTTCCTGGCTAGCTCCAGATGTCAGACGGTGCACATCTATAAAAAATTCACCCATCAGGCTAGGAATACGGATTAGTTTCATTATATTTTTTCCTCGTTATCATTTATTACTTCATAATTATAGAATGTTTAACTTGTTTAATCTTAAGGTCAACAGGACTTAGTAGTACCCTTAGATATATTAATAAATAAATTAATGAATTATATATTACCAACTTACCGGCACTCGAAAGTATTTTTCCAATATTGTTAACTACGATTGACAGCATTAGAGGCACCAATAGGCAAAAATTGATAAAAAAGGCGATTTTATTGTTCAAAATTCAATTATAATTCGGGTCATAAAAGTATTCTTATATTCTCAGCCTATGTGGGCGAGTAACTTTTTCAATTTAGAAAATTTCAATCAACAAAAATAATATATAAAAATTTTGCTTACTAAAGATACGCAACATCATGGCTGCTGTTACAGAGTGTCCCAAAGTCGTATGCGTCCGACTTTAACGTACGCAATATTAATGCGCCATAATTTTATTTTGCAATTGGTAATGAAAGCTTTTTAATTTTTTTTATAACATTTTTGTTGCTGTTACAGTCAGTTCAGGTTGCACACAGCACACAGAGTCAGTCCAATTATCTAGATGGAGCCGCGGCTCTATAAAAATAGCAGCCAAAACAAAGAAATTGTTGCGATTGTGGTGGCTTTTGTGTGTAGCTTGTATTGCCAGCAAATCGGAGCCAACTTGGGCCAACTACGAACTACTCGAAGCGAGTTGGTTGAGCGACCATCAGACCATGCCGTGCTCTTGCTGCGGCCGACGACCACGTGATTCATATAAATCACTCAACGACGTCACCATCAAGCGTTCGTTTACCTTTCCCCAAACAAATTATAAATAGAGACAATATATTTGTACTAAGAAGCCTGCATGCCGGACGATCGAGCGCAGCTGAGCAGATCGGAGTTGCTGCTCTTTACGGCTACTCGAAGTTTTGGATTCCGTGGCTATTTTTAAAATAGAATTTTTTTTCGACATACTTATATGCGCAGATGCTCAGGGCATTGGCTGTGATGCAGTAGCGAGCTGTCAACTTGTTTCTTCCAAACTTGGTATGAATTCATATATGATTTTTGAAAATTTGTGCATATCATGTGTCATCAACGTATGATAGAGTGGAAATAATTGGACATGGCTATGTTTGGAATCTGGCAAAATAGAAAATGCAATTACAAATGATGGCATAGAATTACCATTCATATGCGCGCATACTCCGCTTTCAACACGCTGATTCGTGAGATTAGTTGACCTAAAAAGATCACGAAGTCGACTTTTGATTGAAAGATCTTGAATACAATTTAGAAAAAAGTAGAACTAATTTTGCATATACGCATTATTGCGAAAAACTGTATCTATCCACGGATTTATGACTTACGCTGCAATTAGGAGTGTTTGCGGAAAGACAAATGTTCACGCCATTCACGCCGCATGAATGTTCGTTAAGCTCCAGTAAGCTGGAAGAGAAACGCGAAAATTATCACTGTGTTGCATGTTCAGATGTTCGATATCTGGCAATGTTGCGGAAGCTACTCAACAACTCTGTACAAATTTGTAGAAATATTTCGATAAAAATAAATTTCCCTAGGTAAACCTCTATTAAGTAAAGACACCGCTGTTCGGATACGGCTATAAATTGTAGGTCCCTGTTCGCTTTGAATAGCTATTAATAGAGGTCTCTCCACGCTCTACATACGAAGCGATGGCAGTATAGTCAAGGGGAGTAAATTAATTTTTTTTATCAAATTCAGATTAAGCAAATATTTTAGTATACGCAATCAACGCGCCTAATTTACTTCAACATTGATTATATCGTTTAGTGTCAATTGGACGAATCTTGAGCCGATTGTTAGTTTTTGAAGATATTGTGACATTATTTAGTACTTCAAAGGTTTTCAGAGCACTATGTGGAATTTGAGTTTTTGGATTCCCAAGCACAGCTTGGTTAACTATATATATCATAATCATAGCTTTTAAATACACTTCAGAAAGTTATTTTTTTTCGAAAGAAATCTTTATGTTGATAATTTAGAATTTGTAACTAAGGTAGTTTTATAACTGAAATTGTGCACCAATATGTCTTTGATATTCTGTCATGCTGCCTTTGCTTTAAAGAATACTAAAACGTAACCATATACTCTTTTAAATCTGATCGTTATAGCTTGAGTTTGTGTTGTATAATGCAAAAGCCTAAAATCCTTAATATAGAGAACATTATTCGAAATCTTGTTTATATAATTTATTTTGAAATGGCCCCAGCATTGTTTCAAGCACTATCATACCATATAGCTTCTATTGGGCAAATCGTTTAAAAATTTAATTTTTTTTTAAACTTCGTTAGATTTTCCACCTACTGCATTGGTCAGAAATGCATTTTTGTAAAAAGTTTATCAAGATGTTGCAACCCAATACGGCGCTTAAGAATTTTTTCGTCTTTGCAAGCTCCCTACTTTATAGCTGCCATATGAAAAAACTGTTCAAATAAACTTATTTACATTTATTTCTTTATCTTTATATAATAAACTGAGTCAACTAAGTAATAAGGTAATATTACTGATTTAAATGCAGAGAAATGGTACAGGGTATCCGACAGTCGTTCTGTAAAGAAATGTTACTTTTGATAGACGCCATTTTAAATTTATAGACTCTTCCGGTATAACGATTAGACATCATAAATTAGAGTCTAGATGAACCTACAGTGGCAAGAGTATTGACGATACTATTTCGACATTAAATTTCATTCTTTTTCAGTTCGAACTCTTAAAATTAACTTGAAAATAAAATTAAATGCTTTTATAGAAGCCGTCCGGCAAACGGACAGCCCAGTGAAAGTTGGAAATGAGTTCGCTTTTTGTGTTTATTTTGCACTTTGGACTGCATTTTATGCATTTTGTAATTATGATTTCGTGCATTATCTAAGAGGGGCAGACAATTGGGTAATTGAATTTTTTAATTGACGTGAAATACAGTCTCGTACAAAGTACACGAACGGTGTATATGTTGGGTTGCATATAATGTGCCTTATGTACATGTACAATACGTACGTCTGAAACAGTTTTCAGTTCGTTTAATATTATGATGCAACTATTATATATAAAGCATAACTAAAAAGCGTTCAAAAAGCACCGACTCGTCTGGCTTTATTTATTATTGTTTTTCTTTTTGTAGTTTGAAGTTTTTGCTAAAAAAAAGCTTTTACTTTTAAAATAGCCCAAAATATGCCAGTACCAAAACTGCTTATGTGTAAAAAATTGAATTTATTTTTATAAATCTTTACTTGTACAACTAAGCCACGTTGTACTGCAACTTGAGCAGTCTTGTCTTCATAGAACCTTTAGTCTATATGGTATGTCAAATGTATTTTGGTCCCCACAGTGGCAGGTTGAAACATAGCCAAATCACTTTTAGGTCTTATCTTAGGGGCGATAAGCAACAATAGCGAACAAGTCTTTGTGCCCACAATATGACATCCATGCCATATGTTTGACCCACTTAAGTTCTAAATTCACTTAAATAGTATGCCCGCCCAACTATGTCATTATGTGTTATATATTAAGTACATAAGGCGAAAGTGTGAGCATGTGGACTCGGCACTTTTTAGTTCTAGTCTTTGAAATAATCACTGTATCAGCCGTTTTTTCATTTACGAATACTTAAATCTATTTTTTATGTGGATTTCCTTTTGTGTGCGACCATTTTCGCAAAAGTTTTCTATAATTTCCTTTTTTTCATTGCGCTAAATTTGTAAATATCCCTTATTCTATCGATTAATTTTCATAAGTTTTAAACAGCTGACTGCAAATTAGCAAAATTTGCTAAAAATCCAAAAAATGTTTCTAATTTCCTTATTTTAAGCTCAAAGAATGCATAAAAGTATGATAAATAAAAAGGATAATAAGCATTTAAGAACATTTTCGTATGTTTTACATACTTCGAAGAAAAGAAAGTTTATGTATTTTTTTTAATGTTTTTATCCGGTTGTTCAACTAAATTTCTAGACAATTTTTAAATATTTCATTCCGCATGATATTATGTAGATTTCCTTTTGTGTACGGCCATTTTTACAAAAGTTTTCGATAATTTCCTTTTTTTTATTGCACTAAATTTGTAAATATCCCTTATTCTATCGATTAATTTTCATAAGTTTTAAACAGCTGACTGCAAATTAGCAAAATTTGCTAAAAAGCCAATACATTTTTCTAATATCCTAATTTCAAGATCAGAGAATACATTAAATGATATATAGGATAATAAGTACTTACGAACATTTTCGTATGTTTTAGATACTTCGGTGAAAAGAAAGTTAATGTATTTTTTAAATGTTTTTATTCGGTTGTTCAACTATAATTCTAGAAAATTTTTGTATATTTAATTCCGCATGATATTATGTAGATTTGCTGATAATTTCCATTTTTTGCACAAAATTTTATTCCTTATTCTATCGATTATTTCTCATAAGATTTAATCAGCTGACTGCAAATTAGCTAAAAAGCCAATAAATATTCCTAATTTCCTTATTATAATATGATATATAAAAAGTATAATAATCATTTATGAACATTTTCGTATGTTTTAGATAATTCAGTGAAAGAAAGTTAATGTATTTTTTTAATGTTTTTATTCGGTTGTTCAACTATAATTCTAGAAAATTTTTGAATATTTATTTCCGCATGATATTATGTAGATTTCCTTTTGTATACGGCCATTTTTACAAAAGCTTTCGATAATTTTCATTTTTATTGCACAAAATTTGTAAATATCCCTTATTCTATCGATTATTTCTCATAAGATTTAATCAGCTGACTGCATAGAAAATTTAGTAAAATTTCCAAATAAAATTCTGTATTTTTAAGCTCAAAGAAGGCAGAAAATCATATAATGAAAGCGTATTAAGTATTTGAGAACAACTTCGCCTGTTTTGCATCAGGGAAATGAAACATTTAATTTATTTTTCATTAACTTTTTTGTTGTTGTTTTCTTGCATTCAAAACAAGCTGAATTATGGTCCATCAATATAATTGACCTACTCAAAATTTTTCAGTTTTACTTGAATTATATTTCTGATGATTATTCATAGTTCCCATATATGACCACAAAATTATTTTGTTTTAATCAAATCAGCCGACACTGTTTGTATAATTTTATTCCTTGTGTTCATTTTATCTCTAATAAAAATAGTATTTAATTTCGAAATAGAGAAATATTTCTTTAGCAAATTTATTGCATTTAAACCAGATTGCTTGATATTTTATATATATAATAATCTATAAATTAAAAATATTTCAAATTCCAATTACATGTTATTTTGGGCTGTGTCAGAAAAAAAATTAATGAAAAATGCTTATCACTCAAAATTCAAGATAAAGTTAACATAAATAAAATCTAGATAAATTAAAGATTATTTAAAAAATTATTTCAAAATAAATGTCGTACATTTGATCTTAATTTTTGCGATTCAGTTTACCTCCAACAAAAAAAGTCGCAATCAAATCACAAAATGAGAGCACGCGCTGTATATACATATACTTTTATTTAATATTGAATGAAGATATTTTGATCTATCCGATTTTTTGTATAAATGTGTTTAAAATCCAATAATGCTTTTGCAAAGAAGTAAGTACAATTCCTTTTGCAGCTGGGTCAGATATCAGTCCGACCTTGGTAACTTCTAACGCAAAATCAGCTCATTGCCAAACTTAACTTATATATGTACGTATCTATGTACGCGCATATATCCATGTGTACATATATATTATATATACATATATATATATATATGTCCACAGCTCAGAGGGAGCCCTGAAACTCGGTCAAGTTTAGTCAGAGATATGCATTAATTATACTATGTTACTTGTGGGTATAGGACAAGAGTGCGCATAAAGCTGTTAGAAAATCTGTCAGTGTCTGGAACTGAAGGTTTCTTGGTTTTAAAATAATATTGTTTTGCTTATTATTAATATATTTTTGTACTGCTTTGAAGTGCAAACCATGGTCCGGGGTTCGATTCCACCCTGCATCACTGTAGCATTTGCCTTAGTAAATTAAGTAAAGGCATCGCCGTCGGATTGGGCTATAACCTGTAGATATTCTCTTCGAACAGCTATAACTACGAGATATATCCATGCTCCGACTTTGCAGCGATGATAGCATAGTTAAGGAGTAAAAATGTCTTTGATTATATTACAATTTAATGATATTTGAAGGCATTACTTTATCAGCAAGATTTCGTCCGTAATATTGTGAATAAAGCTAAAAGTGTAGGGGGGTGCGTGCGTCAAAAAATTGGCGCGCCCCGACACAGTAAAAATATCCTGTACCTTACTTTTTAAAAACAGTAGTTTTCGGCAGATGGTTGCAAGAACAAGAATTATGCAATTAGTTAATTTTTTGGTCAAGTCGCATAAACATAGATATACCTAAAAGACTGCCAAATTTCAATAAAATTGTACGAAATTTAAGATTTGAGTTTGAATGTGGAAAGTTCAAGGATGTGGGTGGCAACATCACAATTCTGTTGCGTAGAGTGGGGCGATATGCTAGAGAGGCCTCATCATGACATGAAGTCTAGGTCACTTGGTTCCATAATTCTGCAATGGCACATGTTCAAGTGGCTTATAGCCAAAGGCAGGTAAAATTTATAAATCTTTGAATAAGACTTTCGTTGTACTTGCCCGATTTTGGTAGATTTTCACACACTGATGCAAGTAAGTGTCAGGTATAGCTCAGCTTAGTAAAAATATAGACTGGCTGGTCGAGGCAAGATATCTATATGATTTGACCAACTTAATATTCTGCGCATCACAGTTTGGTAACTTACGGTCGCATGGTCTTCAAGGTTTAGCTGATCCAGCCACTACCCGAGGTTATGATAAGTATTTTGGTATTATAAAGAACTTGCGGTCTACCATGGCTACTTCTTGGCACTTAACCACTTCTATTTTCTTGATACAGGCTATAAAAAGGCCTTTACGAAGACATAGAAGTGCTTTGGGAATATATACATACATATTTCAAACGCATACCAAATAATAAACATAACTTAAAGCCCGCCTGGCCAATCACCAGTTCGATCGAAAAACTCAACAGATTACAGAAACCAACACAAGAGAATTAAACATAAACGGCTCCCCAAATTCGATGACGTCCAAAAGCATTTCAAAACGGACACGAATAGGACAATGGAACGTTAGAACCCTAAAGGAACCATCAAGATTAGTACAGTTCGAGGAAGAAATGGAGAAACTGCAGATAGCGATAGCCGGCATCCATTTACAAGGCAGTAGACGGATCGGCAGACCCAAGGCGACCTGGGGAAGATCCATCCTCCAAGAAATGACCCAGGCGAACACAACATGGGACAGAGCGAAACAGACGGCGCAAATTAGGGTTCGATGGAAGACTCTTGTAGAGGCCCTAAGTTCCCAAACGGAATAATAAGGAAAAAAAAAGCCCGCCAAAATACAAAATAGCTGTAAAACCCTATCCTGTCTATTTTCCCCACGTGCCTTCGTCTATTGTTTCAGTGTTTGATTCTGCTCCGAATTAGAACTGCATAAAATTATATCATTTAAAGCAAGTGGTTTCACTCGAACACATAAATGCAGCACATGTCTGGCACAAGGCAATGGGTCTGTGGCCGCTGCAACCCACCCAGTCGGATGATGTCCAATAAATGCACTGACCTAGTTTCGCAAATTGTCCTGACGCGCGCAGTGCGAAACCTTCGTTATTTTCGTTCCACTTTCGTTGTTTCCTTAGCTTTGCTTTCTTTTTGTATTTGTCTGTGACGTGCAACAATTTGTTGCTGCTACGTTAGCCACCCGGCCTGGCCTAGCCAGAGCCTTTGAGGCTGCATCGAGGACACGCTGTGGCTGATATAAAAAATGCATATTAATACATATGAAGGGGCTTGGAAACTTGGCTTTGGCTAGTTGATAGATCGATATTCCTTGACCATTTTATGCGGCGCTATAGTTTAGTTTTAAAGTTGCTGTCCTTCACTTAAAGTGGGTCAGCAGCATACAAGTTCTGTATGTGATGCAACTGCCAATTTTATGTTCATGATTTGGCTAATCGAAATTGTGGGTAATTGACCTACAGACGGTACCAAAATTTGCAAAACATTAGCTCTGCTGCCAAGGTGCTTGGCAATATATGGGAGTGGAATATAAATCATATTTGCGTCTTGTGTGTGTGCCACTTGAAACAACGCTCAACTTAATAAGAGAGACTGCACCTAATGGTAAATTCGAACTTCCGCCTCATAAAAGCAGTCGAAAAAACGTTTATAATGAAATGAAATGAGTAACATTGGCAAAAGAAATACATAACATGGCCGACACCGAATGGTAATTGTGGCTATTACCCAACTTTCAAACACAACACATGGACAAATTGAACGATACCGAGACAGACACAGATACGAATGTAGACATTTCCTAAAAACTGAAAATGCAACCAGCTTCATGGTCAACTATTTTCTCATTTAAGCCATAACTCCGAGGGGAGCTACAATGACGCTTTGGTTGCCGCCAATGAGGAGGAAGCCGCAGGTATGCCGCCCCACTGCCACATCACGATACGTTGCACACGCGAAATAGCCGGTTTTAATGGACTGACTGAGGCAGTGAAACGACTGGATTTCCGTCGATCTGTACGCGATCGCAAGCGTTTCCATTATATCTGCGCTTTTCTCTTGCTCGTGTCCAACAAGGGTATAGCCAGTTTGCCGGGAAGCGCACAGCGTCAATTGCTGCAGATGGTGGAAGAGGTGGCTTCACATGGTAAGTCTGAATGAACTGACAATCGACATGTCTAATATGCCTATACCCACCCAACACAGTCAATGACAGTCAACAGCATCCAAATGTTTTGCGTGGTCTAGCTCTGAAACTGGAAAACATTGTCAATCAAGAGAATCAAAAGTGCTGGGGCAAGCCACTAGGCAGTACCTATTTGTGGCAAGAGCACATGGCAACCATAAAGCGCATACAGCGTGTGGCTAGTCAAATTGAAATCAGAGAGGTAAGTTTGTGGTTTTCCTGCTGTGTGGCGCGTATTAAAGCTATTGTTTTTGTTGCAGCCTGATCCCGAGGTACGTCCTAAGCTCTATGAATTACCAGAGGAGTGCGTACGTGAAATTATTTTGTGTATTGCGGATCATCGTGATCTGGAGTCAGCCGCCAAGGCCTGGGATACCATGGCCAAACTTGTGTCCGAACAACGCATATGGCGTGAGCTTACACGTTTTCACTTTAATCAGCGTCAAATTAACACCATACTTGAGTTGGAAAAGTTCAAAATGATGGGTGAAGTGAAGGACTGGAAACAAATCTATCATCAGCTGCGTCGCACCTATGGCGTTAACGATGACTATCAGTTTGCTGAGGTGCTGGCCTTGTGCCGCTCTTGCTGCTGCCTCTTTTGGCCCTCCGACGGACATCCGTGCATTATCGATCAGAGTCCCGACTATAAGCAGCGCGTCGAGGAGGCCGGTGGCCAGCTTGCGTTGGCTCAGCCTGTGCCTCCGGCGCAGTTTTTAAAGTATTTTTCATTGTAAGCGCCAGACCTAAGCAGAGAATGTAAACTGACCAAGGGAGAGAGAGCCAGAGATACATAGTTATTTTTAAAGTTGTGCGATGGGGTTCATGGGTAACTGATCCAAACGCAAGGATCTCGAAGAAGTTTGTTGGCAGCGTATAAGATTTTACGTGCGTGTTAAAGGTTAAGTGGTGGAAAAAGCAAAGTGATAGTGTTTTAATTAAGTAATTGTATCTCCAAACTAAAATATTTATAACAATATATGTTTGTCTTTTAAATGCCCAGTTTATGCTAAACCGTCTTGACGAAAACTTGCGTTTCTTCAGCTTAGTTTAACAATATTTAATATACTAGACGGTTTAAGTATTCGCATATTGTTAAGAATTTTATTGTCAAACAATTTATAGTTTCTACTTCTCGTAAAAGTGTTCTTATGTTAGTTCAAAACATTAATCATGCAATTGTTTGTAATACTTAAGCTGGCTAGTAAGCTATTTTGTATGTTGATTTCATTTGGCAGTAAATTTTAAGCATAGGTTGTATTTCCTAAAGAAATATTGTTATTATTAGATTAAGCAGAGCCACAAGAAATTGCAAATGATTATGATTTATATTGCGAGCGTCGATATAAAGAAAAGTACGCAAATGCATATTACATTTGTGGAAAACACTTGCTATCCTATTTTACTCAAGAGCGATGTATCACAATGATGATGATTTTAGATGATTTATGATCTATGAACGATTTTACTATAACAGCAAATAAATCAAACTGCCACAAAAAGCAAAAATAAAAATATGCGTTAAATAATATTACATTTTGTCGTTTAGTCTGCAAATTTTTGGTGCGTAACCTTAAAAGATCAAAAGCAACTATTTTTTCCCGTTTTTTTAAGGCTTATAACATTTACCCAGTTAATAGCGATTAAGTGTAGTTTATTTTATTAGCTGCCTTGGTGCTATTTTCACATGTTTTCACAACTTTTCCAACCAACAAAAATCCGTATATATATTTTGAATTCGTTTTAACAACTAATATAGTGCGAATGTAACATATTATTAAATTGAATAAAAACGAAAACAACAAATCATGTGATGTTGCAGCAAACAAAGCCAGAAACGAATACACCTAAATAATGATAAATAAATGAAAACAGAATTTCAAAATACAGAAATACATAAATAAATCTATAAATTAGTTTGCAAACTTGATAAGATATGAAAGAACTATGGCCGATCTGAGATGAAAACCAAAATTGCATCTGCCTGAATTGCTATATTCAATAACTAAAATAGCTACTAAGTAACAAATTAACACAATGTAATATATGACTTGAGCGTATATTTTTTTAAGTTAAAACAAGTCTGGCTTATTCAATAATTTTGTTCGTTAACCAAAAAATAAATCATACGAGCTTGCCGCAAAACGATAAAACTTTTTTATTGCATATTTAATTTGTATAATAAATTCAAAAAAAGCGAGCCAATAATCAGAGTTAAAAGCCAAGCAAATAGCAACTAATGGAGGGACATATGTGTAATACGTAACCTACAAATGTAAATAACAGAAATAAATAATAATTTATTTATTTATCTTCTAATGAGCTGACTTACTTTGAAAATTAATCAAAACTCTTTTACTTCTCTAATGAATTAACGCGTATATTAAGTTATTAAAAAATAAATAGTATTTTAAAGTTATTATAATAAATGCAATCGTCTGCTATGTTTTTGGTAAAATAAAAAAAGTTTATTGAACGTCAAATCTAAGAAATTACTGTTGAATGTTTTTTTTTTTTTGATTATTATATTATTATATAATTCTTTTTTAAATTTCAATTTCTTGCTGGTTTTGTGAACGACAAAAACGTTACACTTTCAATAAGCAATGCATCTCTGGGACTCACCATTCATTAGTACATTCTATTTTGTTAGAATATTTGTTTATTAACAACATTCAATAAAAGTTTTAATATTAATCTTGAACTGCAAAGGAATACATATCGATTTAAAATAAAAAACAAGTAAATTAAGTTAGCTTTCTAAAATATAAGTACGAAGCTAAGAAAGTTAAGGTTTGATAACTTCATGCAGTGTGAAGACTAATGAACGGAATCTGCTTTTCGCTCTATCATAAAATCATCTTTAAAAAACAAAGATCTCACTATTGTTGCAATCATAGATACAGAGATGACCTTGAATAACATTAAATTGGGGACAATAACCAATGCACTGATATACCTACCTTCCATTGGAGAACCGACTACTGAAATTGATTTTCCAATTGCAACAGAGTAGAACGGTGGTATATCACTCTGTGATATCCATATAGAGATGTTAGCACTGGAACTCCGCCTTTAAACATATGCAAGGATGTTGAATCCTTCCACTCCCATAAGGAGCATAAGCCATACTTTACGCTCTCTCATTTATCGAACTAACCTGTCTACGCATTGCTACAACGCATGAAAGGAGTCATAATTTTCGATCTTTATAGGGGCCAAATAAAATACCACTCCAAAAAAGCCAATTGCTGGTCAGTCTTGGAATAAGGACACTCCATCACTATTAAAGAATCAAACATACCAATCATGGCAAATGATGTATTGCACACCATCAGTACGTCTTTCCACGCCCACCCCAATTATTTTCTGAGAGTCATCTTGAAAGCCAACCAAGTGCTAGTGGCTGCATTCCTATCTTAAAGGACGGTTCAGAAGTCAGCAAGTCGCATCCGTCCGCGTCCATATAAGAACACGGGCGTGATATGCGTCATGCAGAGCATAGGTTTTGGTGGTGAAGTCACTGCTACCCATCGGATTACTAAGACCGAAGTAACGCCTATTGGTAAAGGTGATTCCCCACGCTGATATTGTTGTTGGTGTTCATGGCGGTGTCAAGGTATGTGAATTCCTTGACAACTTCAAAAGTATAGCCATCGGCTACAATTAGAAAGCTTAGGCGTCGTGCATTTCTGTTTTGTAGTCAGCACACACTTTGTCTTGACCACTTAAACTGGGAAGATACACTTACGGCGACTCCATTTCAAAATCCGGAAAAACAGCGGTATTATCTCTTACAATGCCCAATGATATCAATACTTCGGCGTACGATACGATGTACACCTGGTATCTGCAGTACCCCTTCCATTATGAAAATGAGTGTGTTGGCATATTATGGCTTCTGTCTTTCACAAAGTATTTGTGGTAGGAACTTGTATGAAAAGGCCATTGAACCAATTCCGCGGTAGCTGATGGGTAAGTGTTGCTTTGTGTACGAATGTAGCGTCGGCAACATGGAAAATACTGAGCCCCAATATGGCTCAAAGGAGATAGCAGTTTTTATATCAGCCTAACCGCTATACTCTATTTATTTAAACTTAAAAAAAAAACACTTTTAATGCATTTATTTATATTTAGTAATGTTTGCCATAAACTTTTAATTTAAGGAAAACGATACTTAGGTGCTGGCAATGTTGGCCTTAGGTTAAATTTTTTATATAATTTATAGGAATTATTGCTATAATAATCCTTATATACTAATTTTATAGACAACGGCTATGGGATTTAATCAGTATAATCGTATAGTTGTGCTAGAAAGCTAATATTTTTACCGATTTCTATGCCTGCCTACAAAAAAATAAGATAAACATTTAAAATTAAAATATTTTTAACGATGGCTTTGATACTCCTATTAAATGTTATATCAATTTTTAGAGTTTCGAGCTGTCCGCTTCCGAAACTTCAGCTTCCTCCGCATCCTCTACAAGTATACAAAATTAGCAGTAATTATAGGTTTCCCAATTAATTTAACACTTAATGTTCACCTACGCTTGCCGCCGGGCAGTCGTCTCATTCGTTCCTGCTCGACTGCAGCAAAATATTCGCTAGTAGCTTGTTCGCAAGCACTGACAAACGGCGCCATATTTACTTTTCCGTTTAACATGGTCAGATCCGCCTGATCCTGACCGTGGGCGGCTTTAACTTTAAGCTTGCTCTCTCGCGATTTCGCTTCGAGTATTTTTTCGCGACGATTTTCACGCTCGAACATCTAGCAAGATAGGCATAGATTAAGATTAAGATCGAAGGATATGTTAATTTCTCGACCTACCGCTGTCAACAGGGGCTTATCATTCTTAGCTGACATTATCATATTATCGGATACCTCAATTAGAAAAGTGGCACCCAGTTTGCTGCCACAGCTGACAAACCTGCCATTCTCATTTGTGCGCACACAGTACAGTGGCTCATCGCAAACTTTGACTGTGAGAACTGGCTCATTTTGTTGCTGTAGAAGATCCCATGTGTCGAGTACACCATCCATACGGGTTATGAAGAACTGCGAGACTCTAGACGGAATATCATAAAGCTATGTGCTATTGGAGAAGAGATTATGTGTGCCAGAAACTCACTTTGTGTAGCTCCATGCTCCGTCAGTTAGCATAGATGTGCTGCTCTTTGTCCAAATAATAGAGCTCTCACGACAATCTTCAGACCAAATGCGCGCACACCAGTCTCCCACTGTAAGGAAATTCTTAACAAAGGCTGGATTTCGAGTTATAGCGTATACAGGCCCCAAATGGCACATCATCTAGAAATGTTCAGTAAATAAATATATGCAACTCTGGCAATCAATTTAAGCGCTTATTGTTTAACTCACTCGGATTTGTATCTTCTCGGTTGGTGTCTTTCCCTTGCGATTACACGAGAACAACATGCCCATTTCGGTGCCCGCCATAAATCTCGTCGGTATCGTGGTCTCATATTCTAAGACCGAGATGCCGTATGAGCGTGATAAATCTTGTTCATCACTCTTGACGGGATCCATAAGCAGTCGGTCGAGTGGTTCGCTAAGTTTGCGCGTATCCCACCACAGCACCTGTCCATCAGAGCCACCGGAGAAAAACTCTGTACCACTCTTAGAGTTATTCCATAGAACCGAGTTAACAGGGTCACGATGGCATACTTCGCGTTCACTTATCATCACCGGAAACTTGCCAAAGCGTGTGTCCCAGGCTGCTACCTGTCCATTAAACATGCCACTCACCAGACTCGTTGGATCCTTCTGGTTATATTCAAGGCAAACACAAGGCACCTTTGGTTCTAGAGTTAGAAATGGTTCGTTCGGATTCTCTACTTCCCATATATAAGAGTTACATCTCTGCCCAGTTGTATCACCCTGGAATTTCAAATCACAATGGCTAACTGCCATTTTTATGCCACCATCTGGCGACCAGGACAAATGCTTAACAGGCACTTTTATCGGATTGGGATCCCGATAAACGTTCACAGTACGCGATTTGCATGGTTCGGGTAGCGGTGCGGGATCCATATTCTCAAAGTAATTCTCGTAAATATTCACTGCATTATTCTGATGTATGTAGTGCTCCATTGGTTTTGTCAAGTTCATCACTTGAGTTATATAATTCTCGTCCTTTTCAATCTTTCTCTTATAACGCACTGTCTGCTCCGGATCATACATATTAATGTCCTTTGGCCAGCCGCCCTCATTGTGCGTAATACCTGTGCTCTTGTACGTAGCTCTCTCGGTATTGGCTATACTTAGAGATGTCTGACCAGCATATTGCGTTTCACGATCCACCGGATTCTTAAGTATAAAGCTTTTGACCATTTCCGGATTAGAGTTCTCGCTGAATACCACCTCATCTTTATCTTCAAAATGTACTCGCGTTCCAAAGGAGCGACGTTCCTTTTTCAAAGTAAATTCCATTGTTGTGTCTTCTTAAGCCTATTTTACACTATTATCGTACTTAGTTTATATTGGAAAATAACTATTGAATAATAATACTGTGGAATGTATCCAAGGTAACCTTTGCTTGATCAATAATCGGTTTCACTTGTTTTGGCAATACTTTTTTATTAGTTAGTTGGCAGCGCCTTTTTTTAACGGTTTAATGGCCTTACAAAATTACAAATAAATTAAAATAAACCGAAGAATTAATTGTGTTGTATCCTGATTAAAGTTTTGATTGAGAAAGTTATGGATTGAGACCTGATAAAGTCTAATCGCTGAAATGAGATTATGCGTTAAAGGTAATTATTATTATGTATTTGTTTGATTAATCTTTCTACAATTTTTCCGGAACAAAATTGCAAAACTTTTGGGATCATTCATTTAAGTGTTGTCGCAAAGAAAACTTCCTCTTGTATTCGGAAATCGAAAGTTAATCAAAGACACTTCACTGTTTATTTTATTTTTATTTTATTTTTAACTTTAACTTATGTTAGTTTAAACAATACACGCTCTATTGTAGTTAAATAAATATTGCAACCTTGAATTATTAATTTTTAGTTTTATTAATACGAGGAAGACGAAAAACGTACGTTTTCAAAAAACGCAAAAACCAAAAAGTTATATTCTTGAGACTAGTAATTCAATAAGATTAATGTATTTTGAATGTTGACTTTTTAAATATTTAAGTCATGCCGCAATGAGCACCGCACATGGGTTCCGAGGACAGGGCTAAGGACGTCAGCAATGTTCGACGACCTGGATGCACACCAAGATTTTCCCAGTTAATCCACGATAAACGTGCAGTCAAATCTAAAATGTAAACTTGAAATTGTTTTTCCATTTTCATAAAATGAACTCGCGCATACACACCACTTGTATTCCAATTGGCACGATCCGCCTTAATTTCACCACGCAGACACTTTTCCACATAGGTTAAGGGATCGTAATCGGTTTCTAGCACCTCCCGCAATAACGAGATATACGCAATGGCTAGACGCAACGTGTCAATCTTGCTCAAACGCTTCTCATATGGAAAGGTGGGTACATGTACACGTAGCTCATCGAAGGCGGAATTGATACTACTGCAGTGGGTGAAAAAAAACAGGCCAAGAAATGCCAAAGACGTTAGCAGGCGGTAACCATAGTATAATTCGAGCGAAAAAAAAAAATGAAAATTGTGTAAAATGGGAAAGACCATTTAGTGTACCCAGTTGGTGCGGACCTCTGGATGCGTTTCCTTTCGCGCACGTTGGCTTGTTGTCGCTGCATTTTATAGTTGGAGGCGGCTGCAGCGCTAACTCCGCCGTAACTGGCATTGGGAACACTGGAACCTTGCGCAACACCGCCACCGCTGCTGCTTGCGCTAGGACTATTACACATCATGGGCGTGCCACTAGTTGAGGAGTCCAGCATGTTTTCTAAAGTATTTGGGGGAATGGATTTTCTTAAAGTTAACGCTGCCGAAACAAAACTGAGCTGACTTACCACTACTATGCTGCAGATAGTGTTGTTGTATATGCCGCAAGTTATTGGAACTAAGCCGTAGTCCATTGCCACCAGCGGAAACGCCACTATTTCCGACGCTATTCTGATGCTGACTCGCATAGATGCACGACGGCAAGTCATTTATAAGCTCCTCATCAAAGTTATGGAACTGTATGTGGCTGTGATGAAAGATTTTGTATTAGCTCAGCCAGTACCGACCCGTAGTATAATGCAGCTCCGCTTACTTACCTCATGGGCGGCGATGAAGATGAATCAGGCAATTGATTTCGCGACATTTCTTTAATCGAATTATTCGATCCACTATCATATGCACTTGAACTTTGCGTATGTTCTAGTTGGTAAACCGTTTAAATCCGTAATGAGCGCACTCCGAAGATTTCTAGGCTTTTATAGCAAACTGCACCAATTGGAAATTTCACAAATTTCTCTGGACACTGTTTTATGTTTGCCAATTCGCCTTTCATCCCTTAAGCATCCTTTCATCTATTCGCTGCGCGCTTAAATTTTAGGGCGGAGTTTGTCATAAGTGTGCACACGTCCATATAGGGTGACTTTTTATGTGCTCCACTTTGCACCGTCTTTAAGGGTAATTTGCTGATGTTTTGGGGCGTTGTTGGTTCAGTCTCAACGTAGGTGAGCCAACGCTTGGCAGGCATATTAGTTAAGTTGGTGAAATGAAAACGTAATGGGTACATGTCATGATTACTATGGTTGAGGAAAACGCATTATCAAGTTCATAGTAACAGGATTGAACTTGAGCTTATTTTCATTTAATCCAGGAAGAACTTTATGATCCTGTATGTATATAGATGTATATAGATATCCTTTGAACATATTACATATGTGCTTTGGAACCCTTCGAACTTATATGGTCTAGATTGCTTTAAGTCTCGATTATTTTGAAGAGCATTTAAAAATCATGTAACCAAACGAATTGTTGACTTCACCTGCTTTTGACAGTTTTTCATTATACTCGACCGCCATCTTTACTGCGTCAAAGAAACAAGCTGCGCAGTCGGGGCGCATTAGCAGTGGGAGTCCAGACATAGTCATCATTATGGCAAGTCGCTGCCATATGCTTCATGAACTGAGTTAGCTTTGTGCGATATGTGAGTATTTCTTGTACAAACTGTTGGTAATTTGAGCGCTTCATAGTGGCAACCTGCAGTACGTGCACATAGGGTACTAAGTCAACCTGTTGGTTTGACGATTCCACAGTGTTCCCACGGGACCACAAATTAAGTGCAAAGCAACTACAACGACGTATGTTTTTATACAGATCACATTAGATATACCGTCGCATTTTACGGCTCATTAAACAAACTATGCGCTAAGGACGCGAACTACGGGTTCACATAGACTGCGATCCAACCGCAGCGTTGTCAACAACAGCTCTGGCAATTGTTGAAATTGAATTATGTTTATTTGATGTTTTGGTTTACTCACAAATTAGCAACGTCAATGTCACATTGGGGTACTCCTCCACCCATTGCCGCGTGTGCTGCATACGTTGTCTGACCTGAGGCGCGAAAAACCACTGCAAACAAAAGGCACAATGTTCTGGGGCGGATGAGCAAACCTTTTCATTACCAGCCAAATTTGTCGGCACACGCGCCGTCGCACTCTGCACACACAGAGACGTACGCACACCCTGGGCTGATGACAGTAATCAGTTCCGAGTTACGAATGCTGTTGCGGCGCCGTCGCTCACTTATCCTCTCGATTGAGAGAGAGATAGGCGATTTCGAGGGCTCAAAGCTGACAACCTTAAGTGAAATCTTGTTACAAACCAATGTAAACACGATTGTTAATTTAACTTTACAATTGCTGCACAACAACAACCCCATGGCAGCACACGGCATGGTACGACTGACATCCCCTACGCTGCAACTAGTTCTATGGTTGGTTATGTGTCTTGGACCCACAATTAAATTATCGCATTTCAAACGAGTGCGTTAGGTGCGTTCCGATTCAGTGTGGGAAAACGGAATTAGCTATTGAAATTGATTTGAATATGCACAATAAGGGGTTAATGTTGGACCTTAACGTTTTAAAAGTTTGATCCGTTGGTGTCTTGCGAAAATCTTCCACATCTGTCTGCACTTTATATTGAGGCATCTGAGGAAGTAGGCAATATTATTCGAGTATTACATTATCAACATGGCTATCAACGAATCGTTGATGGTAGTAGGTAGGTCAATCCAAAGAAAGTTAGGCCCCCCGCAACTTGGTTTTTCCATCGCAGCTTTGATAGTCCTCTTTGTCGGCATTTGCATTGAACAGTTTCTTCGCTGGAGCGACTTCGTCCATGCGAACGACATTACCCAGCCTAGGCAGACGTTTTTCCGTAAAATGCTGGACTCTATCTATGTCGTTTTAGCGCTCATACAGTTCATGGTTTATTAGAATACGACAGTCGTTTCCAATCCGAAAGGGTGTGCATATTTTGCGAAGAATTATTCCCCAAGCGGAAAAATGATTGCGCGGCAACGGGTAGGAGCACCTTGTAGAGCGTTAGATTTGTCGATCTAGAGGGTTCTTTGCACTCTTCTCAGATGTTTATAACTATCGCCTATTGGCAAGTGTGATTCTTCGCGTAATCTGTAGACTGATATTGTTATCGGTGTTCATGGTGGAGCCAAGGTACATGAATTCCATGACAAAATCAATAGTATATAGTAAAATCAATAGTATGGTCTTGCTCTAGTTAATCCAAGACAAACTTTCGCAGAATTGTTTATGGATTGCGGAAAACGCAATTTGTGTAGAAAATATTGTTAGTATCATTATGAAATTCAAATTTTACTACAAAAAAAATCTCTTCGAAAAAGAAACAACAATTGAAAATAAACATTTTACTGGATAATATTTCTATTGGCTTTGTGTTAAAATTCTATATATTTAAGGGTTGGCAATAGCAAAAACAACAAAGACCAAAAAATTCAGATTGATAGTGTCAAAAACATTACATCTAGTGCACTCAAGAGTACCAACAGTCATTCGACGCAGTCCTTCCGCCACACCCAATCTCAAGTCTTGTGTTTGGTATGCGCTTGTCTGGAACATATCGATTAACGTTTCGCATCCACAGCATCCAGTCAGCAGTTTGTTTGTGAGCTTAATAGCCGCAACAGAACCGGCACACGACCACCCAACGACCACTTTTCCACTGGATTATCCTACCCCTCTCCAAGACCACAGCGTCGAGCATATGCTTCTGCCGCTTGAAGCAATTGTGTGTGAATTTGTTTATTTATTTTGATGTTGTCCAATGTGTTTTAAGTCTATGCTGTTTACACGGTTGTGGTGCAACTATCCTGAGAAAAGTAAATAATCAGGATCTGATTTTTGGTGAACTTTAGCAGATTGCTGGTCTTCCGATAAGGTAACTTAGAATATAATAGTTGCTTTATACTATCATATATCCTTATATATAGATATGATGTCTACAAATGAAAGCAAACAAATCGAACAAGTGATTGACACAAGTAGAGCATGACGGTTACTATTCATAAGGTATTATAATTTTGCAGTTTTGTTGGACATGCATCGGAATCCCTTTATCCATCTCACAGTCAAACCTTGTTCTAGATCCTACAACTAATGCTAACAAATCGTAAATTTTCAATAAGTTTCGTGCTTATGATTTTTTAATTCATTCAATTCGATATTAAAAGACGCGAAAATCTCGTTTTGACAAAAACACCTCATATCACATGGAAACACATTGCATTGATTGTCAGGCGTTTTCGTCAGAAACAAAATCTTTGTTGTTATCCGAATCCTTCGTATTTCGCCGATACCGTAAGATATATGGCAATTCCCTAAGCTAAACTGGAAGAAATCAATGCAACACATTATTTTTTTTATGTTCATAAAAAAATTTACAAATTATTTTGTCTCTTTTTGGACAATTTTAGCCCTTACGTGATTCTCAAGTAATTTCTCGTTATTTTAGAGTAAGTGAATAAAGGTCTGTTAATGTCGTAGTTCCTCAAGGTAACGCCCAAGAGCCATTTATATTTGTCATCTTCATCAAAATCATGCCAAGATCAACGAGTATTTTAAGACTCCTTCCTTACTGCAATTTATGCTGATGACACGGCCATTCTTTCATCTTCATCAAGTGTTCAACTTACTGCTGTTGCCTTATAATAGCAGTTGGATATTATCGGTGTATCATAGTTTGGGCATATCGCTGAAAGAGTCAGTTTAATAAATACAAATCTTCTAGCTCATTATTTTAATTAAAAAATATCCTTGTCCTGCACTTACCTTATATGGGAAGACGGTTCCAGCAATGTCTTTGCTCCCATGACTCGGAAACAGCAATTGATTATTGGGCAGAAAAGGCAAACTTTATCTGGACAATAAAAGTTTACTACATAAAAGTACATTAGTGCCAATTTGGTGATTAATAAATAAATAAATGCATGCCATTTGACTATGCAGTCATCGCTTCAAAGGCGGAGCATGAAGATATCTTCTATTAAAAGCTGTTCGAAGAGAACGGAAATCTGCTAAATAACAACGAGGGAGATCTTGAATTAATAAAGATTTACTTGGTCCAATAGCGTCTATTTATTTGCTAGCTAGGTCAGTGTAAGGCCAACGCACCAATGATGCAGTATGGAATCGACCCATTGACTTTCAGGTTAATCAGCGACTTCGCTACCTCTACGCTACCGAGGCCAGCTTGATGATTAGGCAATTAAATCTAGGAAACTGCAGGCAAATAAAACTTTTAAAAGTGACAAGTCGTGTTAAATAATCCCTTTTTTTGGTGTTCAGTTGTGAATTGAACCCAGCGCAACAACAACAGCCTCCCATGTCGAAGCGATGATGAGAGCATAAGCCGTTCTTTGTCGCTTCGGATCTCTTGTCGCCTCATATGCAGGCAAGCGCTGCAACTATCGGCGCTTACTATAATTTATGTAAAATTAGTTCGCGCTGCACATCCGACGCGTCCAGCCGGGGCAACACAACCCCCCCGGCCTTTCGAACTAACTGACTTTAATTCGCCGAAAACCTAAATAAACATTATCTATTAGTTTAAAATTAAATTATTCTTTTAATAAAAAGCCAACAAAAAAGCTTGTTGGACCAACAATTCATTAATTCCTTATGTCTAAGTTACGTGGACCTCTACGACGACATCCCAATTCTCTGGCATGTGCCCTAGCCGGTCACAGACCAAGAAGTCGGATACTTCCCATATGACCCGAGAAATCATCACTATTGTAAATTGGTTATTCTTATTTATTCTTGATCTGTTAATAATGTTTATAAGAGTGTTTCCAGTCTAGTAATTTAAGTAACATCTTACACATATTTGGTGTTATAGCTGATCAATGATGAAAAAATTTATTATATGTTACAACCTAAGTAACAAATATATATTATAAATTCTCAAATATAATATATTATCCATTTTTTGTCTAAAAAGTGCGAAATAAAAATCGCAGAGTTTTGGTCAGATGTTACTACACAGATATTCGAAAAATCTCAACACATTGGGTATAAAATTGCGTTTAGCTTTCTGCTAGATTACCTAGAATTTCCTTCAAATTCTAATAACTTAAACATCTTTAAAATTAGTGACAGGTTAGTTAAATTTTTAAAATTAGGAAACATTCAAACCATTATCTTTCTCTAAAAAAAAATCTTAAAAAGTCTTGGCACAGCCTGTACTACTTCTCCGCAAGACAGAAATGTTGCTAAGCACTCCTAAACTAACAAAAACCATATTTTGTGTGAGATTCGATATAGTCAGCCGATTGAATTCAAACTTTATTCATTATAATATAATATTCAAAAATAAATGAAATAAAACAAAAAATCAATTTTTTCTCTCCAACTTGCCCTACGTGTTCTATATAATATAATTAACTGATTATATTGAGTGATAAAGCAAATTTGGTAGGAATAGATTGAAAATCAAACTAATTACAACGAATTAAGTGCAAAAATTGAATTTTTTGATCGATTTCCCCATGAGATGTAGTTAACCAATTTGGAAATACTAAACATTTTCAGAGTGAGGAATTTTATCATGATATATTCACAAACAAAAGGCAACAACTTTTTGAAATAAGTAAAAATAACTTTTTTCCGATTTCCCCTAATAAAGCATCAAGAGATTCAATCATAGTACTCGTGATTGGATATACTGAAATACTTTTATAAGCCGAATTTGGTAGGGTTAAGTGGAAAATCACGAAATACACTTGTATGCCGAATTAAGTTAAAATACTCATTCTACATTTTTGATTGTAGGTATAAATGTAATAATTTAGCCGGAGTCTTGTGAAGTATGTAGAATTTACATGTTCCACACAAAATGCTTGGGCACTATAACTAAATTGTGTCATATCCAAATTTTGCAAAACTTGTGCTTTATCTCGGTTCCAGAACACCCTAATATAGAGGAAACCCGAGAAAGCCGATAAAGTGGACAGAAAAAGATATGTCATTAGTACTGCTCTCTCAAACGCCTATCAGTGTGGTCAAAAGATCGCGTCAGAAGTGTTACAACTGAGAATACTGTGACCTAACTATAATCTCAAAGAAACAATAGCGTCGGTCAACAGGATTACACATGAAGAGGCGACCAAAATTGAACTTTTTTACCACACCCACTGCCACGGCTGTAACCAACCAGAAGAAAAAGCAACTATCATCCATTTGTTCGACAAAGGACTTGCGCAAAAGTTAGAAAGGGTGACGACTTGGTTTTTAGGAGAAATATTTAATTTATAATAATATTCAATTTGCAGGAGCGAAACGCTATCCTTAAAGTGGATACCGAAAAAGGTATCGGTCAAATAATGCTTTGACGAAAAACTTTACTTCATGTTACAACTAATTGCAGTCTGCTCTAAGCAATTGTACCAAGCGAATCTAAGGGATAGGTAGACATGGCCAAAAAGAAAAAATAAAGTTGAAATGAAGTAACTTGAAATACGTGGCTATCTGGATTTGCTGATATTTTAATTGAAATTCATGTTTTAATTTTAATTCCTTTTTTTTTAATTAAATCTCTTTTTTGTCAGCAAAACGAATAACTACAAATTACATAAGGCATGCACCCAATGCAAAAATTGAGTAGGCATGATAACTTTAGATTTACAGATATATATGACTTTAGATATAAACCTCTAGTACCTAAGTTACAAAAAATTGGTTTGCACTGGTATCTCTTACGAACCAACAAAAGCTTTTAAACAGAAAGATATATTTGGGTAAAAATATACCAAGTGCCAAGTGAAGTCGTAATCTAGTGACGACAAAAGTATCCGTTTAAGTACCTATTCTTTATAATATCCTTACTCGTGGTATTTCAATGCATAGTCTATATAAAGCTGGAAACATGGCAGATGACACTTCCTTATATTGCTCTGGAAACATCATTTCAATAGACAAGAAATATCACACAAAGTATCCGAGCCTTTTGCTAAAAGGAAATTGAAAACTAAATTAATGATATTTATAACAATATTTTTGACTTGTTATGTTGCATCTGGAGCAACAAACAAATAAGCAGACGAACAGAGCTCCGGATCTGCAATGCGTGTGTAAAATCCATACTTCTATATAATAGTAAGACATGGCCTGATATTCTGGCCAAACATAATTTCCAAATCAGAGCTGTCTCGTGTCACAGGTGAGCCCCCTATACACCTCCAAATAAGGAAGAAGAAATGGACGTGGAGAGGGCATGCTCTCAGAAGAACTCCAAGCAGTATTGACAGGATGGCACTGGAATCCCAAGGCAGCAGACGGATCGAAAGACCCAAGGCAACCTGAAGATCCATCCTCCAAGAATTGGCCCAGTCAAACACAACATCGGATAGAGCTAATCAGACGGCAAAAAACTGGGTTCTTTGAAAGGCTTTAGTGAAGCCCTACATTCCCAATCGGAATAACAAGGAAAACACAATACAGGTCGGAAGTATTGGTGAGCTACTGCTGCATGTCATAGACAAAGAGTGACAAAAAAGCGCAGGTCAAAGTAATAAAAATAATATTGAATCTAACGTTTAATTTTTTTCTCCTTTCCATCTCCATGAAAAGACAGATGATATTTGCATGCTAATTAAATAATCAGTCAGGAAACTCTAATCTTTAATATTTCGTATTTGTATATCTTTCTAAATTGGGATAAATGGGCTGAAACAAAAATTAAAATTTTTTTGAGGTAAAGTAGTTGGAGTTCAGTTTTTTGGCAATTATGAATCGGGGGTATGTGCGGAACAACAAGAAGTATCACAATTTAGGTCTTTACTTTTTAACTTAATTTAGAAACTATCATTTTGTAGATCTAATCATGCTTTGCACGATTCTTTTCGCATCTTATACTTTAAGGGCGATAGATGGATGACATTTCTTACCAAAAAATCTGCTCTGACAGTTTTGTGATTGGTTGATTCAGTTTCTTTTTTTTTGAACGTGCGTCAAAGATGGGTACTAGCAAGTATTAAATACTCTATATATTACAATTTTTCTTCGATAAAGGCGATAATGCAAGACAGGAGGCTGAAAATGAGGATAGTTTATGGTTCTGATACTGTGACGGCGAATGCGCAGTTTTTATTTCGTCGATTCCGTGCCGGTAATTTCAATGTCATTAATGTTCCACGCACTGGAAGCCCAATTATTGGAACCACTTGAATAAGGTTGGATAAGAAAATAAACTTACATCAACATCAGCAAAACGGTCGTGTTCGTAACGCAGTGAGCCGGCCGCAGGAAGGTTTTGCTCTGTGTTTGGTTGGATTGGCAGAAAATTATCTACTATGAGCTACTCACATACTGCAAAACTCTTAAATAGGAATTGTATTGTAAACAATCGCATCGTCTGAAGGAAGCAATCGCCCAGAACAGCCAGTTTTGGCCAATACGAAAGGAATTGCGATCCATCAGGACAACGTTAAGTCGCCCATATAGATAATGACTCGCTCCGGGAGCTTAGTTGTCAGGTTCTTATGCATTTACCATATTAGTCTTTTGTTCCAATCCATAGCAAAGAATTTTGCTGGTGAAAAACTAGCTTCAAGAGAGGCTTGGGAAAACCGGCTCTCAATTTTAAGCCAATGAAAATGAGGACTACTCATAGAAGAGAGATGCATAATCAAATTACCTTTAACATGACAAGTTATCGAACAAAATGGCGCATTTTTGACCTGAATCCGGTCATTCTAACTATCACCTCCAATTTCATACAAAAATAATGGATTTCTTTTGACTTCATTCAATACAAAGTTAAGAATATTAAGAATTTATTACCAAAAAAAGTGATACAAATATCACCTGTTTCGGTTTTGATTAAAGTTGTCTATATCATCAGCATCAGAACAGAGTATCCAAACTCCAATATGCAACATTTATTTTTTTTAGATAGGTCTGAAGTTAAATTCGATCAGTTGCTATCTGTTAGGTCTTTATATATACACAAGACGTAGAGATGTAAGGGCATGAACTATATGTAGAAAGTCCACAGAAGCCAAAATTAAGTCCCAGGCTTTTAACTGGAGTGAATTGAGAAATATAAACCAAAATAAAGAACAATGTAAGATGACAATTAAAAACATTTATGTCATAATTTGTTCCAGTTTAAACTCAAAATTGATAATATTAAAGCGATTAATATTTAGCTTACAAAAGAGGTCCGGAATAAATATATATGTTTTTTGTAGTTAGCTTAATGTATCAAAAAATATAGGAACTACAATTATTATTATAAAATAATAATATAATTTAATTTTAAAAGAAATTAATAATTGCATTCTCGAAATTACTAAAGTGAGCCAGAGCTGCATTTGCCTGCACCAGTACAAAGAACCATTGACATTCGGCTTTAGAATCAAGTTCGCCACCGATGGGCAGGAAATACCCACTCATTATACTCCAAATCCTTTGTCGATATATTCATATCCATTAGTCAACCAAGCAAAATTTCAGAAAAGATGCAATTTTATTTTTAGTTTTTTAATATAGCGTATTTGTCAAAAAAAAAATTTTTTTTAATTTTACATTACTAATTCATTTGTTTATAAAGTGCACCCAAGCATTTGATTGTGATTCTTTTCACTCGTCCGTACAATTCTGGAATAATACTCTAGTATTTGCAGCCCTCAATACATCTATCAGCAATTGATTGAGTCTATACAAAACAATTTTAATTTTCACTCTTTGAGGATTAAATGGGGATCCTAACATGAGACTGCCATTCTATTTTTGTAAACTATAATTTTAAATGATCTTAGAGCACGACAAGGCGTGTTATTTCTGCATAAGCTCTAACTCGAGCTCATTGACTCTAACAACGATTATTTTGTCATTCCTCACAGAGTTACTCAAATTATGCTTTGCACGTTGCTTTACGAGCTTCTCTCTTGGCAACGGTCCATTTCATCATCTTTCTCTTTGTTAATTCATCATCATTACAAATTATTAATCCCCCAACTTAGCCAACGGTCATATTTTAGACAGCTTTTGTTAAAAAATGTTTAAACTTTTATAGATCTTCCTGTGTTCAACTATCACATTGTAAATCCAAGATCCTAGCCCCAGAGACGTTGTATATCTATAAAAAATTCACCCCTAAGGTAATAATTATGTCAAAAAAGAATTAGTTGTACTTCATAATAAATTTCTTATTAGAATTTTCTCAACATTAATGTTTCGCAAATCTGGAATCATATAAAATCTAGTAAAATATTGCTTCAAATGAAATGTGCGCGTGGGTGGATATTAATTTTCAAAGCATTGAAGTTAAGTTTAGGAGCAAAATTTAAAAATATGCTGCGCATGCTTTTAAACTCGTTTGTTTCTAATTTAAATGATTACTGAGTGAAATGAAATAACACTAATTTCCAAAACTATATATTGCCATAAAAGGAGCAAAATAAAAAAAAAACCCTATAAAATCAACTACTTTCAACTTTAAATACCAATGGCTGCTAAACTCGTAAGTTTCCTGTTAAAATAATTACTAATTTTCGTACGTTATAAAAAAAAACAGATTTGTAACCACATTGTACATAAAATTAAAAATTTAAACTAACGAAGTTATAGAAATCGTTCACGAATTTTAAGACAACATTGAACTGGTTCATAAGAGTCTGCCAGCATTGGAGTTGCCAGACAAACAGCAAACCACATATAAACAAAGTATAGGTGCTGTCGTACTGTCGTGGCAGAACTAACAAAACAGCTGAGCGACAGCTGATTTCATATCAATACTCGCACACGCGGCACTGGCCACGCGTTTAGCACTCAGAAAGTGCAATATAAATAACATTGAGTTAATAAATTCATTTGGTGTTTTTCAACAACGTGAGAAGTTAATACTTAAGCAACATTGCTTAAGAGACGTGTTAATAAATGCAAATAAAGCGATATTTTTACAATAAAACATTGTATCAGCTGTGCGCGCAATAATCACAATTACACACGCCAACATAGGATTATTTTAAAACTTTTAATTTTGTGCATTTGTTATAAAATATAAATAAAATAATTTAAATAATATATATAGAAATTTGTGAATATATTACTGTGTTTATGTGATAAACCTAAGAAACTAAACAACAAAAACAATAATAAAAGCAAGGGCCGACGCAAGCCCACTTGTTATGTTGCACACTGCTGGCTGGCCTACGTGACTCATGAACACTCGCCAATGGCGCAACATATATATGTTTGCTTGAATGTACACAAGCCAGCCTCTATGTGAGCAGCGTCAGTCAGTATAGGTTCAGTGACCAAATTGAGTGCAGCAACAACATCTCTTGAACAATCATACAAAAACGCAGAAATTTAAAAATTTCGTTATTGTAGCTGTGCATAAGATAAGAACAAGTAATAAATAATTGCAAGCAGCGATGCGGAGTATTTAAAACGTTTTTATTTAAAACATAACAAGCAAGCTGTGGCATCAACAAAACTCAAATATCAAATCAAGAAGCATATTTATTTATTTAGTTAATTAAATCGACAAACTTTGATAGACTGTCAAATACAACAGTCGTTGAAGCGGAAGCATTACACAGAACCTTGGCTTTTTTTTTATTTGTAAAGTTTGCAAATAATTCTTAACGTGAAAGGAAAGCCTGAAAAAAGTGAAGGTAAGTCATATGAATCACTTGAGAATTAGTACACTTTATTCTTTGTGCCAATTATGAGTAATGTCATTAGTGAATTGTATCCAATTTTAGCTGCTTAAAGTTTGCTCAAGTCAATATACTTCCTTATGTAGACAGCATTTGCATATAACAGGTTTTGGGGGCTTGGCAATACAAGCCGCCGTAACTGACAGCCAAAATTTGAAACTTTGGGAAACTGTTCTACATTGGCGCCTGCTACGCGTCACGTAGGCACTGCACGTTATTTGTTTACTAGCGCCATTTCACACAAAATACAATATATCATATATATTTTGCTTATTAACGCAATTTCTAAGCGACTCTAGGCCTTTTAGCAACACCATAATATAAAACACGTCCATTTCAATAGGTTCAATAAATATTTCCCATCTTATCTACTTACAGCATGTTGGACCTCGTCCAAACCAATGACAACTCCCTACCCGCAAGCAATGATGTGGTGGTGGTGCGTGCCAAACCCAAAAAGGTTTTTAAACTTAAGGCACGCATCAATCGTATACCTCAGGAACTGCTAGACGATCCAGTGTTGCAAAAGGCCATTGATCGTTTGCCCTCAAATTATAATTTCGAACTGCACAAAACGATATGGCGTATACGTGAACTCAAAGCCAAACGTGTGGCACTGCAGCTGCCAGAAGGATTGCTTATGTACGCCATGGTCATTAGCGACATAATTGAGCGCTTTACCAGCGCCGATACAGTCATAATGGGGGATGTGACATATGGTGCATGTTGCGTGGACGACTATACGGCAAAGGCATTGGGTGCGGAGCTGCTGGTGCACTATGGACATAGCTGTCTTATACCCGTCGATCAGACTTGCGGCATAAAAGTACTTTACATATTTGTAGATATCAAAATCGATCCTTTGCATTTTCTGGATTCGGTCAAACTTAACTTCAAGCCCGAAGACGGACAGATGGCATTGGTCAGCACAATACAATTTGTGACTACATTACAGTCTGCTGCAACGGAGCTAAAGGCAGCAGGCTACGATGTGCTGGTGCCACAGGCAAAACCACTAAGCCCTGGTGAAATACTGGGTTGCACCTCACCACAGTTGCCAGAAAGCACCAAACATATTATTTACCTAGGCGATGGCCGTTTTCATCTCGAATCTGCTATGATTGCAAATCCGCAAACTAAAGTAAGTGCATAATAAAAATTAATTAACTTTGAACAGAGTTACTTACTCTATATTTTTTGTGCAGGCTTATAAGTACGATCCTTATGAGAAAAAGTTTACAGTGGAACTTTACGATCATGCCTCCATGCAAAACATGCGACACTCGGCAATTAAAAGAGCCAAACAAGCCAAACGCATTGGCATCATCGTGGGCACACTCGGTCGACAGGGTAGCGCACGCGTACACAAATTCCTAGAGCGACGTCTGCACGCAAAGGGTATTGAGACAACTACCATATTGCTCTCGGAAATCTTTCCTCAGAAGCTGGCTCTTTTCGCTGGCATAGACGCTTTTGTGCAAATAGCGTGTCCTCGGCTGTCTATAGATTGGGGTTCGGCATTTACGCAGCCATTGCTTAATCCGTATGAGTTATCTGTGGTGCTCAACGACATTGAGTGGACGCCGCATAACGCTTCTCCACGTAATAACGCATATCCAATGGACTTTTACGCCACTGGTAGCCTCGGACCTTGGACGCCAAACTTTAAGCCTCCAGCACTTGGCGAGTGTGAAAACAAACCGTCTGCCGACTGCTGTGGTCGCTGTACCCGCGCTGAACTGGAAAAGGATGACACAGGAAAAGCTGCAGCTCTAGCGGATTTGTTGGATTTTAAGAAGGGATAAGTTTCAAACATTTCCGCACTTGCTATTGCCAAAATGTTCAACAAAATGTTCTCTACAAAGCTACTTAACTGCCTAGGTAATTTATTTTATTTAGTTTATGTTAGCTTCCCATATCCAAATATATGTACAATGCTTTCCCTACTATTTTATTTAGTACAAATTTAATTTCCATGTGATCCTTAATTCACCTACCCCATGTTTCATCACATCTCTAGAATGTAGAAAGTGTGAAATATTGTGAACTAATAAATGCATTGTTAAATTTATAGTTTGTATTTATAAATAAAATGCTATTGTTATGTAAATGAAAATCAGCACAACTAACTTGTAAATAATGGATGAAAAAAAAACAAAATTATTTTACCATAAAAACAAAGAAAAAAATAGTAAATGTGTGTGATTTATTTTTAAGAACGTTATCTATCGAAAACAAAAAGCAATATATACAATATATATATTTTGAATATAGCAGCTTCATCGCCTAAATCGTTTCAATCGGTCAAGTTTAGTTGACCTTACACTAATAAATTGATTACCCTTGAATATTCTGTCGCAGACCCAAAGACGGAGTAGGGAGTTATTTCTTTTAAAAGCTGTTCGAAGAGAACAGGGAGCATCCAATCCGAACAGCGGTGTCTTTAATTAATAGAGATTCAATTTGCGGAATCAAACCTCCGACCTTCGCGATTGGAGGTCTTTAAGTCCACAAACATGTGCTCATAATTAAACAATATTAAAATTAGGCAATATTAAATTTGAGGTTGTTCATAGTTCGTGATTGGTCAAGCTTTCTAAGGACTCAATAATAATTTTGGGTGCAAATTGAATATAATCTTTATTTGAAAAATAGTGTGCATTTATTATTGTAGTGAATGATTTCTTATAAGGGTAAACTATGAAATGATCGAATTTACGGGAATTCAGTACGTAAGGGTTTTTTGTATTTCCAAGTACTAAATTAAATCGTATAGCTCCCAAAGGGCAAAACGGACATATACCCATGTCTTAGTTGCGATTTCAGAGATGCTACGAGCTAGAGCTAAGTAATTGTTGAAGGGAACGCAATATTGTTGATAAAGTGTGACGCTTATTTTTTGCTTTGGTCTTATTTTTATTCTAATGATTATTATCATTATTTTTATAAAATAGGGGGGTTTTATGTGGAATTATTTAATCAGCTTGATATGGATGCCTAAGAGTATGCTACAAAGGACTTCATTGCTCATTTAATGTTTTGCCAATTTCAAATTTGTTGCAAAACGTAGCATACTTTTAGTGAAAACAAAAAAGCAAAAAATTTGTATTAACGATTCTGGTCACCTCAACTTTGTATGAGTATTGGAGTTTTTTTTATTCTTTTTTTGATTTTCGAACAAAACGATAAGTGAATGAAAACTAATTTAAAAAGGATTCATATTTTATTGATTTTTCGTAAAATAACTTATATTGAACCGAAATCACTATGATTAATTAAAGGCATAATTGAATCAAGGCTCGATTTTATTCTATATTCTGGACTGTAATGTCTTAGCAGCGAATTAAATGAACGCAATCCGAGTATTTCAATATACTAATTCAAGAATTTGATATAAATTGATGCAGAATTTAACATATAATATGAAATCCATACTCCTGGAACAGTTGTCCTGAACATACAAATACTTAGGCGCATTTTATTGCTTTCAAAAGAGGATCTGCTTCGCAAAGCAAAGCAAACTGCTATTGCGCCCGAAATAAGTAGAAAGTGGTATCGGATGTTGATGGAACACTGGCTCCGTAGGCTCCGAGCTCTATTATGAACAAGAAAATTGTATTTGCTCACACACGATGGTTTGGTGTGTCAATGGGTTCCGAAAGTGTGACGATCTACATTTTAGGAATTTCCATGTTATCATTTAAAGACTTTTAAATGAGCCAGAAATTCAAATTTATTTGTATCTTTAATTTGTATGCTTTCTTTGTTTCTAAAGTGCTAAGACTTAGGTATTCACCTATTTATTATCTTAGTACGGGACCGTCAGTTTTAGAAAATCACTTTTCCACCCTTTTCTTAACATTTTAAGAAATTAATTTATAAAATAAATAAAACCCATTTAAATAAAAGTAGTTTAACTTAAATTCCTTTTCCTTGACCCAGATTTTTTTTTCTTTAATTACTTCTATTATTAATTATAATCTTTTTAAAATAACGATAACTAATTGGTGTAAAGACCTCGGCAGCATATTGGTAGCGTGCTTTCTTCGGCACTGATAGGTTTTCCTAGCACTAACATAGCCAGCAAATAAATAAATGTAGTTTGCCTAAAGAAATCTCTATTAATTAAAATTACTGCCATTCGGATTCGGCTATAAGCTGCACGTCCGTGTTCTATTCGAAAAATTATCAATAGATATATATCCATGCTCTGCCATTGGAGCGACGACCACATAGTCAAGGAAATAAAAAAAAAACATTATTAAAATTTAATAATGTTTAATTTGGAAATTAAATTAATAATTACATTATTGAAAGTCTTCGAGTTATTGTCTAGACTCCGTTTATACACTTTTAGTTTTCAAAAATATTGTATATGATATTGTTTTTTAAATAAACACACCATGCAGAAATATGGCCATGTTCAGAGCTAGCAATTTTTAAATTAATACTAAATACGTTCCATAATTTAGAATAATTATGTAAAATTGTTCTTATTTGCTCCGGTATATTCTGAGTTTAAAAAAATAAGACAAAAATTATGTTTTCTTTTTTTTATTTGGTTTAAAAACAAAATGTTTACATATGTATTTTTTTTTTTTTAGATTTTAATCTAATATTATTGCAAAAAATATCACGTATATTTTGAATATAAATTTTTTGTAAATTTGACTAAAATTTGTTAATATTTAGATACATAATTCTAGTTATATATACAATTTAACTAAATTTTCGATTATATTTAAAATATATACAATTGAACTACATAATTTGAATAGTTGCCTAGTATTTACAATTTGAACTAAATAATTTGAATAGTTGCCTAGTATTTACAATTTGAACTCTAATAATTTGAATATTTGCCTAGTATTTACAATTTGAACTCTAAATAATTTGAATAGTTGCCTAGTATTTACAATTTGAACTAAATAATTTGATAGGTGCCTAGTATTTACAATTTGAACTCTAAATTTGACTATTTACAATTGAACTAGTGGTTGGTGGTGGCAAAATCAGTTTAATTGTAGAATTGACTTTAAAATTGCCCAGTTTGCTGACACTACAGGCGTTGTTCTTTCAAGTTTTGTAGCTTCCACAAGCGATGGATCCAAAGCAGTGAATTGTCCTTAAACTCCAAACCCAGAAAAGCATCACTGGCATTGACATCCTTCTCGATTTCTGAAGCCATATTTCTTTTTAGTTGCCGACTTCCAAATGTGCTAACTGTAAGGCATCCTTTCCGAATGGTAGAGCCTCGATGTTAACAGTTCGAAAGTCTTTCTAGTAGTGCAGGTCGAGTAAGAGTTTGGAATTCCTTTTATAGTACATCGACTAGCCGAACCAATAGAGAGTAGGTAGTTTCTAAATTTTGTAAAATGTCTAATGACTTTGACCTTGGGAATGTTTCGCGCCGCGGGATTAATTTTTGTGTTGCTGGCAAAAGATAAGCCTGCTACTTTAGTTCGAGTACCTGTGGTTTATGGCTGCATCAGAAATGCGTTTCTTCGAATTTGTAAAACCATTTACATATTTTTGTTTGTGTATTTTAAAGATTTCAGCAACATGTGGGCGACAGAGATTGGGAAAATTCATGTTAAATTTTCCAAGGACATGCGATTAAGTTATATGCTCATGGTTTAGTTAAATGCTAAGCATTTTTCTCTGTAAAAATAGTCTAGGCTTAGTCAGCATAGATTTTCTGCTAGGCTTGTCATACAATATAATTTGCACATCGAAACAGTATATAATATCGTAAAATATAGCCAAAGATATAATATCGTAAGATATCCATACTCAATCCATACATACTACACTCAACAAAGATAAAAAGCATATGTTAAGTTTTAATCTTTAACTCTTGTAACGCATGATAATGGTTTTGAACAGTATTTTAAAATGCTTTTATTGTATATGATCCTTTTAATATTCCAACATGACAAGTAACGTCTGTAACATTTAATCGATGATTTTCGAGCTCTAATTCATTAATTTCGTTGACCATAGTTGACGTGGATGATCGACCAGGCCGCTCTGCGTCTGCATAGCTTTCTCGGCCCTTTTTGAACATATTATACCATTCAAATACACTTATTTTAGATAGAGGCTATTAACCAAATGCCTTCTGCAAAGTTCCCAACGATTCGGCTCCAGAAATTTCATTCCGAACACAAGCTCTAAAGAAACTTCGCTGTTGAAGACATTGCAAAAATCGAAGAATGTTCCAGCGACCAGTTATCCAATAAATAGTTAATGCAAGTCAGAGCTACGAAATCCATGTACTCACTAGGGAACAATGGGGAAACAACCAAATGCTTCCGAATTCTTTGCGATTTCAATATGATAAGAATATAAATATATACTCTAAAAAAGACTGGGTGAGGAACTGTCAATAATATTATCTGAAATAATATAATATAAAAGAAAAATAGTGCCAAGTGCTTAAATTCCTCATGTATGTTGATCAATGACAAAAATCATATAGAACGTTTATACAAGTCGAACTTCTAAAATTATCCCGCATAGATGGAGAATACCTCATTGCTGGCGATTTAAACTCTAAACATAGATTCTGGAACTGCGAAAGAGCCAACTGTTGGGGAAATATTTTGAATGATATTTCAGCATGTGGACATTTTGCAATAATATATCCAAAGGATCCTACTTATATTCCTGCAAACTATAAAGCTAAGCCTTCTACCTTAGATCTGATTTTAACAAATGGGTCTAACCACTGTGAAAATGCGCAAGTTAAAAGTGAATTATCATCTGACCACCTCCAGTACTGATTAAATTTTCTTTAACATTTAACCCAGAGAACAAGAAATTTTTAGACTACTCCAAAACAAATTGGAATATGTTTAAAAGCCTTGTCAATAGCGGCGTTGAAACTAATTCAATATCCAATCAAAATACTTCAACACACTATTCCATCAATAACACTCTAGATAAATTCATATCTATCGTCCAAAATGCAATAAGCACCACGATCCCTCAAAAGCGTGACTTAAATTTCCTCAAAATATTGTTCAGCTTTTCAAAATAAGAAACAAAACCAAAAGACAAGGGATAAGAACTAGGCTTTCACTTTTTAAAGCACAACTAGATCACTTGATTTGGAGAATTCGTAACGAATTATTTATTTTTCAATAATAACAGCTGGAACAATAAACAAAAATCTCTTAACAGTCACTCAAAGCCAAAATATACCATGCTTACTTGATAATGACCAAGTTTGCACAACCTGTGCCGACAAAGCAAATCTCCTGGGCAACATACTTGAAAAAAAAAAAACACAATGAGACAGACCATTGGGTTAGTCAATAGCTCTTTGCAGGATTTAGTTTCCAATGCTATCCAAATTAATGATGAAAATAAAATAACAAATGCATAGGTAGCTTACATCCTAAATGACTTAAACGCAGAAAAGTCTGTTGGGCCTGATGGATTACCAAATAGATGCCTTAAAAACTTGCCCCTGAATGCTGTTAAGTTTCTCACTTAATTTTTCAACGACTTCCTATCAATTGGTTTTTTCCCTCAAATTGGAAAACAGCAAAAACAATACCGATTCTAAAACCCGGGAAACCCTGTGTGATCGTTCGAGACCTATACATCTATTAGCCTCCCGCCAATTGTATCGTAGGTTTTTAATAAACTCTTTAAGTTGCGTCTTACGAATCATATTGAGGCCCACAACATATTGCCCATGCAATAACATGGATTTCGAACTGGTCTCAGCAGCATAGATGCACTTATAAAACTACCTAAGCGATCTCTTAAAAAATAAATATTCTGCCGGTATGGTTACTCTCGATATTGAGGCAGCTTTCGATACAGTCTGGCATGATGCCTTAATTCATAAGCTAAAAGTCCCTAAACCCACATACTTAATTAAAATTATTAAAAGGTTTGTTAGTCAGAGATCTTTCTATGTTGAAATAGATAGCGTTAAATCCAGTAAACGAGATATCTGCGCAGGTGTGCCCCAAGGATGCGTATTAGGCCCCATTTTATACAATGTATACACACACGATATATATAATTCAGATCCATTTTTAAAACCAATTGAAAATCGTCTGCAAGATGAAATAATGGATCTAGATCAATATTACCATATGTGGAAAATTAAAGTAAACCCAGCCAAAACAAACGCCATAATTTTTTTTAAAAGAAGAAAGCCTTGTTATTTGCCTTCTACTCCCCTAACCAATAATAATCTTCCAATAAAATGGGTTGACAATATTAAATACTTAGGAATCGTTTTTGACAAAAAACTAACTTTTGGTCAACATACCTCATCAACAATCAACAACCAACACAAAATATCTCCTTAAGCAGGCAGGCATACCCACATTACTTAATAAATTAGTTTCCTCTATTGTCTTCACGGAAGAGCTTTCTAGTATAAGTATAAGTAGTTATAGTTATAAAGGTTATTTATTCCTATTTTCCTTGTTTATATATTATTAACTTAAATGTAAATAATCATACTAAATAACTTAACTCTGTAAATTACTTATAGTTCACTAGCTTAAGAAATTGTTAGAATCATGGAAAAAGCAAATACATAAAAAAAAATAATGTAAAAAATATGGAATTTAAAAAAAAAACTTGTAGAAACTTAAATGGACACTAAAAGAAATTTATACACTTTAAAAAGACAACCTTATAGCCAGTATATGAAACAGGATCGACATTTAACATTTTCGTGTTACCTATGGCCAAAACCGGTATTTTCTCCATAAAAATATTCAGATAATGCAATGTAAAAACGTACGAATATTAAAAAAAAAAACACTAAGTGTAAACCGAAGCAAAAGTACGATGTTTGTAAATATATTACCTAATTAATTGTTAATTTCTGCCAATATAAAAAAAAGAGTTTAACGGAATTTTTATGTTAAAACATTACCATTTATGGAGCTTTTCGTTATTGTCATGTGTAATTAGCACAACGTCGCAAGTACAAAAAGGCGAAGTGAGATTAAAAGAGAATTTTCGTATGTTGAATTTCTAAAAAGGACCATGTAGGAAAATCATTCCTTAGGTTGTTTCGGAGTTAACAATCTGCTACGACGTCAAGAGCTGCAGGCATCATTGTAAATTAAAAATGTACCACTTGTTTAAGGTACAAAACTTCGGTTTTTTTTTTGTTGGATTTGGGGCTTTATTGTAAAAAATGATAACATTCAATCTATTACAAATCCTGACCGTTTTTATCAAGTACTTTCCTCCATATTTCTGACAGCAAGCAGATTACGAGACAAAAAAGCGCTTTTTAGGTAGATCGCATGATGGATGGGGTAAGATATCCCATTTTAGCCTTTTGCGACGCGGATCGAGCGTTGTATTGTTGTGGAATGACTTTGTCATGGCGGGTTATTTTCTTTTATTTCTCGGCTCAAATGTATCAACTGCTTTAGATATGGATACCCTCCCTGTGATAGCCTAACTTGACTTCAGCATCAATTAAAATCCACATCTAGCTGGTTCCACGAAAAACATAGCATGATTTTGGCGCCATATGTTGTGGGTTTCGCTATTGGACATGAAGGCATATTCGGGGTTTTCCCCAAGTGTTTTGTGCGCTGCGCATTATCGAAATATACCAATTTTTCGTCATCAGTTACGTTGCGAATAAAAAACGTTTTTACCTTTGAAGAAGCTTTTGGCAAGCAAAGAAACACCTTTTGACATCTCTCGGTTTCGAGTCATACGGAACCCAGTATCCTTACTTCTAAATTATTCCCACGGCCTTGAGACACCTTGCCGCTTTACTTGCAATGAATTCGTGTGGAATACGTTAAAAATTAATTTTATTTTTAGCGATTTTGCCTATGGGTACTATATAATACAGGCAACCGATTTCGAAACAATACTTCAAAAACAAAAACGCATTTAAGAGGGATTTGCCTTAAGGGATATGGAAACTACATGATATAGTCAACCGATATTGAACAAATTCGACAAAAAATGTAATACTTAATTAGATTTAATTAATTATTAATTAGATTTGTTAACAATAGTTTACAATTTTCGTTTACCTATTTGCCTTATTGCTGATTTACAATAATAGTGTGATTGGGAGGAATGCAGGTAATCTTTGATGGCACACCAAATTTAGTCGAAGAATTGAACTTTATGGCAGAACAGCTACATAGGACCTGTTGGGGGAAATTGGCACCGCGACCGATAGGTGTGTGCTCATGGGAGCTGTAGAAAGTAATTAACCAATTGTGCTCCAATACGACAAAAGTCGAGGGCTTTAAAATACATTCGCAAATGCCGCAAATAAAATAAATATATCACCCATATTAAAAATATTGAAGTTTTTTTTATAAAAGTTTATTCGTATAGCACTTCCAATCTCTTAGATCTAAGCGTTCATATACTGGCAGCTAAAAAATATAGATTACCGATTTAGGTCAATTTAAACAAGGTTGAAAGCACTTAATTACTTTCGCATTATTAAAATACTCGTAAAACATTTTTTTTTAATATTATTGCTCCAACTCGTACAATGTCTAAAATATAACTTGTAGAAGTAGTTTATTTTAATTATAACAAATGTGCCCAGTTTTTCGATAATAAGTTTTTATTAAAACAACTTTAAAATTAATCATATCTGAGATCGCAGTCAATTTGTAAACTTACAAATAAAACTACTCAGTAGCGTTATTCGACCTCCTTAATTTTCGAGTAGTAACCAAACCAGCCGTATAAAGGAAGACAGTCTTGGTAACAGCAGATTTTGGTGTTGCAACCTAGAACAACAAGTTTGTTGCCGAATATAAATAATATTTTCTATTGAGTTAAAGCATACTTTTTTTCCAACAGTTTTTTCTGGCTGTTTGCGCAGCACCTTTTGCTTTTTCGTTGATGTGATTTGTTCGCCAAATTCCTTATCCAACTCAGAGTGTCGAATTTGAACTTTTAGTTTACGTATCTCGCTGATCATTTTTCTGTGTTCATCGCGTAAATACGATACCTTACGTTTTAAAGCGCTCCTATGAAAAATCATGCAATATAAATTAATTTGATTCTTGTTTGCAAAGCTTACATTTCAGTTTCCAAACGATTAACATATGCAGCATTTTGTAATTCTATGATTTCCATATTTTCTGCTTGTTTGTTAGGCCAATCTAATATTTCTATTTCAATATGCTCTTCTGAGTTATCTTGATTTACTTCATTGCTTTCGTCGAAATCGAAGCTATTTGATTCTTCAAACTCGCCGTTTTTACAATTTTGATAGCTCGTCTCTTGTTTTATGCCAACACCGTCTTGCACATACAAGTAGCTGGAAGAAGACGGTGATTCAATTTTTTTTGAAACTCCTGTATTTATATCGTCGTCTGAATTTGCTATAAATGGGTCGTTATCTAATAAAGTATCATTATAAACAGACAATTTCGTGGTTGGCCTTTTACTAGACTGATCTTGATGTCGTTTAACTGTAGGTAATGAGCCACTTTTTAATTTTGTTGGATTTTTTCGAGTAAAACCTAAAAAAGAAAGATCTCAGTATATGGAGCCTAAAACAGTTTGGTCTTTTACCCATTTCATATTGCAAATTCCGCTCAAAGTCTTCGGGCTTAAAATGAGAGTCACATATGCAGGCAGTTGATGTGTTTATGTTTTCGCGTCCACAGAAGTTAACCCATTTTCGAAGCTGCGTCTCATTTTTCGGGAAGTGAAAAAAGCGGAATTTTTTGTGACTTGAATAACGATTGTTATTGCCGCAATTTTTAACCGCACACCGCATTTTTAGCAATATTGTTTATTTGACTAATATTATTCTCATTACTGATATGAAAATGTCGATATTTAGCAAAGTAATCGATAACGTTACTAACCCAATAAGCATCGATATGCTAAAATTGCTGTTAAAATTCAAAGTAATGCATTGCTGTGTGTAATGTTAATGTATAATATGAAGTATGCACTGGACCTCGGTAGCAAACTTGTATCTTAAGCTAAAGGACGGTAGTTGGATTCCCAGCAGCAGCATTTGCCTAGCACTGACATTTGTTTATTTATTATTATTTTAGCAGTACAACCTTATAATGAAGTAATATTAAAATTAGGAAATATTAAAATAGAGCGAGGAAAATAAAAAAAAATTATCTATTGATTTTATACAGACTCAAAGCTAAAAATATTCGCTATTTATCTAAGTAGATCTCGATTGATTGAAGTTACCGTCGTTCGAAATCGGCTCAAATTTGTAGGTCTCTGTTCGCTTTGAACAGCTATAAATAGAGGTATCTCAATGCTCCGCTTTATTTTATTTATGTAGCTTATTTTGTTAAATAAAATTTATGAAACCAATTTAAACTTATTAAACTCAAAAACAATAAATCTATCAGTAACGCTTCAGCGTAATTAAGTTTATTTTTTACACTCTGATGCAGAATACTGATATGTTTTGTGACTCAATTACTTAAAAAAAAATTAAAAGCTAATAAACGATTTATAGTCTTTATTGAAGAGTGCTTCGATCAGCTCGGTTCTGTTGTAATCAATTCATCGATATTTATTTATATTTCGATTAATAAATCAGCTGCTAGACACTTGTCAGATGTTTTTGTTGTTAGTTGATGTGTCTTCCAAACAATTGTTTATTTTCGCAATGCTTAAAAGTAGTAATTTAGACAGGTTTGAACAAAATTTTATAGTGTTCTATGCATCCATGTATATTAATAACGTGAAACATTTTAATGTCGCAGCGTCATGAATGAATTCGCAGAATCAAATATACCTCGACCTAGTTCATTAACAGTTGAAGATGGCCAAACAAATGCAACTGAACAGCGTAATTCTGGAATTCCTCTCACCGATTCTAATCCAAATGCACAAAGGCTTACCGACGAAACCCAATATAGCTTAGCAGTTTTGCAAATGTCTGCCGGGATTTTGAATATAGCCGCACCTCCACTAAGCAGGGCTCGTGGTCATTTGAAAGACTTGATGTAAACTTAATAAGCAGCTTTGTTGGCTTTTTTATTAATTTATTTATTACAGAGGCAAACAAAATAAAATCTACATCGATTTGTCGAAAGAGAAGTACAAGTTGGACTGCAGCGAGGTTGCCAAGTTAAATGAGATGGCATGTATATTTTAAGTTACTTGTAACCCTCACCGAATTATTTGCTACAACTTATAGTGTTACAACGTATAGTTGTTTTGGCTGTAGGTTCCTATTCTTTTCGAACAGCTGTTAATAGAAATATCTACATACTCTGCCTCTGGAGTGATTATGTAGTCTGAGGGAATAAATTAATTTATTCGTAGTGGTTTGGGATACCAAATTTCAAGTTTTTAACATCAAGTTGCTCAAATAGGAAAGTAGATTTTATTCGTCTGTGATAGAGGTTAGATTACTTTTTCCCTTTTTGGAACTATATTAAATTTTATTTAAACTGATTGATTTTATATACATAAATCCCTAAAAAAGTATATTCATTTTATTTTTCTGCTAATGTTACAGGTTATCTTAAGTCGCTTCACCAAAAAGTTCAATTCTCTATACAATTACCAATTTATATAATATAGAACCACATAAAGTCTATATCTTATCAAAAAGCATTCAAAGCAACATTGTAGACAAGATATCTAGACATGGGTAGTTTAGTATTACAAAAGTTCTTATCATTTCAAACCATTTACAGATGAATGACGTGAAGTTCTACAAGGAGAAGCTCTCGAAAATAAAAAAAGAAATGCAAAACATATATCAGCGCACTAAAGTTTTAAAGGTACATAAACACCTAATTGAAAGTAATCTTTATTTGAATACAAACAACACAAAAATTATACAACATGCAATTGGTTAATATTTATTTTATTTTTTTTTTGTTTTGTTACTTTATTACCACTTATAATCTCGATTACAGAAACGCGCGGCTAATGTGGCGACATGCAAGCAGCGGGAGTACCAGCGCAAGCTTGAGAAGCAACATCTTGAAGAATCACTTATCGCTAACCAACAGTCGTAGACACGACACGTATACCAATTGAGTTCCAATCAAATAATTTACTTTATACAATTCAGTATAAATCAAATGGTCTAATACATACGTACATAAATTTTTAAATTAAGTGAAAATACACACTTTGGTACCAGGCACTAACAAGTTTAACCCACTAGACATTATTTTAATACTAAACTAGAACATACATAAGCTTCTAGTACAAAGAGATAAAAAGTTATTGATATAGGCACTTAAATAAATTTTATATATATATATATCTATAGTTATATATTTGTAAACATTTTTTAAATTCAATTTAAAGTGAGAATAAAGCCACATGCTGAGACTGCAAATGTATGTATGGCTTAGTGTCGCCTAGTGATACAACATTTAATAACTTTCACAGCGCGCTTGAAATAATAAAGCTTGATGGACAAAAAAGCCATTGCAGTATTGAAAAGACATATAGTGTGTGTACGATACGGATGTAGATCTCATAAATAACTTAAAGCTACTTTAGAATGTAAATATTATTTAACAAATGCATTGGTAGGTAAGCCATGCAATATATTAACGATTTTTAGTGTAAATTGTTACTGAGCTCTACTTAGAACAAGACAATTGTTTACAACAATAATTTAGTAATAAATATTATTTAGCATGCAGACGCAGTTTAATTGAAGCAAGTGTAAGTTAACAATTTGTTTCGGTTGTTCATTTTGTTGTTGTTGTTGGTAGAAGAATCGATGATGATGATAATAGTTGTTGTTGTTGTTGTGGCTCTGGCATTTAGTTGCATTGTTGCACGAAACATCTTAGCTAACAATACTATATTCCTGTTCATTCAGCATGTGCATTGCATCTGTCGGTGCAAAATATTTGACAGTGCCTAAAAATATTTGGAATATTAATAAAAAATTTTATACAAAATTGCGTATGGATTATAAAAAGCGTTTTTTTTGTGTGTCAATTTCAAGTTACATATCGTGCTTAGTCTATAACTGTAGTTTTTTATTCAAAATATAATTTTTTTGTGACCAGCAAAACTTTATTAAATTCGCTCTATGTCTATGGCCCAAGTAAATTCGTATAAAAGTCGATATATGTATATTGGGTACATAGAACAACATATGTATATATATTTTTGTACCGCAAATAAGGCAAAAATATGCGGAATGAATATCTTTCATTGGTAAGTAAACGTTGCCTCTTATTGGCTTAAATCAACATCTCTAAATTCGTCATTGGTCTTCTTCTTATTGGGGCTTGCAACATAGCTGGCTTGTGGTGGGCCTGTTACATGGGTAGTGACATTTCCCTTACCATTTTCGGTGGGGCCATTACGTTGCAGATACATCTGCAAGCAAACGTGCACAATAAATATAATGAAAGCAGCTACGCCAAAGATCTCGAAAGTTGTGCGTGCATCCAGAGATTCAAAGAGTATACCGCCAATTAGACTTCCAGTGGAAACACCAATGCCCTCGAAAATGGCGCCTACTAAGCTCTGCAAAAATGCTTGAATTTAATTAAGTTCATTTTTAAATATCATTACCAAAACGCACCTGCATGGTGGCCTCAGTGCCAGGAGGCGCAACAATGCTTGCATATGAAGCCATTGTGGCATAAAAAAGCCCGAATGTCACGCCATTGAGCAGCTCAATAGGAAGTATGTACCAGGGATTTTGCAGCATTGAGTATAGAATAAAACGCACACCAAAACCAAAAAGAACCAAACTCATTGCGTTAACATGACCAATACGCTTGAGAATCCAGCCAGATAGAAAGAAAAAGGGCAGCTCACCGCCAAAGCATTGAATACCCATGACAAGTCCTTCTAAAGTTTTTACCGAATTTTCGCAACCCTCATAGCCTTTGTCCAGTTCCTCAAGATAGATAAATAGAAAATTCCAAATAAGCGCTGTTCCAAGACCAATGGCCACGCACCAAAGAAAAAAGACTACGCAACGCACTGATAGAAACATTTGGCTGACATCTTTCAGTATATTCGACGACAGATGCGTCTGCACGTGCTATAATTATATATAGAAAGCTTAATATATATTAAATGTACATAAATCTTTTCCGTGCTTACCTTGAGCTTTGTGGACGCAAACATGTCAAAGCCCAATATTACCAGAGTCATCCAGAAAACAATCGTATAATCTTTGTACACTTCACCGCCTGACATTTTGTCCACCAACACGCCGGCTAACACAGCAAATACGCCCCAACCAAGCGAACCACAAAGTCGTTGTTTTCCATACAAATGATGCCTTTCACCCAGTATGCCAAAGCATATGGCGTCACCAATGCTTACAACCACAGCCATTCCAATCCAACTTAGAATCAGCATGCCAAAAAAGAACCAAAACTGCGGCAGCCCCAAAGCATGTCCAGTGTTGATTACCGCACTCTCTGACAACAGTTCCTTTAAATACTCCTCCTGACAGTCCATCTCACATTGCGTTTTAAAAAACGGCTTGTCATTAGGACAGTAAAGCGTTACATTCTGTCCATTCACTGAGCCCTTCTCGTGAGGTATTATAAAATTCAGGCAATTTGTCGGTTTCTCCTCTACAATGTCGTTCATATTAATAAACGTATTAAAGTCTAGTTGCGTATTTGTGCGATTCGCTTCACAGTTTGCTGTAGAATTTTTAAGCCAATCCTGACACACAATGTCCCACATAAACGGTTCGGCCTTACAGTGCATTTGACATGCAAGGGTTTGGTTTTTATAGTAGCTTTCTAGGCTTTTCTCAGTACAATCGCCATAATCGGAACAATACTTAATAATAGACTCGCCGCCATGACAATGAAATTCAACCATAGGCAGAGGTTTTTCAATAGCCGGCACGAACATAATCATAAAAAAGGCTAATCCAGTCAGTAGCTGCCCACTGAGAAATAACGTTCGATGGCGGTGGAAGCTGCAAAAACAGAAAATGGATTTATGAGCTCAGCTATTGTAAAATGGAAGAAAGTAATTTTAGAAGCTTAGGTTAGGTTAGGTTAGAGCGGTTGCCAACGGGAATACCCCCTTGGCACACTTAGGCCGAGCACGGCCCATTGTGATGCCGCAAGGCTTCTCTCCCAATCACTCCTGGTCTGCAATCGCATCATGAGCCCATCCAGTGACTCGTACGAACCGCACTATGTCCCTGGGCCTTTTGCTGGCAAGATCTGATAGATCCGCGAAAAAGTAAGCGCCGAGGATTTGTTTCCTAGCCCTACAAAGGGCTGGGCATGTACAGAGGAGGTGGGCGACCGTTTCCTCCTCTTCCTCGTCGCGACAACTCCTACAGAAGTCATTGTATGGAGCATGGAGTCTGGCTGCGTGCGTGCCTATAAGCAAATGCCCCGTAAGCACTCTAGTCGCTGTGGAGCATCGAATTCTGTCTAGTAGGCAGAGTTCGTTGGTGCGTTTCCGACACCTCGTCGGCCACGTTTGGTGCGCTATGCGCGAGTTGTGGGTGGCGTTGTGCCACAGTTTGTTGGCTTCTGATTCATAGAAGTCACGTATGCGGAGTTGCCAGGACGCCATAGGTATACCGGTGTCCTCCTTGTCAGGAAGGAGTGTCGAGGTAGTTCCTTCTCTGGCCAGTTCATCGGCAAAGCAATTACCCTCTATGTCCCTATGCCCTGGGACCCAGATGAGGTGAATGTTAAACTGCTCTGCCATCTCGTTAAGAGATCTGCGGCAGTTATGAACAGCCCTTGAATTGGACATATTTGACTCTAGCGATCTGATCGCCGCTTGGCTGTCTGAGAAAATGCAGATATTCCTATTTGCAAAGCTTGGGGGGATTAATTTTAGAGACTCCTGAATCGCCAGCACTTCCGTCTGGAAGACACTACAGTGATCAGGGAGCCTAAACGACCAATTTAGGTTAAGGTCAGCAGAGTAGACGCCTCCCCCTACCTTGCCGTCTAGTTTAGAAGCTTAGTTCAATAAACTTATTTATGAAGACCTAAGTGAAATACACCTTTTACCGATACCTCAATCGATAGTTTAGTAATATCTAGCATGTTCTAGTAATTATTACAGTCTAGGCTTCATTTAATCCAAATTGTAAATAACAATAAAAGTCCAAACCGATTAAAAAAAAGGAATGCAAAACCCTCATATCATCATCATATATATATTGCAGATTTTTGTTTTCAAAAATTTAAATACAATTAAAAATACACAACTTTTTCGTATGGTTGATTCGGTTGTTTCCTATTTTGACTTAATCTTTAATCTTAAAACTTTTTTCAATATTTTGCTTTTAACGATTGGAAAGACAATTCTCTATCATAAACGATGCCAGTTTAAAAAATGGCCAGTTGGCTGCTGGTTTTATTAACAGGATAATCCATAACTTGTTTGATATTTGAAGTATAGAGAAGTATAAGTATTAGTTTTGGAAATTTCTATTTAATAAGTAAAAACGCTGGCCGGCGGCATCTAGACACAAAAATCCGCAGAGGAAGCCTAAGTAAATCTCTATTTATTAAAGACAATGCCGTTTGGAATCGGCTATAAACTGTGGATGCCTGTTCTCTTCGATCAGCTATTAATAGTGATACATATTATCCTATCATTTCATCCTTGCTCTGCCTTTGGATCGAAGTCCGCATAAATCATTATTCATAGTTTTTTGCCCCAAATTGTTGACAACTGAGAGATGCTCATCGCCTGCATTTTATTAATCTCTTTATGGGAAAAAAGTTAATCAATATATTTCATATATCATATAAATTAAGATATACAAGATATATGGCACTAGGGTCACATACAGTTTTTCATCTTACCGATCTGCAATGTAACCGAAAAACGGTTTTGCCAGCATGCCTATTATTGGTAATATTGTGTACATGGTTCCCACCACAAGTGAGGAGTAGCCCAGTTGACGCGCCAACGTAGGCATAAAGGGTACAACGGGAGCGGTGCCTGAAATATATCAAAATGTAAATCATAATAAAGATAAGCAACAACGTATTTACAGATAAGATTTTAACAAGCTCAGACTAAAGGCAAGTGTGTGTATATAGGTAAAATTAGAAAAAAAAAAAAACATGAGAAAATGTATTAATATTTGGGTTCCAAATTTCATAAGTATTGAGTTATGACCTTGCCGGTTTCGCTTAATTTTTTGATATAATTAAATCTAGTATGAATTCTCGAGTATAAAAATGACTTTAATATACCCTGTAACACTTTTCTGCATCAATCAAACTTCGTTTGGTACTTGGAAAGACTAAAAAATATTCAGAGTAGGAAATTGGCCATGATATATTGAAATAAAACTAAAATACAATGAGTTACAGGGTATAGAACTCTAGAAATTTATAAGCCAAATGTCTTAGGTATTAGTTGAAAAACAAACGAAATACAACACACCTATCGGCGAAAACCATTTCTTTGACAGATTTGCCAAATTGGAGCTATATAATATAGTTTACCGTAATCGTTTTGATCAAATTTAAATAAATGCTTGGAACCATAAAAAATCTCTTGCGTTTCGAATTTGGATTTAGTAGAATAGCGCTACCGTTTTATTCAACGAAAACTTTTCTTTTAAGTTAAGGTTGTTTGAATCAACCTTATGAGAGCTATTCCCGATATGGAATGCCTTTGAGATTTTGACAAAACCTTTGGAAAGCACTATGTTCGAGTAGAATAACTTAAGCAAGATTCTTATTAAATTTAATGCAAATGAACTATTATTAAAAAAATCTTTTGTTAGTAATTACTTATTGGAAGTGAGTTCTCTTCACCATAGTGTAACCTTTTATGTTGACCGAGCTCTATTTAGTATAAATATGTAGGCATTAAGTTGATACCAACCAAACGCAGCGGAGGTAGTTTTGAATTATATCCTTAAGTGGAATACAATAACCGTAAAAATTTTTAAGTTGGCCCAAGTCCATTAACGGGTTGTAATGACCAACTTAAGTAAAAGTAAGCATGGAAGCTGTTATAAAAAACTACAATAATTTCTAGTAGGATGTTTTTTTTTTAAATGTTGATTGCTTTAACAATTTTGCTATCCAGAGGATTATACAGGCGAACAGACATACATGGAGACATGAACTTTTTTAGCCTATAAGATGCAATCAGTCTATATTGATCAACTTGGTTATTTTTAGGACCAAAATACTAGTATTAACTGAATTTGGTAGGGATAAATTGAAAAACAAGCACTTACTTCTAAAAACAAATTTTTTGTAGAATTTACCAATACCGATTTTAATCAAATTTGATTTAATGGAAACATCAGATTTTGCCGTGCTGAATTGGGTAACAATATTTAAATAATCAATCGTATTATTTATTAAAATATTTTTTGTTATTTTTTTCCGAGGTGCCGGACATATGTGATATTATCACCGATATTAAAAAATTGACATAAACTTGCGTCCCTAGAACACAATTTTTTTCGATAAGCTGATTGCCCTAGCGCTTGCCATATCTGAAATGTAGACTTACTTAGGACGGACGGACAGATGGATATGGGTAAATCAACTTATCTATTCACACTGATCATACTTTAGGCAACTTTGAGGGACGTCCTTTCCTACGGTGTGTTACATACATTTTCGGCTTATACAAAACTTAATGTACTTTTTATATCATGTGGTACAGGGTATATACACAGAAATTCCACATTTGATAGCTGATAAGCGTAAGTGCGTAGGTATACGACATGCAAATGGTGTCTACAATATATACAAGTGTAATTATGAGTGGTTTAAGAGTGAATCCGAAAATAGTCTCGAAATAAAACAATTAAAGTGATAAATATAATATTAATAGTCGCTAAGGCAAGAAGTTGTAAGTCGTTATTTTGGAAGATTTGTGAAGATTTTGAACCACTAAATAGCCATTTGGCACTATTTTTAAATTAAACTATAATTATATAGGATTAAGGTAGCCTATGTGCATTATTATTTATTTAATTTTAATTTAGGCTTACAACTAAGTCCATGAGAAATTTGGAGCGAGAAAAATATAATATAAAACTACTCCGTCTCTGATGGGTGAAATTTTTATACTTATGCTCCCTCTCACATCTTGGGGTTGCTAAAAACTTGGATTTACAATGTAAAGTTTAAACATTTCTTAAAAAAAAGGCGCCTAAAAGATGTACGCTAACCAAGTGGCGGATTCATAGTTCGTAATTGGTGAAAAAAGTACGATATGGCAAATCAAGATGAGTAAAGATAGAGAAAGAGATGGATTCAATAGATCCCTCGTAAGAGAGGAAATCGTAAAGGTTATTATAGTTAAAACATAAGACGTGCAAAGTACAATTGGATCTACAAAAACTGTAGTGCTAGAGGTCGAAAATTACGAGTTACTCTGGATGGGACGACAAGAGAAATGTTGTGCAATGAGTTAAGAGTCAATGAGCCCAGGTAAGAACTAATGCAGAAGAAAAAACGCCGTGGCATGTTCTACGATCATTTAGTAAAGTAAGCTTATGCGTGCGTAAGCTTAATTTATTTATTTTTGATTTAGTAACGAGTGTGTTGATGGTGTACCTGACGATGATCCACTATGTAGAGTATATAGAGAGTATAGGTCTTACCGGCATTAAACAGAAAGTAATGTGCCTTCATAGGCAATAACTCCTTATCAATGGAGGGCTTCATGCTGCGTATTTTCGTAAAACTTAACAATGCTTAATTTGTATGTAAAGCACGTGACCGTGAGCAGCTCTGCAGCATTAGGACGAAATTCGTTTAAAACGATGGTTCCAGTTGCTTGCTGTGTCGACCAACTTACTGAAAAATATGCACTTGCAAGCACTTATTTCATATCACTCTGATAGTTCGCTTTTATTTGTTTGTGCGCGATCACGTTTCAGCTATGTTAAGTGGAATTATAGAATTAAGTTTTTACGCTTTGCAGTGTCTGGTTATCGCGTGCAAGTGCCTCGATGACATTTGTATTTGGTTTTATCACAGTTTACGATAAAAATTCATTGGCATTTGCAATTTATTTATCAAATTTTTGTATAAAGCCGGAGCTTGAAACCAATGGGCACCTAGTTGATGGACCGACGAGTAGTGAATAGATAAATGCATGCAATGTTTGATTTGGCAAGTAACGCTCTATATGTTTAAAGAGCGTCAGCAGCGAGTATTTTGTTAGTGTTTGTGCAATGCTTATCACTTGATTGTGCGTGACATTTTTATTATTTTTTCCATTAAAAAGCAAATACAATAAAAGTTAGAAAAATCCAATTGTTCTGCTTGCTCAGCTGTTTGCAACAGTTGTTTGCGCGTCGATCTGGCAGCGCAGAAGCATTGTTTACATGCTGCAAACAGTCTGGCAGGCCTCTCTTGCAGACAACTGAAAGCTCACTACTATAAATTTAATTTTTAATTCATTTTTTTTTTTTTAATATTGACGCTTTTACTAATTAGTGAAACTCATCCTTACAATGCTACTATACGCTTAAATACAAAATCGTTTCTTTAAAAATAATATGTATACAGTTTAGTCTGTGCGTCTGCAGAGAATTTGCACATTCAATCGTATATGTGACTGTAGTGCTGCTGATACACCAGAATATAGTTCTCCTTCTCCTGCTGTGTCATTTGTGTTATGAGTTTGTCGTTGATTTCATCTAATGCATGCGGGCGTCCGGCGACAAGTACGGTTGGCACATCATCATCCTCGTCCTCGGATTCAGAGTTTATATAGTTATTATAATTGGCGTTAGCTGTGTAGAGAACTGAGTTGAATCGTTTTCAATTTTTTGTGTTTTTATGTTACTTACGTATATTCACATTGTCCAGGTCCTTATCATCATCGCTAGAATCACTAGAATTGGCATTTGAGGAGCTGATATGCTTTCGCTTAAGTTGCACATCCCGTTGTCCAGGCTGCTTTTCGTACTGCAGCAACACAGCCATAATATCCTCATTTTCCTTTTTGTTACGATGACTTGTGGTACCTGATGTATGCGCCAAATCGTGATTTGAAGCGCCATCAGCTCTATCCGTATCGGTTATCACAGTGCTTTCGGTCATCCAAATTGGCCGGGACTTGCGTGCCACCACTTCTTCAGGCATATTCTCATCACCAATGGTAACATCGACGCGTGTTTCCTCTACAGCAAAGCCTTGATTGCGTGTCGCTTCACCAGACCATTGCGTATTATCCGCACGCAGCGCATTCGGTTTTGCTATGCCACGTATCGTATCAATGTCAACGGGTTCTGGTTCCAGTACCTCTGGTGCCAGCTGTATACCTTCAACTTCACGTAGCAGATCGTACAGTGGTTGCAGCTGCTCATTAAAGTGCGCCAGCATTAAACGTGAGTCTTTCTTGGGCATTGCAGCACTGTCCTCTTCCACTAAGCTGCCGCAGAAGGTACAACGGAATTCCAGACTGTTCAAATCAAATAGTTGGTCTGCTTCAAGATCTGTGAATGTCTTTGAGCAAACCGAGCACTTAAAACTTGCACGACTGGTGGCATCTCGCTCCTCGGTTTCCATGCGTTTGCGCATCAGATCCAATTTGTACTTGACAACATTTACGAATGTCTTGTAGTTAATAAAGTAATAGTTAACCTTTTGCGCCTTGCCATCAGGTCCGGTTTCCATTTTAAGGCGCATTTGTATAAACTTGTCAGTACGCAATGTGGTAATACGTGCACGCAGTTGTTTCTTCTCAAAACGTAGCAATTCGCCAATATCATCCTCTTTCATGCAAGGATTACGCACCAGCATATCGATAATCAGTGCATCTTCTTGAGTGTAGAAGCCGCGCACAACTAGTCTGGCTAGCTGCTTCAGGCTACTCGGGACTTCTGTAACATATCGTACCTCCTTTTTGGGTGGCGCCGTAGTTGGCGCAGCTGATGTTGATGACATGTTTTTTCGTTTTGTTTTGTTTTTTTTTTTTTTTTGAGTAAATGTTAACTAAGAGTTAGGCCAAATAATACAAGTGGCTGGCACATGTAGTTATGAAAAAAGGCGCTTTCGGTTTTCCATGCGGAAAGCCGACAATGCTACTTGTTTAAACACTTTTTCAGCAATATTAACTTGGCCATTTTATGAATTGCACGTATTACGGCTATTTACACTAAAACTTAGGCAAATTGTTATTTAAAATTTATTATTTTTGATTTATGTTTTTATAAATATTGCTGTTTGTACTAGGGTTGCAAGTAGTGTTGGAGTGACCATAACAAGGCTAACAAGAATGAGTGGTTCACGAAAGTGAATAACTGAATTTTATAAACTGTCCAAATATTGACTAAAATGCAATTACAATTTTTTTTTTTGATTTTATAAATTATTGCTGCGTTCGCATTGCTTATTTGGTTGACATACATTTTTCAGTATTATGCAAAGTGAACTAATGTACTGCATGAGTGAGCTGGTTCAAAAAGTTCCTGACAGTTAGATGACATCGATATACCGAAACATAAATTATCGATGCAGTTGCATTTAATTTTGATATGTTTATATAATTATTATGCAATTTACTATGTAGAAATGTTAAGTGCTTAACTAATGAACGTTTTATCAAACTACAGCATTGAGTTATATTTAATTATTATTCAATTTGTTCAGCTTCATGCTGCTTTAAACGGTTAAGTTGAATGTATCTTATGCATGTTACTGCAGTATTACATCACAAAAAAATGTGATTTTATTTAAGTTTATATCAAAGCTATCGTTATGTTTGAAAGACGCTAATTTTGTAACAACCCCCAAAAACAGCTCTCTCTCTCTCTTATTTTGAAAGCAAAACTGAGGGTGTTATATTTCTCTATTGTTCGGGTTGTTTACTTTTTATCTTTCACGTGTGAGAGCGTAAGCTAAATGGTTTACAAAATCGAAATTACTAAACTTGAGTTTTTTATTTTAATAACATTACAATTATGTCTCAACAACAATTATATTGCTTATATTTATAATAAACATCATGTTAAGCGCTAAACCCTTTGCATACGACACCCATGAGCAAAGTTTTCTCACATCAAGTGTGACATTATTGAGCGAACATGCTCCGGCATGCGCGTATCGTTATTTTCGCGCAACTAAATAATAATAACTAAAGTTTTCATTTGCAAGCAGCGTATGTGTTTTTAAATTGAAAATGCATATTTAATAACATGTTTTTGAAATTAATAAAAAAAACAAAAAAACGACATGCTCTTTTGGCTATAGCTCTATGCTTTTGCAGTTGCAGCTAACCCACAGTCGTTGTCGTGCTTTGTGCGCGCACATCTCTCGCTTTTCCTGGCCTTTAGAGCACAATTCTCAATAGATTTACAAGGAAAACACGATAGAGATTCTGTTAAGTGCACGAAATACTTTCAGTTACAGCTCTGCGCCTCGTATGTTAACGTGCTTTCAAGAGATTTTAACTTTAACTATTGTTGGTCGAGCGCGCTTATATTCGGTTTTCCAATTTTCCGTTCGCATTTTCAACGCGCAACATTTTCAACAAAATAATAAAAGAATGCAAAAAGTGTACTTTGTTTGTGCAATTTTTTCTACTATAAGTTGTTTGATAAATAAATTAATATAAAATATTTTAACAAATTGCTTGTGTTTGTGTGCTGTTTGCAAATATATTTGTATATATTATATATTAATTATAATGATAAAAATCGCTTAAAAGCAAACAAAGAAAAGTTCAAGAAAACAAATTACGGTTCGCCTCAAAGTTAAAATTTATACAAATTGCGTGAGACAAAGTAAAGCCAGCCAAGAAATTTAATAAAATGCGTTTGTGCTAATACTTTGTTTGTAAATAAATAAAAGTGTGCATATTTTTCACTCCATAAAGGTATGAAACATTTTTTTACAGAATATTTACAATGCTTTAAAATGAGTGTGAGCGTTCTGGCACAAGTTCAAATGCAATGCCAATGTCTTAACTCTTGCAGCTAGCAATCTTATGCCCAAGACAGTAATTTAAAGTAAATATATAATGTTCAGTTTTGGCAATAATATGCCGAGATTTACTTTGAATTTAAATTTGCCTGCTTATAAGGTTTCGTTCGGTTTGCTGCACGTGATTTGCTTATTTTTGGGCCTTCTTCGAACCTCTGTCATGCGCCACCATTTTCAAGTTTGATTCAAGCACCCCTTATGGTGGAAAGCCTCCCAAAAAAAAAAAAACCCACATCAAACATATGGACAGGGTTGCTGCTTGTGATGTCATTTAAACAATACAAGTATTTACATAATAATAATAGACTTTACTTTTGTACTACCATGGCGTGGGCGTGTCTTTTATACTTTCAACTTCTATACGATATAATGCTGGATTTGGTGTAACATCGACATTTGACCAATTCCAAAGCGCTTCAAAAGAAAACTATTCTTGAACTTTCGCATTGCTTTGTCCAGTGCATTCAATTCATGTTTAACTTGTCCATGAAGTGCTGTGGTATGTGTATGGTCGTCGCTTCACATTGTTGGCAATAAATCAGGTCAAAGTTGCAAAGTTTGACCCAGATTATTGCAAGACAATACTACTGCATTAATGTTCTTTACAAGCCCATTTAAATAGTTATTAGAGTTTGTTTAGTTGATAAGGCGGCCGTTTTCAGCTGCTTACATGACGATTATGTTTCTTTTAGACAAAATTCATAAAAATTCTAAATGACATTATTGAGACTAAGTACTGTTTAAGTCAATTTATTGACATATTGCTTTAATATTTCTTTAATATTTAACATATCATCTGATTTGACAATATATATTATAAAAGGTAACTCTTTTAATTTAAATAACTTCCTAAAACTTTAAAAACAAATTTTACGATTATCTTATGTTAGAAACTTCTGCCTTCATATCTGGCCCACAAATATTCAATGCGAACTACAATCCATCAATCATATTTTTCGATATTCTGATACACTCGTAGCACATCTTTCGAAGAGCAATGGCTTTATATTAAAATATTGTTATTTAGAGAGAGGGAGTCGATATACTATCCTGTTATCGCTTCAAAGGCGTTGGGAGCATGGAGATAACTCCACCGCCCTTCGGTTTTTGAAACAAATACGCTACCGACGATTCAGTCGATATAGAGATGTTATTATTTTAATTTTTTGATAGAGGAAATATGCTTTACTTTACGGGCAGGATGAACGTCGTATAGAGCGTTAGTTTTAGGGCTCGAGAGAGGTCTGGTATTGTTTTTGGTGTTTACGGCGGAGCCAAGATACGTGAATTCAAATGTATAGTCGCCTGCCATAAAATAGGTGTCTAGGTACCGATGCATCTCTGTTCGTAGACAGCATATACTTTGTCTTGTCAACCTTAAACGCTAGACCCAGTTTCGCTGTCTTTCGTGTTCCCTTATCGGGCTATCGGGCTTTATAATCGACAAAGATAAGATGTGAGCCGATCCTTTTTTTGTGTGTATTTTCCAGTATTTGGGGCAGTGTGTAGACTTGGTCTATGGTAAAATTACTAGATCTAAAGCTGAACGGCTTCAGTCTTTCACAGAGAATACGTGAGAGAGAATACGTCAGAATAGGATCTTATACGAGACGGATTATTTGGATATAAGACAGACGGCTCCTCTAAAAAATTATAAAATTAATTAAATAATTCATTTTTTTATGAATAAGTCGTATTTTTGTATGTCGTTTTTTCTTAATATATCAAAATCATATATAAAATACTTCACGCAGGGTTCGACACTTCAGAACGCCAAGTAAATCGCGAGAGTACTAAAAATATACGATCGTAGCGTCCGCTGCATATTGAATAATGATCTCAATGCCTTACCAGTTCCAAAAGACGCATGATCTCAAACCAAAGTCACTTTTGAGACAGCGAATAGGACGTTTTGCTGGGCCGAAAGGGTAATTTTCCTAACATTGTGTTCCATTCATATGTGATTTTGGTACATCGACAGGTCACCAGGAACCAGGAAGGTTTTCATCGAGCCTGGCGCAATATTATTATTGTTTTCTGTTTAAAGGCCAACGAAACTATAAATGAATTCAAGAAAATTCACTTTTAAATTTATCTATTCTGATTTACTATTTTTAAATATTTTTTTTTAAGATACGAGAAATTAATGCATTCTCATGACTGTCTTTCTTTAAACGACCCATTATGCATTCACATTAAACCGTCAGAAGAAGGAAATCGATGACCGCCAGTTTTAAACTAAATGAATGAACATAGTTTTCTGTGATATTTATTTAAAAAACAACACAAATTCAAGTACGATTTCAAACGCTATTTGCTCTGCGCATTAAATAAAAGTTCACCCACATGCTGCCTGCGGCTTTGTCCAAATTTGCCAGTTTTATGTTCGGTAGTGTCCAATGATAACTCCTTTGAAAAATCCATTTTAAAATGCGGACTATAGCGCGCTTTGTTAGAAAATAGAACAAGAAACATTTGATTGCGGTTTGACTTCTTAGCATTTCAACTAAAATAATCATAGAAATATCGAAAAATACGAAGAATGTTTTTCACAATTTTTTCAAAGACTCTTTATCCTCGAATCTGTTATTGCTTTTCGGTATCTTAAGTCTTCCAGAAGTCACGACACGGATCCTAAACGAATTTCATTTCCAAACACTCTTCACCCTCGAATCTGTTATTACTTTTCGGTATCTTAAGTCTTCCAGAAGTCACGACACGGAGCCTAGACAAATTTTATTTTCAAGGACTCTTCACCCTCAGCATGTGTTATCGCTCTTCGGTATCTTAAGTCTTCCAGAAGTCATGGACAAGTAGCGGGAGACAAATTTCATTTTCAAAAACTCTTCACCCTTGAATCTTTTATTGCTTTCCGGTATTAAGTCTTCCAGAAGTCATGACAAGGAGCGGGAGACAAATTTCATTTTCAAAGACTCTTCACCCTCGAATCTGTTATTACTTTTCGGTATCTTAAGTCTTCCAGAAGTCACGACACGGAGCCTAGACAAATTTCATTTTCAAGGACTCTTCACCCTCAGCATGTGTTATCGCTCTTCGGTATCTTAAGTCTTCCAAAAGTCACGACACGAAGCGAAGAAAAATATCATTTTCAAAGACTCTTCACCCTCGAATCTGTTATTGTTTTCCGGTCTTCAGTCTTCCAGATGTCACGACACGAAGCGAAGACAAACTTCATTTTCAAACACTCTTCACCCTCGAATCTGTTATTGCTTTTCGGTATCTTAAGTCTTCCAGAAGTCACGACACGAAGCCACGACAAATTAGTTAAATTATTATTGAAAAATGAAAAATTAACTTTGCAGCTTTCAATTTGGTCACATTCGGCTATAAATTATCCAGTTCTTTAATACTATCAGTTTTCGAAGTAATTACGGAGTAATTCGCCAACAAAAAACACCCAATGTTATGCACATATGAATACACAACAAGACACCTTCGTGTATACCAAATAAAGTTACTTTACAGAGCTGTCTGTCGTCTTTAGTTAGCGACTTCTTAGGGATGCAACATTCCGAAGGAATTCCACGTGAATGTCAAAAATGTTTGCCTAAAGCTATTTTTTATGTAGGTCCTAGATTCGTTGCACGACTTTGTGGGACTTCCACTCATCGTATTACCATTTTGATTCGTAACCCAAAGAACCGCTTTGTGTTGGGTTTATTTTTGGAGTTGTTTCGAGTTCTCAGTCGTTCGCGTGCTCTTCGTGTACCTAATATTGTTTTTATTTTTTTACTCCCCTGGCTGAAAGGAGCTGTATAACGGTAAATGAAACTACCGCACGCTTTAAATCCCTGCTCTGTGTCATGGTTTCGAATGTTCCACAAAAGCGTTAGTAGGGTGCTTGTGTGCTTTGGTCCTTTTGTGTTGTTGTTGTTGTTGTTGTTATGGTCTGGTGGTGGTGGTGGTGGTGGTGGTGGTGGTGGCACATGTGCGTCCAAGGCTTGCTGAAAGTCATATCGATTTTTGTCACGCGGTTTCTTGTCCATTTGCGCTTTGATCCTGCACAAGCGGAGCCGCACACACAACATAAACACCCTCTGAGATGCGAAGTAAACCGAATGCCTTTATTTTTGTAGCATTTTTACAATGACAATTTCTTTGGATGCATAGTTCCTTTCGCTTTAGAAGAGTCGAGCTCTTGTTTTGGATTTTCCTTTCGGCTTAAGGTCTTTGAGCTTACTTCTAGTTTCAGCTGTAAATCTAGTTTGCTCTTTAAAACAAAAAAAACTCAATATTGTATTACGAATTTTATTTAAATAATTTATTTAAGTGTTAACTTTTGGTAGTGTTGTGGTAGTGTTCTCGCCTCTAAACCCGAATGTCGATAGTTCCACATCCGCCACCCTGTAGTACTGGTTATCATCTCTTTTAATTAAAGACAAGACCATTCGGATTCGGATAAATTTTTGTATAGAAACACCTTATAATATTTTGAAAATCGATCTTTGAAAGTGAAAAAGAAATGTAAAAGATACATATTTTTGACTACACTAAATTTAATAGTCTGAGATGTTAGATTATCTATTGATGTTATTCTATATTATTATGATTATATTTATACTTTAGCAATACAACCAAGTTTAGTTGACCTTATAATTTAAGTAAGGAAATACTAAATTATTGCGAGAAAAATGTAATACAAAACTAATCCGAGCTACTACCCTGATCAGTAAAAATTTATATAGATAATCATAGTCTCATATCTGGAGCTGGTTAGAAACTTTAATTTAATTTGAAAAAATTAGGAACAGAAAGTAATGTAGAAGCTTCAACTTCACAAAAGCTGCCAAAAAGACCAACGTGCTCGAGTTGGCGAAACAATATTATTTAAGATAAAGATGGATTAAATACATCTTTCGTAAATGAGCAAATCGTAAATATTATTATAGTAAGCGCAGAAGCACGCGAAAAGGATTTTGAAAGCATAATTGGAACTAAAAAATGCTAGACGAAGAAATCTACGAGTTACTCGAGATGAAATGAAAAATAAGACTATTTTTAAAAAGTGTTTTAGAGTCCGAAGTCTAGCAAAAAAGGACGAGCAAAAATCGATACTTCTATAATTATATAACAATATAATTTTTTGAAATTTACGTTACGTTTAGACAATAAAAATTTTTTCTAACATTTAGGCAGCGCTGCTTAAGGTTCTTCCGTTTTTAACGTCTTCGTGTGGGATTATGTGCATGCATATTAATTCGTCAGAAATCGATAGTTTAAAATTGAACACGAAACGTACACACGTGTACATCTTCGAAAAATATGCATTAAAATATAGGTTGATGCAACGTTGTCCTTTTCTTGCTGATTTTTCATAGTAGGAAGTTCAATTCACACTTCTTATGCAGAACAGTGCCAACAGTAACGCTCTCTAAAATAACATAATTAATTAATTTAATTGCAAACTATTGTGCGCTTAATTAAAAAAAAAAAGCAAGAACAATTATTGATTAGTATCGTTTTCATTGCATTTGCACAAAAAATTTGCTTGCTAAATAATATGCAAAACATCTTGAACGAACACTGGACTAAAAAGACAACTTTTTCATTTCTTTTACCAAATTCGTTAAGGAAATTTAATTTTGAATGTAATTTAAAATATGTTAAAAAATAAAAATATTCTATCATTTTCATGGATTGTAGTTCTATCGGAAAAATGTATTTCCAGAAGGTAGGTAGGATGTATAAGCCAACGCATGTATTCAATTCTAAAACCTGTCGATACAAACTTAAAAATCGCATGGCGTTGAGGATATTCGACGTGAAGGGGAGATAACTCGGCTTCAAATCCTTTTTGTTATGCGTTCTATTTACATTGCATGTCAAACTTCATTAAAATAAAGAAAAAATAAACAAAAAATGCTAATATTTCAGAACACAGTCGGTGCATTTTATTAACTTTCTTGTTCACTTTTTGTACTTGCAGTAAATCTATACTTTCAAGGCGAGGAGGCAAACCAGGTCGAATTGTTTCAAGTGTTTTCCAAGTTAAAAAGTTCAAGGAATGTAAATGAGAAGCGAGTGTAGCAAGTGCGAAAGAGCGAGCTAGGCATAGCCTAGGAAAGAGATACGAGTTTCTTTTAAGGATTCGCAGCACGTGAGCAAAGGAGGCAAAGTGAATTTTTTTCAGCATACTATGTCATCGATCTCGGCGCAGGGTGTGGTCGAGCGAGCCTCCGCCGAATTATCCAAACGAATCAATGGACTTGGGCTTCGTTCGAAGCATCACCATGGCACTAGTGGCTCCTCGACGTCCTCCTCAACGTCCAACTCCACCAGCTCGAATAGCGCCAACTCAAACTCTACGCCCAGCGCACCATCGTCTAGTTCCTCGTCCAGTGGCAAAACCTCAGTAATGGAGCGTGTGACCAACGCACTTTGCGGAGGTGGTAACTCCAGCAACTCTGGCACGACCGCATCCAATTCCAATGCAAATAGTCCCGACAAACCAATGCGTGGTAGTGTTGGTGTTGGTCAAAGTACAACCACTGGCGTCGGGGTCGTAACCAGTCCCCAGCAGACGCCGCAACAGGCCTCAGCTAATCCCATACCCGCCGCTCATGCGCTGCACACGACGCCGAACGCGACGCACTTGTTGCATCAACAGGCACAGCACCAACAGCATCAGCAGCAGCTGCAGGCACAGATGGCAGGTTCCACACTAATTAACTCCAATCACCTCATGACAGCTGGCACACCCGCTCCGCCCGTTTGCATTCCGCTGGGAGCGCCACCAACTCCAACGGTTAAGTCGATTGCAAAGCAGATGAACATAACTATTCCAGGCGCTGCCTCGCCCACTTTCAGCACCATGGGCATGGCTGCGGTTCAAAAAAGTGTTGTTGGCACTGGTACACCCTTGCAAATGCGCAAGCAATTACCTAATCCACTTCTGCATCATCCGTACGCTGGAGTCGTAGGTGCTGCGCCGAGTGCGACGCAGGTTTCTCAGCTGGCCGTCACAGTCACTCAGTCGGCACTTATACTTCATAAGCACCCACCAATCCATAGCATTGACGCGCTTCTGCTCGACGATCGTTTCCTTAACCGGTTTTTCCAATACTTTTCACCGTACGAGCGTCGCGTTCTCGCCCAAGTGTGCATCAAATGGCGTGATATACTCTATCGCAGTCCGCGCTACTGGTCAGGTCTCTTGCCGACTCTACAATGCCGCGAACTCCGTCAGATGCCATCATGCGATCGCAGCAAGCTGTACAATTCCCTAATACGCCGAGGATTTCACGCACTAGGTCTGGTCGGTGCTTCCGATGAGGATGCTCTTGATGTGGTACATTCATTTCCGTTAGCCTCCAAGCATATACATTCGTTAAGCCTACGCTGTTCATCGATAAGCGATCGGGGTCTTGAAACGTTACTGGACCATTTGCAGGTAAGATTTAGATTAGCATTATATACATTTCTCTACAAGGTGCTCTCGTGAGTCTATGATAGGTTGAAACATTTAAGCAAAATAACATTTTTACTTGTTTATTAATTTTTTTCTGTAAACAATATATCAAATAGATAATACAAAATATTTCTTGAGTTGTTGGCCCATTTGTGTTTCTTTCACGAAAATCGCCACCAACAATGTAAGCAAGTCATTTCGAAAATATAACTCTTTTTCTTTGGTATTATTAAAAAGATTACACGAAATACAAAAAAAAAAATTAACGGAAGAGCTAGTAAAATAGACTGAAAGAAATGAGATGTGTGATGATATTCGAAATTTTTTTGTGATTAAGCTTACTCTAAAAAAGTATAGATAGAACATCGCCACAAGAAGCACACGGATCATTTTTGTAAACCTAATAGCCCGGTAATAGAAAGTACCAAGTATGAAGTGAGAAGAACCAAGTTTCGCCCAAAAGGCAGATCTGTACATGTTTATATTATAAAGTAAAGAAGATATAATCGTTAACATTGAACAGCCCGAGCATTCATTCCATGCCATAACATTATAAATATATATTTGCAAAATGATTTGCTGGAGTATAAGTATGTAAGAGAAAATTTAGTTCTTACAAAAAATTGTTTCTGTTGCAAAAGTTCATTAAGAAGAGCATCGATTTTATCAAATGCGAAAAGATTTGGCAAAGAGTTAATGTTGATTTTTCCACTACTGACAGGAACTTGCTGATAGCTTTGCCCAATTGAAGAATTGATTGAAGATTGCGTTCTTTTTACCCTTTTATAATGGGAAAGTTTTTATCATAATTGTTATGGGTATATTGTAGACCGAACTATTCAGATTTATGCCTATAGTATTCTTACTAATTTTGTCAGTAAATGGTTTGACATTTTGGCTCCTTTTTTGCAGCATTATAAGGTATGAAACACGGCATGGGCAAGATAGATTTAGATAGATCGGTAAATCCAAATTTTCTCTTGTAATAAAAGTAAACAAATTGTGCCTTGGTGTTGCATTGGACCAACAAGTAGAATAAGAACCTTATTGCACCCATGACCGAACAGCTGACAATTTTAACATTGCGTTATCTGGTTTGCTAATTTAACTTTAAATTCCCAACATACCCTGATATTGTCGATACAGCAGTGCTCCTTAGGTGGTTTTGAATTGTAGTTGTCTTATTTGCAAAGTATATCTGTACGAGTATTTTTAATAATTGATTTAACATCAATGCATTTATGACCGCGTTGTTGCAAAATATCTGCGACCTCTATGCAGAGGACCAGACTAATGCTACTCCAGACAGTACAGTCGTAAATGGTTTCCTTTTTTTCTGTACCGGTAAGAAAAACGGCGAAAATTTGCTTAAAAAGCTCAGGGCAGACTAAGTTGCAATCGGGTGAATTCCAATTGGAATGGGTTGAACCGAGTAATCAGCAATCTACTATATTTTTAACTAAGTCGGCAACAATTCTTGAAGTTCTTTTAAGTACCGTAATTGGTAGTACATATATAACTATTTAAGGCTATTTAGATGATCTACTATTCCTCGGTTTAAAAGTTACCTAGGTATAATTCTCAGTTTTATTTATTTATCTGCCGTACTCCCATGACCATGAACCATAACGATTTACGAACTGAATAAAATCAAAGCGGCTCTATAGTTGACAGTGGTCAGTCACACTGCGAAAATGTGCCGAATCAAGAAATATCAATCCAAATAATTCATATATATACGTAAAAATAAGCTTCATGTGTTTAAATAAATAAAATGAAAATTCTTTGTGGTATTTCGTATACTAAATGCGAATGTATGGGGAAAAATATTTTGTTTTTATTTCGAGCATTTGCTTAGCACGGCAACGAAATGAAACGTCAAAATAAAAGTGTGTCAGCAAGTGGGCAATCCGCTGTCGTGGCAGACACCTCATCTCCCATACCTTGGGCGTCTTTGCTGCGGTCGCTTTATTTTTGTTGTCCATCAATAAGCGCGAGAGGTGCTGAGAGGGCGGCGAAAATGTGTAGAAATGTTTTGGGGAAAAACGTGTGCCGAATTTTGCACTTTGCTGACACTAATTTATTTTATGTTATAACGCATTGATACGATCAATTACGGACAGATATAATCACTTCAAAGAAAAGCCATAAATTCAAATTAATTTTGTGAGAAATTTTTCCTTGTGCAATTTTGATGAGCTGCACCCATGAATTTAACTTTATTTGCAAAAAGTTTAGCGAGTAAGTAGGTATTTGTAAGTCTTTTAGTTTTGAGATAAACATGCTTACTTTACAACACCAAAGATCTTTATGGAATATATGGTATTTGAGTTCAGCCTTTTAATTACGCAACAAAACAAATTCGTAATATTCATTTAAACTTTCATATCAGAAGACTTCAGCAGTTAAAAGAAGCTTAGTCTTTTAAATGTCTATTCATATTTCCATCACGAATTTCACATATTCGCAAACAATAAAATCGATATAATTTAGTAACCGAGCGAACAGTATAATTTATCGATTTTATTTATTATCGATATTTGGGGAAGATAATTTTAGACTGTAAGCTAACTATTAATATTTTGTACTCTAATCTGCGTATTCCCATTACGTACATATTCTTCTCCTAAAATCCACATTGAAGTGGTAAACCAAATTTTTTACCCTGATATTTATATTAGGATTAGTCGCAAATAAATCTGAAACTGCGACAACCTGACCTTCAAGTGTACAGCTAGATGAACGCGATTAATTATATTAATGAGTGAAACATTTACTTTAAAATGAATATTAAAATATTATTCAGTTAAGCTCTTATTCAGCTTTACAATGATGATTCAGATGATAAAAAAATATGTCGAATTTGTATTTTTTAATTATTTATGATGAAAAACAAATTATTAAAAAAATAGAAAGAAATGTAATATAGTCGTGAGGTGAACGAAACTAGAATATACAGTAATTTGCTATTTTGGTAAAAGTAAATTTTTAGCTATTCGAAGAAAACAGGGACTATAGTTCAAAGCCGAATCCGAATTAACAGAGATTTGCCAGTGCTAGGCAAATCCATCAGTACTGCAGGGTTTAATCGAACCACCGACCTGCGCATCTAGCGGCGAGTACACTACCGAGGTATAATGATATTCCTATAAGATCGGTATATTCAAGCGATTTTGATGAAATTCGAAACACACCTGAAGCAAGCTACAAAAAATTTGTAAGGACAATTTGCAATGTCCTAAATGATTTGCAGCGAGTGGGACTCGCATCGCAAAAATTTAAATTTAGTTTGGTTAATTGAAGCTCAAAAATTATTTTCACGAATTGTTTGATAAGCTCTAAGTAAGATATTGAAGAAGTTTATTAAGCAAACAGTGATGCTATTTGTATATATTTGAGTAAAACATTCGTTTTGCTTGTTGAAAGGTTTTACCGGAAAACCACTGTGGTCTCCCACTGGGAAAGATAATGAGATGGTTCCACAAACTTTAACTTCTTCGGAATAGTTACAGTTTGTATAGATTTTATAACTTGCTTACTTTTATTCTTATGGTTTCGAATATCTAAGTGATTATACAGACGGATAGACGGACATGGCCCGACTTTATGATAAGAATTTTAATGTCAAATGACTTGACTCTTACTCTTTCTCCTGACGGTTACAAACACTGTATAAATGTAATATTCACTTTTTACCAGGTATAACTGCTGTTTAAAATTTAGTTGTAGCAAAGCGTTTGTGTATTTTTTTTATGTATTTAAATTTTTATGAAAAACAAAATTCGCTTAAAAGCTAGCAAATCCACATAAATCAAGGGAATAAATATTCGAAAATGGAAGCACAATTTATTATTTCACTTAAAGAAGTTTCAATTTTCTCAAAAGAGGCTTATGAATTTTAATTTTTGGAGTCATGCGAATAATGTACGAGAACTAATAGATTAGAACGAATAATATTTCACACGGATTTGATTTAACGTGCTGAGGAAATCAAATTTTTGTCTTCAAAACAGTTGATTCCATAAATTAGGAGTGTAAGTTGAAATTTTCCTGTTTGCATGATAGATGTCTCTAGCAATATGTATACATTTCTTTGAATTGATGTAAGTGTCATTCGATAATGTTGACTACAACCTTTGAAAGTACAAACTGAAACGTTGTTGTTTACCACAGAAAACTTGTCGAATTTTGTTTCAAATACAATTTAAAGCGTTCGTTGCTTTTCTTATTTCACAAACGAACAACGGTTTGAGAGAAAATCTTTCCTGCATCAAATTGGCACGGGGGACTAAAAATTGATATATATGTAGTATTTTGAAAATACGAAACGATAAAAAGCATGGCTTTCGGCTCGGTGAGGCTGATCCATCGACTGCATAGCCATATCGCTTTGGCCGTGAGATAATGCTCTGTGCTTGGTGGGGCCAGTCTAGTGTGTTACACTAAGAGTTATTAAAAATTAATAAGAATCACTAACGACAACAAATCATCAATTTAAAAATAAATTGACAGAAAAACGAGCGGAAATTGTCCGAAGACGTGGCAAAGTTATCTTGTAACATGAAAACGGGCCGACTCATACAGCTAAATTGATGAAAGACACGGTCTTTTGAGATATTGTTCCACCCGCTGTCTGCAAACCTCACCCCGCCCGATTATGCTTTTTTTGCATCAATGGGAGCAATGGGAGCAGAGCCGCTGAGCCAAATTTGAAGAAGTCGAAAAATGGCTTGTCGGATTTTTCGCCTCAAAAGAAAAAGTTTTGTTGGGTTGGCATTCATAATTTGCCTAAAAGTTGGGCTAAGTGTGTGGAATCAAATGGCCAATATTTTTAATAAAAAAGTATGCATGATTCCCTGAAAATTCAGGGAATCGGCAAAACACGCAAATTTCAACTTACACCCCTGATAAATACTTTTTTGCTTCTTCTAATATTTTGCTCTTATCAGAGTAATATTGATAACATATATTGGTAAAGTTACAGACTCAACCCTTTCGATATTTGTTTATTAAATTAATAGTTTTACCCTAAATCAAATGTCTTAATTCACAACAATTTGTTTCAAAGCCAGGGACTGGAGTACTATTCCTTTGCAACTTTGGTAACTCATACCTTGAAAAACTGAACGGATGACAGTAAGTTAATGGTACACTACTAAGCCCGTAGATTTGCTTTACAAATTAAAAGCATAAAATTATGTTTAATGTCGGAAGCCTCATCAAAGTCTGACTTCGGCATAATTTTCGAAATACATACATGTAATTTATCGCTTTTAGCATTTCAAGTTAAGTTTCCGTGGAAACTATCCACATAGTGCATATAGTATTTGTGGTTCACTTTTGCAGAACTGCCTGTCAAACTGTCTTTAATTGTTCCTCCGGCAGACGCTGTTGCCATTACTTCTGAGAGGCTTAATTCAATGTGAATGAATGTCATGTTTATGAGTTAAGTTGGCAGCGCGTATCTCCCAAACGAGTGTGTGGTTGGTTGGGTTCTAAGAGCAAACTGGCAAATGGTTGATTGCAAATTGTTGTCGTTGAAGATGTCAACCGCAATGATGCACATGCGATGTTAATGATACAATAAATGTCATGCCGAACTTATTAATGTGCTTTGACATTGGCGTATTGCAGGACTATAGGGTTTCTGATTCCTGTTAGTTCTAGTGTGCTGAGAGAGTCTTAAAATTACCTTGTATGCGTATAAATCTTCAATAAAATTTTAAATTTAAAGCGTTTTGCAACGGAAATGCAGCAACGTTAAATTTAATGACCACTCATTAATTTTGTGTCCTCTCGCATGGCGTATACATTATTTCCACACTGCTACCTGCCTCAGGTACCACCTCTTCCACTAAGTTGCACTCTTGCCCGGGGTTGAATTCAAAGAGAGGGTGAAGCAACGCACACATCGCTGCATAATGTTGAACCCAGTTGACCCATAAAATTATGCTACGCCTTTGCGCCTCGGAAATTTAAAGCCTCTGCAAAAATAGAATTGCAAATGTGGCACTAAAAGTGTCGATGACTTGACATTTTCACAATCTAATAATTATACTATTTATGCAAAGTAAGTTTTGTTCAATTTGCTTACTACTTTAGTGGCAAATAGTTACAACATTCTACCTCTATTGGAACAATATCGTTTAAATTAAGTTCTTTCTCTCAATGTTCATTTGTTTATTTTTTTTAATTGCTTATTATGTATTTTATCTTCGGAATTAATCGGTACCACAATTGCGTTAAAAGTTGACAAAAGATAGAATAACATTTATATTAAACATAAAAATTAAAGCATTAAATTAATCGAAAAAGGCGTAATAAAAACTTGTTAGTAATATTTGAACCAGAACGGCACGTCAGCAACAAACAGTCACTCGATATGATTGCTTTGCGTTTCTTACGATAACTAGCAAGTTTTCTACATCAAAGATACAAAAGTTTTACCTAGTTGATGTGCGGCATCATCGGCCGGCCTAGCAATGGATTTTCATAAAATAAAATAATATAAATTTTTTTCATAAAATAAATATATGTTTTGGTTCTTACTGGCGCTTTCCCGCTACCCTTTGCACAATTAAAAACTATATTTCATGTTGGGGTATTTTAAACGCCGTTTATAAATACAGAATCATTTCATAGCTGCTTTTTTTATAGCTAATTTTGTAAAAATTCTCTTTTGAAAAAAATATTGTATTTATGTCACAAGTTCTGTTGCTATTAGAATTTTTCTTCGTTTTAATATATTTTCAAAAAAGAAAATGGTCCCATACTTCTAAAAGTAGGTCTACTTAAGGACAACGGTAGACTTGGTAGCACAAAACTTGAAGGTCGATGTTTCGATTCCACCAAGCAGCAGCATATTGTATAAGTAAATATATAAGAATGAAAAACACCGCCATACGGGCTCGGTTATAGACTGTAGGTCGCTGTTCTCTTGGGACAGCTGTTAATTGAGATATCTGCATACTTCGCTTTCGGAGCGCTGACAACATAGTCAAGGCGAACACACTTATTTCATTTATTTAATTAAGCAATAACGACACTTAAAAATGTGGTCAATAGAGATATAGCTCAAAGTTTATCGACTATTATAAGCGATAGTTCAAATATCAAAAACTAAACATTGTTTGAAATACACTGTTTTATATTTTTGAGGTCGTTTGCAAAAATAAAATATGCTGAAGTCTTCTTTCACACGTGTAAATAATGAACAACTCTTCAGCTCTTGTAGGTTTCCAATGAAATGTTTACAGCTTTTTAATCTTCTTTGTTTGCTGATGTATTTAATTTTTACAAAGCTGCCAATAATTGATTAATAATTGGAATAATAACATTCGAATGTATTCAACGTTTAGCTAAATAGTAGTACGTTTATAGATTTATCGTTCGTTGCTACTTTTCATAAAATATTTATGAATTCTGAGAGACATTTCTTTTTTTTTACATTTCCGTTTGCATTATATAAGCATTGTTTCTTTTTGTCACATTTCCGCTCGCTTTTCATGTTTATTGCTTTTGTTGTTTCTCCCCAGTTTATGCGCCTTTCTGTTCGCATGACTCTGCGCATTGTTTTGGCTTTGAATTGTATTTTGAGTTTATGAGAAAAACTTTTGAACCACGTTGCCAGGGCAACAACAACAACAAATATCCAAAACAAAAACAAATCGTTTTCTAAGCAGGAAAATTCCATCATACTTTTTATGTCCTTTAAATTGTGTTGACTTAATATAAAATTTTTCTACATATTGTGCACTTGAAAGGTCAAAGTTTAATATACAATTCCAGCATATTGAGTTGTGATTTCTAAATGCTTTCAGTTTACATGGACTTCCAGCTTGGAAACCATTTAAAGCCACACACGCAGCGGCATACACAATGTGAACTGTGAAACTTGCCACATAAAAACAACAACGCAAGAAAATGTTATGACATTTAACTTAATGTATTATTCGCACAAATATATTCGTTTTTATGTGTATGGTATTTTGTCGACGCCATTTTGGTCGAAGCAATTAGTCTAACGGTATGTGGTCGCCATTTGCAATTTATATTCAATTTGTGATGCTATGTTCACACTCTTTGAAAGAAGCTTTAAGTGTAAACATGCTAGTTTGAGGAAATGCAGAAAATGTGCGACCAAACAATAAATTCTTTAATTATTTAGGGGGCTTAACTTTGATACAGCAAGTCCAACAACAAAAGTGTATGAACAGATGAGATTTGGGTATTTTTGCAGAATACATAAATATATTGAGTTAGAGTGCGAAATAAATAAGTGGTACATTTGTGTATTTGTGGTAATTATCGCGTTTTGTAGAAGTTATCTCATGTTTTCTTAATTTTAATTTTTAAGATATCAAACAATTTTTTTAAGTGAATTGTTTTGTTTTCTTATATATATTGACATAAGTATCTGACAGACCAATTGTAAACTGCTCGTTTCACAATGAAAAAGGCATTTATTGATATTTATTACCCAAAACGGAAATTAACAAATTACCTAAAGTATGCTCAGGGTGACTGAAGAAGTAGAAATACCCAATTCCGTCTGTATGAACGCCTAGATCCTAGATGCCTAGTTGTAAGAGTTAGAGGAACCAACTTTTCGGCAAAAAACTTATTGATATCCTAACAGTTACTACTATATTTTAATAATTAAATAGTGTATATTTATGATATAGATCTCTTAATTTGATTGATTTAAATTTTGGTTATTTATTAAAATATTTCCACCAAATTTGTTATCAGTTTTTTATGTTCCTAAGCACTTTGTAAAATTTGATTAAAAATTAATAAAAAATAAAGCTTTAACTATATCAATCATAAAGCAACCATATGACAAATCGGTATAAATTTGAGTTTCAGATTGTAAAATTGATTTGAATTTGATGAAAATCAGCTGGCTATGTCACATAGCTCTTATAAGACAAACCGGTAAAAAACAATTTTTTTTCTTACAATATTTGTTGTATTTCATTTGTTTTTGAATAAATTACAGACAATTTTCTGAATGATTTTAGTGTTTCTGATATTGCACCAAGCTTAAGTTAAATTGGTGAACTATATTTATTTGTGCGATCTGGTTTAAAAATTTTGGTTTTTATTGATTAATGATTAAGTGCGGAAAATGATTCTTGTGCGGAAAAGTGGTACACGGTTATGCCATTTTCCCCATTAGACTGCACGCATGATTTGACCAACACATTTTGAGACTAAATATGGTGTAATACAACTTTTTATCAAGTAATTATTTTTTTAAAAACGAACCTCCCCAAGAGATCTACAGAGCAGGTGGTTTTTTTTTTAATTTTTTTTTTCATACTAAATTTTTTTTTTGTGGAACGGATTCTTGAATTTCCCTATGAATAGTGTATTTTTTTACACGGTTTTTTCAGAAAACTACTCATTGATATTATAGACAACTATTTTGCCTTTCCATAGTTCATAATTCTCGTCAATATCATTTTCAATACTCCCACAATTTATGCACTTGAAGTGGAATAAATAAATCTCTCCCCGCTTATAATTGAAATACGTATAAATATCCTTAAATGGTTAAATCACATGCCATTTGGACTGCTTAAATTAAGAAGATACAAGTGGATAGATTTAATTAGGAACCCTGGAATTGTTCAAATACCACGTTGTCCGTCTGAATTATGCAAGAGGTGAATTTTTGTAAGCTGTATAAGAGCTGACAAAAAACAACAAAATAGGGAATAAAGCCTAAAATTAAAATATGTAGTTGCACATATCTTTCTTGATCTTTACTATTATTTTTTTACTTTGATGGAATAAATGCTTTTTTGAAAATAATTTTAAAATTTCTAAATTTTAAAATTTAAGTTTGATCTCAGGCGCGCATTTAAATAAAAGTGTCAGTTTTTAAATTGGTATGTGTTTTGGAAAATAAAATTATTGCCCAAAAAATCCCTCTAAACAGAAACCGTCACGAGACAGGCTTGATTCTTTAACAGAGAGATAGACATCAAGCAATAATAATATTAAGTCAATCCAATGATTCACTATCCATCCATCTTTAATTAAGCTCAGAATTTTATTATTATTTATTTAAGTATTCCATGAAAAGAGAGTGCAAAATTATGGTCGTCATTATTATTTTACTTAATACCAAAGGAAGGAAATTAGATTTAAAAATTCAAGTACCTGTCACTAAAAATTTTTGACTTTCCAAAGATAGTGTTCCATAAAGTCTCATATTTAAGTCATCCATGCCCAACTTAAAGAAGTCGTAGGATTAATCACACTAAGACGTGTTTTGCGCATTGTTCAAAATCTATTTTTTTTGTATTTTCCTTTTTTGGATTGTAATACAACAACAGCTACAAGCATTTTTCCAAAAATATAACCGCCTTTTTTTAAATTTTAATTTTTACTCTTACTTTGAATGCTTTCAGAGTCTTTTTGAACTAGAGCTGGCCGGCTGCAATGAGGTCACCGAGGCCGGCTTGTGGGCCTGCTTGACACCACGCATTGTCTCCCTGTCACTGGCGGACTGCATCAACATTGCGGATGAAGCTGTTGGCGCTGTTGCACAGCTGCTACCATCCTTGTACGAGTTCTCGCTCCAGGCAAGCATTTTTGTGACATTGTGTATGTTTTTAACTAGAAAATTAATTAAATTTTTGCACTCTTGGATTTCAACAGGCTTACCATGTGACAGATGCAGCATTGGGTTACTTCTCTCCCAAACAAAGTCACAGTTTGAGTATATTACGCTTACAGTCATGCTGGGAACTTACCAATCATGGTATTGTTAATATTGGTAAGTCAAAAATATTTTTTATATTTCATGCTAAAAGCCAATAAACTTACTTAAAAAAAAATAAATAAATAAATAAATTCAATCCCCTTGACTATGGGCAGCGCTCCAAAGGCGGAACATGGAGAGAACTCTATAAATAGCTGAAAAAAAGAAAAAGAAAAAGAAAAGGGACTGTACAGCGGTGTCTTTAATTAATAGAGATTTACCTAGGTAAAAAGAGCTTATTCTGCACGGTGGAATCGAGCCACCGATCTTCGGAATTAGAGGCGAGTACGCTACCAAAATAGATATTGAAATCTGGGAAGTATTAAGATATCAGAGGTCAGATAGCATCCCTTACACTCCAGCAGATGTGTAACGGTTTTCGGGAGGCATTCTGATACTGCATCAAATTATTTAAGATATATTTCTCAAATTTTTTCTTTATTTTTATTATGAATATGAATATGTATTCGTTTTTTTATTGAACTATATTCGTTTAATTTATGTGGTGGTGTTTATATGTTTAGGTTTAGGTGTTTATATAGTTATAGTTGCAGGTTGATAATTAAATTCTAATTATGCTTTATTAACTCAAACTATTTCTTATGAAGTTAGATTAACATTAATTTTATTATCTTTTGTTTTTTTTAATTGGGGCTTATAAAATATTAAATTTTTATGTATATCAAGAGTATATATGATTTTTAATTGTTTTATTTCCTACAGCTTTAATTTAATTACCATTTTCATTAGCTGAAACTAATCGAACTCCATTTGATTTTGCAAAAGTAGAATCTGAACTAGTTTCTGGATTTAATGTTGAGTATAGATGAAGAGGTTTTGCCTGTCATCACCTAGACTTATTCATCTAAGAGATGCACGTATTTTTTAGTCTCGCTAGGTTTTTAGCGGTACCACTTAAGATGTTACCAACGAATTCAAATAATCAGAGGACTTTCTTGGTTGATGTACTCCAAACCTCAGTAAAGAGCCTTTGCACAGACACGTTGTTAAAATTGTCTTTTCTAGAGTAAGTGTGGTTTTGTTATGGCTTTTCGAATAATGCTCTTGAGATGTTGACATTTCTTCTTCGCCGTAGGAGCAAACAGAGTATATTAGACGTACTCCCATTTCACAAAATTGTTTAAATGCAATAAATTAAGTTACTAAAGTTATTTTTCTGTAAAAAGCATTGAAATACTATTTGTACTAAAGAAGTAGCTACATTTTTATGAAAATAAAATATAAGCAGCACAATAGATCACAAAGGCATGTCAACTGTTTTGTAAATAATCATTTTCAAGAATTAAATGCTACACAATCAACTTATATGATTGATCCAATCAGTTGGTACTTAAGGCAATGAGAAAAAAATACGAACTTAAAATGTTAACACAAAAAAATAAAAAAAAAAATAAAAAAAATAACATTAAATAAAATGTGTAATATTTCAGAAGTTTGTAAAATATGTCGAAACGTGTTTGTCTGGGCATTTTACCTCTTATTATTTAATCATTAGAATTATAATGAATAAATTGAGAAATGTAATGAAAGTAACAAGGGGTAAACTCTCATTTTTTATTAAGCCGCTGAAATGCACTTCCTTCTCCTTTAGTTTGCTAATCACGAAGAAATTACGCAAACATTGTTGTGATACTATTCTTTCATAAAAAAATTTATGCTTTCTTTCAGCTTAGAATAAACGAATTTCGAATGTTTATTTCACTTTTTGCTATTTCTTAGCGATAAATAGGGAATTTTTTAAATTCATGTAAGCATAAAAAGCAAGCAAATCCACATAACTCAAGGGAATAAATATTCGAAAGTGGAAGCACGATTTAATATTTCTTTTAAAGTAGTTTCAGTTTTATCAAAATAAGTTGATGAATTTTAATTTTTGGAGCCATGCGAATAATCTACAACAACTAATAGATTAGAACGAACAATATTTCACACGGATTTGATTTAACGTGCAGAGGAAATCCAATTTTTGTCTTCAAGACAGTTGATTCCATAAATTTGGAGTATAGACTGAAATTTTCCGGTTTGCATGATAGATGTCTCTAGGAATATGTATACATTTCTTTGAGTTGGTCTAAGTGTCAACTTTTAAAAGTACATACGGCATTTTTCATCAAAATAATATATCGTTGTTGTTTACCACAGAAAACATGGCGAATTTTGTTTCAAATACAATTTAAAGCGTTCGTTGCTTTTCCTATTTCACCAACGAACAATGGTTTGAGAGAAAATCTTTCCTGCATCAAATTGTCACGGGGGACTAAAAATTGATATATATGTAGTATTTCAAGCATCCGAATCGAAAAATCATGGCTTTCGGCTCGGTGAAGCTGGCCCATCGACTGCAAAGCCATATCGTTTTGGCCGTGAGACAACTGGTGGCACCAGTCTGGCGTGTTATACTAGGAGTTATTAAAATCTGGTGAAACGATTTATAAGAATCACTAACGGCAACAAATCATCAATTTAAAAATAATTTGACAGAAAAACGGGCGGAAATTGTCCGAAGACATGGCAAAGTTATCTTGTAACATGACACGGTCTTTTGAGAAATATTGTTCCAGCCGCTGTCTGCAGACCTCACCCCGTCCGATTATGATCTTTTTGCATCAATGGGAGCAATGGGAGCAGAGCCGCGCTGAGCCAACTTTGAAGAAGTCGAAAAATAGCTTGTCGGATTCTTCGTCTCAAAAGAAAAAGTTTTATTGGGTTGGCATACATAAGTTGCCTAAAATTTGGGCTAAATGTGTAGAAACGAATGGCCAATACTTTTAATAAAAAATTATGCATGATTCACTGAAAATTTCAGCGTTTTATTTATCGACAAAACACGCAAATCTCAACTTACATTTTGGTACATACAGAACGCAAACCATTTTTAAAACCTCAAAATCTACTTTTTGAAAGACGCAGACCATGTACAAATCTATTTTGAATGCAAGTTGCATATTCACTGTGTTCCAAATAGAATTTAAAAATTGAAAAAATCATAAATGTGCTTCCTTACGTATTTATTGAAAATTAAAATTGTTAATTGTTGTCAAACTTAATGCGAATAAATTACTTTGATACATTTTCTGATGCATAATCCAATAATAGTTAAACTTTATTTAGTTTCCATGATTTCAACTTAAACCATTACAAATTTTATATGCAAATTTATATTAGTCTCATCCTTGCCCGCTCAAGCAATAGTTTTATTATTTAGCATCCTGATAAATGGCATCAGTTGTGTCACAGCTGCCTTCAGAAGATTGGAACATTAAGTGCATTACTTGCACAATGGAATTCGTGCAGCGAACAGTATCCTCTCTCGGAGTAAATGCATAAATCCTTTTACTCTCTGATGTCGCTGTCAATTTTCTGGTACAGCTGTTGCCGGGAATGCATGGCTGACAAGTGATTTATTATCATCGACATGTCCACCATGCATCCTTGCTGCGGCAAGAGCTATTCGCATATTTTAAGTAACTTTAGTTATGGACTCTGGCACATCCGAGTTTATTAGATGAAGCAACATTCTTATTACAATAATTGTGTCAGTAAAACGTTGGGATTGCAATAATTTAAAGTTGAAAGTAAAGTTAAAGTTAGTAGTTGTATTAATTTTCACAATTTATTTTTGTACAAAATACTTCCTATATGACAAGTGTGCACACAAATTCTCATAAATATATAATTTTACCTTTAAAAGCAATTAGGCAAAAATTTGATTTAGAAATGGTATATTTTTGTATTATCAAATATTTATACATTTTTAAACGAATCTTTTTAATTAAGCGAATATTTCGCTTGACTTTGGGTAATAGCTTTTGACATAACTGTACGTGGATGAGGTCAAATACAAGTAGAGCATATTGCAAAAATTTAAGAATATGTATAGTGGTTTTTACTTCTTAATCATTATCGGGTTATATCCGACTGCACTATCTCTATGCATTCATCACTGCCTTAGGCGCACCAATATCACTTGCTTACTCCAAGGGAAGATAGGTTCGCCTCCACTTGGTCTTTCCTTCTGAGCTTTGGTCGTCTCCTTCGCGTTCCTTAGCCGGCTTGCGCATCGAACACATCGACATCATCTATGTCGTCGTAGTGCTCATATAGCTCGTGATATAGTGCTAAACTTCTTAATTCACCCACAAGTTGTACTTGAACGTTTGAGTTGAAGCAGGAGAATTCAAAGACGCTCTGAGGGTACTAAAATTATGATTAGGGTTCCCAAAAAAAATCGATATACTCTATTTGTCAATACTTCGGATATTCTCTCTGCCTGTTTGGCGTTATGAATGTCAAGACCCCAGAGATGGGTAAAGGTAGTGCAATCAAATCATTCGATTATATATTTTGTAAATGATATAGCAGCAATATGAATATGAATAATTTGTGGGTTCATAAAAGAATTATATTTTTTAGTGTCTTTTACAAAGTTTGCTAAAAGACGATGGCTATATTGTAGCTTCCATGAGTCCAATGTAAGTATGTAACAATAGCACCTATACCAACTTAATATATATTGTTTCCTTCAAACTGATTCCCGCCGACTTCAACACACTTATTCAAGCACTTGATTATCATCGAGGATTTCTAAACTTGAGTGAAGAAATCAAAGAAAACCAAATCAGATGCATATGATAGCTGCTTTTATTGTTCGATGAAATTCGTTGCATTTTTCGTCAAAAAATTAAGAATTGAGAATTCTACTGTGTATCAGTGTGTGTCATGTTACAAAATCTGATTTCTGCTCATAATTTCGATTAGTTGTGCTGCCAACATTTTCTAACACTCAAGTGTTTCCCTTACTTTCTATTGTCTAGTCTGCTGTCAAAGTTTCATGATGTACTAAGCCGTTGTTATCCTGAAAACCGTGCGCATCGTCGTCTTTATTGATTGAAAATTACGTGATTATATAGTTCCATATCATTTGGTGAACATTGCCTGATATCGTATGTCGTACATATAATACTGCATCTTGTCTCCTGTTATTATCCTTTCGCTGATTGTGGGACGCAAATCAGCCTTGAGAATCACTCTCCGTTGCTACATTTCTAAAATTATAAAAACAATCGCCAACACACAAATATATTATGTTACGAAACTTGAGCAAATGTCAAGCTAAAATAAAAAAGGATTGTCGTTTTGTACTAAACAAAACAAACAAATTAATAAATAAATAAACTAGTCGCAACAATGTGAGTACTACAAAGTGGTAATTCCGGCAATTTTTCTTCCTTTTCTATTGCAATAGTAAATTTTAAAACTCATAAAAATACTTTTTAATTTGTTTTATTTTTCAGATGTTTAGAGTATTTTATTATTATGATAAATGTTTTCTTATTTAGTTTTCTTGTAAAAAGGAGGAAAGGAAATAATTATAAGTGCAAAATCAATTTAAGCTAAATTTCTAGCCGTGAATCTGAATACATGAAAAATTGTTTTCAAAATGATCGAAAGATTATATATATTATTGAACTGATCCATATTTGTGTGAATTTTTTAGAATAATTACGCTTAAATGAAGTAAGGTTCAATCTAAGGAATACCAAAAAGAGGTTCCAAAATATATGATATTCCAACTAGGGTAGAACAGCATAGAAACAGTATTTAAAATTTTCCAAACCCCCCATTGAATGAAAATCAATTAATGACAATCAGAGCAAAAGGCTGTCTTGACATAAAGGATTTTATGAGTAGCTCATAGATTATCTCTCCTTCGTGACTTCAAATTTCAAGAAAGAGAACTTAAACCTAAGCTTTCGCAGCAGGATTCTGTGCTGATTAAAATCATAAAATAAAATCATTCATAAAATCTTACTTAGTGATAAAAATCCAATTTAGAGCTCTCAGATAACTTCAATAGATATTGGGACGATTTGAGTCGGGAACGCCGGTCTTCAAAGCTTTGGAGTTGGTACTTTGATGGTCTGAAGTGTATTCTGATACAAAGAAAATATGTCTTAACGCAGCATATCCACTTGTATACTCGTATATCCATTAATTCGAACTCCAAAAGCAGCCGACTTCATTTTTAAGGATATCTGCGTAAAGAAAAAACGCATGTTAGAGTACAAGAAATTAACAATAAGCTTACAGTATATACAATAAGCTTGTTGACCTTAAATTAACTTTAATGATCTTCACAAACTGTTAGTATGTTTGATTTTGGGACCGTGAAATCATAATTTTTCCTGGCAATATTTTTGGGTATACCTGGAATTCTGAATAGAGTAACCCTTTGGAGTCAAATGACACCGACCACAAATTTAATTTGGTAATTTTTATTTATTTTTTTATAACTGATAGTAAGAAACTTGCATAACAATATTTAATTGAAAGATTATATATACTTGCATTGTTTTCTAAAATCGGAAGGCACATATAATTATTTGCATGAAGTACAATACTTATTGCAATGATTCGACAATCATTAAGCAGTTTTTATGTAAAACTTAATACCATAGCAACAGAAGATGGTGTTATTTTTAATAGTGCAAGGAACTTAAATAATACGACGTTACGAATATCCAATTATTTTCCAAATTAACACAATTCACCAATATGATGAATAGTTTTTATTTAGTAACATCTTGATAATATTCACAAGTTTGGCTCTGAAATGGACGAAATTAAAAGAAATTATGAATTATCATTGTTCGCCTTAAACACAATTTATATAATTTTTTTATGGGAATGTTGTGAATTAATTACAGTCGAATCTTCAAAACAGATTCACATTTTACGCCTTAAAAAAATTATTTGTTAAAAATCTTGAAAAATTAATTTTACTTATTGAAACATACAAAGTATAGTTACTGCAAAATTGAAATTCATTTTTTTAAACATAAAATTTTATTATAACAGATTATATTGCATTATATTATACATAATATAATTAACATGCAATATTATTATATTATATAATATTATATAGTACTATATTACGTTACAGTAAGTCGAAGACATTAGAAGCTAGATCTTTTGAAACTAATATAAAGTTTAGTATAAAATATTAAGCTTAATTTAGTAAAATATATATTATAATATATATTATAATATCATATCGCATTATTTTTTATATTTCAAACTCGAAATTATTTGGTTAAAAATTTTACATTTATTTAAATCAACTTTTAAAATTAGTTATTTCAATATTAAATATAGTAAAAATCTAATATTTGATTTTGGCTAAAAAAACTGATCCAATACTTAACTCAAAATCATCGAAATCATAGATGTTTGATATTATTACATTCATATAATATTTTACATTATTTTAACAACTTTATAATGTATTTCCACATTAGCTGAAACATGAGTACTCTTTGCAATATTTTATAGTATTTATTTTTATTCATTATTTTGTAAAAGAGCCGTTAAGTAAACATTCAACTTGCTTTCTGTAAATATCATTTCCAAAATGAAGGGTACTACTTTTTCTGCACATTTGACGTTGCTAGACAAAATTCTGCAGAATAGAACTTTTGATAAGAACAAAGCTGCCGCCACACTAAGCTTCGCGGCTGTTTCCATATACCGTAGCTGTTCCCAGTGCTTATCAAAAACATCAAGAAGCCATTTAGTTAATTGCATTTCCAATATAATTCAATCTGCAGAAACTCCCCAGTTTGAGTGGCGCTGTGAGCACCCAAGTTTACGCAGTGTGCTTCGGTGTTCAAGCGCCTCTTTAGCTCAGTGGCAGAGCACTGGTCTTGTAAACCAGCGGTCGTGAGTTCAATTCTCACAGGAGGCAGTGTGTAGGAGCTTTTCCCAAAGTTATACGCACTCAAAAATATTTTTTTTTTATATTCTAATAAAAATCATTTATGTAGTCTCCCCATAGGGCGTCTCTCAATTGCTTCACCGATGTTTGCCAATTTGAGAGTCAAGTCACATCATTGTGAAAAAAAAATGTTAACTGGCTATCCGCCAAATGCCTGTTGTTTTTTGTTTTTTTATTTTTTATTATTACCTTGCGAATGTGTTTCATTGTGCGATTGTGACACATCATTTGGCACGCGAACGCACATCACCGGAAACGGAAGCACTCCTTGGGCGCACACAAACTGATATACAAATACAGAACTTTAACCGATTCCGAAACTAGTCGTCATTTCACGCTTAGGGTTCATTCAACTGTGCGTATGCGTGATATAGCTGCTTTTATTTACTCACACGTGCAAATGCGTATCCGGTTTATTTAAAATGTATTTTGCGTTAATTCGGACACTAATTAGAACTGTCGACAAAAATGCCCGATTTCATTAACTTAAGACAAGCCAAGAACAATGTAAAATTAATGTCACATTAAGTAACTATTTGGCGACAGACCAAAGAGCAACACACCATATCAAAGCAGAGAAGATGTTTAGGTGGAATAAAACCCACTTGGATGTTGAAGTATTTCAGAGATTTTTTTTATTTTTAAATCTGTGAACGTTACCTGCTGTGGATTATGTCTCTTGACATGAACAAAACGATAGCAGAATATCACGCAGACCCCGATCATAAATACCAAAGACTTTTTTATTTTTTTAGGCTTTCTTAATATTTCTTTAAAAAAATATTTTACGAAGTATAAGTGAATTAATTATCTTTATTCATGGGCAAAACTCTCTTTTTCAAAACCTTTATTGACCAGTTTTCGCATGCGCTCATCAGATGTGGGTAAGCAATATTGCGGCTGGTATATCCATCCGAATACACGCCATTGCTGAGATTTTTCGTTTTTCGTGTATGAGATGCTTATCGCAGAAATTAATCTTTCGCCACCGATTAATTTAAGCAAGTAGAACATAATGGTATTAAGCGGAAACAATATATTCCCAGCTGAACGGCGAATTAGTCAGGTTCTAGCGATTTCACTAGTGCAGCTGCGGGGAATTGAATAACATATCTTCTGTTTTGGGGCTAGTACGCCTACTCTACCGACGCCCTAACATCACTCATATCCAAAAGAAAGTAAACTTTGCGCTTTAATGACTAACCAAATCAATTTACGAGGAACACAGTCTTTTCCAAGTCGCTCTTTGGCTATTTGCCAATTCGACGTTTTTCCAGCAATATCTGAAATTACTGATAGCTTTCATACCAAGGTATTGATAATGAAATTACCTCTTGGATAACTGGATCAAATTAATGGTAATAAAATAAACTTAATTTCAGTTTTTACCTAATTTGTAGTCAAATTTTATTTTGAATAAATTTTTTATCCATTTTTATCATTTACAAAGAAAATGAATTTACAAATTCCAAACAAATTATTCAAAAACATTTCGTCACATCGTGCCATCTGGGTTAATCTTTCAAACAATTGATAAAAGACTTTTAAAAAGAACTAAGTAATTTATTGAAAATCAAACGACAATACGATTAGGTCATAATCCAATATTTATTCACTAAGTTAAATTATTAATACACTTAATATGTATGAAGGGTTTCATTTACTGGACCAAAAAAACATTTTAATCACGTAATTAACAAGATAATTTTAAGTTTTTTTTTTAAGGGTACACAATTTTTGTATGTTCAAAGTCCTGAAAAATGAGACAGTGAAAGTGTTGCTGATTTTATGCGATTTTGAACAAAACACATTTCGAGCTGGCACAAGTTCTTAAATTAAATACTAAAAATTATATTACTTAAGAGTGATTCGCGCTACGCTCAACGCTCGCTTTTTAAACATTTCAGCGATGATTGGTAGCGCCAAAGGCAAATAAATTTATATTTTTCAAAATAAAAGAAATGGCGAGAACATGACATGCTACAGTGCCCGAAATAAGGTTAATGTCACTAGCAGTTGTTGTATGAAAATATTATTTTTTCTAAACTTTTTCGTAAAGTATTGAGTGTTTTGTATTTTTACGACTTTTTTAAAGTTTGCGACAAAAGAAGTCGTGGAATATCATTTCATATGCTTTGTTTTTGTATTTTTTATCTTAGAAAGTGCCAAAAGTATGTTACCTCTAAATTTTCGATTATTTTTTATGTAGTTATTTTGATGGGAATATGTTAAAATACCTGAACTCGAGAAGATGAAGTTCAACAACAATGAATGTCGCCGATATGGTCGTCTAAATCTATGCTGGTTGCTGATTCATATTGATTCTCATTACCGATAATTATATTCTTTGCGGTACCCAATCACTCCCAGTATCATAAAAGTCCACTACTCGATTCTCTCAATAGGAATGTGTATTTGTCTTTTCGCATTCTTTATGATCATCAAAATCATACTTTTTATCAAAACAAAAGAAAAAACTTATTATATTTTGGCTATCACCTTCTTTATTGATTTAATTATTATTAATATATGGGTACAACTAAGTCCAGTTGGACTAAAGATTAAAAAAGTTAAAAATTTTAAAATTAAACAAAAATAAATTATAACGAAGAAAATATAAAATAAAATTAATCCGTATTCCTAGCCTGATACATATCATTAGTTCACATGAATTATTTATAGATATGCAACGTCTCACATCTGGGGCAAGGTCAGGAACTTGGAGTTACAATGTAAAAGATGAAAATCAGAAAGTGGCATATAAATTTAAACATTTTTTAACAAAAAATGGGAAATCAAAGAACAACGTTGACCAAGTTGGGTTTTTATAGTTTGTGATTGGCGAAAGTGGCTCGCTTTGGGGAATCAAGATGAGATAAGATAGATAAAGAAATGAATTGGATAGACCGTTTAAAAGGGAAGAGGTTATTATAATTAGAGGTTATTATAATTTACGCATAAGACACGGAAAGGATCGTGTAACATATAATTAGTTCTACAAAAAGTTAATGCTAGAGGTCGAAAATTACGAGTTACTCTGGAAGTAATGATGAAAGAAATTTAAGGAGTGTATTTGAGTCAATGAGATCGAGTAAAAGCTTATGCAAAAATAGCACGCCGTCTACCATAAGTTATTCAAAGGCAGACTCCTAAAAAGCAGCAAAAATTACTTTTGAAACATAGCCTTAATGTGGTATTTTGTAATTTAGTGTTTGCAAACTACAACGAGTTTGAAAAGAGACAATTAAATTTTAATTTATTTCGATTTAACTGTTGCTTCTGGAAACTCGCGATTACCTCTAATAGTTTTATAGTGGTTTTTACCGTAAATATCAAATTTCTAAAAAAAATTCAAGCGAATTCATTAGTACTACAAGGTGTCTTTGCTTTTTGAAAATTTTACTAAGTAACTTGGGAAAGTATGTGCTGGTAAGCCAATAATCAAAAAGTAGGCAATATCCTTAAAACTCTAAATTAGCCCTTTATCCTATTGGGCATACAAAAATATCTTTAAAAAAAACTATTATCCAATTTCGCACTATAAGGTGGCAAAAAAAAGAGAAATACTCCTCAAAATCTAACAAATTCTTATATTAAAAAATAATCTTTGCGTAGCTAACTAAAATCGGTTGCCAAATCTAAATTAAAATATAACGACTTTTATTGAAAAATTAAGTGGCTTTATTTTTCTTTCAGGCACTGTATTTTGCAAGCGCTTTGTCTATTGGGCCTGATCGCACAGTGAGGCGAAATGGTCTTTTAGCATGCTATAGGCCCACACTGCCTTCCGCCATGGGCTAGCTGGCCATTACCTGAAGCCATGTAGGGAAGTAGGATGATAACGTCATGTCATCTCCTTCCCGTTTGCCTGCAATGGCATTTACATATTTCAAGGTGTTTGTTAGTTTTGTGGCGTTGTTTGTACTTTTTTTTTTTTTTAATTTGTTGATATAATGTCATGTAGATGCTTAACGATTCTTTTTGGCTGTCGTGTGCTCATCGGTAAACATTTTAATTAACTTTATTCGCACATTGTGGACTCTTTGGGGACAAGGACGTGGTTGGCGGGCAATTGGCTTTGTTTACAGATGACGGACTGGGGATGTTGGGACTTGGCCAGCTTGTCAATCAATTTTTATTTAATTTGTTTTTTTTTTCTTGAGTAAGCCGTTCGTTCTTCTACGTACACTTATAACCATGAACTTGGCCGAGAAATCAAACGGCTAAATCTTTAAACACATTTTTATACATTGAAATTTAGATTAAAATAAAATAATAACAAATGTAATTATTTGATAATCAAAGCTTCTTAATTGATCGAATCTCTAATTTACCTCAAAGCTTTATACCTGCTTATTATTAAAGAAATTATTAAATAATTATTTAGTTCTTCTAGTGTAACTCATTATTTTCGATCTCCAGCAGTAACTTTTTGTAGATCTAATTATATGTTACACGATCCTTTCCGTGTCTTATGCGTAAATTATAATAACCTTTATGATTTCGTCTCTTTCGAACGGTCTATACAATTCATTTCTTTATCTATCTTATCGTGATTCCCCAAAACGAGCTTCTTTGACCAATAAAAACCCAACTATAAAAACCCAACTTCTCTGGCTTCACTGTTTGGAAAAAATGCTTAAATTTATTTGTTACTTTCTGTTTTCATCTTTCACATTGTAAATCCAAGTTCCTGACCTTGCCCCAGATGTGAGACGGTGCATATATATAAATAATTCACCCATCAGGCTAGCAATACGGATTAGTTTTATTTTATTTTTTCCACGTTATCATTTATAACTCTATAATTTTAGAATGTTTAACTTGTTTAATCTTAAGGTCAACTGGACTTAGTTGTACCCATATATATTAATAATAAATAATTTCTTAAACTTAATGGCAACTTGAGAATTTATTTTTAGTTGAGCTATGAAATAATCAAGGTTTGTTTTGAGTTGAACGGTTGAAAATTTGTTTGACTCACTCCTGTGTGTTGGTTCACATGGAACCATTGCTTTAAATTACATTTCAATTAAAAAAATTTAATTCGAAATAAACAATAATTTTAATCTATAACTTTTGACTGATTGATTACACATATTCCTATAAATTGAATGCTGCATACTGAAGAAAAACAATATGTACGATTGCTTAAAACAATAAAATAATCAAATTAAGGAGCAGAAAACAGAAAAATAAAATAACTTAGGATGTTTTAATTTTATGCAAGAAATTTCTGTATGTATTCACATGTGTACAATTGAAGAGTATATAAATTTGATGTAAATGACATAAATCAATGCTGGTTTTTAACTCTTAATTCATCTTAACTCATCAGACCCTCAAGAGATTTCAGTGAGCAAGTGTTGCTCACACAATATTTGTTCACGACTGCGAATAATCTTATTCAATCGATATTTATCTCGATTTATGTAGAAGTGGCCTTTCTTATCGAGCTCCTACTATGCTTTTAGTCGCAAATAAAGGGCTGGACTGCGCAGTCGGGTGCATTTAGAAGTCGATGTCCAGTTGTTTTATTTCTGGCCAAACTATGCAAAATGTATAAAAATACAATTCATGCGTAATTTGAAAGATTATAAAAAACAATCCAATGATTTTTTTCGAGTTTTAGAACTTTAAGTTGGCATTACTGTTCAAGATGGCGACCGAATTAACAGCTGTCAAGTGATTTATTCAGTTTGGTTTAGCAATTCCAGAATTGAAGCCAAACGATCATCAAGCAAGAGATTGTCATTGTTCCCAATTTTCATGAGCGATTTTTGTTTAACGATGAAACGCACTTCTGCTTGAATGGCGACGTCAACAAACAAAACTGCCGCATTTGGAGTGAAGCCAATCCTAAAATACACGTCGAAACATAGTTACATCCAGAAAAACTGACTGTTTGGGCTGGTGGAACCATTGGTCCGTACATCTCGAAAAATGATGATAGCTAGAACTTTACAGTCAATAATTATCGATATAGAGCCATGATTACTAACTTTTTCATGCCTGAATTGATCAACCATGATGAGCAGCAGCAGTGGTTCCAACAAGTCGGCGCAACATGTCACACAGCTCGTGCCACAATCGATTTATGGAAAGACATGTTTGGTGACCGCCGAATTTTCACGTTTTGAATCTGTGAATTGGCCTCCAAGATTTTGAGATTTAACACCGCTAGACTACTTTCTGTGGGTCTATGTAAAGTCATTGGTCTATGCGGATAGGCCACAAACGCTTCACCATTTGGAAGACAACATTCGCCGTGTTATTACGATATACGATTTAGGGCCACAAATGTTGAAAAAAGTCATCGAAAAGTGGACGTCCGGATCGGACTACATCCGAGCCAGCCACGGCGTTCATATGCCAGAAGTTATATTTACAATGTAATGCCACAAAATTATCTTTCGGATAAATAAAATTCATGTCAATCGAATTATCCATCCTTGATTTATTGCAATTTAAAGTTCTAAACCTCAAAAAAAGCACCCCTTAGTATAATTTGTTCAGAGGTGCTAAATCTCATTGGTAAATTTTCTCAACATTGAGTAATACCCCTATATGTGTAGGTCTATGTTTTAAACTTCTTAAATGCCAAAGGCTTAAAATTGAAAAAGTTTACAATTAAAAACCTATAATTTAATTAAATAATATAATAAACCTAGGGATGGTTAAGCCTCGCATGTCATTGGTTGAAATCAATCAACTTATAGCACAGAGAGCATATTTAGAAAGAGATCCGTCCAAATGTCAACAATTTCTTTGAGTATTTTTGTAGTACACTAAATGAGATTAAAATCGGTTGTGCAGGGGTTTTCTTTCTATTATTTAATTGGTATTTGTTCTAACTTGGAAAATATCTGAATAAAGTTCTAAATTGAATAACTGCAATGTGTAATAGACAATTTCTAAGGCAGATGACGTTTATTTATTTGCTGGCTATATGGTAGAGGGGACTACCACTGCGCTACCGATTATATATTACAACATATAGTTCATATTTTAATATTGTACAAATTACATATTAGCAATGGTAAGCGCGTAAAAGGAAAAATACGCAAAGGAATTCCTCGAAAGAGCTTACTTAAAAACTTAATGAAAGCAAAATTACAGACGGCAGCTATCCTATAGTTGTGTTCAGCCAAGCTTGATGACCTAGTGCGGCTGCGTGTGCAGTATGTACGTATCAAGTGTCAAGGCCACGATTTAATAGGCTCGGAAGGAATTGCAGACAATTAATTGTCTTTAATAATAGTTCTTACACTCATACACACGCTGCAAAGGACCACACAGAAGCACGATGATTCGAATGACGTCAGCGCCAGAGACACTGCAATGCAAATGTTTTATTAAATAAAAAAAAGTGATAATGATGAAGTTTCTAAAAATCATCCTTTTAAAAGATTGCCAGCAAGTACGTCAACAGCTGCAGCACATAAAATCAACTCTCAAGTGCTACCCACAGCTGCGTGACATAGTTCTGTGGCGCAATCTCATCGTATGTAGTAGGAGGCCCTCACCTGCTTGCCGTTCCCATTCGAGTGACGTCGATTGTTCTGCGGCAGAACTTGTCCTTTGATACAACTCGGCGCATTTTGTATTGTAAATTTAATTAGAAGCATAAGTACATAAATATCTAGTATTTTTCATGCTAAAATAGTTGTTTCGTGCCTCTTACGCAATGACTAGACTAAGCTAAAGAGTCCTTAAATACAACCAACTGCCCGAACCGCTTAATTGCCGTTTTATAGACAGGAATTAAAATGCCTCCTTGCTGCCACTCTTCACGTCTGTGTGTACGTGTCTTTGTCTGCGAATATCATTAGCTGTAGTTGTCTCTTGAGTCCCATTGCCGTTTGAGACGACAGTGCTTACCTCTAATAATAGCGATAATTGTTAACCTAGTTTTCAGTTTTCTTCCACGCTTCTATACTTGGCATGCCTAAGAAACTCTAGCTGAGCACTGAATGACTGCAATTTCGATGTGGTTTTTGTTATGTAATTGGCCCAGTTTATTATTATAGCTTATCCGTTTGTCCTGTGAACATTTGCCACTTGTGTCTAGTTAATTTCGCCTTTGCTTTTAACCAATTCTAAGCGAATTAATAACTTTTTCTACTTTTGTTTTAAACATTCAATGCAACAGCCAATTAGAAATTAAATAACCTTACATTGTTTTATTGACATGCATTTGCCATTCACTTGGAAGCGGAACAGCTGATGCTGTTTGTCGAAATTTGATATTCGCCAAAATTGAAACGATACAAAGAAAAAAAAAAAAATTATATATATGTATTTGATTATCAGTATATAGATGCACCATCTGGGGGGGGAATGCTTATATTAATGCATCTTAAAAAGTTTACCATGATGGAAGAACAAAAAAAATATATAAGCGGTATCCTTGATTTTGATAAAAACATAATTCCTATGTGCGTGAGATTCCGCCTTGATAATTACATTTTCTTCGGATTAAATGTTGAGAATCTTATCTTTAAACTTACCTTGAACTTTGAAAATTGATAAATTGAAGAATACCCTGGATATGAACAATCGTATTAATGCATTAATGAATATCAAATTATTTGCACACACACATGCAAGTGTAAATATTTTCAAAAACTTAAGTTTCTTTTTGGTTTTATTTTGTAAATGCAGGTTTCTAGCCAGACCCAGATGTTAATTTTTCTCGCTCTATTCTATTAGTTTCTTGTTTCGATATTAGTGTAAAATGAGTTCAACATGAGTTATTTGTACACCTTAAATTAGCAGAACTTTATTTTTGTAACCAATCTGTAATCCTGTATCTGTTTTTTTTTTTTTTTTTGGATCATTAAATTGTTTAAAAGAAGCTTCGCTGTTAAAATTGAATTGATTATTATTAATCATTGGTTCAGAGTTGAGGATAAGAGTTAAGGTGTTAGAAATTTTATACCTATGCCAGCAAGGTCAAGGGGTGTGTTCTTCGGAGCCTTCGTGTGGTCTAGCTGTTAACCAGCAGACGGATGTGATGATTCAATTTTAAGCATATATTTATTTATAATTTTATACTATGTTGATGTATCTAATAATATAACTAACTATAACTATTAATGGATCATCATATCATACCATCTGCTGAATTTGTCCCCATTCTTTCTTACACACATATATGAACATACATGCATATTGTACATCCGCTCTATTTTTAGTTTAAGTCAGCTTAGGGACTTCAGGATATTTGCTGCTTAAAGCTTAGAGATTTGATCCACATCTGACTTTATTCAGAATAATATGAAGTAGCAATAATGTTAGGACATTTAATTAAAAAAAAAATTTTGGTTTACATGTCTTTAATTTTTTTTTATATTATATTTTACATCTGTTCTTTTTGGCAATAATTAATTTTTTTTTAATGTAACTCATGGTTGAATTTTAAATGATTATCAGCACTTTATGGGACGGGTTGGGTATTACGAATTTTATACGTGTTTTATTGCAAGATAAATGAGTGCGTTCTTTCGAGTCTCCGTGAGGTTTGTCTGTTTTCCAGCAGATTGATCGCAAGTAAGTTTCGGTGATTGTTTGTTGAGCCTTTATTACTATTAAGACCCAGAAAACATCCAGTTCGTTGTGAATACGCACGTTGTCATATGGTATGGGTGAACGCCCGAAACTACCTATACTCAATGACTTATTTTGGCTCGTTCACAGTAATCATCACACTTGTGCAGCTAAATGAAATTAATCACATTATTCGAAAGTCTCAAATAGAAATGTTATTCCAATAATATATTGTTTATAAAACTTAGCATTTAGGAGCTTCACCATGAATTCTATGAAAGTATTTCCTTAAACAAACTTAAAAAGGTAATCTTGAAAGATATTGGATCCAAAATAATGATGCTATATGCATTGACGCCGATATGGACTATTTCCAAAATTATTCAAATTCAATTCAAGAGCGCAAGACCAAGATTGATATTGCTAAAAATAAAAGTTAATTTGTATTTAATTACATTTGTATGTAGGTTGGATCCTCTAAACCTGAAGGTCGATGGCTCGATTCCATCCTGCAGCACTGGTGCATTTGCTTAGCACTGGCATAGCTAGCAAATAGGCGCTATATTTTTATATGCTTGTAAAAAGCATGTTTCCGCCAAAAGCCTAAAAGTTCTTAACTGCAGAGCTCTACAATAGTTCGCGAACATATGATTTAGAAAACCCAAAATAGGGTAAATTTTTATGAGCCGACAGATATGAACAGTCGAGCTGTATCGATTCAAGTGACGTTTACCGAACATATTTTGAATTTAAAACATATATTTTGTGGTATGCTCCTTATTATATTCTACTTCAAAAATTCACATTTCAATAGTTACATATTTGTAAAATTTAAAGTTGCATTAAAGTGTTAAGAATTTAAGTAGCGGAGCCCCTTGTTGTATTTGGATGTATTTAATTTGAGCATTGCCGGGATAGTCAGCAGAACATTTCAAGCCATGACTTGTTGTATAAACTAGTGAAGTTTCCAAAAATAAACCAAGCAAATAAAAGCAGGTTCCTACTTGATATGTAAATACAAAATATTATGTCAAAAATATGTCGTAAAACAAGAAGAAGAGGAAAATAAGCTTCGTCTTGTACAAATAATTGCATATATTCAAAATGAAAATGACAGAAAAAAATAAAACTTGGTACGAAAGCAAACTTGTAACTTGTGTATCTATAGGATATATTTACATTTTCCCCATAACAACTAATGTCCTGTGTGTGTGTGTGTAGGGCTTATGGGGTGTAGGGTGTTGTAACAATTTCTGTTTATTTATTATAACTATGTATGCGATGGTAAGGATGTGTGTGTGTGTATTTGTGGCTGACACATAAAGTCTTATTCAAATATTTAACTTATTTGCAATTTTGTGCGCAAAGGACCCTCCGCCTAGGATCCTGCACTACATTTTATTTGAACTTAAAAACAAATCCACTAATGTGAAGCCCTCTAAAGCTGGTGAACAGCATGTGGCAGACATTGCAATTGCCAATTCAAATCGTTTGCTGCTCCTGAAGTATCCTTATCCTTATAATACTATATGCATATATTGTACTTAAACAAAATATATTGTTAAATTAAGCTTTAGTAAAAACTAATTCTGTTCTGAGAACATACTTTTATGCACAGCAATGTGGAGCTGGTCGTCGTTGGTCCTCATTATTACGTATTGGATTTCGGTTCAAGTGATTTTAGCTCAAGTTTATGCCAGCACTCAACGTTTCATGTCATTGCGACTCGCTGCCCACTCGAATCCATTGATTTTTCGCACACAGACACTTTGGTGGCTGCTTTTTTTTACCATGTGTTATATACATATATGTACACAAATATATTAATAGGACTTTTATTTATGACATACAAACGCTTTATGACTGATAAAATTTAATGCCCTTTTCAATCGCTTAATGGATCGTTTAACGATGTTTCTCTGATGCCTGAAAAACTTTTTCCTTGTTGTATACGGCTATAGAAGTACATATATACTCAGTTGTGGTTCATTTAATTTTACAGATACTAAGTAAATTTGCTCCTTCCACAAATGAAATTTGTAAGTTTAAAGCAATTTGTGATTCAATATAAAACTAGTCTTCTACTTAACTAAGAACAATAGAAACAATTCTTAATTAAGAATATTTTTTATAAAATTTCGCTTACAATTCACTACTGCTTCAGGTAACGACTTGGATAAATAAATATTGCTATTGGTCTTGTGGTATGTTTTAAAACTGTTTATTTGTATGGAAAGGTAAATGCTTAGATATGGCCTTGTCCGTATGGTATTGATGACTGCTGTTGGTTGATTGAGGAATATGCTTCAAACTTAAAAAAAAAGAAAGTCTTTTCCTATAGTAATTAAATAAAATGGTATATAAATTGTCCAATGATGAGTGCTTGGTGTTTCTAGAAGGAAATCTCTATAAATTTAAGATTTTGCAATCACATTAAGCTATAAATTTGAAGTCCCAGTTGTCGCCTGAACCGAAGAAGTAATTAATTTAATAAAATTGTTGTGTTTTTAAATACTAAATCGAAATGTTAATGTGTTAAGCAATTACTCCTTGACATAACTCTATACAAAACTCCGCACAAATTTATGATTATTTAAACATTTTTGGTGTATCCGAAGGGTGTTTATTGACAAAGTGGATTCAATACTCATGAACAATTACAATTATATAAATTTAATTTCATATAAAATAATAGATGTCACTTTTTCATTTAAGAGAAGCACAGGTACCTACAGTTTACAGCCGAATTCCTTTAATTAAAAAAGATTTAAGTAGGCGAATAGCTTCTTTTTGCTAACTAAACTAGTTCTAGGATAATGTACCAGTGCTGCAGACTGAAATCGAACCACCCATTCGGTTTTAGAGGCAGTTCACTTCCGAGCTTGCATCAAATTGAATATCGTTTTAATCACGTATTGTGGCAATTATTCGCACAAAAAGTGGACTTTTCATAAATAAAATTTTGTTGTTGCATTAAAATAGTTGGTAAATTATTCAAAAAGCTTTAAAATCTATGATTTATAAAGAAAAATAAACTTATTCATACTACCGCTGAAAAACGCGCTGAATATTCTTGGAGTCTAGACATAATATTATTGAACAAAGTACATTAATCAGAAGTCTGTTTCGGCTTATGCAATACAGCTCGAAAATGCGAATTCCCCGAATGTATCTCAAGCCGGGAAGTGTAAAAATTTAAATAAAAATTCTCTTGACTATGCTGCCATCGCTTCAAAGGCGGAGCATGAACGTATCTCTCTCTATTAAATATTGAAAGCTGTACGTAGAAAAAGCTATAATAATGCACACGGATGCCACGATCGAAGCGGGAATCGTTTGGAACTGTCAGCGAACGATAGTTTTTTAAGAATAATTAAGCCATATTAAGGATTAAATTGCGAACAGCGGCATTATTTCAACATTTTCATTTTAATATAATCTTGGTAAAATACCCTCAGAAGTGATCCCAGGTCTACCTCCAATTTAAATAGAAAGAAATTCTATCATGCAAATAAAAAAATTTTATTTATTTCTCTGTACGATGCTTATCTCGAAAAATAACTGAGAATAGAAACTTAAAGTTTGCAGCCAAAAGCGAACGCTTGCCTGTTTGCAAACTATGATAGTGCTGCTGGTCTAACCGATCGAAGAGTAGAAGCGGTTATAACCACAAGAAATTCTTCCATAAAAATAATTTGTCGCTCCGAAGGTGAAATAAATAGAGATTAATCGCGACTTTTTGAGAACTGCTGCAGCTAAACGTGACATCAGTTCTTAGTTTTAGAGGCTATTATGCTATCAATACGTTGCTAATAATATTAGGTTTACTTTTACTTTTAATAAATGGTACTCATCTATAATCGATTTTCGAACAATTTTAGTTTTCTAACATTGTTACATTTTTAACATGTTTTTTTTCGTGTTTTCTTAAACACTTCCACAAATTACTGCAGTTGTACTATATATTACTTGTCTACCCATCGATTTTACTGACAATCTTGGTTCATACTTACATACGTTCATTCCGTAGCCACAAACACTTTTAAAAACATCATTGAATCGAGAAATGCATATTATCTTAGATTCAACGCATGATAAAGCACAACAAGTGATAAGGCTTGCAGTGTCGAGCTGTGTGGGATTAATAGTTTTTCGAATTCACTCTGCGTACGTTGAATATCATTGCCATTTCACATTTTGTGATCGCAAAAACGAGTAAAAACAGCGCCTGGGGGGGCACAAAGTTGATATGTTCAATACCCGTTAGTGTCGGTCACAAAACAAAACGGCAACAGGATCATTTCTGACACACAAACACTTGTGCACACTCACACACACAATTGCACTAATTTTTAGTATTGAGGATTTATTTTTCGCAAAGAATGACTGCATCCATTGAATGCGCTGGGACTGCGTGATGTAGCTGAGTGCGCCGATTGAGAGCTGATTTAGCAATGGATTTGAGCGCCGATTACATGCGCGATAAATACGCGCAAATCGTTGAAGCTGGAGAGCGGCATTCATCTGGCGCTTTATGAAATTACTTTGATTTCAGTTTATGATTTTCTTTAGAATGACATTGTGTCGTAGCTCTCTCACTCTATTTCTCTATGTCTCTCCGGTTCGAGTGTAATTCAATCGATTGCGACTACAAACTATAATTGTTACTATGAGCAAAAAACTAATGTCGTCGTCGTTGTCGTCGTCGTCGTCGTAGCCGTCCTGCTTCTGCATCATCTGCGCTTAGGCTGCGGTCTAATCGCATATAGCTATTCATAAACTGAATCTCAATCTAATGAAATTGTTAAGATGTAACTGTATCTATAGCTGAATCAGTTGACGTTGTTGTTATTGTTGTCGCTGGATCTGCATCTGTATCTGGCCCGGTTAGGCTGCTCACACATAGACACAAGCTTTGTTATCGACAGTTTTTGCGGTTTTTAACTTTGAGGGCAGAGCTGCCTCTCACCCCCACTTAACCTACAATTGTCACAGCTTCCATTGATAGATACAATTACAGTTAGTTGCTTTTGCCTGCAAGCATCTTAGTTGTTGTTCTCCTAGAGCAGCGTTTCCCAAACTGTATACTCTTTGAGCAGCATAAATCTAATCTGACCAATAATCTTTCCTTATTATAAATGAGAAAATAGTTTCGTGTCAGCAATCTCTGCAATTAGCAAATAAAAACTTTGTTTCAACTAGAAAAAATTTCATCATATTATTCATTCGAGTATTTGCTGTTCCTTTAATGTTTCGTGCTCTTCGTATTTTGTAATTCAAATCGTTTTTGTGTGTTTTGTGGCTTTTTTGGTGAGAAGCCAAACAAGAGATACACTTTTGTAACAACCAGTAACCAAAGTGGGGCAAACACACACACACACACACTCACGCACACCCCCATACACACACATAGTAATACACTCGCGTCTAGCACAAAAGCCGCTTAGTATAGTTACTGGGCGTTGCATTTTTTTGACTTCATCTCCATGAACACCGCGCTCCATAGTGAATATTCACCCATTTTGTGTGTTTGCCTTCAACTTTGTTTTCTTTTGCGCCTTGGAATTTTTATCTTTATTTGTGCAGCCACATCGCATGGAAATTGGCCGTAGTTATCCCACATGCCACAATGCCAACCCTCTGGCTGGATTTCTTATTCCCATTAGCCAAGTCGCCTTACTTCGTTACATTTCGCTTTAAGCTGCTTAAAATAAAAAAAAGAGATGGTAATTGCAGGCACTCTCCCCTTTGGGTCATAAAATTCATTATGATGTTAGCTTTTAAATTTTTTATTTGTCACAAATCCGTTTAAGATCCTTAAGGTCGTTTATCATTTTTAAATACAAAAAAAAAGCACAAAAGATTGCGTTTGATTAAGGTCATAGGATTACGGCATTGTCCATTGGCACTAAAGCATCCACTTTTTTAGAGCCAACTCGTCTGAACTGAGTAAATCATCCTCAACATTCTCCAATTTCTATACCTATGCTGAATTTATAGCTAAGCCAATTGTTAGCTGGCCTCCCAATTTCCTTCTTCGAAAATATTAATATATTTCTTTGATTGGATATCTTTCTTTTTACTTTGGCAGTTCGAAATATTAACGTACGTATCAAACAAATCGGAAATCCAGCGGAAGTATTACTTACTTAAATTTAACCTATGGGAAGTATTTAAGGCATAAAAATACCATTTTCATTAACTTAGACCTTTCTATTGACGAAATTTATATGATTTACAGTAAAAAAAATTAAAATTAATTAAAAGTGCCATCTAAATTACCTTAGTTAATCCTTTCTATTGCCCAAATTTAAATTTTTGTTTGCCGAAAATGTATATAACACTTAAAAGAAAGAGGCGGATCAGATTTATGTTTATTCAAGGAATCCCGATTTTTTTTTAGTTGTATGAGTTTGTGCATATATGGTATTTTGAAGTCGTTCTAATTTAGAATGAGTTGTGTGGTGGTAAACTTCGCCTCTGAACCCGGAGGTCGGTGGTTCGATTTTACCCTACAGCACTGACGCATTTGGCTCTTATTGGCATACTTGGGAAAAATAAACTCTGTACAAACTATAGTCAAAGGCCATAGAAGCCAGTTCTTTCGTTTTGCAACTAGGTTATATATTTACTATTATAATCTACTTTAATATAATAATAAAAAAAACTGTGGCTCCCTGTTATCGTCGAACAGCTATTAAAAGCGGATATTTCCAATATCCGCATTTGGAAGCATGACTCCATAATTCAGCATCATAAACTTAATTTATTTTGTTTGGTTTTATGCCAAAGTTCGAAGTCATTTTCATATGGAGTAGAGACTGGTATTAAACCAATTTTTATAACAGTTTTTTATTTTTTTTATATTTTTTCTTATAAAAATTGTTTAAATTTGGATGGACTAGAATTATTTCACTACTATTTCAACCAAATGACGCTCCCATATACAATACAAGTAAAGAATTGGGTCATCAACCATAACTTTGAGCTTATAGCTTATGCCTACTTGTTTCCTCAAACTTAAAATTATTGAGCTGCCAGACAGTTTGAAGATAATTCCATGACCATTTCGTGTTGAAATGCAATAGCTTTCTGTACTCATTTACGTGTTCATATTAATAAAATATGTATAAAATATATTTTGGTACGTCACCTGTCATAGCTAAACCATTACAATAATATCAAATAAAATGAGAAATGTTAGAAATAAAGGGTGTTTTTTCGAGTTATAGAATTTAAGTTAGCGTTACTGTTCAAGATGGCGATCGATTTAAGGTCTGTCAAGTGATTTATTCTCAGTCAAGAATTGAAGCCAAACGATGATCAAGCAAGAGATCGCCGTTGTTCCCAATTTTCATAAGCGAATTTTGTTTCGCGATGAAGCGCTTGAATAGCTACATCAACTAACAAAACTGGCTTATTTGGAGTGAAGCCAATCCTCAAGTACATATCTAAACATCGTTACATGCAGAAAAACTGACTGTTGGGTGCGCTTTATGGGCTGGTGGAATCATTGGTCCGTACTTCTTCAAAAGCGATGATGGCCAGAACATTGCAGTCAATGGTGTTCGGTATAGAGCCATGATTACCATCTTTTCATTCCTGATTTAAACTACCATGATGTCCAGCAGCAGTGGTTCCAAAAAGACGACGCAACATGTCACACAGCTGGTGCCACAATTGATTTATGGAAAGACACGTTTGGTGACCGCCGATTTTCACGTTTCGAATCTGTGAATTGGCCTCCAAGGTTTTTTTGATTTAACACCGCTAGACTACTTTCTGTGGATCTATGCAAAGTCATTGGTCTATGCGGATGAGCCACAAAAGCTTAACCATTCGGAAGACAACATTCGCCGTGTTATTATGATATACAAGTTACGGCCACAAATGTTGGAAAAAGTAATTGAAAACTGGACGTCCAGATCGGACTACATCTGCACCAGCCAGAAATCATATTTAAAATGTAATGCCACAAGATTATCTTTCGGATAAATCAATTGAATAATCCATCGTTGTTTTAATGCAATTTAAAGTTATATCCCTCTAAAAAAAACACCCTTTATAAAGAAAATGGAACATAACCAGATATATACTAAGTTGTTATGTTAAGCGGTTGAAGGTACCTCTTGAATGCAAAAGCTATGCCTAAGTTCTTAATCTTCATTTAAATTACTAATCGTCAAGTTTAGGAAAACCTCGACCCGCGTAGTCTTAATTAATTAATTCTAAACTTAAAAATCACGATGTTCAAATAATACAATTTATATTTTTCCTAAACTGACATGCAGTTTCAGTTTAAAACAAACTCCACAAGTTAACAAATTTATGATGCATTTTTAAGGGCTTTGGTTACTTTAATACTTTTTTAAAATTTGGTGCATTGTTGTTTTATTGCAATTTAAAGTTCTATAACTCTAAAAAAAACACCCTTTATAAAAACTAAGCTTTTTTATCAAGCCGTTTAAGGCACCTCTAGAATGCAAAAGCTATGCCTAGAAACTCCTCGATCCGCGTAGTATTTATTAAATATTTGCAAACTTAAAAACAGTGTAATTACGATGTCAAACAATTTAATTCAATTTTTCCTAAAATGCAGATTTTTTTAAACAAACTCCATGACAGATTTAGTTGCTTTTATATATTTTTGAAACGTGCACTATATTTGATTTTTAACATTGAAATTCGATACATTTTTAGTTCTATTTAAAAAAAAATTCATTTTGGTTAAATTTATTACTGAGTTCTTGTACACTTTCGCCGGTATCTTAATTAAAAAAAAAAATTAAATATATATCTACGTTGTGTCTATTTGATTGAACGGAAGTGTAGGCTTGCAAAGCAGATTATTTAAACAATAGTCATGTCATATTGGCACATTTCTGCTATCGAAAACCTAGATTTGATTTATCGATGGACATCGATTTATTTTCTAGTTGAACTACAAAAACACAAAATTTTACATGAAACTTTCAATTCTTATTGGTTTAGTTTATTGCTTCTTCAAACTACATGTTGTCTATTTGATTGTACACGAGCTTAAGTTTGCAAAGCAGTTTCTACACTAATTAATTATATATTTTCGGTCCCAAACTAATTGGCAGCTAAATTTCCTTACCATCTTGTATCCTTTAAAAAAAATACAAAACATAACAAGCTACATATTCCATGAAAGAGAGGAAGGATTAATACTTACTAGGTGCAGGTAGAGGTAGTTGCAAGCTTATCCAGCAGAAACCAACACGAAACAATGAAGCACCACAAGCAAGTAGGACACAAATGTCGCCAAAGGAAATGGAGCATGGTCTTTGCTGATTATGTTGCTGGTTGTCCTAAAGAATTGTCTCCAAATAGTTAAAAATAAACAAATACATTTTTGTCTTACACGAGCTTTTGCTTTGATGTTCTGTAGACATTGTAGCTGTTGCTTTTAAAATTGATTGAAAAAGTTCAAACACAATCATAAAGTTAAAATTTTACCAATAAAATAATTTAATTAAAAATAATTCAATATGTATATGGGCGCAAATGCATATAAACAAGAATCAAATGCAATTGCAATTGATAGACCACATAATACAATTAGATAGCAGATTGAATTACAATCTCATTGAAAAGCAGACATTTACCAACCAGATGATGGCAGCGTCGGGATGTTTATTCCATACGCGTGATTTATTCATCTCTGCGCAGTTGAATCCTTGCTAATGTTTACGCTTTAAAATCGATTTTGTTGAGCATTTTTTGGGTTGCCGTAAAATAATTTAAATTTGAACTCGCTGCTGTCATCATCAATTTCCTTGCTTTTAGTTACAATACACCATTGCCAATCATTGTCCTCATTGTGGGTAACAGATGGTTTGTTGACAAAGGCCCTACACTATCATCCTTTAACTCATTTATTGTTATCAATCTATCTAAAGTTACTTGAAATTTTCCAATAAATTTCACTTGAACAATGTCGCATCAACTTGACAACCAGGCCATGACGCAGGTCCATACTTTTTAGACACTTTGCTTTCTTTGGCAAAAATCATGCTTCAATAATAGTTCATAAATTCAATTTAGAATAAATTTGGAATTCTTTGTGGAATTAATAGTTAGTATTTGCTGCCATCTTTAAGGTAACAATTTGTAAAAGAAAATATATATCGTTACTTAACGTTAGACGCGAACTTGGGGATGCCACCAAAAAACTTTTAATGATTTATCGTTTATCATCATCATCATCCTTGGCGCTACAGCTACAGTTCAGCTTTGGCCTTTCGAACAATTTCTCTCCAATAGTCTCTATCCTTCGCCGATTCTTCCCAATTTTCGACGTTTAGTTTCTGTAAATCTGCTTCAACTCCATTTATCCAACGTGATCGCGGTCGCCCAACTACTCTTCTTCCATCCGGTCGGTTAAAGCACGTTCTCTTAAGAATCGGGTTGCGTGTTCTCGGGACATGGCCAGCCCATCTTAGCCTTTGCGACTTGATATAGGCGGATAAATTTGCATCGTTGAATATATCCTGCAGTTCTTCGTTGGTACGAATACGGTAATTAGAGTCATCGACCCTTACCGGCCACAAAATTCTTCGCAGGAATTTCCGTTCTGTTCTTTCCAGGAGATACACATCCGACTTTCTCAGAGTCCATGCCTCGCATCCGTATGTTAATATAGGACGGATCATTGTTTTATATAGTCGGATTTTAAGATTCCTGTTAATAAGACGCGACTTCAAGTGAGTTGCTTTAATTCTTTCTCTGATATCATTAAGACAGTCGTTAGTAGCATTAATGTATGACCCAAGATATTTAAACTGATCAACAACTTCAAAGTTATAATCGTCAACGGTTATATTTTGTCCAAACCGCATCACCCAGTGCGAATTTCCAGCTAAAAGGATTTTTGTTTTGGATTCATTTATTAACAATCCAGCCTCTTTTGCTTCCTTTTCTATTTTCACAAAAGCTTCTTTCATGGATACAACTGATCTACCGATTATATCTTTGTCATCTGCATATGCAAGAAGTTGCGATGAAGTCCCCCATATTGGTTCGGAGGTTCGAAGTCCAGCGTTTCCTACTATTTGCTCCACCGTAAGAATGAAGAGTTGTGTGCTTAGGCTGTCTCCTTGCCTTACTCCAGAGCTAGTTTCAAAAGATTGGGATATTTCGTTTTGAATCCTTATTACATTTTGGCTTCCACTTGTAGCCATCCTTGCTAATCGTATTAGCTTGCATGGTATTCCGAGATCTTTCATTGAGTTCCAATTAAAGGTCCGCTTTAAGCGGTCAAACGCTTGTTTATAGTCAATAAATAGATGACTTGTGTTTATTCCGAACTCAGAGCATTTCTCAAATATCTGTCTGGGACAAAAAATGTGATCAATTGTAGATCTATGAGGCCTAAAACCAGCTTGGTAGTCGCCAATTATTGTCTCGGAATAGCATTTTAGTTTTTCTGCGATTATGGATGTTAGGGCCTTGTACGCTGTGTTGAGGATAAATATACCTCTATAATTATTGCACTTTAGTTTACTTCCCTTCTTGTGGATTGGTATAACGACCGCAGTTTTCCACTGTTCTGGCATTTGTTCTGTGGCCCATATCTTTCCAATTAGTTCGGTTAAACTGCTTAGAAGTGCTTCTCCCCCATATTTAAAGGATTCAAATTGTATATTAGATTTATCGTTTAAGTCTATTTTAATAAAAGATGCTTTCAAATATTTTCTGTTACAACATTAATAACATTATGATAATTTCAATGTGGTTTTTTTGGAATTCAAATCGTTGTAATTATAAAGTAAACTTTACTTATGCGGGATACAGCACTGCAAGCCGAGAAAAGAAATCCGTAATGGATTTCAAACGCAATAGTGTGATTGCGTGTGTTTTCTCTTTGCAGGCCAGCCAAGTGCCGAAATCCTGCATAACCTTCGCGTTTTTTTTTTTTCAGAGGTCATTATCTTTAGTTACTTTAGAGAAAACGCCGGTCTAAATCAAATGGTGCGTCACTTGAACCCAGCATTCGCAGTCTTTAAACGAGACTTTTTGACTGAAAAAAAGCAAATTTTTAATTTTTTCGGATTAGCATTTTTTGTTGTTGGATTTTTTCTCTCAGTGTTTTATACTCATATTAAGAAACACAAAGTTTTGTCTTTTTAGATAATATACATTTAGGTTACCCCACATATAACAACTAGTTAAATGTATAGGCACTTGGTGGGTTTAAACTGGAATAAGGCTTATGTATTTATGAATCATACGCCTCATGAAATATTCAACAACTTACTTTATCTTCACGAGTGCGCAATCAGCATCTGGCTGAAGGAGGCTGCGACATCAGAAGAGCGCTAACCTAGTTTTACTTCAATGATGACAGCGACCTGCTAACTACTGCATACCACTGGATACGTATGTATTGTACGGGTACATAGAGTATGGCTTACAGGCTAGGTAGAAACTGACAGACAGCGTCCTAGGCCACTTACTCAATAGATACGGCAGACGCAGTGGCAGGACATGCACGTAGCTAAGTGGAACAGCTGCCGTTCTGCTTCATTGGGGCTGACGTTGCTACGTGCTGCAGATGTGAACAAAACTTTACTCTTACAGAAAACCCGAAAGTAACTTTTATTTTTATTCTCTCTTTTATTTTTGCAGTACACTCCTTGCCGCATCTGACCGTGTTGAGTCTGTCCGGCTGTAGCAAGCTTACTGATGACGGTGTGGAGCTAATAGCGGAGAACCTGCAAAAATTACGCGCCCTGGATCTATCCTGGTGTCCTCGCATAACGGATGCCTCGCTTGAGTACATCGCCTGTGATCTGAACCAATTGGAAGAATTAACATTAGATAGGTAAGTGAAGAATTTGTTATTAAAAATGAAGCCGAACTGATTTGTTGTACATAGCAGAAGATATAATACACAAGTATAATAGCATAGATTATGGTTATTATTATTGTTCATATGATTAACTAAAGGTGTTTTAGTTATTTTACGAAATATTTACAATTTTTAGCGCTACAGAGCTTGAGAATATTTGTACTGAGTACTGTCCCGGCTTTATGGCTTTGCGGAGTCCACTATTTTATCTCTCATTTTGATTTGCAGAATTTTCTGTTTTGTAATAAAGATAATCATCTGAGCGAATCTTATTACGTGGAGTTATGTGTATTTCAAAGGAGCGCCAATACCACAGCAAAACTTAGTTATGACTGCAATTCATTAGAATTAATCGGTTAATTTTTCTAATTTATATGTCGTTATCGAATGCTGAAACATTGGCATGATACTAAACTTTTAAAATAATCAACCTACTTTTATCCATATAGAATAATTGTGATTTTGTTTCAGTTTATTAGATGATTTTTGTGATTGATACTATACAGATAGAGAGAGGGATAGAGAGCTGATCTGTGTTCTTTTAAAACCATTCGACGAAAGTCAGGTCTTTTATTGGCATCAGTGCCAGACTTTCCAAAAACTGGATTAATTTCCTAACAAGAGCTAGACAGTCAAAAAACAGATGTGAAACCATTTTTTTCTCCTCCGTGTTCAGAGTACTTTGGAAATATATAAACCGTCTGCAGTATGATATTTTTTACCCGCCACAGCTGTGGATAACACACAAGTACCCTTGACCTTATTGTGAAGTAGACATAATGATTCTAATATCGGTCGGTGGTGACGTGTAAGTCGTACTCGATTCTAAAACCAAAGTTCGAAGGTCTGACTCCATTTTGCTCGCATTGGCAAAGCTAGCAAATCAACATTATTTGCCGAAATAAATCTCTAGTATGTCAAGACATCGCCGTTTGGACTCCCAGATATAGATATCTCCCCTTATAAGCGGCGACAGCATAGTCAATGGGAAAAATTAATTTTTTGAATTTGAACAAGAGCTGAACTTTTAAAAACGATTCAACGAAATCAAGAACAGGTTTGTGTAATATAATGCAACTTATAATTGCTCGCTGTTTATCTTTTTCAGATGTGTCCACATCACCGACATCGGAGTCGGTTATATATCCACAATGCTTTCGTTAACAGCACTTTTCCTGCGCTGGTGCTCGCAAGTACGTGACTTTGGGCTGCAGCATTTGTGCTCCATGCGCAATCTGCAGGTGCTTTCGCTGGCTGGTTGCCCACTGCTGACTTCTTCGGGTCTCTCTAGTCTCATACAGCTGCGTCATTTACAAGAATTGGAGCTCACCAATTGCCCGGGTGCATCACATGAGCTCTTCGAATACCTTAAGGAACACTTACCACGCTGCTTAATTATTGAATAATCGATCGGAGCGTTTACGATCTTAAAAATACATGTATTTAGTATGCTTATATAGAGTTGGGGACTTACAAAACAAAAACCAAATAATTTCAAGTACTAATTTTATTTAAGATTAAAATATTAAATTACTTACTTATACATATATATATATATATGCTAATTCTGTGCTACTTTTTCTATTTATACTTTTTGTAAACACATCTAGTCGGCAAGTTCCTTTTGTGCTATACTTATAAATATAATAATTAATATTTAATTGTGTTCCCCATTTAAGACGTCGACATTATGAATATTGTTCACTGTGATTCTTTCCAATTTAAGTTGGTTCTACTTTTGAAGAAGCGCTTAAAAGACCCCAAGAGTTAATTAATTTCTAACTAATCTCTACAAAAGTAGCATACAAAACAAAAAAAAACCAAAAAATTTAAGTATAAGTAATCATTCTTTATTTTAGAAACAAACAAAAATGTGTTTGATGACACTGTATCATTGCGCCCAAAGAACAAAGATCTAAACAACAAATACTATATTTACTTACAAAATGCAAATTAAAATCAAAAAAAATATTGTACAATTTACTGTTCAAAGCAAGAAGCTTGTTTCCAAAAACAAACAAAAAACAAGAAAAACAAAAAATAAATGCACATATTTAAAACGTTATTAATAATCGAATTTTGGAAAAGTTGTTAACAGCTTTAAAATTTAAAACTCACATTTGCATTATCGACCACTGTAATTTTTTAATTTAAGCTATCATAATATTTGTACATACTAAAAAACAAAAGCCAGAATTCAAAACACTTAAATATATTATACCCAAAGATTATAAAAATAGAGCTAACTTTGCAAAATATTAAAACAAAAAACCGTTGCACGCCAAGCAAACGTTTCAAATCTACAAAAATCTACAAAAACTATCGATTACTTACAAAAGAGAAAAGCATTCTTGTAGATTAAATTTATCAAATTTATCAGCAATATGATATGGCGGGTGTTTGTGCAAAATTATTATTACCGCCCTTTCTAGTTGTAGATCTTAAAAGTAATACAAAAAGAGTTATATATATTAATATATTATATGGAATACCTACACCGACCTTATTTAGTGGGTAAGATGAAGAAGGCGCTAATAGCAAATATGTGCATAAAAATAAATTGTACAATTTGCTTTTTAATTTCCACAAACTGTGAAAACTCTTTCCCCGGAAAGTCCAAGCCGAATGAACAAATGTAATTTACAAACTCAAAGCTTACGACAAAATCAACAAATCTCAAGTAATGTGAGTAATAATAGTTAATAAATGAACTATTTCAAATGAAACATTTTGTTTTTATTCGTACAACTTTTAAGTCAATCAATTTTAAGAAAACAAAGATTTTTCCCATCTTTTAAGTCAAAAACATGCTCGAGATTATAGAGGGATCATTTCTCTAAGCTGCTTTCAGGCGACGTAGTCTCACTATTGTAGTAAATATCGATGACAATCTAGATCCTACTTCAAAAATAAAAATAAAAATGCAATTAAAAAACAACAAAGTAACCTGCGCTGATGGACTGCCTGAAAAGTGGTATAAGGAGTGGAGGCGACGAGGTGCTGACATGTATGCATCAGTTCCCTGCAAAATGTAGCTAGCAAAAAGCATAACCGATGACTGCAATCTAATCTATTGACGGTTTGCGCAAACTACCGGCGAATGGGTTCAATTGCCTTCCAATACAAAGGTTATATCGCGCATATTTTGTAAAATACTAATCGAACCTTAGACCTGCTGGTCCACCATAGACCTGTCCTTTACTCTGCGCCAAATCCTGTAAAAGACCCAAGAAAAACAGATGGAGTTAAATTATCTGTTAGTCGTGGGGCTTCAAACCTAATTAGTCCCCCATAAACAAGGTCTGCTTAGAAATTTTAGGCATGACGAGCTCTATGCTGCGATCTCTCTTTTTTCGTAATGTAATACGTACAGCGGTATTTTTTTATAAAAATCTGCAGCTCCTTCCATACAACGAAGATATTGATATCATTGGCTGCTGTAAGTGCGATCTTACCACTGCGTTATCCGCAATCGATAAGGAGTCAGCGAATATGGGTCATAGGGTTAACTAGAAAGTATAGTATATGTTGTCTACAATGAGGGAGCCCCGATGCCTAGGCTCTTGTCCCTTTCGTATTGGAGGCGACTACCGCATACGAATGAACCATGTAAAGGTCACCACGCAATGAAATGCACGATACAAAAGCCAACGAAGTACGACAAAGACACGACCTAGACCAAGTGGAAAGACCAAGTGTAGGGATTTGGTGCTGGTATAGCCGACTATAACCCGATAACGAGTTGTAACGGCAAACTAAAGTACGTCTCAGCTCCACGAAATGACAGATATTTGCATAATTAATTAAGTAAAAGTCAGGTTACTATTAAATATAATACTAAAAATAAAAACTATTAACTTTTAGTCTTCGTTTTAAGTAGTTTGTTTTTTAAAAACTTTTTATTGACTTTTTTCTTTGATAATAACTTCATAAATACAAACATTCGCAAAATTATTATATTTTAGTTGTAAGCTGCGAAAGCGCTAATCTCGAACACAACAGAAAAATTATGCCAATACAAACAGTTGCATTCTATTAACTGATAATGAAAAACTGCTAAAGTAAATTGAATTTATGCATTGTCAACGTTTTGCTTGAATTGTTTAAAACGTTGAACATAACAAATACTTCTTTGAATAAATCGAATATGCAATTGTTTTGTGCATTTACAACACTCGCTTTAAAACAATGTTGCCAGATAGTTAGAAAATGTTGCATTTCTAGGCGTCCTTTCCCAGACAAACGGACGCCACAGCGTTAAGCAGTAAATAAATTACGAATTTATTTATTGCGTTTGTGTAAGGCCTAAAAATGAACAAGAAGCATCTAAATGTTAATTTATTTGCGCCAGGTAAATAAGCATAACATACGAACAGCTTTAAGCAAGCATAATATTGACATTCTTTTGTGTTGCTTTGCAGAAAATATTTTGGACGCCGAGAATGGTTGCGATGCCGGTGCTAAGAAGACAACGACATCTCAGCACAATTTGGAGTCGAACACAGAAAATTTGATATCTGAGGAGACTTTAAGAGAATCGCCCATACAATGGCCAGAGCGTCGTAAGTAAACATGCAAAAGTGCTGAAAAAAAATTAGCTGAACACAATTGTGTTCCCTTTGCAGTGCCCGGTTTCAATGACTTTTTGGTCACTAGCGATACACCAATCTATCAGCCCAACGTTGAGCAACCTCTACACTTGAGCGATGCGAACATAGCCAAGATGAATGGTAAGCAGTAATTGAAATGATTCGAGCTCTAAACGATTTGTATACAAATATTCCACAGAATTTGCAAAAATGACGCCTGAACAACTTTGTAATAAAATCAAGTCCATGCACGATGAAATTTATGAGTTGGGAGTTCGAGAAGCCAAAGAAATCAAACGTGGCAGGCTGCTGGGCATTTTCGATCGCAAGCCTTAGTTTATTGAAGTGTCTCGGACACATAAATGCTGAAACTTTAACTTAATTTAGCAAAAAAAAACTAGATACATCAAATGTATGAAACAACAAAGAAGAAATCATTTCACAATGTAAAAAGGCACATCGCACATCAAATTATTATATTTTTATTAGAATATATTTGTACGAAATAAAAGGTATTTTGGCTTTACGGGCTTACGTGCTTTGTGAAACTGTAGTATTAAATGTTAAAAGAAAAATCATCATTATTATCGTGAAAATCGTATGCCAATAGAACTTAGGCTTTTATATGTTGCATGAGGTGTTTTCCCGCAGCAACAATCGTTGAGGAATCACCAAGAATTTTTCGTCCATATGCAGCTATACTTGTAAGTTCCTGTGAGTCTTTGTAGAACACCTAACTGGTCTATACTTGAATATAATTTAAGAATATAATATAAATCGCTCAATTTCTATTAGCATTTTAGCTCACACTTTTGTGTAAATTAAAGTAAAAGCCTTTCTTTAACAGACTTCTTATATTTTAAAAGAATAATCTTGGCTTTAAATTTTAAAATATAAATTGTATTCTTTAGTTTCACAGATTGACTAGCTTCCATCTGTAACTGATTAACTAAATTCGATCACGCGGCCACGGATCCACCCTGAAAACGACTTCAAATCCCAGAATTTCGGCCCAAATTGAATACTATCGAAACCTTAATTGTGTTCGGTTTATCTGGCTTCCTATTTTTCCTAACAATCTATGCACTAGCAACATCACCTTTCCCAATAATACTCCTAGGTATCTCGCACGAGAAATGACCGTCATTCCCCTTCATAGTATTATTGAACATTTCTACCAAACTATTTCTTTATATTATATATTTATAGTTATAGAGTTATATATTTTTGACATTATAACTCGTTACAATGATAATGGTAGCATCGCAAATCATCAAAGAGCTCAATATATCTAACTACAGTAGCAGTTACAAAAGACGCATCAACTCATATCGAAGTACCAAGTCAGACTTGAGAGAGCGAAACTGCTTCATTTGAACGAAACTAGTCAATTTCCAAACTTTTTGTTTTCTGAGGGAAAAGTTTTTAATATTAAGAAATTCGGAAACTTTCAAAGTGATAGGGTTTACTTGACGGACCCGTTCATCCGAGAATTTAAGTTATCGATTGGCCACCCGGAGGCAACACCTACCACAGGCAAAGGCTTGGGCAGCTGTTATCGCAGATGAGCGCTCTCCAATCATTTTCACCGAGCCTGGCGTAAAGGTAAATGCAAAATATTATCGGGAAAGTATTCTGGAGGTTGCTTTGAAGCCGCGCAGACAATCGACCGTTCAAAAGGTATACCTACCATCACAAAAAGCTCGAGTAAACTAAAAATGACTTAAAAACAACGTTCCGAACTTCAGATGATCCACACAATGTTTCTCGAATTCACCAGACCCGAATCCGATGGATTATGGCTCTTTAGGCCATTTTAATGAGCAAGCTCCAAACTAAAAGGTAGTGTCGAGCCGCTGAAAAATTCGTACGTAAGCCAGAATACCCTCAAATCACATTTGAGCAGGCCATGATCAAGGCAAAAGAGGATCATATCGAGAAAACATAAATTGTTACTGAATTTTGTTTATACATTTTTTACTTTGAAATTAACGCAATTTTCCAAACTGCATTTGTTGACTTTACAATTGTTTACTCTACGACTGTAATGGTTCGTTATTATTGTAAACATTTATAATGAAACTGTTATTTACCTAATCCTAAAGAATTACTACCAAAAAACTAAAATTACTCCTCGCAAGCACCTTCGCCATCGTCGTCGTTATCATATTCCGTATTATCTTCGCCTTCATCATCTTCCTCCTCATCGTCCATTTTTTGTTGATCCCACCAAGACAGCACTCCAAGTCCCGACTCATTAATGGCGGCCTAAATTTAAAAAATCAAAATCAAGTATAAGGTAATCGGAGTCAACAAACCCAAGGCTTACAATTATTTTGTATGGTGCTTTGACTTCCTGTGCCGCAGCTGCTGCCGATGTGCTGGCAGTCTGCCCTGTCTGTGCTTCGCTTATGGGTGGACCAATCGGTGATGTTTCCTCAAATATTTCACGAGTAACACGAAACTTTATAGGCTCACCAACGTCCATGAACAGATCGTGTTTGCCGCCGTCCTCCAGTGGGTACTCCCATACCCAAGCCTGTTCGGCTTCATCGAAGCGTGAAGGATGCTGCAGTGCAGCGTGTGGTATAAGAATATCATCGAAAAAGCCCAGCGTGACATTGACGCCCTCGCGATTGCAACTACGTATTTTGCCGGTCATGACGGTGCCTATCATGGGACGAAAAACCACATAGCGAAAGAGCACCTCTGTGTGTGAGGCTCCATCGCCAGGTAGTATAATGGAATCCTTGAGCGAGACAATCTCTTTAAGCGCTATGCAGAGGCCAACATTAAGTAGCACCTGCTTGCACAATAATTCAATGTATTTGTCATACATAAGAAGTAAATTATGCATTATTTATAATTTACCTTATTGGCGAGCTTGCGGTCGATTTCATCGCGTACAGCATCGGCTAGCTTCATGTTAAACTGATCCGGCGCAATGCGTACGGTGTCCTTTAGTTCAGCAAGCACAAACATTATGGCTAAGAATACTTTTATGCAATTAAATATGCCTTAAATTCGCAAGGAACCAAACACATTTTGTTGCAACAGCTGTTTATAAACAAATCTGTTGGCTTATCTGGTAGCGCTAAAAATACTAGCTAAAAATACCAAAATAATGTTAACGCTTCGCTGTTAATGGCAAAGCACTAAGCAACAGCTGTTTCAACACGTGTTGCAACTGGCCAAGTAAAAGTTTTAAAAATTTCACAAGAATTTTAAATAAAAACATTTGAGTTTATAAGTTCTATGCATTTGAGTAAAGTTACAAAAAAATGAACGAACAGCACAAGTACAGTGACGCAGAGGAAGACGAGCATGAGTTGCAAAATGTAAGTGATATTAACACAATTAGCTGTTTGTTTGTTTAAATGTTTTTCATTTTAGTCCGAGTGGTTGAAGGGCTTTAAGAGTCTTTCTCTCAAACAAAAAGTGTCCAAAGATGATGCAGCGAACTTAAACAAACAGCATATAGAAAATGTCGTTGAGCAAGCTGCATATCTTGGCGGCGACGCCGACGACGACGCCAACGATGACGACGATGATGATTATGATAGCGAGCTCGGCGATGGTTATGATGCCTACGAAGAAGCCTATGCGGGCTTTAACAAACATAATGCACAACCGCAACTAACGTCTGCAGTTGGCGCAGCTAATACAGCGTCAGTTAATAGCACACAACGCCTAAACAGCTATCAACCGCATGAAAAGGTGCTGCGCAAGTACTCAGCCCGCATTAATGTCGAGAAATATGATCCAACAACAAATATGAGCGCGCAGGCTGCCAACCGACTGGTCAACTTTGATCGGCGCCAGACTGATCGTGTGCGTGTGCGCGATAAGCATGATCGAGCCACTGCGGAGCAGGTTATGGATCCACGCACACGCATGATACTCTTTAAACTGCTCAATCGTGGACTAATACAAGAGATCAATGGCTGCATTTCGACGGGCAAGGAGGCAAACGTTTACCATGCAGTTTCCAAGGATGGCAAAGACGAGTTTGCCATTAAAATTTATAAAACCTCTATACTGGTATTCAAAGATCGTGACAAGTATGTTTCGGGAGAGTTTCGTTTTCGTCATGGCTATTGCAAGCACAATCCACGCAAAATGGTGCGCACCTGGGCAGAGAAAGAGATGCGTAACTATATTAGAATGAACAATGTTGGAGTACCAGTGCCAGAGCCCATACTACTGCGGTCACATGTGCTTGTTATGAGATTTTGCGGGCGTGACGGCTGGCCGGCTCCCAAGTTAAAGGACGTTGAGATAAGCACATCCAAGGCACGTGAGCTCTATCGCGATTGTGTGGTGCTTATGTGGCGCATCTACAATCAGTGCCGTCTAGTGCATGCCGATTTATCCGAATTCAATATACTGCTACAGGACGGTCAATTAGTTATTATCGATGTTAGTCAAGCGGTTGAGCATGATCATCCACATGCATTTGATTTTCTGCGCAAGGATTGTACCAATATTTCGGAATTCTTTCGCAAGAAATCCGTAGCAACTATGACCGTCAAGGAACTTTTCGACTTTATAACAGATCAAACGATAACAGACCACAATATGGAAGAATGCCTTGGGCGTATTTCCGAAAAGATCAAGGATCGTGACTTTGATGCTATAACAGCGCAGGAAAAGATCGATGAAGCAGTTTGGCAGAACACCTACATTCCTAAGCGATTAGATGAGGTATGTGACGGCCAAGTTTACGTAAAAAAAATATAAATTAATATTTATTGCTTTCTTTTATAAGGTGCCACATTTTGAGCGTGATGTTGCAAGGGCCAAGCAAGGTGATCAAGAAAATCTCATCTATGGCAAGATCACAGGCCTTACCGCTGCGCTTGATGTGCAGCAACAACCAGAGATTCTTGAAGATAAGCAAAACTGCGCAAGCACTACTGACGCAGAGTCAAGTGATGTAGAGGATGGAGAAGAAGGTAGCGAGACCCGCAAGTTTAAGAATTCCTCACGACCACGTGATGAGTCTCCAGAAAGCAAAAAAGCACGCAAAAAAGCCGTTAAAGATGCGAAAGCGGAACAAAGAAAAGTCAAAGTAAAAAAACACGTTAAAAAGCGAAAAGAAAAAGTTGGTAGCATGAAGAAATAGGCATTACATTTTTTAAATAGTTTAAAATTAATTAGAATTATTAAAATATTTGAAATTTGTGCACGCTTTAAGCACATATATGTACATAAGGAATAAATAAAGTGATGCAGAGCATGGAGAGGAAAGTAGCGAAATATGGTACTCTACGAAAAATTCTGAAAAGTCGTCAAAATCGTAAGTTTGCGTCTACGTTGGATCTTTTTTTTTGCATATTTCACGCAATTTATTTACTCAATTTACCTCCTTGTCTTTATTTCTCATTTAGACGGTCACAGAACTTTAGTGAATTATTCAGAAAACAAGTAGAAGATGGATGTGTGGAATATAGGACAGCATTAACCGTACGTATCTATGGTGTACCTATCAGTGCAAGGAACATTTGGACACCTTATAGTTAAGTAGATCTATTCAATGATTTTTGTTTTCAGGACAATTTTGATATCTTCTTGATAAGAAAAAGAATATTGAAGTTAAACAAGAATGGTTGAGGAGGAAAACAAGAAGGTTGGTGCATAGATTATAGAGCTCTTGCGTACCCCTATTCGTCCAGTAAAGTAAAATATAAAAGTAGGAAATTAATAAAACAATATTTTATATAATTTTTTTTATTTCTGATCAGGTTCTTGATATTCCCAATTGACAGCGCTTAGAGCATTTCCGCAGCAACTTGCATGTGGAGTGCGACCAATTAGGGCTAAGGTAATGTGGCATCATCGCAATCATAAAAGACTCCAATCTGCTTCCTAATCTCGTCTTGAATACTTGCGATAAGCAAAGTATCCCTTGGTGGCATATCAGAGCTAGTAGTCTGATTTTTTCGTATGCAATCGAATACACTATCCGCCTCGTAAATCAGTCCAATCGAATTAGTATAATTCCATGTATCATCTGTAACAGGCAAGCTCCATTTATACATTTGACCCAATGCAGTATAATGATCTGGACACCAATAAGTGGGAATCTAAGATATTAAAATTTTTAGTTATTTCGTTGAAGAATTTAATTGTGTGGCATTATTCGTACACAAATGGATCCATTTTCAGCAAGTATAGTTGCTTGATTTTCAAGCATCTCTAGACCCGAACACACAATATGCGCACGACGACCTTCAGTGAATTCCAGTTCCGCTTCAAAACATAAATCAACACCGCTCGAATTAATTGTTCCTTTTGCTCTTATAACACTTGGTTTTTCCTTAAAAACCAATACAATCAATTGGATGGCATAACAACCAATATCCAGAACAATGCCGCCCCCCATATCCTTTCTGGTAATGCGTTCGCTTGCAGTTCCACAAAAACCATGCTTTACATGCACCTCTTTGATTTTACCAAAAGCAAGTTCGTCAATTGATTGCCGCAGATGTCGATAAACTGGAAAAAATCTTGACCACATACCTTCCATCAAGAACAAATTACCTGCCAGCCTGGCCAGCTCCATGGCTTGCTTGTAATTCATAGCAAATGGTTTTTCACAGACTACATGCTTTCCAGCTGCGAGCATCATTTTGACCACATCGTAGTGCATGTGGTTCAGCACGGCTACGTATACTACCTCAACTTGCGAATTCTTCGAAAGCTCTTCATAGCTTGTATGTATATATTGTATATCATACTTTGAGGCAAAATTTTCGGCATTGCTTTTTGATCTGCTGGCTATGGCCAGGATCTGATGAGGATTCATTACATACTTTGTGCGCAATGCTGTGCAAAAGTCATGCGATATTTTCGATGCCCCAGCAATACCCCATTTAAGCGCCATCACAAGCAAAAACAACTTCTAGTCAAGTCTGAGATTTAGATCATACTAATCTCAATGAAAATTCCAGCAAGTATTTTCAAACCGATTGCACTTGCAAGATTTGATTAGGCATTGATAACAAACTTTCGCATGCACTGCTCTGAAAACGTCTGAAAACGTCAACGCTTTCAAAAGCAAATCTTGGGGAAAATTCTGTAGGTGCCCCGGAATGTGTATAAATTTTGTTTTGAGCATAAACAATTTCGAATGCTTGTGCTTCTGTAAGTATATAGCAGCATAGAGTCGCTGTTTTCCTTTTTTTTATTTGTTATTTGTTAGGCAGACCGGTGGGTCTTGCCGGACAGTCGAAGAGGTGTTGTGTGGGCTGCGGCCACACTTGGGACAGGAGTCAATAACTTCTGCATTAACTCTCGCCAGTTAGCTGTTTAGGAGCTTTGAGTAGCCTGAGCGGAGTCGGGATAGGGCAGTGCGTTGTTGCCGTGGTAAAGAGGACTCGGACTTATGAATTGGGGGTGGCCTGTGGCCCAAGACTGGGTTTGGTCTTGCTGTGGAAATAAAATTACCCACCGACTCCGTGTGGATAGTCTGTAGCTTGTCCTTGATGTTTAGTGTAAGTTGAGCTACATCAGAAATGGCAGGTAGCTCTCTGCGGATATCGATGCGGACAGGTCTAGGCCTCTCAGACAGAGGTGTTTGGAGTGTGGCGTGGTTTGGATGGGGGAAGGGAGGATTTTATTAGGAACTGCCTGGACAGCAAACGACAGTGGTCTTTAACAGGTAGGATGCCCACTTCTTGGTGGAGGTGGTCTTCATGCGTTATAGCGTGACAACCTGTAGTGACACGCAGGGCTGCATTCTGCACGGTCTGGAGGTTCCGCCATTGCGTTTCGCTAATGGCAGAAGTCCAGACTGGCGCGGCATAGTCAAGAAGTGGGCGTCCTATAGCTTTATAAGTGGTGGTCAGAATTTCTTTATGCTTGCCCCAAGTACTACCGCCTAAGGCTTTGAGTATTCTTATTCTACCACGGACTTTGTTGATAACAGTTCCTGCATGTTTGGCAAATTGGAACAGGTTATCGAAAACGACACCAAGAATTTTGGGATATTTCTTGGTGGGGATAGTACGCCCATTTCAGATAATATTGAGGTCGAGGTTGACCTCTTTGGTCCATGTGGTGAATAAGGTGGCTGAGGATTTGGGCTCTGAGAGGCTGAGGTTGCGGTCAGCGAAGAAGGTTGATAGCGTTGCTAGATAGTTATTGATTCGCCCTTCAATTAGGTGTATGTCTCGATGAGAGGCCAGGATGGTGGAATCATCAGCATACGAAGTTAGTCTGACCCCTTCGGAGGGTCGGTATTTTGGATATGTAAAGGTTGAAGAGGATTGGGGAGAGGACCCCACCTTGTGGGACTCCTTGCTTGCATTTCCTATACTTTGACGAGGTCCCACGAAATTCGACAAAGGACTGCCTTCCGGCTAGATAATTCGCAAGCCAACGCTTAAGGTTGGAGCAGAGAGAGGTTTGAAGAATGTCCTGGAGGAGTTGTCTGTGGTTGACTGTGTCAAAGGCTTTTGACAAATCGGGGCTACCAGGATGCAACGTTTATGCGGTCGTTTGCTGTTCAGGATTTCTGCGATTGGTTTCGCATAGCGCAGTGGTAGTACTCGCAGCCTGTTGTTGTATCGGCTGGTGTGCTTTTGGACCATTGCCAGGTTTAGTTCCCGATGTAGAGCTTCACCTCGAATATACCATTCGCATCCTGTTATGAATCTGATGAATTTGTTTTGGAAGGTTTGTATTTTTTGTTTCTATTTGAGGCTGCGGCCATCGCCCATATTTGTGCACCATACTTCCAGGAGGGCGCTGTAAAGGCGTCTGCTGTTTTTGTTTAAGACCCAGTTGAGTCTGGCCACTTTATATCTGCAGACTTTAAGAATGGCCTGCATATGAGGCTTGAAGGTTAGCCGCTTGTCTAAGATGACTGCCAGATACTTTGCTTCTTGTGCGATTTCTAGCACTTTTCCATTTAGCCAAACCTTAGGTGGCACGCTTCTTCTCAAAGTGTAGCAAACATTGATGCACTTCATTCCATCTCCGAGCCCAGCTCTCAAGAAGATGGAGATATTCTTGCACAGCATCTGCAGCTTCATACTCACACGATGAGGAGTAAAACATGCAGACATCGTCTGCATAGGAGGCAAGCAGAGACTTATTATTTAACATCCATGCTACTTGGCCGGGTAAAGGGATATCAGCCGTATACACTAAATATAGCAGCGGACCAAGCACGCTTCCTTGAGGCACACCTGTGGCTGCTTTCCTCAAATTATTATAAACATTTTGCACGTTGACACGAGATAGCAAAGTTACATTTTGAACAATTGTGATGAAATAGAAATCATGAATTAAAACAGTAAAAAAATTAAAGTTTAAAAATTCATATAAGCCAGAAATTGAATAAGCTTTTCAATCGAGGCCTAATATTAGGTATAGTTTGCCAACTTTTTGTTGAATTATTACATTTTATTATAAGCATCGGAATATGTGAGCAAATGAACATTACTAGTTGCATAACTATTACCCAAGAGATTCGTTAAAACTTATACTATATACTAACATAGAATATTTAAATAAAATATATACATTTAGTACTCTATATATATACAATAACTCAACACAAAGTATAACTTGTGTGTCATAAATCTTATTCACCAATAAAAGCACTTACATTTGTCGAAACAATACAGATATATGTAATACATATAACTATAATAATATTACTTAAACTTTTAGTTAATATAAAATCCAACGATCACAGCATAGAAATTGCATAAAACTATTAAGAAGATTCATCAGGTTGCTTCAGTGTCAGTGGGTTTTAATGGGTCTTAAGTGTAGCAGCGTTTGCGTAGACTAATGTACATGAGTATACGGAAAAAGCACATAAGCATGGCAAGGAGGCCGAATTGATTGAATATTGAGACCTTGTCTACGTCTAGGAACTTAAGCAATACACGTGGATCGCTGAAGTGACAATAGATTTCATCACAGTCGAGTTCCTCTCGCTGAAAGCCAAATACGGATAGCACCATAGCAACCACGCCGACACGTACATAGCTAAACTTCATCAGCAAATTCATGCCACCCGAGATTTGCGGTGCAAAGTCGAAACCATAAACAGCCAGACCCATGAGCGGTGCAATTATCATGGGACCCACAACACTGCCGTTCTGTAAGCATCAAATATTTTAATCTAAGCATTCATTGCACTCCCATTTTAGGTCGACTTACTGTTATGCTGAAGGTAGCGCCAATTGCCAAACCCATGCCCTCGGCTACCAGAGAGATCATAAGTCCGACCGCCACAAAAATGCAGAAACGCCACAATTGTTCCGGCAGACCAGACATCCAATATGTGACCGCCATGAAGGTAATGTTTAATAGCACCTGTAGTGGCAGACGCGAAAATGTTAGCGCCAGATAGTACGGCGTAAGCGTATACCAGCGATTAAAGGTCTCCTTTTTAACAACTTTTACTTCGGCCGGATCTGTACCAAACAAACAACGAATTATAGTCAGTATTGAGCATGCTACGTAGTCGGATAGAGCTAACTTACAGCTTAATATGGGCACCATCACTTGCGTGTAGACAATCATAAGGACAGCGCCAATGCAAAACTTTAGATGATCGAACATGCGTGCGCCCTGGTTGCCCAGTTGAAAGAATATTAGACCAAAAAACAAGCCGCAGAGTGAATGATGAAAGAGCTGTATGGTTAACGCCAGTCGGGCGCGCATAATGCGCAACATCATGACACCCATCAGTACTCGAAACTGTTGAAAGCCCGATATATCTCGACGATCATGGTATAGGCGCCGCGAGAAAGCTTTCATTTGCTCCAGCAGTGCACTGGCGCCACCCATCAGTGTGCCATCCGTGGACGCAGCACTGCCAGTGAAAAATGTAGGCAAGATTTGGCGTTTGGGTTGCTCAATAAACATGGTGGTGATTGCTTGCTGGAACTGCAATTGCGTATCAATAATCTCTTGCTCTTTTGACGTATAGATTAGTTTTCCATTGTCTGTCAGCTCGCTGAGTGCCGATACCAGGCGACCCTCATCGGCATCGACCAGCTCTATAACTAAAAATGGGCAAGGGAACTGCATTTATATTTCAACTTAAGATTTATTGAGAATTAGCTATACTCACTGTAGTCCGAGGGACTGTAGTGTCGTGGACAATCGAGATTCGCTAAATGTAGAAATGGTATGGTAGCACGTGGACTGCCCTGGTAAACACACTGTCCCTTGGCCAGCACATAGATGCTGTCAAAGTAATTGTAGATGGTAGCCGATGGCTGATGTATAGTACAGACAATGGTGCGTCCCTCTCTGGCGATGGCGCTAAGCAGCCGTATACATTGAGCAGCTGTTACCTCATCAAGTCCGCTTGTGGGTTCGTCCAAGAAGAATATGGTGGGGTTGTCAACCAATTCGAGCGCTATCGAGAGCCGCTTACGTTCGCCACCGCTAAGCTTGTCCGCCGTATTATTACGGCAATGATTCAAATTGAGATTTTCCAAGATTTCCTGTATAAGATCCGCTTTCTTTTGGCGCATTTTTAATTTAAGATCACAGGAGAGATTCATAAGCTCCTCGACAGTTAGTAGTGTTTGATGATGATCATCTTGTGTTATATAACAGGCATTATCTCTATTAATATGAATGTTGCCCTTGACGCCGTTCGATCTAAATGAAAACAAAACAAAGATGTGAGAAAATTATTTATTTTTTGGAAGCTTGTCTCGGAATCCTATTACTAAGGGCTTTCAATGCGCCGGTAATTAATTTTCACTTAAGCTTTTATTTCGTATTTGAAATGCCTCATTGAACAGATGATCAACTGACGCGACCTTCAACAATATTCGGTTATTGTGAATGTTATTAATTTTAAACACAAAACAGACGTCAGAATGATTGATCACATTCTTTGCTGGCGTAGGACACAATCTATTGTTCCGCTTAACTTTGTTCTGAGGCATTCGTAGAGTTGGTCGCTAATAATAATAATGGCTTTACGAAAGTTAAAGCCGCTCATAATTGGGGATTTTTGGCTATTTTTTTTTAAGTACTATTCAAATTGCAAAGAAAGACTGAATATCTAAAAACAAAAAAAATATTTTTGTCTACAAATCGTATTGTAGTTTTGTGAATTTGTTTTGCTGAGAAGTTACCAAAAGTATTACAAAACTTGTTAAGAAGCCAATGGGTTTTGGTTAAGATCAAATTATGTATCGTTTAGCGTTTTGCCTGACAATATGTCTTCAGACGTATTGAAAGAAACATCCCACTTGAAATTTCGGAACAAATAGTTTAATTTAATGGACCACCCGTACGAGTCACTTATTTTTGCTTGTGTGGAGTATTTGTTTTTGATATTTACCAATTTCTTGCTAAATCGATTAATATCTTACACTTGTAGCATCTCTAGAAGTCTACATAAATGGGCTGACGCATTTGACTAAAAAGAAACTCTGGAAAATATAAATGCCATTACTTTGGTTAAAAAAATCCTATGCCGTTTATCACAACCTGTACCGTACGGTACAACGGGTATATTGAGTTCTTGCCAGCGGAAAATGTATAAAACACCCAAAAGGAAAAAAAAACTCCCAAAATATATAGAATATAACCAGGGTGACTACTAAAGTACACATAAGACTGTACATCAGTCAGTTTGAACGCCTAGATATCATAGACCAGAGATGGTAAGAGCTAGAGCAACTGAATTTTGTTTTAGTTTTTAAAAATGAATGTAGTTAAGTTATAAGCAAAATTACTAATAACTGTGTCAAATTTGATCAATAAATAAAATTGCCACAAAATTAATTTTATTTCATTTTTTCTGAAGTTATCCAAAAAAACTTCGGTACTAAAGATTTTTTTAATGTTCTCAAGCACTTCATCGAATATGATTTATTATAACTATATCATAGGGCAATTCTTTTTAGTAGTGTTGCTTTGTTTGTATAATCTTCTTTATAATATGTTGAATTGGATCAAAATATCTTAATTATTTTACATAGCTCCCGAAGGTTTTGCGAAAAGTTTTTTGAAGTTATCAACAACTTTGTCAAGTTTATTCAAAATCGGCAGAACGTACCATATATTATATAGTGATATGTATATAAATCATAACCAGTGTAAAATTTTATATTTAATAATTTACTAGATTTTATTTTCTTTTGCTGAAGGTAAGGATATCTTTATTCTTCGCAAAATCTTCGATTCCTTGCGGATTGACGATGATTATCGTATCCGAACAAACCATGACCTGTATGAGCTCTACAACGATATAGATGTCGTCCAGCGTCTTACGGCACAACATATGCGTTGGCTTGGCCATGTCGTACGTATGAACTAAGATGCTCCAGCAAAGAAGGTTTTCGATACGAAAGTTAACGAAGGAAGACGAAGGGGACGACCCGAACTCAGATGGAAAGACCAAGTGGAGGAGGGGCTAGTGACCAACTGAAGAACCGCGCGCAAAGCAGGGGCGCCTGGCGAGCGTTAGTAAAGTCGGCTGTAACGCGACAATAGGTTGTGATGGCCGAATAAAGAAAGAAAAGAAGGTATCCTAACCAAGATAACCAGTTTTCCAGAATTGAATGCCATATTATCATGATGGCCTTGTGCTTTTGCTATGGAAGCATTTATTTTTAAGGGATAGTATGTAAGTTCTGCCAATTTTCGCTGTGTATCATGATGTTTTAAAATAAATATGCTGTTTCCGGCATAGTTTTGCATCGAATGGATGATGAGGTATATGTAATGCAAATTTAATGGTAGAAGACTTGACCCGCTTATATGTATATTCTAGTAAGTAAAAATTGCGAAGGAATACTACAGAAAGTTCATTGCTTAAGGATTCGCTTTCACTGTAATTTAAATTTTTATGATATGTTGCAAAGGCTTGTGGAACTGCTTAGGTATACCGTGTTCGGCACTAAAATCCTAACTCGACTATTCTGCGCTGGTCGAACTAGTCGGTAAACATTGTTAATAAACATCTTACACCTTCTTTCTAAGTCTTAAGTCCTTAACTTGCTTAAACCTAAAAGAGTCTTCCTTCAACTTTCTAAGTCTTCTGCCTTTAAACCTTTTTACAACCATTTTTGCATTTGGTTATGCTTCTTCTGAGGTATGGGTATACAATCTCAATACACTCATTTGCTGGATCCTATCATCATTAAGACTATATCAAAAATTTGATATTTTGGCAACTGTGTATGGATATGATTTTCTATGTGCTTTGAAAATTACAACAGCGATGGTATACTGAAGACCCCCCAAACACATACACTGATCTTTCGAAGATCTTTTAGGTAGTAAGGTTGTGCCTCAGGCTTAATATGATGCTAATAATGTCTCTATCTGACAAGTTCTCTTTTACCAGAAATTACGCAAATGCTTTTGAAAATTTTGTATTTAGGGAACAATTCTTTCCAAATTACCTAACTTTAATTCAAATTGCGTCGTATTTCGTATCGTTTCTAAGCCAAAATATACTACGTAGAATCGATTTTTTTTTGGAAAAATATGATAATTAATGTTTACCTAAAACCTGAAATGGCATTTAATAAACTGCTTTTGCCGGCCCCAGATGGGCCCATAATAGCTGATAGTTGTCCATTTCGAAAACTGCCGCTTACGCCATTCAAAATTTGCCGGTGACCGGTAACACGAACTGCAAAAAAAGAAGAATAAGAATTTTTAAGATATCTTTTAAGGCAACAAGTTTTATTGTCTTTTAACAAGTTTATTAATATTAAAAAAAAAACAATTATATATTTGTATAATATTGGCGGGCCGCTTAGATGCTGAGAAACTTGTTCGTTTTTTATTGTATTTTGAAATGATTCACTGAAAGCGAGGGTCACTAATAATATATTACAACATGGAAACGGCTCAGTGCTTATTTCGAATATTTATTTGAAATTAGATTGAAGATTTTTTTGCTATAAGTTATGACTTCTGAGCCGCAATCCGAATGTCTCTTATCGAAATCTAAACCTCGTTTCGTCTATGGATTTCTAATATTACAGAAAGTGTTTCTATTATAATACTGCAACATAACGTAAAATTTTAAGAGCCACCCTCGTTGTGAAAGGAGTAAAAACTGATTGGAAGCATCAACATTCAAACGCCAACTGATTTACTCAACCCGGTTTTCATTAAAAAATATACGATTATAATATTAAAAATGCGTACAATTCGCAATTTGTATTTGCTGCAGTTGCTTTTATTATTTGAATGCAATTATTCAGTGAAACATAGTCATGTTCGGAGATTATCTTAATCTTTTGAAAATTCTATAAAACGTAGAATATGAACTGCCTATTTTCAAGTACTTTAAGTGTTTAGAGTCACAATCGCACACAACTCACGCCCCGCTTTGAAAGCTAAATATCATCGTACATATACTTGTTTTGTGCTAATCAAAGCTAATTAATTGTTAATTCGATGTATTTCTACAAGAATAGAAGAAAAAAATAAATAAAAATCACAGCTTGTCGAAATCCCAACTGGATTCGAAGAATTTGTTAATTCATTGTGTGCTTAAAATTGCAAGTCACTTGTTTTTTGATAAAACTATAACGAGTTTTGCTTCTGGTTTCAGACTAGCAATCGTAAAAAATACAAAAAATATTGCAAATGACTTAAGGGCTTAGGAAACGTTAGTACTTCGAAACGTACGCCTTATGACTTAATTGTTCCCTAAAGTTACAATTGCTAAACATAGATCACATGAAAATTCGGACAACTTCAATTCTTCTCTTAAAGTACGTCCAGTTGTTAAGTCTTGAAATGCAAATTTTCAGAATCATGTGTGTCAATGTCATATAATATATACATGTCGAACATAAATCAAGCTTATCAGAATAACAATTTATATAAAGTTAAATCAAGCGAGAAAACAAAGAAATCTTTCAAAGACGTAATCTGCGTAATAAGGCCAAAAAAAGACAAGGACGCAGCTGATAAAAGTTAAGTAAACGAATTCCTAAAATTTGTTTCAAAGGGTGTATCAATACTGAAATCTTCTACCCTTTTATTGGTATAATCAAAAAATATCTTTTTATCATCTATAGTTCTATTAGATCAATAGAAATCATCACAAATAAGCAGGAAAAATATAACATAAAACCAATCCATGTCTCTGGTTTGATGGGTGATATTCTTATATATATGCAGCGTCTCACATCTGGGGTTGGCAACAGATAGAAGCAGAAAGTAACTTAAAAACTTAAATAATTCTTAACAAAAGCTGCCTAAATTATCATCGCTGCCCAAGTAATGCTCGATTTGGCAAATCAAGTTAAGTAAAGACAGAGAAAGCCATGGGAGATCGTTCGTAAAAATCGTAAAGGTTATTATAGCTAGAACGTAAAACGCAAAAAGGATCGTGCAATGCGTAATTAGTAGATGTAGAGATCAAAAATTACGAACTACTCTGGATAGAATGACAACAGAAACTTTGTTTTTGTGTGTTAGAGAAACATCAGAATATTTCCTTTCATTTATTTTCTTTATACAAATCAAATACGAACAAAGATCTAAAGAAAGCACACACACAACACAGCAATAGATCTATAAAAAAACATTTGAAGTTTTCTTATAGTTCATCTTGACCCAGTTTCAATGCATCTAATGCCAATTCCCACAACTCTGATTGACAATTCACATTACGCATTCCGTCGGAAATAGATAGATAAATAATGCAAATAAAAAAAGTCACAATAGCCGAAACACAAATAGACATGTTAATCCAAGAAGGTCACTGACAAGACCCAAATTATACCCTTCATTATGCCATAAAATGTATTCGTTTAAAAACAGATATTTTGATTTTTACTCTTCTGAGACATAGCAGTGCAAAATATGGGCTTATCGTAATACATATAACCTAGTTAATTTTGGCTTAAAATGGCCGAGGTCTGTCTTTCATTTTTGAAGAAGATGCAAGTTTGTTAAAAAAAAAGTTCTACGGATTACAATTACGCATAAATTTGGATATTTATAATACAGTTAGTTTTAAATTTAAAAAACAAAATAAATTTATTCCCTTTGACTAGGCTTTCATCGCTCCAAAAGTTGAGCATAAAGATATCACTATTAATGGCACATCGAAGGGTTCAGGGACCTACAGCTTATACCTCAATCGGAATGGTTTCGTCTTTAATTAAAATAAATTTACTAGCTTTGCCAGTGCTAGGCAAATGCACCAGTGCTGTAGGGTGAAATCGAACATCCGAGCTTCGAGTTTATAGGTGAGAACGCCACCGAGGTCTACAATTGCTTTGGTTACTCAAATTAAGTCCATCAAATCGGTTTAACCATTGAAGGATTCCGTTTCTTTGGTCTATCTTTTAGCTGCAATTTCGGCAATTTAGAATAAATAATGTGTTTTGGTCATAAATGATTTGGCGAACGTCGGAAGCATAGTGGTATCGTACTCGTCTCCAAAACTGACATTGGTCGTTTGATTTCCCGCAACAACACTTGCACAGCTAACAATTTAACGTTTCTTATCTAAGCAAATCTCAATTATATAAAAATACCTTATTATTTTAATTTTATTCTTAAGGTACCTTTCAGCGTCACAGAAAGAAACCACTGCCTAGGCGATATAGATTGAATGAATATTATATTAAAGTTTTAAATTTAAAGTTCCAGGAAGAATGGAAAGGGTGTCAAGCGTTTTATATTGCAAAGTTAAAAAAACATAACACAACCACCACAAAAATGAACATGCAAACAAATGAGTGCGAAATCCGTTTCAATTGTGTCGGATATATTCCCACGTGAATCACTTTCGAACGTGACAAATTTCCAAAATCAAGTTATTGCACCGTATGAATTACAAGCCGAGTGAGCACATGCTGAGATAAACCAATTTAAAGATTATAACTCAATTTTTTTATATATAAATTGTACGTGATCTTAGTATAGTTTTATATTTTAGTTTACTGTGACAGCATTTTATCGGTTTTTGAAATCTGAATTTTTGCAAAAACGACTAAGTTTAATATAAATTTCTTGCTTACAATTTTACTTAATATTCAATCATTCAATCATCTCAATATGTATTGTTTTAATTTATTGATTATATTAGCTTCGGATTGCTAGTTGTGAACAACCTGTAATTGATTTGATTAATTAACAATGATTGGAGACAATCAACGTTTTAACTATACCGCTATATTCCCTAGAAACGTATTTTAATTTAAAATCTAATGGTATATTTATTAGTAGTTGCATTGATAAATAATAATTATAATTAACTTTTCAAGCAATTAAAAATTGGAACATTTGTGTAGTATTAAAACAAAGCAAATTAAATGAATTTTGATTCATCTAATCTAAAAATATGGCAATTGGCAATATTGAAGTAATAAGAGTAGTAGTATTCAAATAAAAAAGGAACTAACAGGATAATCTGTATTGGCGGATCTAGAACGTTTCAAAAGTACATTTTAAAGATACAGAAATGTCCGTCAAGGTAAAACAACTTGAGCTAAAAAGCTGTATATCTATTAGTTATAAATTTATGATTTTGTTGAACATTGCTGAAAGCACACCTTGTTGTCTATAATGAGTTACTACTTTTAGACTTGGTATAACGGGTGACTTTTTTAGCAACATTGTTTTTTACAGCTGTTCAGTTTGTTTTAAATTTTAAAAATGTAGACACGCAATCGTGCAGTGCCTAAAAGTTATTGATTTTTATTACAAAAATTCATGCTCGGTACGGCAAGTAAGGAAAATCTAAAGTTCAAAGAATTCATTTTTAACAAAATCTACAGAATATACCCCCAAAATGGCTCACTTCAACCTTTATTACTTTTCCAAAGAAACCAAATGCCAAAACTTGCAGTGTTTATAGATTGATAAGTCTGCTGAGCCATGAGTTGAAAATATTTCTGAAAATCATACACATCAGAATATACAATAAATGCGAGCCAAGAATGGGAAGGACGAAATTGGGGTTCTGAGAAGGTACTGGAACAAGAGAAGCGCTTTTTGAATTGCAAGTTCTCATACAAAACTGTCGCGATGTTAATAAAGATGTATTTTTGTGTTTCATCGACTACGAGAAAGCTTTCGAAAAAGTTAATCATGACAAACTTTTTCAGGTTCTAAGTACAATGTATATTGACAAGAACATACTCATTCATCATGAACTTGTACTAGAATCAGTCAGCAAACATAAGGAACAAAGACGAAACTTCGAAAGACATCAAAATTATGAATGGAGTACGACAGGGTTGTATTTAACTTTTATGCTGAAGCCATTTTCTTCGAAGCTCTCGATTGTATGGAAAAATGGATAAAACTAAATGGAGAGTTCATAATCAACATACGCTACGCGGATGATACAACCATGATTGCAGATAACATACAAGACCTTTAAGAATTAGTTAATCAATCAACAACTCTATGCCAGTAAAAAGTATAATGTCTAAATGTCAATAGCTCAAGGACGAAGTTTATGATAGTGAGTAGGAGAAGGATCGGATATGATAATGATATAATAACAGTTGAAAACGCACCAATTGAACGAGTTCACAGTTTCTTGGGTCGACCACATCACAAATGAGGAAGTCCTAAGAAGAGTCAATAAAAGAAGTGAACTTTCTAAAACCATCAAACGCAGAAAAGCAGCATATTTTGATCATATAATGCGTGACCCCAAATATCAGCTACTTCAACTGATTATGGAAGCTAAAATTGTGGGCAGACACTGCATTGGTCGGAAGCAACTTTCTTGGCTAGGCAACATCAGAGAATGTACTGGAATAAGACGAGCTGAAGAGCTTGTTCACCTCACTACCAACAGAGAAGAGTACTATAACTTGCTTGCAAACACTGATTACTTAATTTAAAAACAAAAAAAAAAATGGTGTAATTTTGATAATTGTTTTTTATTAATAAATTTCGTGTGATCGCTGTATAGGATCGCAAATTAAAAAGCAGAAGACAGATGGCAAGCTCATTTTTTGTGGAATTAAAAAAAAGCCAAATTTGGATTACCGTGCTTCAGCGAAGCCAATGAAGAAATACGAAGGGGACGATCAAAGCTCAGATGGATAGACCAACTGAACGAGGAACAACTATCTTTCCTTAGAGTGACCAACTGGAACAGGCTCTCGCAAATCTGGGGTAGGCTAATTTATATACATTTTCATGCAAATTTTTAGCTATATTTAGGCGTGTATAAGGAAGCTCGGAAGGCATTATATGATGGAAATGAAATAGCTTTCAAATACTTTGATAATTACAAACTTAAGCAATGCAATAGGATTTTACTTCTTCGAAAGTATAAAAGATTTCTTTTCACAATAAAAGCTTTTCTGTATAAAAAAATAAATAAATTCAATCACATATGTAAGTACACATGTTATTTTTTTTTTGCTTTTTTGTACACCTCCTAAACAAATGTGTGTCAGACGTCAGACATCTATCTGAGCGAACCGCTGTCACTGCTACAGCCAGCGTTGGACAATTCGAGTCCGAGTGAGCCCCAGTGAGTTGCGATGAAAGCCCCGCTTTAGGAGGGAAAATTATTCAATCAATGTTGGGCAATTTCTACTTTTTTTTTCGTTGTTTTTGTTTTTGGTCATAATTTAGTTTTTGTTGATGTTGCGGATGATGATGATGATGATGGTGATGATGGTGTCGCCGATGATAATGGTGATGCTGGTACCAATGATGACGACTTTGACGGTGATGACGGTGACGATGATGACGTTGACAATGTAATCGTTGTTGTTTTTCCAATTTTTTTGTTGATGTTTCCATATAGTATATAATAAGCTAGTTATCATGGGTATGTGAAATGTTGAGGAAGTGGCATGCAACGGCGAGCATGTAACCACCATAATATCTACACAGAAATCCCCATGCACGCTGCCTGCTACAGATTATATATGCTTCTTGTACACGCTTTTATAGGACTACAGATTTCCAGTGTTTGCACAATTAATTTATCGCATAAATGATTAATTTCTATTAGATGAAAATTGAAAAATTATGCACTAAATAGTTTAGGTCTATTACTAAGCGTTACGTTATGCTTGAACTAGAGCTAAATCTATAAATTCCATAAGTTTAAATCATATTTTCTTGGTTTTTTTGATAAGACTACTTACACTCAGCAATATGAGTGCAATGTGCTTTGTGCACATATCGAAATTCTCAGGGTGTCTAAAGTCAAATGTTGTAGTGAAGATTATCAGCGGCTACCCAGCAGCATTGAGTAGGTTCAAGTTCACTAGGTTTTTTGTTGGTGGCCGGGACGGATTTTGTTCAAATAGATAGAGCACAAAGAAGTTGCTTGACTCTTAGCGGCCAAACTCTAAGTAAAGGTCGCCGATATCGATTACTTGTCAGAAGTTATCAATACCGTTCGATTCTGTATCAATGGCGTTTTCCAAGCGCAAAAAAAAACTACAAACTTGCGCAAACTGCAGCTAGATATTATTTACTTGACGCAAATAAGGCAAGACAGGGACTTCGACTGTAAGCGCAAGAAGAAACAGGTTATAGGCAAAAAAAAAGTAAAATTAAAACAAAAAGTAAACAAAATATGTGTTAGTCTTAGTCCAAGAGTAGGAAAAGACCATAAGTCATGGCATAATCTCCAAGTGCACATTGGTATTATGTGCGAATATAATGTGCTGCATGACCTCTTCTGGAAACTTTAAAAGCAAAACCAGTCTATAATGTTGCTTAAAATGTAACTCATTGTTTATAATGTTATTACATTATTTTTGTGTCTTAATTTTTAAAGTTATTTGCATTTTGTTTTTCGTTTTTTAAGTAGAGCTTAACAATTATTGCCGCAACTACCCAACGATATGTAGTCTATTACAATTCCAGTCACTGGACGTCAGTTTGGTAAATATTGCTAAGACATTGGGAAACCTCGAGCCAATATTTATATTGTGTTCATTTGAAATAATGCTGATTTTGTAATTTTCAGCAAAAGCAAACATTACTAAATATGAATTGCGCGAATTGCATAAAAACAACACTGATCTTTGTTACCCTTTAAAAAATCTCAACATCTTGAATTCGATAAGTAATTCCGCACCAATTTTTTCAACCTGTATCAAATTTCGTACAACTCAAGACCATTCCTAAATGCTCTAACTTTTTTTAATTATCTTAAACATTCCTAATCGCTGCCCTTAAAAACTTTTCAGCTTATTTTATAAAAGTATAATATATATTTCAAGATAAATATGCGAATAATTGCAATTCCATTTTGATTGCAAAATTTAACAAATTAAAGAAAATATATATTCCCCTTGACTTTGCTGCCATCGCTCCAAGTGCGAAGTCTGCAGACATATCTATTTGAAAAGAGCAGGGATGCACCTACAGTCTGTAACCAATTGCGAAAGTCGGTATGTCGGTAGTCGGTAGTCGGTAAGAGATTTACTTAGGTAAAAATAGCGCCTACTTGCTAGCATGGCCAGTGCTAGGCAAATACAGTAGTGGTGCAGTTTTTATATAAAGTTCGATTTATAATTCCGAAACAGTTTAAGCACAAATTTCATTATCTTACTTAAAAAATATTTAAAGTATTAATAATTCCAGATAGCTATTCAATTTAATAGCCATAGTGCTTTATTTGACATACAAATCAATGATATTGCTTTAACTGCGATCAAGACATTATTCAGCATACAAATTTATGTACTTCAAAAAACCGAAAAAATATATAAAAAAATCCGCGTATATTTAAGTAATTCAAATCCCCACAATTTTACCAAAATATGAGAAGCTCAAAAAATTCAAAAATTTAAGTAATTCAAATCCCCACAAATTTACCAAAATATGAGAAGCTCAAAAAATTCAAAAATAATAAGTATGGGAAAAGGTTGAGATCGTTTGTTTTCTTTTCATACGAATTAGCGCATGTCCCATAAAATATTTTATAGTTTCTGCAAAAGTATTAATAAAAGCTTTGAAGTACGGTTTGTTAAGTGTATTTGGTCTTTGCGATGAGCGCCATTTGCTGCAACGTTAATTTATTATTAACATTAAACAAGACTTCTAAACGATCTTGACTTAAACACGATACTTTAGCGGGATTGTTGGAGTGTACGGTTTTTAATGGAAGTTTATAAAAATTGTTATGTTTTTGAGGTGCGATTGAGTTTTGAAGGTTTTGTGCCACTTAAAAGTTGTAAGCCGTTACCAACTTTTTTTCATCGAAAAACATAAAAAAACGAAGTCATTTCATTATTAATATTTAAGCCACATAAAATAGTTTTTGAACCCCGTATCTGTGACGTAGAAAGGGTAAACTAGATTTGTGTAGTCCTCCAAAACAACAAGACGAAGGCGTAGTAGATCAAAAGTCTTTTATGCAAAAATTTTATAATAAGCCTAAGTAGGAATTGAGATAGATAGCTCTGCGTCTGTCCGCCCGCATGGTCGACTAAAAATATATGATGCGATTTTTTGGAACATCTACGTATCGAGGACCATATGCACATTTTTCTGTGGAAAAGCAAGTTTGTCGAATCATATCGATTTTTTTCCCCTGTTTTTCCGCAGTAGAGTTTTGTGGTTTACAAGCAAATCGTTCAACATTTTGACCTGAAACTAAATGCATTAATTTGTATTACAAAAATTCAAAATAAAAGTTTACAATATATCCCATTTCCATAACATTATCGTTTACCGCCTAAACAAAAGATCTCCTATGTATAATTCTTGTCTGAAATAGCAAAAAATGTACTGCCGGCCACCGTCTCAACTGTATTACATTTTTTTAAATTTAATTCGCTTCGAATTTTTTTTTTTTAACTTTTTTGACATTTTAAGATCAGCTACTGTCACTTGCTCATAAGATCCGCATCAAGTATTAACAGAAAAAAAACTGAAAGCTCATTAAGAGTCAACCATATTTTAAAGCCTATTAAAATAATTTAATTATTTTATTTCCCTTGACTATGTTGTCATCGCTTGAAAGCTGAAGCACGAAATTATTTCTATTAATAACTGTTCGAAGAGAATAGGGACCTATAGTTTAAGAGCACCTTCCAACATGGGATTTTTCATCGAGTATATAGTCGCTGCCAAAACGAATTAAAGATTCTATTGTAGATTATAAATTCGAAACATCAACGAAACTTGATCTTCGTATATGGCTTATGCAGTAAGTCTACAAAGACACGCATCTTTACCTCCTGGAACAATTTTAAGAAACTAGCTTTCATTCGCGACTAATCCTCAGATTTTAATGACGGTTACAAAACAATCATTGGCGAAGCACGTCGAAAATGCATTACTTGTTGGGGAGCTCTTGAAAGTCTATACTGTTCGTTGTAGACCAAAGGGCTGTAGTTCTTAGAAGTTTCCTTGTGACTTGGCTGTTGTTGTGCAGCAGATTTGAGTGCTTGTGCGGATTTTCAAATAAACCCGTGATTGAAGTTTTTTAAATTTAAAAATAATTTTGAATTCTTAAGCACGACACTGATTGCATAGGTATACCAAGGTAATTTTCGAGATAATTTCTTGCGTAGAATTCGTATCCGAAGTTGGAATTTGCTTATCATGTTAGAATTTTAATTTATTTATAGTAATTAATAACAATATTTTAAAACAAAGAATTTTTTTGGATAAAATTTAATATTTTTTGGGCACTGAAAATACTTGGTATGATGACCCACATAGAAATACATATATTTTTTTTATTGTATAAATTTTTTTATTGTCTCGAAATTGACAAAAGAACTTAGAAAACCGAAGCATAATTTTACTATATATCTGGTGGCAATTTGAAAGATCAATAACTTTTATACAAAATCAGAGGTGAGAAGACTCTTGTGTTCGAACTTCTTCACTTGCTTGATTGCCGCTCTCGTGCTCACTTATGTTCGAGTCTCTTACACATACCAATGCAATGTTTATCCAATTTCTGACATAAAGTACTCAAATACTTATTATTAAACTTAATATATATATAAACAAAAAAGCATTTTATGTTACTTACAGAAACTTTTGCTCTCCTTAACTGTGTAGAAAATATCTTGAAATTCCACATCTTTGCACTGTTTCATTAGGCTTCTGGATGGCTCCATGTTTATGTTAATATTGAAACTATTGCAATTATAGATACGTACTTAAATATAGTACGTATTAAGCACTACTACACAATCGTCGTTATTTAATTTTTATTGTTTTAATTTTGTTTTTGTTTTGTGGGCCGGGCGTTTTCTACGTGTTTCGATTGCAGAATGTTTTATTAAAAACCAAACAAAAAAATAAAAAGAGCGCGTTATCTTCTGGCTTACTAGCAGTTCTCATATATAATATTATTTTTGTTTATTATCAGTTTCTTGCACGAATTGCCGTTTTGTTGTTGTTTTTTTTTTACTTCCAGCTTTGGTCTATTGCAAATTTTTATTGGATGTTTTGTTTTGGCTTGAGCGATGTCTGAGTCGCCGTCGGCGATTACGCGCTGAAAATAAGAAATTAATCATTATAGAAATGTTTTTTATTTTTATCTTAACGTAAAACGAAATTAAAATGATTATAGTTTTCGACCTTGGTTACGTATTTTTATGTTCTGTGTTTGGTCAAAATAAAAGTACAAATTATTGTTGGCTTTGATAGAGATATTTGAAACAGTTAAAATTGTTATATTATTTCTTATAAAATTAAAAGATATTTGTTCCTTTCTAATTTTTTTTCTTTAAACGTATTTTATAGGTAAAGCAAACCTGTCTATTTTTACCAATTGGATATGGTTGTGATACATTGTAGTGAAGGTCAATACATATCATAAAGGGTAATTTTTTCATCAACTTATTTTACTCTCAAACACCTACGGATTGGACACAAACGAACAAAGTTTACAAATTGTTGAATATTATTAAAAAAAATTCATGCTCGGTAAGAGGCAAGTAGCATGTCTCATTTATCGTAGGCTAAATTCTGGTTGAATGATTACATGAATAAGAAGAATTATCGTACTTGGATTAGAGAGTAACTAGTACCATTGCCAGAACTACGAATGCTCTATGAAAAAAGTCACTGTTAGTTGTGGATTATGTGCTGGCGATGTTATTGATATTATATTATTATCATTCAGCTCTACAACCCGGCGTGGGTTTTGGCTTTCTCAACAATTCTCCTCCATTCATCTCTTTTGTTAGCAAGGCCGCGCCAGTTCCTTACTTCCATCTACAGCATTTCATCGTCAATATTGCCAATTAGGCGCTTTCTTGGTGGACCCTTGCTTCTTGTGGAGAGTGGTGTGTATGCCAGCACAAGCTTTTGTGCTCTATTCTGGTCCATCCGTAGGACATGTCCTATCCACCTTAGCCTCTGGGATTTAATGAATTTGAATACATCTTCGCCATGGTTTAAGCTCAACAATTCGTCATTGTTCCTTGGCATGTAGTCACCGCGTTCATTTATCTTTGGTCCAAACGTTTTTCGCAGTATTTTTATTTCAAAGATTCTTAGCGATTCTTCGTCTGCTGTCGTCATGGTCCAAACTTCTGCTTCATATGTGATTATTGGCCTTATGATGGAATTATAAATTCCTAGTTTGCATGTCCTCGATAGCAGCTTTGACCTGAATATTTTGTTGTGCGTGTGTTATCAACACACCCAAGTATTTAAAGTTGTCAACTCCTTCGAAGGGATAGTCACCTAAGCTGAGGTTCCGTGGTGTTCTTCTCTCGACGTATCTAGACAGTATCATATATTTGGTCTTTGATATAATATATTTGCCATAAATTCAGGTTAGTAGATTCTTTAAGTGAAATTTTAGGTGCAGCATGCGAAAAAATGTTTTCTGTAATATTATGTGGGTTTCTCTACCGTATTTTTTCTAAAACGGCTGAAAGAAATAAGCTGCTTACAAAAGCTCGACTTGGCTAAGATGTGGTTTCAATAAGATGGTGCCATATGGTAGGTTTAAGTTTAGGATTTTCTGAATAGCATGACCAGTCGCAGGCTTTTAAGCCAGAACTAGCGGGGTTTCTCAAGTAAGAAAGTATAATAAGTCATGACTAAAAGTGTAAGTAATTTTGCTGGCATAGTTCCAAACATGCTCATAGAGAGCGACTTCCTTGTGGTAGTTTCGTGGTGGTTGTGGTTGATACCTCATTCGTGGCTAGAGTTAGTTTGGCCCAGCATGAAGTTGCATCGTGATAGGCACACTTCCATGCAAAAAAGGGGGAACGCATACCCAACAATTGATACAAAAGAAAAATCAGGTTTGGCCGATGACACTAAGGGGAGTTAGCGCATTGAACCAGACACATCGTGCTAAATGTACACTCAGCTTGCATATTTGACCACAGATTTTAAGACAGCAATGAGAAGCTAAGCGAACTCTGGAATGGATTCAATTCCATCTTACCGAGTAAAGCTGTATAAGCGATTTTTAATAAAAATTTGGACAAATCGTTCCGACAATTACAATAAAGATTTCAATCATGCTTCAGCAATTTGTGTTTTTTTTGTTTTAATTAAATAGGCATGCTCTCAAAAAAACACCCTTTTTGTTCTAATAAATATTTCATTCAATTTTCTAAATTAAAGATTTATTATCTGTACGATGATAACAATGAACAAAGATACTATTTTTTGCTGTTGCTTTAAAAACGAGATGAAACTGGAGCCTTTGGTACAATAACAAGTAGATAAAATGTTTCTACGTTTAAGAAGAAGATCCCAGACAAGGAGGGCCTGTTATGCCGTGCATGTATGTATATAATTAATTCTTTAGGAAGGATGGCAAGCACATATGGACGTTATAATTAAATTACTATTCTTGGTACCAAACTGGTGTGAGCTGTAACCAAGAAGCTCACAATTGGGCTACGTCCAGTTGCTTGAACTGGCATCCCCAGCATATAAAATGCGTCACGATGTCGTAAAATCAAGAGATTATGCCAAGTCATGATGCTGAGTTAAAGTTCTGAGAATAATACGTGAGCGAGAATAAAAAATAATGCTTTGTTTTGCAGGTAAACCAAGGCTAAGCGATACTCTATAATTATATTTTCTTAACAAACTGGAACATGTTAGCATATAATAAAGAGAGTCTACATAATCTGCTGAACTTCGTTGACTGGAAGGTATTTTTTAGAAAACTTTTTGTATAGCGGAAAGCTGTTGTCACAGATGGATCTCGTCTGTTACGCTTCAAGCATTGAAAACTTTGAAGCAGATTTATCACGAAGTTGACAACCCTGAGACTCGTTAATGAACAAATAACTCAAGCGCTTGAAGCATCTTAATAGCATTAACATTTTTCAGCACTTCCGATTAGTTGAGCTTTGATAATGCCAGCCGCCAAATCGACTCAAATCGTTGAGCTTGTAAGCCATTATAGACACAACACGATATTATGCGTTATTATGTCTGTTCCTGAAACTTAATTGTTGCAAACATATTTTAAAACTGCAGTAGAATAGCTTTGAGTTCTTGAGATATCAACTGGGAAAGCAGAATCAACAAGCGACACGCTTTAGTACTTAAGTTCGATAAGATAAGTGATTTATTAATAAAAGCAGCTTCGTTCGCCTCCATTGGGAAACATAAAGAACTCGATTTATTTAACTGCGATCTGTGCAGTATCAAAGGCAAAGATTTTTTAAATCTTATTTTTTTTTTTTTTGTTTTTTATAACTATTTACTTATTTAATGTATATGGCGTCGTCTGGGAATCTTGTAGGCAATCAGCGTCTAGGCGGCTGGCGGCGACTCACATCCAAAATGTTTGCATTCAAGCTGAAATCTCATCTTGAGCTCTGATTATTACCCATGACTAAGTTATTTTATTATGCATTATTTGTCTGGCGTCCTCTGGGACTTTATTGTTTTGTGAAATGTTTTTTTTTTTTTCTTGAATTAAGTTTAGTTTTGTATTGTTTATTAGCGCAATTTACTTATGCGATTCGTTTTAGTTCTATAAAAAGTAATTTTAGATTAGCTTTTGAGGAAGTGTCTATTAAAAGCAAATAGCTTGTAAACTATATTGCGAAAATGTTAACGAACAAATTATATGATACTACTAAGTCATTAGTTTAGTTAAGTGAACGAAGTATTTGAACCCCGGACGGACTTTTGATCCGACTAGTTTAGCATAAATTCGGAAACTGTTGAATTTTGTATGAGTTCGATATGTTTTTGTTTGCATAGTTTCTTAGCGCAATTGTATATATTTATTTATCGATTAGCAGCAGCTTGGAATGATAACAATTCGTTGTAAAACTATACGGAATTCGAAGAAAAAAAATGCCACTAAACTAAATCATTATTTTATAAATTATATTATTCGTATAACTTTTTAATTGCATAGTAATTTTAATTACAACTTGTACAAGTGGTTTGAGAGAGAATGTCATTGCCTCGATCTACGAACTAAGGGCTTGATAGCTTGTAACTAGCTTATATGTACTTGAGAATAATCTCAAACATTTAAAATGCATAATTTAGTACATTTATAATAAGGGTATAGCAATAAATGCATACTAAGTAGTGAAGCGTCTAGAATTATTTCTAAAGATTTTTTACACAATCTATGCCTTGAAGAATGCGCTAGATTTAAATTTGAATTCCCGATTAGTCTCTCATTTCGAAAAAAAGTAAATTAAAGGGTGATTTTTACGCATATTTTTTGAGACCGCACTGTTGCCTGACGACGCCTTATTTGGTCTAACAAAAGAAAGAGCGCTAGGAATTTGAATTCCATCAAAAACTGTCACTTAGTAAAGTTGCAGAAATTTTATGCAAACTAAAGGGTGATTTTTCAACATATTCGTTTTAATTCAACACAGTTTTTCACAGTCGCCTTATTCAGTCGTATTTTTGGCTTTGAATGGGGACTTCTGGAAATTTGAATTCATTTATGGCCACACCGTTTTTAACAGCTGACGTTACCTTATTTGGTCTATAATTTACAAACGAATAGCATGAAGTTATTGAATTTTATTGTTACAATTTATGCTGGTGTAATTTCTCACTTGTCACAGCCTTATTTGCGTTTGAATGAAAACATGTATCCGCAAATAAGGCTGCCAACATTATTGGCTCTCAATTTGTGTTCAAAGATGACGAAGATCGGAAGGCTATTGTGAATTGCCAGCGCTATCGTTTAATGCTCGGATGCAACTTCAACAAGCTGCTGCCACATGCAACACAGTGCGCCAAACATTGTTCGATGTGGAAGCAAGTTCCTTCAGCAGTTTCTTCACGCTTGGGACCTACTATATAATGCGATTTAATGCCTCTGAATTGTTTTCTTAGCTACAAGCCTGCTTATATTTTAACATTATCGATGATTCTATTGACTTGAATATTTTATACATTTTTTTATCAAATAAGCAAGCATTAAAAAAAAATCACCCTTTATATAGTTTCATCGGGTCATACAGTTGGCGGCGAAAATCTACCCCAACAATACACTGCGCGACAACCGATTAGCACACTCTCTAACCAATCAGTTTAAATGAAAATAACTCCCTAATCTGAATATGTTTCATGCGCATTCTATTTTTCCTTAAATTTTATATCATTTTCGCTCATTCTAAGTATAACTGTGAGCTCTGGAAGTGTACCGTTATTTTGCTTTACTTGTTTCTTTGAAGTGCGACAAAAATGCATGTATGTTTTTTGCGACAGCCGATTAGCACATTTTTGCTTTCATGTCACTTTTTGCGTGTAACCTGCCTTGATTGGGTGTTTAAGTTTATTATTTATTTATTGGGACTAATTATCAATAAAATAAAGTAATAATGGGCAAAGGAAAACTGTTGGACGAGTCTGAAAAAGGAAAAATAAAGGCTTACAGGGAGTGCGGGCACTCTATTCTTCAAATATCAAAAAATATAAAGCGCAGCCGTAAAGTTATTACCGCATATTTAAGCAATGAGGATACATATGGGAAAAACATGAAAGGTCGGCCATCATCAGTAATAACAGCAGCTGACAAGCGAATCATACTACGACACGCATCTAATTCCCACGACTCAGCCGCCAAAATAAAGGAAAAAACTGGTGTTAATGCGTGCGTTCGGACTGTGCAAAGAGTTATTTCGAATGCTGAGCATATAAAGCATCTTAAATTAAAAAAAAACCACCTCTAAACCAACTTAGAAAGATGCAACGACTCAATTTCTGTCGATCAAATATGACCTGGCCTAAGGAGTGGGAGCGTGTAGTCTTTTCAGATGAAAAAAGTTCAATTTGGAGGGTCCTGACGGCTATGCCTACTACTTTCATGATCTCAGAAAGGAAGAGCACACTTTAGATCGATTGCACAGCCGTGCAGGTGGTGTCATGGTGTGGGGAGCTATAACATACTTTGGCACTATAAAACTGCAGTTTCTTACCAGCCATATGAATGCCATTGCGTACAAAGGTGTACTGAATACAGCTTTCCCTGCAATCAAGGATATTTTTGGACCCTTGAAATGGAAGTTCCAGCAGGACAAAGCACCTATCCACACAGCCAGGATTGTAAAGTCCTGTATTGATGGTCAAAACGTGGAATTACTGACTTGGCCGCCTTACTCTCCCGACCTAAACATTATAGAAAATGTTTGGGGATGGCCGGAACGAAAGGTGTACGAGTCGGGCAGGCAGTATTCAACTGAAGCAGAACTCATTGAAGGAATAAAAAGGTCCTGGGAGGCTGTTTCACTCAATTATATAAAAAAATTATATGACTCCTTACCTCAGCGGATGTATGAAGTCATACTTAACCGTGGAGAATCAACACATTATTAATTTGTTTTCAAAAAAAGTTAAAAATATTTAAATTAATATTAAAAAACAATTTGAATGAAGTTTGAACCCACTTTCTATTGTTATTGTAAGTTTTCAAGTGACTGTGCTAATCGGCTGTCGCAAAAATAATAGTTAATTTTGTATGTTATGTTGGTTTACATTCATTTAAAATGTTATTAATAAAGTTAGTATCCTATCTTCTCTTAATTTTTGTGTGAAATTATATATCCTTTTAAGGGGAAAAAAATTTATTTGAAAAGCTTTTTTAGTTTTCCTGATATTAAGTTTCTAAGACGAGCAGCATAGGGTGTGCTAATCGGTTGTCGCGCAGTGTATAATCAACGCATTAATTTAACTGGACTTGTCTACGAACTAGTGCAGCGGAAATACAATACAAGCACCTAAAGATAGCAATTTTACTCCGATTTATTTAAACAAATCTTACGCGTTTACAAATAATAAGCATGTGAATAGAAACATGAGAAACTAATGAGTTCTGAGCCCTGAGGTCACAAACATATGTTCGTTCAACAAGAAGGAAAAGCAACATTTAAATTAATAGTAATAAACATTTTAATGTTAAATGTAAGTAACTTATTATTAAAAAAATGTATAGTCAAAACTTGTTTAATTAAAAAATAAAAGGCCTTTGTACAACTAAGGCTTAAAGTTGGCGTGAAATGTGAACACAAAACTTAAAGTCCATATTCTAAAAACAGAATTGTGCTCTGTTCCGCTTACGTTTTTGCAGGAAAATGTACATCTATTACAATTTTTCGATTTAGTTTTGAAACAGAAATTTTTTTAAGTTTCCAAAAGTAATTCGCATTTAACACTTGGCATGGCTGATAATTTTTAATATTGTTTGTAAAACTCCAACGATTTATTATATCTAAAGTAATAATCGCAGAATATTTCAACACCTAGTATTTCTGTATTTCGGGCTCATTGCCTCAAACGACATTTCTGACACAATTACTTTTGTTATTCCAAATAATAATATTTTCGTTCTTAAAATTAATTTTTAATTATATTTCCCTTGACCTAGCGGTAATCTCTCCAAAGTCGGGTATGAAAATAACTCTTTAATAGCTGTTCGAAGAGAACTGGGACCTACAGTTTCAAATCGAATACATTTGGCATTATCACTGATAAAGATTTACTTAGGCAAATACCATAGATTTGCTAGCTATGCCAGTGCTAGGCAAATGTTCCTGTGCTACAGTGGGCAATTGAACTACAGACCTTCGAGTTTAGAGACGTGTAAGCTACCACTGCGCTACCGAGGCCCTTTAGTTCTACCATTTTGTAGATCCGCAAAATGCTTTTCGCATCCTTATAAACGATGTATTCCAGCTATCACTCTATCCTAACTCGTTTTGACTAGCAAAATGGAAAAGTGATTCTTTCGGCAGCTTTTGTTGGTAAATGTTTAAAATTTTATGTTAATTTCTGTTTGCAACTTTTAAAATGTAAATCCACGTTTCTAGCCAGTCGCGGATGTTAGACGGTGAAAAATCTTTAACAAGTTTAGTCCGCGTTCCTAGCCTGATGAATAGTCTTATTTTTTATCTTTTACCAGCTCTATTCTAATATTTCCTAGTAGACCCAAGACCGATGTTTGGTTACTCCAACAGACTCAACACTGACATCAAGAAATGGATAGAAATCAGGTAAGCAAAGCACTGGAACAATCTAGAGAGTCTCAGACACTTAAGATTTGTGTGTGTGGATGCGGCAAGAGCCAAGGAAGCTCTATCCTTCAATAGAACACAGCTTAGATCACTTAGTGACGCGTTGACAGGTCACATACCCTGCAACGACCACTTACACAAAGTGGGCCTTGTCAGCAACAGGGCTTGTAGATTCTGTAAGGAGGATGACGAATCAATGGAGCATCTAATCACTAACAGCCCAGCCCTGGCACGTAGAAGAGCAAAGCTGCTAGGCAACTATATGCTCAGAGAACAGAACCTTATGTACATCCCATAGACTGGTCTAACTCAGTTTCTGGGAACGTTGAAACTGAATTAGGAGAAAGGGAGCACCATAGACCCATGGGGGTCGCAGCTCCGAAGTGCCACCCTCGTTCATACATGACATTACATAATATTTCGTAATTATTATTTTTAAAAATATATAAAAATAGAAAAAATTTACACAAAAATAATGTTTTCAAAAATAAAATTCTTGCATTTTTATCCAAATAAAATTAAATTAAGTTAAATTCTTTCATATTCCACGTAAAATACAAAAATTTAATCAGAATTTATCTTCTGTAACAACAAATGGAGCTCGATTTTTTTTTTATCAAATTGAAGCTATAGGAAATAATACAAATACAAAGCATATATACTGTTGACAAATTTAAGTGTTATTATAACCATCAATTAAAAAAAAATAGATAATATAATTAAATTTAAACAAACTTTATAAGAAATAGTCGGAGAAACAGCTCGTAATCCTTCCTAAAAATAACAATTTGATGATCATCCAACAACCATAAGCAGTACAATTAAAAAAAAAATAAATAGAAAAGAAAACATATTCACACCAATAAAGACAAAATTAGATAATTATATTAACTAAAATAATTTAGTAATAAAAGATAAATAAAAAATAACTTTAGTAAATAATTTAATTGCATCATAAAAAGGTCGAGAAATTCGTTTTAAATCAACTTTATGAGGAATATTGAATATTATCTTTTCGCTGAAAAATCTACTCTTAATAATAATAAATATTATACAGAAACATTTTTTTTTAATTGTAAATGATATATTTGGGGAATAAACTTAAAAAAAATATATATATAAAATTTTGTCCAGCACAAGTATCTTAAGTTTTTATTACTTTTTACTTGATATAAATTTTAAAATACTGTACAGATTTAAAAAAAAGATATAGAAATAATTCTTTAGTTTATCCCACTTTAATTAAAAAAAATTATGAATAAATAATATTGTATAGTTTCGCGCAATTTTGTAAATAAAAAACAAAAATTGCCTAATCCTTGCGCTATGTACACACTCCAACGATCATCATTATTTTTTAAAAAGTCGAAGGGACAGTTTCCAGTGCCTTATTCTCGAGCTGGAATGCACGCTTTTTACTCAAATAAAATGTTCAATAAGACATGTTTGTCATTAATTTTTTTAAACAAAGTTTTCAACATAAAAAACTTATTAAAAAATTAAATTTTTTACTTTTTGTCTAAAAATTAAATTAATTAAAACACTCAATACATTTGAAAAACCTGCATATTGATATTAATTTTAAATAAACATTTAGAACAAAAATATACTTTGTGTTTGACTTTTTTTGTTTAAACAAATTATTTCGCCTTGTCTGACTCCAGTTTAACGCTTTTTATATTCCATTTAACAATTTTATTTGGTTATGCTCATTAAACTTTATTGTAGAGAATGCAAATATTTGACTACTATTAAAAAATTATTAAAAAAAATATATATGTATATAATCACTGACCTTGTAAAAGCTGAAATATTAATTATAAATGAGTTAGTGAACTGGAACAACTGTAGAAAAAAAAATGATTACTAATATTAAGCAGTCCGTTCATTGCAATTACATTACAAATCATTTTTTGTCAACTAAATAGAAACATGACAAATATACTATAGTTTCTTACTATCAGAGAACTGTGAGCTTGATAAATAATATTTTCGAGCAGAGAAGGAGTAGCCGCTAGATATTGTTTCAAAGGTAACAAAATGTATCTTAAGTCTGATACGATAGTGTCGAACGGCTATAATCTTTAATAAAGAGATAACTCCATGCTTTCGACTTTGAAGCGATAAAAGCATAGATTTTTTGTGGACTTGAAAAGTCATAACTACTATATCTATGTACAAAAACGCCAATATCTTAAGAGATTTAACTGGGTTTGTTTCACCTTCCAAACAAAGAGTTTTGTTTTAACAATTCGTTCCTTCAGAGTAGTATTTCTTAAAGGAAATACAAATTTTATGAAAATCAGTTTACAATGTCCTTCAACTAAAGTGTTTCATTTGTTTCTGAAGTTTTTTGAGCGCACTTAAGATGCATCGATGTTTCTTTTTTATATTTGAAACAAATATGTTCACAATCGTTTTAATAGAAATATTTTTAATAGGCAAAAAATCGCCCTTTGCATAAGTTCTAGGTAGAAGTTCTTTGAGCAATATAGCTAATATAGCAGAAAATCGGTATATCTTTAATTTAAGAACTACTTAAAACTGTGGCGCAGCGTAAGCTCTACAATTAATAGTTTTGATTTCAATATTTGTACACTTAGTAACAGATCGTCATTAATTTAATTAAAAAGCAGTTTTATAGCAAATTTTGTACTTTGTAATCAAAGGGTTCATAAAAACGCGCGTATAATTCGCTGCCCCTCTTAAATAACTTAATTGTTTAGTGTCGCAATTTAAGATTTTTTTATGATTCTTGTTATTATTTTTTTATAGGCTACAGAAGATTTGTAATAAACAGAGCACTGACATCGTCATCATCAAAATAGTAGGAATTAGAATTAATTTTATAAAAAACCTTTCGACTTTTAATTGTATCTTGTGGACAAAAAAGTTAACTATTTGACGAAAATGTTGTCAAAATTTATGCGTTTTTCTAGCGCAGTAAGAAACGTTGTAGATATTTATTTATTGGGTTGCCCAATAGTTGGTTGCGGATTTTTCATATAGTCGGCGTTGACAAATTTTTTCAAGGGCTTGTGACTCTGTAATTGCATTCTTTCTTCTGTCAGTTATCAGATGATACTTTTAGCTTGCTTTAGAAAAAAAGCGTCAATTTTAATATGGAGCCCACAAAGGAGCATTTGCGTCATATTTTACTTTATTATTTCCGTAAAGGAAAAAACGCGGAGCAGGTTGCCAAAAAGTTGCGAGTTGTGTATGGTGATAAAGCCTTAAAAGGAAGACAGTGTCAAAATTGGTTTCGCAAATTTCGTTCTGGAGTTTTTTCACTTGAAGATGAGCCACGTTCAGGTTGGCCAAATGAAGTTGATGATGACCAAATCAAAGCATTAAACGAATTGGATCGTCATGTAACTGAGCGTGAGATAGGAGAGAAGTTAAATATACCAAAATCAACCTAATGATTTTTATCACATAAAAAGCCTTGGACTGCTGAAGAAGCTTTATATTTGGGTACCACATGTATTGAAAGAAATTCATTTAACAAACCGAATCAACGCTTGTGATAAACGCAATGAATTCGATACGTTTTCAAAACGAATCATAACTGGAGATGAAAAACGGATTGTTTACAACAACGTTAGTCGCAAACAATCATGGTCCAAGCATGGTGAAGCAGCTCAAACCACTTCAAAGGCTGATATCCACCAAAAGAATTTTATGCTGTCTGTTTGGTGTGATTGGAAGGGTGTGGTATATTTTGAGCTGCTGCCAGGGAACCAAACGATTAATTCGGATGTTTACTGTCAACAATTGGACAAATTGAATACAGCCATCAAGGAGAAGCGACTGGAATTGATCAATCGTAAAGGTGTCATATTCCAACAGGACAACGCTAGACCGCACACATATTTGGTCACTCGCCAAAAACTGAGTGAGCTTGGCTGTGAACTTTGGATGCATCCACCATATAGCCCTCACCTTGCACCATCAGACTACCAAATATTTCGATCTTTGCAGAACTCCTTGAATGGTAAAACTTACGGCAATGATGAGGCTATAAAATCGCACTTGGTTCAGGCCAGAAGTTCTATGAGTGTGGAATACTAAATTTACCAGGAAGATGGCAAAAGTTTATCGAACAAAATGGCAATTATATATTTGATCGAAGTTCATTCTAAGTTTTATTACAAATGCATTTACTTTCTTTTAAAAAATCCGCAATTACTTTTTAGGCAACCCAATATTTTCTGTCTAAGAAAATTTTCATGTCGCCTCGGAAACTCAGCATTTATTCCTAAAGCAGAACATATATTCAATTTTTCTCATTTTGTATAGAAAACAAACAAAACAATGTCATACATGTCTAAGCTAGTTTATCGGGCTGCTTTTTACGATTTATTCCTAGAATAGTCTAGATTTTCAAAACAATGCCATCTACAGACAAAGCATTAACTATTAAGTCCTTTTTCATGTTCTCCCCCCCCCCCCCCCTATTGCTTGCTATATATTTAAGCTATTCAAAAGGCATTGCAAAACAATGCCAACCAAAGACAAAGCCATCATAATAACTTTATGTCTGAGACTCGAATCGAAGTGAGCACACTGCTCGTCTCCAAATCCAAATCCTTGATGACGCGTTGGCTTGCCACAAGTTGTCGCAGCTATATGTACGTACATATGTCTATGTACATTTGTTGCTATATATCTACAATATTTGCATACAAGCGCAGCCCTAGCTATGTTCAGACAAAGGTGCCTGCATGGCACAGTCACAGGAATTGTGCATGGAACCCATTGGAATAGGGAAAAGTATGTATAAGCTTTGTCGCTGCGTTTATCTTTGTTGCACTTCAGCTATGACCCTCGCCGCCCTCTTGCACAAACCCACGCACAAAAACGTAGAAGAACGCCCTCAGCACATATATGTCTTTGGATACAACAAAGTTGCAGCGTCTTTGCAAGCCAGAATCTTAAAGTTGCACAAGAACTTATCGAACTACTTCTGCTATGTCTTCCATCAACAATTGGTTGTAGTTTTTTACTTACACAAAATTTGTTGAAAATATTTATCGGTATTATCCTTCAGCGCGCAGTTGGTATTTTAAGAACTTTTACTTTTATGTCGATACACACACTTTATATATATATATTTCGTTAGCGCTGCATTTTGAAACGCAATTTATATTTTTTATGACAAAAACAGCATAAAAATTGCATACTTTGAGAGAGAGTTTGATAGAAACGCGGCAGACAAATACCACGACTCCTTTGCCGTTGCTTGCCGAAGTGCTACTGTCTTTTGTTTTGTTTTGCTTTCCGTTTATCACTCTTTGATTTATTAACAGCGCGCTAACATGCGCTGTAGTTAAGCGAGCTGTTAAGCGCGCAGTCTGTTAAATACAAGCTGACCTTACCTCGTTTGAAATGAAGTGCTAAAAAATCACAAAAATGTGCACATTTGAAGTCAGCTGGAACTTTTGAAAAATCCTATTTCATAAGCAATTTCTTGCCGGCACAATAGCAACTCTTGCATTTTCAATAACACTGTTAATACTACACTAATAGTACTTGCTGTTTGCCCAATGCCTTTTATTTTTACTTTCATTAGTTTACTTTTATCGTTTTATTGAAATTTTTCACAAATACTTCCAGTTCTGACGAACGAAGGCCAGTCCACTCTAATTTGAAGCATTTACAGCATAAACTTGTGTCAGCAGACTTGATATTTCATGGGAAATCATTGGCAATATTATACAATAATTGTTTTTCAACATACTTCTTATTTAATTATACTTTTTATTTCGGCCCATTTTTACTTTTTCGTTACTCAGATGCGCAGACGACATCTACGTCTTTGTATAGCTCATAGTGTCCAGGGTGCATTCGATAGCATTAGTCACTCCCAATTCGAAGGAGAGCGAAGATTTTGCAAATAATTTTTCGCGACTATTAGAACCCATGCTTTTGCGACATGTAAGAAAACGCACAGGATACTAAGGGATATCTGTTTGCAGAGAATAGGGGAACTACAATTTATAGCCGATACCGATTGGAGGAGCGCGCAAAAACCATCTATTTGCTAGTAATGCCACTGCTGCAAGCTGGAGACGTTTACGCTACCAAAGTCCACATGCGTCTTTTTCTATCCCGAAAATGAAATCAAGTTTTGTACTTCAAAGCGATTAGAGATAGAAAACCCAACAGTATCACTTAAAAAAATGCATACAATACTTTTACATTTAGGCGCCACTTACAACTTGAGGGATCCACTGAAGCAGAATAATCATATCTAGTTAAGCAACAAAACTGTTATCCTTTAAGGATGAGATCTGTACGTAATTGGATCCTCATGCCATACAACTTTATTTATCATAATTTTTTTTGCGTGTGCAACTTTTTTTTTTGCTTGCAAACAGCAGTTATCCAGCCAAGTATCTATATATCTATATATACACAATAGTCTCTAAAATACAAATCACTCAAATATCAGACGTCTTGACTAGAAGAGATGAGTAGGTTTTTCTGTTTTTTTGATTTGTGTGAAAGGAACTGCAACTACACCTTCATTGCTACTATGATATCTGACAGCATTGCGCCTTTCTAGGCGCATTCAATCGCTGGTTCTCCCAATGCGTCTGCAAATATATAGATGAGATGTGTGGTAAGTGTTGCAGCAAGGATCGAAATTTAAGCAGAGCAATTATGTGCAAAATGTATAAAATGCTAAAAACGTAGAAGCCAAAGAAATACTGTGTTGAAGATTTGCATAAAAATAATGTCAGTTCTCTACAAAAAGCTGGTGGAATTTTCAAGCATACTAAAGATGTACTGATTAAAACCAATATCATTTATTGTTCATATACGAATATATAAAATATGTTTCTAATCACGAGTTTGTTGTTGTTTTTTCATTTTTTTGTCGCATTTTTGTGCTGCATTTGTATTCTATGGTTGTTTTGACTGTTGCTGTATAAAAAAGAATTAGAAAAATAAAAATATAATTTTAAAAAGTGAAATGGAAATTGAAAGCACTTATGACTGTGACTGTGTGTAGCATGAATTAGATTAAGTTAATTTCTAAGCTGTTAGTTGAAATATTTACTAAAAACAAAAGTCATAAGTTAAACGGAAAATAAAAAAATGTATAGCCAATAAAATAATTTCGACATAATTAATTTCGAACATATTTGCTTTAGTGTAGCTCGCTCACTCTGCGTGGTTTAAATAGCTTTATTAGTTCGTTAAATAGTATTTAGTTTTAATCAAATAAATCGTATAATTCGTGTATTATCTTTTCATACATAATTATATAATTTGAAGTTGTTTTGTTCAACACAATGCTTTTTGGCATACTCCTAAATGTTAATTTATTGCTTTTGAGTTTTTCATTGTTAATTTCAATTCAATTTTCAATAAAATGCCTAAGTAGTAATTAGGGTATTTCAAGTTGTTGTTCTTGTTGCTGTTTGTTGTTGTCTTTTTGTTAAATTTCTAAAAATTGATTTTTAGCTTTTCACTGTACGCATTGCATTGCTTCAGTGCAAGCACCACAATCATTGTAATTTTTGTTTTTTGTTAATTTCTTCGTGTTATTTTGCTGTTGTTCTTTGATATACTTTGCGTTAAGGTGTAAGAGCAATGTTTGGTTGGGCATACGTACTAAGCGCTACGTTTGGTATGCAAATTAATTTACCCATTTACTGATAATATCCTGTAATTAAAGTAAACACATTTTTTTGTTAGTTTTTGGCAGCAAATGTGTGTGCTTGTATTGGGAGTTACCTTAACATCATCCATTTCTTCATCCGATGAAGAATGCGAAAGCCCATTATATGTCTTGAAAGTCACGTTTTTCATGAACGATTTAAGCAGGCTAGCGCTCAGCTGGCCAAACTTATAAGGCACCACTGGATCGTAGTCGCCGTGAGCTTGAAAAATCTATGATAGAGCGTTTAAAATTGATAAGCAGTTGCGACCAAGTCTCTCTCACACACACGTATCTAGGCTTACCGGCATATCATCGCTATTGATCTTGGCGGCTGGGAATGTTTTATGCAGTGGCAACCAGCAGGAAAGCGCTACCACGCCGGCCAGCGGCTTTTCATAGGTCAGCGCCGAGAACAGTGCCAAAGCACCGCCTTGTGAAAACCCGCCAATGACAATGCGTTCCGCTGGTATGCCTGCGCTCAACTCCTGCTGTATCATACCGTGTACATTATCACGTGCTGCACGTATGCCGGGCTCATCTTCCGGACCAGATATGTCCAAAGTTTTCAAGTCAAACCAAGAGGGCATGCGAAATCCGGCATTCAATGAAACAGGCTGTGTCGGTGCTGTGGGGCAAATGACCTTCATAAACGGTGGACGTATGGCGGCCAATGCGCTGCTCCAACCATGCCTGCAATAAATGATTGATGCCCCTGTGTTTAAGAACGTAAATTTGCATAATATACGCTTGCACTTACCCTGTGTCGCCCAGGCCGTGCATGAATATAAGCTAACAGAAAAATCACATTAAATTGGTTACTGTTTACCAAACGAAAGTCTAGCGTACTCACCGTAGCTGTGTGCTTGGCCGTAGCCTCAATAATAACCGGTGATGACATCTTACACTTAGCCTCTTTATGTTAATCCACTAGACAATATAGTTTAATTTATTTCCTCAAGTGTTCTTAGTATCGACTTCAGGTACGTGTTTATTTGCCGTTTCCAAAATGTCGCTGCCGTTTGCACCAAAGCAAAATATGTTCTGAAAATTAATTTTAATTATTTCGTTTGCTCTTATCGATTCCGCTGCAAAACAATTAGTGTATTATGTGTTTTTGTTATGTCATTTTTAAATGCTTTGAACAATTAGTAATATTGATTTTGCATTCATTGGTTTTGCCGCAGACCACAAACCATTGAAAGTATAGTGTGCGCTGGCGATGTAGCCGGCGAGTTAAGAATAAGTTTGCAAATTAAAATGATTTGCAATAATGTTTTTATATATTTTTGTAATTTAACAAAATATTTACCTTAGTAAATGTGGTTGCTTAATCTAATGTCATTTCCAATGAAAATGAATTAAATTTTGAGGTTTCCTTTTTTATTTGATGAATTGTCAAATTTCAACAATCTTACTCGATGTATCGATAAGCATACCAAGTCAAGTTGGAGACTGACATCGATAGCACTTAGCGATGTGTGCCGATTACGCCTGGCGTTTTCACCTTAAACTTTTTAAAGTACTTAGTGGAAATTTTTTAAAATTTGTTCAATTAGAAGTTAACTTAAATTTAATAATAATTTTTTCGTATGACTTGTACCATGTAATATTACTTGCAATTTTTATATCTTCATAAATTAGATTCTGCGATTGGTTTGAAAATCAATTCAATTCAGGTTTGAAATTAAAATATTGGTGCATATTTTATGTAAATATATTTTTAGTTTGTGAATGATGTATGAGTGGCAACCCGTAACAGAGAGCAAAAACTTACCTCCGCTTAAAAGGAAATTGAATAGTTTACTTTGAATGACTTGCAGCAACGATATTTTCATATACTTATAATTTGGTTTTTATTTGTTTGAAAATCTATTGAATTTAAAATTTTTGTCGTTTTTTTATGTATGAACTTCAGAAGTTAACAACAATGTATGACGAAAATCTCTTTAAAAAGCTTAAAATTTTGAGAATTCTTAATCTATGGATTATCTGATCAGCAGCAAAAAACAAGATGCAATTGCACTTAATTTCTGTTAGAGCATAATATACCATCAATTAGCAGTTAGAGTCTTATAAAAAAGCAATTTTGAATTTTTGTTCTTGTGGGTTTAAATTGGGATCCTAACATTCGACTGCCGTATTCTTGTAAACTTTGCCTTATATAAATGGCTTCTTAACATTATCGTAGAACCACCGCGTTATTTCTTCATAACCTCATACTCGGGCTCTCATTGACTCTAACGCAATTCTTAATAAAGTTTCTTTTGTCATTCCATCCAGAGTAACTCGTAATTTTCGACTATTTTGTAGATCCAATTATTACGATCCTTTTCGCGTCTTATGCGAAAATACAATATATCTTTCTCTATCTTATTATCCTCGCACTATTTTAAAATTCTCTAATTTCATTTGTATCACTAAATTAACAATAAATAAATAAAATTACAATTTCATACATCTTTAGGAGTGTGCCTCTAGTTAACAAAATCACGTACTTCTTTTTTTTTAAATTGTGTATTTCAAACATGTTTAAATGCGTTTTTTTCAAATGATCTAATATGATGCAGTTCCTTAGTTACATTTATTATGTCGTTAGTAATGGTGGGAATGGATTCTGTTTGGAGACAACCAATTTGTTGTGGGCATGCGAAATATACCCCTTAATTTTGCCTTCATAAATCAAGTTAGCTATAATACAATGCGTTTCATCCAGAGATACATCTGTAACTCCTACAAATTGCAAGGCATTTAAGAAATCAGCCATATCCAGTTGATGAGTTTGACGTAAGGCAAACACTTTTTTGAACAGATTGCGATACACGATAAACTTCAGTTTTTCGACAAGCAAGTAAATGCCGCTTCGTATCAAAACCAATTCATGTTCACGCACAATTTCATCAAATTTATTAACATTTCCTGTCTTCAGAGCAAGCGCTAGATCATGGAATAGCAACAAATCGTACTTCTCCAATAACGACTTGCGCGGTAGGTAGCCAAGCAGCATTTTCACCGGCACCAGGTAGATGAGTATAAGACGTTTGTTACTTGTAAAGCGTTCTGGGCAATATCTAAACGCGTAGGAAAGATCCTCCACGGCCATGCGATAATTTGAGTCAAACATCGCTCGGCGTCCAACAAAGTATTTGTATGTGATTTGTTCGGGCAGCGGAAAACTATCCTTGAAGGTACAGTTCTCGATAGCCCTTATTAGAGGCTTGCAAAGATGCAGTTTGTTTATTCGAAAGTACACTTTGAACAGCTGGTTGACAAGATTCATCATGCCCAAACGTTTGGTATCCTCTTCAGAAGCACGTCCGTCTGCAGCACAAACACGAAAGCAAGCCATCATGCAATCGGCCGCCTTCTCTAGTAAGTGTCCCGGTGTAAAGCCACGGCAATGTTTCTCACAAGCTTGAGCCAAGTACCTCAAATCAAGACACACACGATACATTAGCGGCAGACACCAGTTCTCGTCCTTAAGCTGTTGCAAGAGTTTAACAACAGCAGAGCAACTTGCAGCCTGCTGATTGTAAGCATCCATATAATTGGCTGGCTCCTGTGCAAGATAATATAGCACCTTTAGATGTGCGGTGACCACCTGTAACAAAATGAGTATTAATAGCATTTGCGCCCCTACACATCGTTGCAAAATGTAACCTCATCCAAAGGTGGCTTCAGCAAGCGCTCCACCAACTTTTCAGGTTGTGCTATATACAAATTGTGATTCTGCACGTGAACATCACGCAGTGAAAGAAACGTAGCCAAGTTATCACCATCATAATCCTCAGCAGCGCGCAGTACGCCTGAAAGGTAAATGTTTACAGTCCCAAACATAAGGAAGAATATTGCAGATAGATGCCGGCTACTACTACTTGTAAAATGAATCGATAAAGCATTTGTGTATTTTTATCGATGCTTTAAAAACTTACCTATCGATATTAAAGGCAAATTAGTTGCAGTTGCCTTTTGCTTGCCGTTAAAAGTACTTAATTGATTAATCGAAAAATTTAAAGAACGCAATATTTGCTATATTATCATAAATATTATGTTGACTATATTAGCCAAAGCTACCATATATAAAGATTGTAGTTATTATTAATTTATTAATCAATAAAAATAAGTAAATATTACCATATTACAAAAATATCTTGGGTTGTCGCAGTCATATCAAACGCGCGCAGCTATTATAAATTAAATTTAGAACTCAAGGCAGCAACAATTTTAGACTAAAACCACTGAAAAATCTGCCAAATGTTCATAAATTTCACACATTGTTATACACAAATTTTCAGTAGCTTTCAAATTACTTCGATAAACGAATTTAGGCTTATCTACCGTCCCTCAAAAATTGATTTATTTAAAAAGCTACATGTTTTAATGGCAACTCCAAATTTTCTTTTAAGCAATGGCAAAAATATGCCCATGGTTGGTTTGGGCACTTGGCGAGTAAGTAAAGTGCATAAAACATGGAAGTAGAACATTAAATGTGTCAATATGTCCACGATGCATGCATCCTAAATACCATTTTTATGCGCAAATACTCATACGTAACGTATACTACGCGTAGTTCACAATTCTCAGGGTCAAAGTCAGTTTTTTTTTTTGTTTTGACACAAAAATTAAAAAGCTCTTAGACACAAAAACCAGCCGGCAACGAACTTGTGAGCTTTTTAATGCACTTTTAACATTTCTATTTAAAACAGAGCCCACCCCAGGCTGTAACAGAGGCAGTAAAGGATGCCATTGACATTGGCTATCGTCATTTTGATTGCGCACACATCTATGGTAACGAGGCGCAAATTGGTTCTGCAATTGCGGAGAAGATTGAAGAGGGCGTCGTTACTCGGTAAGGTTATAGTACATAATATATAATACGTTGTGCCTTATTGATTGGATTACTCCCCAAGCGACAACCTGTTCATTACAAGTAAACTCTGGAATACACATCACAAGCCTGAGATGGTGCGTGCAGCATGTGAGAATAGTATCCGTAATCTGGACGTCGATTACTTAGATCTATATCTAATGCACTGGCCAATGGCTTACAAATCGGGTGACAATCTTTATCCAACGTGTCCGGATACTGGCAAAGCTGCTTTTGAGGACATTGACTATTTGGATACTTGGAAGGCAATGGAAGATTTAGTTGATAGCGGCTTGTGTAATGCTATTGGTGTGTCTAACTTTAACGAGCAGCAGATTAATCGACTTATGGGCGTTTCCAAACTAAAACCTGTGGTGCTGCAAATTGAGTGTCATCCATATTTGCGTCAAAAGAGTCTTATCTCACTTTGCTATGACAATGCTATTGCAGTTACTGCATACAGCTCGTTGGGATCGGGACACACGCCTTACGAAAAGCCAGGAGCTTATCCATTATTAAATCATCCTGTTATAGTCAGTATTGCCTCTAAATATGATCGCAAACCGGCGCAGATATTGTTACGCTATCAAACGCAGTCGGGTATTGTTGTTATACCCAGATCGATAAGCAAGGAGCACATGTATGATAACTTTAACATCTGGGACTTTGGACTTGCCATTGACGATATAAAAGCCATCGATGACTTGGACTGCGGTGGAAGATTTATGACTATGAAGGCGTGAGTAATAATTTGGATATTCAAAAGCAACAGCCCCAACTATTTAATCTATATTTTCAGTGCTTTCGGGCATCCCCACCATCCGTTCGAAAGCTGTATTTAGCAACGATGATGTGATAGATCGGTGATATTTGTACAATAATGCTTAATGTACTGTTTGTAATAAATTGCACTAATTCGTTTATATTTAATGTATTTTTAAGTGATGTTTCTCAAAGAATCATATCAATAGATATGAAATGCTAAAGGCATTGAAGGTACACACCTGACTGAGATATTAAGTGCATATAATTTCAATACTCAGCCCACCAAAATTACAGCTTTTTTTGGGCATTGTCCGAAACACTTAATCTCGAAACAAAAGCAATTAATAAGTTAAGCTAAACTTAAGTTTTTGTGGTGTTTATTTTCTATACCGTTCTGCGTGCCTCTACTTATCTTGGAAAATGTCTATTATTTAAAGACCCCCTGTTGTTCGAATTCGGCATTAAGCTGTAGGTCACTATTCTATTCGAGCAGCTGTTATTAGAGATATCTTCATGCTTCACCTTTGGAGCGCTGAACATATTTAAGCGGAATAAATATATTTATTTAATGGGTGCTTTTTCTCCTCTCCCTTTTATCACCACACTAGGCGGATCTCAGACGACAGGGTATTCAATGGAAGTTGAATATGAGGCTAAATAGCCTTGCCTACGCCGACGATGTAGTATGATGAATTCCCTATCTAATGTTTCTCTTAAAACAGCCCTAAAGATAATTGTGGTAAATCGAAAACCATGTACGTTAACTCTCGTAATCAAACTCCACACTCTGTGGACAATCTCAACTTAGAGTTTAGAGATGACTACCTAGTTGGTAGTATGCCGACTTCGAATGGTGGTACCGTTCGTGATGTGCAGAACCGTCTACAGAAAGCCAAGCGTACTTTTGCTGCGCTTTCTCGAGTTTGGAGATCCGCCGTCATTAGAAGATCAACCAAGCTGAAAATTTGTACTACCTGCGTTAAGACGGTACAACTGTTTGGTAGCGAAACCTGGCATATGACGAATGCTATCAAACAACAGCTACAATGCTTCATCAATCAATGCCTTAGGCGCATAATCTGTATATTCTGACCTAGACGAATCTCTAATGTGCGATTATTGCAGTTAACTGGACAAAAAGATTTACTAAGCGACATCAATAGACGTAAATACAGATGGCTAGGATACACGCTCCGCAAAGACCAGGAAAATCTAGTACACTCCGCCGTTACCTGGAATCCCATTGGTACTAGACGCAGGGGGCGCCCTAGAATTACGCGGAGACGTACTCTCATGAACGAAGCCAACAAGTCAATAAATGAATGAAGATATTTAGCTCAGAATACACAAAATTGGAAAGTGATAGTAGATAGCCTAAGTTCTCAACCAAACCGAAGCGTTCGGGTGATTTATAATGGATGTGATCGAATGTGAAATCACATTGAATCGCCGAATTATTTGCTGTCAATTGTAATATACTGCGATCTTAAAGACATTGTGTTTTTACCAATTTTTTACATTACTAAAATACATTGGTTTTCTTTGTACAAAAATTCCTTTGTGGGAAGCTTTGGCATGATTGAAAATTGAACAAACTTCAACTCACAGCTTTTGTTATAAAATATAAATAGGGCTGCTCTAAATGTAATCGAATTGGAAAGGTAAAATTTTCTTTTAATGTCATAACAATCTTGGAATTTGTTGAATACAAATACATATTTTTGAAAAGCAAACAATATACTGCTATCAAAGTTTTTTTTTGCAAAAATGAACTTTTTAAAGAAATCTGCCAATCTCTTGCGATTGGTACATCCAATTGGTCAGTTAACTGTGCGTCGTCATGCTGAAGTTCAGCGTTTTAAGTGGTAAATACCAAAGAAGTTAAAAAAAAAAATAGTTCTTTTAATTAAACATTGTTATTTGATAAAGGTGCCAATATGAAGTTGCTAAGCCACCGAGTGCTATTTTACTCGATGGTAAGGAAATCCCTATCATTGGACTCGGCACATGGAATGTAAGTAAAATATGTCATTAAAATACATTAAATTTAAGTCTGCAAAGAAGACTTATTGGAAGTGCTCTTGAAGTAAGCATACGCCTCGATATTAGAATAAAATTACGTCTACCGTTCGTGCATTGCATTGCAAGCGTTTTTATCGCTATAATAGTTCAGATTTTCCTTTTTTTAATTTTCATTAGCAAATATTTGGTTTTAACAAATCTTCCATGGAATAAATATTTGAGTTTTGGAGTATTTTAAAGCCCAAACAGCTCAAGCTTGCAAACAGAAAATAGCGTTTCAGAGCTTTTATCTCAAGCTTTCGATAGAACGCCTTATAAAATACATTCTGTAAACTAACCTGCAGAGTGGTAATTCCTCTTTAGAATTTTAACCATTTTAACCATTCTCACGTTTTTTCTTTTCCCATGAGCAAATTACCTTGAAGTGTATATTTTGCTTCTCAATAACAAGTTCACCAAGTTTATATGCCATATTTAGCTGGCTTCGTTTGTATAAAATAAATTTAGTTTACCGCGATATGGAAAGAATTTTACATCTATTCTTAGTCTCATTATTTTCATGATATTTTTATACAAAAAAATCCTCATATCGCGAATAGGTGTCGCCTTATGCAAAGAATTGTCGATACAGACCTTGCTGCACAAAAAATAAGCAAAGCTTTTTAACGCCACAAAACTAATGAATCTTGCATATATTTGCGCAAAAAGTTTACCAATTAAATAATAGGTGTATGATAAATAATTATAAATAATTATCTAGCCAGTTAGTTACTATGTCTCAGTGCGAGTAAGAGATTTCAACACATCCTTATCGGGCATCATATTCAAGAACTTTTAGGAATTTTTATCATCATTTGTCCGGCTGAATCTGTGTGTCGACAGGAGGTTTATATTTAGGTTTCATCTTTATGAATAAACATATAAAATACAAGTGCATTTCAAACTGTGCAAAAGCAAATATAGACAAGTAATATAGATTGTATTTCCAAGCCAAGGTAAAGCATGTACTCAGCTGCAGAGAAAATTTTACCTTCTTTAGGTTTTTTACTCAATAAATATGGTACAAATTTCATTCTAAAATAATTGTATATTTGTATTGTATTAATATTTGTATCACAAGAATATATTTTGATTAAAATCTGCGTACCATCGCGATGCTACCAGCTGCTTGCTGCCACAAATTCAAATTTCGCGCGCAGTCATTGTGGCTTCAATTCGTCTTTGCGCTAGTCGAGCTTAAGTTCAAGCGAGAAATTTTCATTCTATAAGCTTTCTACTTCACGGAAAAAAGCTTTTCAAATTTGAAAAATAACTGCACGATCACAGCCGTTTCTGAGCTTAACCTTTTTAACTTAGCTTTTTAAAAAGCTTAAGAGAGAGCGAGCGAGTGAGAGTAAGCTTTTATCTGAAGCTTTCAATAGAACGCCTTATAAAAGCGCCAAACAGCTGTATGCGCGCATACACTCGGTTCTTGTTTTCGCAGACAAAACCTAATACGCTCATAAAAAGTATTTTAAAACGCGATTGTATTCGATCGACTCCTTTGTAAAGTGCATAATTTTATAATATTTGTACAAAAGCAAGATGTCTACCGTACCAACTGTAAAACTAAACAGCGGCCACGAAATGCCTATTCTTGGTCTGGGCACTTGGGGCGTAAGTACAATTGCATAAATGCAATGATTTTTGTTTCACGTCGCAAACTATTGCAATTTACTCACTAATCGCGTAGTTTTCCGCTGCCTACATTGCATAAAAAGTATAAAAAATTATAACAAATAATTGTTGACAGAGAGCAAAAAAAAAAAACTCGTGTAGCACAAACTAATGCCACGAGTTGAGTTACTGATTACAAAAGTATTATAAATTTTGCCGGGTCCAACAACTTGCTGCTGCCGGCGATTTGTTGTTTTAAGTAGGCGTTGTTGGTCCACCATGTCTCGTGTCTGGCTCTATGGAATTGGATTATATTATTATTCTGTTGAAGTCTGCGGGTGCAGCTGGTTATTGTTTAGAAATTATATTTGATCAATAATGAAATAACATCCAGGCGCGCATTTTGTACATAAACAGAAATATTATACGGAACTGCATCAAGGTGACCCTTTTACTGACTTTGAGCTATAAATGACAAAGCATTATTAAGCGACTTGGTATGATATTATGTGTGGAGCATATGAAACGAATTGATAACATTTCTTATCTAAAGTTTGGAAAAATCCAACTACTACGCATTCAAGTGGCTCCCTTCAACTTTTGCAATAGATTGTCTATTAGATTTATGTAAAAGATGAGATTAATTTATTTTAAATTGATAATGCTTTATCTCGACGTGTATGTTTCTTGAAAACTAAAATTTCAGCTAATCATAAATTATGTTCTATTATGAAATTCATTCTTTCTGTACTGAAGATGATGTATTGTGACAGGGTTATATAGCACAATATTACACTTAACTTGACGTAGTAGCGTTAATCTTCAAATAAGTCAGCTAATTAATGAGTCGTTACCAGGCAAGCCTTGCTATGGTCTTGTTAATTTGTTTTTGTTTTTTACTCTTTCACACAGAGTCCACAAGGTGAGGTTACGGAAGCCGTGAAAATTGCCATAGATGTTGGTTACCGTCACATTGATTGTAAGTACAATTTGGCTTTACTTTTATTAATTAATTTTGTAAAACGAAAAATGCTCATTTACTTAGGTGCTCATGTGTACCAAAATGAGGCTGAAGTCGGCGAAGGTATTGAGGCCAAGATCAAGGAGGGCATTGTCAAGCGGTACAGTTTTTGGTTTTTTTTTTTAAATTGTGTACCTAACTCATGGCATGTTATCTCTCACACAGTGAGGAGCTGTTTGTTACCAGCAAGTTGTGGAATACGTTCCATCGTCCCGATTTGGTTAGAAATGCTTGTGAAAATACACTGGCTGCACTGAAGCTGAAATATATCGATATGTATCTGATACACTGGCCTATGGGCTATAGGGAGGGCTGTGATTTGTTTCCCAAAGACAAGGAGGGCAAAGTTATATTCTCAATTGTTGACTATGTGGACACTTGGAAGGCAATGGAGAAACTGGTCGAAGATGGTCTTGTCAAGTCGATTGGCGTATCGAATTTCAATAAGAAACAGATTGAACGTATTTTGCAAATTGCCACAATACCGCCAGCTACAAATCAAATCGAATGTCATCCCTATCTAACACAAAAGAAATTAATTGAGTTTTGCAAGTCCAGAGATATTACAATAACTGCCTACAGCCCATTGGGCTCACCAAATCGTCCATGGGCACAGAAGGGTGATCCAGTCATTTTAGAAGAGCCCAAGGTATAGTACGCATATTTTATTCTCAATCTCTAATTAAAATTCAATCGCTTTGTTAGATTAAAGAATTGGCTGAGAAGAAGAAAAAGACTCCGGGACAGATTCTTATTCGCTATCAGGTGCAGCGTGGCAACATTGTCATACCGAAATCTGTTACCAAGGAACGCATTGAATCCAATTTCAAGGTCTTTGATTTTGAGTTGACACAAGAGGATATAGAGATCATCGAGAGTTTCGATTGTAATGGCCGCCTGGTGCCATTGCTCGAGTAAGTTGACTTTGAATTTCATTTAGTCTCGAATTAATTTATTTTAAAATTATGAGATCATTTGCAAATATTTATAAACTTTAATATTTGTGCATATATTTATTTCGCAAAATATTTTTATTTTTAGCGAGGCTGGTTGTCATAAATACTATCCATTCCATGATGAGTTTTAAAAAGCTTTATCAAATTTATTTTAAAATTTCGTATCCAAGCAAATTTGAGGCAAAAAACAGAAAACTTTTAGGAAAAATCAAGAGGCAACATATAGCGTATACGTATGTCGGCTTATCCTTTTTTGTTTTTGTTTTTGTGCTTATGAACCAATTTAAACGCACGTAGTTTTGCACATTTATAATTTTTGAATTGAAAACGCATGTAGTATTTCCGTATAAAACTCTGCCTGGTTCTAACACAAAATACACAGATATCTTATAATTGCCTATAAAGCAATCACAACTTAGTTGTTTGTAAATAATAATTTAATGCTTAGCTAATCCTTAATTGTAAACTTGTTCTCAAAACTATTTCTAATTGTAATCTTTTCTCCAATTTGCAGTGTTTATGGCCATCCACATCATCCATTCGAAAATGACGCATACTAATAGCCCCTCAAATTTAAATTGTTACAACAAAAGATGAAATATTTTAACATTTAAATTGCAACAATAATTAAGATTAATGGAATATCGCGCACATTTGTGCTGCAGCGTAATTGCAAATTAATAAATTTAACTAAAAGAATATTTTGTTTGTTTTTTTTCGTAAGCATCTTTTATTTAGAATTATTTCGGGGAAAACTTAGTCAGTAGACTCTTAAAGCGTAATTCATTAATAATCTTTGGATAAGGCTTGAAAATTTCATTGATTTCGATTTCACATATGGTTGGATTTATTAAAAGCAAAGATAAAGTGCCTTTCGTAACAATTAGAATTGCGAAACTGAAAGTTTTTTGAAACTTAGAGTCGCCTCGATTAGAAAACCTTTGATGTTCCTTTCGAGATACGTTGAAGTCACATTGAAGATTGCCCAGCTGGTACAGTTGCGACAAAAATCATTCTACGCGCGAAATAATTCAATATTTGCCTAATGCTGTTTGTCTAAACCAGCGATTGCTCTAAATTTAATCATGGAAAATGCCAAAAAAAAATATCATTAATTTTCAATTATTAGTCAGCAAAAAAAGTAAAAAACTTTCCAAGTAAATAAAGTCCATAGCTGCTAGTTCCCATACCCAATTGCTGGACAAATTCATTTAAACGGACACACAAAATTTAAATTTTTAAAAAGTACGCAAAATGAAATTATTAAAAAAATTCCATTTCATTCATAAACATCTGCGTACTCGCAAAGCTTTCATTCTCAATTATTCATTTCGGACACTCGATTGAAATAAGCTAGAAATCAAATGACACAATTTGTATAAAGGTTAACCTAGAAATTTTCCATTCCCCGTTCAAGGGCGTCGAAACTGTTTGAACATTTTTGCTGTGATTCATATATATATGTATTTTTTTTTTTGGCGTCTTTAATTGAATTAGCAGCTCATCAAACAATAAAGAACGGTAGGAAAATATACGAATAATTTGTGTGCGAAAAAATATATATATATATTATTTTTTTAGCAAACTGAACAACATAATTATATTTAATGGAATTTCCCCCATGTTATGCTTTATTGCTAAAGGGTGTGTGATATTTGAACCTATCTAGCTTCCTAAGCATATATGTATGAATTATAATCTAGAAAGTTCGTTTATTCAACAAGTTTCATATTATCTTTGTATAGTTTCGAATATCTCGAAAAGGAAAAGCGTATGAGGTCTGTCTGTGTATATACAATTATTATAATATATTAAAAAAGTGTTGGTACAAAGTTTTTGAATATATTACCGATATTTAAAATAACCCCTGAGACTCATTTATATATTCTCCTCTTGTATCACTATAACATATATATGTAACATATATATATATATTTATAGTAAATAAAATTTATTTATATATTAAGTTTTGCCAAGCCCGAAACGTATGTATGTTATATCCAGAAGATAAATACGGAATCCAAGGTTACCTAAATTATAATCAGGGGCGATTGGAGAAGTCTAGTCCGTCTAACTATCTAACCGACTGAACTTTCTTATTCTCTGATGATAAAAGCTAGAGCAATCAATTGTCTTATCGAAGAGGATGCAAGTAAATTTTTTTTTTTTTTAGAATCGACATATAAAATATTATTTTGCAAACTCTAAAGAAACGCAAAAAGTTTTGTTTATAAATATTTATATTCAAACTAAATTGATTAACATTATCCCACACAAAGGGTGTCTTATAGAAGAGGATGCAAGTTAATTTTTTTTTTTTTAATCGACATATAAAATATTATTTTGCAAACTCTAAAAAAAGGAGAAAAAGTTTTATTTATAAATATTTATATTCAAACCAAATTGTGTGTGCAAATTTCCAGTTTTTCCGAAAAAAACACTGAATTTTCAGGGGAACATGCAAACTTTTTTATTCAAAGTATTGAACATTCGATTCTACACATTTAGCCCAACTATTAGGCAATTTATGTATGCCAACCCAATAAAACTTTTTCTTTTGAGGCGAAGAATCCGACAAGCTATTTTTCAACTTTTTCAAAGTTGGCGAAGCGCTGCTCTGCTCCCATTGATGCAAAAAGATCATAATCGGATGGGGTGAGGTCTGGAGAGTACAGCGGCTGGAACAATATTTCTCAAAAGACCGTGTCTTCCACAAATTTAGCTGTATGAGTCGGCGACCCGTTGACATGTTACAAGATAACTTTGCCTTGTGTTTGGGATTTTTCCAGCCGTTTTTCTGTCAAATTATTATTTAAATTGATATTTGAATCGTAAGCAAGATTTGAATAACTCTTAGTATAACACACCAGACTGGTCCCACCAAACACAGAGCATTGTCTCACGACCATATATATCATATATATCAATTTTTAGTCCCTCGTGACAATTTGATGCACGAAATATTTTCTCTCAAACCTCTGCTCGTTGGTGAAATAGGAAAAGCAATGCAATTTGCTTGGAACTAAAATTGACATGTTTTCTGTGGTTAACATCAACGACGTTATTATTTTGACCAAATGACTTTTGAAGGTTATGGTCAACAGTAACGAATGACACCTAAGCCGACTCAAAAAAGAGTATACTGAGAAGAGAATACTGCCAGCGAAATCTATCATTCAAACCGACAAACTCCAACTTACATCCCTGGTTGCTTCCATAGATCAAATCGGCCGAATCCTTTGTTTTTCAAGTTATTCAACAAAAGATTAATTTTATAAAAGTATTTTAGTCCGCCCAATCACTTGCTCAAATGGGATTAAAAATACAAAATTTATGATTTTGTTTATGAATTTGTCATCCAAGTTTAAAAAAAAAACGGTTTATTATAACTTATTACTCTCATAAGGTAATTCGGAAATTTGTTTTGCAGCTAATCCTTCTATAATTCTGTTTCTAAAAGTGTTTAAGCATTCTCAATCCATACATGTCTAAATAGGGAACTGTTTTGGTGTATGACTTGGTTTCTTGTTGTATTTCACTTGTTTTTTTCATATATTTTGACAAAATTAGATTCACAAGGTTTTTAGTGTTGTCAAGTTTGATTAAAACCAGTTTCCTATAACATAAAACTCTCATAGGGTAAATCGGTCGAAAAACATAAATTAAAATTAATTACTAAATTAAAATTATATGATAGATGAAATCGAAGTATTTTAGTATTAGTTATCAATGTTGCTTTCTCATCAGTAATTCGATTTTTTCACAATTTTTATTGCACTTCATTAACTTTTAGATATATTTTACAATATCCGTACCCTGAACGTTTTTAGTTATGTCAACTTAAATCGATATCGGCCAACAATATCAAATCCAAATCGGTCAAAAAATTCAAATTTCCCAGAAAATTCTTTTTTTTTAGAGTCATCAACTTATCCTTCGGATAAGTATTCTTAAATAATGTTACTTTTATTTTTTGTTTTTTTTTCATTAATAATTACAATATGTTTTCAGTAACATTGGTATAGAGGGCTAAAACTACAATGGTCCTTCCCTTTGGAAGGGGACATTATTATTTTAATTAAGTTAATATTATTCAATATAGATTATAGGTTTTATTTAAAAATAGTTTTATATTATTATGTGACCTAACTCTGTTGGGAATTTGCGTTTAAGTCTTCTTGGTTGAAGTTCCAATCCGGGTAGGTGTCTCATTTGTATATTGTCTTGCTGAAGAAGTCGCAATTTGTGGTTAGAGCTTCTTTGGATAAGTGTTTCAAAGACTCTTATACTTATGTTAATTTGAATATTTCATGAAGGTCTTCAGTGAATCCCAGTGCTGTAGCAGTTTTGATTAATATTGGTTTAGAACATCAAATTGGGCAAATAGTTTTTTATTAGAAGATCGCGAAAACTAAATAACGGTTTTAACCCGGAAAAAATCGGACAAGTGCATTTTTCAATTTTGAAAATGATCGAGGGTTGGACGACTTTTTGAACGAGATCTTGATTTCGATGCAAATTGTCTGCAAGAAATATCTAAATTAAGTATGGGAAGACAGTCAATTCTAATGCCATTGAAATTTCTGAAAGAAATAATTATATATATTCGCCTTGACTATACTGTCATAGCTGCAATGGCAAAGCCCGGGAATATATCTATTATAGTTCTTAGAAGAGTACAAGGATCTTCCCTTTTTAGCCGAATCTGAACGCCGGTTTTTTTTTTATTTTTATAATAGAGATTTACTTAAACGAATTGCGCGCTTTGGGAAGCAATGCCAATGTTGGGTAATTTTGATTAAACGGTGAATATATTCATTTAAGTTATATTGAATGGATTTACTTTAATTTCCCCTACTTGTCTTGGGTATTGTCTTTGGTGTATGAATATTCTTTACATTTTTAACTGTATATTTTCTTCCTTTGAAAACCAAAAAGGAAACCATCAATTTCGTCAGGTGCTGACATTTATCTTCTGATGTTGAAAGAAGCAAAAAAATCTCTAAGATAGGAAAGATATTCTAGACGTTTAAAGCGTAGAAGAAGACGTGGCATATCCCAAGTCTGTTATACTAAAATTCTTGTCATAACCATTGTATGTTGGTATTAGAAAAAGGCGGACCAACCATACCCATTCAACACTTTTTCACATAAGATGATGTTTCATGCATTATGATGTCAATAGAATAAAAAAGTTCTTCGGCAGTCTATTATTATGGTTTCAAGTGACGCCTTGAATATTATATTTCACATTTAATAAATAGATGTGGGGGAATGACATCGGATGAATTCAAAGAAAGATTTAGTCAAGAGTAAGCAAATTTCATCTCACATTGTTTATAGCATGCATATGACTCTAAGTAAATAAACCTTGAATCATCTTGTTTGATAAGCTGATTTCTGTACCTTCACTTAAAAAAGCCATGATTTAGGGTTATTCAATATATAGTTCTGATAATAAACGTAAAAAAAATTGAATGAAAGATTTAATTTTATCCAACGTTTCGGCCATTTCATGTCAATATCCTCTTCGTAACTTCTTACAGAAATCGTTACTTGTAGGGCAATTTTTTTTTCATATTTGTGCGTATGAAGCCTTATTCATTTTTAAAGAAGTACAAGCGAATATCCCCACCTGATCAATGACTTTTTGTGAATGTTATGATCGGATGACACTTTGTTCATTTTTAAAGAAGTACAAGCGAATACCTCCACCTGACCAATGACTATTTGTGAATGTTATGATCGGATGACACCTTGTTCATTTTTAAAGAAGTACAAGCGAATACCTCCACCTGACCAATGACTTTTTGTGAATGTTATGATCGGATGACACCTTGTTCATTTTTAAAGAAGTACAAGCGAATACCTCCACCTGACCAATGATTTTTTGTGAATGTTATGATCGGATGACATATTATTCATTTTTAAAGAAGTACAAGCGAATACCTCCACCTGACCAATGACTTTTTGTGAATCTTATGACCGGATGACACCTTATTCATTTTTAAAGAAGTACAAGGGAATACCTTCATCTAACCAATGACTTTATGTCAATGTTGTGATCCTAAAACAAATAAAACAGAATTTTTACTGCCCCATGACCATCGATTTCTCACATTTTAATAGCAAATATTGAAAATAGTTACACGTACGAAAATATATCAATTCCATTTAATATTTTTCATTGAAACCGTGGACCATTAATTCAATTTTAAGAGATATATAGAACTGTAAGTTTTTGATAACCTCGACTACCGTCACTCCAAGGACAGAGCATAGAGACATATCTATCAATATCTCAGGGCTTACAGTTTATAGCCGAATCCGAATGCTGCAGACTTAAATTAAGAAATTTTCTTTGACAAATAGTGTGTATTTGCTAGCTATGCCAGTGCTAGGCAAATGCAGCAGTGCTGTAGGGTGGAGACGTACCTCCGACCTTCGGGTTTAGAAGCGAATACGCTGCTGAGTTCCATAAATATAGGAAATTGTACTTTTTCTTAATAAATTATTGTCTAATTAGACAACGGTGTTCCAACAAAATGATTTGCTTAACAAAATACTTTTATTCTTTAAAGTTTTAATCAAAATTGACTCGTATAGTGTCAGTGAAAGCCAAGATATCGCCACAGATTTAACGGATCGATAAAGTGCGTACGACCTTTAGCCAAATTATGAAAACGTATTCGAACCCTCAAATATTATTTGTTTTATAAAAAAAGATGATCAATTGCACCACAGCAGCCAAAGCTTACGAAGGGAAGAATATGGCCGTTTCACTATTGGGATAAGTATCCTATTAAAACTTAACTCACTCAGTTGTAGGTTCCTATTGTCAAGAACTATTTTTTTCCATTTAAATTAGTGACTTTTTCATCTTTCAAAATATAAATGTGACGACAAAGATGGAGTTAAATTTCTTCAATTCTATAGTGTTTAGCGGACTAGATTTTTGTTAAATAGAAAATAATACCACGGTTATCGATTAAAAAAGGTAGAACAATATATATTTTGCAAAACCGGCACATGCTTATATTGATTGAGAGCGGCAACACTTACCACTACCAAAATAAATCGGTATCTCGCTTATTACAGAAGTACAAGAGTTCCCAAATAGAAATAAAACATGTTCATCCTAAAGCATTCACCAGATGCTCTCAACTTTCGCACTCAATGAGTACAAAATATAAACCAATAATATTGCTTTTATTTGATAATATTTGAAAATCTCTATTGTGATCACTTTTCAGTTAGGCAAACATAGAAAACATTTGTGTCAATAGCCCCACACATGTTCTTTTGGATGATATATAAGCCGAAAAATTGTCTGTGAAATTTTAGTTTCAGCCTCAAAGTGCAAGTGGTACATTATGAAGGTGCTTTCAGTTTTCTTGCTTTTGGCCGTTTTCGCCGTGTCCATGCTGGGCCAAGCATCCTGCCAAACGTCATCTCCAACTACCGAGGCGACATGGCCTGAAACTACAGAACAGATACCTCCAAAATGGCCGTTCAAATTCCATCGTCACCGTCATGCCAACAAAGTTTATTTCTTCTTTTAAAGCAAAAAATCCTACAAGTCTATGAATAATAAAGTGTATTGTTGTTAGTACAAAATATTATTTTGATTTATTTTATTCATAGGGAGCTCAAAAAATATTATCAAAACTATACTTAATTATATAATTTTTAATGCTCAAGTTAAGGGTACTGAAAATTTAAGTTGATTGATATAATAAGTTGCCTAAGGAATAAAAATGCCTCTCGTGTGTTTCCTGGTTTTCAAGATACAAAAACACCTGACATAATCCTTAAAAGTTCTTCATTATGCAAAACCTTATCCGCAATAGTAAAATTTTATCCAAATTATATTAAATATAAAAAGTTCTTGAGTAACTTAAAACAAACGATTAATGAAAATAAACTAAAATTTTAGATCCAAAAAATAAAAAATATCTAAGTAAGCAATTTGCTGAAGTCGTTTTCTTTTTAAATCTTCATTATTTTTTATCTTATAATTGAAGCAAACTTAAAACATAATATAAAATTACTTGGGTACTGCTTAAATTTTAAGAGATTACTGTGAGATAACTCAAATTATTGTAGAAACAAAAAAAAATATTAATAACAATAAAAAAATAGTGATAGACTTAAGAAATTTTGAGCTCCATGTGGAATTTTCACTTTATGGTAATTGGGAACTGATAGATCATAGTCTAGTTCGTTGTTAAATGCTGGAAATTAAATAATTGATTGCCAACAAATTGTATTATTATATATTATATCTTGTCATTATCTTATCGATAAACCCGTTTGCGGTTAACAGCAACTTCCTCGAAGAATCGTGGAACTCGTCTTAAACAACTGGTATCACCGTCGTGTGATCTAAGAGAGGTGGCCACAGGTAATTACATAAAGATATCTTTATTGATAGCTGTTTGCTGAGTACAGGGACCTAGGGTTTATCCGGACGGCAGTTAATAGAGTATTACCTAGGTAAATGGCGACTTTTTGATAGCTATTCCACTGATAGATAAAATGCAGCAGTGCTGTAGGGTGAAATCTAACCAACGGCCTTTGGGCTTAGGGGCAAGTACGCTACCGGGATCCACAAGAAAAAACCCTTTGATAAAGAAGTCCAGCGGCGTCGTGGACATCGAACCCATGCGAATGAGTTAAAATTAAGTCAAGGGATTATTATCAAACAGACAAGTGCGTTCGACATCGCACCTACGGTATAAAATAAAATTATTATCGTAGGAGACACCAGATTCAATAGGATTTATGGCAGCACTTGAAAGTAAGACTGCAAAGTTTTTACTAAACATTGGTTTCTATAGCTGGCAAGAGGGATTCACCAAAATTATTTGAAATTCTGAAATTTGTCAGTATTGACGGAACATGTTTCTTAGTTGCAGATTAGATCCTATATATCACTGGTACTTGCCTTCGAACCTGCTAATAGTTTTATTCTAGTCTTGATTCCCCTCATTTTATTTCCCTCGACTGTCATCACTGCATAGATGGAGCATGAGGATATCTCTATTTATAGCTGTTCGAAGAGAACAGGACCCTCATCAGTTCCATCAGTTTCAACAGCGCTGTCTTTAATTAATGAAAATAATAGAGACTTGTTGCTTTCTACCTTGATATACCAGTGTTGCTTTTGGGGCATCAAACCATAGACCTTCTTTTGGAGGCAGATACGCTAGCACTACGCTGCCTGCTGCTAGTATTAAAAACCTAAAAGTACAAAGAAAATTTAAAAAAAAAAAAATTTTGGGCTTTTTTTGGACAAACCAAAGACTTGGCGTAGTGTGAAGTCAGTCGTGAATGACTTTGAGATTCCCCATAGCAATTATCTGCAATTTAGTCAGCAATTTCGCTTAAATACTCAGTTTATTCTTTCAAAATGAATAACTTTTTGAAAATATTTTTTTTTTATCGGTTATTATTATGCGAGCTATAAGTTCCGTGTTGGGTCACAATATTTGGCAAATCAACTAATTTACAGCAAACTTTTCACAAAATCGCATTTTCGAGCAACGAAGTTGTTACTAAAACTCAAATACTTTTGAAAATTTTTCGACCGTTTTTGCCTATAAAAGCTCTGTGGAAGAGCTAACCATTTTTAGAGAGACTTGAAAGCACTAAAAACCTTAGAATTTCGGTTATGATATATTCAAATACTGCGAAAAACATTCGGGCCAACGATAGATGATCGAGCTGACTACATTCCGAGGAAGATGCAGATGGCAAAGATGAAGTCATGTTCATTAAATCCCAGAGGCTAAGTTGGATAGGTCATGTCCTACGGATGGACAAGAACAGAGCACAAAAGCTTGTGTGATCATACACATCACTCTCCACAAGAAACAGGTCGACCAAAAAAGCGCCTCAGTGACAATATTGACGATGATATGCTGAAGATGGAAGTAAAGAACCGGGAACCAGGAAGAATGGAGAGGAATTATTGAGTAATCCAAAACCCACCCCGGGTCGTAGAGCTGAATGATGATGATGATATATTCAAATTTGGCCCAAAACTTGTTGATTATGTTTAAAGTGGTCCAAAACATTTCTATGGATATCATATATCACAACCTACACCCCCTCAAATAACAACTTTTATTTCTGAAAAATTGGATGCTCTTGCCTTAGCGTCTCTAAGATCTATCACCCTGATCATTGATTGACTTTTCGACTTGCATAAGCTTAACATGAAATATCAAGATTGAGGAACATATTTCCGGTTTTGAAATTCGAGTCCTAAGGCAGTTGCATACACAACACTGAATTGTGAAATTTTTTAAAAGTAAGAAATATTTGAATATTTCGAAAGAGCGATAAGAAAAGCCTAAACCTTACAATGTTTAAATTAACGTAGAATTGAAAAAAAAAAACAAAAAAAAGTTCTCTAAAGTTCGTTCGTCGTTATAAAAGTCACATTTATTACTTACACATAAGCAGCAAAAGAAATGTTTATTATAGATTGTTCGAGTTGTTTTCAAGTATTTCAACTAAGATTTCCACTAATTAACCAAAAATATTTATTCTGCTACATAATTATTAGAGAAGAAACATTTGTATCAACATCAAAGTCTATGGGATACACGCGTAAAAAGTTTGGCATTGTTTTAAAAGTTTACGCTTTGCTGACGACACATAAAACAATAACATAAGCTATTTGATATTATAATTATTAAATTATATATTATAAATATATGCTCGTAGAACAAACTTGTGTTTTAGAATAAAAAAATAAAAATGCTTAAAAATTTTGGTAATATTTACTTAGCTGCATCGATGTTTTGATTGCCTCAATTCTATTTTTATTGTATTATCAGATCTAAGATTTTTAAAGAAAAAAAACTTAGTTTATTGCATTGTCTACCAAAAACTGCTAATAGTAGATTTCAAAAATATGATATTATTGTACTGCACTGCTTAAGATAATTTGAGATTATTAATTTATAAAGGGTGATTTTTTAAGAGCTTCCCAAATTGATGTTCAAATGAAATAAACAACAGAAATAGACTCATTTTAAAACTTTGGAGGTTTATTTTATTTGAAAAGCATAATTAACCGTCCCCAAACATGAAATAAACTGCTCATCGATAATAATTCACAAGGAGCTGACGCTGACTGTACCCTGTTTCCAAGAAATGTTTAGAAAAAAAAGCGCGAAGTAGCGGGGAATGTGCACAACCATCCCAATCTACGGACGACCAACCTGCTGGATGACAGCTAAAACACAAGACGACTCGATAAAACACACCCCTTTGACCTTGCCATCGAATAGTCCAAAAAATTCCAATTACCTGAATTCCTACCTTGAAGCCATAGCTCAGTACCACCATTTCGATTTCAGCTGCGAAGTATTTTTGTTATACTTTAATTTTGGTCCAAAAAGGAGTGACCCTAAATATAAGAAACAATAACAATTTGTTATCAAAAAGATATAAGCGAACTCGTCTCTCAATTTTATATTTTTTTTTTCGCGTTGCACCTTCTTGTCGAAACCACATCTTGGCCAAGTCGAGCTCTTCAATTTTGGGCCAAAAAAAAATAGTTTATAATCATCTTGCGGCAGCGCTCGTCAATCACAAAAGCGTTCCAGCCTTCGTCGTCTTCGAAGAAGTATAGTCTATGATGCCGCCCATAATCCACACCAAACTTAAATCCTAATTCGGAATTTTACATATTCACATCTACACTGGACGAGAAATGAATAATACAACCCACTCTTTACTTGCTTTATATATAATGTAATTTGTTTTTTATTATCGTTTTAGAAAAAAAATAAAATTACAATGCTCTGGCATTCTTATGTCAGATATTTCATTTTAGAAGAAGAAGTAGTTCTTTTTGGCATCGTGAGGATGGGACTTAAAGAAACGGTGCCACCAGCTCCAGCTTGGAGGTTGAGCTTCATAACTTGAAGCTTCAGTTGTCGTAGCGTCGACCCAACTTGCTGTCGTTGTGTCTTGGGCTGAGACAGAAGCGAGCATAGAAATGGCAAACACAGCCAAAACCAGGAGAACAGCGATGGTCTTCATTTTTATAAGTCGTTCACTTTTGGATTGTCACTAATATTCAATTCCGAAAAATGTTGGCTTTTATACCGTTCAAGGTGGGTTGAATTTTAAGATTCTACGCAAAAATTACGTCTATTGATACAACTGTTATTTACGCATTAGTTGAAGTAAGGGAATACGAGGGTTGCCTTTTATATTTCAGGATTAGAGAACAAAAAATAATGAGATTCTTGAAAATCGCTTCATTTTATTTTTAAAATTAAGCCCTATTAATATCTATCTACTTCATGCGTTTGAACATGCAGGAATAAAGAGAATTCATTCCAGGTTAGGACTATATGGCGAATGACTGATCAAATCGATGTTTTAAGTGCTCAAAAATGCAGTTGTTGCTGAAGAGTCGTCCGTCTTCGGCGGTTAGTTTTGCTGATTTCTTGGAAAACAAAAAGTTGTGTACCACTCAGAATTGACTGTTCTGCGTTGTGCTAGTAAAATGGTTAGGACATGTCCGGTTTTACCGAAAAAAAACAGGCGATCATTTCGCTTGGAAGTGCTGCGTGCGCGAACAACTTTTGTTGGATTTGGGTCTTCTTGAAACAACCATACAATCGACTGCAGTTTACTTTCGGGCTCATACAGGTAAATCCATGATTCATCACCTGTGATAATGTCAAAGACGTGTTTTGAAGCACGGATCGTATTTTGTGAGCGTTTCTTGCGACCAATCGACGCGAGTTTTTTTTGGAGCGACTGGCAAAATGTGCGGGATCCGACGCGAACAAACTTTTTAACAGTCAAATGTTCATGCAATATTGAATTTGGGTGTCTCAATCTCACGATAGGTCACTTGGTGATCTTGCAATATTAGTTTGCGCATAGCATCAATGGTTTCCGAAACAACATTTGATTTTGTACGACCTACACGAAATTTATTTTTATCGAAGCCGAGATCAATTTTTTAAGTAAATATCATCTACTCAAACGTATAACCTCAAAAATGCCAAAGCTTACGATAGAGCTGTCAGTTGCCTTATTGCAACACAGCCGTTGCCCAATCCCGAAATATTAAAGGCAACCCTCGCAATAAAAAAGTTTTCTTTTAAAGAGTTGGGAGTTTTATGGAAATATTATGATCAAGAGGCAATGCATATTTTTTCTAATACGTTTTTATATCTTACTTATTTTATTCGTACCTCAAAAAACTATCGGAAACCAGACGTCTGTGGTTTACGGACATCACTTACGGAATTAACAGCCCCCGAATCATAAAAAAAGCAAATTTAAAGCAATCTTTCTGAAATGTGTATTGAAGATTTTTAAAGTATAAGCTTCCAAAAAGTATAAAATGGTTACTACATTTATGATACAACTTCTCAAATTCATGCAAAATTCAATATGCGTAAGATTATCTCTGTTCGTTTTTTTTATATTTTAATTCGTTAATCTTTAAAAAGATCTTCCCTAAAAACAGGACTATTAACATACTCAGGGTTGGTACATCACTTAAATACACAATATTTCATGCTCCCAATTTACGATGGTTTAATATTTTAATTTCTTAAACATTGTTTTATACCTTTAAGCTTATTATTTATTTATTTATTTATATATATAATTTAGGGGTACAACTAAGTCCACGATTAAACAATTTAAAAATGTTAAAATTAAGAAATATTAAATACTAATCCGTATTCCTAACCTTATGGGTGAATTATTTATGAATATGCACCGCTTCTCATCTGGGGCTGGCCAAAAACTTGGATTTACAGTGTCAAAGATGAAAACAGAAGAGAAGCCAAATATTTAATTGTTATTACATTTAAAAACTATAACTATATATGTTAAGCGAATGAGAGATCAATACTCTCATAGATTAAGATCATAACTCACACTGGTATGTGGTACGTAGTCGTCAAAAAACGAACTCTCTTGAACAGGGAAGCTAGAAAGGAATCCAAAGATAAAATTTTAACTGCAAAGTCAACTTGATATCATTTCACACGTCTAAATTGTACAAAGTAACTATTATTATTAAATTTAGTATGTGTAAGCTACGTATGCAACATGCAGAAGACATAATCGATGAGCCCCGAAGTTATTTATCCATGTCACGGTTCTTTGTTAAAAAAATTATTATTAAAAATTATATTAAAATATAAAAAGATTTTAAACATAAGAATTCTTATTGTGAATGATAAAAATTATAAGAACACAATACGAAAGATAAACTCAGAAAAAACAAATTGTGAACTGTTAAACGAATTAAGCCAGAAATAAATTTTCAAGATTGTTAGGTTACGTGGGCGCTCTCAATTCATAATTTATAATCTCTAGTGAATGTCATTTAAAAACTACGCTTTAAAAATATTTTTAAGCAGTAAAAAAAAAAAATTTTTGCTTCGTAATATTTTATTTTTTTGAAAATTTTATTTCGTTAGATTTAAACATTAAAACAAAATGAAATTACAGATCTTGCATGTCAATTATGTCAGGTTTTCAATTTTAAAAGAAAAAGTAGTTCTTCTTGGCACGGTGCCACCAGCTCCAGTTTGGAGGTTGAGGTTCATAACTTGAAGCTTCAGTTGTCGTAGCGTCGACCCAACTCTCTGTCGTTGTCGTTGAATCTTGGGCTGAGACAGAAGCGAGCATAGAAATGGCGAACACAGCCAAAACCAGGAGAACAGCGATGGTCTTCATTTTATAAGTCGTTCACTTTTGGATTGTCACTAATATTCGATTCCGAAAATTGTTGGCTTTTATACCGTTCAAGGTGGGTTGAATTTTAAGACTCTATGCCAAAATTACGTCTATTGATACAACTGTTATTTACGCATTAGTTGAATAAAAGAAAGCATCAAAGAGTTTTAGTAATTAGCGTATTTACCAGTCAATTAAATAAATGTCTTTTCATTCAGAGTTGTGAAATTTGAGGGCAACATGAAAGTATTACGACGTAGAGGCTTTTGTTTCCACACCCCAAAAAATTACAAGAAACCAGACGTCTGTGTTGTATAGACTTCAGTAACGTATTTAACAACTGTCGAAAGATATAAAAAATTGAAAACAATCTGTTAAAAATCACTATTGGAGATCTTAAAAAACTAGCTATACAAATACGGCAATATTTATTCTTCTGAACTATTAAGCAGTCAAGTTACTTTAAGTGGGTATTCCATACGATCTAACACATCTTCTAACTCATCATTGACCAATTCCTTATTATAATAATCTTTTGTTTCATTGTTTGCAGGTTTTAAATGTATTCTAAGGATATCGTCTGAGTCCTTGATGTGAGTTGATGATATGACTTGGTGCATACCGATCAACACTATGATCAGACACGCTGATTAGTTTAGATCTCTACTTTTCCACGTTTTATTTTTAAATGTCAACTGAGCATTGTTGTACCATTTCAATATAGTAAATAGATAAATAAAGGAATCATAGGTATATATTACATGCGTAATATTATTTACTTAATTACTAAACTAATACGAAAGACATGGAAGGAAGAAATACGACAATATATGACTGAACAGCGGAAAAATTTTGAAAGAACTACCTGCAACCATAATTAGCTATTTACGTGATCTCTTTAATGGAACTAAAATGCTTTCTTGCTGTCTATGCTTTCCAAATTGTTTGAGAAAATAAATATTGCTTGACAGAATCTATCCAATCATAAAACAAAAAAAACCAATCCCTACTAAATAGTTTTTAGTGCCGCAGACCGCTCACTCAAATGTGCAGCAGATCCACTTTGACACGAAGAAATGCTACATGGCTGGCATACTTGGATATCACGAAGATACCAGGTACTTAATATAATCAATATTCCTAAGAGTTTTTAACCGACAGATACTTTTCGTAAAATACGACTATGAATGCTCTAAAATAACGACGACTTCAGCAGAAGTACGGGGCTACATATTGCACCTGGTATAAGCAGCAGACATACCAACGCCAACTTTTGCAGAATTACTGACAGCTAGATTTGCAGATGATACTATGTTGATGTCAGCTAATCGTTCTCAAAAGATATCACCGGAATACTCTACAAAATACGATAACAGCTACAAATCATTGAATTGTTACATGAACACGGCAAAGGCACTAAGAGAACTTTCAAGCGACATCCAATCCAAATTGGTGAAGAAGTTAAAAAATTAGATCCCAGTGCAATTTTAATATTTTAAAGTAACAATAGATTCCAAACTACTAGGGAAAGTAACCTAACCCAAGTATACCTATAGTATATAGTAAACAATTAATATACAAAACTATAATAAGACCTGTTTGGGCGCATGAACTTTGCTGGAATTTCAGTTAGAAACCGGGAACAATCACAAACAAGAATAGTTCATTTGAAATGACGATAATCATCACGATCGTGACGTAGAAACGGGAAACATTTATGAAAAATAGTTATAAGCATACACTGTAATATCAACATCTTGAAAGGGTAAAAATGAAACAAACAGTTGGAATGGTACTTCAACCAAGACGACTTAACAACAAAACGCCAGCAGAATTGGCTAATAATAATATAAATTTATATTTGACAATAGAAGTAAAAATATTAAATATTTTCATAAATACGAAACACTCTAGCCCTTAAAATTAAAATAATAATATATCCTTGCGAAGGAAAGGCTCATGGCAGTTCCGAGCCCTCTACACCGAATATTTATTTTCAACCCAAAAAGAATATAATTAATAATTAAAATAATAAACGTAAAAAAAGGTGGTAAAGAATATGGCCTGCGACTGATTTTTCATGTTATTTATATGTTTCATTTCTATTTCCTTTTAACAATCCTTAGTATTTAACTCCAAATATATTGAAGCAACAAAGCACGAATATCCAGTTGCTGGCAGCTAAAGTTCTGCTAACAAGTCATCAAAACCATAAATAATATTTCGGCCAACCTAAATGCAGAAATCTGCAGGAATAGAGCCGGGCTGAATTGACGGCGGACAACATTTGACAGCCGCTTTTGTGCACATTCAAAGGCTCCCACACCAAAGCAAATACTGGATCAGAGTTCATGTTGTTGACCAAACTGGGGAAAAGCCACGACTAGACAGATCAGCATAGTGTTTCTCCAACAATTGGATGCCCAATGGAACTTCAGGATGACCAATTTGCTTGAAACGTCAAATAATCGTGAACACCGTCAGGCTTACATTTACTGAAACATTTTCGCATTTAAGAATAAACACAAAACTTTTGGATCTTCATTATATAGAAAATAGCAGTTTTTTATTCAGTCGGATATTGCCTTTGAGAAGAATTTGAAATGTTACGATTTATTTTGGGATATAAGTTCATTTTAATATTTCTATAGTAGGAGAATCACAATGAATCCGACTTAATTCAGAGCAATAATATGACTAACTCTCTATTATATACATTTCTCGTTAAAAATCTCAGCTGGTAAAGTTAGTTAGCGTTACCCACAATAGAAGTACCCGTAATAGAAGTACCAGCAATAGAAGAACCCGTAATAGAAATACACGCAATAGAAGTACCCATAATAAAAGTACCCGTAATAGAAGTACCCGTAATAGAAGTACCCGTAATAGAAGTACTCGTAATAGAAGTACCCACAATAGAAGTACATACCTGTAATTGAAGTACCCACAATAGAAGTACCCGCAATAGAAGTTCATACCCGTAATTGAAGTACCCACAATAGAAGTACCCGCAATCGAAGTACCCGTAATAAAAGGCAATACATGATAAACATGATATATGATTTATTACTTTATGATAAATCTTTGAAATGTGAGTCACCACAAATGGGTAAGCTATGGTGTCCAGTACCTACCTGCCCATAAGCTCAGCTTGCAAAATATCATATATCTTTACTTCATTTTTTATAACGAACTGCGATTTCATAGAAATGTGATTATTTATTTACTCTTTGTTTATTTTCAAGAAATTTGATCTGACATGCAAGTTGAGTTGAATATGAAAATGTGGGTTTTGGTGAAGCTCGCTGTGACTGGGAGATGGACTACATCTGTAGAGCTCACCACCTGATTTAACATTTAAAAACTAGCACCCAAACCAAAAACATCCTCAAGAGATCAGTAAAGTAAATGCTGTTGATTTTATGTCTGAATGTACATCTACCCAAAAATAGTAGCATTTAATTGAATCGTTTGGTTAATTTCTGTAAGATATGTGACGTATAGCAGAAAATATAGATGGATCGGACACATCCTCAGGAGGGACAATAGAAATATAGCAAGTGCGGCTCTCGAATGGCACCCCATTCGCTCAACGAAACGTCCAAATCGTTAAACGAATTAAGGTTTTTAACTAACAATAGGGAAAACTGGAAACTATTTGTAAATAGGCAAAGTTCTTAATAATGTATTGTAAGAGAGCATGCCAATAATAATAATTTATGTTAATTTCTGATGGATCGCTGATGGCGGAAATGCCTTTACCTATTTTCTTCAAATCAAAAGTTCGAAGCTCGACCAGACTCATTGCGAAATATTGAATATAAATTTGAAGAAGAAATTGTATATTTATGATTAATGCGCAAAAAGTACTGTGCAATTACGCGACAAAAGCTTTTCCCATTTCCAAATATAGCCTATCATCGGATAAATTCCGTTTTGCTCTTTTAGACGCCATCAACGTCTGCTCAAATTGCCGGAGTTTCAATGCTTACCAACGCATTGCCTAACTTTATTGAACTAGCCATACTCACCGATTACCTGCTCTTCAAGGTTGTGGCGTGAATATGTTCATATTCACGAGATTTAGTAACCTCAAAGTTGTCTCTACTATTTTTGGGTAGATGTGCATTCAGATATAAAATCAACAGCAAATCTTCCCTGGAACGCGTTGTTCACTTACCTGTATAATCCTGCATCACCAACTGAGGCATCAACCCTAAATCACGCTCAATGTACTTAAATTGAACGTAATTTTGCAATGAAAAGCACACAATTCCACCATCAAAGTCAGCAATGGCGACGGTTTAATCGATTCAAACCACTCGATTTGTCAATCTTCTGCATAAATGTTTAGTCGCTGCATTAATCATGCCACCCCCGGGCAAAAGTGCGTAAGTGCAAAAAAATAATAAAAAAAATCTTCTTTAGAAAGAGTTGCCCAATTACTGAACCAGAACCAATACAAAAATTCCATCAAACAATTCAAATTGTCGAAAATTTATGCCAACTACAGCGCCATCTAACGGCAGTCAGCGCTACCAACAGATGGTCAGCGTATGGCACGACAAGCTGATGAAACGAAATGTACTAAAAAATACCGAATATCAAGAAGAAGCAAGTGAAGTGGTATTCAAGGGGCGCCTCTGACACATTTCGGACGAGAGTAAATAAAATATCGAACGCATTGCAAAAAAAATCAGTTTCGTACGCAATTAATGCATTTTTAATTAAATAATCGCAAGTTAATTATAAATCTTGGGTAAATCTTATTAGATTTTCGTAGTCCCCCAAATCTGTTGGCGTTCGGTGAACGAGTGCACGACAGACACACAAACACACACACACGCACATACACATGCACTCAGTACACAAAAGATGGACGAAACAAATGAACGCATAGGCGGGGAGTAAATGAAAATTTTTGGAAATTTTCACTAAAAGGTTTTTTGACAATTTAACGACATTAAGCGAATATTTGTGCAGCAGCAAAACAAGGCGTATTGTGTTTGAGAAAAAAAGGTAGTAATATTTGTGCAAAAGTACAACAGCAGTCGGGCCGTAGTGTTGTAAGGAGCAGCCACGGACAAAGAACACAGTGAGTGCCAATTGAAGTGAAACACGCAAATTACAAAAAGAGAAAAAAAAACCAAGTATATATTTAGGAGCAGAAATTTTGAAAAAAACATCAACAGTATTTGACTCGGTACTGAGCTCAGTTGGCTACGGCAACTTGAGCAGCAAATTGACGTAAACTCCTTTTTATTTTATTGTTAGATTTAAAAGTGTAATTGCGTTTGGGTACCAAGTGCTAAGATGACCATAAAACCAGTAGCCAGCGCGAAACGCGTCTCCGCTAGTGTTGTTGATGCTGATAAAAAGGAGGCGCACGTTAATGGTCAGGTGGTGGTGGAACAAACGGTTGTAAATCAAACGCATGCTGGGCATGCACAGGTGCGTACTTGAGGCTGGTATTTTGGCTGTTGTAAACTGTTATTGCCAACTCTTCTCTAGAGCCCACAGCGTCGTGCTGATGTTTACGACGAATTGTCGCGTTCACATCGTTGCAGTCCGCATAAGAGGTAAGCTGCGTTAGTTAACCAGCAGCACTCACATTTACTGACTGCCGCATCTTAATTGCAGCTCCCGCTCAAAGCGTCGCGAACATCATGAAAGCCATGCACATCACCATAAACGTGATCGTCTAGAACGTGAGAAACTCAATCACAATCACACGGCTGTTGTGTCAAATGTCACTGGTGTCACCAACAAGTGCAGTAGTCCACATGCAGTGGCTGGGGCCACAGCTGCTGTTGCAGCTGCGGGTAATAAAAGCCCTACGCCTGAGCATATGGGTCTTGGCTGTGCCAATGCTACCAAAACACAGCCGCCAACGGCGCAAACTGCAGCTAGCGTGAATCTTTTAAAGGCCGTTGAGGATACCTATTCGGGCTACAACAGCGGTGACGAGCATCTACAACCCAAGGAGCACGCCATATCGGCAGAGGAATGGCAACGACGAGACGAGGAATTTGCCAAATGCATGGAACAACGCGGTTTTGAACTAAAGGCTGTGGAGGAGGATGGTGCTTGCCTGTTTCGTTCCATTTCGTTGCAGATCTATGGGGATGAGGACATGCACGATGTCATACGTCAACACACTATGGACTATGTTGTAAGCAGCGAAACGCCAAAGCTGATGTAGCTTTCATTTAACAATAACACTTTGCTTGCAGCATGAAAATCGCGAGTACTTTAGTCAGTTTGTTACCGAGGATATTAATGGCTATATACAGCGTAAACGTGCGCGAGATGCGCACGGCAACCATATTGAAGTGCAGGCTATATCCGAGATCTATAGTCGCACCGTCGAAGTGTACTGCTACCAAGCGAGTAAGTTGACAGCAACAGCTGCGGCCTTGTGGACAGTAACAGGCAGAATTTTTTGGTTCTTTCAGCACCCATAAACATATTTAGCGCGGAGCAATCGCAGGCAGGTTATCCGCCGTTGCGTCTTTCATATCAACGTGGCTCCCATTATAATGCTATTTTAGATCCATATAATGCAACTGTGGGTATTGGTTTGGGATTGGCTGGTTACAAACCCGAAATTCAAACCAAGGAGGCAGCGCGTCTAAGCGAGCAACTGGAGATTGAGCAAGTAAGTAGTTGACGTTTAGCTTGTCTGCAACAAACATTGTTCTATGTGCTCAACAGACCATGTTCGAGGACAAGCTAAAGACCACAGACTGGGAGGCCACCAACGAGGCCATTGAGGAGCAAATTGCACGTGAATCGTATCTGCAGTGGTGCCGTGATAATATGCAACGTACACGTACCACCACAGCATGCAGCTCTGCTACATCGTCGACAGTAACATCTGCCGAGGCACTAACCGACTCTGATGCCTCGCCTTCCAAGTACTCTGTGCTGCAGCGTAATGGCAGTGTCAGCAGCAATAACAACAATAGTGCGGCCGCTTCCATGGCAAGCGGTAGCAGTGGCGCAACTATGGGTGCCACTACGGCTTTTGCTGCGCTTTCACCGAAAACTCTGTCACAGTTTGCACACAAATTACCCTCAGATGTGAATGAGCTGGGTGGCTACGACAGTGATGCTACAGATATGAGCAGTACAAGTTCCGTTGGTCATTGTGGTGGCAACACATCGCCGCCAACAGCTGGCACTGGACAACGCAGTAAAACGTGCAAACCACAGCGACGTGGCAACAACTTGCGCAGCAGCAAAAAACGTCGTCATGAACGAGAAGCGTCTGCAAATTCAGCTTCAGTCAAAAGGTTACGTTTGTAGTTTTATCATAATTGGTACAGTTAATTGGAATTTAAAGTTGTGCTTGCAGCTCGGAAACACCACTACGTAAGAGTCCTAAACGTGACACACCAGTGACAGCTTCCGTCAAGCAACGCAGCCGTGGTGCAACTCCAGATGCTGAGCAGCAGCCGTGCACTTCAAAGCAATCGCATACGCCCGAAAAGCAAAACGATGCGCAATCACAGTCAAAATCGTCATCCAACTGTTCCAGCTTCTATCAAGAACTACTTGAGGCCTCTTATGCCAATGGCGGTAAGTGTTTGCGTCGGGATGTACCCAATAAGTATTTGAGTTTTGTTTTCGATTTCAGGCATTAACGAAAACGAAATGCTGCAACGAGCCATACAAATGTCAACGCGCGATTACATGGAGGATCAACAGCGCAAGTTTCTTTATAGACCATAAACGATCTGCTGTTTGCTTCTTAACATCATAGTTTGTTATAGTAAAAACCTTGTCTTTTCGCAACGAAACAGAATATAAACCAAAAAAAAAGCACAATTCCGATAAAATGTTTATATGCACAAGAGGAATCCTGTAAGCTTTTACATTTTACAGAAATCACATCCCATTGCTTTGACTTTTAAACAAAAGACAAAAAGCGTTTGGACACTGCATCCTTCGTTCAGTGAACGCGCAGAAAATGCAGTAAGATGCCCAGTTTTGTTTTTTTTTTGCTGTTATGCTATGAAATTACCTACTTCCTGTCATATGCAAAAATTATGTGTAATTAAGGCAAATTTTGTAATATTTTACTTTAAGCTTAGATTTGTACGCCTGGTAAATATATTTTAAACATAAATTCAAACATATACACGCACTTACATAAACATAATATATTTACACATGCTTAATAATTTTAATGATTATTTAATTAATTATAATAAATGGTGCATATTAATTATAACTTACAAATATCCTTATAAATACAAATAAAATACATGTGTACTAAAAAATGTGTTCAAGAGTTTCAAAGCTTTGTGAAAACAATGAAGCTGCCTTTTGTGCAGGAAAAGCCTTGAGAAAATTGGGTAACCGCCATATTTTTTGAAATGGGCGATCATAGATATTTGTAAATACAAATTATAGTTCAAAAATGACAACTAAAAACGATAGATTTGCATCTTGGCGCTTTGTACACTTATCGATATCCATTCGATTTGTGACAGTCGATCGAAAAAGCCAATCAGATTTAAGAACTGGTTAGTGCATTCTATTAACTCAAGTGTGTAGGAAAGATTTTCCATGTTCATTTGTAGCAAAGTTTAAAAAACATTTAAAATCAAAGTAACGACATCCAGAACAGATTTTCCACATTGCTTCCACTAAAAGAAAAAACAAGAATTAGTCGTTTTGGCACTTAAGTTTCAACAAATTCTTGGTGCATGCTTTTATATAAAGCGTTAAACCAATTGAGAATTGAGCGAGTTCTCCAAGGTAAAGCACATTTCACTAATGATGGGCACATGAATATGGGATTATCAGTAGCAAAATTTTCAAAAAAAAAGCATCCACCATATAGAGTTTTCCCCGCCTTGGTGCAAATAAAAGTAATAAAAATCAATTGTTGTGACATATTTACACATAGTTTAATAGTTATCGTTTTTTTTATGCGTTTGTAGCAAAAAGTTATACATAAAATAGTTCTTATAACTCTAAATTGCATTTTCTTATCAAGATTTACATACATAAATACTTTTAGTTTGCTTCATTTACAGAAAGTCGTACTCGTACATTAAATACCTATGTGTAGATGCTTTATACACAACATAAAAACACATTTCACTAAATTTCAGTAGCATTAAAATGATTTAATTCTTTGGGAATTGTCATACGGATGCGCATAACTCGTATTCGCTTATGTAGTTGAGGTTAGTTTAGAAATAAATTAATAGCCATATTTTTGGAAATGGGCGTTCATTGATATTTTGTAAAAACAAACTAAAGTTTTTATAAACTTATAGTATACATAACTAAACGACGCATTGAGCGTTTAAAAAATCACATTTTTGGCGTTTAAAAAAGTACTTTCAAAAATATTAATTCATAGTTTCTCAGTGTAATACGGGTCCCGTGCTTAAAATGTATCACTTAAATTTAGTATCAATTGCCGCGACTGAAACTAATTAAAAAGTTAAAACTTACAAAACAAAAACCAAAAACGACAGTTTTTGTGTTTAGTGGCTATACAATAATATTCATTTATCGATGTCTATCCAATTTGTGAGACTCAATTAAATATTGTTGATCAAGAAATTATGCATTGCCACGGTTGAAACTAATCTGTATTTGTTTCAGAAGTGCATACGAATGAAACACAAAAAAAGGTAGTTTTGCTTTTTGGCTATTTCCGTTTGGGTTTTGCGGCTATTCAATAATGTACACTTATCGATATCTATCCGATTTGTGAGAGTCAATTAAATGTTGTTGATCGAGAGTTTTACTGTTTGGGTCGAACGATTAATTTGTACAAACAGCTGTTTGCTTGTTTGCAATTGGGTGGGAAATTTTGAATTTGGATTTAACTGACTTTACAAAAATCATTTGGCTAATTTAGCATTTGCTGTTGTTGCTGTTGGGCTGCAGTCTGTTGTTGTTGCTGCTGCTGCTGCTGCGTCTGCTGCTGGCTGACAACTACGTGATGTTGTTGTTGTTGATGTTGCAGCTGCACTTGTTGCTGTTGCTGCTGCTGTTGTACATTTGCCTGCTGCTGCTGTTGCTGCTGCTGCTGCTGCTGTAATTGTTGTTGCTGCTGATTCGCATGTTGCACAGCCGTAATGGTCGCAGCAGTTACCACCGGCTGCAACATGCTCGTTCCGTTCTCGCGCCGCACATGGCTGTTCAGTTCCGCTTTAACGCGTCTTGCAATATGCGAACGCGTGTGTTTACGCAGGTGATCCTTACGGTAGAAACCTTTGCCACACTCTTGGCACTGATGCCGCTTTTCTCCCGAGTGTATTACAAAGTGCAGACTCAGCTGTTCCTTGCGCTTAAAAGCCTTGAGGCAAACGGTGCAGATATAGGGGCGCTCCGGATTATGCGACTGTTTGTGCCGCGTCAGATGATCCTTACGCTTGAGCGAGGCTTGACAGATGTCACAAACATAGCGCCGTTCAAGATTGTGACCCACCAAATGCACTTCGAGCAGCTCGGGCTCGGGATAGGCCACATGACACTCGGGGCACATATAAAGCGGGCTACCGTCCAATGCCGTGCCGAGTCGTATTTCTCCCGGACGCAGTTTTGGCTTGCGGTCTTTTGGACGCTTTTTACGCTTCTTTTTCTTTGTGGTAGTGGCCGCCGAGGAACTGCCCGCTGCCGTTGCCACATCATCGACAACAGCTGGCAGTTGTTGCTGCTGCACTAAGAGTGCTGTTTGTTGTTGAGCTTGTTGTTGTTGTTGTTGCATCGGCTGTTGTTGTTGTTGCTGTTGCTCTTGCTGAGGTATTGTTATGGTTGTGGTGCCTATGGTATTGATGCCTATGGCTGGTCCCGTTTGCACCTGCAGTACCTACAATAGGGCAATGGCAGCAGTGAAAGGCACGTCTACTTTGTGTATCAGTTCGTTCTACTTACGACATTCTGCTGATTCTCCTTTTTGATCGTTTCCGCTGAGTATTTGAGAAAATGATGCAGTGACAGTGGCAGCGTGTTGGCTGGAAGATGCGAGAGGTAGTCTGCGACGGTCGTGCCCGGCGTAAGCGTTTGCCAGGAGGTATTCTGTAGCACTGCAAACATTGACGGCTTGCTTAATAACAAAAATGGCTTTACGGGGCGCAACTTACCTTGTTGCTGCAATATGGCATTGCACAAGTCCTGGGTCAGCTCTTGTGGTGCTACCTGTTGCTGTTGCAGCTGTTGCTGCTGCTGCTGCTGCTGACCAGAGGTGCTAGGCTGCAGCGCATCTGCTGTGCCGGTACTGGTGTTTGCCGTATATGTTAACGTGGCGCTAGGCAAAGCTGCATACTGCTGCTGCTGTTGCTGCTGTGGTGCATTGGCGCTGGCCACTGTTACCAGATGACCATTGTACTTATCATTTTGAGTTGCATCCTCTTGGCTACTGCGAAACTTATTGCCGCTGCTGCCACTTGGATTACCCGGCATGTTGGTCACTGCTGACATTGACGGCTGATTAAAATGCGTCATGCCCACGCTTGTTGTGGCCTGCTGTTGTTGGTAGCGATTGTTGGCTCCGCCAGCATCTTGCTGCTGCTGTTGTTGTTGTTGTTGTTGATTGTTGGTAGCCGTAACAGTTACATCAGCAACTGCAGCCGTAACAGTAGCTGTGGTAGTTGTAAACTGGGGCAGGCCGGGTATGGAGCCGGGAAATGTGTTACCGAATGGAGTAAAGTTCATTGTGCTTTAGTTGCTAGGCGCGTTGGAATCGTTTAACAGATTTGTGCTACGGATAGAGGAACTGTAAATGAAATGAGCTAAAATACGGCTTTCAAGAAACAGATTTACAGTGATTTCCAGCTTAATTAAAGCTTGGGTAAGTTGATTTTTGATCTAAGCTTATTTTAAAGGACCAACCAAGGAACACGGACACAGCACAATCGTTTTGATTTCTTTTAGACGAAAGCAAAGCAGCTTAAATACGGCATCAAAGATAATCAACGGCAAATTCTAATTTTTAAGCGAAATACGCTAAAGTTAATCAAATAAACTTTTCTGCAAAAATAATTTATCAATATTAAAAAAGACGAATAGGTTCTACAAATTATAGTATTTCTTTAAATGAAAAGTGAAAACATCGTGGTCCTTGTTTGTATTTTTATTGTTGCTTCACGTAAACATACACACGCACACACACACGCACAGACATTATGGTGAAAATGTCCTGCTCTCTGAGAGAGTGCCAAACCAGTCTCGTCTCTCTTGCTTGCATTCACTCACTTACTCTCTCTCGGCGACCAAGTCACGAGTAACGGTAAAGTAACTTAGCATGGCGGCATAACGGCACATTGAGATTAGGTTAGAGTTGACTTCCATGCATGCACACACATGCAAGCGTGTGTTTATGTGTGAGTTATACAGATGGCGTGTGCGCTCGTGTGTGTGTGTGTACGTTTCTCGAACCAATCGCAAGTTTAACCAATCCTTTAACGTTTAACAATTGTCAAAAAGTGTAAAATTTTGAAATATTTTGAATTTGTTAAGGATAACGACAGTATTGTCTGCACGAACTAGTGGAAAAAAAACTAATAAAAAACAAGAGAAGCAAACCCCAGAGAGAGGAGAGCGAATTTTATGTGATTTGTGTGCCACAAGCGGCAACTTTGGCTACCATATCGATTTTCACTAAGTACGCAAATTAGTTTGTCGTTTAATTGAGAGATAGAGACAGCAGCGAGAGTGAGAAAAAGGCTTTCATACAATAACACACACAAACACACCCACACACACACACACTAAACACACCAACATATCGGTGGCAGGAGATGAGCACACAATACGGTAAGTTTTAAATATTTTTCAAATTTAATTTTGAAAAGAAATAAACAATGCCTCAGTGAAATGCTTTCACTTTGTGTACACTTTTGCACGCATTCCTTTATATTATGTGTGTTATATACAAAGCCTATATGCAGTCGCATTATCCTGCTGCCTTTGGAGGCCGCGCGCGAACCTATGACACAATAAACCGCAGCAAGATGCAATCCGGCGCAATTTCACAAAAAATAAAAACCAAACAAAAAACATAAATAAAAAATTCCGACGCCGAATCGGCTGCGAATGTGAAAACTCAAACAATTGCATTTTCTTTGGCTTTTTTGGAATTTTCACTATGCGTCACACACACGAGCACGAAAAGGACGAGCACGCCGCCGCCTGAGCCGCTTGGCCTGTGCAGCTTGTTTCAACAAAAATGCAATGAAAACAAAAAAAAAAAAAAAACGAAAAAGGACACCAGCTTGTAAATATGATTGGGTCGTGGTTTGGTGGCTACCGTTGCAATGTTTGCGCTGACGTCGCGGCGTCTGCTGCACTACGTAGTCGTGCGCCTGCATCGACATGACCCCCCTCCTTCGCCACACACCAGTTCCAGGCTGTTGTCTGAGCCTCTGACAGTTGACGGTGCGTGTGTGAGTGTGAGTGTGTAGCCGACGCTGCCGCATCCACGACAGGTCCTTACGGCGTGTAAGTTTGGTACTGACCCGCCGCCATGGCATACACTCCAACTTCTCCTTCGGATTCGCATGACTACGAGACACAAGCTTCGTGTCTGTCCGGGCAGTTAGTGTATGTGTGTGTTTGTCTGAGTGTGTGTATGTGTGAGCGCGAGAGTATAAAATGCATGTTCTCTTTTTTATATCCATGAATCGGCGCCAAATTAAACAACTCTGCTGCTGCGTCTGCAGCAAGTAAAAATTGAGTAAATCCTTGTGGCCATAAATATTGGCAAATAATTGATAGTGAGTCAATTAAAATCATTCATAATTAAAAAAAAAAATGAATTTATTTAAAATACTTCTTTTATTAAGGACCTTTAGTCCTGCTACACGACGAGTCGGTTTTCTAATGCATTTTATTTAAAATATTTTTTTTATTATGAAGTCTTATTTAAAATATTCGCTTTTTTTAAGCCTTTTTATGGTACTCGTCATATAGGAGAACTAAGCAAAATAAGCTGGCCATATCCTTTACAAAAATTCTGCTGTTTTAAGGCTTTTTGTGCAGTTACTTTCCGAATCGGTAGGTCCAAAAAATTAAAACGTTATCTTAAATTTAAGATTTTTTTCTTAAGCCCTGTTAAACATCTTTTTAGATTTTTTTCATTATTAATCGTATAGCTCCCAAGAAATAAGAAAAAATGCATTTTTTAAGAATTTTTGATGCTTTACCCAGATAGCTTGACTTTGTAGTTTCTACAACAATTTATATTCTTTTAACGAATTTACAAATTAACACGCATGTTTTTTTGCAATCAAAATTTGTTTATTTTTTTAAATCGTGAAAATTTCCCAGTATTTTCATATGAGTGGAAAAAGGATCCTAAACAAATATATTTTAATTATAATTACATAAGTAAGTACATTCGGTAATCTTTGTTTTTTAGTAGCCACTTTTTTACCAATGTTGCAAAACGGTTTATTTCCCAAAAATATCGTTATCATTATAGAAACTTAATTTGTATTATTTTTTTTGCTCTTGAAAAACATTGGATTCACAAATATTCAGCACCTTTGTGGTAATCTTTGCTTGGCGTGGCGATATTTCCAATATTAACCATTCAAACGAAACGGGGACCTACAGTTTTAAGCCGAAACGGAAAGGCAGTGTCTTTATGTTTAGATATTTACTTCGGCAAATAGCGTCTATGTGGTGCTTTGAATTTCAGGTTAATAGGCGAGTACGCTACCGAGGTCTACACCATTAATTTGTACCATCTAAAAATGCTGGAAACTATAAGGTGTTTGCAAGAAACGTTAAAAAAATAATGCATTTAAAGACTAAATGTCATATAAATGTGTAAATTAACACAATAACTCCGCTTTCATTATTGCAAACGTACGAAAGTTAGACTGGAGTTGGGGAGAAATTGTATCTTCACAACGTTAAGAACGTTAAGTCAATAAATATATGTTAATTTTTTTTCTCTTTGTGGCTTAAATTGGAATTCTACGTTCGAACTGCCGCCCTATTATTGTAGACTTCGCCTTATAAAAATTGCTTTTCTTATAGGATCATAGATAGTATTGTTTCTGCAGAAGCTCTTAATCGCACTCATTGATTGTAACGAACTTCTTAACTTATTATTCCACCCAGAGTTCCTCGTAGCACTATCATTGTTCAGATCAAATGCCTTGCAGCATCCTTCTTGCGTGTTATGCGCTAACTATAATAAGATTTACGATTTCCGCTCCTACGAGCGGTCTAATCCATCCATTACTTGCCCTGTCTTAACTCATCTTGATTTGCCAAATTAAACACTATTGACTTATCCTAAACTATTAATATTATTCTATAAAATTTTATCCATCACGCCAGGATTTAGATCACATAGATCAGTATGATCCTTAGTGGAACTTACAAATTTCATGAGTCATTTTGCTTTACTCTAAAAGTTTGTCTTTAGAGAGTGTTTGAGTTATTAAATTTATAACCTTTTAAGATCATAACATAACATCTAGAAATGCCAAGTGGTAACAGTTAAAAATTATACACATAAGCCAAAATTTGGCAACTATATAATATTAATAATATTATAATATATTCAATAATATTCATATATAATTTTTCTAAATATCAAATTTGTATGTTTTTTACGAATATCTTGTTTTCGTTATTGATACCATTTTTTAACTTAAGACCTATGCATATGGACTACTCTAGTCTCTAAGCTAATCTACACAAGACCAAATAAAGCATTGCTAACAATAATTCGATGAATTTTTAAATATCGGAATCACATCAAAAAAAAAAACATCGTAAGCCCTCGCCTAAGTTATGGTGACTGTACACCTATTATTTAGCGATTTTCAGACGACTGCATGAATTACTGCGAAACAGTAGTATTGGTTCCACTAATTGCTGATATATGAATTGGTCACGGTAAATATTAGGCTTTAACCTTAAAAGAGTCTTACGAGCAGTATACAATGAATGACTGTATATTGTTTTTACTTGTATATCTATGGGTAGTCGTTTACACAGTGAGATGCTATAAGACTGGTAAAAACTTTTAATTGTTAATAATAAATTGTAAACGCTATATATGTTGTGTCTGTTCCCGATAGATACCGGTTATGAAGTAGTGGGTGTGGAGTGCCAACCCAACGAGGAAGTCAGTTGTCTACTAATCAAATGTCCCATCGGTCGCTATTGTCCGGCCGAACAATTTTGTTATAATCCAAAGTGTGTCTGTCGCAAAGGTTACCGTCGATTTCGTGGAGATTGTGTGCCGAAACATAATAGAAACTACTGGAGTAACGATGACATAAACTTGGCACTACTGAAAACTGACTTTAGTATTCCAGACGAATAAGATTGTTTTGAAAATATACAATGACTACAAAGGATTAAGCGATAATGGCGGCTTTGGCGTGTTGCGGTCAGTTTTTTAAATATTTTTTTTTTAATTTTTTGTATGAATATTGAAAGTAGAGAGAGAAGATTAAGATTTCTTAAATTTATTTAATATAATTTCAACAGGAAAAAGAAAAACAGATATGAATAATAAATCTTAAGGTGAAGGTAAATCTTAAGGTGGCAGAGGCGAGAAAAACACCACCTCAGACACTCAGGCTTTAGCCTCAATTGTGCCGTACCGGAAAGGGGTAATAGAGGTCGGGGAGAAGAGCAAGAGAAAAAGTGAAATGTAGGGTCTCTCTACAAGAACCTTATCGTCTCTCGGAGAAAGTTGAGAAGTTTGACTGTAGTGGTAATTTGAGCTGTCAGCCTCCTCGAGACAGCCCGTGCATGTTCGGCCAGTTTTTAACCCCAAGTTAACCATATATTGTCCACATGGGCTTTGTCCTGTGATGAGTCCCACCAGAGCTTTCAAATGCCTTCTTCCGAGGTGGAGAAGGAAGTCTGCAGCTTTTTGTGTAAGGTTTTTTCTTTCACGAAGTATTTTGTATCACGGCAACCTGCTGTAAGCTTCAGCTCTTGGCTGTTAGTTCCGCTATGCGCTTCATGGTTACCGCCTTATTGATAGGCATGAATGGCTCAGGACTACAGACTGGAATGGCCGATCCTCATCTGCTATCTACCCTTTCCCCTTACTTACAAGGTAATCTAGAACTGCTATAGCGAGTTCCTTGAAAAAAAGCACCTACATCAACAGGACGGTAGCGACACAATAAAAACAAAATTTTCTATAGATATTTCCACAGTATTATTTATAATTGTTCTTACGTTTCGTTCAATAGAATTTTTCTCAATTTTACAAATAACAATTACACTTTTTTCATTTCAAATATTTAAATATGACAAGACCTATAATAACTTTCGGCACAAAAATTTTTCGCTCGGCTAGCATACCAAACATATTGACTCCCCAACGTTGTTTTGCATAGAAAGGAAGTCATACTCTAAATCATTCTTAAAAGTTACGAATATACTGCGGTATTGCGGTATTGACGTGCATGAGCCTACTCGTTTGAAATCCGTATATCGTTTTCGCTCTCAAGCTTAAGAGCTGCCCATTGGCTTTTAGGCCGAACGTCGCTCTTTGAGTTCCCCGCAGAAGTACATTTGCTTAGCTCTGTCATCGCAAGTAAAAAGACTATAACTTCCTATTTTCTTCGAACGTCTATTAGTAGAGATATCCCCATGCTTTATAGCGATGTCCAAATATTCAAGGCATATACATTTATTTAGTTACGGCGGGCTTTAACGACATTTACAATTATTTTATATAATAATAATTTTATATAATAATAATAAAAAAATGTAAATATTCGCACGACATGTTAAAAAAGACACCGGAAACAGCTCCCAGTGATTTTTTATAAGTAACGATCAAACGATTCAAAAAAGCATCTTAATTAAAAATGTTCGAAAAATTAAACTGTAGCTCCATATTCTCTTCGAACAGCTATGAATAGAGATATCTCCATGCACGGCTTTCGGAACGATAACCATCGTGAACCAAGGTGAATAAAAAAAAGAACTCGTATATCGCTGGGGCACAATAGACCTACAAGTTGCGTTAATAATAACTTAACAATAATAATTACTTAACAATACTATTTTTTTATTTTTTTTTAATTGCTATACTATCCAATGTTTTTGTTGCTATTTTTTATTAAGTATTAACAAGTTCATCGCATAGTATAGCAGAACATATTTTATACAATCTTTTGGTGTTGTAAAAAAAAAATTCTTCCTTATTTCTTATTTATTTTTATACGAAAAATAAAAAAAAAATAAGTAGAAGAAAGAATGTAAATTTTAAATTTTTAACGCTTTTGTTTTCAATTCTGTATTTGGGGAAATTATAAAAAATATCAATTTGGTAAAAAAAAGAAAGTTAAGTTTTTTTTTTATTTAAAAATTTTTCTTGGGAATAATTCCAAAAAAAGCTCCACATTTATATGTATTCGTGTAGGAATTCATTTGCATATGTGAATGTGTGTGTGTGTGTGTGTGTGTGTGTGCTGTTGTGGCATACTCGAGATTTCCCGCCACGAAATAACAATAACAAAGATGCTGCGCTGCTGACACTGAATCTACATGCCACATGCCACATGCTACTAGGCCAACAGTCATCGAAATCAGGCCACACACACACACATGCACACACACGCAAGCGAAATGCAGCGCTGATGCTTGCTACCCATCCTAAGGTTGAGTCTCAATGTTGCCTCATCATCATATATGGATGGCTGAGTACGTGTACTACCTACCAAATAAACCCGAACCAGCCAAATTTGTACCAATCTGCCCCAGCATGATGCCCAAAGTAAACCACAGATGCAGAGGTAAATGCACTCAGGCTCAGGCTTTGTTGCAATCACTGCACGAGGGTGGCGGCGGCTGGGTAAGAATCGTCGTGTACATGACTTTATTGGAGAACGGCGCAAGGACGACGCATGCACATTCACTCACCCGCACACACACACACACACACACACACACACGTAGTCCATTTGTATATGCATATGCATGCAGTGTGTACATAAGAAGTGGGGGGATGAAGCGCAACACAACCGTGAACTCAGAGTTCAGTGGTTGCGTATAGAGGCATAGACAGTCGGACGGACGGAAATATACGCGGCTTCGGTCACACACAGTGCATCATCGGCGCTGCCGTCGAAACGAGAAAGCACATTCAATACTTCAACCAGCGAGTCAGTCTCGCGTTGCATGCTGGTCAAACGCCCCCACCATCCGAATGTGTTACAAGTGGCAGGCAAAGTGCCACGACGCCGACGACGACGATGAGGACAACGATGAGGACAACGATGATGATGATGATGATGATGACGATAACGTTGTCGATGATGATGTTGAGAGTGGCGGCAATGCAGTGCAATGTTGGTTTGGTGGCTTCATTGACAATGCCAGGTCGTTCAGTTGAATGGGTGTCGGGTAAAGAAATTGCGCTGAGGCTGTGTGGAAGTTGCAGTCGCGCCCGCTGCTTGTTTATCGCTCGTTGGCGTTGCCGTAGCGGTGGCCATGCCTGCTGTCGTCGTCGTCGTCGTCGTCAGCGTCGTCAGCGTCGTCATCGTCGTGGTGTTCCTCTTTCTGGCCATGTGGCATGAAAGTGAAATTGAGCCACACGGCAACGCAGTTACCGAAATGCCATGACCGTGGCCGTGGTCATGGTCATATACTCGTGATATGCAAACACACGCATACGGATATGCTCGTACACGCATAAATTTTGGAAGCGCAGCCAAATGCGTGTCTGTATGTCTTGGTTCGAAGCCAACGATGATGTTGATTTCGATGTCGGGGTTAACGGGTCGCAAGTGTTATAAACATACTGAATTATTAAAAAAGCATAAAGCAAATGAAATCTTAAATTGAAAATGTTTTATTTTGAAAAATAATAAACAAAATTAAACGTATTGTTTATAAAAGATTAAAAGTATGAAAAGTCTTCCAAGCTAAAAATTTAAATGGATCCCAAGTTAGGATAACATATACAAATTATTAAGTGTTTTTATATCAATTTTTGGATTATCGCTAAGAAATATTAATTTTAATCAAATGTTAAGCGAAGATAAATTATTAGCATCTCTCGTAATAAAACCTTAAATATGGTCTGAGATAAGAAAAACGATTATATTCTCAAAGTGATAATTTTAAATTTTCCAAAAAATATCTGCAGTAGGTGGAACCCCTACTTTTTAAATCAAAACGCACATATTTGAGACAATGATAAAATCTGTATTAATTGTAAAATATATTTGGCTTTATCTCTAAGTTCATATACTACTACTTCAGTTCAATATTTTTTTTCTTAGGATAGAAAAGATGTAAAAATACTCTGAGCATATGTAACTTATATGGTCAACTTTTCATCAACTTTTCGTAAATGTAAAATCAATTTGAACTTAAAATCTAAAAATAGGAACAGAAATAGTATGGTATTTCATTTTTCGATTGAGTTTGTTTTCAACTATCTCACTCTCCAACATCCTTTTAGTTGCTTTAATTATGTAAATTGCCAAAAACAAAGATACGGCAAGTGTTATAGCCGAAAACTTTTACGCAAATTACATTTTCAAATGTTATATCCGCGAAGTAGATTTTCTGTAGTTTTTGTGAGTTCGGGGATGTGAAGAGATTAAAAACCTTTATATTGAACCACATTGCAACATATTATACTAGCAGTCCAAAAGAAAGTTCGTTCAAATCGGTAAGGATATAGGACCTTGCACAATGCAAATCTGTCAAAAGCGAATTTTGCACAATATTTGTTGTATTTCAAAAGATATCGTTGTAACGAAATAACATAAAGTGGAAATTTTTGACTCATCCATCTGGTTGGTCTGCATTCTTTAAGAGTTTGCTCTGGTACGACGAATGCAAATTTGTTCACCGTCGCGTTGTCTGTGACGCTTGTATCCAATTTTACAAGTACATAAGACTTCTTCACATTGTAGACAGTGTTGACCGCAGGATCTTTGACCAATGCAGACTAGTTCCTTGTTGCGACGACATTCTAAAAGTCAAATGCCATAGTGTATAGGAAATTCTGGTCGATTTATATCCTCAACCTACTAATGCCAGTTCCGAAAGAGTCACCGATTACAATGAACACTAAAACAGCAAAAAAGAAGCCGTGTGACATATTGCGTTTGCACGACTGTCATTGACTGTCGACTAATTCGTGCCCAATCGATACTAATTGAAAAAATCCCGAACAAATTGTGAATTTCATACTAGATTATTATTCTTAAGGTTTAATACTTCACATTGTTGTTCTTATTTAACTCGTATTTATTTTATTTAAGCTAGAATTTTTCGCCTTTTTTGTTTTTAATATTGGTTAACTTTTTCAACAAATTTTTTCCAAATAAATATCCATACGTAAGGATTTCTATCAAAAATGTAAATAATACTTATTAAAAAAATATGGTGACAAGATTTCAAAGTTTACTAAAGTCAAAAGGTTCGCTAAATGGAAAATATAAACCAAAGTTTTGTTAATGGGACTGTTTTCGAAATATATTTATGGCATCAACTTACTTCGAAGTTCTAAAATTATGTTTTCAAATAAAGTTGAATATGCCTATATTAAACTTAACGCCATTTACCCAAAAACTCGCTACACTTGTTCGATTTCATTGTTTGATCACTTTTTATCTATGTTGATTAGGCTTTTCGGCCAAAAATTGAATTCATCTGAGACCAGGTGGTATTTTGGGTAGTTTTAAGTTGTAATCTGATAGGACTTGCTACACAGGTCAAAAGTCGTTACAAAAATCATATCTTCTTAATCACGAAAAAAAAACCTGAACATTTTGCTTCAAACCACAATTTAATATCTTTATTGGTTTAGAGGATATAATATTTGCAACGGGTTTTCAGCTACCAGTCACTAAAGGTCGAGGACCTGTCTTTCTCGTCGGAACCTTGGAAAAGTATATTAGCCTTAGTTGGCCATTTGAAAAGAAGGCTTGGGTCAAATGAAATTTTGACGCAGATATAAACTTTAGTGCTGATCGATAAAGTACACGCACCAAGAGGCAAAGGCAGTTAGCAACTTTGTTATTTATAAAAGATATAGACGCTGAAATCAGGCTATATATACGACCATCTTATTCTTCAGTGATTTTTAATGATGTGCTTTCCTTCAATGCATAACTTCAACGTGATTGAGAGAAACATCAAGTCAGGGAAAATTTTTTCCATTATATTAAAAATGTATTTTTAAATCCAAGTGCAATTATTTCTTGTATCTTTCATAGGATATAGATGCATAAAATCAAATGAAGCTGTAGCACTAGTGCATTTGCCTAGCAATGGCAATGCTAGCAAATAAATAGACGCAAATTTCTATTAGTGAAAGACCATTCTTCGGTTCGGATTCATTTCGAAACTATAGGTTCCTTTTCGTAATGCTCTTAATAGAGTTCTCTTCAAGCTTCCGCTTTTAAAACCGTGATATGCATTAATAAAATTATTTATTTATTTTTTATGAACTTCGACTCAAATATTTGGCCAGAAAATGGCGAATAAAGCGAGCCGATTGCTGTACGTCTATTATTTTTATTTTATATAGTGAAGTAATAACTATAACAATAGTGCAATATGGGTTCATCGAATTGGAACTGCCAACTGACTCTAAGTTTCACAATCAAAAGTCAAAAAGTGGACAAACCGCTTTTCAACATAATTTTACGCCAATTTTTAGCAGATTTTGATTTTTTGAAAATCAAAATCATAAATTTTCCAACAAATTTGGTCGATTTACGAAAAAACATTTATAATTCTTGATAAAGTAGTAAAAGTTTTCTTATTTATTTACGTGAATTTTAGTGTAGAAATAAATAATTCTAAATTATCAGTATCTCGTCGACCTTGAGGCTAGTTTGTGGTTGTTGTATGTTACGGTTTTATAACTTGTGGCTATTCTTTACAAAAATTTGTTGGATCCCAGTTCCATTTTGAGCTCCAATGATGTCAACCAATTTCAAAGTTTATATTAAGTAGAAAAATAGAACAATTTTCGAGTCGAAGGCGCTTAGTATTAAATTTAAGACTTAATTAATTAGAAATAAAGATTTGCAGAATTATTAAAATTCAAAATGTAGAAGTGGAACTGCAGATAAAAAGCTGTAACTGCTTTTTATTCTTATTTTAATTGAGTTAATTGTTAAGCTTAAAAATTATTTCAAATGTTCAGCTGCAAAAAACAATATAATACTTAGTGAGCTCCATAAGAACTTGTTCGTAAAGTTTTGGCAGCGTAAAAAAAAATATTACAATCCATAAAATTCAGGCTGTTGCGTTTATCAAATATGCTTCATTAATAACGGTAACATTATAGCATATAATACAATGCTTAAAATGTGATTCCGATAATTATGGCTTAACTATATCTTAACTGGCTGCTCCATTTTTGCATATGTGAAGTCAAGGATTCATTGCTTAATAATGATCAGAATGCAATTGCACTTTGAGTCACTAAGTGTGCTGGATGGCTAATATAATTTTGATGTTTATGTTTACTCACATGTGTCCTTGCATTCAGTGTCTTGGAAATGAAACGACATCAAAGGGCATAGTTCAACAACAATCGCTATACGCACATTTTATTTGCGAAAGTAAAATCGCGGCGTGTTTTTCAGATCCAGACAGACGCATACAAACAAATCAAGTTACATATATACACACACACACACACACGCACACACACGGAGACACACGGAGACACACTATATGAGCGGCGTACGGTACGTATACGCAATGCAATTGCAAACGGCGTATGAATGACGTAGTGTCGGTGTTGACGTTTTAACGTAAACTGATTGAAAGTGCCGGGCCCGGCTTAATGTCGGTCTATTGACCGGCGCCTAAAATCGTGTAGAGTTTGGTGACGAGGCCGATGTTGATGCTGTGTCCTGATGCCTGCTGCCGAAAAGCGTAAATGTTTGGCAGACACACACGCACACATTGATACAATTATTTGCTCTTTAATATGCCGACGCATGTATTGCCGGCAAATCCACTCACACACGCACATATACACACACACATATATATATATATATATATATATATGTACGCACACATAGAGAGATAGAGCTGCATTACGTATACGCACGGGAATGTGATGGCACCTCGCTTTCGCTTTTGTGTTGTCGTTGTAGTTGTCTCGTTTGTTTAGTGCTCCGGGTTTGGGGTTGTTGCGTGTGCGAGTGGGTGCGCAATCTCGTGCTCTCTCCCTCTCGCTACTGCTCTCTGTGCATTTGGTGAGTTTAGCAGTTGCTCTCAAAGTGCGCTCTCAGTTTTAGCAGCAGTTTCGCATAAGTTGTAGTTCTCCCCGCGCCGGCAAGTATGCAACAGTTTTTTCCCTGCCCCCTACTAACAATAGATTAATTTTTAACAACAATTTCTTTATATTAATAAATTTTTAAACATTTATTTTTATGCCACAAAATATGCGTAATTTTAAAAGACATTGTTTGTACGAAAATACTTAGTTATAACTCAAACTTAATTAAATCCAACGAAAAAATGCGCAAGTACAAGTTGTCTTTTTTTTATTGGTAATCCTTAGCTTTTTCGCTTTTATGCAAAACCTATTAAGCCCGCTTTCCCTCTATTCAAATCAATGCCCTAAGTTTTGCATATTTGTGCCAAGTATAGCAGCTGCTAAACTGGAGCAACAAGCATGTGAGTACCAAGCGGGTAAATAAAAACTAAAGTAACCCCACATAGAGTTGCTGCACTACCAAAAATTCTAAACAAGCCCAAATGCACAAGGCCCACAGACCATGCATACCAGTCATGCAGTCATGCCCCCCTTGGCAGTGGCAAGGTCACATCGCATGAGTTCGAGCCGCCATCGCAAGAGGCACAGCACTAACCAGAAACTAAAACACTGTGCGTCACTAGCATAGCATAGTTGGGGAGAGCCAAGGTCCATAGCAGTCTGCAAATGTGAGCGCCAAAAATTCATTCATAAAATACTAAAACGCGCTAAAATCTAAAATTCTAAACAAAACCCCCGCCCCAGCGAACGCGTTGTATGAAATGAGACAGGCATGAGACCCATTCGTATGATATAGTGGGGGCTTCTGAAGGCAAAGCGCCAAAACGACATGGCACAGCAATCGCTGCAAGGTGGTCTGTGCTGTTAGACTGGACGGCCTAGCAGTGTAGCTCTTGCGAGCACTGTGCGGCATGTTGCATGTTTTTGCGTGTAACTAGTTGGTAGCACGCGTAAAAATGCATCCGTATTTTGAATTAGTTTAGGCCTAGAAAAAAGCCTTTTAACTTAGAATTGTTTGGCAACAAGGCTGCGGCTTAATGTCAACTGCATCAGCATCTAAAAATATGCAACGCACGCATGTTGGCCAGCATGTTTTGTACACAACTGTACCAGCTGGCTAGTGTCTATGTGAATTTTATGATTTTGAATAGCCGCCGACGACAATTGCAAATCAAACTAAAAAGAGAGTCGGCAGACCACAAAAAATAAACCCACACAGCCGCAAAATAATGATAAAACATAAATTTTATATAACTACCATATACTATGCATGTACATACATATAAATGTATATATGTATATATATATATAGGTAGCTACACACACACCTACGCACATACGTAAGCGTATCTATGTAATCAAATTTATATAAATGTGTGCAAATATAAAAAACCTATTCATGTATATATATATTTTATATATAGTATATATATATATATATATATGTATTGCGGCACCCTAAGGCCAAACGTGTGTGTGTATGCAGTTGCATGCAGTGTGGCGCCACTCTTTGTTAGTGTGCAATCTCTGTGTGAGTGTGCGCAAATTGCAATATGCGTTTTTCCACATATTGTTGCCTCAGTGCGAAGCCAAAGTCGTTTCAAAAGGGGTTTGGCGCAAGTACTGAAACGAATTTTTACAACTTCTAATCTTATATTGGCGGACAATGGATCAGTTAACCAGAAATAGTAATTTATGCTGCAGCAGTTGAGCATAACATGCCCGACCAGTTGGCATGGCCATAGAGCTCTTCAGACACGAACAATGCGCAATTGCTCAATAAACTTATCTGAAATATTGAAGCAAAAATGAAATAAATTTATTCACCTTGACTATGCTGTCATGGTTCCAAGGTCGCAACATGGAGCTATCTCTATTAATATCTGTTCGAACAGAACTGGAATATATATTACAATAATAGAAATCTCTATTATTAGAAAAATAGCCAGGTAGAGGTTCCTGTGCTGCAAGATGGAATCCTACCGCCGACCTTTGTGTTTAGAGTCCAGTACGTTACCTATCGAGGTAGACATAGAGTGTGACGACTTAGCTGTGCCAAAGGTTTTTGCAAGAATTCTATACAATCCTACATCGCAGTTATATTTGAAATCTTTAAAGAAATATAATGACATCTCAAGTAAAGCGGAAGAAGGGTGCGCGATCCACATTAAAGACTGTCGACTCTGGTGTGGCGTGGTAAACACTGTCTCGGGTAATGTCAAAAGCAATTGCGAAGCTCTCACTAATTTAGAAGCTTTATTGTAAATATCGAGTCAATATATACGATGACAGGATTTTAGGGTCAACCAAGCAATTGATGCAAGCAAAACAATATGTCAAAACAATATGATAATCTCAAAATTCATTGTTACTTTATGTTTCATCAGAGATGTATTCGTTAATTCTGGTTGTGCACTCTTTAAAAAAATTACATTTGCATTCGGATACGAATTGGTAAATAAGATGAAATCCTATTGGAAAACCTTTGTATGCCAGTTTTACCAGATGAAGATTGACTAGGTCAAAGTGCTCATTTTTACCACGCCTGCTTCTGTATATTACGTAAATACCTTCAGCGAGCTAGTCGAATGGGTTTAATTTGAAAACAAAAAAAAAACAAATATTTCCCTTGACAAATCGTTCCAAATTCGGAGCATGGAGCGATTGGAGCTCACAGTTTATAGGCTAAATAGAGATTTACTTAGGCAAATAGCGTCTATTTGCTAGCCATGTCTGCCACTTCGGGAAATCGACTCATCGAATTTAGGGGGTTCAATGGCGAGTTCGCTACCATTTCGCTACCAAAATCATTCGAAAAAATCGTACGATATGCTGCAAGAACTCTCATCGAACCCTGCTGGCCTAAGCCTCTGCTGCCATGTGTGCTTGTTTGTGTGCACAAGTGTGGCACCTAACTACACTCGATGTGCAACAAACTCTATACAACAAAAAGGCTCGACAAAATGCAACCAAATGGCAAAAATTTTGCCAGTCTGGACAGGCTAGTGACAGCAACAACAACTGCAACATCAATTTGTTTAGTTGTTGTTGCTGCTGCTGCTGCTGCTGTTGCAGTTGCAATTGCAGGCATCCGGAATTGTGGATGTGGCATGAGGCCAACAAGTCGACAGGAAGGCTGCTGCAACTAGGGGGCATGGTAAGCGACTGGCTAGCCATAAAATGGCAAAAACAATTCATGAAACATTTTAGTTGCATTTTCTACTTTTATATATAGAAGGGAAAATTGCATATGTATATATTGATGCAAGTACATATATACTCGCACGTCTATTTATATATAAAATCTAGCATATAATGGAAGTCTACGGACGGGTGAGTGCTGCACTCCACTCTAACTAAAGGATCAACATGAAATAAAATGCATAAAATAAATTTCATTTAAATTAAAATAAATAAATTTGCCTACTGGTGGCTTGGCTGGCAACCATATATGGTTTTTGCAAAAAAAAAAAAAAAAAAATGAAGACTTAGAGACAAAACATAGACACATCAATATAAAGCCAGACATTTGGGATTTCAATTCCAAACTGCTGCATGTGTGTGTATGTAAAGTTTAATTAAGATGATTCCTCTGCATTTTAATTGATTGCAAGGCAGCTGAAGTATAAGCATAAGAAATTGAACGAAAATCACTTTTCGAATTTAAAGGATATAATCAAAAAGCTAATGAAGTTTGTAGAAAACTTAAGAACTTAAACATATGTGTTTAGCTTAATTAATTAAGTTTTCAACTGGTTGAGTACAACCTTAAATATATTACCGGAAAAAATGAATTTGTGCCTTAAAGTCAATTCTCCAAACAAGAAACAGCTTAATGATGCTAATGCACAAAATCTCTCCGTATTAATATTGTCTCTTCTCATAGATCCACTTATCAGACTGCCCTCTTATTATGATTTCGCCATCTTAAGCTATTAACATTGAAAACCCATAGAAAATGCCACATTTCTGCAATAACTAATAGTTGGCTTAATTTATTCTTTTGATATTAATCATTTTTTTTACCTTCCCGAGTAAATCATTTTCTTGTTCCATTAGTAAAAATTTTCTAGATCTTATTAAGATTTGTACATTTCTTTTCGCGTTTTATGTCTATGACTATACTATAATACATTCTCTCCTATCAATCTACCAATACTTCAATTATAAGATTCTCTATTAATTCCTGACTCTTTTGACAGTTTTGGGTACTTTTTTAAAATAAAATTTACATTTTTCAACATTTTCTTTCCCCTCTTCGTTTGAGCTGTTGTAAATTGTTGTTCCAATTGAATAAATAAATTAATAGAGTAAGCTAAAATCTGATGTCTTCATCTTCTTTAGATAGTCTTGAGCAGATGAAAATTTGGAAAGTGCTGCTGTCGCAAATCGTATGTCTTTCAAACAAGAAAAACTTTAAAAAATAATTTTATTACCAGAGCATGGAGATATCTATATTATTAGTTGTTTGAAGTGAACAGGTACCTATAGTTTATAGGCGAATCCGAACTGCAGTGGCTAAACGAGATTTTTCTAGATAAATAGCAACTATTCATTTGCGAACTATGACACTGTCAGACAAACGCAGCAGCGCTACAGGGGAGAATCGAATCGGCCACCTTCGATTTAGAGGCGAGTACGTTACCACTACGCTACCGAGGCCCGCAAGATGAATTTACTAAATAAATATAAAAAAAAAATAAAAAATGTTTCCTTAATAAAATTAATTGAATACGTATTGATTCCATTTTATTTGCTTTAATTTATATTGTATAGAATACAACGTATAGGAGTTCCTATAGTTATCTCTTATGTATCTGACGTAGGCATATTGTTTTATATGTGAATCTAAATTCGCAATACCAAAGGACATCAATTTTTAACTCGATTAACTCGATTTAACACTCCGTTGTTTGTAACCAGCGAAGCTTCCTATTCTGTTCACTTTGAGCTCTATTTAGGTTAGGTTACGGCTGCTGTGAAAAAAAGCTCGCACGTGTCTTCTCCTGCTATATTCTATGTTTAATTTTATTTTGAAGTTTAAATAGGGCCAGTTCAGGTTAGGTTATGGCAGCAGTTAAGAAAGCAGTTTACACGTAGACAGGCACCAGGTGTACGTATCAGAGTTTCCGGTTTCTTCTCAAGAGCATAGACTAAAGTGGTTCTAGACTGCTGCTGCAATAGAACTGCAAGTTTTTCTGAAATATATAGCTTCAGGCTATGCCAGTTTCTGGTCGACGTATAAGCAAGTAAATTCCAAAGTGAACTGTATTCCTACAGTAACCTGCCTAAATCTTGGATAAGAGCATTAATTCATGCTTGAACTATAGCCCAAAAGTAATAGTATGTCGTGAGCTTCGAATCATGCTGCAACGCTCAGAGACCTTCAACCGTAAAATAGCTTTGTAAACTATGAAGAATAGCTTTTACAGACGACAACACCTTATTATTCCACCATTGACTGTGTCAAACCAGTACTTGCCCTGTATCCTTTCTAGCAAATACCAGCGATCTTGGTTGTTGGCGTAAATTTTTGGTCATGTTGGGCAGGCATTTCATATTCGCATAGGCTATTTGTAATGGTAACGTACTTGCGTCCAAAATCGATGTTCGCGGATTCGATTTCCAGCAGAAGCAGCTGTGCTTTACCGTAGCATCAGCTCAAGCAAAAATAAAGATTCCTATATTCGTATATCCCTATTCCCTATTAGATAGGGTCCACCTTATAGTAACGAATAATAATAAGTATTTATTCATAATATTGTACAAGATGAAACCACAATTGGCTTCAGTATAAGATTTGCAAATTCCAATAATGACGCCATCATTTTTAATCTTTTCTGAAAAAAAAAGAAATACAATACTGACTTGGTTTATATTGTATTTGTACCGGGCTTCTTAAAGTCGACCACGCCCAATTTTTTATGCATGAGCATGACATCTTTTTAAATCGATTTATCTGCCCGTCTTGTTTCTTGCCTGTTTTTTACTAAAAAAAATGCATTTCATCGTATAGTTAGTCTATTAGTTGCATTTCGTTTGATAGTTTCACGTTTTTCAATAGAACTTTGTGAAATAAATCGACAATGCATCATCCTACGAGCGAAAGGTTTTGTAACTCCTCTGCTGGGTTACTGTGCAGATGATACACATATAGCTCCTCTACTACAAAACTTATTCGAAATTGATTGACTTCATGCAGGTCAATCTCATGAATAACTAAAACACTTAACATTCAACCTACTTATAATGTGATTCTCTCTAATATATTCCCCTTTATTCCATATCCTTATGTACTTGCTCATTATGTAACGCATTATGCGTTCAACCAAATTCATTTTGGCCACAAATATTATTCAGGCAGTGAGGAGGAGTTGTGCAAACAACAACACGTGCGCCCCTCCTTGGGTCGAACAAGACAATTGGGCTTGCTGGTTGGACGAGGGTGGGCACAGAATCAACGACGCGGTGGCCACGACACCGAGGCAAACATTAACCAAACGGTGAACGGTTGCTGGCTAAATGGGAAACGTCCTCGACCTAGTTCAATGTCAATGTCATTGTGCCACATTATCGCCGACGATGGCAACGGGGGTGATGGCAGTGGCAATAGCAATGGCTACGGCAATAGCAACAGCAACAGCGACTGCGACGTCGTCCTTTTGGAAGCTTGGCCTTGGCTGAAGCGAAACGAGCACACGAAGGCCACGGCCACGAACATGAACATGGCTAAAGTGGTGCACGCCATGGCAGCGAAGAGGCAGGGCAGAAACAGAAGCTGAAACAGAACAAGTCAGGTCGCCGCTATATGCAGCCCCCAAAACTAGACAACAGCCACGACGTTGGCGCTGACGTCGGCGAAGCTGCAGCGATGCATGCCAGGCGGTTGATGTCGGTGGCGACAATATCCTTGCACTTGTGCGGCTTCACCCGCAGCACCAAATGCCGCGAGGCTGAGTCAAACGACCCACACACATCCAACCATCCAACCATGCACACAAACACACAACACTGCGTTGTCGTTAAGCCTGCCAACCATTCCACCATAGAACCTCCTCGGGAGCCCCCAAAAATCGCCATGCTCAACAGCATCAGCAGCAACAATAAGCCGAGCTGCAGCTGCCGCCTTTGGCTGATGCGGCGATTGTTGGTTACTGATGTGTCGTCGTTGGGTGCAAAGACCCAGCATTGGACACCGAGTCTGTCTGTGCTCATGCACACAGTACGTTGTAGTAGTTGTAGGCTCACCCTTGTTCGCCACCGCATTCGCGTTGCATTCAAAGCTGCAGTCATACAGCGCCAACGTCAACGGAACCCCAACCCCTAAGCAGTGGAGTACGGCCACCATTATGGCATCAGCATCGTTATCGTTGGCTACACCAACAAAGAGAGAGCTACTACCCCATGTCACCGTTGCTTGTGTGTGCTTTGGTTGCACTGGCCTTTTGTCGCACCCAAACACGCTATCCCTATCTGACTCTCTCGCTTAGGTTGTAGTTCTTACTCTGTCTCTCTCGCTTTACCTCTCTCTCACGCAGTGTGTGCATTGTGTTTTGATGGTCCCCCCCAGGGGGCACGCGTCACATTCTCGTTAAGTCTCTAATGCATTGGTATGTACAATAAGAGTCCTGCTCGACCGTAACATTTGGTTTGATGATGAAGTCTTCCTTTCCTGTTTTGTATCAAATATTTGCGCCACTTGCACTTTACTTTGTTCTCTGCGTGGTTGGCTCTCTTTCGGGAGACCGCTCTCACTATCTCTTTTTCTCTATTTCACTCTATTTTTGGGAGCATAATTTTGACGTTAAAATTTGGAAATGCTCATGGCACATCTACAACCAGAGTAACATGCTACCGTGGTTCGTTCCATTGTACATGAAGTCATTTTTCAGAAGATTTTTGTGAAGGATACTTCGCATTTGGCAAGCAATGGTTACGTTCAATATAATTCCGCATGAACCAACAGTTGCTTTGGTTTGTCACGGTTTATCGTGAATCTTTTAAGGATGTTTCTCTATTAACAAAAGTTGTTTTTAGTACAATTCAAGTACAGGATACAGCACTCGAAGTGTAACCAACTTCAGACAGTTGATGTCTGTAAGTTTTCTATATGAGAGAGAGAGTTCCGAATGTTGTTTCCCAGCGCACGAAAGTATTTTGCGGGGAAAAGAAATAAGTTATGGGTTTCAAACGTAATAATAGATGCAAAATCGCAACCAGGATCTCATACCGAAGCAACAACAAAGTTTTCTGACGACAACATTTTTACAATTGATTCGTAAAAACGATAGGGATTATTACTTGATGGACCACTTATACAAGAATCTGAGTCATCGATAATCGCAAATGGACGCTCTTTAATCGATTAAATCGAGCATGGCCTTAAGATAAATGCGTGATATTAACGGATAACGCATTGTGAATCCGGAGAGCACACGATCGTCACATCTAGATGTATTTGTAGAAATTGAAACAGTGAAACAATTGGTAAACTATAGAAAGTATTATCAGTGCAATTGATGTTGGAGTTTCTAAAATTAAGGCAAGCCATCAAACATCAGGAATTGAATTTGAAATTGGATTTGAAAGTAATTTTCACAACTGAACTTATAGCCCTTTTAATTGAATACACTTCGATCGCCGGACCCTGTAAATTCAGGATAGTAGTAAAAATTTTAATTTAAGCTTTACAATAAAGGTTTTTTATATTAACATTTCATTTTTTTTATTTTATTAGTGTTAAATATTATTCTTGCACTGCTGGAAGCGAAACATATATGACCAAAATAATGACATTAAAGTCATTGATTATCACTACTTTGCATTATAATTAGGTATAAATTCAGGTACTTCAAAAAGCTTTCTTAAGGTTGGCTTTGATGTAATCATTCATTTGAATCTGTATAAAAACAATTTTTAATTTTTACTCTTCGGAGCGAAAATTAGGTTTCTAACATTCCACTGCCATTTTATTCTTGTAGACTTCGTTCGCCTTATATAACTTCCCTCCCTGAAGCAATGTAGAACATGCCACGGCATTTATTTCTGCATAAGCTCTTACTCGAGCTCTCATTGACTAACGTGCAAAGTTTCTTTTATAATTTCCATCCAGACTAACTTGTATTTGGCGACCTTTTGCACTACCATTTTGTAGATCGATTTTGCACAATCCATTTTGTATATTGTGCTCCAACTAAGAACCTTTACGATTTCCTCCTTTACGAAAAGTCCATTCAATACATCTTTTCCTTTATCATAACTCATCTTCATTTGCATCCATGAACCCCTAACTTGGTCAACTGTAATCTTTTGGCTGCTTTTGTTAAGTAATATTTAAACTTTTTTATTACTTCCTGTCTCCAACCTTTACATTGTAAATCCAAGTTCCTAGCCAGTCTCACAAGTGAGACACTGTAGGTTTGCTACTCGGATTAGTTTTGTAAAACAATTTCCTTACTCTAATTGAATATTTTAATATTTTAATATTGTTTAATTATAAGATCAACTGGACCAATTTGTATCCCTAAATATATATAAATATATTTCACAAAAACGTTCAGACTTCCCAACTTTTTAAAAACCAAAAAAAATCCCCGAATATTCTTTCCAGTTTCCCTCCCTTGGCTTTACAAATTCTGTAGCCGCTCCATGCTGTTTGAGGTCTTTGAATTCATCTTTATAAGTCCTCTGTACCATGCGATACAATGTATTGGAATTAAAATTTTCGGAATTTAAAACTTTATCCACTTGCATAATAAAATTTGAATATCCCTGCTTAACTTGAACACTATAAGCCTTTCTTAAATGCAATAAATTGAAAATCTAATATTTTAATATGTTTTATAATATAGTTATAGTTTAACGACACTTCAAGATGGAGCATAGGGATCTCTATTAGTACTCGTACAACTCATAATCGAATCGAAACGACAGTAGCGATTTTTCCATAAAGATGCCAGTTAGGACAACCAACCACGCACTCTATGCTATAACTATTTTTTCCCATTTATAAAATATATATTATATTTGGAATCCTCAAACAAAGCAGGGAATATTTTTTACATTTTCCAAAAAAAAAAAAAAAAAGAAAAACAAATTGTTTACTCGTTTCACTTTTATTAGATTTTTTTATTATTCACTGACACCAAGACTTGATAGATTTTTTAACCCAAAAAGTTTTGCGAAGATCTCTCTAGATGCTAATATTATAATAACAATTGTTTTAATAAATATATTTTATACTTCATATATATATATATATATGTATATGTATATAAGTATATTTCTTTGTATATAGATATATATATTTGTATATATTTGTGTGGGTGTGTGTTGAGAATATATTGAAGGTATATAGACACTTATATAATTAAGTAACAATAATATAAGTTAAGGTATTTATATATAGTATATATATATATATATAGTAAATGTGAATCAAGAGGTACATTCGTAGCAGTTCGTGGACTGCTGCTCAATCTGCAATTGCTGTCGACTGCTGTGGATCTTGACGTTGAATATGATTAATACTCCAATGGGCTGGTTATCGGAGTATTAAGATTTCAACATTAGTAGTTTTGCAGTTGCATTGCATCGATTCCTGCATTATATGTTGACCTTTGCTTGCTGTCTAATTGAAAATGGGAACGGAATGGAAAAAAAACCAATTGGCGCTAATGACAGTTGTGCTTCTCTAAATGCAGGCGGATTTCTTGAATTTGTCGTATGCACTGCGCTTAGGAGTGACTCTCCACGTCGTTAGCATCGTCCTCAACTATTGGCTTTTTATCGTCACACTTGCGGCCTATGAAACGATCTAAAACATTGCGTTTTGAGTCCACACCCAAGCCAAAGCTCATGCCGGCACCTTTGAAGGAGCCCCAATGTGGATGTCCCGCCTCCGATGAGCTCATTAATATGGAATACGATGAACAAACTTCACCCTCCTTGCTGTGGTGTATGCCATAGAAGAAGTAAACAATCATGCCAATCGATACCCAAATAAAGAAACGCATCCAGGTTAATGCACTTAAGTGTACCATGAGCACGATGTTGCAGAAGATGCTTAGAGCAGGCACAAACGGAACTAGCGGCACTTTAAAGCTTAGACCGCGTGTGTTCTGGTTATGCATTGCCATTACAATGACACAGGCACTGGCCGCAAATATTATGAAACCATAGATCAACAACGCCCACCAAGTGCCCGTGTAAAGCTCCGTCCAGGACATCTTTAATTGCAAGCATATGGCGAAGCTTAGGATGACAAAGAGCAGCACCGAAACGGATACCACGCTGCCCGGTTCAAAGCGTCCCAGCAGGGGCTCAAGCCAACGAAATTGGGACTGTAAACGCCCTGCCAAAGCACCTTCGATGAGATCACTGGTGGGTGACGCTGTGCCAATGCTGCTCGATTGTGACATGTAGTCGTCGTCGTCATCATCTTCGGGTGTGTCGGGCGCATAGACAGGAGTTTCGAGTTGAACCAACGGACGATAACGCAGTATAATGACGCTTGCAGATACAATGGTATATGCCAGCAGCGTGCCAATTGACATGAATTCCACCAACTTGGCCAGATCGAAGACTAGTGCTAGTAAACCACTTAATAGACCTGAAATGGCCAAATTCAACATGGGCACTTGCGTGGTTGAGCTGACTTTTGCGAAGCAACTGAAAAGCAGTCCATCCGAAGCCATGGCATACATACAACGCGGCAATGCGAAGAGTGAACCCAGCAAGGTTGTTGTCATGCCACAGAGTGCACCCACCGAGATGACATACTTGGCCCACGAAAGATCCAGCTGTCCGAAAGCCTCCGGCAGTGATGCCGCTGGGTTTATTTCGCTAATTGGTATCATAAGCGTAAGCGCTGCGCTTACCAATATGTAGCCCACAGTCACGACGCAAAGTGATAGCACTGTTGCAATTGGTAGAGAGACCGATGGATTCTTTGCCTCCTCACCAGAAGTGGCGATTGAGTCAAAGCCAACAAAGGCGTAGAAACATGTTGCGGCGCCGGCTATGACACCTCCGAATCCGTATGGCAAAAAGCCTCCCTCTGCCGCTGACCAATTCTTTCCATCAGCGTACCAGAATCCTACACAGATGACTAGTATCATTACACCGATGTTGACCAGCGTAAGAATACTGTTGAACATGGCTGTGGCCTTGACGCCACAACCTAAAGCAGCTGCGTATATCATGCAAACCAAACAGGCCAGTACATCCGGGTATTGGGCCAAGCCCGGCTCGTGTATACCACCGGTTAGCGCTAGAGTCGTGTTGCCAATCCAACCTCCCAGCATTGAATCGACGTAGCCACTCCAGGCGCGTGCCACAGAGGCAGCGCCAAGCATATGCTCTAGTAAAATGTTCCAGCCAATGACAAATGCCCAGAATTCACCGATAGAGATGTGCGTAAACGCATAAGCAGAGCCAGCTTTGGGTACACGAGTACCAAATTCCGCATAGCACAATGCAGCCAGCATAGAGACAAAGCCGGCCAGCACAAAAGACAATATAATGCCCGGTCCAGCCATTTCCTTAGCCACAGTTCCAGTCAGCACATAGATGCCAGCTCCTACCATATGGCCAATACCTGCAGATGTCACATAAGTATGAGTGACTTTAAAGGCAACACGTAAGCCCACACCTCCCACCCCAACCTACCAAGCAGTGTTATGTCGAAGGTGTTCAGACAACGATTCAACGGAGTTTCCATTACATCAGCGGGTACTGGCTTGGTACGGTTCATTTTCGCACACACGCCAGACATAATGTGTCCCAGTATGGCACGACGTGAGCTGGGCATGATTAAGATTAAATTATTCTCCGAGGGTTTTCTGTTATTGACAGCAATTAAAACTTCTTCTCAACCATATGCCACATAGCCCGGAAAAAAGGTTTCGAGTTAAGAACTAAACCAAGATAAGTTAATCAATTAAATTGATGCACAGTTAATAGATTTTTTTTTTAAACAAATAAAACTATTTTTAGAAACATAAATTTTTAGAAATGAAGAGTTTTTAAATTTATTGCGAATATTTCACTTGTTGTACACGAACAGCTGTGACGATATTGATTTTTCCTTGTCGCCCACGACCGCCTCATTCACAAAAACGATTTTGCACTGCTTGAATTTTCTCATTCTATAGCTGCCAGCTTTTGCAAGCAATTCGTCTTTTCACTTTTACACAAAATCAATTAGCTTTTGAAACATGGCAGCAGACAAGAAAGTTTTTCAACTGAAACGACTTTTGTTTATTTTTTATTATGCGAATATTATAATAATATTATTAAAATAAATAGTATTATAAAGTACACTTCGAACGTAAGTAGAGTTTCTATTTCATAACTTTTTGGAAAGCCTCTTTTTTTTCTACATTCTAGTCTAGTTTTCCCTTTGACTATGATAATCGCGCCACAGCCGCATCTTGACGATATCTCTTTTAATAGCTGTTCAAAGAGAACAGGAAAGGTCTTGAATTAATAGAAATTTGTTTAAGAAAATATTTTCTTTTTGCCAAAACTATGCAAATGCAACATTGTTGTAGGGTGGAAACGAACGACCGACCTGCGGTTTTACAGGCGAGTAGCTGGAGAGATTCAAGAGAGTTTGCAAAATAATGAGACATATCACGAAGCCAGATATAATACGTTTTTATTGCCTTTTTAAGAATAATATATTGTTTTAAATGTATAAAAAAATAAGCAAAATATTCTGAAAATGTTTTCTGCTTTGGGTCTTTGATTTTATTTTGAATTTAACTTTGTTGTAAAACACAAATCCATCGAAACCCTTATGAAAAGCACTTTATTTATTCAATTGCTTATGTTCTCGTAAAGAGAAGACCGCAGCGAAAAAAATAGTTTTATTATGTTTATTTTATATCCTTTCAAATGATAAATAAAGTACTTTTTGGTTGACCTTTAATATGAACAACTGTGCGTAAGGTATTGCAAAAAAGGAGATTATGAAACTTTAAGATACGAACCCAGAAAATATCAAAAAATCTGAATTTTTGTTAAAAAATCTTTATTGTTTCTTATATCCAGATCTGTAATTCTGTTGGATGATATTTATATTTTTTTTAAAAACTAATTGGTTGGAACTTAAATGCTCACCATTTTTCATTGCTTTGGAGTAGGGGATTGGTTTCATAGCCACATCAAGCGGTGTGTTGTTTGGAGTCTTTATGTAGCCAGCATTTTTTCCAGTAGATTTAAAGCCTGAACATTTAGGTGAATATGTAGATTGACCTTTTTTTTCGCTGGCTTATCTCAGCGTATTACAAATATTCATATTTTAATGGTATGGGTGGCCTCCTGAGTCCATTCTCAAAGTCGGAAGAGTTTGCCTAATTGGATTCCGTAGATCCGTATTTGTTTTATAATGATTTTTTATAATTGCGCAGGATGTAGGTATGCCAGGTATGCTTCGAGTGTTGGATCAACGGTGATAGTAATTTTGTGGAGGATGGCGGGCTGAAAGGTTCCTTTAAGTAGACTAATTGTGGACTATGAACGCAACCAAGGCTCAATGGCATCTAACTATCTCTGTAGGACATCAGTGAGTATGTGGTTGCAGAAATATGAAATCGGAATGATATTATACCATACAGACTGTGTCAAAAGGAAAGACGATTATATAGAGAAGATTTCATTGATTCATAATTTATAATGTAACAAATTCTACGCCATTTTTACCATGTGGTATATCGCTCTATAAGTTTATTCGAAGAAATTCTTATTTGGATTTGGTTTTAAATCATTTCCAGTCTTATTAATAAAAAGAATCATAATAAACTTTTTACCTCAAAAAGTGTACTATAAATCCATAAGAACCTTAACACATTATACCTAAGCTTACCTATAAAGGTCGCAATATTGTGCAAAAATTGGTTAAATTTTTTTATAAATGTAAGATCTATTAAGAATGTATGGTTGGTAATTCGTCTTATATAAACTTTAAGCAAAACTTACTTTTTTAAAAACGTACAAGTTTTTAATAAAATAATATCTTTTCAAAGAAAATATTATATACGGCTAATATTTTGTTATTTCTGTGATTCCAACTCAAGAAACTGCTTTAAGAATGGGTACTTTCTATTATTGGTTTTCTACCCCATCTTCTCAATTGGTTTACATCTGAATTGTCAAGAAAGCATTAAAAAAAAAGAAATGCATGTCGCATCCGGAGAACCGGACGTTAGTTGTCTTGGTACTTTTTTTTATCTTATTCGTTAATGATCTTTCTCAAGTTATCTCGACTTCTTGCATTCTCAAATATAGGAACGACAGCGAAGTTTTTTGTCCCACTCTTATAATGTTTATGACAGACATTTACTTCCTCAGTTTAATTTTTTCAGAATGCAATAATATAATATATTATAAATAAACAATATGAAGAATATTATGTATTAAATTGTTAATTCAATTTACAAAATGTACAAAGTGATTTTTTTATAGAGATTTTCTCATTAGCCGCTTAACAACTAAGATAGTAAAATTACATAATATGGTCTTTATGTTTTTATTTAAAATCATAATTTTTATTCCTTAATTTTTCCATCATTGCTCCAAATCTCTATTAAAAGCTGTTCGAAGAAAACAGTGACCTACATTCTGTAGCCCAATCCGAAAGGCAGGTGAAATTCACTTAGGGAAATGTCGTCTTTCTGCTAACTTTGGGAATACTCTTTTTTCTTTCTAAGTCTTTAGCCATTCTTTGATGAGTTGGTGCATATCGGTAAAAAGTTCGCGCTGATGAGACGAATTATTTTTTTTCATCGTTCTATTTGTTTTGTGTTATTTGTTTTGTATTATAACGTTTTATTTATTTATTATTTTATTTTATTTATTAAATTATTAATAATAACATGGACTCAATTTTTAATTTTTCATCTAGTTTTATTATTGCCATCTCACACATCTGTGTAGAAAGTACTGAGTTTTTAAATTATTTCTTTTTAATAATAGTTGTATTTTAAGGTTTTCAATTAAAGAAAATGTTGAATATTAAATGCAGTTTTACTCTGGTTTTAACTCTAGAGTTCACAAGTAAAACCTTAAAAAATTTTTTTTTTATTCTATTTCTGAAGATATCATTATCAAGTTCGACATTCGCCTATATGACAAAGTCAAGGAGTATAAATTTATTAATATATTTCTATTTTAAAACTTAAGAAATGCAAATGCATACACGACATACTATTATTATATAGAACTAAATTATAATAGTAAATATATAATCTAATTAGTAATGAATAGCACTGACTTCTATGGCCTTTGGCTATATTTAACGTGCAGCCTATTTTTAATTAACATTTTTGTACCTACTCCTTAGGCACTTTTACGATCTAGTGTCTTGTTTGATCACAAACTCAAGCATAATAGGTTCATTTACAACATTGCAAATAAAGCTCGAGGGGTTCTTGCATTTAGCGATGGTCGAAAGAATCTAATGATCCGTATACTACCAAATTGCTACTGGGTTTGGAGCCCTCAACACCAACACTATCAAGAGTTGATTGAGTCCGTTCAAAAACAATTTGTAATATTTGTTCTTCGGGGATTGAATTGGATTCCCAACATTCGTTTGTCGTCCTATTTATGCAGAATTCGCCTTACAAAATTACCTTCTCTAAGTGATCGTAGAATATGCCACGGCGTGCTATTTTTGCATAAACTTTTACTCGGTCTTATTGACTCAAATACACTCCTTAATAAAATTTCTTTCATCATTCCTTCCAGAATAACCCTTAATTTTCGACCTCTAGCATTAACTTTTTGTAGATCTTATTAGGCGTTACACGATTCGTTTCGTGTCTTATGCGTAAATTATAATGACCTCTATGATTTACTCACTTTTGAAAGTTCTATCCAATTCATTTCTTTACATCTCATCTTGGTTCCCCAAATCGAGCTTCTTTGACCAATTACGAACTATAAAGACTCAACTTGGTCTACGTTGTTCCTTGGCGTCACTCTTTGTTAAGAATGTTTAAATTTTTATGCTACATTCTGATTTCTTTTACCAAAATCCAATCCATTTTTTAAAACCAAGTTCCCAGCTAGCCTCAGATGTGAGATGCTGCATATCTATAAAAAATTCAACCATCAGGCTTTGAATACGGATTAGTTTTATTTTATATTTTCCTATTAAATGATAATATTTCCTAATTTTAAAATGTTTAACTTTTTTAATCTTAAGGACAGTTGGAATTAGTTGTACTTAGTTGTAACAATAAATAAATAAATGCACAGTTCACATGTTTTTTTTTTAGATTAGATGGTATAACTTAGATTCTATAAGCTATTTTATTATTTTATCTATGCTGTTGTTTTGTCCATGTCTGATTGTCATTTTTAATCATTTTGCGAAGAATAGTTAATGAAGATGATGGGCAAATCCATAAGGAAGTGGTTGACATTGGTGACGACATTGTTTTGGCAGAATATGCATAAATTAGATTCATTGGGATTAAGATAGTGTTGGTGGGATATTTTTGTATGGCCTAGTCGTAGCCTGATAATTGTAGTTTGATAATTTCTTGTAAAGGTATTATGGATGGTTTACTCTTTGGTACCACTTGGATATATAACTCAGTCGGTCCAAAGTGAACTTTAAAAGGTGAAATTTGATTGTTGTCGGATATATTGAAGTTATGGTTATACATGAACGGTCCGTTTGAAACCATTTTGGCTTGTTGGTCATCCAATTCTTTCCCGTTTATACCTTTGTGGCCTGCGCCTAATCTTAGGATAAAATGATATCAATTTGTTCCTTTGAGCTGATTCATAATGATGAAACTTGCCTATATTTGATATAGCTTTTAGTGAAGATAGTAAGTCCGAGATAAAAGTATATTTTTCAGAAATATTTTTGACAATATTTATTGCTTCATGTATGGCTATAAATTCAGCGGAAAAATGGATGTGTGGTTTGGAAGTAAGTCGGTGTTTAGATTATGAGTTTCGTTGTTTATAGCGAATGATACGATGATTTGTGATTTTGATCCATCAATATATAAAAATGAATAATTGTTGAACTTGGTTTTAATAGCCAGAAAGTGTTAGAGACAATGCATCTGATGGTAACCTCAACAAAAGCTGATGAGTCTTTAATATGGACATAAAATGGAAATGCAGTTGAAAATTCTTGCAGATTTCCATGGATTTGACGATAGCGGATGGTATTTCATTTTGAAACCTGTTTCCATTATATCGTTTTTTGGAAATCATGTAAATTGGTGAAATTCTGCAAAGATAGCTTTGCCTGAAGGAAATCACGTCGTTCAATAACTGTATTGACAGCAGCCTCCATTAGCATATTGGGGATGCTGATTGGGGTTGATCTGAAAGCTGCAAAGCTTGCTCTTATTGCACTAATAAATATAGTTTGAACTTTCTTGAAGTATTTCCATAAAACATTAAGCCATAGTCGATCTTTAAAATTATAATTTTTTTTTTGTGATACGCATTCAAATATAGATTTGGCGATAGCGAATGATATTTAGTTTTTTATACCTGCTTTTATTATAAAAATTTATTGAAATCATATAAATGGGTGATTTTCTGGAAAACATATGGATTCTTAATTAGCTGAAAAGACATTTGATAATATTGAGTTTTTCGTGAGAGAATACATTAAGTATTCGATATGTGGTGATCATCAATATTTTAAGTCAAGAACAAGTACTAGTACTTTTAGGGAATTGACTCTTGGTATAGTGATATTGTTAGTTGTAACTGAATGCTTGCATTTATCTTTAAAGAGAGCGAAGAACCGCTAAAGGCACTCCATTGATTAATTTTATCAAAAGGTTCGTTAAGGTTTACTGTATGATGCTGTAAGTTTCTGTTGAATTTGATTATGATACGAATGAAAGATTTCTTTCAATGATAATCAAACTGGCAAGGAGATTGTAGACGGTTAAGAAGATGATTAGGGATATTGGTGAGCCTTGAGAGTTAGCGTTATGTTAAGGGAAATTGTCAGATATTTTTAAAATTAGGAAAATAGTTTCACATGTGGTATCCCACATTCCATTTCTGCAGTTTTGTAGTAACTACGTGGATCCAAGATCCTGTCGAAAGTTTTACTGAAATCCAAAGAAATTATTGATGTATATTGTTTGTGTGATATATGCACGACATACTTATTTGTAAAACTTCATAAGAATAAATCATTAAAATATTGCATGCAACCAGCTCAATCACAAAATTGTAACAAATAAACAATAAGATTTATTGAATAAAATGAATACATTTTAAAAATGTTATTTAGGATTAAATGTTGAACTTCTTTCTCGATTATTAATTGTTTTTATTTTGACAAATTTGTACTTTATGTGTATTAAAATAATAACAATAATAGCGCGCATGCAGCATTTAACATAAAAAAATAATTTGAATAAAATTTAAAAAAAAAATTAAAATTAGGAAAAATTGCCAAAAAATAAATTTGGTAACAAATTGACTTAAAATTATAATCTATTTTCTTGTGCAATAATTGTTTATTTTTTGTAATAAAATTGCATTTTATATGCATAATTATAATAATTATTAAAAAAAAATTGATTATTTTTTACATTTTGTATTAACAGCGTGCTTACATTGCTTAACATAACAGAGACTTAACACTCACTCTATCTGTTAACAGTGGCTCGGAGAGCGCAGCGCGTCTGAGCGAAACTCTGGCCTCTTCGCATTTGCTTCGTGTACTTCTTGGCCAACAAACACGAATTGGGTTAAGAATCAATGCAGACGGAGAAACGGGTCACATTCCGCATTGCCTGAACAAACGGGCCGCATGCGAATGCCGTGTGTGTGTGTGCGACACCAACGACAAGTCGCGCCGAGGCCGCGCGCGCTGGTTAGTCAGGTCCATTTCTCAGTGCGCAGTGAGATCTTGAGCAGGCGGGTCGCAAGTGGCCGAAACTATCGAAAGACGCGCGTGCGCTGAAACAGATACACATCGAAGTGTTTATATATTTAGTATATATTTTATACTGTGCTCATGTCTGTCTGTATGTGTGCTGGGAGCTAAGTTTTTTGTTTGGAACTTTCTTCTTCAGCAGCTGGCTCCACATCTTGGGCTGCTGCAGGCAACCAACCTACTTATACACAAATACTCAACTATATATATAGCTGCTATGCATATGTATATTGATATGTAAATGTTTTAGTTTGGAATCTGTTGTTGTTGCTGTTGTTTGGTGTGTTTTTATTTTTTTTGTGATTTTGATTGACGAAAACGCAAGAAAGGCAACAACAAGTGGCAAAGTACGGGCGTAAGAAGAAAGCGCCGAGGTGGCCAACAAGTTTTCTGGGTGAGCGCGTGGACGTGGCAGCAAATAAGCTGCTGCTGCAAAAATAGCATCTTGGCAAATGTAACTCTCTCAAAAATAAAAACACAAAAACCTTGTAATGAATTTGTCTAACAAATCTTTACTAATTAACAATCGATAAACAAAATACGCAATAATTCGCTGCTAATTGAATGTTATAAAGTGAAAGTGTTTAGGTAACGCCTCTGCACAAAGCCCAATTAAGTTACAAAAAAAAATAAAAGTAGTGCGACAAATCCCACATAATTAACAGTGTAAGGCCCAGGAAATGCCTGGTAAATAGCTTGAGAGAAAAACGCAAATATTCCCAGACGGCAAACAATGTCCTACACCAGCACAATACAAAGACGCAAGACGACGCGTTCGAAATCCAAACAACAGCAGGCGGAAAATCTTATCGAAAACCAAAATGCCAGCAATGAGCAAAACGAAAGACTTCATTTTCTTGGTGCAAGCGACAAACAGCAACAGTTGCCGCAACGCCGCCGTTCAACAACCTCAGCACCGCATGCACCACTGTGCTGTAACGGCGGCCTGGGATTGGGCTTGGGATTGCCCACAACGGCCATACTCAATTGTTGCCGCGATATAAACTGCCATCTGAATGCCCCATTGCGTGGCAGCGTTGAGCGCAGCTTTCGCTCTGAGAGCCGGCAATCGTCGCTGCAACCAGAGCCAGCTCCAACAGCAACATTGCCATCATCAGCATCTTCATCATCATCATCAACATCAACATCGTCGTCTGCAAGTGCAACACCAATACCAACTACGACTACCTCCGACTCTGCTCTGCGTGCACGTTCACGTTCACGTTCGTGCTCATGTGCGCGTAGCGGCAACGTTTGTCTGGATGAGGAATGCCATAAAATCTGCATGGATAAATATTCAGAGAGTGGTTCGGCACGTTTTACCGTTAGTCTCAACATCGATCTCTTCAGTTGGGGTCTGTTCTTGTTGGCTTTTGGAACACGTTTCTACAAACTGGCCACACCATCCCACGTTGTGTAAGTAAAAGAGAATAGCGCAGCTCTCTAAAAACAACTGAAATGCTCCTCATCAGCTGGCGTAGATCTTATGCTACACCAATTCCTTTCAATTTTTCTATAAAGTAGTTTTGTTCCACCACCAGTGGATTTAGTCCCCAGCCTTTTATGTGGACCAACATCCACCATTATATGCGATCCCTCCATGTCTTGCATTGAAAGTAAGATCCAATAAATAGAAGAGAACCATAGACATTTATTGGACTTGCTAGCAAAGCTAGAGTTATAAGCGTGATCCACTTTTCTTACAAATCACATTTTATTTCTTTTCCCCCAATCCTTGACAGTTTCGATGAACTGCACTACGGCAAAGCTGTATCGCATTATATGCGCAACAATTTCTTTTTTGACCAACATCCGCCATTGGGCAAACAAGTCATCGCCGCTGCAGTCAGCTTTACCGGCTATGACGGCAATTATACATTTCCGCATATTGGAGCCGCCTATGCACCGAATGTGCCCATATTCTGGCTGCGCTTTGTGCCCGCGCTGTGTGGCAGCCTTTTGGCGCCAGCTGTATATAAGTTACTTCAGGAGGCTTATTTGAGCCGCTGGTCAGCAGCTTTGGGCGGGCTGTTGGTTGTGCTGGACAATGCACTACTCACACAGTCGCGCTTTGTGCTCATGGAATCCATGCTGCTGCTCTGCAGCACCATAGGCATTGGCTTTCTATTGAGATTTCAGCGTTGTGCACTTGGCAGCATGCAATGGATTGGCAGTGGTGTCATAGCCGGCATTTGTCTGGCCAGCGCTGGTTGCGTTAAGTACGTGGGATTTCTGGGCTTGGTACTGGCAGGCTATCTCATCTGCCGTCATCTCTGGCAGCTGCTTTATGATGCACGCATTACGAGTAAGTAGAAACAATGAAGTGGAGCCACTATACATGGCCGAATACAGTTGTATGTTTTATTGCAGCATTTCAAATACTGCTGCATGTGCTCGGACGCATGTGGCTCTTCATTGGCATACCACTTGTCATCTATTTGGGCGTTTTTTACGTACATTTGACTGTTTTATATCGTGCCGGTCCACATGACAGCATCATGACAAGTGCTTTTCAGGCCTCACTAAAGGGTGGCTTGGCCTCGATTACGCGTGGCCAACCGCTGGCCGTCGTACATGGCTCGCAGATAACACTGCGACACACACATGGACGTGCTTGCTGGTTGCATTCCCATGCACATGTCTATCCTGTGCGCTACAAGGACAAACGCGGCTCGTCGCATCAACAGCAGGTTACCTGTTACTCGTTTAAGGATGTCAACAATTGGTGGATTGTGAAACGGCCTGAGCGCGATGATCTCGTAGTGGGCGATGAGCTTGATCCCATACGTCATGGTGATATTATTCAGCTAGTGCACGGCATTACAAGTCGCGCGCTCAACTCGCATGACGTGGCCGCGCCCATGACGCCGCAATGCCAGGAAGTAAGCTGCTACATTGACTACGAGATCAAAATGGAGGGTGAACTGTTGTGGCGCGTTGATATACTCAATCGCAAGACCGAAGGTGATCGCTGGCATGCCATTAAGTCAGAGATACAACTGATACATGAGTCAACGGGCGCAGCACTACGTTTTACAGGTCGCCAACTTCCCGACTGGGCATTTAATCAACATGAAATTGTAGCCGATCGTGAGCAGGGGCACAAGGATGCCATCTGGAATGTCGAGGAGCATCGTTACACGAAAAGTAAGCAATCGTATAACACAAAAATATGGCAAACATAAAATACTAATTTGTGCTTATCTTCTAGGCCAGGATCAGCGCGAACGTGAACGACAGCTGCTCTCCGCCGAAATGATACCAACCAAACGCACGAAGCTTTCTTTTTGGGCCAAGCTACTGGAGCTGCAGACCAAGATGTTCTGGCATGGCAGGCACGTGCAGAGTCACATGTACAGCTCGCTACCACATGAATGGCCATTGCTAGACAAGGGCATTGCCTACTGGCTGGATGGCAATTCTAGCGCGCAGATTTATCTCCTGGGCAACATTTTGCTCTGGTACACTGGCACACTCGGACTATTGGCCTACGCCGCATTGTTCGCATTCTATGCAGTGCGACGCCGTCGCTTGTGCTTCGATATGTCCGCCAGAGAATGGCAACGTTTCCTCATCGCTGGTGATACCTTCTTTATGGGCTACCTGGTACACTACTTGCCCTACTTCTTTGTCGACCACACGCTTTTTCTGCACAATTATCTACCTGCCTTTTTGTTCAAATTACTCTTATTATGCTACGTCATGGAGCATATGGATTACATCCTGAGACGTCACTGCGGCAGCAAGCACTTGCTGGTGCGAGTTTACCGGCTCGCTCTGTTACTCTGGTTAATCGCTGTCCTTAGTGTCTTTGTCAAGTTCTTGCCACTTAGTTATGGTTCGAAGAAAATGTCACCCGAAGCCATAATCGACTTACGCTGGAAAGACACTTGGGATTTTGTTCTGCAGAAAAACTATGTATTAAATGAACCGTAATTGTGTAATGCTGTTAAATTATTTATGAAGCCAATAAAATTATTTATTTATGTACATAAGCAAGTGCTTGTAGACTCATTACACACGGATATGGGGCAAAATTCCGTTTTGCCAGAGTCCGACGGAGGCAAACATTTAACATTTGAAGAGCACACAATCACGAAGCGAAGCTGGCCAAGGATGCCTCCACCTATATATCATGTGTGAGCTTACAACTGATTTTTATTAATGTTTCCGTAACAGTGGCTACATCAACAAAATCGTGGTGAATTTCATCAGTTCCCATATACCAGTCTACATATCCTTCTCTCAGATGGATTGCTGCATATTAATTTAACGATTGTGTACTAAAAGTCCCCCATATTTCTAGTCCAGATATCTATTATGCTTATCATTATTTTATATAGAATTTTTTTGTCATGTAGTTAAAATTTGTTTTTAATTTAATTTCTTTTGTGAGTTCGGATTCTGTTGGTATCGCTAAAAACTTGGCACTTGGGTGTATTTGTATAACTTCTGCATTACTTAAGATTCGATGTCTCGTGGAATTTCTCTCGCTCTCTCCCTCAAATAAATGAGTTTTAGTTATCATTGATATTTATTCACAGTTATTGGCTCACATCGACATAATCTCATCAGCAAATGTTGCCATCACTGCACTAGTTGACGTTGGTCTATCTGCTGTGCATATCATATAGAATATGAGGCAGCGTATTCCCGCTGATATTCTATGAAAAAGTATCTGTCAGTCTGTATGTTTAATAGTAAGACGTCCATTTAAAAGTGATATTCTATCTAATGCAATTCCGATTCTTCTAATTCTTCTAGTCAAAGTAGATCTGGTGTACCTTTGACTATTGTTTAGCGGAATGTGTTTCTTTTTGTTGTTTTGTGTTTTATGATTGGATCGATTTCGAATAATATTGTTTGGTTGGGGGTCGCTGTAATTTGAGATATTTCATGTCTTCAAAACCTTTTGTAGTCCAATGTATATAACTAATTATAGGTGTCAGTTAGTTATTTCTAAATTTATTAATTTCTTCGGTCATATCCTGGTGGTTTTTTTCATCTTTTAGTTGGTATATATGTTATAAATGTCTTGGTTCTATTCTGATTCTATTCTATTCTGATTCTTTTTATTGAATATTATTTTAAAGTATGCAAGCAGAGTTTCAGCTAATTCTTTGCTTCTCCTTGCACAGGCGTTGAATTTTTGTTTCTAGTGGAGGCCTTTGTATAATTGCTTTGGTAAGTTTCTTCGTCGATTTCCATAAGGAATATTTAGTAGCTTTTGGTGCTCAAGTTGCTGTTTAGTGCATTTTTTCTCCATTTTTTCCACGCGAATAAGAGATTCGTTTAATGGGAAAACTTACGGAACTAAAAGCGAAAACGTTTAGCAAACGAATAATTTGCGATTTGCTCATATACAAATTCTCTATTAAAAATGTACCCATCAAAGAACGCGTTAGTATTTTATACTTTACTAGCTGTACAAAAAATATCTTAACATTTTTGTATTAAATAACTTCCATCCAGAGTAACTCGTAATTTGCGATCTCCAACACAACCGTATTGTAGATCCAAGAACCTACGATTTCCCACGATCATTCAATTCACATATTTCTCTATCTTTACTGCTCTTGATTTGCCAAATTGTGCATTCTTAGCAAATCACGAACTATGAACCCCCAGCTTGGTCAACGGCAATCTTTTGGCACTTTTTTTTAAGAAATATTTAAGTATTTATGTTACTTTCTGTTGCCAACTTAAACATTATAAATCCAAGTTCGTAGCTAGGCGCAGATGTAAGACATTGAGTATCTATTAAAAATTTTATGCAACATACAAGTGTAAGAATTCAGTTTTATATTATATTTTCCACGATCTAATTCAAGAATTCCCAATTTTAATGTACTAATTTATTGTACCACTAAATTATCATAACTGATTATAAAATAAATAATAACTAAGCTCTAAAAAATTATTTCAATTTTACTAATTGGATTATAAGGGGTTGAGTTAATTATAACAATTTGATTTGCATAAAAGAAGAATTAAAATATCAATCTATCTTTATATTATGAATTCAGTGATTTATTGCAATTATTTAGCCGCAAATAATTAGACCTAAATTAGTTTATTTACTATTTTATTAATTGAAAACAAGAAAAATCTTTATCACTGTAAATGATACTATAGAGTTCTTCAACATTAATTAAGGAAAGATGACGTTCGAGAAACAACTGCTGAGGTGTTTCTTCTAATGATTGGCCATTTCATTTATATTCTTAAAAAAAAACTTTATGTTTCCTATGTAAGTATAAGGTTAATTATATCTATATATATATAAATGGCGAGAGGTGTTTTTGTGAGTCACAGGTGTTCTCACAAACCGCATGACGGATTTTGAAAATTTTTTCTTTAAATTAAAGGTATTAACGAGACAAAGGTTTAAAGCTAATATTTTTTTTTCATGAGTTATGAGCATTTGAGTAGAGACTGTTTTTTTCTCACATTACAGGTCAATTGTTAAGTCCCCGACCTGACATATAGATGGCGCTACTAGAGTTAATGATTAAATCATATGGATATTTTAGATATAGATTTGTCACCTGTCGGTTTATTAGTTCCTGAGTTATAGCATTCTGAGTGAAACTACTTTTGTTATTGTAAAAAAATTAATAACGAATTTTGAAGGGAAAAAATACAGTAGATGGTTTGATAATGAGTTTCCGGACACTGCCCCAGGATAATAAACCGTCAAGGATTGGTTTGCTCAGCTTAGACGTGTTGAAATGAGCACCGTGACGGTAAACGCAGTGGACGCCGCCGTTGTTACCGACGAAAACATCAAAAATCTCCCCAAAATTATATTGAATGACCGTAAACTGAAATTGGGACTTTAAAGACATCAACTGAACGTGTATATCATATGATTTATGAATTTTTGGGTTTGAGAAAGCTCTGTGCAAAGTGGATGCCGATCGAGAGTGTCCAAGCGTAATAATGATAATGTGAGGATGAAACATGGCTCCATCATTTCACTCCGCAGTCCAATCGACTCATCCAAGTGGACTGCACACTATAAGATTACCTTAAAAAGCCAAGGACCATCAACAGTGACTTTTACTTAGAGTTATTAGACCGTTTGAAGGATCAAATCGCCAAGAAAGAACCGCAATTAAAAAAAAGAAAGTGCTGCTTCACCAAGACAATGTACCGTGTCACAAGTCAGTTAAAGCGATGGCAAAAATTCATGAATTGGGCGTCAAATTGTTTCCACACACCGTATTCCTCAGATCTGGCCCCCAGCGACTTTTTCCTCTTCTCAGATCTCAAAAGAATGCTCACTAAGAAGATATTTCCTGTCAAAATAGTCGACAAAGATGGCTATCGGCTCCAAGATTATTTAGCCCGGTGGTGCTGACCCCGATGAGCCTGGTTGAGCTTAAAGCCAACAGTGATCTGATGCCGTTTTTTGGGTGATTTTGAGTTTGGCAGCAAGAAGGCTGTAATCATCTACGTGCGCATTCCACAGCAGAAGGTGTTTCATAAAATCCAAATCATTTTAGCGCGTGAGCTCGAGAAGAAATTTTCTGGCAAGCATGTCGTATTGATTGGCGAGCGTAAGATTCTGCCCAAGCCCAACAAAAGCGCCCACATTCTCGCACCCTGACAGCTGTGTACGATGCCATTGTTGAGGATTTGGTCTTCCCGGCCGAAATTGTGGTGCACTTGGACAAGAACCAGCAGACCACCATTGAACACAAAGTGGACACCTTCACATCGGTCTACAAGAAGCTTACCGTGAAACCCCATGTTACCTTCGAACTACCTGAATGTTTAAGAATTTTAAACGGCAAAGGAGTAACAACAGAACAGATTCTGCACAAACATAGTTCTGTCGTACAAAAAGTGGGGTTTCATTTACGTCGCAAGAATAACATAACGCAAGTGAAGAATATTACAGAATGAAGAGGTGTTCGCCGAAACTGAGGACTGTTTTGAAGGAAAGGAGAAATCGTACTACAAAAATGGTATCGAAAAGTTGGAGGATTGTTATACTTAGTGTATTACCCTTGAAGGGAAATATGTTGAATAAAAAAAACAAATTTTGTCAAAAAAATATTTTTAACTATGGTAGGCCGGGGACTTATCAATACGCATAAAGCATACGAAGCGTTGTGTGAGAAAAGAGAGCGACTATAAATAACGCCACCCAACACCTAACAAAATATCGGTGACTATACGAACTCAACCCTAAGGCTGTTCATGGTTTTTATATTTGTCACAGACAAAGATTCAACAAGAGGTGACGGATGCCACAGAGAATTTCGAGGATGTTGGCCATAGCAATGATGCCCGCGATATGATGAAAAAGTATTATATATTGGTGAACTGGTTGCCACCGAAAGAAAGAAATCGGAAACCAAAATCAGAAACTCAAAATGATGAGAAATCTATGAAATCGTGGATATTGCCTTTAGTTCTCAGTTTAGTGGCTACAATGTTTTACAAATACTTCTTCGCTACTACCAATAAACAGCAGTAACTGGGAAGAAGATTATCCACATCCCGAATAATTGAAATGGAACCGTTGGTGCCTCAAGTTCTCAAAACACACTTGTGCTCCAAACCTTACCCATTCCAATACCTGCACTGCTCTGATGCATATGGTGATGAGTAATGATTACACAAAAAAAAGAAAATCCATTTAGGCGTACATTGTACTTAGATGTAGGTTGCAAAATTTTTTCTGGTTGCTTTTTTCTGGCGCGATTTTTAGTGAATTTTGTGTTAACTTTTGAAGCTATATTGTTTATATGCATTTGGTTGCATTTTATATTGTAATTTGTTTAATAGTGGGGCTTGTATTTTATAATGATTTTGTAATTTTTTTATATGCATTGTACATTTAGTACTGTCTGTCGAAAAAAGTCCAATTTATTTTTATAATTTACCACAATTAATTCACTGTATTTAAAAGCGCGGTGAATTAATTGTAGTAAATTATAAAAATAAATTTGACTTTTTACATCTACAGTTTTAAAATTCTAATCATAAGCTATTTGAATATATAATTAAAATAAATATAAATAAATAAAATGTGTAGGCCTGCTCTGACTTTGAAGCGATGATAGCATAACCGAAGAAATTTATTTATTTCCTTTCCTTCCCAAAAATCTGGATGAGGTTTAGAGCGGTGGTCCAATATGCAACCAGAGATTCATAATTTTGTTAAGATTATCGATACAATTCTTTGGAAAGTTGTAAGTCTTTAAGGTTGCTGCAATAATGTCCGATACCTAGGAAACTTGTGCAGCTTAATTTAATATTTATTTCGTCCTGAAATTCAGCGCTGTCAATTTCTGGTATGGGCAGATCCAAAGCATAGGCTACAGAAGAAATCTACATGGTCTTCTTCAGATGGCACAGAAAAGGGTTGGAAGCTACAGCTTGATTGTTGTGCTAAGGCATTCACTTTTTACTGGCTTGAGCGATACACTACCCTGGCAGCTGCTTAGGCTAATGCTACCCTCTTTATTAGCTTATCAAGCTACTTGGAGGTAGTCTGAAGTTTGCTTTCTGCTTTGCCAGGCTCTCCTCGCTGCCAACATAACTCCGTCCAACTCCATCGATCCAACGTGGTTGTCTTTTGGTCTATTCTCTGGTTTCACTTCCTACTTAATCGTGTACAACTAAATTTTTTTTAATTAAAAACAAAGTGCAAATATTTTAAAATTTCTTATTTTCAGTGTTGGACAATTGTGAAAACTAACTGCAGTTCATTTGAACCAAACCAGCTGCGTCGAATTGCCAGAAGATGGCGCCACACGCGCTTAGCGCGTAACCCAAGCAACCTACGCATTGATTGCAAATCAAAACAAAACTTCAGTTGTTACAAATAATTTTGCAAGAGAAATAGTTAAATTTCGAAGGAAAGTGTTTCAAAATGAAGTTTATACGTTTACACACCACAAACACGGCAATCGTGTACAAGAACTCCATATGTTCCATGGCCACGCTGTTGGTGCTTACGTTTGTAGCGCTTTCCGTGATGTTGCCTGTGCTCTTGGTGTCGCTACTAAGTCCCTATTCCGGCATATCGGAGTCTCGTGTGCTGTTCGAGCAGCCCCACTTGCAGTTTAGCTATCACTACATCTTTGTGGCTAACATGGAGCCGGGTCCACAGTTGGATGCAACCGAAACGTTGGTGGCATGCAGCAGCTTTGGCAACTTGAATCTACAATTGCAACGTTACTCAACGAGCTGTGAGGCGAGCAAGGTAAGTTGCAGACTTTAAGCTAATTTTGTTCAATCTGTGTATCTATCTATCTATCAACAAGTACTGGACTGAAGATCTGGACGACGATGGCATTACCGATCGTGCACACTTTCAACTGGATTTGCATAGCGTTGCTGCACGCCTAAGCAGCTTACAGCTAATACTCTTTTTTGAGGCACATTTGGAGCACAAGTGCAGCTTGTCACCGCCAGCCATTTTAACGCATCAACTGTATTTACCACAAGAGCAACGCATAAACTCTGGCAAGATACAGCTTAAAGGTGAACTAGAGTTAAAGCAGTACACAGAGTTCACCTGCCCGTTTCCGGGTCGTACAATTAAGACCAATTTTCGGCACGTGCAGCTGGACAAGAACAATAGCTATGCTGATATGACTCAGTACAAAATGGAATCCCTTTTGTCACAGATCAAAGTGAATCCGGCATTTTTTCAAATAGCCATGCATGAAACCTATTATGAACGTCGTTTGGCTACGCCAGATCTTGGAACGGAACTTAGTATTCAGCTGGAATTGAATATCTTGCAAGTACCGGCACGCTATCATTTGAGCATTTGGGAGCGTCTTGGACAATTTTGGTTATATTTTGCCTCGTTTTTTGGCATATCGTTTTATATAATGAACAAGTTAAAGGATTTTCTATTCGGCAAACATATAATACGCTCCTGGGAGATTATACCATGGAAGAAGCTGTACTGACACGAATCGGGCGCCATTTTGGAAATGGATAATTTCTCAATTGGCGAGTAAACACCCGTGGTATATTATTTGTAATTTATTCTTACGTTTTTTTGTACGCAATAAACTAATTCCAACAGTTTATATTGAATAGAGTAATTGCCAAGAGTAATAAAAGCCAAGAGTACGTTGCTTTGGCTGACCTGAAACGAGCACGTTTTTTTTTTTTTGGTTAGCATAAATCGTCTTTTTTTTCCCGTTTTATATTACCCATTGAACAAAGTAGGCACATTTTGTTCGTACTCTCCGCGTATATTACCCTTTGGCACATACCTTGCAACGACATAAACCAGCCCACGGCTTCTACTGCACAAACAAAAAAAAAAAGTCCGTTGATAATTATTTAAATTGGGTCAAATTCGTGTGCTTACTTTTGGGATATACCAAAGCCCATACGGAGTGATTTTTTCCAAATCATTTGCGAAAAATGATGAGATGCAGATCGGGGTAAATGATATCTCCAGTCGTAATATCTTATCCCTGAATACCATTCGCGTATGCAATTCAAAGGTGTTGTCAATGTTCTACAGATATTCTCGCCGTATTCTCCGTTATTATCAGATGGCACGTCGGATTGCACTTTGGCCAGCAGCTGCAAAAAATAGCGATTTTAGAATAAAATCAATGCATTGCGTATAAGAAGTACATTAGCATATTCCTCACTCTCCTCTATAAGAATTTGATCGAAGACCAAGTCAGGACAATGATGCCTAGCGCGATATTCGTTATGTAGTTTGAGGGCTTCCTTTGATATCTTCGAATATTGAGCACACTGAGCTATCGCCAAAAGATTAAGCAAAATTAGAATTTTCATTGCTTTTTAAAAAGGTAATCAACTAATACTATGTATATCGAAATCAAAAAAATATTAAAACTGTACAAATATGTCGTTGTGATTGATGAGTCGCAGAGCTTTTGCTGAAAATTGACTAATTTTTTTTTTTAAGTAGCTACCCTGAACTCCTTAACGAACCTTTGTCACTTCGCCTATCCAAAACACATATCTGAACTTAATGCATAAGAATGTACACTGCTGCAAATGAAATCCTTTTATTTTGCAGAACAAATCGAAATTTTTTTAAAGCCTCTCTAAATCGTTGACTTTAGTTAGATAGATATTTCAATAGTGATATATCGTATCCGCCCAACGAAATGCACTCCAAAGCGGAATTCCTAACTTCGTCTGTTATGACTGACGATGTTATGCCTCAGGTGCACGCAAAGAATTATATCGGTACACATTTCGCAATTAATTAAAGTCAAAACAGACCGAGATATCTTATAATAAAAGGTTTATCTTACGAGAAAGAAAAAAATCGCAAATAATTAGCGATATGTTCGAGCAAGCGAGTTCACTAATATTTTGTCTGATCCAGTCAGCTGCAATTAAGTTTGCTGATAACTATTCCTTATATATTGACATACTGAATGTATTTCGAAGTCTTAAAACCAATATTGGCTTTTTTCCACAAGAATGCAAATTGGCTAAACTTATCGCAATTGCCTGTTTGAGGGCAAGTCGCTCAGTTCTCCGAAAAATTATCGGCTAGCTAGCCTTTTGTGTTAATTTTCAAATGCGTTTTTGAAAATTAAGACCTGACGCCCATATTCAAGAACACCAGATTTCAATAGAAAACCTCTTTTCGAGTAGATATGTTTGTGCATGGTGACAAGTTAAGTCGTAAACTTCTAACAGGGTTGCATTTTAGGACATATTCATACGTAGTTTATGTTAAACCTTCTTTGCAAATGATACTGTTCATCATCAACTATTTGTGTGCTGTCAATCTTTGCAGAGCACTAGAGCATTCTCTTCGGATCCCAGTCAACAATTGAATTATTACAAACAACATCTGAATCCAACATTATAACAATAAAAAACTTCAAGTCAGCAAATATAAAATGTACGTAACTAGCAATTTGTGAGTCGAGAGCTCCAGTAACTAATGCTCGCTAAACTAAAATTATGTTTAGTATTGAATACTAGGCTTGATTTATAAAAATAAAAAAATAAGAAGAACAACATTTGCAGGACTACGGACAAAGTCAATAAAAGTGTGAGTGTCTTTTATATTTTTATTAACAGAAAGCCTAATATGTCAATTAAAAATAAATTAATAAAAATTAAAAACAATGTTTTGGTAATGCTGCAAATTAGTTTTAAATCTATGCTTTTTCATTTTTGTACCTTCCATCTCCAGCTAAAGGCAGACATTTGCAATGATAATAAAAAATCAGTCAGACTTCTACTAAATTATATACTAAAAACAGAATAAATATTTTAAATCTTAGCATTAAGTAGTTAATTTTATATAAATATCTGCCTGCAATACGAAGAGCACAGCTGTAATAGATAACAAACACAACAGGAATGCCATATTTTTAATATTTACCATTTTCAAAATGAGTTGTGTTTTGAATTGTGAACTGTTTGATAGTAGATTTGCCAAAAGTATCGATAATAAAAATGCTTGAGCACTTATTTATCGATATATAATAAAAGACAATACATAGAGACGTTGCCGCGAGTTTAAATAAAAAGTAACATTGCATTCTCCGAAGCCATTCGCGCGCTTTCACGGAGACTGCGAATGTACTGTAGGTAGAGTCAGAAGCGTACGCTTTCTGCGCTCATTATAGCAATACTTGGGAATAGCATTGTGAGGTGGCACATCTTGCTAATCTAAAGCAATGATCATGACGAAAACTAAACCATTTTTTTTTTCTAATTGTCCTGTGCCAAAAAGGAAAGGTCTTAAATAAAATAAATAAGAATTTTTGCATTACTTGGGTTAGTTTTTGTTAAAACATTTCCGTTCAACTGGCGATAATGTAGCTTAGGCTGCCGATATGCGTATTTTACAAAACAGCTGCAGTTAATGACTGAAGAGATCGTAATGAATGTACATACAGCAATACTTAAAAAAAAAAAATATTTTTTAAATCGTTGTAAGTTGTGGTCCGGTAAAGTTGTTTGTAAAATGTATTACAAGTTACAAGCAATTCGTTTTGTTATTTTAATTGTTATTCAAATTTGGACGATGACTAACTGCATGAAAAATCCGCTGATTAAACCCGGTAAGTAAATATATATACCCAATGCACGTATAATTAATGAAGAAGTCTATTAATTTCTTAGAATGTCATAGAGGTGAAAAGAGACAATGTGCTATTGTATTTTTAATTTGCTGGAGATACATATGTGCTTGCATGAAGGATCATATTGACGTTGGCCCTGGACTTGGTTGCCTCTATGCTGAATTTGGAAAATAATAAAAAAGGTAATTTACCGACCTGGAGAGCTTCGCTTCGTTGAAGAGACAAACACGCAATAGGTAATATTTCAGAAAATAGATTTTGTCTTGAAAAAATACCCTAAAATTACAATTTCATTTGCAGTAAATTAATTATTACGCCTTGAAAAAAAGTATGAAAAAAAAACACGTTTCTCTTATCTCCCGGTGGAATATTTTCCCTTTCCTTATACATAAAATTGCAGTTAAATTACCATAAAATAAGATTAACATTGGTTATGCATTTTTTTTTACAAATATCAACGCTGTCAATAAACTGCGCTCTGATCTACAGCTGGTGACGATGCGGATCGTGCTGTGGCTTTTATGCTTAGGCATTTTGGAAGTCTTAACTCAAAAACAGCAATTAAGTAAGTGACAGAAAATATGCTAAAAGTTAGCATTCTTATTATCCTTTTTCGACATGTAGAATGCAGCGATACAGAGATACGCACATGTCGCGTGTTCTTTGCCAAGTGTGTGCAATATAAATGCATTTGCAAGCCCGGTCTACGACGTGTCGGACAGGATAAATGTATTAAATAATAAATAGTATGATGCAATGTCGATTTCATTTTTGATAACAGAAAATTTTGATGTTTTACAATAAAAAACAAAATTATTGCGTATTTTATTAATTGCTTATTTCGGGCTGAAATGTTGCTGTAATTTTGTATATGCGAAGGGTTAGCTAAACTTTTCACTTTTATAAGGAATGTTATTAAATCCGTTCAGTCTTAAAAAAGGCACATAGGAGCTCGCAAATCCTGGGCTATAAATGCAGCAGTCTTATATGATTTATGCCTTAATTAACATTTAGTAGTTGTTGCTCATGCAGTTTCCAATCTCCTATAGCTGCTAAATAAGTAAGTTACTAATTATGGCAAGAAGTGTTTCTTAAGAAGACTTACCCAATTGGAGACCAATGAGAAACCAACAATACAAAACGTGTGCTTGTAAAAATATAAGTTTATAAACTATAGTTGAGTTGGAGCTACAATAACACGCAGTATTACATGCTACTATTTAATTATTATGCTAAGGCTGGCTACGATTCCCACTACTTCGCGTTATCCAGAAAATCTTTAGCTTCGTTTATTTTAGCCGCCAGATAAGGTGAACCGCCGCGATCTGGATGATTGAGCAACATGATTTTCTTATGTGCATCCTTAATCTACGGACAATAAGCAGTTGCATTAAAATAACAAAGTTTAATTGCAATCGAATCTCTTACAAGTGCTCACCTTGATTTTGGACGCACTGGGACTGACGCCCAGTATCAGCGAAGCCTCACGTTTGTTCATTTTTGGATCAAAGCCACCTTTATAATATTTTGCACTAGCCATGGTCTCCGCATCAAACTTTGGTAAATTTTTAATGGCCTCGTGAAATTTTGTTGTCATTTGCGGCATGCGGCGCATCAGATGTTTGCCAGCAAAGCCAACAGCGGCAACACTTAGACCAGCCAGAATAAGTGAGCTTGCCTGCATATCGGACAGAAGTAATTTTTTATCCATTGTAATTAAATATATATTAAAAAAGTGAATTTTGTGAGTAATGTAATTTCTTACCATTTTATGTAATTGTAAGCTAAACAGCTGTGACGTAAATTTCTTAGTTTGATTAGTGATGTGTTTTTCATGCGATATACGACTTGTATCGTTTAATTAGTTGTTATCGTGCTGCGAAGCAACATTTTGTTTGCAGGCCATGCTTGGTATGCATTCAATTTGTTTAAAATTAGCTCCATTTTTATAAATTCTATAAATATATATAAATGCTTTTTCTTGCGGTTATAAGTAAAATAGTTGCATAAAAATATCGATAGATTATGTGCAGCATATCGCAGTTAAGTTACTGCAGTTGTAACACTGTTTTTTTAAATATTAATCTAAACGAATTAATTATTAATTTAAAGTTGAGTTTCTTGCAAACTATATGCACAATAGTAGTCTAAATTTTGACATTTTTTTACTTTTATTTTAAATGTTGCTGCTTGTAGTTATAAATAAGACATGTTTTAAAATATCGATAGCCTATGGGCAACACATCGCAAGACTTGCAGCTGCATATAAACTCTTACAACTTAGTTAAATTTTTTTTAACAAACATAACTTTAAGCTTTTTAATATATTTATTGCAATTTCCATGCATAACAAATGCATTGTTTTGCACCAATGCATATCGAATAGTTATCGCCAGCAGCGAAACGCAAAAATATCGTTCCATTAACTATCGAACTCAACAAAGTGCACAAAACAAGTGAAGAAGAAGTGAGAAAATTTAGTTGTGCAAAGTTTAAAATAAGAAATAGTTTTTGCAAAATTGTCAATTGATCGAATACGGTGATATTTGCAGTGCGTGTGTAATGCGTGTATTGGGCCTTTAACTAACAAATAAAAAAATCACAAAAACTAATCTTAAACTAGAGTTTTTGCCTTTGTCGTTAACGTTGTCGTTTTGTCGTCGCAAGCAGCAGCAGCAGCAAGGCAAACGCAGCCGTCAAACTGGAGCGTATTCCGGAATACTTGCGCGACACGGTCGATTGGTTGATGGGGTGAGTGAAAAATACAAAATATTTATGTACATCAAACGTACATGCATATACAATGTACATCAGACGTACATACGGTTTGCATATGTAGCTGCAAGTATTACTGTGTAAAAATAAAAGTCACAGCCTAAGGCTACTAACAATGAGAGGAACAACAAAGGCGTTATGACGACGTTGCCTTTTGTATCTTTTATGTCCTCTGCTTTGGCTGCGTCGTCGCCATTTGGCCTTTTGCCAATTGGCCTCGTTTTTCGTCTCTTGCCCATCAAAAGAAAATGTCTCATCTTCTTTTTTTTGTTTTTGGTTTTCTTTTCGCTGTCTCTGATTTTGTTTTTGATTTTCATTTTACTGCCCCCTTGCTGCCTACTTCTTATGCCTATGTTGATGCCCCTATGTACAACTTAATATACATAGATAAGTATGTATGCATATGTAAAACTATATACATATACATACCTATGTACTAAGTTGCATAGTAACCTGCATATAAACGTTGAAATTTTATAATATTCCCAGTTTATTTACTTTGCAATTTGTTCTGCAAAATCGATGAGGATTATTATCGATTTCTCAAAAATATCCATAACACAAGAAGGCTGTTGGTTTTAGGTCGAGATTTGTATTTTGATTTGTTTATTATCCAGACATAAACATATGTATACACATATTACTTTTTTATGTTCCAACGAGGGTTGCCTTATAGGTTGTGCAACTTCAGAAGCTTCTTTAAAGTCAACTTTGAGAACTAATACTACCAATTAAAAAGGCAATCACGTCAGATTGGAAAATGTTATTCAAACGTCGCACAAAACGCATAATAATAATATGAAATTCAAAAATATTTTACTTTTGCTCGACATGACCAGTTTTTGCCTTGACTATGGCCTTGAAGATAGTCCAAAGACGAAACACAGGCTTCTGTGTGTGACTTGCGGGCATTTTGGCCAGCTCGCATAGAACAGTGCCTTGAGACTGGTGTATCTTTTAGTTTGAACCGCGCTCAACATAACGACTTTTAATTTAACCCAATTTTTCACAAAATTTGTTATATTTAATTTGTTTTTCAATATATCGTGAGCCAATTCATTACTCTGCATATTATCAGAGTTTTCAAGTACAACATATTGGTAGAGGCTAGCACGTTTGATCAAAATCGTTTAAAACATTCTAGTTTTACACTAAATTTATAGTATTTATATTATTTCTATTCAGATTATGGAGTATTTTGGCATTCTTAATCAATTGATCGAAATATGTTGAATATCATATACATTTTATAGGGCAAATGGGTAAAAATTGCCTAATCACTTCATCTACTTTCATTCGTATAAATGCGCAATACTATATGTACAACTCTCTATGTCTCTCAACTTCTTCATCCCTATAACTTTTTAATCCCTAGACTTTGAATCTATCTTTGCTTGTGTGAAGCATTCTTGCAATAAGGAATAACTAGATATTTGGAATTGAAATAGAGCTATTTTTATTACTTTCTAGCACAAAATTTTAGAAAATACAGAAAGTTTTCACCATTTGTGATTAACTCTTAAAAGCTTATTTCCAAGCACGAGATTTTCGAATCGGGCTACCATTTCGTTCGTAGTCACGTCTGAAGGCAACTACTACGACTTAAATACTTGAAACCACCTTGTCACAGTCGTATTCGATTGAGCACAATGCTTCCTTGGCCGATTTGACATTCAAGAAATTTACCTTTTTCCATATTAAAAAAAATATCACTGAGATGTTGCACTCTAGGCAGCTGCAGAAACCAAACAACTTGACATATGCTTATGAAATTTTACATGTGGTCTTTTGAAGGGTGGGAGATGTCCAAAAAAGCAGTTCGATTGCTCCCTCTATTTGTGAGGCCCGGAACTTCTCAATCTGCCTAGTACAAGAACTAAAAGACTCTACATTGAGTATAATACAAATATTCGAAAATAATCCAAATTTAAAACAATTAAATCTCATTTCTCATTTTGTTATTATTGGAAACTGTAGGATCACATCATCGTTAATATTACAAAACCTCGCTTGGTAAATATCTAGTTCCTGCAGCTTTTAGCATTTTACTTGCGATTTGTAGAATTTCACTCGACATGTTTGCCATAAGTTTCATTTTCTGTGATAATACGCATTGTGCCTTGAGATAAGGCCCAGTTTAATGAACTTGTAATTTGCAAGGCAATCGTAATCAGTCACAGAAACATAAATAGGAATCCAAATACAATAATATACACAATATTTGCAGCACTAAATACACACGTGTCAGTTAAGAAAAAACTGAAGATGTCACGGAACCCATATCTTGAAAATATGAAGTAGTTAAGTCGGCTCTATCTAGTTTTTGAATGAGGCTTCTACACGGATTAAAAAAGAATCTTTTTATATTTTGCATATGACTACGATATACTGAACCTCCAAATCACGAACAACATCTGTGTAATAGTTAAGAACTCTGAGAAATTTACCTACGATTTTTAACAAAATAAAGAAGAAATATGTGGTGCTTGTGTTAAGATTCTATAAAATACCCCAAGCTATTTTATTTTAAGAGATAGGTGAGTTTAAAAAGATTGTTTTTTTTTTAAAACCGTTTAATATAAGATATCAGAATATTTCCAAAGTAGATATTAATAAGATTTTTAATGATATATTTAGGAGACCCACACCCATTACAAAGGTAGAGCGCTAAGAACGTTGCCATTAACTTAGTAAGGTACCCAGTAAGAAGAATTACTAGAATTGCAATGTATTGAACGGCACAAAGGAGGCGATATAGTGCTTTATACCAAAATGCTTATCATAATTCCGGGTAGGGATTTAGCTAGGTCCGTAGTACGTAGGCACACTCAAGTACTCATAAGTAGTATATAGACCTAGAAAACTGAGTTTTTTTGAGTCAAGTCAATATATTTCCAAGTTCCACCGTAACAGATGGCAGTAGAACTACAATAAAAGTTATATTCAAAGAAGCAAGTAATACATTTTGATACACGTTTGATTGGTTGCTATATCTTCAGAAAACATCAATTTTCTGCACAATTTTTCCTTCCCTATTTTCTCTCTGGCAACAGCATGATGGAATGAATACCATTTTATGTAAAAATTATTACTTGATACTTTCGAAAACAGAATTTGATTGGGATATATTTAACAAAGTTTGTGACCCATTCGCACAATAGATACTACAAATACGAAACAGTCTACCGACATCGAAAATCTTTAAAATATGTACCTTAATCACCATATCTTGAATGCTTTAAGACAAACTTTGTAAAAATCCCAATTAAAAAATATAAAATACTTATGCGTCTATATGGCAAAGTCGACCGGTAGAAAGAGTAAAAAATTTGTATGGTTATACGAGGGATTTTATATTTCGGCATTGGGGCAACCCTAGTGTTGTAATCTGGCAATTGACAGCTCTATCGTAGGGTTTGGCATTTTGCAGGTTAAACATGCTCAGCACGTTTTGACTTATCAGAGCTATACATTAACTTTAAAGATTTATCTCAGCCAAAATATGGAATTAAATCGTGAAAATTTTCGTGCGATTTTATTACTTTAACTTTCTACGTGAATGGATTGTGCATGAACGAACTTAATTCAATTTTTGGCAATAAAGCTCCATCAAGAACCAGTGTTTATAGTTGGTATGGTGAATTTTGCGGAGGTCACAGCTCACTCCAAGACGAATTTCGTGGAGGTCGTCTAAAATCAAATGTTTTTCCGGAAATCATTGATGCTGTGCGCAAAATAATATTGCAAGATCGCCATGTGAGTTTGAGACAATCTCAGGCTTTAGTTGGACCAGCATACATTCAATAAAAAATGGCTCACTTTGTATCCCACACAATTTATTAATTCCTCCAAAAAAGGCTCGATACGATTGTTTGAAAGAAATGCTCAAAAAATACGATAGTGGTGCCATATAGTTCTGACACTCCTGATAAATTGAGAGGTCAACGTTTTTCGACACCTGTAGAAGCGGTAGATGCGTTCAGAATTCCTTTTTTTCGAGATATCTCAATCAGAGTGGCAAAAGTGCTTCGACAGTGTTTAAATCTTAATAGGGTTTATTTTGGAAAATACAATTAAGCGTTTTTCAATAGTAAATATTTATTTTTATTCTCTAATACCAAAACATAGAAGGAAATAAACATTTTAGATAAAACTTTTTGTGTTTTGTGAGGTATTATAAATCTTGAATCTATTTCAATATCACATCAACCCAATATCATATGACTTTTTTATTAAGAGTAATATTTTAAGTGTGTCAATTTGAATTCAGAAAAGTATATTAAGTCCTTGAATCAATAGAACGATCAATGGACTTTAATATTAAAAGTGTATTTTGTCCTTGGCTGCTAATACTATGTACGCTGGGTTAATTTTTTAATTAATTTTTTTTTTCGTAATCTCTCTATCTCGAATACGAATATACGAATAATTTTAGACAAAATCTGAGCAATTGATGACATCTAGTTGAAACCATATGGTCGAACACTCTCTTTTTGTGCAAAAAAAAAATTGTATGCCTTGTTATCACAATAATATTTGAGTAACATTTGGCTGTCGGTAGCGTTTTTAAGACCGAAGAACGGAGCTTCGTTTCATCGCAGCAGCGCTGGTAGTAATTATCGGTAGCAAAAAGATGCTCTTTGCCTAAGTAAATTTCTATTAATTAAAGACTGTGGGTCACTCTTCTCTTTAAACAGCTATTAATAGAGATAGCTTTGTGCAATGATAGCATAACAGTAATATAGTTCCCGAAAAGTTGGTTGCGTTTGCTCTTAACATCTCCGAGATCTATGCGTTCATACAGACAAATGGACATGGCTATATCGAGTTTTCTGCTCAACCTACCTGAGGAGGCTCAGAGCTTACTTTTTGGCTGTTGCATATCTTTTCTGCTTTTACAATAATACACCCATTGTACTATACCGTTTAGGATATCATAAATTGAAAGCTCGAAAAAAGTTTCCGGTGCTAGGACATTCTGGCGCAATGCCTAATATTCGTTGTTGTCCGAGATGACCCAATAAAGCGTGCAAAACTTACATATACAACGTACACATGTGTTGCATTTAAGTATTGATTTTTTTTCGATTGCGAGATGGGTTCTTCAATATTTTCTCGATATATAGTTTTCTTATATAGTGTAGTGTGTTTTGAAAATATTTGTTGAAGATAAATATAAATGGCATAGACATTCGTTATATTGTATATAATCTTACTCAAAATTCCTGTGAATCTGCAGTTAAACTCTTGACAGCAGTTCAGTATTTATTGGGCCCACCTCGCTTGGATGTTGCCATATGCATGCGAACAGCCTTGAGGCGCACTTAGTACAACTCTAATTGAATTAGACGGCAACGAGAAAGGAAAAGAAAAGCCGGGGCACAAGTAGACAGACAGCTGGATAGCGAAAGAGTCGGACAATGTGAAAAAAAATAGAGAAACAGACGGTGACAGTTGAAAATTTCGCTGCTGGAATTGATTGATTGACAGACGGCCGGAGAAGGAGAAAGGTTTGCAAATGGGGCTGATGAGTAAGGTTCGTTTCCGAGCAGTAGAAGAATTTTAATGAAAGTACGCTTGGGCAATAACAACCAAGGGGGTAGAGCACGAGGGAGCAGCTTAGTTTATTTTTAGGAGAATGTGCAAAGGCTTCCAACAAACATATGCCGGCTGACCTGACCCTCAATGATGACGGTCGTTTGTTGCATACTTATTGGCGCAGCGCTCAGTTGCAATACGGTGCTGCATCCGTGCAGTTCTTGATTTAGTCATCCGAATGGCTGCCGCCATGAACTGGGCCATATCAAATTTAACCGGCGGCAATCGTGTTAGTCGTGCCATACTTGTGCGTTACTCCTCAGTGCCATTGGCAGAATCCTGTGATGGCACAGCGACAGCTCCACAAACGCCTACTGCCACGCCAGGCACTTCCTTGTCTCATTCCATGCTCTCATCGGGCTTCGCTGCCACATTTTTACATTCATCTTCGAGGCATTCGAGTGGACGAGCTGTAACACGTAATAATGCCAGTTCCAACAACAATAGCAATAACAATTGCAATGGCAGCTCCAACGCTGCAGGCGGTGCAAGCGGAGGTGGAAACACCGCCGGCACGGGAACACATTCGCATAGCTTACCTTTGGATGTGGAAGAAACCGTAACTTGTTTTTGTCGGTAAGTGCGAGGGTCGCGAGTTGGCAAGGCCGAGGCAGGTCCAGAGTGTACCGAGAGTGTGTAGTGTAGAATTTGTCAGGTGAAACATAGTTTCCACTAAGAGGGAATGTAGAACTTGAGTGTATTAATGAGATGCAGGCAGACAAATTGGAAGGTAGTCAGTGCTAACTGTGTGATCGGAAGCTATCAGTCCTGCTAAATCCACCAGGGACCAGGTATTCAGCCTATGTCAATTGCTGTAAAAGGCTCGTGAGAAACATATCAACAATGTCTGAGTTCGGTATGTCTACAAAGTTAGTTGGCATTATTTCTGTCCAGATAAGATCTCCTTAAAACATTTCAATAGCTCTTGAGACTGAGACGAGGTCACCTTTTAACGTTGGACCTCGTCAATTGTGTGATGGAAGTGGTTCTATCAAGACTGTGGTATAAGGTACTGGCGCTATATTTTATAAAAGCGTGCAGATTCTTTATATAGGCATTATTTGATATTGTAGTAGCCTCTACTTTGCGCGGGTTCCATCTGCAGTTGGTCAATTCCAGCGGAAGATAGGTGCTCCCCCACTTGGTCTTTCCATCAGAGCTTTGGTCGTCCTCTTCGTCTTGCTTCGTTGGCTTTCGAATGGAACAACATGTATAGGAGACTTTTTTTTTAAAGGTCCTAAAATTCCCAGAAGGAACAAAAGTCCGCCATGGAGTTTTGGCGCTCAAATACTATACTTTTAAACTTGTCAAGGAATTCATGTACCTATCGTAATACCGGTACCTCCAGTAAGACTGACATATAGCTGCAATTTCTTTTGGCTGCAATTTGCTTATAAGAAGCTTTTATGACTTTTTGTCGAGAATCAATTGCACTTTCCATATCCTTCAAAGATCAAATCAGGCATGCGTGACATACGATACATATAATCAAAATTTTCGATCTTCCAACGCTTCTGGAATATTAAAGATATGTTTGTAAACAGATATATATTTGTGCTTCTGTGGATTATCTCCAGAAGATACGTGGTCTTTACATATAGATTATTTCGAATACGCAGCTTGTGTCAAATCCTTCAACTTCTACTTCTAGAATAAATTTGCTTTGCTTTACGAAGCAGTTGCTCATTGGCAGCGGGTTATAAGTGTTTGCAAACGCTTGGACAGTGCTACTGCTACCTTCCACGAATTGTCACCGCAAAGCACGACGGATTTTCACATTAGAGTTGAAAATGCGTATTTTGATGAGAATGCTGCTGATGTTGGCTTGCCATATGGGGTGCGATGATATCAAAAGCAGTGTTGACCTTGTTGATTCAGTAGAATCAATGTCCAGTTCAACTGCTCCATCTGCTGTGAAGGCTCAATACTTGAGGGCCCGACAGCAAAGGGATATAGTCAGCGTATGGCAAATTTTTAAGATATTGGTCGGTAATTTGCTGCCCCTGTATACACTGAAACGTTGATCGGTGCTACACAACGCCCTTGACGTTATAGTGGTATTCATCCCTGTCTGACTGCACTCCGCACTGCAAAGCAATTGGAAAATTTGCGTTGTTAAGGCTCTTTCTGATGAGCCAGGTACTCCACTACTGTGCAAAACTATCCAAATGAACTCACACTATCAAATGGCTTCTCAAAAGCAATAAACAGACCGTAGCTTTGATTGAAAGCCTAAACGTGTTGATCTTCTGTACAAGAAAACCCACTCCGTAAATCAGCTTGATGCTCTTAACTATAGCATAGTTAGTTCGAGTTGATTCTTGAGTCGATCGAGTATTATTCAAGCGATGATCTTAGTTAGTGCGGGAAGCATGTAAATTCCTCTGCACGCAACGCTTCAAAGGCGGACCATATCACTATTAATAGGTGAATCCGATGGCGGTGTTCTTAGTTTATAGAGATTTACTTAGGCTAAGTCAATGAAATCGAAGCACAAACCTTCGGGACCTACGCCACTGAGCTCTCTTCAATTCTTTGAATTATTTTATTATTAAAGCTGGAACATAATTGAAATATTCAAGAAATGTTCGTAAACCATTAATGTTGATAATTGGCGAATTTCTTATTTTTAATTACTATCAAGCAATGGAATAGATAGATAGCTTTTGTTGTCTTTAGAAGGCTTCCCTGATACGAGTACTATGGGAAACCTTTTAGCATTTTCTTTTTTTGCTCATTTATCTGGCTGCAAGTCATTGTTGTAGGAACACACACAACGACAGAGGCCTAAGAAAAGGGAGGGAGAGAGAGAGAGAGAGGAGTCCTTGTTTTCACGCGCCTCGTTCAGTGAGTTGGGGGTCATGTAAATCCCCTTTGTATGACAATCTGTATGTAATAATGTCGTTTACATTGAAATAGCAATATCTCCCCATGTATCCATATTTTTCCATATATTTGTATAATTGTTGATTGTCGTATAACTTATATACATATGTACAAACATAAAAGATACTAATATACATATGTATATGCGTATGTATGTATGTCTTATATCTTATGTGTCGCTTATTACAATTCATTGTAAACGACTCTTTTTGCGCATTTCCTAATACGATGGACGGGTACGTCTGACGTCATTCGTACTGCGCATGACCCGTAGCCGCATCATCAACAAACGATAACAAAAACAACAACATATAGTAATACGCTTCGTGGGGAGGGGTGAGGGGTGTTCTCCATATGTAGAGTGGCGTGACCAACAAATCTTAACTGGAACAACAGCTAGAAATTATGAAAAACAACAACAATAACAAATAAACAAAAAACAAAACACACAAAATTGCAAAAACAAATCTATTAGAAAAAATATATTATTTACGCATTTCCTAAATAAAATGCGTAAAACGGCGAGCCCTCTTTATGCAATCCACAAATGGTTGTAAAACATACATATATTTTAAGGACATCATTATTTTACGACCTTCGGGGGCCTTGCGTCGAACCAGGGTCCTTTTATGTTCTTACACCCAGAATTGAATTGGGAATTGGAAAATAAATATGAATTGAAAAGATTTAAATGAGCTTATTTTAATTTTTTATATCTTTGGTTTACGATTTAACTTTCTAACTTTTTTTTTGTCTTTTTAAATGTAAAACCGATTTTTAACCATGCAACCATTCTCCGCAAGTTGTGATAGTTTTCCAGCCTGAAATAGGCTGCGGACATTCCAACATCCAAATCGAATTCGTGTGCCACTGCGTGAAGGTTCTGTTGCCGCCGAACTGGCTTCAGATGCAGTTCTGGGATTGTTATTACTTCTTGTAAATACACAAATCGATTTATTTTATCGGCGAAAGCGATTGATTTGAACGAACTCGCCTAGGTCGATGGTAGAGTTGCTACCTTAAGGACGATGTTGATAGAATCCAATTCGTTTGCCCATGCCATAGATTCTCGATGATGCAGACATTTTCTTGGAAACATCGGGTGTTTGGCCAGTTAAGCCGCTCTACTTGGAGACGCAACGTCCAAATCGTTTAACGAGTTAAGGTTTTTAGCTAACAATAGGCAAAGCTGGAAACTAATCATTTCCTTGTTCCATGTTACTATATTATATATCTCCCAGAGGACATCGGTCAAAACATTCCAGTTTTGAACTAAATTTATTGTAATTCGTTTGTTTTCGAATTTTAAAGTATTGTAGCATTCTTATGCAATTCTTACTTTAATTTATACCCAGCGACTGTATGTGAGTTTATTCTTTAAATTTTAAGTGATTCGATTAATCCTTCCTTGAAAGAACATTCAGTTTGATCATCGAAATACGCTGATAAATGAAGTTATAGAAACATTTACCACAGTATTTCGTTATGCGACAGCCAATGAAATTTACCTGAATGTTGAAGTCGATTTAAAGTCGATTTCAGATGAAATATATAGATAGAAAGGTAAACAGGCACGCGCATTCGAGCATTAACTTTATTTATAATTTCTAAAACCCAAGTTGTGTCTTAAATTTAGTCTAATACAATGAGCGTCATAAATCAATTGCCAAAATTATGCGCATTACCTGTCATAATTAAATCATTGAGTAAGATGAAATACAAAACAAATGAGTAAGATAAACTAAGCTTTAGGTGATGCCGTTGAGGAACACCGCTTGAAGGCTAAAACTAAGCCTAAGCTTACATAATTCGTTTAGATAGCAAAACTCCAAGTTATAGAAATCCACGTTCTTTCACGATTATCGGCATAAATTATATAATTATACATATTTCTATTCGGCAATTGTAACTAAAGTAAAATCATGTAATTACAAGCTCAATGAAGTATTTTATTGTGAGCAACCTTAAGTACAATCTTTATACAATAAAAAACTCTAGTTTCTAATTTAGATAGACATTAAAGTGAGGCTCCACTGTGCTTGAGTAATTGCCATAAACCGCTAGAAAGCAACGAAGCATCGCAAAAGCGATTCCGCTCACGCTCACGAACAGACACACTCGGTCAACGATGAATCACGCGATGCATTTGTCTCACAACGAATATTAACTACAAGTAGAGTGGAGAGAAGTGAAAGAAACAAAGAGGAGTATAAAAAGCGTTGGCAGATATGAAGCGACAGAGAGAGAGAGAGAGAGAGAGAGAAGTGAGAACTTGCCGGTTGCCCAACCGCATCAGATACGTTGCGGGCGGTCACAGGTGTTTGGTTCCCGAGACGAACGAGGAATGCAACGAATTATTTGCTCAATGCTTCATCATCGACAATTTTTTCATCTTGTGCGTCTTGGGTTTCTGACTTGTTCTTTCGTGTTTTTTGTTTGAACTGACATCTGTTTTTCCCTAAATTGTGGTTCCTGTTCCCGCCTAGTGGCGGCTTCCCTTCGTAACTCGTGTTTTTCTTTTTCTTCTTCGTTTTTTGATTACGATTTGATTGGATTCTATGAAAACGATGCAACATTTACTTTACCTTCACGCCAAATGGAGTTCCTGTGTTTTATTTGATCTCCAATTCTGTGTCCCTTCTGCTTCCCATTAAACAGAAGAGTGCAAATAGTCGGTATATGTGTAGTTTGTGTATTATAACTAAAGTACTAGCCGTTTTATAAAAAATCCCTGAGAACTTTGATCAAGTAATCACGGTGAAGAACGGCATGGTGCTGAAAGGAAAATAATTTTCGAAAATGCAGAATTGGAAGCATTATTTTCCAAACGCAAGAGCAATTGGCACACAAATTGCAAGTGACTTATGAAGCCGTGTCAAAACGCCTCAAAGCCATGGCAATTATTCAAAAGCAAGGGCTCTGAGTTTAGGTAGAACTCGAATTGTAACTGGCAATAAAAAATGCGCCCATTTAATAATCCGCAGCGCAGAAAGTAGCAGAAAGATACTAAAAGACAAAGGCACACCCACCATATTCACCAGATCACCTCAAAAAATTGTTTATAATAAATTAATTAATAAAAATAACAAGAGTTCATTTATTTTAACCAATCATAAGGCATAACAGGCAGATTTAGCTTACAATAGTGCTTACAGCCCGCCCTTGACATGAGAAATTTAACAAAAATAGGTGCTTGTTTTAAATGTGATGTTTTTTAGTCATTATCTTGAAAATTTTCTTATTTCAAATTCTCTATTCTCATTGCAGGTAAGTGTGCAGCTCTAAGCCCAAAGTGCTCTTGACGTTTTAAGGTAATTGTAAAATAAGCAAATTGTGGAACCATAAAAAATGCACCCAGTGTATATGCGTATTTAAATATGTAAACGAAAAGTATTATAAATGTAGTAAGACGCAATGAATAACAATTAAATGTGTAAAGAAAGGGTATTAAAAAGTTATTCATCAAACGTTTTAATGCAATTCAATGAATTCACCCCGCGAAATATTTTAATTATAGTTTAATATGAAAAAAAAGACTATTATAAAGTTACCTAACTCCGTTTTCTAAAACTAAGACGCAGAAATATTATAATTGTAAATGTGCGAAGAAAGAGTATTACAAAATAACTATAAATTAAGTTTAAGTTTTTGCGGCAATCTGGCAACGCTGCCTTTTTGTGTGCTGTGTGTGTGTGTGTGTGTGTGTGTGTGTGTATCAGCTGCTGAGCGTAGTAATGTTACTAACACATGTGCATGTAACGCTGCTATGAGAATAGGAACAGCTGTTGTGGGGGCACGCTCTTATACACGCACATGCACTGCTGCCATATGACTTACCAACACACACGCGCGCATCTGAGAGCGCGATGGTAGAGCGCAGCTGCTGTGTGTGGTTGTCAAACAAGTGGTTGAGCGGTCGGTGGCGGGTCGGCTGTTTATGTGTACATGCATGTATTGTAATTTGCATTGGTATGCTGCAGCACACAGAGACACATGCTTTATGCCTCTCTCTCTTGCTCTCTCTCTCTATCTTCCGTGCCATTACATTCACGCTCTCACTGCCTATCTCTCTCCCGCTCTGTCTGTGTATAGTCTGTGACTTGGAGAAAACAGTTAACACAGTTGTAAATGTGTGTGCCACACACACACACAGTGAAACACACACACAACACGAAAAAAAGGCCAGCAGCAGCAAAAACAACAACAACATTAACATAGTCGTCATCGTCATCTTTGCTTTGCTCTGCTTTCGTTGTAGTCAGCTTCTGCTTCTTCTGGCTTTTGTTGCCAGCCAGTCACGTCCGTCAGTCCGTCAGTCAAAGACATACAATACGGCTGAGAGCAGCAGCGGCGCATTTAGTAAATTTCCTTTGCCTTGCGTGGTCGTCGTCGGTTCAAATCACCCGTGCTCTGTATTCCCGTCATCCGTCGGTGTGACAATATACTTTGTGTTGCGCAGTCACCATAGCACTTACAGCTGCCCCACGCTCCTGCAGCAGCTTGTCGTGAAAAATTGTGAACCTAAAAAATCGTCAAAAAAAAACCCCCAAAGTTTAGTATGTGAAAAAAACACGTGAACCCGCGAACGATCAATATATTTGGAATACTATATGGAATACATATACATATTCAGTTGAAATATCATGAAAATGTGCATTGAAAGTAAGCAAGAGGCTATCCTTGGCCAGAGTTCATGCCAATTACAACTGTGTGCTGTGTGTGTGTGTGCGTGTGTGTGTAAGAGTGTGAACGGACTCGGTGTGTGAAACTGTGCCATTCGCCGCTGCAAACTGCATACAAGTTTCAGCTACAAGCCTACACATATACGATAAACGAGGGTAGACTGAAAACTAATTGCGTATCGTTGGAGTGCTGTAGAGTTTGCAAAGGAATTGCGAATCAACAGAAATTTGTAGCATGATATCAGCGTTGGTTTGAAAGGACTTATTGCGTTGTTTTGGAGTAAAACCTAATCAGGTCGCTTTAGAGCAAAAGAACTGAAAATACTGAATACAGATTGCGCGTTGTAGCGTTTCATTTTCCTAGAGTTTGAGCTTTTTTATTTAAAACTGTCAATTTTTAGAAACACAATTTGTGACCATAGTATTATGACAAGCAACAAACTCTTCGAAATCGTCAAACCATTCTATAATCACTTAAGCTGGCTAAAATACTGTAAATAAACTGAAGCGTGGGTTTCCGAAATGTGATTTGTTTCTGCATGCAAAGAGTCATTAAGTTGAATTTTTTGGATATGCAAAAGAATTTTTAATAAACCTAGTTGAGTTTAGATGAGCTTAAGTGAATTCTCAAGTAATTGTAAATAATAAATACAAGTTTTGGCGCTGAAAATGCCAGCTTTGTTATATAACTTCCACATGAAGTGAAACACAAGAAAATTAAGTTGTAGTTGTTGTACATCGTAAGCGACTTTTCCCCATCTAACTGGTAATTAATAATAAAATGTTAATTATACCGCCTATATATAATAAGCAATTAAGCCATTTTTCCAATTATTCCAAAGATATCCTTAAAATCCATTTGCATTCATTGAAAAATTCATATTTGTCAGAATGAACACGGTCTGTAGCACAAAGCCAAAAAGTTCCGAGCATTGTCATATTATAGGAACATATTTTTCCCCCCGCAATGCAGTTTATAACGTTCCCATTTAATGTTCATGTGGATGCACTCTGCGCAGAACCCATATCATCATTTTGAAAACATTCAATGGGCGCTAATTTTCGTTACATCTATAAATCAAAACTATCTATCAACTCCGTTTATTTAATATAAATCCGAAAATTCATGCAAAGGTAAAAAAACTGTTATTAGAAGATGCAGAAAGAGACTGTTTATTGTGGATAGATGTCAAATCTTTACGAAACAAACGATTTTTTGCTCATAATTTGTAAAATCAAAATCTTAAGTGGCCATCGCCAATTACACCCAAGATTGGTGGGTCGATTTCCTGCAATGGCAGCATCTAGCATTAGGACGCTTTAAGTTAATATCTGTTAGTTCGGGATACATCCTTTAGGATTCACAAACAAAGCATGTTTTGGATGGGAGCCCGAGACAATTTTCAAGTCCAGATTTTGGTGGCATTGTATGGCAGTGCGTTTGATGTAGCTGGCAGTTACCCCGCTGGTTTCATGATGGTTTTATAAACCAGCAGCTTGAGTCTGGATTTCAGCTTTGACCGCCTGCCTTTTAGCAATTGCTATGGCCCCAATCTCTTTTCGGCAGTTGTTTGCATGTGAGCGGGATGTGTCTTAAATGTAAAAAATGTAATAAAACTTTTGTAGAGTTCTGATTTTTTTTTTAAAAACTCAGAGACACATTTAAAGCTAAGAGCGCTGTTAGTCTTGAGAGTCGTGTTTGAGATTGTTTTCGAAGAGTTTTGAGTATTCGAAGGTACTAGTACTAATGCGTAAAAAGTTTTCCCCAGGAACATTTATTAAGTGTTAAGCAATATCTTCGTCTCCGAAATGAGTAAGGAAATTATTTTTCGGTATTTTGTTTTATACATAAATAGCGCTCAAGATATACATTATTTTCTTTGAATTGCCATTAAAAGAGATATCCTCATGTCTCGTTAGAAGTCAAAGAGTATTCCGCTTATTTAAAATATTAGAGAGATTTTAGTTCATTCACAGTAATATACGAAACTGCCCTCGTGTTATACGTTTATGGCAAAACGGTTTTTGCTACTTCTTCAACAACAACAACATCAGCTGCATTTACCATTGTTGTTGTTGGTGATAGTGTTGGCGTGTTGTTGTCGTTGTTGTTGTTGTTATTGTTGCCACGGTTTGTTGCTTCACTGATTACGCGCAATGCAGTTGCCCAGGCAGCTGAGTTTAGTTGCAAAACCGGCGAAGCGCGACTGTTACCAATGCAACAACATTCAGAATTGGCACAAACTGCAACCAGCAACAACGCGGACAACTGTTACCGAGTCATTCACCAACTGCGTGCTGACCAGCCAACAGCATTTTGCAACTTTAAAGCTTTTTGCCTGCTTCTTCTTCGTCTTGGTCGTTTTCCTATGTTATTTAACCACTTCCTTTTGAAGTAGTGTCACTTCCTTCCTGCGCATTTCCTGTCGCTCCTTGCATTCTGGTTTGGATTTTTTTTCCGTTCTGAGCTACCGGCACAGTTACCCTCTTGCTACAGTAGAGGTAGGGGTAGGGGGTAGCGCTAGTTGCAACTTGTGTATTGCAAATGGCCGTGTCAGCTCTGTTGTTCCTGTGAACTGCTTTACTTGCTGCCACACTTTATGCGGGTCATCATTACGTGCCGACGATCATTTGATATTTTGTCAGGATTACGTGTGAGGTCGCGCTACGAGGACGCACAGATTAGATTGTCGCTGAATGAAGTCAAATAAATTGTAAAACTTAAGAGCAAAGTGAGATGGTAGTGTGATACCTTTTGATGACAGAGAATAAGATGTTTGAATTGTATTGAAACTCTTGCGCAGCAAATATCTTAAAGACGTTTAGGATAACCCAACCACTGCTGCATACCTCTTGGCAAGAAAGCAATGTCATTGCATGCGCTGCCACAAACACAACTACGCGGGTAATAGCCTGTTTCATTTTGGGTTTGTGGCGTACATCAAGTATAACAACAACAACAACAACGGCACCAACAGACTGACGTCGACGGATTTCGAGTTTCCTGCTTGTTCAAAGTTGAGAAACAAGTTTTTATTGCTTTTGATACCAATAATTCTACGACTTTTTCTACGAATTTTTAAGCGTCTTGTGAGAGTGACTGGCTGGCTGGCTGGCTGGCTGACTCGGTTTACTTTGTTTCATTCGAATTGTGGATCACTGCTAAATGTTCGTTTGACCTTTAATGGTTGGTCTTGGTTGGTCTGGTCGCCGTTTGCAAACAATTAAGATACATTCGAAATACTAGCACATACACGCACACACGTCACCCGACCAAGCTGAGCTAAGAAAATTGTCAACACACCCAAAGCCACGCATTTAGAAGCACTTAATAAATTTTTGATTTAATTGCCGTAGTTTGTGCAGGGTGGAGGCGAGTCTACATTGGGGCGTTTGCAAAATAAAACAATAAAATAAAGTAAAGAAAAGAAAAGAACGCAATAAAACCAAATGAAATACTTATTCAAATTGGCTTCAATGCGCGTGAGTTGAAGGTTACTTTACGGGCCGTCAATGTTGCCTCCGGCACGGAAATTGAGCATTTAAAATTGATTTTTAGCTGTCGTGACAAAACCGTGAAGAAAACGAGCAAAAAGACAAACAAAAGTGGGAGGCACTAGTTTTTGTAGATTTCAATTTCGATTTTTATTTTTTTTTTTTTTCAAGACGTGTATACAGTGAGAACAATAATTATTCGAACAGCATATTTATGCACAACTAGTGACCATTGGTGTTCGATTTATGCAACACATGCAACATTTTTTATAGGATTGCTAAATATCAAGCCGCAAAGGAAGTAGGTTCGTGTAGGTTCGATTGCGCTCTGTTGCATTTTGCCTAGCACTGACATAGCTAGCAAAAAAACGCTAATTGTCTGTGTAAATCTAAATAAAAAAATTGAAGACATTCTTATTTGGCAATAAACTGTAGGTCATGGAGCGATGATAGCATAGTCAAGGGGAAGAAATATATTTTTTATTTAATGCTCAATCTACTCTTGGAAGATTACAACTTTATTCAAGAATTTAATTTTATTGATAATTTGAGTCTAGGCAGTTTAACAGTTAGGTTTCCTCTAGAGTAGCAAAAAGTAGTAGCATCTGAGTAAATCGTAATTTATCTGATGTCGAGCTAGAAAGAGGAAAAAAAATGTAATGCCTACCTCTAAGTATTTGCATGCAGAATACCGGTATTTGCATAATAGAAAAAGATTATGGCTTTTCAAATGACAACTCCATGAAACAGAATCGTTTTGAGATAATGTAATAAATATTGACGAATCTTTAAAGTGTTGGACTCGAAAGACCCTGTGAAGTTTGGTTTCATTATGAGACGATTAATGAAAATAATAAATTTCAACGAAAACATAAAGCGCTCCTATATATAGAAGCTATAACTATAGCAAAAAAGATGATAAGAAATACTCATCATGCTTTGTGCAGAAGTTGCTCATTTGGTACTGTAAACATAACTAAAATCACCCACTCAATGCCACAGTTCGGAAACAAAGCATTTCTTCCCTAGCAATCATTAAAAGTCATAGGAACTCTTAAATATTCTAAAATTTGAGCAGGATACACCGAAAAAAATGAAGTCTGGTTGGTAATAAAAAGAAATTAATGCCACTGACGGGATTACCAAATTATAATACACTTTATTGGGTTCCTTAATTGAAGTTTTCATAAGAGTTCCTAGGAACCAAAGTGCAAAATTCAAAGTGATTGAATAATTGTTGTACTCACTGTATGTACATACTTATTCAGAACTCTTAATACTTTAAAGTTATTCGCAGGCCAAGCGCCGTATTTCGTATATATCAGCTGTTGCAATCATTCGATACGTTTGTTCCTTATTAATAAATATAAAAATACATAAATTTCTTTCACTCAAGATTTTTAAAACAAGTTCCTTAGCCACATTTTGCGCAATTTTTGACACATGTCGCATATGGTACATAACATATACTACACCGATATATACATATATATATAGATATATAAAGATATATAGCATATAGTTGTATGCATGAGAACGGCTGTTCGATTTTTTTCGCTTTATAAATAACCTTTAAATAATTTTGCTGTGCTGAGCAGCAGCACAATACAAAAGTGTCAATGTCAGCTGGCGCTTTTGCCGCAATTCACAGGGAAACCGAATCGATAAAACCAAGTTAGTAGAGAGTGTCTGTCTGTCTGTCCGTCCGACAATTATGTTCTTTACTGGAAATACTCTGCAGTCTATCAGAGTGGCCTAATATTACATATTATATATCTTGAACCTTGTGTATGAAGGCACACTGGCGAAGGGCAGTCGTCTCTCGCAACTCGTGCCAAAATGAGCGAGCAAATTTTTTGCAGCAAATGCAATTCTCTCGAATCATTCCCAGGCTAGCAAACAAAACGTGTTGCTAATCGCCTCTTTTTGCCCATGAGCTGAGCAGTGACTGACTCATGGTGCTGGGAAGCTTGAAGCTTGTCAAAATGTATGACATGACTGTCCAAACTTTGAGTCAAGTCAATCAAGTGGTTTCGCTTTTCGAATTGAATTATTCTTGAATGCAATTATTTTGTGCTATGCTTGTGAAGGATTATGACCGTCGATAGAGCGTAGTGGTAGGGTACATGCCATAGTCGAAGTATTTGCAAGTACTACTTTTGCCATTTTTCTATTCGCTCTTGGCACAAACGCTTCAAGCAGCTCATATTCTTGTTTTCTCCCAGACTCTGCTCTGCGAATTATAGCATCAAAAAAAAAAAAAACGCCGTTTGACAACTCTCGAATTTAAGACGTACCTAAACCCAGAGTCCATGCTTATAAATAAATCCCATTCGCAAAGTTTAAATTTGCAACTTATCTTTTTAATATTATTTGGTTCCAAATCCATGAAATTAGCGAACAACTTGTATAATTTTTTTGCTGTCAATCTTTGGTGTTCCGTAAATGTCAAAATGAAAATCTCAGAATTAACAAATGGAAAATTAAAAAACCATGTTGCAATCATCCTATATTTCCTTTTGCATTGGTATAAGTATGTTCGTTCGCGCATGTAACGATTACAGCCGCAAAAACATCGCCAGACAATACTAAAAATGTTGTGGTTCGGGCGTGTGTGTCTGTGAATGTGTGGGAAACCTGTCTAGTTTTTCACATGGCCAACACGAAACTAGCAAAAACAACACATTGCCGCTATGCTCCCACAATATTGCGGACGACAACCCGTTGCCGCCGTATCTCGAAGATGCAAAAAAAATATCAGCAGCAATAACCATAAGTGACGTATAGAAGAGACGGAGTGCGACGTAGTTTGGGTCAGTCAGTTTGTGCCAGTTTTTCCCCGATGTGTATTTATTACAAATACTTTTTGTTTGTTATCGCTTCGTTTATAATGCAGAGCTTACAGAGATCCAAACTGAAATAAAAATCGATTTTATCGAAAATTTGCTATAACAATTAAAGATATCGTCGTTCGAATTCGACTATAAACAGAAGGTTCCTGTACTCTGCTACATCGCCTTTTGGAGCGATGACAGCATCGTCAAGGGGAATAATTTTATTTCATTTTTTTTTTTTGAAATTTTATGCGAAATGTTTACAAATAAATCGTAAATGAAAAAAAGGAAATTATGAGTATGAATACACATAGGATCATACGAATTTGATTAGTCGAAAATGGGAGCACTGCTGATAGATTTCAAATATTGTGGTTGAGAAGTTAGGTATTGTCTTAGAAGAAGCGTGAAGCGTAGAAACTGAAGTCAAGTTGTTGTTGAAACTCTGAGTGTTATTGAGATTATTCAAAAAAGCATATATTTCGTAACATCTCTAGCTGGGACTTTGCGGAAACAAATAAAATATAAGCTATTATTATTGACTCATGCTAACTAAATAATAGTACAAAATGTTGTTACTGCAGAGACAGATCGAAAGTTATGCTTATCCCCACAATCCTCAATCACTGTTTTCGACTACAGAACCGCAATTATCTAAACTATTGTATATTTAGATACCGTCTCCGTATCTCCGTACCGATAACAACAAAATAAGAATTCTATGCCAAAATAGTTGAGATCATAAATGCTTAGTTAGTTTTTTTTTGCGTTTTTATAATACCATAAACGTGGACAGGAAGAGCGTTTAAGTAAAAATGCTTGCTCAATCTCAGTCTGACTTTTTGTTGACTTTCTTAACTTTGCCTATTGTACTATACGAATGTTAAATGCAAAGTTTTAATATTTCATCCACTGTGCAGTTGGCGGAACGCCTAGGCCGGCATTAGTTTGCTACAACTCTTACACAAATATCTATAATTATGGACGAGGTTGTGCCGTTGTTGCCTCTTACCGCAAGCGCTGCTGCTGTCAGTGGCAGCAACTCGCAGAAGAAGCCACAGCGCCAAATGCAATCCAATGTCTGGTGTAGGAAACCTTGCAACTGTATGGAGTGAAAATGGCGCTAATTTTCCGCTGCTTAAGGTTTTGGCAATGCTGCTCTAGAGGAGCGCACCAACAACAGCAAACCAGCAACTCCCGCACAGCAATCAAGCGGGCTGGTGATCTGCTGGCGAGCATTTCCCCCAAGCGGCGCATGCTTTTTTCTATAATTTACGACGAGTTCGAGTTTTCTCAAATTGAGTTAGCAAAATGACTATAATTTTGTGGGAACTTTTATGGGTCAAATTTCAACTGTTGACAATGGCTCAAAAACTAGGTAAAGCCGACTAGCCGCTGACCGCAGCAGTTTATGTGTGTGTTTTTTTTACTATCTTTTCTTTTAAGTATTATTATTACTCTTTTTTTTTGGTTTATTGTTGTAACTTTTCTACTGATTTGCTTAATTAGCAAGACTGACATTTTCGTTATAGGGTCGGCGATATAATTGGGCCTGGTTTTTTTTGTCTAGTCTTTTGAGGTTTTTATATTTTGTATTTGTTATTTTTGCATTTCTCTCACGTTTAATGATTGAGGATGACTCCATGGATAGAGCTTTGCATGTAGCAATAGGTAGCGCTAGCTACTTGGCTTGGCACTACGTTGAAGTGGAAAACGTGATGTGCTGCGTTTTGTGTAATTCGCCGTGAGAACTGCGTTCGGTTGCAATCGTTGAACGTTTTTATTTCGTTCCGTGCTTGCAATCACTTCACGTAGATACACTACATTAACAGAGCGCATGAAGATCGATTAAACTGCGGCTCTAGATGCTCTTTAGTAGGAGACACCGAGAGAGATAGAGAGGGAGAGAGATGGCAATCGCAATCAATTGTTTGGCCTTCAAAGTGTGAAAACATACGATCAGATGACGTACTACTACGTGGAGTACAATCAAGCGGCCCTTGAACTACTTTTTCAGACGTGGCTCAATTAGCACTGGATTATCATCACATCGCATATATATTGCGAATATATTAGAAACTGTATATAACCGATGGAAATAACTTTTCCCACTAAATGCTCAGCAGCCAGTCTCCAGCTGTAGCTGTTTCCGCAGCGCTGACACAGGCACAAGGTAGTCCATATGTATTTGTTGACCTCAAAAACGGTCTGGCAAATACAACCAACCGCAGGGGTAATTTGTTATGCGCCACACATAACCTTGCCGCTCCAAATCGTTTTGCTTCGCTGTGCATTGACATTTGAACGGGCCCCAACACCGAGCCGGCTAGTTCCTCGGGCTAGTTGCCTCAGGAGAGGAAGTATGAAAACTTTCATAATTTTCTGGGCAGCCTGCTGTTACATTTCTTGCTTGGCTTAATTGAAAAATTCTTATACGCGACTTGAAACCGACAGCTGCCGTTGATAAGTAGGAAAAGCATCAAGTGAAAAGAAAACATTATAATAATATACGTAATTATTTTTCTCATCTAGTTGTTTATTTCATTCGTTCGTTCGTTGGTTCGTTTGTTTGCTCGAAACCATCTCTTGGGTTTCTTTGCTTTCAAGCGATTTATTCCATACTAGTTGCCTTTTGCTTAAGATTTCCGCATGCTTTTTCAACCGTAAATAAGCACGAACTTTCATTTTAAAATTCTCGAAGCGTGTTGCGCACGCTCAACGCCCACAAAGCGGTTCAGTCTATGCGTCCCATCTCACCCATACCCGCAATAAGCCGTATAGAGCTTATTTCAAGTGTCAATTTGTCGAGTTCTTGGCGCAGCACCAAAAAAAAAGAAGAAAATGAGACCAACTGAACTGAACTGGTTGGCGCTCGTATTGTTCGAGTTCTCAGATCAGCGTCATCTTCAAAAGAAACATGTTGACTTTCAATTCGGCCAATTATGTGTACAGAAGACAATTGTTTCCGTGGCTTTTGCGCTGGCGTTTCTTTCGTTAGAAGAGCTTATGTTCAGGGTTGTCAACTTTACGTTAAATTGTGAAAATAAGAAGAACGTATTAAGACGTTTCTTCGAATACGGCGAAAGTTTGTGTATGTGATTTTATGAGCACTATAATTTATTAGAAACTTTGCTAGCTGAAGGTCGATGTTTTTCACTTTTCTTCTAAATTTGTGATATAATTTAACTTGGCTGAGGTCTACATATTCTAGATTGTGAACGTTAGCAGATGTCAAGGCATTTCGCAGTGCTGCTTAAGAAACTGAGACTCACTGCATGAGCTTGCGATTATAGAGATTCTGATGGGATGCAATGGTCATAAAACAGTTCCTCTACCGCCGAATCCACCGAACCGATTGTTTGAATCTTGAGTCTTGTTGTATTAAACACATCAAAATTGTAACTCGAATAAGAGTAAACTTATGCCGCCCGCCCGCCCTGTGCTGAAGAAACCAAACACACTCTCTACTTTTTATGTTCGAAACCTGTTATTTAGGTGAAGGTTACCCAAGTGTAGTACCCGCCTATCCAAATGACAGTAACTCCTTTGAAAGCCATCAATAAAAGGCCACAGTCGAATGTCATATTTCAGAGCATGTACCTTGTAATTCGCAGACATGCATTCCACAGACCAGAAGCATTTCCAGTTTTGAGAGGAAAAAAAAGTACCGATTGTTTTTGCCTTTATGTTGTGCTGTGCTCTTTCATCTGTCCTCTTCTGGTTACTGCTTCTGCGATGAGGCTATAATTTTTGCAGTTATTCACAGTGGTCCCTCGGCGTCTTTCTGAGTTTTATTTATTTATTTTTTAGGGCATTGCGTAAGCGGCGTATACAGCTTTTACTTTCTTTCGAGCCATAAAAGATGATTTAAATGAAACGCTGAGAGAAGAGAAGACATCTTTGTTTATTTGTGCAATTGAAGCGCTTAATTTGCATTACATAAATTGTAATGTGTAGAGCAGCCCCCCCGCCCCGCGTTGGCGTATATAATACAACTTTTCGTTGTAAATCTAATTAACATATAAGCGGATTTAGAGCTAATGTCATTGTATGCGTGCAAAACAAACCAAACAACGCAATGAGTCAAAACTCACGCGATCGCGAACAAAAACGAAAAAAAAACTATAGAGTATATATGTAAATACTATGTAGTTATATACACGCATGCATATAATGTATAAAGAAACGCAAACATTAACATATAAAATACCTATATATACATGCATATGTTTGTAGCAGAAACTAATAATAAATAATAAATCTAAAGCAAGTTGCCGGACCGGGACACAGTGGTGCGCGTAGCCTCAAAATGTGTAGAAAAGTGCTTCAAAACAGCGTCATCTGCACTTGTACCACTGTGCAGTGCGAACGCGCTGCTCTCCTCGAATAGGTCACAATTTGTTTTACATAAAACATTTCTACAAGCTGGCCAAAACGAATAGTGGCTTTTATTAGTGCGCCAACGATTTTTCGCCAAATTCGGAAACTAAGAAGCCATAAAAAACAACAACAACAAAAACAAAGTTAAACTATACCAAAGTTGAAAGTTAAAAACGCAAAAGATCTTTGTAATTTTTCGCTAAACTATTGTGAATGCTTGAGGTGTACAACATTGCTTCCGCCGCTTTGTTTTGTTTCATTTGAGACTTTTGCCGTTGTTATCTTCTACTTTCGCTCATCTTTCTGACATTATGCGAATTCTGCGGCTTATCTTTCGAGTCGTTAATAGAATCAATCATGTGGAAGTATATCACATCTAGCTGGTCACACTAAATGCATAGTATGGGCTTTTATCAATAGAATACGGGATATAAGGCAGCTGATAGTGTACTTGCCTCTAAAAGCGATGGTCGGTGCTTTGAATCCACTCATTGGCATAGATACTATTTGCCTAAGTATATCTGTTATAATTTCGTACAGTGCCGTTCGGATTCGGCTATAAACTGTAGATTTCTTTTCTTGGCGAACAGCTAGCAATAGAGAGAGATAGCTTCAAACCTTTTTCTTTTCATGCAGTTGCACTCTTCTTAGCATTTTTAAAAGAAAAGTCACACACTTTCCACAAATGACGCGAACTCGGCGCAAAAAATTACATTTACCATCAACAATAAATTACTTGATGCGCAAACAGATAACCATCCACCAATGTTTTGTTGCAATTATGTTAACGTATGTCTACGCATAATCGTCTATCGCTTTTAATCGATTTATATCGATAAGCGCACTTATTCCTTAGATAACAGGGGAAGCAAAGTTGTAGACGTATTTGTTTTCTTTTTGCCAAGGTCTAATTTTTTTTGCTTTTTTTGTTTTAGAAGAAAGTTAAGTTAAACAAAAAGTGAAAGAGAGAAACCAAAAAAAAAAAAAAAAAAAAAACAAATCAAAATGAAATAACGGTCCAAAATGAGCGCCGCAAAACTTGCGATGAGTAAGAAACATTAAGATTCCCCCAAAAAGCGGTATCAACGTTCAAAACAAAACAAAGAGTAAAGAGCGTGCGAGCGAAAAAGCAGCAAAAGTGACAGTGAATAATGTTGAGAGCGCCCACGCAGCATATTGTGGAGCTTGGTTTCGGTACGAAAAACGTGGTAACACCAGCGACGGCAGCGGCAGCAGCAGCAACAGCAACAGCAACAACAAAATCAAAAACAACAACAAAAAGTTTATTACAAAGACTCAGGCAACAACAAGTGAAGCTGCAAAAACAATTGACAACAACAAAGTATCAAAGTGCGACAACGGCAGCAACAACAACAACAACAACAACACAAGATTATTATTTTAAACAACAACAACAACAACAGCAGCAGCAGGCTGAAGCAGCAACAACAACAACACACAGCAGTCAATGTTTGTTGCTTTTAGCAGCAACAACAAAACAAGCAAAAACATTGACGGCTGCTGAGACGTCAGCAGAGAAGCAGAAACAAAAACAGAATAAAAAGCACAGTTACAATTTAACTGCAGCTTTAATGCGCACAACAACAACAGCAGCAACAAAAAAGCCAAAAGCAACAAACACAACAAAAGCAACAACAGCAACCACAGCAGCAGCTGTGGAGAAAAGGCTGTCAACTGAGGAAAATTGTGGCAGCTTTAACAGTTTGTCGTATAATTGCATTAACAACAACAACAACTTCAGCAACAACCACAATAACAACAATAAAAATTACAATAACAACAGTGACAACAATTACAACTATATAACTAATTACAATTGCAAAACAATTGTAGCAAAAAGTAAACAAAAAGAACAAGCAACGCAGGAGACAGTGCGACACACAACAACACCGCAAAAACAATACTCTTTCAACGCAGACTTTTACAACACTTTTGACAACAACAACACAAACAATAAGAAAAACAACAGCATGTCGCCCACATCACAGGCGCCTACAAGAACCTCACTCTTTGACTCCTGCCATCGCAAGATTCGTCTAATAGGCGGTGGTCCCGTTGCCTTCTTGGGCGGCCTCGTTGCGTAAGTCTAGCAAAATTATTGTTTTAAAATAATAAGAATTATTTTTAAGGACTGAATTATACCTGCGAATTAAAATATCTATAGAATATGGTGTATTATGGAAATTTGTCTAGTTGTCTAGCACTGACACAGCTAGCAAATAGATACCATTTGCCTAAGTAAATTTCTTGCAATTCGATACACCTACGTTCGGATTCGGCAGTAAAACGTCGCAGCTCCAGGTTCTCTACGAAGGTAGTAACCTTGGACGGGTTTTATTGTCTGGCAGGGCCAATTTGTCGGTAAGAGGGTTAAATTAATGGAGCATATTTAATCGGAATTTTTGGGATTTGTGCAAGAGGATGCAGGCACTAATAATATTTAACAATTTTGAACAATTTTGTTGAAGTAACTGTGTAGAAGTATGGGGATCCTTCTTCAGTTGGTCACTTTTAGGGCATATAGATGATGTGTAGAGCTTTGAGTGCTCAAGAGAAAAATTCTTCGCAAAATCTTCTGTCCCTTGCGGATTGACGACGACTATCGTATGCGAACGAACCATGAGCTGTATGAGCTCTACAACGACATAGATGTCGTCCAGCGTATTACGGCACAACGTATGCGTTACTCCACCATATGAACGAAAATGCTCCAGCAAAGAAGGTTTTCGATACGAAAGTCAACAAAATAAGACGAAGTGTTGCACCTAAGCTCAGATGGTTTTACCAAGTGCAGCAGGACCTATCTTCAATGGGAGTGACCAATTGGCGAAGAAGCGCGCAAAGCAGGGGCGCCTGGCGAGAGGTAGTCAGGTCGGCTGTAACCCGATAACAGGTTGGGATGGCCAAATTAAGTTAAATAAAGTTAGATGATGTGTGGTATCGCTGTTTTAAATAAATATACTTCACTTTCTACTATAATTACTTGAACCAGATTTTCGGCGAAGGGTATAAGATTAGTATAAAACGCTTGGAGTCTACCACGCCTACTTGGGAACAGAACTTTAGCATATTGCTTCTGCTAGGTACATAGAGTCTTCACTAATTTTGGAACAAATTTCCCGCAAGTCTGAAAACTAAAAAAGACAATAAAATACATCAAAATTGAAATTTTAGAATCGGTTTGCGGATTATTTCTGCACAACAAAGAGCATATTTCGGGGTTCTCTTCAAACTCGATAGGAACCAAATCAGATGAATTAGCAGCTGCTTGCTGTACTGTAGAGTATTCGAAGGGTGCAATAAAGAAGGAATGCTCAACCCATCCGAGAGTCCGAATGAATTATATTTAAAATCGAGATGATTAACTCAGGAGTTTGAGGTAAATTTAAGGTTATGTCATAAGTGAATAAACGGTGCACCACGCATAAAACGAACTTTCTAACTTCACTTAAACCAAATTGTCTTTTTTGGTTCTTGAAACAAGAAGGTTTACTTTTTCTCAACTTTTGTTTTCAAAAAAATAAAAGTATTCCTAATGTACTAAAAAATAACGTTGCTTTGTTTTGTTACTGGTCGTACCAGTTTCTCATTATATCTGACATAATTTGGTTCGTCATTGATAAACACCGATTCTGAACTCTGTATTTCCAGTGTGGAAATGCCAATGTATCCATGTAATAAGCTCCACGTTGAAGATATATTATTTTGAAATCATATAAAAATTTAGTACAAGTTCCATATCCGTAGCAGGAAATGACATAAACAGAAACTACATAGTAATAGCACATCCAAGGTTAGTTGAAAGACAAAAGATTTGCGAAGGTTGTACAAACCGGCAGAGTTGAATTGGCTTAAGCTCTTGCTGCTGCGCGTAGAGCGCAAATCTGCTGAGGTGACGCCAACTTTGGAAGCAAAGCATAAACAATATAAATAACATTTACGTCTTATTTACTTATTTTTTATAGTTTAATTACTATAATTTCCCAAGTTGTAGGTATTAGACGAATCTAAGCTTAAGTATGAAATCTAAAAGCGTTTTGTAGTGCAATTTCAAGGTTTACGGCGGAATAATAAAAAATATTAGCTAAACAGTTGGCCGTTAACAATGGTTTATTTCCAAATAATATCCATTCTATTTACTCAACTATCTGTAACTTTGAAAAATATAAACTAAAACCTATATATATATGGAAGTGTTTAAAAATGATGGACTTTTCCAATTTTCAAAACACTGAAAACATTAGAGAAAAAAAGCGTATCTAATATTTATTTTAAAATGCGCGCAGCATAAATACAAAGTTAAATGAACCCGTCGCAAAGCTGTCGAGGCGATACCAACCATATGGGGTTTCCATACGTCCGTCCCTCTGTAAACATTTTAGAAGCTGTGGGTATACCTAGTAGCAGATACGAACAAAGTGCGCTGAACAGATAATTTACTATTTATTCAAACAGCGTGGCGCAGGTACAGAAGAATCGTTGTGTGCTTTGGAGTTACTGAATTCTATGCGGCTGTGATTCTTGCAAACAATGAGATTTTTTTGTTAAAGTTGAGAACAGACCCATAAGAAACCAGTTAAAAGTGAAGAGTGCAAAAAAGTGTCAATGGCACACTAAGTAACCCCCATAGAGTCAGTTTGAGAATACTATATATCTATATGAATTTGCATAATAATAATGAATATAGCTTTACAGGTTTCCTCCACTTGTACAAAACATTTGAATATTATGAACGTTATGTAAACAAATAAAAAGACTATAGGAATTTTTTTAAATAAAAGTTAATAAATGACTAAGACTGAGAAAACAGAGAGGTAAACCTGTTAAACAACTCTCCTTTGTGGCGAGTTACTTGGATAAATATTCTTAACCAGTCGAGTTGTGTTACCAGATGAAAAAATACATAAGGAGAAGAGGCGAACAGAACGAAATTTCCGAGTTACTTTGATTAAGTAAGACGAAAGCTTGTAGAACTGCTTAACTTGGTAATGAAGCTATCTATTATTATTACTAAATTTCACAACTTTGTAGTCAAAAATCTTACCAGGTCTATTTTTTTTTTGGCTTTCACATTCATTGCAATATCACATTTAGCTTTGAGTATTTACCAAGTTCTTTCAAAATATGCAGCCTCAAGTCTTTCAAGTGTTATTCTTTTGACCTGCAAATTTGATTTCGATATTTTTTCAAGTTAATAGCTCAAGTGCTTTTTCCGCAATGAGCGCTTGCTCCAAAAGTAATGGACAGTAGAACACATTCATAAGCTGGACCCCAGCCATGTGGCTTTATACTTCTAACGCCATTGCGTTGGGAGGCGGCTCATTATGCATGTACCGACTAACTGTACGTGGGGGTCATTATATTGTCAACCTCGACATACTTTAGGTTTTTATATCATATGTGCCTCCTAACAGCTGTTGCCAGACCTTGCTACTTTACGAACCTTGATCTCATATTTCCAAGAAAAGAGAGCACCTGTGCGATTTCCTGCAACAGTTCATTGACATGTTATGCTCACTGGACCACGTAATCGTTATATGGCGGCGGCAGCTGTGCATTTTATAAAGTTTTTTTTTTTTTACTAAAAATTAACTATAGTACGGCGGAGAAATGCGTCAGCCGTATATATATTATTGACTACAAGTACTTAGCCTTAATGCTTGCTGTTGATGCGTTTCAATTAAGCTTTTCTTGATTATATTCGAAATTTTGGTAGAAACCCATTAGGTAAAGTTTGTTGGACAAATGCTACTTGACATTGCTGTTGCTTAATTATTTACAATTACCGCAAAACAAACGAGGTCTCACCTTCACTTCACCTTTAGTTTGACCCGGACAAGGGAAAACCATTGGCCAATGATGACTGGTTGTAATTATTTAAACATTAGACAGTGGATAGTAACTGTGAAATAAAAACAAACAAAAAAAAAAAGAAACAAAATCTGGAACACAACACTGACTGGACACATTTGCATTGCCCACTTCTTTTATCTTACAGATTATTTGTAAGTCCAATGCTATCTATAAAGTTTGAAAGTGCGCCTATTGTGTAACCTTATCGTAATCAGCGTTGAACAGCCTGCCAATATAAGTTTCGTAAGTTCATCATGCTTTTTGCAAAAACTACAAGTTTTTACTGAAAACTTTCAAAATTTAAATAGATGATAGTGCAACCCACACAGTGACTAATTAGAATTCCTATAATAATTCTATAACTGTTCTACGTCAGTTTCTATTACCAGTTAGAGTCCTGATAGTCTACTCGCTTCTAAAAGCGCAGGCTTCTGGGGCTACAAAGCGCTGAGCTGCAGCTGGCTTCCTAGTAAGTTTGTCTTCATCCGTAATCCACTTAATCCCCTAGTACACAGTATAACCAACCCCAATTGTTTTAAGAATATGCAGCTAAATATTCTTGGATTTAAAGACCTGATTAAAAGTTTCAAACTTCCAAGTCCAGACCTCATACCACCCGGTTAAGCTACAAAGAGGCGGAAATGCAGTTCCTGGCTTGAAGCTGCAATTAATTGGAAAATATTGTATATAATATACCCAAAGAGTGTCTGAAGGCAGATGATGGTCATGCTCCAATAGCAGATAAACGAAATCGTATATTAAAAAGTTGTTAGGTCTATAGGTGTGAACCTGGTCTGTTTTTCATGGTCTGCAAATTGCTGTAATTACCATAAAGCTGTTTATTGCCCATTTGCCCCTTTAATGAACGAACACACACTCTCTCGCACACACACGCATTGATGGCTTGGGTTTGTTTTGCTGGTGAATATTTTATTTTTCATTTCACTAACAACAACAACAACAACAAAAAACGTAATAATAAAAGAAAGAATAAGAGTTTTACATATACGCCATAAGACGTCACCTTGAAGCTAAAGCTCTACTGCTGCTGGTAGCTCTGCCATGAAGATAACCAGCCGGTCATCAAGTTCCGGTTGCGCCTCATTTATTTGCTGCTTGCTGTCTCGCACTCTTTCTTTCACTCTCCTCTTTGTTTTTTAATACATTAATCCGCATGTTATCAACCAAGTATCTCGGTAGCAGTCTCATCTGCATACACACACACATCATCATCATCTATAGTTTTGTTTTATATTCTATACATTATCTTTTATCTACTGTGAATAACTTTATTGGTGAGTTGTTGCGTTGTTTCCATCATCAACAAAAACAACGTAAGGGAAAATCACCCGCTACATGCATGGTCATAATGTTCATTGTATTAGTGAGATGACTCACCATCTTCCGCACACACGCACACCTTTCCGAAAGCTGTCATCATCGGTAAATCCAAGCGTCAACCTCACCGCAGGCCTCTCTTTTGAACAGCTGTTGTTCTGCTCCATGCCGCTACCCCCGCTCTGACTTTTCATTTACTGCACAGTGGGTGAGAATGTAAAAATAACAATAATAAAATATTGTTTATTTTTGTTGTGCTTGCAAATGTGCTAATTTGTTCGAATATTTTGTATGGCAAATGGTTTCCATGAGTTGCAGTGTTTCGCGACGAAAGGGTATTTTTTTTAGTGTATTACCAAACTGAAATAATATTTAAAACTTAAATTTTGCATTTTTGTTTGCCTTTCTCGCCTCTTAATACGAAGTTCGGTGGTTGGGTTCCACCCTGCAGCACTGGCAAAGCTAGAAAATTAACACTTTTTGCGTAGGTAAATCTCTATTAATTAAAGACATCGCTGTTCCTGCTCACTTCGCATAGCAATTAAAAGAGATATAGATGACAGCATAACCAAAGGGAATGAGTATATTGGTTTATTTTTAAATAAAACAGCAGCAACTTATAGTAATAAATTTTTTTTTTTGTTTCATATATTCCTTTGTTTTACGGTTCCACTAAGGATCTTACTGATCTTAGTTATGCAATGGTCGCTCAGCGGCTAGTCGCTTGCCCTATTTCATTCCAGGCCGAAATGGAATGTGCAACCTGGTTTGAGTAAATAAAATTGTTGGCGCCTAAAATAGATGAAGTATATATTAAGTTTTTATTCCGTTCGGAAAGGAATCTTAGCGGTGTAGAGATGAAAATGGAGCAGCTATAGATTCTTTTTAGAAAAGTCAAATCACATTTATTTCGTAATTATTTTGATTATATAGCAACAGCAAGCCCAATGGAAACTACAAATCTAGCAGGTGACTTAATTATTCTCGAATAATTTAGAATAGGAGCGTTTGCGGCACAGTTGACAAATGCAAATTTTTGCCTACTTCGTAATTAAAGAATATTCTATATTGTAGCTATAATTGTTGTAAACCTTTTCAAAACAAAATAAAAAGGCAACGATGTTTTCTTTCTCTGTAAAAACATCAACAAAGATCGTTAAAAAACAAGTGCTTATGAAGTTGAAGAAATTTATTTCAAAGCTAAACGGCTGCTAATAAATTAATCGACAGCAGCGGAAGCAGTTGCGTTTATCAATGTTCTTATTTTTATTGGATTATAACTTCTGGTTCCAATAGTGCCTGGTATTTATTTGTATTCCGTTGGAGTACGCCAAACAACAACGGTAGTTGCAAATTTATGGACGGACTTGACAAGGTTTGCAAAACATGGCGAACATTTTGGCAGCAGCTGATTCATAGCTAGATTTTTTTTTGCATATATTTAAGTTTTATTTAGTGGAAAAAATTTGTTTATTGCAATTTATTTAGCAAATACATATAAGTTGAATGCGTCGCGTGTTTGGGTTTTGGAAGATATTTTAATAGTTTTGAAAGATCGTTTCCTCAAAGTATGTAAATCAAAGTGGTTGATATCATATTGAAATAATACAATATTTGTGACAATACAAATTATAAAGAAATTTAATTATCCTTAAAACAATTGTAGGTGTTTTTTCAATTCATAATCACGTAAACGAATTAATGAAGAAGAATTTGTTTTTATTCATTTATATTTTATATGTACAAAGTTTGAGGTAACACACAGAAGCAAAAGTCAGAGAGCCTCGAAAGTTACCTAAAATATGATATGGGTGACTGAAGAAATTGGTATACCATTGCCTGTCGATGGAGCAACTAATCTTTCGAAAAAAAAACTTGTTATCCTATGGATTACAAATTAATTCGAACTATTTTGGTTTATATATCTCTCATGGAGAAAATCGGGGGAAAAATTCGATTTTTACACTAAATTCATTGTATTTCGTTTCTTTTCTGCTTTGCCCTACCAAAATGTTTATAAAAGTAGTTCAATCTTCGCATTCACTGCATTGCGCGAAATCGTTGGACTCTATAATTTAATAACACGCGTCATAGGGTAAATCGTTAAAAAAAAAACACTTTTTTTTTCAAATTTTTGTATTTCACAATTTGTTGATTTTTAGAGTTTTATACAAAATTTGTTATATTTAATTTGTACCAAATTCGGTAAAAAAAGTAATAAGATTTCCATATCACGCCGTCGAAGTTGATTAAAATTGACTGACTATCATAAGGGTAAATCGGCAAGCATACTATTTTTGCATTAAATTGTGTTAGTTTTTGAAATTATTTCTAAATTCGGATTGTGGAAGTAATTGAGTATTTACAATCTTGATTTTAAATACAAAAATTATGGCAAAAGATCTTTTTATTTATTTATAAATATATTTAAGGGTACAACTAAGTCCACTTGACCTTAAGAATAACAAATTAAACATTCTAAAATTATGAAGTAATAAATGATAACGAGGAAAAAATATAATAAAACTTATCCGTATTCCTAGCCTGATGGGTGAATTTTTTATAGTTGTTCCGTTTCCTGGTAGTATACCAAGTTTGAATAAAATTGGTTGATTATAGTAAATTGGGTAAATTGAACAAAATAATTAGTTTTGGTTGATTTAGGAGTTCTCAAGCAATATTAGTGACTTGCAGAAAAGTGGTACAGGGAGTTCCAACATAATTGTGACTTCGATTTTCAGCCTTAATATAATAAATACGAAAAAGTCAAGAAATATAATATATTAATGGCAAAATCTCTTTCAATTCGCAAATTTAACTAGTTTAGTGCAAAGAATTTCTTAATTTTGATAATTCTGTTTATTATATTGAGAATAATCTAATATACGAAGAATGCAAGCAAATATTCGTTATATAATTTTGACATCGCCAATGTACAGCAACTATTTTGTTGCATATTTTTAACTCAACATTCATTAAGATTTATAATTTCTCTGGCATTTATTTATGTCTTGTTTCATGAATGCCCTTTATTAATTTATGGCGCTACAATTTATCACACCTTTGCACAACGAACGTAGAATCAGCCGTAACTTTCGGACGTCAACACGAGCGTTTCGAATTGAGAAAATTCGCAACGATATCAGAAAATTGCTCTTCTCAGCGAATTTCAGAAGAAATAAAACGAGCATAAGTCGCATAATCGCAACGGAAACAGCCAATACGGAACAAAATGAACATTAATTGTTTTAAATAATTTTGAACTTGGCAAACCTGGCGACACAGCTGTTTTCATTGTCAAATACGAATGGTTTTTTTTTTCGCTCAGTTGCGTCAGACGACGAGAAGTCATCAAAGCAGTTGGTCGCAATTTGTTCACTTGTAATAAGCAGGGGAGGCATTGTGGCAAAGGGGGATTTATTTGTTCAGTAGTTTTGATACCCTTTACCCAAAAGGGTTTGTGGGTTTGTTGGTACGCTCAAAGAGAGAGAAACTAAAAAATTGTAATCCTAATAAAATAATTAAAAATCAAAAGATTAGAACAACAATGATTGTTGGTCACAATTAGCGATGCAAAGGAACTTGAGATTCTAGTACTTTCAATAGTCATATTACTACTATATATATAATATGTCTTTTTAGTTTTTTATATTTTTATGTTTATTACAATGAAAATCGTACTACAAAAAAAGATATTTCCGTGCGATTCTTACAATTCGTTATTATTTTGAGCCACCAATATCAGCTATCATTTGGTTAATAATATTTCATATCCCTAACAGATAGCGTTTGATGGAAACTAAATTCTAAGCTATCTATTGAGTGAGTGTGTTGACTCCATGACTTCATATTAGACATTTTCATATTAGCTTTTTACATAAATAAAAAATAATTGGAGTGCCCAGACTGTACTATAACCAGACAACTTTTATCAAAAAAGAAAATACTTCTGTACTTCTTTAAAAAATTCTTGATTTGCATAATAAGCTGGCTGCATTTATTTTATTTTTAACTGCTTACTTATAAAATGAATTATGAAATTATCATTTCTTATCAAATTTGCGGAATTATAAAATTTCCTGTTGCAGTAAAATATTGTATACTCGCTCTGAGTATTGCTGTGTAAGGAAGTACAAATCCTAAGACATTGCGTTATTTCATTTGAGAAGAATTGTAAAATAATTAATTGTTATATTATTTGCAGAATTATAAAGTATTGTATAATCACACTGAGTAGGGCTGTCTTTATATACGATATAGTAGTGTTGATCTATAAGTCAAAATCGCTTAAATAATTTGTGTATATAGGACTTTGTTTTATTGAAATATTTTGAATAAAAAAAAATAATAATGATCATTTCTTGCTTTGGTCATATCGAGTTATTCTTCTGATCATTATCTTGCTGGTAAATAAAGGTTGTCGGATCATTTTGAGTAAAAAAAGAGACTTGTACGGGTAAAATGCTTTCCTGCTATGATCGGACGATTTTTATTGTACAAAAATTTAAATATTTACAGCAAAATATAGTACTAAAGTTTTATTTGACATTATTGTATCAGAGGTCGACTTCAACTGAATTCGATTTTTTCAATTTTTTTGAATTTTTGATAATATATGTAACATTCATAAAGAAAAGTCGGGGAGCCCCCAAAAGCTACCTAAACAATGATAACTAGAGAAGTTTTATGTATCAAAGTCTGTCTCTACAAACGCTCACATTTTAGAGATGGTAAGAGCTAGAGCAACCAAGTTTTCGAAAAAATAAAACAATTTTCTAGCATACGGGCTGCAAGCTTACATTAGTTTCATAATATCGGGAATGTATGATATAGCTCCTACGACTTCAAAAATTCGAAAAATTGTTGTGTTTGGTGTTATCAAGCACAAAATGAAATCTTATTAAAATCGATTAACTATATTCCATAGCTCCTATAGAGCCTTAGCTGCGATTTCAAAGTTGCTAGAGCAAAAACAAAGTTATCAATTAAATGCTTATGGGAAGGCAAATATATTGTTTATAAAGAAAGTTGTGTACATGCTTTTCTTACTTTGGTTAGCTTTATATACACTTAATCATTATAACATGGTAGACCTCCATAGCGTTGATCAATATTTACACCAAATTACAGTACTGAAGATTTGTTTGGGCTTATTGAATCAGAGCTCGATTTTATCTGATATTTTTTGCAGTTTTGTTGTATTATTAGCGCATTTTTGCCCAAATAACTTGGCTTACATTGAAATTTTCATTTTTTTTTTGACATGGATGGAACAATTTTATAGACAAATTGAAGGGAATAGTCATTCTAATCTGAAAGCAGTGAAGGGTATTCCATTGTCGTCGTAAAGCTACCCATATGTACATTTCAGATTTGCGCAATTCAATTGGAAAGTCCGACAAGAAGTGTCATTAGCAGCGAATGTTTTCATTCAAATCGCATACGCTCTCTTCTGCACTGAGCGTGACGTGCGCGCGAGCGAGCGAGCAATGAGCCAGCGTCGACAATTATCTGTTCAACCAGCTGATTAGTTTGATTCTCGTAACAAACTTACACTCTCTGGCTCTCTCTCTCTCTGACGCTCCCCAACTTCTAATACAAAAAGTACAAAAAAAAAAAACAAAAGCACGCTCTCTGCGCTTTGGCATAGGTGTGCGGTCGCGTCAGCCAGTCTTCTGATTCTGGTGCCTCGCGTTTGTTGTATTCCATTCGACGGCGAATAAATACAGAGAACACGCAAAACAAAATAATAAAAATATAAGAATCAAAAGTATAAAAATATAAATAAAAAAAAAGAAATAAGAAAAAAAATGCTCTGATCGTACGATCACTTCCTCAATTTAACGGTACGCGAGTTTTATGTTTTTTTGATTCGTTCAGTGCGAAAAATTCAGGCATTATTAAAGCCAATTGAGACGAGAAAATAAAACAAAAAAAAAATGAAATTATTAACAAATTTGCTTAAATTTGGTCAACTTTTTATGATGCTCCGCTCCCGTATACTGTGAGCTGCCAAGAACTCTCATTAAGCGAATAAAAACCCGTAACCGAAACGTAATCAAGCAGCCAAGTGACAAAAGTCATGCGAAAAGTGCAGCGATCGAGTCGAACGAACGACGAACGATCTACCGATTGTAACCCCAACAATTTCGGCGTCGCCAAAATGTCTGTGAATTGGGAATACGAAAATTTGAACTTGAAGCGATTTATGACTTTCAAGCTTGACTCTCGTTGTGAACAAAATGTCTGTAAATTAGAAGTGCATAGAACTTGAAATTAAGTTTAGCAAAAGTCGATTGATATACTCAAGCTTGACACCACGGCAAGAGCTCTAAAATTTAGAAGTCCAAAACTTAAACTTAATAGTAACTTAAGCAGCAATCGATTGTCGACTTTCCAGCTTGAGTCGGGGCTCACAACTTGCTGCCGTCATTTTGCTAGTTAATTTACAAATTGACATCGATCAAAGAGGGCGATCTTCGTACTTGACATCGAGTAGCATTTCTGTCGATTTATTCGCTTGAATTTTATATTTCATTTGTTTTGATTATTATTATATTACGTACATGGTTGAGCACGTACGCCGTTTTTTTGCAAAGCTTAATTGTCATTAATTAAGTTTTCAAACGTTTGATTTGCCATGTTAATTTATACGCATTTATTTCTTGGGTCATTCTAAATGTCAGCTGCTCATAGTAGCATATTATATGAGGGCAGCAGATCTACCTACTACCAACTAGTATTAGTTTTTATTGAATTAAAAACAAAAACAAGCAAAAAAAAAGTTAACTTTGTCATATAAGGTAGTAACTGCCTTTAACTTGCTCTCCGAACAAGTATGCTACCAGACTTGCGAGATTTTAGGAGTATTTCAGATTTCGCAAAGCGGCTTTCAACTTTTACTAAATAAGCAAGCACTCGGGTAATACGAGCAGCACGCACATATATATAGGTACTCTGGTTGATTATATGTAATTGAGGGAACCCAGCTGCACCAGCGTATGGTTGTTTGTGAGTTTGACAGCTTGTTCGGAAACTCTCGTATTCATTACTAGTACATATGTATATCGATAAATGTTTTTATACTTGTGCCGTGCCACCATTATTCAGTCACGTTTTCATGCTCGATTGGAGGAGCATATTGAGTGAGTGTGTTGACTCCATGACTCAATTTCTGTAGCTGTTGTGGTTTGGCCCTTTTTGGTTGGTTTTTTTTTATATTTATTTTATTGTTTTTCTCCTTCAAGTGTGAAACCCGAAACACCAAACAAGCTAGTCAGCACAAGTCCATTACATCATCATCATCGGCAGCAGCAGCGACATCATTATTATTATGATTATGGATAAGTGTAGGGTGTCAGCCAAGTTAAGAGGGGAACGCACGCTGACAAAAAGCGCATTTGGTCAATTCCTCAAAGTTTGTTACAATGCGACTCTCAAGCGACTGCGACTTACAAGATCGACAATAAAAAAAACAAGCGAATTCGGCCAATTCTTAAGATGTTTATTACGATATCAAAGCATGAGCTCTGTCTTCCCATCTAGTAATTCTACTACATGGAGTATCTTATCGGGCTTGTTGTTTGTCGATGGTCGTTGTTGTGCTTGCTGTTCTTAAAACTTCTACCCGGCCTCACCTCTACTGACATTCAAAGTTTATGGCCATTAACTTATCATACGATGTGATTGTTATACATAGGCAGAGAGAGAGAGAGAGAGGGAGAGAGATATAGAGTTGTTGTTGCCGGAATTTCAACACCTTGGAACGTAGTTACCTATGTACACTCGCCTACAGTTGCGACATTTTGTAGTTAGTTTCTTTCATCAGCGTTGTCAGCGTCATCATCAGCAAAATGTTCCTGTGTTTCCAGCGTACATACGCAATAAGAGCGTCAACCATTTCCATTGTCTATTGTTGAGACATTGTTTCTGATAGTTTAGTTGTTTAAAGTCATTGTCTGACAACTTAGTAATATTTTGTTAATAGAGTTACATTTTCCTATACACTCAAGACTAAAAACAGTTTGTAGAGTCGCTTATTTGATTTCATTTATAAGCACTACGAGAGCACACCATGTTTTTTCTTAGTTCTTAGTTATATAGAGTAGATGGCGCCAGCAAAAAAAAAGCAATTCCATATAAATTATGCGTTTTTTTTGGCAGCAGCGCTTATTTATCGACATTATATCGACCACTTGAATAACTTGCAACATTTCATTATTCAGACTTTATCTAATTGTGTGGCAATAGACAAAAGCATTTTAATTGATGGATCAATGGAGCAATGGGGGAGCACGCATGTTGGCGTGCCATATTGAGAAAGCCTATCGACGGAATACGTATTCTAGGAATAGCGCAGGCAACACCTTGTCACAGTAGATAATGGACGGGCACTGTATTGAGCTTATCTAGACTGTGGCTGGCTACTAGCAAAAAGGCAGGGAGGTGCAGCTACTGGGAATGGCGAAACGCCACAACGGCTGTAGCGACATGTGTGCTCATGGTCGCGACTCTATTGTGCCTAGAAGAAGCAGTAAGGGGGCTGCGCTATATAACAACAAATGTTTTTTGTGACTTGCATATGCTCAAATTTTAGCCAAATTGGTCTGGCTTTTTTTTTTTTTTTTTTTTTTTTGATAAATGTGCTTAGCCTGTCCGATGATAATAAATTTATCGAGCAGAGCGCTTTGTCGGCTCTTTTTTTTGTGGGGGCGCTCACTGTGTGCTCTCTAGGGGATTATAATATCGCTAATTGCCTTTTCCACTCCAACTAACAATGGAAGTCACTTTATTAAAAGAGTGTGGTGTGTTGGTCACAAGGTCAAGGTTGCGCATGTCATAGAATAATATTTACTGGTGGGAGTTGTAGCCTAACCCGCTCCGGCAAGAAATCTCTTTGGAGTTGTGTGCGTATTTGCTCACACCAGCTATAGGGCAAGCGTTAACTCGCTGTATTCAAAATTATATTTATCGTAAATATTGTTTTTTTTTATGCAACTTTTGGCGCTCGATAGGCTTTTGCGCGTTTAGTTTTAGTTTTAGTTTGATACTTTGCGGCGCTGACTGGCGTATCGTTGAAATGCGTTCTAAAAGTTTAACGTGCCATTATATATGCGGAATACTTTGCAGCCTTGATTTAAGGTTAATATCTTAGGGTAGCATTCGCTGTAAGATAAGTGCGTTGAAAGTCATAATATTTGGGGTAAGAAAATGATGCAATATTAATTTTCAATTGAAATTTTCAAACACGCGCGTATGCGCTTCCTCCCATTTTCCTGCGACTTTCAATTGTTTGCTTAAATTTGGGGAAGAATTTACCGCACGTCTTGTGCCCCTTGGTTAAATATAATATAAATGATATTTCGAGTACTTCTAATAACTCGTAAAGCATTGGGTTTTCGTAGCTCTGATATTTGCTAAGCTACGCCATGGCCGGAGTCATTGCCATTGCCATTGTCGTTGGCATTGTCATAGTCGTTGTTAGAGTTTTCGTTCCAGTTCCAGAGAGCGCGCCTTTATCAAGCTTTATGTGCTGGTAGCCAGACGTCAGGGCAGTTAGTGTGGGGCTAGCATTGTGTTGATGGTTACAGTCGGTGTTGGTGGTGGTGCTCGGCGTAACCACTTGAGATTGTTTCGTCTATATATTATGTCTATATACGTATATATCTATATATAGCGCAAGCAAAATGACCAAAATTCGTAGTAAATATTAGTTGGAAAAATATAAAATGAAAAAATCGTTTAGCTCCAAAGTGCCAAGTACAAATGCAATTGCAAACAATTGTAGAGAATTACCAAAGAATTGCGTTGAAGAAAATAATTTCTCAACGAAACTAAGTGCAACGAATACGGCCTCCTCGCCCGTACAGTCATCGTTTGTGATTAAATGCCTCTTAAAAACAGCACGTTTTATGTGGCAAGTGACGACAATACCTGCAAAAATCGGTGAAACAATAGGCACCCTATATCGTTATGCGCATGATTCGGTTGATAGTTTTCTTTGCGTAGCCGGGTGAGTTCTAAGTGCACCGCATCAATGGTTCTACATTGATAACTGATAAATTAAGCTCTAATACATAAATCCACACAGTTAACTTACCGAAAACTACAAATTAAAATTAATTTTGTGTTTTTTTTCTCTCGTTTGTTCAATTTCAGCAAGGCGCGTCGTAAAGAGCGCGATGGTGACCAAAACTCAACAGATACCAAATTATATTTGGAGGAGAGCGTCCTAGAACGTAAACTACCTGAAGCTGATCTCAAAGCCTTAGTAGATCTTCCAGCTGGTTTGGATTACAATGAATGGCTAGCGTCACACAGTAAGTTGCATTTTGTTATAATTAATTGACGCTAATCGAAAGGCCAGAATTCATTTCGAATTTCCTTGTCGCGTTTTCGTTTTGGGGAAATTATAGTCAAGGAAAGGGAAATTTTTTGAAGGCAGTCAATTGCCAAAATCTACTTGAAAATACAGTGAGTAAAATTTTGCACTTTAAAGCCTAATAACTTTTTGGACGTGTAAACCTGCTTAGAAGAAGAAAGAGCATTTAGAAAATATATGCTCTACAGCAAAACCCAAAAAAGTTCTTTATCAAAATGTGTTTTGATTTGTTTTGTTCTGTTTAATTTCATAAAACCCAAAATGCCAAATGCTAATTTTGTGATAGTAGCAGCAGAGCTAAAGCAGTGGCAGTTGTTTTTCAATGGTTTTTATCGGAATCATTAGCTTCCATGGGAACGGAACGTACCTAACTAGTTATCGTTGGGCGCGCACGTACATACAAAGCGGAGTAGAATTTTATATTTTTTTTTAGTAAATGATGAAGATAAGCGCGTTACGGCTGTAGATATACTATATGGATTCGCCTTGGGAAACGTTTTATTAACAATTACTCGCCTCTTCCCTTACAGCCCTAGCTCTCTTTGAGCATGTGAATCTGGTTTACGGAACTATTAGTGAATTTTGTACACAATCCGGTTGCGCTGATATGACTGGACCAGGCAACAGGTAAGCCTACTGCAAATACCATTCACAAAAACGTACTCTAATCTTGCTGTTTTTCATTTTTGGCGCAGAACGTACTTATGGTTCGACGAGAAGGGCAAGAAGACGCGTGTCGCAGCGCCACAGTACATCGACTATGTGATGACGTTCACCCAAAAGACGGTTAGCGATGAGTCGATATTCCCAACCAAATACGCAAACGAGTTTCCCAGCTCATTTGAGTCGATCGCGCGAAAAATTTTACGCTTGCAATTCCATGTGATAGCGCATCTGTATGCGGCGCATTTCCGAGAAATCGCGCTGCTCGGCTTGCACACCCATTTAAATCTGACCTTTGCGCATCTGACGGCGCTGCATCGACGTTTCAATTTGATTGACGAAAAGGAGACAGATGTGCTGCGCGACCTAGAGGTAGCGTTGCGTCTTACCGACGATAGCGCCACTGGCAATGGCAGCCTCAGCGCCATTGGCCATACTCAACAGCAACAACAGCAGCAGCAGCAGCAGCACCATCACGATGGCAGCACAGCTCATGAGATTGCAGCAGCAGCAGCAGCAGCTGGTGCAGATCACAACAATAGCAGCAGCAATACGTCCTCGGCCTCTACCACGCTGGAGCATGTCAATTCACAAAGCAACAATCACACAATGCCACTAATCGATGGCGATGCCGCAGCGCCGCCCATTTGTACACAGCCGGAGTCGGGCGCAGCCAGCAAGCCGGCAACGACTGCAGCACACGCTGGCATCTTTGGCGCTGGCGGCGGTGGACTGATGGGCGGCATACTTGGCGATTTGACTAGTGGCGAGTTTGGTGATACGACACGTTATTGCACATCGGCGGTTCCTCAAACGGCTGCGGATAACGCGACGGCGGCAGCAGCAGCAGCAACAACGTTGACATTAAACAATGGCGCAGGCGCATTACATTTAAACTTTAGTAACAATAATAACAATAATCATAATTTGAATCATCATCACCATCATCACCATGGGCATCATCATGCACATCATGGACATGGACATGGACATGGTCATGGTTATGCCCATCATGTGCATCATGCGCCGGCGAGCGGCATGACGGCGACGCATCAGCAGAACAGTGGCCTAATACAGTGCAATGCGGCCGGAGCTGCGGCTGCTGTGGCCGCCGCTGCAAACGTGAACAACACCGCAAACGCCTCCACAACGACAACAACTACAACGGCATAGTCGGCACAGGCCGTTGTTGTACCATACTGTACGAGTATATAGGAACCATGACCACGCCCTCTCGCCTAAGCCTGCGCCCACACCAGCCCAATACCAGCAACACTAAAAGCTAAAGCACTAGCAAAAATGAGCAAGAGCAACAAGAGAAAAACAAAAACAAAAACATTAGAAATACTAGAATTACGCAAAGATGTTATTTAATGTTATTACTTCTATGATCCTAAAGTTGAAAATATTGTAAAAATAAAACAAAAAACACAAAATCCTTAAAAAAGGCGATTTGCAGGTGTGCACCACACAAACGATTAACAATTAAAAAAAAAAAACAAAAACAAAAGACATAAATCTTAAAGTAGTTACATTTAATGATTACTGCTGGAACGCGAGAGCAAACTTGTGCAGCCAGCCAGCCAGCAGAAGGAGCATGCTTTCCAGGACAAATGGTGTCCCGAATGCAAGAAGCGGCGCTTAAGCTTTATACTCGTAGTTAAAAATTTGCAAGAAAGCAAAGAGAAAAACCACGACAACTTTACATTAACTACAATAACAATTAAACAAGTACACAATTGAGAGGCCTGGCCTAAAACATGCAAATATAATAAAACAAAAGGAAATTAATTAAAATTAAACAAATTACGTTTAAGCCGCGGCAGAGACGGAGCGAGAAATACATTTTAGCAAAGGAAAAGCAAAAAGCAATTATTGTGCATGACTGCAGCTACAAATTATAAATTAACTAAAACTAAGCAAAGTGCAGCAAAAAGTATATAGTTTAACTGATGTCTGTTTATTTTGTTAAAAACAAGAAATATTTTGCGTATAAATGTAATTTGCAGCAGATTTTAAGTTGCGCGCCTAAAAGTATGCAACGCTTTGAAGTGAAATTAAAATGGCGTTGGTTCAAAAGAACTAGTTGCAGTGGAATCAAGTCGGAGCGCATAAACTGAGTTCACTTTGAATTGAAAGTTGCAAGTGGCGCGGGACGCGTGACGAGAGTTGCGGCTTTCACTCTTCAAAATTTATTCAATTAAAGCAAAAAAAACACAGAAAATGTATTATTGTATTAGTCATAAAAAAAATATTAGTTACTCTTTTTTGTTTGTTGATGTTAATGTTGTCAGCGCAATAATTGCAAAACATTGAGATAACTTTCAAGTGAAATACACAAAACACTCACAGACACACAGCGAGAGAGAGAGAGAGAGAGAGAGAGATAAGTAAATAAATTTTATGAAAAACTAAAAAAAGGATAAAATAAATTGTTACGTTCAACTTGAGTAAACGTTTTTAAATTTACTTGCCTCATGGAGACCACTACTATTAATAGCTTTTCGGCGATTATCTTTAATCGTTGATTTGCTAGCTTTGCCAGTGCTAGCCGTTTTTTGGTTTTACCATCAAAATCGCATTCTCTAGCGTAAAGTTTATATTTCATTTAAAATTTTATACAAATTTAAAATAATACTATGCTGCAGGCATTTGGACTTAAGCAGTCTGTTCTGCTACAACTATTGTAGGTAATGCTATCAGGTACTTGCGATGCGGACTAGAATCATGCGTATGATAACTTTGGAGCAGCTGTATGGCCTAGCCTTTGCTATGGTTGGGCGTTATGCCGATATATTCCAGAGATCTTCTTAAACGTTTCCAAAACATTTTACGCTCATCCAGCTTGGGGCGCGTCTCATTTTTGCCCACAGGCCATTTGATATATGTCTTGACATCCATAAGATACTGCAGCGTCTTGGGACGCTTACTACGCGGTATGTCCTCCAGAAAAACAAGTATCAAATGTTCTTTGCTGACCTCGAAAATGCTACGAAAGAAGAGAAAATAAAAACTGCATTTCATTTTTTCATTTTGTTCAAATGGCTCACCGATGTTGCGCCAAATACATTTCGAATTGACACCAATGGCTAAGCAGAAACTTGGATGAGATAATAAGCATAAGCGATCGTGAGCGATCCATGCAAGATATAATATTATCCAAAATAGTCACACCAATCTGGCAAAAGTAATAATAATAATAACAAAATAAGTTCATTCAAAAAATGCAGCCACTTAAGCTTACCTGAAAATCACGCTCGTGCAGACATATGGAAACATCACCGGACTCCTCCACATTGGGCAGCAGCTCATCCAGCACCCACTGCCTATCGCTTTGGCAATAACTAATGAAAATATCATATATCACATTGGGATCATGCTCGGCCATATGATTGAAATTATCAATGGATTCCTTTGAGGCGCTGGACAGCAACGCAGCCGACTTGAGCGAGGAGTAGTAATAGTGTATATGCCAACGCTTCAGATATATAATCACGCCCAGTATAGTGATGCCCATGAAACTAACAACAACCGCCACAACAGTCGTGGTCAGACTGTGCAGCTCCGTCTCCAGCTCGCTTAACATGCGCGTCTGGCAATTGAGTTCACCCACTTGCTGCTGCTCCGTCTCATTGTAGCACCAGTAGTGCTCCTCGTCGTAGTCCAGCAATTGAAACTTGAGCGTGGTCTCGTTCAGCTTGTCCGGCATCGGGTGTGGCTTTGAATTGGGACACTTGTTGGGATTGTAGCGTTGCGAGAGAAAACGCAAAGTGTACACATTATGCAGACGCTTGAAGATCTGCATATTTTGATAGCTCTGCTCCAATCTGGGCACATAATTGAGCCAAAGCTTGTGTTCTATATTTAAGGTTTCAACACTTGCGTTGGATTGCAGCAAACCCAAGTCCGTGACCAGAGACTCTCCCGTCTCGTACAAGCGTTCGTACGAACACTCGGCCAACTTATTATTATCTGCAGCCGTATCCACAAGATCACGCAGCAGACAATCGCACACAAAGTTATTATCACCCAGCCCTAGGTACTCCAGCACCTCAAAGTCCTTAAGCATTTCCGTAGTTATAATGTTTATATTGTTATCGCGTAGATTGAGCACGCGTAGTGCCGTATTGTTATGGAACGCTCTTTTGTACCAGTTTCCGACATGATTGGAGCTAAGATCCAGCACCTGTAAACTCTTTAGGGACTGAAAAGTATCGGCAGACACCGCATTTAGATTGTTGCCCGCTAAACCTAGCACCTGCAGTTTCGTTAGCGACTTGGACCAGTCCAGATCCTTCAGATTGGAATAGTGAAAGTACAGATACTTAAGTGTATTGGCTATGCCATCGAAGGCATCATCCAGTATATTATACGAGAGAAACGGATTGCCCGACAAATCAAGACCCTCGATGGCGGTGTTCTTGAACATGGCATTGCTGACCATGGGAAATGCTGTGAAGCACAAGCTTAGATATTTCAACTTTTCACCCAAATGCGTTATGGCCACAGCGCTATTTCGTGTCATTTTCGAATGACTGAGATCCAGATAGACCAGCTCCGGCAGTAGCTTAAAGGCGTTCTGCTCAATTTTAAGACCGTAGACCAAATTCATTACCACTTCCAAAGTGGGCATGGACAACTGATAGTTGTAGTTTAGCACATTTGTAAAGGATAGATCCAGATATTGTACACCTTGGATGTTCATGAAGGCGTCGTAAGGTATAACCATCATCTTGTTGTGCGACATAAAAAGTCGCCGTAGATTGGTAACATTTTCAAATACCTCCTTGGTTAGATACTCGATGCTACAATTGCTTATGTCCAATTCCAGCAAACTGGGCATAGCAGGAAACCTGGCCCAGGCAACGCCCTCTAAAGTAAAACGAAAAAGAAATAAGGCGTAAAAATGGGTTAGTTCTGTAACTCTTATTGGGTATGGTTGTATGTATGACGACTAAAAGGATTACAAATTATTTCGACGGTTTGGGTAAGTATCGAATCAAACATCTCTAAATATTAACTTTGTACAAGACATCTTAATGGGTGGTACAAGGATTGTATTAAGTTTGTGTTCGCCGAAAATGTATGTTATAACCAGTAGAAAAAATCGGAGAGGATCAGGATGACTATAAAAGTTGATATATTCAAGTCCGTCGGTCTGTCTGTATATGCGCCTAAATTTTAGAGTTGGTAGCAGTAAAGGCATACAACTTTCCAGCAAAAATTTGTTGTTTCCCTAGGTTTAGTTTTATGATATCTGAAATGTTTGAGATATAAAATATAAAGATAAAGATGTTATGCACAATTTTGGCACCCAATAGTTTTTGTTATTCTCAAAGACAATATTAAAGTTGATCAAAATCTAAATTTATTGCGTTCCGTTTGTTTTTCAATTCATCCTAACAAAATACGGATTGTAAAAGTATTGTAGCATTCTCAATGAGTTGAATATGAGCCAAATCGATAACATCAGCCGCTCATACGGCAAATCGATGTAAAAAATTCGTTTTATTCACAAAATTTGATGCATTTCTACATAATGATAAAATTCCCTACTCTCAAAATTTATTTTACTGTTTCCTGGTATTGTACCAAGTTGAATTAAAATCGGTTGACTATACGAAATTGGGTAAATCCAGAGTCTATTATTGCTGGTTTAGGAGTGCATATGCAATAGAACCGATTTTTTGGCAGAAAAATGGTTAAGGGTATGCAAAGTAGGGCCTGTTCGACTTCAACTTATGTCATTTTTTTTACCGAGAACCACGGTTGCTCAAGAAAAATGTTGAAATCATTTTTGAACTTTGCAAGAAGATCTTCTACAGAAGATATAGGCTAACAGTCATGATGGTTATACCTACAAAATGGGGAATTTCTTTAATAACAGAGTCAGATAGAAGTTAAGTTACTATGGTTTGTAACACAGCTCATACAGGCAGTAAGGGAGCAAATGAGTGCGAGAGCGACCATCAAGCCAATCCGTGTGAATGAGTTGATAAATGCGAGAGCATAGAGTTCTGTGCACTATGCACAGGCAGGGTCTATATTCAGACAATAACACTTGCAAGACCCATTCATCTTTTATTATGAGGATTCCCCAAGTGCATTTGTCGAATTCGAAATTTTAAAACAATACTTTTTAAGCACAGTTATAAGTCAGCGAAAGTGGGTCTTACGGTTAACGAGGGCAAGATAAAGTATATGCTGTCTACAAATAGGAATGCACGACGCCTGGGTTCCCATATGGTAGCGGACGGCTATACTTTCGAAGTTGTCAAGGACCTCACGTACCTTGGCAGCGCCGTCAACATCGATAATATCAACAGTCTGGAAATTAGGCGAAGAATCACACTTGCCAATAGGTGTTACTCTGGAGAGACCTATCGAGAGACCTCTCTCGATCGACAAAATTAACGCTCTACAAGACACTCATCCTGCCCGTGCTGTTATATTGCCCAGAAGCATGGCTTCTGTCGCGGATGAGTGCAACCGCGCTTGGAGTGTTCGAGAGAAAAATTCTACGTAAAATCTTCGGTCCCCTGCGGATTGGTGGCGACTATCGTATGCGTTGGCTCGGCCATATCGTTCGTATGAACGAAGATGCTTCAGCAAAGAAAGTTCTCGATACGAAAGTCAACGAAGCAAGACAAAGGGAACGAGTTAAGCTCAGACGGAAAGAGCAAGTGGAAGAGGACCTATCTTGGAGTGACCAACTGAAGAAGGCGCACGCAAAGCAGGAGCACCTGTCGTGGGCTAGTAAGTATATTTTCCTGCACTTCATTACAACAAAAATTAGTTGCCAGAGAGATTTCGCTCTTGTTTTTTTTGTCAAATCGCCATGCAACTATAGCGTCTTCAAACAACGCAGTCTTAAAAACATATCGATCAACAGAAAAACATACCATACCATTTATCAGTAGAATATATAATCCCAATGTTTATTAATAAAATGTTTATCTATCTACTTTCCATTATATCATTTTGTACATAATATATCATATATACTCTTTCTCTTTTCTTTTTGTAGTTCCCAAGCATTTTATACGTGTCTTTTGGAAATATCGCTAATTAATTTGCTTAAAAGTAATGAGCTCACTTGTATGAATTATAAACAAAAAGATAAAAGCGCGCAACATATACTCAAAGTGCCTTTGCCATTTTATAAGTTAATAAATTTTTGGAAATCAATTATTTTGCACACTCTTTGCGCCTTAAGCTTCATTACTTTTTAGCTCGAAAAAATTCGAGAATAATTTTCGAATTTATATAATAAAGGGTGAGTTTTTAGCAACCAATTTGTTGGCAAACAAAGTTTTTTACAACTGACGCAAGTCGCTTACGTGGCAATTGTTTCTGTCAATCATGTTCTGTTTGGTTTGAAATATAAACGTTTATCGACTTTCAAGCGAACGGCGTTTGCCAATTATAAAAAATTTTACTATCAAAATTCACGCTCGGTATGACAAGTTTCAATTCTCCATTTCCCGCAAGCGCGTTTCTGGTTGAACTCATATATGAATCAGAAAAATTGCATTTAGACTGAAGCGCAATCAGAAGAATTGGTTTTTAAAGACGTTGAAATCCTGAACTTTAGTGTGAAAGATCGATAGCGATCATATGATTTAACGCCTCTAGACTATATTTTGTGGCGGTAAGTGAAGGCTCATGGCTATAGCGATTCTCTCATAAGAAACCAGACTATATGTTGGCGAGAGTATACGAAAGTTAGGTGTAGCGTATGCGAATACGCTACAAATTGTCCATCAAGAACTTCTCATACATTTGGAGCTCTCAATTCTGCTATTATCAGGATAGTATTGAGGCAAATGCATTTTCTCTTTTACTTTTTCTGCCAAAACTACAATTCGGCATTCATTTTGTGTACGTTTTCGAATAACTCGTCATTTTGTTTCATTAGTCCTAAAATTTTCTAGTTCTAATTATGCTTTGAGGGCCCTGTGTTCCTTGTAGGAACCTTATGAAACTATATATGCAGAATTACACTCTTCATAACACTTTCCGTGTCTTGTGCTATTTATAATAGCATTTATAATTTTATCTCTCCCGAATGGTCCATTCAATTTATCAGGATTGCAATGCTAACGGATCCATCGATTCCATATAATTTTCGTCTTTTGGTTAAATGATGGGTGCTCTTTTCCCAATAAAATGTATATAAATTTTAAATAAACTTCGTAATCTATCCTTTCCCTTCTCGTCTTGGTTATTGGAAATCTTATATTTCACCGATTCCATATAATTTTCCTCCATTGGTTAAAAGGTGCCTACTCTTTTCCCAATACAATGTCTATAAATTTTGTAAACTTTCGTTCCCCCTTTCGTCTTGGCTATTGGAAATCTTTGTCTTTGGCCATTATTTTATGTGAGTTGATGCAAAAACCGGTAAAAAGTTCGGTTGGAGGCGCAGTTAAGTTAATAACTTAATTTTTCCCGTTTTTTGTTTTTTATTTATTTTATTGTAAGTTAAGGTGAATTGCGTATTGTTGTTTCAATTTATACAAAATACATACATCAATTATATCGAACGTTGAATCGACAAAAATTCAGTTATTATAAATTTCATTAAATTAAATAAGAAAGCTCTCAAAAAATCACCCTTTAAAAATTTGAATTGACCAATGCACGCTTTGGTTGGTTAAGAAACAAAATTTTGCAATAAAAATTTGAGAGTTTTTGATCAAACTAAATACCGAAGATAATCTTCAAAACCTTATTGAAACAAATTTTGTGCAATCGATTTTTAACTCGAAAAGAAGAATCTTTGTTTTACTTAAGTATCCTACACAACAGTACGGGGCGCCCCTGAATTAATACAATATTTTTTTCTGAAAAGTTTTGTAACAATATTTTGGCAATATTAAGGCAATTCGTACCTGGATCATATTATAACTGAAGAATATAAATTAATTGACACTATTTCATGCTACCGTTGCAGGTATTTTTAAGTCTGTCTGTTCTACGATCTGAAATTACTGACATAAGCGTTAAATTCTCATACCGGCTTGCGGATTCCTCCTATCAGATTCTTTGGAAATGACGCCTACAACTAGCATGATCAGAGTATTTCAGTGTGGTTTTTACGATCATAAAATCAAAGTTTCTAGCCGAATCCGTAAGGCGAGATTTGTCTTTAAGAGGAATCTCTTGCAACACAAAATTCGTTTTCATTTCAAAATTAGATTCCTGAGTATAAAAACCCTACTAAGATTCTTTCTCTAGCAGGCAATCGCAACGCTCGCTCTCAAATTTAGCGCAAATAGACCCCCGAAGAACGATGGCATTGGCCTTTGAATGATTTAGGTAAAGTAAACCTTATTTTGGGGACAGCCGTATGTTTAAACAATAACATAATATAAAGTAAACAGCACCTACCCACACAGACAGATCATATAAATATAAACCTACAGACTTCATATAGAGAAATTTATTATGAACCAGACATTTTGAAAGCTGCTTGAACTATTTGCAAAATTCAAGTATTATACTCGAACAATGAAAAAATTTAACCCAGTTTTAATTTATATTCTAAACGGACAAGATCTCTTTTGGTTTTCGAGATGCGATTTTTGTATTTCGTTTTTACGGGCATTACTTTAATCAGTGCATTTTGCAATGTGATTCTAACACAGAACACCAGCTTCAGGCCAAACTGGTGGCAGGCAATACCGGATTTTTTAACCGAAGTTATGACTTTGAAAATGAATGCCTTGACTGCTGGACCACTCGAACTGGCTGCGAATACCATAGATGCTCTATGTAAGCAACGTTCTATTGTGCGCCCGCTCTTACCCATTGCTGGCTAACTCTCTGAGAAACAATATCCTAGGTTCTTCGACACTTTTCGTGGGCAGCGTACCACCGCAAGTTACGCCGGATATCAATAAAATGCAGTTCCAATATATGACGCCGTGCTTCAATTTTAGTGTGCCGCTGCTGGAAGCGGAGAAATTGTGGCGTCACACGAGATTTAGCCGGAATAGAAAAGTCGTTATTTTGGCTACGGGCTGGACGAATACAGTCAACGAATCTACAGCGCTCAATATGATTTCTAAGGCGTTCCTTTGTCGCAATGATGTAAACTTTGTGGTAAGCGTAAACGAGTTTTGGTAATACTTTCCAACTTTCAAAAGTATTCAAGATTGTCGATGCAGCATCCTATCTCGATACTTTCTATAAATGGTCGGCTCTAAACACCGATATCATTGGTGAACATATAGCAGTTGGTCTTACGCATTTGATTAGGCTGACGCCTTTGCGTAGCATTCATCTAATTGGTGGGTATTCCAGCGTAGAGTAACGACATATACTCCCGAACCACTTTGTTTGCAGGACACTCGTTGGGCGCACATATTATGGGCACAGCTGGTCGCTCCTTTAAGCGTTTGACAGGGCGTTTGATTCCACGCATAACTGGCTTAGATCCCGCAAAGCCTTGTTTTCGCCGCAGGGACGCATTAGCCGGACTAGCTCGAGGCGATGCCAAATTAGTCGACATTATACACACTAACATTGGCATTTTGGCAAAACGTGGACCACTTGGAGACATAGACTTTTATCCCAACGGAGCCCATCCCATACAACCAGGCTGCCTAACAATTGACTGCTCGCATGCACGTGCGGTGGCATATTTCGCGGAGAGTGCATATCCCGATCAACAGCTTAACTTCGTGGGCATGAAATGTGGTTCCTGGAATGATCTAATGCGTAGAGATTGCTCGCAAACGACAAAGGCAGTAATGGGCTATGCCTTGAATACTACGACGAGGGGCATATACTATGTGAAAGTAAATGTTCGGGCACCTTATGGCAAAAATGCAAATCCGAGGTCAAAACCTGCAGTTTTAAGATCTTGTTATAAGTGCAAAAAAAAGAGATCTGTGTAATACAAAAGAAAAGAAAAATGTGATGTGCCTGTTGCATGCCGACCTCCATTTTACCGAAACCCTAGGAGATACTGAAAGCGAACTTAATTTCTAAGATCACTCTAAACGAGACATAGCGATCGTTCATGATTAACAGACCTCGAAATCAATTTCAGGGAAGACACAGATTATGAATGCTCTTATGCCAAAAATGGGGAGAGATACGATATCAGTTAGTAAATACTGTTCTAATGAAAAGTAAATCGAAAATTAAATATATTATGCGCATAAAAAGCAAGGTCTTCGACAGACTTAAATGTGAATGGGATGGGAATCATTTTAGATCATAAAATGTAATTGGGATTATTGTAAGATTTAAAATCATAAACGGCGATTGTTTTTACTAGGCTTTTCTAATTAATATTCTAATATGCAAATTTCGGTGTAAGTGGATGTTTTTAGTTTTCTTGTATGTGTAAAAGTCTGGTGTATTTTTAGAATATAATTCTCTTACTTTGCTTTCCAAAATACTTGTGATAATAATACTTGTACTGCCAATAGGTCATATCATCCAATTTTATTGTGTTTGTGTTGATGTTGTTTGTGTAGGTGTTGTTACTGTTGTTGTTGTTGTATGGATAGTTTGCATAACAATCTTGATAATAGGCAGTAGAATTTTTCGCCAAATCTTGTTGGCATTTCTCTTGAGCGGTCATATTAAGTTGGGCCTCGGGCCAAGTTTCATTTATAAGATGCTCAAATTCTGAAAGATTTTAATAATCTGTGACTCAGTCAGACCAATGTGGGCCATTGCATGTGTTGGAACTTAGTGTTAAAACTCTACTTACCCTGCATATCGGGCATTATGGTTGCAAACTGATTGCCTCGTAGTGTTAAAAATTTCAGTGACTTCATGGAAGATAATGCGCGAAAGGGAACTTCAGTTAAAAGATTGTAGGCAGCCGAAAAGACTTCAATACTATTGGTATTGGAACGATAAAAAATATTTGGTTTAAATCTTAGGTCAACATCTTTTAATAGATTTCCGTTCGATAGATCCAAGTAGGTGTTGTTTGCTGAAATATGATAAGATAGAATACTTTAAGAGACAAGTTGTGGGCTTAAGAAGCATGGGTATAAGGGGTTTAAAAGTACCTAGAGAGTGAGATATAAACCGTACTCCAAAATTTACCTCTAGAGTTATCAAGCACCATATAAGAAATATCCCGTAAGGGAATAGGAAAAAATTCTAACATCAATTGTCCTTATTGTCTACAATAGAGGGGAGTAGACTAACAGATCTATACACCATAGAGATGTTCAATACCACAAAAACAATTAAAAATAAATAAAAGTCCAATCCAAGTATTGAGCAGAAGCTACCGAGATGCCTTCTTGATTTCTCTTTTTTTGTATTCCTTAGTAATATAGAAAGATAAAAGTAACAACACATCATTTCCTTTAAGATGATTATGATATAGAATACCCCATTCTGCTGTACAAAAATATTCCTTCTACTCGGAGCATAGCGTTATAGCAAAAGTTCTCCAACAATATCCGTCAATGGCTAGTCGTCTTATTTTAGTTCAGGTCGTATTGAGCTTTATGCGCTTCGAGGTTTGCCGTAAGCAACTGCCTGCCCGAGAGATTCCACTGATAAGCGATTTTTGCAATATTGGTATCGTCGTTACTTTAGTTGTGGCCTATTCAGTTCCATTTATTATTGCACGTGGTTATGACGTCATCGCTCCAAAGGTGAAGCACCCTATTAACAACATAGCTAAGGGACTTACAGTTGATAGTCGAATCGTGTCTTTAATTAATAGAGAGTCAACGTGCTAGCTATGCCAGTGCTAGGCAAGTGCATCAGCTTATTTCCGAGTTGATAGGTTGCCTGTTGGTGATATATTGCTGCTCATTACTTTTATTAGAGAACGTGTTTGATCAGTAAAAACATTATACAATTCTGAGAGATTCGTTTCTGAATTTTCAAAGTTGTCGGCATATACGATTTGACACATGCCAGAACTCACTGCTGCACAGAAGAACTTCACGCTTCAAAGTTCTTAAAAAAAAGGGGGTACCAGAACGCCACACTAGGAACTGTTCGTGTTCTAAAAGCATAATGTTACCCTCTGTAGGTGATCTCAAGAGTAGTGTGGTTCGTTGTTTGTATTGCCATACAAATAGTTTTTGTAAAATTTAGGCGCATTAACTTGAAAACGCCCCGCCTAAAGTTTGGCACGTAAACCAAACATCTGCGCAGTCAAGGTTACATAGTTTCTGATTTGTAGACCATGGAATTGGCAAATTTGCGGGTTTTAGAACGTTATCTAGAACAACGTTGATTAAAAGCAGCGATAAAACGCAGTCGTGTCGGACTCTCTTATTGGTAATTTTTTACTATTTTCGCATTTTAAGAACATCTTTGCAGATTGCTTAATTATTTCGTTTTATTAGTCGGATGTGTCACAGCTTTGTGACGAACTCGCTATTTTGTCTTGGATTCTAGTGTCAAAAGCACGCCCTGAACATAAAAAATACTTATAAATAATCATTATAACTCCCTACAGCCAATTTATAATCGTTTTCAAGTGCTAAAAAATAATATTACCAAAGCTCTTACTATTAGCAGAGATTACATGCCTTTGATAACAGACGTTAATTGAGCTCGATACCGATTAATTGAGAGCCAAAAAAGCAATATATTATAGATTATTCCAAACCGATTGAAATAATATCGATATTTACAATTCCCATTCGGTATCGCGCATTCCTAGTGTACATTTAAAGAACCTCACTGTGTTTTACCTAGAAACCTAGACTAAGTATATTATTCTGAAATATAACGATCATTTTTGTGACAGAAATACTACATTTTTCATGTACTTTTATGCAAACCCATGCCGATAGCGTCGATTATTATTAGCGATTGTTATCGTAACATTGGCGTACTTACAGTATTTCATGTTTACTATTTTCAATGTGCCATTTGGATAAGTCCACCACAAGACTTCACCTTTAATGTTGTCCAAAAGACAACTATTTCCATCGTCCGTATCGTATTTAACCAACAGGGAACGCATATCTTTCTCATCGCTGGCCTCGTCACTCTCATCCTTAGCGTCCATGAGACTGTCTGAAGCAACTTTGATTTTATTTTTCAGTAACAACGATTTATCAACACTATTATCGTTCATATCGTTGGGGATCACTGTAACAACCGGAACGTCAGTAATAAAAGTAGCTTCTGAAATATTGGTTTTTCCAAATTCCGTAGAATTAATTGATGGTGTGACTGTAGTGCTTTCATTGTACGCCTCTAAAGGTTTCGTGTGCACCCTAATTAAATTAACGTATAAAAACATGGCAGTAATTTTTAATATGAAATTCATTTTATGGCTCATTGAACTGTCGCCTTTATCTGAAACCGAATATTTATTATATGCAGAGTAACAAAAATTATGATTAACTTTTTGTACAGAACTTTGCTCTTTTGTTGGTTACTTATAAGTTTTTGGGAGATTTTATTTTCACAATTCACTTAATTTTCACGTCATCGAATCACTCAATCAACGAAAGTATCACTTTTTTTTTCTTTAAGACCGAAGTTACGGAAAAGCGTTCTGATTTGCAACACAGTTCTCAGTTTTTACGCCGGAAAGTTCTTTCGACTAGCTACGACTTGACCAAGCATTTTCTATGGTCTCTTTTCTCACGAATATTAGGAACCCGTAGAGATATCGTTACGAAATTCGCCATGCGACCGACGCTCAAGCGTACTACGACGAAACTACTGTGCGGAATGTTTCTAAATGAAACAAATTTTTTGGGCTTACGGTCAGCGCCAAGTTAAACGATTCCCGTTTGCAATAAAACTTTTTCATGTATTTGTTAACCATTCTTATATAGTATTAGTACCTACTCCGATAGGACTTATCAATTTTGGCAATAATTTCCCTAGTTATGGTACGGCATGGGTTGACCGGGGGCGCTATCAGTTGTTGTGTTTCATAAGGTACGCGCGTTTGGCTGCCAACCTGTGCACAGAGATTACTGCGCTCATAATTTGTTATCGGATAATCATCGGGTTGATTGCCATTTGTTGTCACTGTATTTAGCCTGATCTGGCGATAAGACCAAAGGAAAAACTTTGCTTACCGGAACTCTAGAGACAGAAGCCTCAAACTTCAATTGTTTTTTTCAGTGAAAACATATGATTTACAATGTTGCTATAATTGTTGCGTTTTTGTTAACGGAAATCTAAGATTACCGATTGGCGCGATAAGGCAAATCAATCTTGCGATTTGATAATATATTGAATACAGAGAGTACTTAAAAAATATTAAATACAATTCCACTAGTAGTCGACTCTGGGATACCCATTCTTGCAAAAGATAATTACAATTTTTTCTGATTTATTTTTTCACAGATTTTGACCCTTCAGTATACCTTTGTAGGCTTAGACTATCTATTGTATATTATTTGACGATACTACATCAGAATAAAATGTATTAAAAAATCCTAGAAAATAAGTATACTAAAGAGCTTACAAATTATAAACGATTTCATGAAAATATTTGCGTATCTTAGCTATTTTCATTCAAGACTGATCCAGCTTTGAGTTCTGCTTTATAAGGATTCCAATAGTGACATTTCAGAATTTTGTTTTTAACCGCTACCAAAGGACGTTTTTAAGAATTTTTTTTGGTTTATTCACTTTTCGTTATAATTCGATTGCTCATTACGATCTTGTCCTGACATTTGCACATGCATTTTTGGATTTCCCAAGCACTTTCATCAAAATCGTTTGGCTAGATCCCTTTGCTTTCAAAGAACCCGTTTATTTTTGTAGAAAACTTCGAGTTCTCATTTGTTTTTTATATATATTACGCTTAATTTGGGTGCTTGAACGTTATTCGATTGCGAGTAACTAAGCACTATATAAAATTTAATTAAAATCGTGCTAACGTTTTCAATAGAGAACTTACCAAATAAGATATTTTTTTTAAATTTTAATCGTTAAAAAATATCGTATATAGATAAAGTTTTTGGAAAATTAGATGACAAACATTTTTATTTTCAGACAGAATGTAACCTCAAAAGTTAAAAACATTACATTTGCTTTATTTTCTTATGCTCTAGATGTTTTTGCTAGCTGAGCTAGTGCTAGGCTTAGAAAGGCCTCACTAAGTATTGTATAGGTTTTTTCAACAATGTACGTTTTAACTCTTATTTCGTATTATTAAGAGCGAAGCATGTCAGTGAAGACGAAAGTAGTTTCAAAGAATCAGTTTCTAAATCAGTTTTTATTTTCATTGTAATTCAAACTAATAACAGAATTGACGTCCTAACGACCAATCAGCCTTTTAGAAGCTTTTTCTAAAGAAGTTTATGCTAGAGAAACGATAAAGTATCACCAAAAAATTTTACAACGTTCTAGACTGTTTTGAGAGAAGCCTATCACACTTCGAAATGATAACTTCAAGAACAGATGATTCTACGTCAGAATTAATCACGCAAAGTCTCCTATTGAAGCACTAAAATACCACAAGGCAGCATTCCAGAACGATACCATACTCGACAGACTTGCCGCTGCCAAGTGAGCCAAATTATACCACCTGCACACAATATTTATAATATCAGCCGCCTTCTCTGATATGGCAAGGCCACCAATATAGCTATTATCGCTGTGAGGTCCACACAGCGCCTTCGTCTTGATGACATATGACGTCTTTTGAATACTTGGGGAAGACCGTGGATCCGAAGCTGATATGGCGAGAGCATATAACAGGCAAGTTCAAGCTGCTTTATATATTTTTTTTGCACATTATTTAAAACAAAATATTTTACATGGAATAAAGATACAGACATTTAAGATAATGCAGAAAGAAGAAGAGATAGTGGAGAAATACAAGTAACAAACCTCGTTTTTTCGTAAACATTTATATATTTCAATATAGATGACAACAAAGTTGTTAACGTTAAGAAGAGATGATACCGATATCATCAGCTAACTTAGAACAAGGCGCGCTAGCCACCATCAACTTGGACATAAAGCATTGTTTTAGCTTTAGATGAAGACATTTTCTTTTCGCCCTAGGATTATGTCGCATTGGTTTTACGCAATACATGCAATGCTAAAAAGGAGGCGTGGCAAACCTCAAGTCGTTTATAGTCAAAATGCTTTTATCATAACCAACGATAGTATGTCCTTCTATGCTTTTTAACATCTAGATCTTGGAGACTATAACTATCTGACGTGCATTTTTTTCCACAAAAAACAAAGGTTATCATATTGATAACTCATTGACTCTCAAGCATTTCTTAACAAAGTTTCTTATGTCATTCCATCTAGAGCAACTCGTAATATTCGACCTCTGGCACTATCATTGTAGATCCTATTTTGCAATTCTTTTCGCGTATTATGCGCAAATTTCTTTCTTACGAACAGTCTATTCCATCCATTTCGTTCACTCACTCATGATCACAACTTATCTTGATTTGCCAAATCGAGCACCTTTGACCAATCACGAACTATAACCCCCGAACTTGGTCAAAGATGATCCTTTGACAACTTCTGTAAATAACGTTTGAAACTCTTATATTACTTACTGTTTCCCACTTTAATATTCTCAATGCAAGTTTCTAGCCCCACGGATTAGTTTTTCCCAATTTAAATATTGTTAAATATAAACTGTACTTAGTTGTACCCCTAAATGAATTAAAGATAATTTAAAAAAATAAATACTGAACGGTTAGATTTATGACATTTTTGATTACCTCATTTGAAAACCTATTCCAAAACTAACCAAAGAAAATCAGCCATACAGCGGAAACGTAATCTTTAATTTGGATTGCTGTTTGCATGTCATGCCATTATTTTTTTAATATTCAATTAAAAAATAATCAATTTAATTTTATTTACAAAAAATATATAGAAAAGCCTCTTTGCAAAACTTTTTAATAAAGTTTTATGATAAAATGCATATTAAATAATTACAATTTGTTTTGAAAAATCTTCATAATGTTGCATTCCAGAGATGGTATCTTATACAAATATTGCATGTTTTTATTGTATTGAACTATTTACTGGAATAAATTATTTTCTGCTGTAGAACAAAAGTGCGACGATAATTACGGAAAACTCGCTGCTATATAAATGGAACGCATCCACTTTGGTTGTCATTACGAGTAACAATTGTAATAAGTTCGCAATGAAGCAATTTGCCTATTTTGGAATCCTTTTGGTCATCTTAGCCATGGCAATGGTAAGTTAAAACTCTATTTATAGAGCTGTTAATCAGCTGATCTTGTGTATGCGCCAGGCTGACATGTCGATGCCAAAGATGCCCATGCCCAAAATGCCTGGATTTGGTAACTTTATGCACTCGGGCTTTAGGCAATCGGCTGGAGTCAATGCTCAGGAGCCACCTCGTTCAATGCCCCAGCATGGCGGAGGCCCACCCCAAAACGAGTAGAATTGCATCTTAACTTTGTTAAGGCAAAACTATGTTATGTACGATCTAACCCAGTAATAAAACAAGTTGCAATACCCAAGATGGCATAGTGGTTTTTATAATACGAATAAGTGCAATTCCAGCGTGAATACCCCAATTTAGGCGTTTTTGTGAATGCGCGCTGATAAATGGGTCTTGAGCTAGAGGTCAACAGAGGAATGCTGTTGGTTTGGCTAGGCCAGAATATTGTGGTCGCTTGACGCTCACTGAAACTCAAAAACGCTAAGAGAGCGCAATAAGAGTTAGAGCCGCGTCGCTGAGTTAGAAGAAAAAACCTGTTCCAGCGTCTCAGCGTACTTACAACCGATTGGTGGCTCAGTTTGAGCTGGACTTTTAGTCTTACTCGGTTTCTTCAAGCGTTTGGGCCGCTCTACGCTGGAGAGCGCATAAGCATTTGTTTTGCATTGTACTTTTGTCATTGTACAGTAATTGTTGTACCTGGAGCTGCTGCATTCATGCGTAAATCGCAGGGAGTGCTATTGCGGCCGGACAGTCATTTAGGTCTGGATGATGCCGCATCCGAGAGCTACTCATCGAACTCATCGTTTAGCAATTCCTATAGCGATGGCAGCGACTTGGCCAACTGGGAGGAGTATGTAGCCGATGATGGCACGCTGTTCTATGCGGAATACGTGCCACAAACAAGAGCGACCGCAGCGAACTTGCCACTTCAAGCGGCTGAGCGTCGCATTGAGTTTATGCGCAGCACCTCGCTGCGCCTGGGAAAAAAACCAACTCGCCGACAACAGAGTAGCAACACGCAGCAGTCCAAGCACAATGGTAACCGTCAGAGTCAGAGTCAGAGTCAGCGGCAAGAGACAGGGCCAGCAGAGTTCCGTTTCTCACACATTAAGTCATCGCATGCCGACAATTGTAAACAATTGGAGCTGGTTATAACGGCAGCGGATCGTTTTCGCTTTGGACGCCGCTCAACGGCCGTGGAGTCCATACTTGGCATACGTGTGGTGCCGTTCGTGGACCAGCCGGAGTGTCTAATGGTTGAGGACATTAGCACTATGCAGCAGCAGCAGACGCAAGGCGAGCAGTCAATCAAGCGTGGCGATTGGTTCAAGTCGCTAAATGGCATAGACATTAGGGCTAGCAATGTGGATGAGCTGTTGCAGCAGTTCATGGAGCCCACAAAGGTTTGTCTGGCCTTTCAAGGCAGCCAATACGATGAACTGAATGCAGCGGAGGGCAATGCAAATGGCGCCGGTGCAGAGGGCAACAATGGCAGTCAGCAACAGCTACGTAAGCTGGAGAACTTTCCCATGTTTGCGGAACAATTCGAAACGCTGCTGCTGGGTGAGCGGCAACCAGCAACAGATGCTGAGCAGGAAACACCATTTGCTATGCTGCTGCTGCCACCTGAGTATGTGCAAGATCAGCACAAGGATTCGCTGTACTATTATCCCGAGGGTGCGCTTAGCAATTTTCTTTATAAGGCACGCGGCAGTTTTCTCACCCTAAACGCTGTTCTCAGCGATGAACTACAAACGCGACCAGTAAGCTCCCGTTTGCTCGTGGAGCAGCATGCCTATTATGTCAACTATCGTAGCTTAAATGGATTTCTAGTGCTTTTTGCATATGCGGCACGTGAGCGCAGTGCCTCGGAATGTAATCTGCGCTCGGACGAACTGATTAACTACATGCGCTTTGCATTTCCTGGACTCAGCTTGGAGAACTTCTCCAATGCCAATGAGTCTGCTAACGGCTTGCGTCTCTTCTTACGTCATTTTTGCGGCATACAGCGTGTGCGTTTGCTGGCCAGAGCACAGCCAATGGTGCAATTCGAGGAGCTCTTGTGGGAGTCACGCAGTATTTCGTTGCCCAAGGAGGCGCAGTTGCGCATCTTTGATGCACTCAGCGAAATGGAGGCTATGGACTATAGAAACTGGAATGATGAGCCACTGACCACGCATCGCGAGTTCTTTATCTATGGCTGCGTCTTGTACTATGACAACTTTCTATTGGCCTCCCAGCTGCCTGTCGAGGTGCGTGCCAATGTTGAAGGATTTTTGCGTTGTCGCGGCATATTCGACTTTATTGCAGCGCAAAGTGTGCGTGAGCTCTACGTGTGGGAGGAGATAGCGCTGGCCAATGCCACTGGACGTTATTATCTAACTATTTGCACGCGTAGCCATTTGATTCTGGCAGTTATACTAAAGATCTTTGATGCACCGGAAATGCCGCCAAATGCTACAATACCGCCCTCGTTGTTTTATATTGAGGAAATACAGGAGACGCTGGATCATTTGATACAGTGTGGCATTGAGTCACTGGCCATGTTTTGGTCGCTGTCAAATAAACGACCTGAGGTATTGGACAAAATTGAGCCAAGTGGCGAGTGCGTTGAAGACAAGGAAAACAATAGCAAACTTGAGGCGTTTCTGAAGCATAAGCTGACAGTATCGTCGGGCACAACTGCAAACGCCAACATAGCCAATTTCAATGATGAGGAGGCACAACTATGCTCATCCTTGGGTGGCTCTTCGGTGCACAGCCTAACGCCCAGTGAGGAAGATGTTACGCGCAAACGCTTGACACCAAGTCATGGCGCTGAGGACTCAGACAGCGGCTCGGACTGGGAGCACTTTGCTGAGCAGCATCCGCTGCACTATGGCTTGGATGCCGAGAGCCCCAGCCAAATGACCGAATCGCTGTGGAAGGAGATTAACAATGTGGTGCCTGTCAAAATATCAGCTGGCTGGAAAAATGCTGTATTCCACTATGTGTATGTGGACACGGCCAATGGTACACTGCATTGTCCGCTCAAAGCAAACTCGGAAAGTTTTCCTTTTCTGTATGAGATGCGCAAAGCCTGTCATAGCATACACGGCGTGCTGCAGCGTTCCAAGCATTTGCGTCGCCAATTGACGGAACCCACAAAGACGGCGAGCGTTGCGGCCGCAAGTGGCGCTACTAAGGATATATGTGTTATCAAGGAACATGGCATTACCATAAAGGTAACAGCTGCGCCCAAGGAGCCAGCGCACAAGCCGAGCTGCTTTAAGTTTGTTGTAGTGGGTCGCTTGTTCCATGCGCCCAGCAAGGAGGTTTATGTCTGTCATCGTCCCGAAGTGCCACAAAACATGGTCGAGATGGCATTCCGCTTGTCCTTCTTTCCTGTGGGCTAGCTGTCGCATGCCGTGGATGCATTAAATAAAACAATTTTTAAATCATTTTTTTTTTTTAATATTTTTATTTATTCAACTTGTACACAGAGAAAAATGAAATTGCATTTTGTTTTTTAAATATATTTTTTTGTTTGTTTTCTTTTTTTTTTGTTAATTTGAATAATTAAAATTTGTTAAATTGCTAGAATTTGTTAAGCGCTACTAAAATTTAAATTTGTGGTTTATTAGTTATTAGTACTTAAATATAATACATACACATATATGCCATGTGGGTTGCCTTTAAGAGGAGCTCTTGTGGTACTTTATGTAGTAAACGTTAAACTTAAATTACAATTAATTGGAAATTATCAGATCATCACTTGGTGAGTTATCTTGCGATATTCGATTCAAAGTACAAACAATTATTTATTCTTTTTGGGGAGTTTTGGGATTTAACATAAGTGTGGCATACTGCCATTTTGTGCTGTAAGTAGGCAAATTACCAACTCACAAGGGCGCTACACTGCTTGGCTATGGGGTGTGAGCACTGACGCCAAGCAGTGTAAGCAGTGTTGCTCGCTGTGAGTTGTTGATTTGCCGAGCCCACAGAGCCGCCATGGAAATTTGAAAACTACATTTTCACACATAATTTTAAATAGGTAATAATTTTTTATTTATTTATATTTTTTTTTTCAATCACATGGTGGGATAATCGTTAAAAAATATTGTGATTTTTACTAGTTGCTTAGGCGCCTTTTTTGCTGCTGTTTTGAAGTTTTAAGCGTTTTGCTACGAATGATACTTGTTTGAAAACTCTTTGGATGCTTTTGATTTTTAAAATACTGTGTGTTTTTTTTTTCGTCGGCACGCCCTCAAAACACACACGCACACACCCCTTTTCGTTTAAGACGCGTAAATATATCAAAATGTTTAGTTGCTGCTTTCTAGTTAATTAGTTAATGAATTATTGAAAAAATGCTAGTCCTAATACACCTTGCGCACACATTCACTACACATGTAGATATAATTTCATATATTTATGTATATATATTTATTTAGTTTTTAATTAATTCGTTTTTGCTTTTTTTAAAACTTTATGCTTTAGCACATTTAAGCTTTATTTGCGTTTTATCATTATTGTTTACAAAATACTTTGAGGAGCACTGGACGTGTCTGTTTGGTTTTGACGCTTTACAAAATTTACATCCAATAATGTTTTAAATGTTTTGTTTTTGTTTTTAAATATTTTGTACTAAGTGTAAATAAAAGTTTTATTTTTTTTTAATTAATTATTAACAACAGTTTACACGCACTACACACAAAAGCACAAAACAAAAATGACAAAAAAGCAGCTATTGTTGTAGGCAAATTAAATGTAATTATTGTAGCTAATACTTTAATTTATTTTTTATTAATTTGTATTTAAACAAAAACTGCTACTTTACTGTGTGGAGTAATACATTTTAAATTTACGTTTTTTGCTTTATTTTTTTAATATTTGTTTATTAAATAGATCACATTCATGGTTCTATTTACGCTTTACACACTGCGGTACGGTTAAGTGAATTTTCAATTTTTAAAATATATTATTTTTTAATTTGTGTTTTTTTTTTTAATATTATTTTTTTTAATGCTTAATGGCGTTTTTATGTACATTTAATGTGTGTAGTTTGGTTGTACGCATAAAATAGCAAGTATGCGGTAAAAAAAAACATGTAAAGTTGTTTACATGCGGAGATCGCGTGGGAAGTTGTTTACTTAAAAAAAATATATATATGTATGTTTAATTTATATTTAAGTTTATGTTTTATAAAGTTGTAGCTATTTCGTGTGTGTGTGTGTGTGTTGTATCGAACTATTTGCATTTAAACGCTTACTACGCTAAAAATTACTTTAAAATTTATTAACACAGATGACTTTATATTGTTTTTTTTTTAATTACCGAAATTTACTTTTGTTGCCTCTTTTTTTTTGGTTTTTCTTTTTAATGTTTTTACAATTTTTTCATAAACTAACTAGCCAAAGTTTTTGCATAATTATTTAAATGTTGCAATTTCATTATTAATAATATTTGCCGTCTGTTTATTTCAATCATTTAGTTTTATGCACAATTTTTTGTTTACATAAACAGCTACGTTTTTTTTTTTTTTGTAAATATTAAAATCTTACTCGCGAAACACAGTAAATATTATAAATACTACTACACTTTGTTAATTAATTCATTTTTTTAATTTTTTGTTCTGGTTTACAGCGTTTTAAACTCTGCTTAAGTCGAAAAAAAAATAAAATAAAATATATTGTTTTTATTTGTTTATAGCAAATCAGGTGGAAATTTGTTTATTTTATTTGTTTCATTTACTTGAGTTTATTTATTTGAAAACTGAGTAAGTTTTCGGCCGTACAAAAAAGGGCACCTGCTGCATCACGCTCAACCTATGCTTACAGATCCTTCAGTTTGTTGTTTATGTGTCTCTGTGTGTGTGTGTTTGTGTGTGAACGTATGCTTTTTACAATATGTTTTGTTTTTATTAATTATTATATAATATCACATCAACTTTGTTTTACTTCTCATTTGCTCTCTCTACTTCCTCTCTCTCTCTTCTCTGCTTATTGGGTTTACCGCTCATTTCCAATTATCCTAGCAGCTGCATGCGTTTAAGAGCTTGATATCCTTTTAAAGCTAAACTACTCGGACTCGTTGTACATTTTTTGCTTTTATAGCTTAACGTCTATTGGGGTTTTTTTTATATTAAATAAACAATTACAAAATAGCTGGATAATAGCAAACCGCTGCTAGGATAATGAAACATCGGTCAACCGATGTTCTACTCATGCTCATCCTTGTTTTTTTTTATATAAATTTGTTTTGTATTTATGTATATATATATTATATATATCGTTATATATAAAGATCAATTTTTTTGTTTGTTTTAAAACTAATTAGATCGAGGAGCAAAATGTGTACACACTGCTGTGTGGGCGCACTTACAATGTCCTTACAAAACATTACATATTATACTTATTTTTATTGTTTATAATACTCTCTTGCTGTTTGTATGCCATAATTTCTATTTTGTTTTCAAAATTTTGTTTAAAACGTTTAAACGCTAATCGTTCACTGAGTTTTTTTTTGTTTTGTTTACTGTTTGTTTAACAATTTCATCATCATTTTTTTTTTAATTATAATAATATTTGTTTTCCTTTTTAAGCCAAAAAGTCAGTCCAATAAGAGTTTTGAGTTGCCTGCAACTGCAGTTGATTTGTTTTTTTTTTTGTTTTGTTTTTTAGTTCTCAAAATAATTGTGATTTTTTCTTATTATTTTTGCATTTGGTTTGATTTGTAGTCTTCCTGGAAAAGTACAATTTGTGGTCCAAAGTTTGCCTCTTGAAAAGGTTGTTACTTGTTGTTGTTTATGCTGCGCGGGGGGTTTTTGGCCAAAAAACGCGTAAACTGCAGAGCTGCTTCGGCGGGATTACGTTTTGAGCTTAGCTGCCAAACTTAATGTCAACTAAGCTCAACGACTGACTGCGGCTTAGTCCGAGGAATAGAGCTTATTTTTGGTCAACGTAAAATCCGCACTTATCATTATAGTATTGCTGCGCGTGAGATTTCTGTAGAAGAGTTAAGCGCAATTAAAGCAATTTCCGGTAGCTCAATGTAGAAACTACTCACTTAAGAAACTGCGGCAACATGGAGGTCCAGCCGCTTTTGTCTTGCTTCAATGTTAAATATAGTTCAAAAATTGACACCGTATCCGGATCTACCTTAAATGAGGCAATGCGTCTGCAGCAGAGAGCAAGTCATTAGCAACAGTTATAGCAGAATAGATAGCAACTTGGCTTACCTAACATTGTTGGGCTCACTCTCGAACTCTATGTAAATGGTGCAGGCACGTTCACCGCAGGGCTCACGCTCGGACATGCGTATAATTTCGGCAGCAATACGCTGCGTGAGATCATAGGGTAGCGTCACTTCGGTGCAAGCCAAATGACGACTCTTGGCATCGCGCAGCTTGGTCTGCAGACGTTGCGACAAATCCTGCACAGCGCTAGCACTGACATCGTCCAGATTGTCGGCAGTACCAATGCGTGCACCCGCTGTCGATTGCATGGGTGAGGCGGGCAGCGTTGGCTCAGTCGCTGTTGGTTTTGTGCTGGCCAGTACGTTTGCTATGTAGGCGTGTTGATAGGCCGCTGTGCCGCCACCCGCAGCATGGACGTGTTTAGCCGCATCAAAGCTGGCTGCCTCAGTTGTCTGGCACTGCTTACCAGCGGCCGGCACACTCATGGCTCGCGTGTTTAAAGCTTGATGCTGTCGCATGTGCAACACCGAAACTGGATGTCCATCCACAACATCAACGTCGTCAAGTTGTTGGTCCTCTGCTGCTGTTGTTGTTGTTGTTGTCGTTGTGGTTGTTGCCGCTGCAGCTGTAGTGCCAGCTGCTGCTGCATCCAATCCTGGCACTGTCAAAGGACTCGTCCAGTCTGCAATCATATAAAAAATGTAAAAAAAAAAAACAAATTAGCACGCAACGCAACACGAAGCAACCGGCACAATGAAAAGCAAATAATGAAAGAGGAAACAATAAGCACAGCAACCGAACAGCTGATGTCTGCACACACACACACACACACACTCATGTAGAACGTCTCATATTCTCACTCAATTTTGAGCGCACTCAACTTTGTTTTTTCTGTGCCTCGCATCGCGTGCGCAGGCTCGCCACTTAAAGTTTCCATGCAGCGGGGTAGCACGTAATCACCTGGCAACAACAGCTGGAAAATCAGCCGTTCGTTTGACGTTGCTTGCTCTGCGTGACCGCACTGCTCATCCCGCCGGCCACCCCCCCTCTGCACGACAAGCAACACACTTGAATGAAACAAACTGCCTAAAAGTCCATCCCCTCGCTGCGGTTTTTGCTTCCTCTTTGTGCGTTGTCATTCTCTCTGCCTTTTCTTTTGCTGCTGCTTCGTTTTCTCTTCGACTTTTGCATTGTCACTCAACACGCACACACACACACAAACACAAATAGTTGTTGTTGTTGTTGCTGCTGGCTTTCCAGCTGACAACTTCAACTCCAAAGCCAACCATGCCTTTTTGCAATCTTTCATTTTGCTTCATTTTCGTCTTCACATCGGATGTTCCGTCTGTCAGCATTTACTCTTCTCTGCCCGTCTCTTGCCATGATTTTCTGTTTTCTGATTTCTTATTTTTGTTGTTAAATGCTCTAAGTTAACCACATGCATATATATATTCGCTGTTTTAATACCCTTCTCTCTCTGCAAACATACATACATATACTATGTACTTATGTCACCGCTTATATACACATGTGTATGTACATATGTATGTACGCAATTCCTTTTCATAAATATCCTCCTTCGCCTGCCAGCGCCTTAATTTATTATTATAATCTTTCGTTTATTGCCGCTTTAAGACTTTCTACTTTATATTAAACTTTGGAAAACTTGATAAACTTATTGTCATAAATTCGTGATGTGTCCGTATGGGATTTGTTCGTGAACTGGTACGGTTTTGGCAAGTCTTGATAGCCTTCGAAAAATCGCAAACCGATTTTAAGCTAAATTAAATCGTAATCGGCAGAATGACATCGTTTAATTTATCTAGGATTTTATTTATGAGTATGTATCGATCACAAACTTCAGTTAGAATAACTCTGCTTGCTATCCAAATCTTGTACAGCCTTTAGGCCTTAAAGAATTAATGTTAAATTTATTTAACTTTTCGAAATATGTATAAATGTTCAAGAAACTAATTGTATACGTAAATTTTGATATATACATACATATAGATGTTTGCTTCATAAAAATGCAATTACAATTGACATTGCAATGATTAATAGGAATAAGCAGGATCATAAACTCTCATTAAATACAGGATAGTGAGCTTATATCATATAAATTTAGATACACAACTAAGCTTTATCGATAGCATTGGACACGGAGATATTCTCTACGATAAAGAAGGGGTCACCATAGACCTAAGGTCACTCCCATTGCCACCTGTTTCGGGTATGTGGTGAGTGAGAGCGCTTATAATATGGAGCCCCATAAGAAAAAAGACTGACTTAATAGAAGAAGAGATGAGGGCTCTTAAAGGGATTTCTCCCAGTGCAAATTTATTTTTACAAGGCTATTGAACAACGCTGAGTTATCCCAGCCGTTTTACAGGACAATCTATTAGTCTGCATTAAAAGTTATTGGGCTTCAAAGTAATAAATCCAAAGTGTTTAAATATATTTCGTAAAATTATTATTCCTATATGGTATATGCATCTTCAATACGAATGAAGTATGACATACAAAGCCATTAAATGTACAGAAAATAAGACTAAGTTTTGTCCAAAATTTGCATTACAATTTTATATACCTTCGGCATATATATACATATATACTTATGTATTTGCATACCGAAGAGATTTCAAGCCGAAAAAGTAAAACAATTACAAACAATATTTTCAAATTGGATAATGATTTGGTATTTAAATGCATTTGTCGCTACATACTAGGGATGCGCGAACCCGATGCGATATGTTAAGTGTTCAAGTGCGAATTATCGATACCGATTGGTATTTTGTAATTTTTGCTTAGTAAAAGTTTTTAATACCAAATCAAACTAAAGAACAATACATTTTTGAGTAATAATTGTCCCACATCATCACGACATAAGTACAACGTACAACATAATTGTAAGTTATTAAGACCGCAGGTGACAAAGTTCTTTTTACGAAGCATTGGATCAAATCGATATCGAGTTAATTTTTGAAATACTCAGTACTTCGACATAATTGATTTACTTGGTATCGAAAATGCCTACACATAGTATATTAGAATAAAACATTGCCGAATAAGAAACCACCCTACCTAAAGTATTGAAAAAAAATTTTCGGCTAAAAGAAGAATTTATTGTATTTCCATTGCTTGCCAAAGAGAATTCATTTTGAATACTACTAATAAATTATATGTTCCTGAAAATTTATTGCCAACAGGAATTTGGCTTTTTATGATGAGAATTCAGGCAATCGACTCAAGTCATAACTTTCCAAGTTCTTATGGCTATTTGCAGCACCTTGATTTCCTGCATCCCTATCCTATCCCATACTCTTCTAATTTTAAACCAAATAAATAATAATATAACGTAAATAAACGTTATTATTTTAATATCCTCATTTTTAAGTTTATATGTACAAGGCATTGAAAATAAATTGAAAATAAGCTAATATAGAAATATTAAAAAAACTTTAATATATTTTGTTAAAGGTAATTAATTTGGATTAGTTTTTATTTTATATATATTCTCTTTGAGAAGCTCTTAATAATCCATTCTCCGCATTTGGGGCTTTTTTTATTCCCAATTTTATCGTAATATAGAAATTGAACACAATACAAATGCAAATACTTTTTTTTTTTTTTTTTTTGTTTGCAGCTCAATAACTTCTGATGTAAGCATGAAACGGAACAACACAAAATAAAATACATATTCCCAATATTTTTTAAAAAATTTGACAACTTAACAAAACATTTTTTTTTTGCTTAGAATGTTTTTATTAGAATCGAATTACATTCACATCAAAGCAAGAACCTATATCTATCTACTCGTGCTTAATAATATGGGTATTAACATTTTCAAGAATTATAGTTGAAACAGAAATATATCAACAATTTAAAGTTTGAATTTTTGTTGAAAAAATTTGTTGTTAAAATTTATTATAATATTTATTAAAATTAAAATTTTATGAAATAAAATTTGGAAAGATGCGTTTTTTTTAATTGAACCATAACAGCCTAATAATAAAACTAAATTGAGACCAAAATTAAAAAAATATGTGTTTTTTTATTGAAACATAACGCTTTTAATTCAAAATTGAAACGAAATTAAGAATTAAAGAAAATAAAGAAACCAGAATGCCTTAATTATAAAATTTAAATCTATGGAAATGGGGTTTTCGGACTGAAATAATACTTTTAATGAACTGACACACTTTTAACAAAAGCTTAACTTTCCCAAAATTTTGGTTACCTCATTTTTTTTGTTTAATTTCGTTAAATTTTGATCAAACTCCTTTTTGCTGCGTACTAAATACAGAATTTTTTTTCTGTAAAAATACACATATATTAAATATTCTTAACAAAATTAGACGCAAAAATTCTAGATTGGACAGAAGGTATACAATGAAATTGCAAAAAATATTAAATATATAAATATTTTTTTTTTAACCAAGACATGCTTCTTAAGTAAGAAATAGTAGGCGTTTGTATTTTTTTTTCAATCAACTGTAGCTTTGTAATATTATAAACAGACCCGTTCGGCTCATCAGGTTTAAATTTATACCATTTAAATATTTAAAAATGTATTTATTGTAATTAATTCAGACACACATCAGTGTACTATTAAAAATAAACTTGGTTTCTAATTTTTTATAGAACTTGCAAACAAATTATGGCATTGTGTTTGTAGAGCATCAACATCAAGCATTTTCGGAACTACCAAGGCAAAATACTAAAATGCATTTAATTAAGTTTGTTAAATCAAAGCAATATGGTCTTAGCGCAAATTTTAAAATACACTTAAAATTTAAATAAAAAATAGAGATAAATTTTTGGAAATTTGTTGATTACTAAAGACTAAGCAGAAAGGACTTTATTCCGAAAGTACATATCTATACCCAACAAAGCTAACATCCTCAGCGAATACACTCAGGTTTGATTAATTGAGTGCCATGTTCACGGTGAGATTACGGATAATGAAAAATCAGACAAACTTGCTAGGAAGGTAGCTGCGACTGTCCTTGTGGGACCAGAATCCTGTTGCGGATTAGGCACGAAAAACATTTTTGTGATGTTAGGAATAGAAACAGCACGACAGAGAGAATTTACTGGTATCGCCTACACGGACTTAAATACTACAAATATAATATAGGAACTTTTATCCCACAGCGATTTAGAGAATATAGAAAACTAAGTTAAAGAAATTGTTAGAGGAATAATAGGAAGTCAATGTAGGTGGAATAGTCACCAAACTAAACTGCCAATATTATCCAACCAAACTTACAGAATTTGAAACGAAAATTATGAAACTTCAAAGTATATACTATGAGTCTGTCCAGCGACGATGTACGGAATACAATGCCGTTGTAAAACAGAATAAAAAAATATATAATTTAAAGATAGGCACGCTACTAAGAAGGGCGCACCATAGGCCTATATGACGCGATGCAAAACGCCGCCATCAACATCAAGAATAATAACCCAACCTAAGCATACTCGTAATATTAAATTATTCAACAACTCAATAAAAAATACACTCTTTTTTTAAGCGGTTTTCTAAACTTAAAAAAAAGTTTTGCTTATAAGCAGTAAATGTTGATTTGATTGACTATGCGGCCCCACTATATGGTATACCGCCATCCCTACCATCTGATTCAAACATATCAAAACCATAGAAGTTTATCAAGGCAACAAATTAGAAATTAAAAATTGTATTTTAAGCTCTCGCCAAAATTTCATTTTTGATTTCAGACAGAAAATAAAAATTTTTGGGGGTACATCTCATATACGTCCGAATAAAACCGCCAATCAAATTATTTTCAGCTATTGAAAGCGCATTTTAATTAAAATTTAAATTTTTAATAAAAATCATTTTGGTATTAACAACAATTTTGAAATCGCTGAAGTTCGAGAGAATTACGAAAAATAAAATGTAATTAGTAGACGTATGATAGAATGAATCATACAATCTAAAATAAAGCAGCACTGAACTCTATTCAAAAGTTTTCATCATCTTTTCTTTCAAACGTTTTCGTTTCGTTTAAGAAAATTGTCGAATTGAGGCTCGCTACATTTTGTTTAGAATTATTATTTTTTCAATTATTTTTCAAAACATGAATTAAATTTGTGTGAACAAAGCTTTGGCTAGTTTTTTTGGGCTAATACAGTAAACTAATTATTTTAAATTTTGTCAGAAAACAAAATTTTTATGTATTTTATTATAAAAAAGACGTTATGTTGTCGAATTGTCAAATTTTTCACAACGTTGTAAGACCCTATCGAAGCGTAGGAATAACTTTATTTTTATTATTGCTAACTTTATTATAGTCTCTAAGCAAAATCTTTCTATTTTGCCAAAAACAAAATATTTTATATAGTAAAAAAAGATAACTGAGGCTTTTGAGTTGAGGCACTGTCTATAGGAACAACTTTTCTTATGATTATTGTTGGGGAAGAATTGCAACGTAATCTTTAGGTCTATTGTTTTAAAGCGAAATCTACACTCATATTTATGAAGAGACGGTGAAAGTTATATTACATACCTTTAACTTTAGTTGTTCCACCGATGACGCCAAATTGTCCCTGAATATGATTTTGTACTGAAAGCACTTCCATTTTCATTGATGCGCTCAGAGGCCGTACCACAATCTCTGCTATTTCTGGCTCAATTTTGTTGAAGCTTCTCCAGAGTTCCCCGACGTACGTGTATATTTATATATTTAGTTTTGTAGTTCTTATTATTATTAGGTTTATTGTATTATTATGTTGTGAGATTTTTGATTATACTTAATTGCATATATAAGTATATAAGAAATGCACTTTAATCACAAGAATTTGATTTTATTTAAGAGTTTTTTTTCAACGTTCTCTATTATTGTAACTTCCGTTTTACGTTACGCATTACGGCACGATTACTGACTGGAGCTGGTTTAATTTTTACGTGAATTTTAAATTTTTATTTAATTTATTTTATGTAAAGTTGATGTGACTTCCTTATGCTGACGACGACTGTCTGCTCTTGGTGCAACAAATAAATTTTAATTTTTTTTAAGTATCAACAACTAAATTTGTTATTCTAGTTTAACATTTCATTTAGAATTACATTCTAAAAAAAAGTCCGCCTCACTGCTCTGCCGTCGTTCTGTCTGTCGCTTTCCATATAGGTTTTCGCCTATAAATTCATAAATTTAATATTTTTGATTTTTCGTACGAATCGATTTCACGCAGCGCTTGAGCGTGAGAGAGCGAAATAATAATTTTATTTTTTTATATTTTATGGATTTGTTCGACGCGCACGTTAATTTTCTACTCAAGTTTTTGGAATATTATTGCTTCGAGGGGATAAGTAGTGCGCCCGGATAGTAGCAGTTTAGGTAGGCCCCGTTTTGGACAGAAGTCGTAGTTTTCTTCCTTTTTATTTTGTTGTTTATGGCGAAAAGCAGCTACATATACTATACATTCTGTATGGAGTACTCTTCGGGATTCTGGATATTTGATTTCCTCCGTATGCGTGTGCTGCGCTTACTTGACCGGTCTGCCGACTGACGATTGTAGCTGTTGCTACAGTGCAACTGGAGCCTACAGTTTGAGTCAGTTTCGCTTGATTTGAGAGCGCGCTCAATGTGTATTTTTATGCTCTTCTTTGGCCGCACCGAGACTGCTCTCCAACAACAATAACTTGAGTAGAATGATGTTAAAGTTCTCTCGGTTGGGTTTTCGAAAAGCTTGAGGCGACTACGACAAAAGCGGCTTCAAGTTGGCGACAACCAAAGACGGCGACTTCTGTCACAGAGCAGTTTTCCAAAGCTACTATCCGGCCGGCAGTAAGCGCTGCTGCTTTTATAACAATTTTCCGACGCAGCAGCAGCGCGCTCGTCGTCGTCGACGCCAGCAGCGGCATAATGTCCAATATGAAGTCAAATATGAGTGGCTTTTCCCCTTGGCCATGAAAAACAGTTAAGCGCATATTTGAGTCGTTTAGTCTTTCTTACTCAATGCTTGAGCTGAGTCTTGAGTTGAGTCTTGAGCTGAGCATGCGCATTGAGCACGAAACATTTCTTACTCAATGACTCAATTGAGCATGCGCACGATTTGCGCACGTTCTTTCTCTCTCAAGCATTGAGTAAGTTTTTCGCTTCTGAGTTTGTGCTTGACTTGGGCTCGCAAAAACAAACTGAAATGCCAAAGACTTTGCGTAGATTTGGCGCAGGATCGGTTTTTGTTTACGAAAGGAAATAATGAAAAAGGCAAAAACATTGAATAAAACCCAAAATAAAAAGCATCAAAATTAAATACTAAAAAATGAAATAGGGACAAAAATGAAAAATAAAATGTAAAACATAAAAATTTAAAAAAAAAATAAAAAATTGTGCACGTTATGTGTTGCTTAGGTTCAGAATATGCTTTGATTTTCGTTGCGTTCAACGTAGAGAGTGAATATTTCGTGGCTTGGGCTTGCAAACACAAACTGCAAACACAAATTGCAAGTTTGTTTTGGCAGAGTGTGTTTGCAGTTTGTGTTTGCAAAAGACAATGAGCATAAAACTCAGATTGAGTGGAAATTATGTTGTATTCTCTTTTTATCTTTTTGCCAAATCTGATTGAGTAAAGACAAAGAGTAAAAAATGCAATGGAGTAAAAAAATCTTATGCGATTTTAATTTCTCTTTGATTTAAATAAACACTCAAGAGAGTGTATTTTCTCTTGAGCGTGGATTGACGTTCCTCTTGAGTTTTATAATTTAAAATTTGAGTTATTGAGTGAAAAAACATATGGGTTTTGAGTGTTTTTCTTCTGGCACTCTTTGAGCTATTATCAGAAAAAAACCTTATTTTACGCAGAAGGTTTGTGTGACATTGGGGCTAAAAATACGTTTTTGGAAGTTAAGGTGTCAGCTTTTTTTTTTAAATTTTATCCATGGATATTATTTAATTATATTTAACTAATTTATCATACATGCACAATCAAATTTTGTTACGGATCATCATGATATTCCATGCAGTAAAGAATTTTATTCACGCAAAGTAAATTGGTGAAAAAAAATCAATTCTGAAAAGTTTTTTAGCTAATGATCATCTCTTATGTCAAAAGTTTTTAAATTCATTTTTTTTTCTCAAAATGCACCTATATAATCCCAAAATGTAGCTCTATGACACAAAAATAAAGAGAAAAATCGCTTAATGTCTCTACGATTTCAAAAATATTGTAAGTTAAGACACAGAGCCATAAAGTTATAAAACTCAGAGTTGCAAAAAAAATAAATAAATTTTTTCGTTACAAAATAAAAATAGGAAGTTTGTATAGGGTTTAGGATCATTTAAGAAAAAAATTTGCAAAGTGCAAAAATTCATGTTTCAAGTACATTTCTTGGGGATTTTCAATATCTTTATAAAGACTTCGAATTGATGCTTTTTAATACAGACGATTACAATTAAACAATTAAATTGCCAGTCTATTTATTTATTATTTTTAAGAGTCAATAAGTCTGCGTAAGATTTTATGAGGAAATAAAATACGTGGGATGTTCTATGATCTTATGCAATTTTATATTGTGAAGTCTACAAGAAAAGTATGGCAGTTGGATCTTAGAGTCCCAATTTAAGCCACGTAGAGCAATTGGTTTTGTACAGACTCAATCAATCCGTTAGTGGTGGTTTTGAGTGCTCCAAACTCAGAAATCGAATATTCCAGAATTGCACGGTTGAATAAACAATCAGCAGGTTGGCTGGATTAGGATCACTAATTTTTTTGGACCAGCGCATAATATGAGCAGGGACCTCTCCAGCTTCATAAACTTAATTGAAAATGTGATTATGGAAGTTTAGTTTGTGATCGAATAAATATAGATACGTTCCATGTTCCAAGTCTCTGCAGAGTAGATGGCAAAATAAGAGCGTCATAATACTGATTAATTTTTTGATTTGGTTTGATTGATTTTTTAAAAAAAATCTGGTTTCTATTGCACCAGAGTCTCATGCTTCCGAAATGATATTGAAGAAGTAAGCCTACACAAGTGTCGTTGTAGATCGTACAAAGTTTATCGTCATCAGCATTCACAAGGATGCTAGAGGAGTAGACTACTTAGCGAAGATTATTTCGAAATAAGTTAAAAAGCAGTGGAGCTAAATAGCTACGTTGTGGTACATCTGACGTGAATTTATTTTTTTTAGATGCACAGCCGTTGACTTATTCTAATAAAAGAACTACGGTAATGTTGCAATCTTGAAGGAAACAATCTTCTCAAAGATTTATGGAATCGAAGAGAGCACGATTTTAGTTTTTTTTTGATGCATAGGAATAATTAAGGAGTTTAAGGAGTTGACAACTTTAAATACTTGGGTGTGTTGATAAGCAACGACAACAGCGCAAGGGACTGCCTACAAGATCGGCTTGTAGCAGCTAATAAAATCTACTACGCGCACAACAAAATATTCAGGTAAAAGCTCCTATCTAGGACATGCAAACTAAGAATTTATAATTCCATCATAAGGCCAATAATCACATATGGAGCAGAAGTTTGGACCATGACGACAGCAGACGAAGAATCGCTAAGAATCTTTGAAAGAAAAATACTGCGAAAAACGTTTGGACCAAAGATAAATGAACGCGGTGACTACATTCCAAGGAACAATGTCGAGTTGTTGAGCTTAAACCATGGCGAAGATGTATTCAAATTCATTAAATCCCAGAGGCTAAGGTGGATAGGACATGTCCTACGGATGGACCAGAATAGAGCACAATAGCTTGTGCACACCACTCTCCACAAGAAGCAGGGGTCGACCAAGAAAGCGCCTAATTGACAATATTGACGATGACATGCTGAAGATGGAAGTAAGGAACTGGCGCGGCCAGTTGAGAAAGCCAAAACTCACCCCGGGTTGTAGAGCTGAATGATGATGATGATGATGATGGGAATAATTTGGGATTCAATCCAGAGCTTTAAAATACAGATATGAATGGCATCAGGTTCTGAAGAGAAGTATTATTTTGCAGACAAGAAACATTGAAAACTGCAGAATTAAGGTCCATATTATTGGGTAGAGACATAGGGAAGATTTATGATTAGAATTGATAAAAGAACAAAATAGTTTATCTTTAAGAGTTCCTATTAGTTTTGAGCAGTGAATCAATTATATCGTTTAGTGGACATACCCCATACCTTACGGCCGAAGTATGAATTTATTTCAAAGCTAGATTAAATCGCCTTGTTTACTATTGAACTGCACTAGAGCTCTTATAGTTTATCCTAGATTTTAATCGTATAATACCTTTGTTCCTGTAGAAACGGCAGACTGTGCTGGGGAAGCAGCAGAAGTCCTTTGCAGCAAACTAAAATTCGCAGTCGACTCCTCTGAGCCTGTCACTGTTTAAACAATTCATCTTAATACAAATAATAAATGGCAACGTTGGCGTTGTTTGGGCTGCTCCTTGTCGCAGTTTCTTCTCCGGTTATTTGTCACTGTTTCTTTTGGCAAGACCAGCTGATAGGTCCTGGCGTAGTAGGGGTGGCCATGTCGGCTTGCAGTGGATTACGCTTTCCGACTGCTGTCCTGACTCTGAAGAAAGTTTTCCTTTAATTTTTTTGTTTTTTTTTTTGTTTATTTGCTATTTTTTATTTTTCTCTTGTCTCCGTTCCGGCTACTCTCATTTTCCTGTTGTTGTTGTTGCTGTTGTTGTTGTTGTGTTTATTCCTGTCACTGATGTGGGGATTTACACATGTCAGTTAATGCTAAAAAAATGTTTACACAACACAATTGCTGTACTTTTTGGTGAGTTGCAGGGTGCGGGCTTGGTTTGGTAGATTGGGGGGTCACTCATTTCACATTGGCGCCCAGCGTGGGGCGCGTGACAGGGGCAACCTTTAGACGGCATGACAGCATAGACGCCAAAAGTTTTAAAGGCTGAAGTTGCTTGGGACTTTTTTTTCTTTTTGTCCATTTAGAGGGCTTGGTGTAACAATGTCAAATAGGATAAAAGCCAGTAACATATTACTATTTATCAAATGCATGATTTATATTTTGTGTACTCGTCGACTGTACGATTTTGACCTAAATATGTCCCGCTGAGACATCTATCCGACAAGCTAAGGGTCGAGCATAGCAGCTTATTTTTTTTTGGGTTTCTGCTTATCCGCAAAAAAATTGATTAGAAAAAAACTACTTTTGGTAGGATGGTACAAGTCCTTTCATAGTAATTCGGATATAGTTCTTTTTGTTTGTCAAATTGCTGAAAAAATTAAAATTCGACTCTCTTATAGTACAAATCGCATTCCTGAATCGATGTATTCGAACAAAATAATAACAATAATTACGTAAAGATCTCTACAGCCTGCTCGTTTCTAAACCCGAAGGACTTTGGTTCGATTCCACTATGCGGCACTGGTCTGCTTGCCTAGCACTGGCATGGCTACCAAATAGAAGACGCTACTTGCCTAAGTAAATCTCTATTAGTTAAAGAAACATGCTAATATGAAGGCTACAAACTGTAGGAACCGGATCGTTTCGAACAGCGAGATATCAAAATGCTCCGTTAATGAAGCGATGACACGAAAGTTATACATTTATTTAATTGAAGACATCTATATATCTGTGAACCAAAGCAGAAACACAATAAATCGTCAAAAAGGAAAAAAATCAATTTGACAAATTTATAGAAAAAAATAGTATAACATTGTTTTACAGTTTAACTTGTTTTTAAATGATAATTGTCCCAAGAATTTATATTTTGATTCTCTTGGTTTTGCTTTCTTTGGCTTGTTTTTAACCCATTTTGTTTAAATCCAACTTAGCTAACATTTTCGTTTTGGACAAATAAAAAATATGTAAAATTTCTTACTGATATTGTATGTATTTTTATGCTTATGCTCAAGAAATTTCCTAGTTGTATAATTATGGAACTATTCCACTATCATCAATTACAAAACCTGCCCGCTTTTCGTTTAAAAAAGACTAACTCAAATTTAAAGATACCTAAGCTTGCTTATACGAACGCACTTTATCCTTATTGTGCAGTCCGATAAAAAGTTCCAAAAGTTATCCCTCCATAACTGCAACTTAATAACAATTTCTTGGATTTCGTGCAAAACACGGAACCTTTGAATAGGTTAATGGAATAACATCGCGGCCCATTTGACTATTCGAAATATTGCACTTTTACATTGCTGTATGTCTCGCATGCTTACAATAGAGACTAGCTGGATACTCTTATGCATGAAATTAAAGAAATGCTTTTTGTTAATAAGCACAGTCTTCTGATATCATACTACTACAACTGAGTATTTTCTGTAAGATGCAATGCCACTATGTCTGGTGATAAAATCAGCGCAGTCGAAGTCGGCCTAATGGGTTGCGCTTTTGACTCAAGTGTATATATCTTCTCTACACAGATGACAGACCCCTCCAGAAGACAACTAACAAACTTCACATTTGTTGGCGACACAACTATGCTAAGTCGCTCTAGATGCCCTCTGCAGGCGCTAGTGCAGCTTACTTCTCAGCTTGTAACCATGAAAATATGGTTATCGAATAGACGACTTAAAATGAATAAACAAAAATGTAAGATGCAATGGCTCCCAGATATGAGAAAAAGTCTTTAAAATCATCACAGATATTATACAAAGAGCATCGTGGTACAGTCGAAACGAAAACTTTCAGCTGTAAAATACTGTAAAATATAACACTTCTCTTCACATCCCAATCATATGATACAAGTTCTACCACGGCTATATGGCATAGGGATACTTATTTTACGTTACTTTCTTTGGCCATTACAATCCGTTATCGAATAACAACCGACATCACCACAGCGCATCAGGCGTCACTTGCTTTGGGCGCGCCTTCTCCTGTTGGTCACTCCAAGTAAAAATAGGTACTTTTCCAATAGGATTTTTCCATCGAATACCTTACTCGCAGGGGCTTCTTCTTCGTCCATGCGAACAGCATTGACGAGCCAACGCAAATGTTGTGCTGTATTACGTCTCATGCAATTGCCGTCCCCAATCCGAAAGGTTACGAAAATTTTGCATCCAATTGCGACACAATCCAAGCTTCTTCCTATTGACAAGTGAAGAATCGTTTATCGTGGGTGTTTTCCAGCATTTATCTAAGAACTAACTATGTCTGAAACTGCACTGATTAGGTCCAATCAGCTTCAGTCTACGATTTGTTAGCATATTGTTAATACTCCCAACCAAAAAAAAAGACGAGGAACTGCTAAAACTGGATTGTGTTATAAAGCTACTTTTATAGTGTTATAAACCATTTTGAAAGAATACACTCTAAAAAAATAGAACACTAGAAATTTTTAGAAACAAAAACAATTCAAATGAGCCTTCAGATTCTAGTGAAAAAGATTTCAAAGTTAGCAATATTTAACAGCGATGTGAGGCGCATATCTAATGCGTCCAGCATTCCGGCAGTGGGAGAGAAACTGCGGCTAACCTATTCGTAGGTGAAGCTTGAAATATGGGCTAGAAATGAATAAGCAAGTCAATTGGCCACGACTGCTGTGTACACTCTGTACTTGTTTTAGCTGATTCTTCTTTTTGGCTCGACTAGATGACTGGAACTCAACGGCACTAGTTGTACGGCAAGCTAAGTAATTCAACGCACGTTCCATCAATAAAGCCAGAATGAGAACAAGGAAAATAACTCTGCCAAAATCCTTTAACTTATCGAAACCTTGAATGACTTGTCGTTTGGTTGCTTCGTGGTCGCAACGTTTGCTATATCTTCCAAGAAAGTCACGTGAACATCGATTTTCATGTGATTTGTGTGAATGTGTTTGATTTTTATTGATTTTCACTTGATTCCCTCCATATGCTTAAATAAATATTCTCAATTCCGTACGTGCTCATTTCGTGAGTCCTTATGCATTTACGAGTTCCTGGTATGCTGTCCTGCGTATGAATTCGTACCCCAGTTGGAATCATTGTGCGCTCCACTATCAGCTGCCAAACATAAACGTTAAGTGCAGACCAGCTTTATCGTACGACGGTTCCAATAAGATTTCAGCGAAAACTCTTTTGTTTTTTGCATCCCATCGAAGAGTCAAATTGCGCTAAAGCCGTTTACCAAAACAGGGTATTTCACTAGTTACACGTCAAAACATGTATTGGCATTTATGCAAACCTTTTTGATATTTAATATTTCCATGACTTCAGGGTTACTATCAGCAACAGCTGTGCTATCGTTTTACCTCAATATCTACAAGCATTTGTTATCATAGAATTCGACAATTACTAACTAAAAAATTTCATTTCACTTCGAAACTAAGTTTTATGTCGATAAATTATCTAACAATTGGTGGCACTTTAATGAAAGGCCATAAAATATTTTGTAAACTTTAGATCAATCAAGAGAAAAATAACATAAAATTGTTAAACTTTTGGGAGTTAATATATTTAATTGCTTAACATTGATTGTAATAAGCAAAGTTTAACAAAAACAACCAACGAGTTAGTTTAGCATTCAGAGGCAAACGAGAGTAGCTTCAACAGTTTCTATCAAATTTATTTTTGAAACTTTATAGTTCGATTTTTTTATAGATGTTCAGTCAAGATTGTTAAAAATAATAATAATATTAGTAAATGTCACACAGAGCATTTTTAAATCGCGGAGTCTGCTTTATTATTGAAATACTCTAATTTCGACTCTAATTTCCGACATGCTCATAAATTTAATACAATAATTAACTTAATTTGAGCTTATGATTAATTTTTATATATTTTTAAGCTCTTTTGTGGTATACATCTATAATACGCTAAACAGATATGAAACCTGATAACCAAACATTTACCTTACCTTTTGGTATGGCTGGTTAACAATTCTTATATCTACGGTCTTGGTAATACGTTTACCTGCATGAAATTCTAGTGTCAGCTAAGCGGATACTCCTGGTGCACCAGTACTATTTAAGAATATTCGTTCTCCTTGTACTAATAGTAATACGCGAAACGACTTAATTACTGTCGCTGATAACTCATTATCTCCTAATCCTACTGTTTAGTAACTCTGTCTGATTTGCTAGCTGTCGTAACTCTGCCTATCTGAACTGCTCAGATTTGGTTGCCAATCCGCAAAATCCTACACAAATCGTATACTATATATTGCATTCTTACCTATATCTTGGCTATTGCCTTTCTTGTAGAAAAGAACATTTTCGTAACATTAAAAGGTTTGAACTCAAAATGGCAAAGTGTGGTAGATAGCTTACTCTAGCACCACATCATAGGAAAGTACTTACTTAAATTTACAAAGTTAATAAGAAGTTTGCATAGACAAATAAACGGCTTGATAACTTAACAATTAGCTTACTTTATTAAAAAAGTTAGAAACTAATCAAACTACCCGCGTGCTATTATCAGAGATATAGCTTGCACATGTTTTATGTTACTTTTTGTCGATAAAAAATGGAATTTCCAGCAGTTGGTAAATTGTACTAGTTGAAGTCTCTTAGAAGAGGCTTCTTTGTAGGAAAAATAATGTCAACTAACTAATCGATACCAAATACATAATTTTTTTTTTTTTGGACTAATCGAATTTCCTACAGCTGGTATCAGTTGTATCCATCATCCTATGCTAACATTAGTATAGGAGTCTCTTCAAGGAACTTACGAACTTATCAATATATTTTGCTGCAAAATTTCAGGCAATACGTACGCCCCTCTTATGAAGTAAATGGACAACACCCGTGATGAAAAACATATAGGCCAATAGTATACCTATCGATTCAATAGCCGAACGATTTGGTGGTGCCAGGAATATATTAACTGCACCTGTAGCCACATTGGCTAGCATGAAAAATGTTAATCCATTAGCATTAACAGCCTCAGAGATGACAAAGGGCTTTACCCTTGATTCCAATACTGGCGCAGCTTTAACCGATTCCGTTAAAAGTCCTTGCTCCAGATTTTCGTCACTTGCAGTTTTTGGCAGCGGTAACACAGTATTGATTATATAATCACATACAAAAATGCCAATCCAGATCATGGTGCTGGATATGGCTAGCATCCAAACCACATAGCCGAAGTTACAGGTTACTCGTGATATGCCAAAAACATAGGCACTGATTACAAATAGCGTCCACTCACAGATCATCATATAGAGTAGCTTCCATAGTTTATCAACTATCTCGGCATGAGTTAGCCGTGTCTTGGAGAACAGCCAACTGCTGAAGCATATGGTTTGCAGATATATGGCCACAAAACCAGGCAATGAAATTAAGCCCTCTCGATTGGCGTTCATTAGATTGGAGCGTGGTGTCTTGCTCGTCATAACATAATGCGATAGTCCAAAACTCAAGCCACATTGATGTACAATGACTAATGCTACAATAAAGTGTAATAATTGTTAAATTGATAATAATGCGCAACTAGTCATGGGCCACTTACCCAATGATAACCCCAATACCTGACCATTGCTTTTCGTGATGGCAGCCAGAATCGTGCCGCACAACTTGGTCAAACCCAGTGTGAAAAAAGCATTCATATGTGTGCCATATTCATGCTCGTCCTGGTTGTATCCGATGGCCATGATCACAATAGTGCGTCCGAAGCCCAATGCCACTAGTGGTAGAGCTAACCAAACCACACCACGTCGTATGTCGGCGACGTTTTTGGGGCGACGTGATACCAAACCCATAGTTACAACAAAGAGTCCTATACCTGTGTCCATCAGATGAGCTCCGTAATATCTGCTCTTGCGGAATGGTCGATGAAAACTTGTAAAATCAATAGCCAGTATACAAATAGCCGTAATGAGATGTGTCAGCGATCTCACCAGTGTCAGCACAGTAGGACGTCGCGCTCCCAGTTCGAAGACTAGGCGCCTACGCGCCAATGGCAGGGAACCACTGCGATAAATAAATATGGCTAGCAGTAAAATCACTAGCCCCAGAAAGTGTTCGGCATATTTGCTGCCAACAGTTACAACCAACACTCCCGGCACACTTATCAATAGAAATTCGACTAGAAAGGAGTAACAACTGAAACGTGGCTGTGCCGTAACCAGACGTGATAATATTATTCCAGCAAATGTGGTTAAAATAGCCATCAAGGTGGATGCATTCTGTGCTAGTGATTCCGTCGAACGCTTATCGAAGTGGCCGCTGGCGACAGTTAAGTTGTTCATAACGTTTCGCTTGGAACTGTAGTAGCTGCCTCTGTGCCTACTATGCACGGGCCCCCATCAGCCGTATTATTTTATAGATAAAAATTAATCTATGTACTGATAACTTTTGGTAAACGTATTAAATTCGCTCGTTGCTTAAGTGTATTCCGGCGGTTTGTAACGATTGCTATGGAATACATTGAAAGGTTTGCCTAGTACCCACCATTGGGTCTATTGTAATATACTGCTTCGGATGTACTAAACATAAGCGTAGCAGACGGCTGCTCTTGGGGGCAATAATATCTCGCACTAGAAAAATTCACAAAAATAATAAATTTGCATTTACATTTTAACATTGCAACTTAATTTTTGCCAAAAGCCAACTTGAGTGAATAAGAAGACTGAGATTGGAGGTGCCATTAGAATTTTGAGGAATTAAAAAAGTAAATATACCTATATCCGTGTAAACATTCGTATAACTTAGAGAGTTTAGAAATGGCAAGGTCTTGAGGCTTTTCGGCTTTAAAAAAATAAGTTCCCACAGGTGTTGAAGCAATGTTTCAAATAAGAATTTTGGATTTCATCGTTCATAAAGCTTATTGTTTGACATATGCACAAAGCGTTGAACTCCCAAAAAAGTTAACGGATTTTTCTTTTCTTAATGCTAGGAAAGCGATTTATTACTGCTGCGGCAACTATTGGGTTATCCAAAAAGTAATTGCGGATTTTTCATATAGTCGGCGTTGACAATTTTTTTCAACGGCTTGTGACTCTTAATTGCATTCTTTCTTCTGTCAGTTATCAGCTATTACTTTAAGCTTGCTTTAGAAAAAAAGCGTCAATGTTTGGCGTTAATTTTAATATGGAGACCACAAAGGAGCATTTGCGTCATATTTTACTTTATTATTTCCGTAAAGGAAAAAAACGCGGAGCAGGTTGCCAAAAAGTTACGAGTTGTGTGTGGTGATAAAGCCTTAAAAGGAAGACAGTGTCAAAATTGGTTTCGCAACTTCCGTTCTTGAGATTTTTCACTTAAAGATGAGCCACGTGCAGGTCGGCCAAATGAAGTTGATGACGACCAAATCAAAGCATTAATCGAATTGGATCGTCATGTAACTGAGCGTGAGATAGGAGAGAAGTTAAATGTACCAAAATCAACCGTTCATTATCACATAAAAAGTCTTGGACTGGTGAAGAAGCTTGATATTGAAGGTGTCATATTCCACCTGGACAACGCTAGACCGCACACATCTTTGGTCACTCGCCAAAAACTGAGTGAGCTTGGCTGGGAACTTTTGATGCATCCACCATATGGCCCTGACCTTGCACCATCAGACTACCATTTATTTGGATCTTTGCAGAACTCCTTAAATGGTAAAACTTTCGGCAATGATGAGGCTATAAAATCGCACTTGGTTCAGTTTTTTGCAGATAAAGGCCAGAAGTTCTATGAGCGTGGAATACTAAATTTGCCAGGAAGATGGCAAAAGGTTATCGAACAAAATGGCAATTATATATTTGATCAAAGTTCATTCTAAGTTTAAAAATGCATTTAATAAGCCCGCTTAAGCTTAACAGTAACTTTGTGTTATTCAGCTAAAGCAGATTACTGTTGCTCATCTGTATCTGTATCTGATTTGATTCCGAAAGGTTTTGTATTTAGTAAGCAGTTGGGAATCTTTTCAGTAAGACGTTACGGGTTTATATTTTTGTTTATTCAATGTACGTCGTCTATTCAATAATATATTCAAAAATATATTCTTACGGTTACAAGCTGATGAGTAAGCTTCATTATCAGGATAGCTGTATCGCCAATAAATGTGGAGAACGTAAGTTGCCTGCTGCTGGAATCTCTACTGTATAGCGAAGATATAGCATTGAGTCATTCCTGATTTGTATTTCTTACAAGTATAATTGGCAATCATTTTTGCCTTATAGTGCTTTTTTATATTGCTAGTATCAATGCTATTGTTTTTTATTTTTATATTTTTAAGCATTTCTTAAACTAAATAAATTGAGTCTCTTATATCCAGAGATAGTATCAACTATCCTTTGATTCTTTGGTTCAAATAACACCTGAGATTTGTGTATATGTCTCTTAGTTTCGATTACTAATTTTCTTTATTCTTCATCATTCGTTCCAGATGACATTTGCATTATATTGACCGCGGGGGGTATTACTCTGCTCTATTCCTTTTTCATTTTCATATCTGATATATCTCTTATTCTTACATAACATACATTTTGCATAATTCGACATATGAAATATATACTTTCACATTTTATATTTTTCTCCCTTTATTTTTATTCTTTCCTGTTTTTTGAATATGCTTTCTCAAGCTTTTAAGCAAAGTTCCTTTTTATGTGCTTCACGCATACTTACCCCATATCTACACGTGTTTGCACTCTTTTTGCAGCGAGTATAGGAAATTCCTTTTACAAATACCTAAGCAACCTTTAACGTTCGCACACAAGCAGTGTCGGATTCAGGCCATCTTGGAGAAAGGATTTAAATTTTTAAATTCGTATTTAAAATGATTTATTGATTTGAGGCTTTCCTTGGTAAGCTTTACGAGAATATGACATAAAAGTTCTTCAGAGTAATGGGAATCCGCTCACTATATATAATTATATTTTTTTTGAAACAATTTTCTTCAATTGCTAATCGTTATATGAGAAGTTCATCCCTTTAATTGAGAGAGCGGTTTCACTCAGAAATATAGAAAGAAATATATCAAGAAAAAAGCTAATTTCATTTGAATAAAACCAGCTTACAGTTCGAATCTAAAATATTTTCAAATAATTCAAGTATTCCCTGGATGCTAAGTGTTGAGTATCGAGAACATTTGATGTATAGACAGTGCACCAAAGTTCCTTTGTAATTTCCATACTTTATGCATTACGGTTTTTGAACTCTATTTCTGCGCTTATCCATCTCAGGACAGAACTTTAGCTTTCACAATTGTTGTGCATACCTCACAGATGATCTCAAGCGGGCTACATACTGTATGCAATTATAGAAAAGAACTGTAGGAAGTAGCAATAGATCGTAACGGATATGAATGAGTTCAGAAAATAATGTTTTATATATTTATTAAGGAATCGTATGGCAGATTCCAATAAAGAATTCACTATCTCATTGCTAACTTAGATTTACAGACGGCGACGATTGAGTCTTTTGTTGCGGCTCAACTTGCCTCTGCGAGATCTATTAAGGGTGCTGGAGGTGCTGCTACTCGAACTACTACTGCCGCTGCTGCCCCTGCGAATCCGTCTGACTGCAGTATATTGAAGATTGGACACTCGTACTGTCTTTACTCCAGGACTCGAAAGACTCAAGGAGCTTGGAGATGTTGTGGTGTTTGCTTGAGCAGATGCCAGATCCATCCAGCAATAGAGCGTCAAGCAAGCGAAGAAGAATAGTAGAGTTGGCTTCATTCTTGAATAGGTTCTTCAATGGACTTGTGTATAATTGATTTGAATATGATGTTACTCCGAACTGTGAGGTGCTTATATACTACTACTACTTCGAGAAAGTAAATAGCTATTTTTGGATTGTTTGAACAGTTGATATATGAAATGGTTTCTGTAGAAAACATCTTTTAAACTAAACAATTGCACAAGGTCTGTCCAATGTTTACTTTTGATCAAAAGCAAATCTATTGACATTAGGTTTGCCCATACAACTATGGTAAGTTCAAGGAACATATCACGGAAGATTGAAATTTTTCAGAAAAAAAATTGTTGCAAGTTCAATTAACTTTGGTATTGGGGCACAATAGACCCATGGAGGTAGCGGTGCCGTGGGCGTAGGCCCACCCTCGTTCATAAGTTTAGTGTTATCGGGAATACATTTTATAGCTTCCAAAGGGGTGTTTTGCAGCGCCTTAAAAATGTACCAAAGATTTAAATCGAGAATTGGATAGTTTATAATGATTTTAATTTAAAACAAAACACTACGTCAAAATTGACTATATCATGTAGCCACACTTATACCCTTAAGGAAAATCCGTGATGAAAATGCGATATATATCATATACATATCTGTATAGTACAGTTTCCATAGAGATATCTTGTACTATCTCAAAAAATCGGAGAACTTGAAGAAATACTAAATGAAATTTTCGTACAAAGTTGTTATATTTTGTTTGTCTTTCCAGATATTGTGATCCAATTTTTATAAACTAAATTGAAAAACTTGAAGACGGAAAGTACTATACAAGTACTACAAAAATAACCGTTGACCAAGTGGGGGGTTTAAAGATGCTCGATTTGGCACATCAAGATAAGGTAAATAAAGAGAATGAATTGAATAGATCATTCAAGGTTATTATAGAATCGTGCAATTCATAATTGGATTTACAAAATCGTAGTACTAGAGGTCCAAAATTACGAGTTCTCTGGATGCATATTTTACAATTATTTAGGAAAGATAATTTTCTAAGGCGAAAACGGCAAGAATGGTGCGGCAGTTGAATGTAAGGATCCCAGTTTAAGCCACGAAATGTTGCAGAGACGATTTCGTTATCACTACGCAGGAGCTTATAAATTACTCAAGTAATCTTGCTGATTTTATAACTCACAAGTCGTACAGGGTTATCTTTTGTTGAATTAACTACTTGGCAGAGTTATCTATCTTATGAGGCAGGTGATAGTAGATCATCATCATTCTTCGCAGAGAGTTAATGATTTCAGCTAAAATGGTTAACCTCTCTACGGCAATGTTAGTTTCGCAAATTTTAAGAAAATCCTAATTGTTTAAGCTTTTGTTCGGCTCATTCATATCTATACAAAAAAACTAAAGGACATTCAGTCTAGGGGTGCTTGACACCAAATACTTGTTAAATTCAGCTTTAAAAACTTGGAACTGGACTGTAAACCCAATGCACTGTTTCTTAAAGCTATTTCCAAATAGAATACTTTTGCTACGAGATGAAATCTCTTCTAGCTTTATTATGCTTACTGATATCTCTGCATCGGTCTCAATGTTTATATGTAAACATGAAATTCTCGGGCACCCCTTAGGGGCATCAATGCCCACCTCGACCCCAACCTCAACTAACTTGCGCCCCCGCCCTTAACGAATACAGTGCACAGTAATTGTATGCGACTCTTACGTTGCTGCAGCTTTTGCACTTTACTTCCTTCCTTGGGCATTGTTTTGCGCACAGTGAGCAGAATAAATGGATGGACTAGAAGTTCCCCCCAGCGAAAGGACGAGCAAAGTCTGAATGGCTACCAAATACATACAAACATGCTCGTTCTGTACACACACACACACACACACACACGCACGCACACACATAGGATGAATGAATGACGACATAAATAGGAATAGCGGACAGCTTCAGTTTGCTACTTGTCCTGGTCGTGCCATCCGCTTTTAGCCATTGCCTTTGTTCCTGCCTGGTACAATGACTTAAGCTGAAATGTCAATTGGATGCGCAAGCGGCAAGCACGCAACAACCAGAAATACCCGGCCCGAACGTAGCCCAGAAATGAGAATTCAGCAAATACACCCCTGGGTAAGTAATAAAACTAGTGGGAGAGTTGGCGGCAGTCAGCAAAAGTGCTTAAGACAGTAGCGCCGGGCAGTGTCGGAATAGGGCACAGCAAATCCTTTCTCCGGCTAATAGAATTCAAACGCATGAAAGCATTGAATAGGTTCATATTGAGCTATGCCCATTGTGGTGGCTCCTTAGTCTGTGACGGCAGAAGCGTGTACTGGGTACGAAGAAAAGTGAAAGTACGTGACTTTGAATACCTCTGGGTGTGAATATGGGACTTTGGAAACTTGGATGGATGCTTAAATGCTCTGCTTTTGTGCTTGGCGTGAAATGCTGCACGCTACAATAACTCTACATAATAATCTGTATTTTAGGCGCGTTCTCTCTTGGGTGTGTTGTGATTGCAAATCCAAATGCTCGGAAAGGTGATTTCGTGATTTCACTTTGTGAATTGTTCTATCGGAACTAGGCAATCATAAATCCAAAATTATTCGCTTGCTCAGTATGGGTAGTGAACTACCTAAGTTGGCCAAAAAGCAAAATATAAAAATCCATTAACGACGCACCATGGCAACGCAAGTCTTGTTTTTTGTCAATTTTTTTTTAACTCTCCAACATCCATGCCCAAATTGAAAAGGATAAAGTGAAAAGCTGCAAACTTTCAAAAGTTTCAATTTTACTGCCCCCGCTGAAAAAAGTTGTTTCACTTGGGAACAAAGCACACAGCTTCAGTTCCATTTTCTTGTATTTTGTTGTGGTGCGTCTTGCTGGACGTCAAGTCCAGTGCACAAACATAAATAGTGTATATCGTCATATAATGGAATTCAATTCGTTTAAAAATGTGTATATTATGGTTAAATCGGATTGTTATAATTTGAAATGATATGAGGAAACGTTTTAAGAGGCGTTTGCTCGACCAAGCATGAAACAGCACAAAAAGCCGCAATGAATAGAGAGAGCATTTGTTGGTTTGGTAGGATACTTGAAAGAGTCCGTAGAAAAAAAAGAAAGACTCCTTACAATTCACATTCTGTGTGAGTGCAGCTTTATATATAATATGTAGTAGCAGTGAGTCCGTGGTTCAAAACACCCGAAGCAGCACTAGTGTATTTGCTTAGCACTGGCATCGCTAGCAAAAGAGATACTATTATATTAATAAATAAAGTAAATTCATTTTTAATTTTATGTATGCAGGATTTCTGAATATCGAACTGTACTCGGATTCGTAAATGCTCCTCCTGAGGTGTGCGTGTTGATTATGTCAAAGTTTATTGTGTAATAATCGGAAAGTCGCAAAAGTTATAAACTTTAGCAACGACTTTTGCAACTTTTTTGATTCAGCGTCAGCACTTCAACCTGCTAACCCTATCGGTGGAAACTTAATGATCGTTTGTCTAGACTGCTTCAGCGTTCTTATATGATTATTCTCCTTGATAGTAGATAAAAAGCTACATAAAGTCTGATTAGGATGACTAAAGTCGTTGATATAACCATATGTCTATCCGTCCATCCTGACGCCATGCAGGTACTAACCGGATCTGCACTATTTGTTCTGGTTTCCATGAAATTGGCATTAGCCGTTCAGATCCTGGCCTTTCAGAAAATTATCCTATTACTATACTTTCCAGCACAGATAGGATGACGGAGACCGACACCGCCGTGTCACCCACCGATTCGTCTCACAAGCGGACTTCATTCTTAACAGACATGTGACTTTTGTTTTGGTCAACGGATCGGATTCTTGACTAGCCATGGATCGCTGAACGCATTTCTGCGTGCTTACTTCAAGGTGCTTAAGCGACACACTAGCATGCACATGCGGTGCGCATCTTGAGGGCTGAAAACACGTGCTCTGTGCTTGTTAGCTGGGCGAAAGATGAAGTGTATCTGGAGCACTAGAGTAAGCGGAGAAGCTGCTGTTACCTATAAGACAGAAGAGGCGATAGATACACTTTGCTCCAAACCAAGGGGGGATTGCATACCGGACAGTATGCATTCCAAATTGGTACCAAAAACAAAAAAACAGCCCCGTCTGATGGCTGGGGGCCGTATATATATACTCAGCTTGAATATTTGACAACCCTGGTTTTAAGCCAGCAATATCACATGCCACATTAAATAAACTCTGGAACAGATTCAATTTGTCATTTCGTCCGTCCTTTCCCCGTGTGATGGCGGAGTGTGGATGCGAGGGCGCGAATACCATCACTACTGATCTAACATGTTGAAAAGGGTGACTAACAGGGGATAGTGGCCCAACTAAGAATCTTTTGATGTAGCCTGTAAAACTTAGAACTGTGGGACGACATAATCTGATACCACAGTCCACAGAGTTTTCTCTCGAGATGGTTGTGGTTTACTAACTTAAACTTGTGGTTTACTTAACTTACTCGGCGTGAAGTTGCGTTTAAACAACCGGGAGTTGTAAGTCCTTGGATCAACAGAGGTTTATGATTGACCTCGACTCTAAACAAAGGTGAGGAATATGACGAACCAGCAATGTCACTACATCTTGGAACCGTAGACATCAGTATATCAGTTATCATGCTGATATATGCTTGCATATTTGACAAGAATGTCAATAAGTTTGGAGAGAGATGTTTATCCGCTTATATTTTCTACTAACTTCAAGCAGGTACTAGCTGGAGCTCTCTCCTTTGGCGTGGTATCCACGAAAATGGAAATCAAGTTCAATTTGAAAAGTTCGACTGTCCGTCTGCCGATCGTTGCTAAGATCTAGTGTACCCTAATTTTCAAGAAAAAAAACTTGTGATTGAGGCTCCCATATGAGAGTTTTGCAGCATCTCAGAAAATCTACAAGTGTTGGATGCTTTTTTATAAAGATATTTATTCAAGCCAAAATTGCCTTCAATGGTTACTTTTTTATTTTCACAAGCACTATGTACAATTTGTTAAAAATCGGTATAGGAAAATCTGTCAAGAAAGGGCGACAAAGTTCATTGAAACGCATTTTGGTACTTAAAAGATGTTTAGCCCTGTCATGAATTGTGCAAAAGTTGGTTGACTATTCCATATAGCTTTCATATTCAACGAAATCCGATTTCAGTAGAAAATTTTTTGTATTCAGTTTATTTTTCTAGATAATTCAGCAATTTGGGGCTTAACGTATCAATCGTTCGCTCCAGCGCTTAAAGTTGATACCCAAAACTAAATTAAATACAAATATGTGACAATTTTGAACTTTAACTTTGATCTTAGAACCCAAAGAATTTTAAATCGTTAAAGAACGTATTCGTCGGGTAAGAATAAGGCCATGGCCCTAAGGCCGTATTATATACATCTTATTAAAATAATATATCCAAATACTGCCGAATCTATTTTTTGTGTTTGTCGCATTAAATTTGCAAATAGTTTACGTGATAATTCATATAGGGATAGTCAGTTTTCCGATTAAAGTTAATAGGTATTCTTTATTTTTTTATTTCTTCAAATATATGATGCTATTTTGGCTTAGTATTTTAAACTCATAAAGTTAACAATTAGATCTTCTTCATTTTAGCTTGGAATCAAAGTGTTTGCAGCGTTAAACCATAAAAGTCTTATCTAGTTGTCTAAGTAGTTGCAAATTTAATCAAATCGGATGCAAAAACTTGCAAATCTTATTGGTTTGATCGCTTTTCGAAAATTCATGTAAAACGTTAAAGAGACATACCAACAGTAAATTGCTTTAAGTATTTAAGACGAATTCTGATTATCTAATTTTATTATTGATTTCACGATTTTAACAGCATTAATTATCAATATAGAGAATTATCTATTCCCTAAATATGGAGAATTAATGACAAGTATAAGACATTATGTTTCGAAACTTTAACTAATTGTCAAATTTGATCGTATTTGAATTTAACAAGGTTTCCGTGCGCAGTCACTGTCGGTTCCGATTCTTTTGAAGCCTGTTAAAATATATTTTTTTAATATCCTCATAGAGAACCTTTTGAGTCAGACTTACCTGCTCCTGCAGCTACACAGTCATTCGAGAACGTCTTATAACATTGTCCATTTGAGGCGCACACGGGTCTATAGATGGCCGGGCATATGGTTTGTACGGCTTGCACAGGCGACCAAAGACCGCAAAGGATAACCATAGCTATGCAAATATATGGACTTTAGTTTGCGACCCAATATAAGTTCATTATTAACTTACCAGCTACAATGAGAAAGGCGTGGATTTTCATTATTCCGATGTCTCGTGAAACAACTTTATCGCTTCAAGTTCGAAAGATTTGTGAATACTTGGCTAGTTGTGCTGGCTGTTTTTATGCCCAACGTGGAGCTGATCTTCTCAGCTGATAATTTTTAACTGGAAAACAGCTGAACTGAATGGAAGTGACGATTAAAAAATAACATCAGCTTATGAACTTAAATAAATAAATAGAAATCTTATAGACTCACTAATTAGAAAAGTACTTCTAGCCGTGAATAATTATTGAGCTTAGGGGGACTTTTTAGCTTTCGGCTCAAGCAACGCGTGTCTGATTGTCGACTTATTTATACACTTTAACTGAGCTAATAAGACTTATTGACTGATATTATAAGCGGGGCACTATTCTCATGAAACAAGAAAATTTAATCTTCAATCACTTGAAATCACTTAAAAACATTTATTTACAAAATGTTAATACTTTTTCATAAAGTTTGTGAGATCACCAATGCAGCTATTTATTTGGCTGTTATAAGGTATTAAAATATTTAGGTAAATATTTTTTTTATATTTAATTAATTCATATATACATATATTGTGTTTCATATATTATATATTAACATGTGATCGTTATCTCAAACAAAAAGCTGAGCTTTTTTCAATTGAAAACCGGAACTCTTCCAAGTTAAGCTAACAATCAATGGAAGTTTTTGAGTAGAACGCACACTGCCTTAGGTAGGGGATTTTAGGAATACTAATAAGCGTAGCACATTTAAAGTAACGCCAAGATTTTTTGATGCTTTTTTTTGTATCATCCTACGATGTTTTTTTTTTTAAATGTATGAAATATAAAGGGTGCCTTTTTAAGGGCTGTACGGAGCAATGATGTCATCGATAATGCACACCAAAAAGTGACATTTTTCTGATGCATATGTAGTTCTGTAATGCTTCTGGTTCCGCTTTATTTCAAATTCATTCCAGCAGAAATGAGCTTGCAAAAGATGGCACTTGCTTTACTGAGCATGAATTTTGATAATAAAATTCAATATTTTGTTTGTGCTAATTGTTTGACAATCTTTTCATGAATATTTTATTGACGAATCTCAACGAGTTCATGTAGTACAAGTCACGTGCACTGCACCGCAGTAGCTTCAAAAAAATCACCCTTTAATAAAAAGCTTATTAAATATTTGAATAAATCTTCTGATTAATTTGTCTGATTAAATTAAAAATGATCTAGATGTAATGAGGACAGACCGATATTAAAGTGTTAAAGGTATTAAAATGTTTAGGTAAATAAAATTATAAAAAAAATAGAAAAATAAAAATAACATTAAGTCTACCACGTCTTCTGTCCATTACATTATAATAATGACAACTTATGAAAAAAACTTCAGTTATGATATGATGGCCTCTTAGTATCTTATCTTAAAACATTATTTCACTTTCAAAACTACGACAAACGCTTTTACTGAAACGAAAAGTAACACTTGTATGTACCCTTTCCTCATGTTTTTTTTTTATTTTTTAAGAAAAATAATGTTTAGAATTCCTTATTTGCCCTTGCCATGGTTTGCGCCTCCTCCAGTCCAAGTCAAGAGGGGGCAAAGAGGTTTTAATTTTAGGTATCAGGTGTATGATATGAATAGGAATTCTCTCTTTTCATTGCTTTTTATAAAGACAGAAGTATACGATTTGAAAAAAACAAAATATCGATGGCATATTTTTATTGCTCTCAAAAATGGTGAAGTTCGGAAAGTGTTGCCTTTTATATATTGATTCCTGTGAGTTCTCTCATCTTCGTTCAAACAACTGAACGGCGTCGAATGATGTAAAAAAGTTATAGTTAAGGTTGTCCAAATCTAGAGCATTCTAGGAATGGTTTAAAATGTTCAAAAATGACAAAAATGTCATGGAGGGAAAGAAACTAATTTTGAATTTTATTTTTAATGCGTCCTTTTGACAATGCTCGGACACATATCTTCGAGGTCGTGAAATGGAAGATTTTAGATAACCCACCGTTCTCTGCTGAAGTCACACTTTTGATTTACAAATGCACTGCCGGTTTGCAAACAGCACTTTTGTTATTAGAGAAGTTGAAAATTACAACCAAGGATCGCAAAATTATCTGTAGCAATATCTTGAAGGATACGAAATACGAAAATAAGTGGTCTCCGGTGTAATCCCCTTTCCTTTATCTCTGTCTTTTAAAGTCAACTTGACTTCTGAAGTTGAAAGACTTCAATTGAAATTATAATTTAGGCAATACGTTAAAAATAAACTAACCTGTTTTATTGAATAAAATGGCTTTTTATTTTCAAGCCGATTATAAAATTTAAATAAATTGGGTTATTTTTGGTAGAATAGCTTAAAATTAGTAAAAGTGTTGTCACGTGATGCCAGTAAAAGGCAAGAGCCTCTCGAAATTTAAATAAACATAGTCAGATGGACCACCATATAAATTGAAAATAGTTTTGACAGACTTAAAAAAAATATATAAATTTCAAATAAAAATTTGCAAGCTTCTCCAACCGCTTCCATAATTACGACTTGAAAAATCTGTCAAATAGGGCAGATACTAAATGAAAGAAATAATAAGGACTTTTTAGAAATCTTAATATAAGAGCAGGAAAATATAAGCTCTCGATCACAAATAAATTTAACTGTTAAGAGACTTGATATATTTTTGGTCAATTAAAATGAACATAGTATTCATTGGATATACAAAGAGCTTCTTGATATACACAAATCAATTCTGGTTCCTCAATAATTGTAATCTTTTTAATATCATCAGCAGTGCGTCTTTGCCTCTTTAAATTTTGTTCTTCAAGAAATTCCTTTTAAAGAAAAACAAGATGATAGAAATATTTCAAATACATATATTGCAAGTGCAGGCCCATATAAATATAATAATAAACACCTAATGATTTTATAATGAACGCCAGGCAGATATATTTTCTTGAAGCAAAACGAAAATGAACAGCACTTGCGTTCTCGAGAAACGGATAAAATACGTCATACAACGATCCCAGCATTTTTCTCATTACTTCCATGACAAAGAAATAATAAAATATTTCGTGATTTCCTTTCATTTCAGCTGCGAGTGTTCAACGTAAAGATTTACAGAATTCTGCGAGCATAAAATAAAAATCTTTTCATTTTTTTTTATTTTCTTGTTGTATGAGCCAGACGAGAGTTAAATAAATAGATAAAAAAAAATGCCAAGAAATGGAATGAATAAAAATACTTCCACGCACAAGTCAGAGTAAGCACGACAAACTCTCGTCGGTCCAAGGAGGCGGCAGGAGCCGCAATAGAAACACCCACAATGGGTGTTGTTGCAGGGACCGTGTGGTGGGAGGCAGAACATTGGACCTTGGCAATTGGAACGCATATTTCTGCGAATGCAATAAAACGCACATGTGTTTCTTCCATTTTGTCGTTTTGTCGTATCCACGGGACTGAAGCAGCAGTTGTCCTCATAATTTCGGTGGTTGCCAAATAAATTTGATTTTCTGAGAAATTTTCAAGACACTTTTGCGTCTCTTGCTTGCTGCCTACAATACTTAGTTTTTAGATAGGTGGGAGAGGGGTCTCCATGTCAACCTAATAAGATGAACATAGCATCCAATTGCAAAATTGAGAACAAAATGTATTGCATAAGTTTACGACTCAGAGTGGGGGATTACTTATGTCCACATTTGATATACATTTTAACAAATTCTCTCATTCATTCAATAATATGTCATAGCTCTATTTAAGAAGTTAAAACTCTTGTGAATTAAAATTAGTTATAATGCTTTAATTTCATTGATATAGTTACGACATCTACAGAAAAAACAAAAGCGCTTATTTTGGGCATTTTTCCCAATACTTCTACTAGTTGAGCTATATATAATGAATTTTGTGAAAAAATCGTATTCTTTGACCAATTCAGGAAGTAACTGAGAGAATTCACCGATCTTGATTAAATTTTACACAGTGATTGGAAATATTTTTAGATTTGAGCAAATAATGTTGAGAGCTATATGGTGTATCCAACTTATTGGAATCTAATTCGAAGTGTGCATTAATTAATGAATTCCCCTTCTCTATGCTGTCAACGCTCCAAAGGGTGTTCGATGAGAACAGGAACCTACAGTGTCTTTAATTGATAAATATTTAATGAGGTAAATAGCGTCTATTTGCTGGCTATGCTAGTGCTAGCCAACTGGATTCCATGTATTTGTATTTACATTGAGGCACATCAAACATATTTTGCTGACAATATTAAAAACTATTTCCGCAAAGGACATCTTGTTACATGTTGCTAACTTATTGCGTTCCAATAAGCAATGAATCGTTAACTTTGTCATAGCTGCTAGCATCTTTGATATCTAGGCTTTCATACAAAGAGTATTTATCGGTCACTTTGTTCTAATACCTAGTTCAACTCAATATAACTCATTTCAAAAAGTTTTTTAAGTGTAAAATATTTGTTTTAAAGTCGTTTGTCAATTTAAAAAAATAAATTTTCTGATTAGCTGTGGTATAGCTTATCTACTTTATCGTAAGTTTTATGGTAAAATTTTAATGCTATCGTCGCAATCTTTTGAAAAGTAGCAGCTCTAATTTCGATCAATTATTAAGATTATGATAAATCTTATAAATCCGAACTCCGTCGATTGTTAAGGCCGTGCTACTTTCAAGACTATTGATGGCCACACCTTAAATACTCACTCTCACACTCCTTTGAGAGGCTTACACACATACTCACACCTCAGCATTTGCCTGCCTCAGGTGCCAGGATACTCAACAAAACCATTAAGACACACACACTCTATTTATTGTTATTATGGCATTAAAAGTTCATTGAGTGGCAAAGGTAGAGAAAACAATTATCTGCAGGAAGGTAAAACATAAATCCTCGAATCCAAAAGTAAATAGCGAATTTCTTTTATTACTTTCTCTGTCACAAGCATCAACCCTCAAGCCTCAACCTTCAAGCAATGGAATTGTGTGCCACCTTTAAAAACACAATCCCCAACCAACTAAGATTTGCGGTTAAATCGAATCGATTTTTTTATGTTATCGTATTTATTATGCAAACACACTCAACTTAATTCCAATTGGTGTTGAGTTGCCAAAAATGGTACGCGCCACATCCATCGTCCCCATGCCAGCCAAACACACCGAACCCAGAGAAGTGCTGCAGCAACCCCACTTAAGATGTTCCATTCGAGTACATTCGATTTTTGTGATGTGCTCCGAAACTCGCTTCTTGTTTGAGAAAGTTTGAAAAAAAAAAAATTAAGATTTGGTGCCTTACCCTTAGATTGCCTTAGCAGGGATTATATAGAGGCCCTATGCTTCCTTATGTACAATAATAAAAGGGATCACATTAGTTAAGATATTTTTATTTATTTCCCTTCTCTGGCATACGCATAATGATTGGCTCTAAAACTTTGTAAACAAATAGATTGCAACAATTAGCCCGTAGAGTCCCAGCACTTCGGCAAAGATCAGAATCAGTATCATGCCAACGAATAGGCGAGGTTGAAACGCAGTACCACGTACACCGGCGTTTCCAGCGATGCCAATGGCAAAACCAGCAGCAATTCCGGAGAGACCCACCGCTAAGCCTGCGCCCAAGTGTGCGTAACCCTTTTGTATGCTATAGTTTGCGTCCAAGGATCCAGCAATGAGTACGGAAACCACCAGACCATAGATGGCAATTATACCAGCCATGACGACGGGTATTATGGCTTTCATAATCAGCTCGGGCTTCGTCATACCCATAATTGCAATACCGACACCAGACAGAGCTGTTCCATAGGCAGCACCCAAGGCGGTAAAAACTATAGCCGAAGTAGCACCTAGACCGCCAAGCAAAACGGCATAAGTTGGACTATCATCGTTCAAAGTGTCCATGCTGATCAAGAAAATTTGCACGAGAAAATTCTCACTTTTGAATAGAATAACGAATGCTACTTATTTGGATTTGTTATAATGTCGTTTTTCTTGATCAAATTTTCAGTCCGGGCAACATGAAAAACATGATTAACGACGAACATGGTAAATAATGGAATACATTTTAGTGACAAAGAAAGCCGTAAAAATTGCATACATAACCAACTTTATCTTTATGCGTCATTAAATTGTAGGGTGGGAGCTACTACCTACTTTATGATGCTTAAATTTATGACTCTAAGTTGTATACGGCGGCTGCAGCACGGAGGTAGGCATGGGTCGAATGGAACGCAATAAGAGCCAACCCCCAAAAAAAATAAAATTCCCAAAAAGCAAAAAATATGAAAAGCCAATTCAATGTATTGAATCTTGGGCTGCTGTGGTTTCTTGCATATTTTAAACGTTTTAGTATTTGGCGCTACGCTCTTCGGCACTTGTTTCAATTAAACAAATTGAAAAATATGAACCCGGGGAAAAAAAGAAACCGGAAAAAAGTTCACCACAAACAAATATTAGACGTACACGAGAGCGGCAACTGTAAATGCACAACAATCACTCCCTACTGCCGAGGGAGGATATGGTGTTCCCCAGCGGCAAATGGAAATTCAAATAGAAATTTTTACTCTGCTTTTTGTGCTGTCGATAGGGCGGGGGCGTCTGTTCTTTCACTGCTGACATGACTGCCACCATCCAGTCGAGATATTCGTGCCATGGCACTGCTTGATGAAGCGGCAACATTACATTTTTATTCCTGCGCCAGGAATCGTTTTGCATTTTGAGTATTTTAAATATTATGAACAACATTTGCGCCCTGGTGTCTTGGGGATTTGAGTTTAAAATTTTATTACTTGCTTCTTGACAATGTTTTTACATAACGTGATTGGGCGAATGCTAAAATGTGTTCCGGATTTGTAAGTTAAACACAACTGCGTAACGTTCTCAATTGTTGTTTCCAAATTTCCAAATGGAACTTGAAATATTTCAGATTTATGGCAACAACTTGAAACTAGTGACACTTTTTGTTCTTGTAGCAACTTGTTTTCTTCGCTTTGTTCAACGATTACGCGCTTATGAATGAGCTGAGCTGAGTGCCAGGATTTATTGCCAAAACCAAAAAAAAAAATATACTCGCAAAACACAAGCATACCCATAAATACAAATAAATCAAAAGTATTTCAAGTACAACAATGAGATGAACGAAATGAGCAAATTCTTAACCTTATAGAGTTTTTATTCCATAATGCTATATGCCTGGTAACTTATGTATTTCATAAAATACTATATACTACTTCGGTACATAGTTAACACACAAAGCTGTCGTCGTAGTGCGAAAATTGATGCGTTTTCTCATAAAAATAAACAAAAATGTAGGAACTGGCTGCGAAAGAATCAACTATGGATGGTTTTTCTATAATGGCTGCTCGCTTGACTGACTGTCTAACTGACGGATTGACTGACGAACGGAATGACTGCCTGATTGTGCCAATGTGTTGTTGTTTGTCGAAAGAAACATTGTAAATTTTATGACTTTTTTATGCGTTGAAATCTATAAATTATGTAAACTGACACTGACAGCTGTCAAGTGAAGGCTGAACAGCAAACCGAGAACGACGAGTATTAGCAAAAGACGAGAGTGTGAGAGACAGAGTATGTTGGGAGTCGGAGAAAGAAGATGACGCGGAACCATTGCTGGCATAACGCACAACGCTGGATAGAGAACCGCGTATGGGACAAGGCATGAATGCAAGTGACACATGTATCAAATGGGTGAGAAAAAAAATTGAGAACCATAAGTAAAAAAAAAAAACGAACTAGAAGGGCAACAGTACGGATCGAGATGATTAAATGATTGGTAGATACCACAAAAACATTTAAAAAATAATGGTATTTCTTAAAGTATTCCTAATTGAAAGACACATACTAATACTTAAGGGTGAAGAGGAAAAAAAAATCATCGGAAAACGAACAATTAAGCGAAAAACTTTTGAAAAAACTATCTTTAGTCTATAATAATCTTTAGTCTATAATAATTTCCGAATTGAGTGAAAGTTGCACATATTACAGCGAGTTCAAAACCAAACAAAAGCGTTTCTATTGAAAACTCGTGCAAACTTGTTCGAACTTGACAGCATCGATTCAATCATAGAATAAAAATACACAATCCCCACTTAACTATTTGAGTTGCTGCATCAGATCCACCAAAGTATAGTTGACAGGAAGAAATAATACATAGTTGTATACTTTGACGTCGGCGGAGTAAGTCACAATGGACTTGAAGTTTTTTTTTCAATTCGATTCTTAGATAATTATTGTGGTATTTGTAATGTTAATAATAAAGTTAATAAAAACAACACTAAGATAAAAAAAAAAAACGAATTATTTAAACCAGGACTAAAAAGAAATAACTAAATTTAATGATTCTGCCAATAGTCGGATCGATTTTTTCAGTAGTCTTGCCTATTCGTATGGAGATGGAAGATACAAAATTGAAGGGAGAGATCAAAAGTAATTTTGTAACATCTTGCTCTGTGCAGCTATCCAAAATTTCCGGTTCTTAAAACATAACTTAAAAAAAATATTGACTTAAATATTATTTTGTTTTTAATTATAAATGTCTATTAATAAACCTGTGCTATCTCTGGGAATTTTTTTTCTTTAATAAATAAAGCCAAATATAATATTTATTACTAAATTTAATATAAAATACAAGGACCTACGTCTCGTTAATTAGGCTATCTTTTGTTTTATCCTGGTCATTTATGTTGAGATTTGTGGCCTTAATAAGCTTTGGTGCTTTTAACAGTTGAAATGATGACTGGGATCCTAAAAAGATTGCTTTAGTGGTTATGCAATGCCTACCTACCACCTAAGAGCTGCTCTACTGCAGAGGTTCCGTGCCGCGCCTGCCTGTTTGTGAAAATTAAACATTTTGCTTTCCAAATGAATCTGAATATTTGAGTAGATATTTGATATTCTTTGCCCATCGAATCGATTCTTTGTTTATCTGGCATCCAGATCAGCCAGAACCAGAACTTTAGAAGAAGAAGATCGCTTTCGTTATCTGCGACCCAACGATGGTGAATTTGAGTTACGTGGCCATTGTAATATCACCACCGACATCGAAGACGTTGGTGACTTTTACATTTGGGGACGCCGAATCGGGCAAAATTCATGCCGCAGTCTTTCGTGCTGACGGTGACATTGTCATTTGTGTGCAACCGCATCCGACTATATATATGCATGCACTGATCCCGATATTGAAATATGGTCGCCATGTGCACCTGCACCCACCTGCTGAGCGACCACAACTCGTGGCACAAACGTGTGGAAGATAACAACTAAGGAAATAACTAGATAATTTATTCTAAGGTAATTGTAAGTAAATAAAATAAATTATTTTACTTGGTTTTGTAAACCGACATTTTTTGTTATCAGAATTTTAAAGAAGAACCAAATTTGGCAATATTATTAGATAATAAAAATATGAATCTATTTTAAAGGATATTATAAAGAATATGTTCCAGAATGGATATCTTTTTAATAGAAATAAACTTCTAATGTTTCATTAAAAATACAACGACCTACATATGGTATGATTTGTAACTTATGCAATAGATCTTTATTTCAAAAAGTTGTCAACGTCGATTATATATATTAAGTTGTCATGCCTTTTTTGTGCAGTTGTTAGAATGGATGGATACAGCTGCGGATAGACCTAAGTCCATTTTGCGCATAGTTATCTTCAATATGAGCTTTAAGTGCCATATTGATCTTACAACGCTTCAATAGTTTTGAAAAACCACACAAAAGGCTAATTGGAGGATAATTTTGCGAAAAGTTTAAAGGCTTTCCGGATTTAGGGACTCCGACAATTTCAGCCAATTGTAATTTTCTTGAAAAATAGCTTCATAGAATGCAATTATTAAAAATCATTGCACTTCATGGGAAATATTTTTAATAGATATTAGGCATAGAATCGGGTCCTGAAGACATATTGGTTTTAAGATTTTACAATTTATGTTTTATTTAGAATCTGTCTGCTAGACAATAACTAAGTTTTAAGGCTTTCATTGACGTTGGGTTTGCAATTAATTTAGAATTATTATATGGGATTACAATTACAATGACTAACTTACGATTCCAATGGCAAATTTACAATGATAGTTTATTTAGAATGATTCGAAACAGAAGGTTAAGTCATGCGGGTGGAATCTCGTAAGCCTTCGTAGTTGAGTGCTATTGTCTAATAGCTGTACTGCAAGCACGTTGTCGTGGTTCTCCAGTCATTTAAGATACATGTGGATTTAGTCGCTGATTGTGTGTTGGATAGTGAGGTCTGTATGAAGAACGGAGTTCCTCACATAAAATGACGCTCCCACTATTATGAGCCGTGCCTTTGATTGAAATACTTGAGTAATGTTAGGGTTTGATGTGGCCGTGGTTCCCCAAAGTTGGATCCCGTATGTCCAAATTGGCTTAAGGATCGCCTTGTAAACCAAAAATTTTTTGAGCGTGCTGAGGAGCCAGTACAGTCGTTTGAGCCTCTCTTTAAGCAGAATCTTTTGTTTGTTAAATGAGCCCTCCAGTTTAGACTGCTGTCCGAGGTGAGGACCAGGTACTTAGCGCTACTTGCAGTGGGTAGTGTCTGAGCAAAGATGGAGACTTGTGGACAGGAGAGATTTGTAGCAACGTGTACCTGAACAGACTTAGCTTAAAGAGGTCTTACCATTGAACATATAAAATATACTAAACAATTACTATTCCTATTTGTATATTCTAACAAACCTAACTTTTCATGAAATTAGTGTTATCATGACAAAACCAAATGCCAATATATATATTTTACTGCTATTTATTCCATTAATAAGAACTCGTTTGTTTGCGTTTGTGTCCCAAATTGTATGAAAGGAAGCTACAGTAAAAATACACAGCAAATGAAATTAAACTGAGAGTAAATTAACCGGAAACTCCGGGCTAACTCTAAAAGGGTTTCTTCGGCAGCGTAGCACTATTCGCTTTCAATCTCTGAACCTTGCCACAATCTATTCGATTGTGTGTGACTCCATTCCGGATTCCCAAATGTGTATGTCACATGCAATTTTTATAGTTGACTGATTGTCGTGCGTGGCTTTTTTACAATTTGTTGTCCGACGAATCGTGAAAAGATGTACTTAACTTGGGGTAGCTAGACCGAGTAAAATATACAAGCCAAAAAGTTAAAAAAAACATGAGTTTGTAGACGTAATTGAACACAATAGTTTAATGAGAGTCACATTGATTGGGTCCTAAGCGGAAAAAATGGCATTTTTTATTTACTTTAAACGGAATTTATAGTCTCAGTTGAATTTAAAATTCTGTACAAATAATTCTGAGATGCTAGTATATAAGTGTTAGTTTGGCAATATTTTATATCAATATATTCTATAAGCTGCTTCAGTCTGACGTTTTCGATTTAACTACCGTTGTAAGCCTTATCGCCGTCTTGAGCAAGATTGTATGATCAAGACAACGATGTCATTGGTAGTCTTCTATAGAACCAAGCAAGATCAAATGGGTGTAGATCTACGACCAATGCTTAGCTCTTATCTCCGAACGCATCAAGTTAATTCATTCGCATCAAAATATTTTTTTAAAAGTCCTTAGAAATGATAGCAAAAAGGACTAAAAACTTTGTGCAGTCGGTGTCTGGCCAGACCCCTATACCTTTACCTGCATTTGTATGGGAATATATGGTACTTTCAAACACATTTACATATATAATAAGCAAGAAAATATTTTTTTTACTTGCCTTCACGGCAACTATGTTCGAAACCCCATTTTTGGTCATTTAGGATGTCGGTAGAGGAAAGAGATGGAGTAAGTCGAGCTGGTCCACACAATTGATGTCATCACACACTTCTCCTCCAAAGGGTTTCACTTCGACTCCTTATCGTCTAACTACACAGTATACTTATCTTCAATATCGATTTCATATTTTTTCACTAGGATCTTTCTCTGACGGCATCCATCCATCTGCCGAAACTACACATCAACAAAGTCAAAAAGTCATCCTCAGATGGTTCTGTCAAAATTACTTGGCCAATAACTCTCCGGACAGTCTGTAATTCTTCTCAAACATGTCTTTATGTCGGCACTCCCAAGCCGCCTGTTTATGGCTACGTACGAATTCAAGCTACGACAAAGACAATTTCGAGCCATAATGAATGTAGCGCAGGAATCAACATTTATTGATTATTATTAAATAAACCCCTTCAAGTGCAACAACAAGATGACTATCAACATATAAGAAGCTATATGAAAATGCACCCCGAATTGCAATAGTTACCTAATTTAAACGTAATTTACAATTCACCAAATTATTTGTTAAATTTTACTTTCGTGTGTGGATAGATATTGAAAAACTATGCGGTTCAAATTTATTATTTAAAACTTAATCGATGGTTTCTGAAATATAAAGCTATTAAACTTTTAAAATATTCTAAAAATTTAATTTTTTTCCTTCTAAAATGTTTAACTAATGATATTATTTATTAACAGCTATATAAGTCATTCGCTTAAAAGTAATAAAATATTCTTATTTTTCTTTCCAAAAAACCAATATTTGTCAAGTTACGGCTTTTTTTACATTAATTTTCCGATAGTTCGGAAGCTATGCAGTTTGCGTGATGCGAGTCAATTGTAAATCTTTTGGGAACTCTGTGAACAGTGTCACAATGTAATCGCGTTTATCTTAAAAGCGATTGTTAACATGCAGGGAATGTCTTCAAAAAGAAATGATTCATTTTAGAGCAGGGTGTCAAAGTGGTCTGAGCATGCTTGTTGCTTCCATTGTCGCCCCATTCACAACAGACCAAAACTAGTTAGATAGTCCTTTCCCGACGATATGTCTTTTATTATGTAGTTGTGTGTCATCGTAAAAATCGTTGGCTATTACTTGATTGTCCTCCCAAGGAAGTCGTAAAGTGGTAGGCTGCTCGAAAAAGCAAAAAAAAACCGGCCTAGACTCATTGTAAAATGATTTACTTGGTAGCCACCGCCCATCGTCTGAAGACCGTAGTCTGCCAGCTACCGCCATCCACTCACTAAACAAACTGAGAAACTCATTCATTTGCGAGAGTCAAGCTTCTGCCATACGAGCTGGAGGAGACGCGACTCCATGGGTTGCCTTCCGAAGACTACTCATTTTTTATGACTCGTTTTTTACGGTCTTTTAGAGTTTAACGACGCATTACTGACACACAAACCGAACTTTAACCATCCACGTCATGCGTCCGCTCCTGATATCTATTCATGATTTTGCACACTAAAAACCTATTTTCATTTTATTGTATTTATTTATTTATTTCGGTGTTTGTTTTCCTCCGTTTCCTGGCCTATTAGGGACTAGAATGTTTGTTCTTGCTGCTTGCTGCTTTTGGCCATTTCGTTAAGACGTTTGCTTTTAATTTTTGGGAGTAGCAATTTCTCGCATTTTTATGATATGCGATTTCGTCATTTAGCTCGTTTGTCGTGGTTGTTTTTCATCCGATTACTTTTATGTGGCACTGTGATATTCTGTGGTATTTGTCGTTGCCATCATTCATTTTTATTTTAGCGCACATCAAGTAATTTTGGTATTAAAACAGTTTTTGGCATGGAAGCGTCTTAAAAATGCATTAAGTTAATGAGATTAAAAAGGATAAGTTTCGGGCTGGGTCGAGATAATAGCATTTTGGCTGGGTTCTACGTGCTGCTTCATGACAATTTTTGGTACAACAAAACGTCCGAAGCACTTGCATATAGCTTTCTTTTGGGGAATACAACTTTTTGAACAAGTCTTCACATCGAACTTCTTTGTACACTTATTTTCTTGAAAAATTTAATTATATATCTTTTTTTAAAGCATTTTCGATCAATTCATTGTCATCTAAGGACATTTATAAATTTATTTCGATTACCATAAAAAGAAACATAATAATAGCAATTTGAATTAATTAGCTAGTATTCCCTTCCTTACCTTTGGGCTTTGTTTGGCTAAAATTCAATAAAAGCGAAGGCAAGACATTCACTCTGAAATGTTGCACTAGATGGCTTCATATTTGTTCCAAAATGTCAATAAAGCGATTAAATTAAATTAAATTTTGTATCAAAGTGGTTTAATTATGTCAATTGAAAAAGTATAATTAAACAATAGCAAAGAGGACATATTAATTTTTGAAGAGAAGCAAAACATCTCTTGGGAATGTACAGTAAAATTTGCATTCAGAATCGGGGGCGTGAACAGCAGAAGGCATATGGAAGTTCCAGAGTTCTTAGTGTTTTAGATGTTAGTGGCAATTTAAAGCAAGAAACTCTAAATTTGGAGTCAGCAACTTTCTCATAAATATTCTCTATGTGATCCAAAATCGAATTTTGCATTGGAAATACAAGCCCCAGATCGTAAAAGAGAATGAACTGCAAGAGAAAATGGTGAAATTTGATACACAAATTGGGCAGCATTTGTGAGCTGCTTGGTGATTTCTGCAAGCTTTTTGTAATTCTGAAAAAAAAAATAAGAAGGGTTTAATAGAAAATAATTAATATTCAATAAAAGAGAACCCCAAAAATCTCAGCACACATTTTTGGTAATAAAAAAATGGCGTAAGTTAAAGTCAGATAAAAATAAAATGCCAACAAATTTTTTGGTTTTTTTGTTTCATTCAAGTTTCCACTAAGAATCATGCTGATCTATGTGTTTCAGGAAGTACTTTTCATTGACTATAAACAAATTTGCTGTTTTTCTGGCATTCTTCACATATATTTGTGCATAGAGAAGAAATATAGGGGACTGCATCTGTACCTATTGGAGACAAGCATTTCCATAAAAAAACTAAAGAAACACACAAATTATTATTCAACAATATTCATAGTTAAATATCTTAGTAATAATAGATCATTTATTAATCAAATCGTTAAGAATTTTGTTGTGAAAATTTTGTAAAATTATATAATTTACATACAGATAACGAATATTCACTTTTATAGAATAATTTCAACTTGAATATGATTCTAACATTAAAATAAAAATAAAAGTTTATGTTATTATGATAGAAATAAATATACTTAAGAATTTCATTAATAACAAATTGAAAACGGATAAAAATAGATGCATATCAAAAACATTTATTTAATAATTAATAATTTCTTAAGAAATTTTTATACTTAAGAATTTCATTAATTAAAAATTGAATTTAATAATTCTGAGTGTAAACAAATTATTTATATTTTATTTATTCACATTTATTTATGTTTATTCTGTAGCATGCCCGACGATTGAAGTCTCAAGTGTCTTTGTTCTATATTGAAAGACGGTGGTTCAATCCTATGCGCCACCTTATCAGTGCGTCTTCTGGTTTATTAAATTCACCAAAGAGATTGTAATGCTGCAGTTAATATCCCTATAAGGAAACCCCTCTACACCACACTGTCAGGGTTAAGGATTCTTGCAAAGTTGATTCAACTCTCTCAAAATAGCAAATGAGCTCTCTGAACTCTTCAATACCGTGCGAAGTTTCCGGCATGCCGACCTCCCTATTGTGCAATCCCTGCAATTTCCTAATGGAAATGGTACTATGAAAATCCGATGAACATCGTACTGGCACTATTTTCCACAAAAGTGTTCAGCTCCCTGCACCGCAATGTTACCTCTGCATTATTAACCAAAGGAGTCAGCCAAAGTGGGTCTTGCTAAGAATTACACTTACCAATAGGTGATATTATGGTCAAAGTAAGAGGACTGTATCCCAATAACATGTTGTAATAGTCAACAAAAGTTAAGTAAAGTAGTAATATACGTCTTGTTCTTATATAACAAACAATTTTTTTCAACAACCTCAGCTCTACGTGCACTTCATAACATATAAAGGGTGTTTTTTTTCGAGATATAGAACTTTAAGTTTGCACTACTGTTCAATATGGCCGATTTAATAGTTGTCCAGTGATTTATTCTCATTTTGGCTTGGAAACTTAAGAATTGAAGCCAAACTATCATCAAGCAAGGCGTAGATTCTTCTGGGCACGTCAACAAACAAAACTGCCGCATTTGGATTGAAGCTAATCTTCAAGTGTATGTCGAAACACTGTTACATCCAGAAAAACTGACTCTTTGGTGCGCTTTGGTGCTCTGGTGGAATCATTGATCCGTATTTCTTCAAAAAAGATGATGGCCAGAACGTTGCAGTCAATGGTGATCGTTATACAGCCATGATTACTAACTTTTTCATTCCTAAATTGAGCAACCATGGTATGCAGGAGCTGTGGTTCCAACATGTCACACAGCTTGTGCCGCAATCGATTTATTGTAAGACACGATGATGACCGCCTAATTTCACATATGGATCTATGAATTGGCCACTAATCTTGTGATTGAACAGCGCTAGACTACTTTCTGTGGGGCTATGTAAAGTCATTGGTCTATGTGGATAAGCCACAAAGGCTTAAACGTGTTATTTCCGATATAACTACATTCCCAACATATATCAGAAATCATAGTTTAATCATTATTATCTTTCGGATAAATAAAATTCATCTCGAACTATTTCCATAGTTGTTTTATTGCAATATACCTCTAAAAAACACCCTTTATAAATAAATTTATTTTCCTTGACTATGGTCATCGCTCCAAAGGCGGAGCATGCAGATATCTCTATTAATAGCTGTTCGAAGAGAACAGGGACCTACAGTTTATAGACAAATCCGAACGGCAGTGTCTTTAATTAATAGAGACAAATGCACCAATACTGCTGATTGGAATCAAACCATCATTATATTGTCTAAAAGTGTAATACTATGTATGTCATCAGTTGAAATAAATTTTGAAATGGAATTCAGGATTAACTTTATACTTTAAGTTCAACGCAGCAGAAGATAGAAAGTATTCGAAAGTCATTGCCCTTATAGTTTTATCGCGTTTCTCTAGGTGTTGGGCCACAAACATTGGTCAAATCTAGGCGACAATAAGAACTTGACTAACAATCTTGTGAAACAACCGACTATTAGTTTAATTAGCAGTAATTTTTTTATTTGTTATATATTTTGTATTTCACTGACATAACAATTACTTAATTACTTCTCAAAATTTTGTTTTATTTCACCTAAGAGCCGCTTGAGAAATACAAGAGATGACTAGCCACATTGTATCACAAGCGCTCTTGGCATTGTTAGCAGATTGTCTGAAGTGGAACAAATTATATTCCACTTTGGATTTAATGCTCTGGTGGTGGTTCTACTATTCGAGAGAACTCCAAACATAGTTTTGACATATTCAAATTGTACAAATTTCTTCTTTGTCGGTTTTGTTTTCTCTTGTCATGCTGGAAAATTCCAGAACTTGTACAACTCATGACTTCCTTCCAAGTCTAAGATCAAGCATACTTAAGCACTTGTCTTATCGCTTATGTTATGACTGAGATACCCGCAGTCATTTGAATGCTGACCTAAGAGTAGCCGAAGCGTTGCCAACGTTGCTAAAAATATGTTTTGGCTAATAATACGCATTTTGCGATAACAAACGTATAAAGGATTATACAATATTTTCATGTAGCCTTTCCGGAAGCTAACCATACCAAGCCAATCTGGTGCCCGTAGTAGCTTCAAAATTCACACCCAGTGCGCACACACACACACACTCGCGTTTTTGATATTTGGAATAACACAAAAGCACGCAATGTTTCCTGGCTGGAGCCAGCAGAGCTGGAAGACGTAGGCTTGAAATGGGCTCCAAACTAAAGGCGTCTAAAGTGTCCAATCAAGTTTTTGAAATGAAACCTAAATAACATGTCATAATAAATAACCTTCAAGCGACCCGGCGGCAGGCGAATGGTACACGAGCAAAGCAACTACGTCCATCCATAAGTACATAATATACACGCCACATACATACATAGAGCATGTTGGTCATCCATTGCGTGAAAAGTTGGTTTTTACAGCAACGATGACGATGACGACTGCAGGCAGGCAGGCAGGCAATCCTGGCTTCTGGCTTTTGGTCTCAGCCAGAGACGAAATCCAAAATCCTGTAATTACAACGTAAATCCAAAATGTCTCAACATTGCACAGCCGTTGGACACACACACACACACACACGCACACACACATTTCGCAGGGAACCGGAGAAACTTAATTCATATATCAAAAAGTTTGTCGGACTGTGGCCAGGCGGCTGAGCAGTGCACAAGAGTAGCAATTTACGTCCAAGTAGCCAAGTTCAAGTCGTGTTATATATATTGTATACACTTTATAGCTCCCAAGCAAGTTGGGGTCGCAGGCTTCACGGGCATTCATTTTGTTGCTGGGCTTGCTCTTGTTATGTGGCGGTGGTCGGTCGTCCGGTCGGTCGGTCGGTTGAATGGCTGCTACTCCTGTCGTGTCGAATGAGAAACACAGCAATTATGCAATTTGATAATACTTCATTCTCGGGTAATAAATATTAATTATTTTTGCAAATGCGGTTTCGTGTTCCCGGCAACCAATGTTGTAGACGCATGCAGCTTGAAGCTGCTAAAGCAAAAGATTTATGGCTAGTCTTTTTGCAAAATAAAAAGACACATCTTGTGATTTGTTATATAGAACTTATTTTGGAATTTGGGTTATGGTCTTGTACGTGTGGCACATATCAGGGATCGTATGTGATCCTTTAATTGAGTAAAGAAATTAAATATATTAGATGGCGTTTTTTGGGCGACTGTAGTCGGAATTGGCACGTGTATAACGTCTAACTTAGCATACATAATATCAGACAGCCGGGAATGCTCTTAAAGTAAAAAAGAAACCGGTGTCTATTTCCTTACTCCTTAGGGTTACTAGAAGTGCAACAGTATGGCTTATGCGCTCACAGAATGTAAGTTGGTAATAGTCAAGCACCCCCACAAGACGGATAATACAAACCATATAGTGTTTTGTCATTGGCTTGGTTTATTGGTTCTCCATTATGCTCAGCGTAAGTTTCTCGTATTTATAGTTGTATATATTGAAGAAACATTCTATTCCTTAGGTTTCATATTCATTGCTTTCTTTTTTAAATCCTTTTTTGCCTTTTTCTTGGCAATGGCCTCTTCCTCAAGTTTATGTATTTCCATGGTAAGAGTAACCAACTTCGCCTTAAGGCTGCTTAGTACAATATCTTCCTCGGTCTCACTGGAATCTTCACTAGATGAGTCTTGAACGTCATCTTGTACAACGTCAGGTAAAGATGGTATTGGCTCCTCAGAAATCGGAGCATAAAGGCGCTCGAATACACTTTGCAGCTTGCTGGCCATGGAAACAACATCGGTATTTGGTGGATTGTAAAGGTAGCAATTTTTAAACATGAGTCGCATGTCCTCTGCAAAGTCCCCCGGTGTTTGATATGAACCATTGTTTAGTTTTTGCTTGACAGTGCCCATATCCATGGGCTTCTTGACAATTGAACAATAGTCGGACAATTCAAGCAAATCTACTGGCTTGTAAAAAGGCCATGCATAATAGCTATGCTTCTTGGAGAACAGTTCTCGAAGTATTTTCTGGCATATTTTAAGCCCATCGCTAGTCTTCCGGGAAATAGCCATTGGCCGATGACCATAAGATGTCGATGCAGCCGAATCGTTTTCCTGAAATGTGACCAAATGAAACACGTGACTTTTTGCATATGAAGTAAAGTTACTATAAAACAAACTCAATTCTTGTTTTTAAAATATCATAAGACTACACTTAACACTTACCCTGTATTTAGATTTCCTGCTGGGCATGATTCTGCAGCAAATTCTTATTTTTATGTCAGCAACTCAACACACAACTCGATGACAAGCAATGAAAAGAAATGTATCGATAACAAACGCTAGGCCTACGTTTCCGCTTATCATTTGGTAAGTGTTGTAAAACGGCAAAAGCAATCGGAATATATATAAAAACTGAATGCAATATTTTTAATCAATACAATTGGTTACAATCAATTTCTTCTGGAAATAGAAACTATTTCCCTAAAATAGACTTTCGAAAATAAGTGTTCTAAAATCGTTTTCTCTTAGGAATATGCCTGTGTTTTTGACAAGAAACATTTTAAATTTTTTTTTCTGGTTCAGAGATTCTCAATCTTGCAATTCAGTGCGGTTGTAAATGTTTGCAGCAAATAAATCAGGATTTTCTAGCAACCGAAGCAGAAAATTCCTATTTGAATGACAAGATCGGTTGATATAATTTGTATTTTAAGATAATTTTATTAAATTGTTGTTGTCCTTCCAAATTATTTCTGAATATTGGTTATTAGTCTTCTCAGAGTTAAATCGCAAAATATAGGCGAGTTAAATTTTAGATGTTTTGCAAAACTCATAAAACGTATAGATTCGGAAATGAGTTCACGGTTTATAATGTATCTACTTTTATCAAATTAAAACTTTTGATTTCATTTGCTTTGTTTACATTTTGGCCGAGAATAGCAAAGCTATCCATTAAATACTTATTGGGATGCACAAATAGGAAAATTTCAATAAAATTACCTTGAAACGTGTGGAACGGGTATCGCTTGTATATAAAATTAGTCTTTGTGTGGCAATGCTATTTCATCTTTGCCAATTCAAAATAGAGTATATGATTACGAATTGAGTCTTCAAAAAACAATGTCTAAATGTTACCACTGATAAATTGATCACAAATAAAAGCTGCCTTTTTAAGTTTGTGCAAGCCGGGAATGCCTGTAAGATACAGAAGAAAATACCGGAGTTGTTTAGTCTATATGAACGTCTAGATTAAGGGTAAGCTAGTTATCGGATTACATCCGACCTCACCCCGGCTTTGTGCGCCTTCTCCAATTGGTCCATGTCTACTTGAAATTTTCATCAGCGCTTTCGTCCTCCCCTCCGTCTTCCTTCGACGGCACTCATATTGAACACCTTCTTCGCTGCGTCTTCTTTGTTTCTGTCGAACACCCTTATCGAAGTGGTTCTTCTCCGCGACACAACACGTCCTGCTGCACTCGGGTAGGTTAAGCGCCTTGTAGTGTATAAGATTCGCTCGTCAAGAGGAGAATCTCTACTACGCAGGCTACGTGAATTCCTTGATAACTTCGAAAGTATAGCCGTTCACTAAAACATGGACAACAAAAACTTTGTCCTGTGGGTCTCGGTAGCGTAGTGGTAGGGGCCTCTGAACCCAAAGATCGATGGTTCGATTACACCCTGCATCAATGGTGCATTTGCCTAGCACTGGCATAGTTAGCAAATGTACGTTATTTGCCTAGGAAAAAACTCTATTAATTAAATCAAGGCCGTTAGGCTGCATGCGTTCACTTCAAACAGCTATTGGTAGAGATCTTCATACTTCACGATGACCGTGATTTCATTATCCGTTAGGGAACGATATAAAGCACTTGTTTCTATTCAATATTTTATTATATTTTACTGACGACGATGCATGCAGAAAGTGCAGGGAACCAGGAGTCAAAGAAAATCTAGAACACTATCTGTACCTCGAGAGCTAGATTTCTAGGCAGACCAACGTTTGACTCGCTTGCAGAGACAGCTCGGAGGCCACCCCAAAAACTCCGGTTCCACTAAGGATCGCACAGATCTATGTGAAATTTAGAATATAACGCTACATTTGGCACGTTTAAAATGTTAAAATGATCGATTAAGTGGTTGAAAAGTAGTACTCCAGCATAATTCAGCAACTCAAATTTATGGACTTATATATACACTTGCCATCTATTAAAACTCGAATGTTTCTTGGTCATTTAAACTGGGCCACACCAATGACTCACAAACATAAAAAGCTAGAAGTAATTTTGGCTGCCCCGAGGTCGCTTTCATTTTAATTTGTTGTATGTACTTATGTATTGTACATACCCGAAAACATTTCGAGGAGATGGTTGTTAGTGTTGATATTTGTGACCACATTAAGCCATGTGTCGCCGTATGGAAACACGTCAAGTTGTTCCGTCAGTCGGGGTGTCAACCACAGACATACATAAAAATTCTGTCAAAGACTGTACCCTCACTTACATCCATATCTCATGTATACAATTATATAAATGTTTTTGAGTACATATGTTACTGGCCTTTCTGACGAACTGTCAACTTACTGTCACTATATAGTATATAGATAATTTTTTTTTTTGTTAGCGATTTCTAATGTTAGTTCCAGTTCATGGTACTCACTCCTCGCGCCTAATCCTAGGTCTGTGGTATGTTGATTTTGTCATCGAGTGTTGGAGCGTGCATAAATTCATTTGCTGCTTTGGGTTCACGTTTTGTTTGACTTTGTGGTACAATTTTTTACGCTTATTGTTGTCGCTTCTTCTGCTTAGCTCCAGCTTACCCCTGTTGGTCTCTCGCAACCCGACTTTCTGGCTCCAAGTTGTTTACCCCAAGAAGTTAACTGGGCTTGTTGTTTGTCATGGGCTCCCTGGTTGTTCCTGCCTTGTCGTTGCTGTGAGACCCGAGTGAATGTAATGAGTTGAATTGTGACATATACTCACTCGTATAATTTATATGCCATGGACAATAGCACTTTGGGGAGACTGGGAGTTTGGCATGTTTCTATAACGTTTTATAATAGCACTTAGATGTTTTTCGGTCTTACAAACTATATTCCGAACAAACACAAAGGCAAAGTTTATCTATTAATATGAGAAGATGAACATTAATTTATAGCACACTTTACAAAGGAAACTATATCTAATAAATAATGTATGCCAATAATATCAGATAGTTAAGTTCGTCTATTTCAATAATCACAGCTAAGTTTAGTCCTTTACGACTTCCTCATTGGTAATGGAACAAATACAAAAGTTGATTTTAGGTAATTTTGCTTTATTTCTTTTTTATAGACTTTCCTTATTTCAAAATGTTTCATTTTTCAAAATTTCACATTCCAACCGAGTTTCTGTCTTTCTGACTAAACCAAAATCGCAGAAAGCTCTTAATTTTTGAGCTTTAATTATTGGGAGCATTTTTGCAATCCACAAAGCTGCAATCCACAAAGTTGCATAAATGGTCAGGTGAAATTGCCTGAATTGGAGCCACTGCCAGGGCATTTTGTTCTTTGGTTCTGGGTGGAACACCGGATTCGATTCATTTTTTGGCAAACATACAAAACATGTTTCTACATGACTTCTTTCGGCGCAATTTATGATAATTTCATGCCCACTTTCAAGGAAATTTTTTTAATTTCAAAAATGTTGAAATTCAAAAGTGGGATTGTGTAAATATTGATTTTCAAAAAATTTAAGGCCAAGTTTATCACAAGCTTGGTTCTCTATTGCCCTTCGCCGATGAAAACTATAAATTTTTACAAATTTATTTTGTGGGCAATTGCTCTGTTGACACCGATCGACATTGTGATATTTCATCAAAAGTAAGAAGAGAAATTGTTGAAGATTCAAAATCCAAGTTCCAAAAGGAAAATGAGTTTTCAAACTGCTTTTGATCGAATGTATTAGAATAATTATGTAGTTGTAATTTGAGCAGATAAAACACCAGTTGTTCAGCATCCTGAACCTTTTAATGTTCCAACATTTGAAGAAATTGCAATCTTTATTGTTCTGTTTTGATGGACTGCAATATCCGTTGTTTTGTCGGGGTAAAGATAGTTTTTTGTAACATCAAAATGATAAATCCATTTACCGGTTAGTGTTCTTTAAATTATTTTATTTTTTTTTTTAAATTGAATAATTTATTCAATTGTGTAAAATTTTATTTTAAATTTTCAGTGTTTTTTTTTTGGTTTTTGGGGTGGAATTAAGAGAATTAAGAGATTCGTATTTTATACTGTCGACGCTTATTTTTCCAGTATGTTGATGACATGTGTGCTAAAATAGAAACTGAACGATTGAATTTTATTAGATTTCATCAAAAGATATTACGTTCGAAGGAATATAGTCATATGCGAGATGGGATAAACAATGAAGTGCGCAATGAAGTGCGTACAGGAGTCCGCATGTTGATATATTATATTGTATTATCTTTCAATTTTATTAATTAAATAATCATTATACTATCATAGTTTCAAAGGCCCCTATGCTCCACATAGGAGCGTCAATTTGTAACTGCATCAATTGTATTACTTTGTGGTATTATTTTGTAGCACAATTTGACAAGGAATAAAAAAAAAAAAATTTCAAAGGCGGCGAATGGGAATATCCCTAGAGTCCAGTTATTCGAATAGATCAGCGATATCGTTGTCAAATTTCCTTGCTCATTTATAAATATTCTAAACCAACCAAGCTCTGAAAACGAAAGATACCAAAACAAACAATTTTGTTGATCCCGTTTTTGCGTAAATGCCTTGCGGATGCAAGCTACTTATCATGAAGAATAATTTTTTAGCGTTCCATATATTGAATGTGTACGTGATTATGGAAAATGTACGCATTTGGATTAAAAAGCAAAGAGTTGCGTTGAAACAATCATCCCAGAATGCATCCCAAAAATACGCCGCCAAAGAGCCTCGTGCGGCACCATCATTGGGTTTTAATTTTTCATACATTCCGATAGTTATTGTGAACGGCAAACGCAAGTGTACGCTTACTTACTTTAGTCTATTGTGAATTGCGGTTTTACCAAGATGGCACTGTCGTGCCACACTGTCATGCAACACAGGCGGGTTCTGTCAGCAGTTTTCTTTCACGTTTGGGGCGGTTGAGTTGGGAGCCTAGATCTTGTGATCTAATTCCGTTTAATTATTTTTTGTGGGAACAAAGGAGAGTAATACAATTAAACAATTAGTTCCATACAAATTTACCCCTCATTAAAGATAGTAACTCAATTAAAAAGTTACACTAAAAAATAATGATTACGATACACCCTAGACGGATGTGTATCTTATATATTCTATAAAAAATTCGAAATTACGAATTCATGGTAAAAGCTTTATAGGACAGCTGTGATTTCACTTTTTGTACCGTCCAGATAACAAATTGTAGTTTATTATCACTTCAATGGCATTAGTTTATTTTTACTTATTTAAAACATGGACTCTTTGTCTTGAGCTCAACATTTAAAATGGAAATCCTTTTTTTTTTTGAAACTTATTTAAACTGTGAATAAAACAATCGCCCCAGGTATCAAATGTGCCTCTTCCTTCGGTTCACTTGATTTTACAAACAAATTGAAGGCAAGTGAAAAACAGAATGAAAATGTATCAAATCCAATTTTCACTTAATTTTTAGTGTAGAATTTCTTTCTTGGAATTTGTTTCCATTACAGAGATACCCGAGCTACAACGTAACGCAACCTTTTGTACGAGCTTGGCATTCAGTAGGACAGTCGGATGGATGGATGACTTTGCTTTTGGTTGTCAGGGAAACACAACCAAGCCAAGCCCGAGTAAAAGTGGTCGAAAATGCCAGGAGCAATTTTCATTTGTTATGTTATTTTGTTTCAAAGTATCAATTTGTGTGTCATTAAAATAATTTGATTTCCACTTGGCAATCTCTGGTCGGGCACGGATGGGTGTGGGCGAAGGCACATGGCTGGAATATGGAAAGTTATTGTGAATGTGCATACAAAATGTAGCAAATATATAGCTTGATCCTAATTGTCTCGTACTGAGGTCGTTTGCGCCTGAATTGATTCAGCTTGAAGGATACACTCCAGTGTACACTTTATGACCTCGGGGACTAATTATGGGCTGCAGAAATAGAAACCAAAATCATGAGAAGCCAAATACATATACCTAATAAAATCGTTCGAAACTCTAGCACACAAGTAGCCAAATTTCAGAAAAAGCTTCTTGTTTCATATTGAATTTCATTTAAAATTTATACAAATTGCAATTGACTTTACTTTTCGGCATCATACGCGTAACGCGTAAACTCTAAGCGATGCTTTAAGATATTTTTGAGAATAAAATTTGCCGATAATAATTAAAGTAACTTCTTTTCTTGGCCCAAACGACTCACCCCTCAGTTAACTAAAGTTTTGGGTTGCCCATGTCAATACCAAGCTTGCTGCAGAAATGTTTTTGTTAATTGAGGATTTAAGCTTGAAGGCATCCGCTCGGTGTAGCACGTAACCCATCCCATACAAAAACCATATGCTAAAACAAAGTGTGGATTGGGATACAAATTAGTTTAGCAGTTACGAGCCCAAATAGATCTTTGCAAAGTTATATTAAGTTACAAAGTATACAAACTTTGTACAAACTTTACAATGGAAAACCCCAATTAATAAAATAGGTTGTGCGCAAGTTGTGTCGAGCATTTTAACGTAAATGATCTTAAAGTCGAAAACAATAAATAGTTTTTTTTAAATGATAACTTTCAGATTTCTTTCGATATAAAGCGGTCCTTTAGATGTTAAAAGAGCAACAGCATACTACAATAATTACTTCAACGCAACAATTCTTTTTGGCCTCATTTGCTTAGTATAAGATACGTATCGTTGATTATTGAATACCTTTACCCTAATAGTTGTACACATATCCGAGATTTACCCTTCTGTCGCATGGTATCTTTAAATACTTACCCCTGTTGGTAAGGTGCACGATTCCAGATAAGATTTGTAATAAGAGTGACATGTGTTTTAATATTTATTTTCTACCTAATATGCCTCTTAATCCTCGAGGAGAACGCTAGAAGCACCTGATTTCACCAGGTTACTTCTCGGTATCCTTGTGTACTGAAACCAATATAAGGTTTTTTAAAATGTTCTCCATTATTATCTTAACTGACTTAAAATACGCAATGAAAGAGATGTGGAACTTAATAAACGTTTCTAAAATTTTTATTTTTATTTTTTTATTTTACCTAAATGTATGTATGCAGGTAGTATAATTTGTAAATAATATTAATTTCATCTTCTATCATTGTTTATTCACAAATTGAATGTTGTACTATCACAAAAAATTACAAAATATCACAAGTTTTTTGAAGTTTTCTCTGTCTCCAGCAGTATCGAGTCTTCAATCGTTTTTAGCCCAGTCCAGTGTTGGATAGTCCTCAGCCAGGACAATTGTTGTTTCCGATGCCATGTTTACCTTTGATTCTGCCTTGCAGAATCAATTTAAGTAATTCATATGTAGGGCCTTGGATGATGTGACCAAAATACTTAGTTTTTCGCGTTTTAACGGTTTTTAGTTCTCTATCTTTATCCAATCTTCTTAGCACATCTTTGTATGAAATTTTCTCAGTACAAGAAACCTTCAGAATTCGTTTGTAGCACCATATTTCAAAAGCTTCAGTTCTATTCATTATTAGGATTCTTAAATCCAATATTCCAGCCCATAGAGTAGAATTTAACATAGATGCGTAAGTTGATGCATTTTTTTGAATTCGAAGAATTAGCTTCTAGCCATCTCTATCCGGCATTTAATTTCTTCACCTGATGTCCACTCTTCGTTTAGCGAGCAACTAAGCTATGCATTTAAACTTAGGTACTCGTTCAATAGCTTTAGTTCCAACTTTGATGCAAAAAAACGAAAGAGTATGTGTGAGTCGCCACTTCATTCGTACAAAAAGGTATGGCGCCGCAGCATACATAGCTACTTTATGGGCAGCCGATTCACAAGCATTGAAAGAGTCACTTGGCTATTGCTTACCCTTTCGTTCGACTCATTCATATAAGTAAATAGGGGGCTGTGATGTAGCACATTGGAAAATATTTGGAAGTGGAGTACATGCATGTACATACATACATACATATGTATGCAAATGTGAGAAGACAAAAGTTCAGACAAATCTGCATTTGATGTTTCGAACAGAAATTTCTTATATCTATATTTTATGTTTTTATTTACTTAATTTATAGTTACAAATAGAATAAACAATAAAGATTCTTAATTATTGCTTTTGAAGCTTAACTTATGGACTTAAAACTAGCTACTCCTGGCCCTGTTGCATGTGTTGTCCCCGCTGTTGAGCCTGCTGTCGCTGTGGGGCCTTAGCGGGCTTGCTGTTTCGCCGCATCTATTAGGCGCAAGTGGCGGTGTTCCTCCTGCAAAGCACCGCTACGGGGTGTAGCGCAACGGCTACAACGGTGCCATGAGTGGCACCACGTTCACTGGCTGTGCCACCACCTTGGGATGTACCGCCTCTGGCAACGCACGGTCACGTGCCGAGTACTGCTTGTGCCACTGCAGTTACTACAATTTCGGAAAAAATCAACAAAATTTCCAGACATCTGAAAAAGATCATTTTTTTCCTTATATACATTTAAATGATGCGCATTTACTTACCTTTTGTTTTGTACTTATCAAGCGTCGAATGCCGGGACAGACAAAAAACCAAGCTTTTTTTTTTGCGCATGAGGTTGGGTTGAAATGTCTTCGCACCATATAGCAACCGTCGCCACTATGTGTGTGGTGTATCCACTAAACATTCCCTCCTCCTTTTTTGGGGTACTATTTGCTCCACCAGAAGCAAGACTACTTTTGCAGTAGTTCTTACTCTATAGAGTACCCAAAACGATCAGTAAATAACCCTGCGTCCAGGTGCGCCATATAGTTTGATTATCAAAAGGCTTCGCGAGCGCCACTCATACATCATCATGCACTTTGACACTTCTACAGTGCCATGTGTAACATGGAAAACTCTATTTAAATTATTTTCAATGCCAAAGTTTCCTTAGTTTTCGGTCAGCTTTTTCAGCTGCAAAAGCCAACCAGAAAGATGACAATTAATTTATTAAGTATTGTGCGACGATGAGCATTGGTTTGCACTACTAATGCAATCCGGATGCAATTTTTTTGGTTTTTGTATGCAATTATTCATTATATTTTTGCATATATTTGTGCCTTGCGCATTCTCTTCGAAACGATTTGCAAAGATTTTGTAGTGCAAACAGTGGAGCAAAGTTGCCGAGAAAATATTTGTTTCAATAAAACTTTCAGACGCATCTCTTTTGAAAAGCTCCTTAGATTCGAATGCATTATCGCATTTCGTGCAATAGAATGTTTCTCTTGCATCACAAAATCTTCGCGACGCCATGTCACCAAAATTTTGTGGATTATTTAATATTTGCTCATCGTCGCTGCCATTTTCATTATCAACGGCTGTCTCCATGGCAATGGTGTTAGATTCGTTATTATTGCCAACCCTCATACGCTGGCATGTCATCAACATTTTTTAAGGGCTTCAAGTTGACTTTCAATGACTGAATATCGCTATGCAGTTTCTGTAGCTTTTTCTCATGATCATAGCATTTGGAACTCCAATAATTTTCTTTGCTGCTATACAATTTGCACCTTAAGTAAGTTAAGTGTTGAAGAGCTAAGTTTTCGAAGAGCTACTATTTGCATTGAAATGCATAACTGGTCTTGCATTTTTTTTTTTGTAATTTTAATCCCAAAATATCTTTGGGTTAAAAATGTGAATTGCATATATAAAGCCACTTATTATCAATACAGGACGGTTTTATAATGCGGATTGATTTCCAAGCCGCCATCTCTGTTCCCTCTGCAGGAAAGCGGTGCCATGTCGTGGGCGGAGATGTATGACTGCAATCGATAATGCAGCAAGTTCTTTTCAAAACTTGCAAACTTGGTTTTATCAATTGCTCGCCTTTAATTGCTGTAAAAATAATAATAATAAATGACTAAATTAAATGAATGAAACATAAACAATGAGCAGAAGCTTAGAAACGCACTTTGCTTCAAAGTGCCTGTCGCAGACTCTTGGCCGGCTGCTGATGGCTTCACTTGTAATATTTAAATTACGCAGCCAATCGCCAGTTTTCGTCCTCCATCACAACGTCCCACAACACATTTAACTTTCATTTTGATCAATTTAAAATGATATTGTATTATTTTCTTCTTTTTTTTGTTGTAACAAAATTGCTGCGTTCTCACCAAATTATATTTGCACAATAATTGTTGTACTCCGTCGCGTGAAACTTGGCTTGTCACAACGCATAAAGAGTACATGCCGTCTATCTACAGTTAGTTTATCGATATTTATCGGTATAGCAGAAAAATAGAATCGATAGGGCAAGCGTGAAAGCAGTGGCACATCGCGGCAAACTTGGAGTTAGTTGTTTTTGTTTTTTTTTTATATTTCTTTATGAAAATAAAAATATATTAACAAATAGTTATAAATTTAAAAAAAATCATAAATTTAAATAAAAAAGGCCTTATATATGTACATTGAAAGTCAAAAACTACAATTTATTTTTATTGTGAAAACAGTTTCTTAACAAATTGTGTTTTAAAATGAACATACATATATACATGTATGTACATATATACATGCATATGTATGTATATAAAATGGCTGCAATTTCACAATTTTTGCATAAATATCTTAGGTCAGCCAAATCAAGATGAACGTGCGCCCGTACACACAGCACGCACATTTTAAGATCGTGCGCGACTTGGGAACTAGTGCATGCGAGCGTTGTTCCTAGTTTAAATTTGTATAAATTACATTTTATGTTTCAATTTAATGTAATTATTTTTTATGGAAATTTTCAATTCATTATTAAACATTTTATTTAAAAAAATTTTTTTTTATGATTTTATTCAATTTATTTGCCAATTTGTTTATTTCATTTCTTAAATAAACATGCATTGTGGCTATAATTCTGATTTTATATTTAAATATTATTATTTTACTTATTTATGATTTTTATTTTGAATTCAGCTAATTTGCTTATTATTTATTTTAAAATTACTTACAGTAAAATTACTTCACTGTGATTATTACATGTAAAATACAAAAACAAAGTCCGTTTTAAATTTGATTTGCGATCCCAATCCCCAATCAAGTAATATATACGATATACTTAATAAATTATTTAACAATTTAATTATTCTCAATAGAAGAGCGTCTATCGTATTATTTGAAAATATTATGCCTGATTATTCAGAATAAATTTTGTGAATCGTTCAACAAAATGCAGATTAATTCAACTAAAAAATTATGTTATAGTTACACGTAGCCTTTGATGTAACCTCTACTATTTCGCTGAAAGGATTCGATATATTCAAAAAACTTTCAAATATTGTAATCTATCGACCTTATGCGACATAGTTGTAGATTATAATAATCATGCGGTAGAGTTCATAGTAAAGCCACAACAAAATTAAAAATACAGTAATTCATCCATTTTGTTTTGCTGAGGCTTGAATTTTTTAATGTTAATGTTTAATGTTACTTAGCAGTAATCACGGTCTAAAATTTTTTATCTTAATAGCTTTTTAATTGATTATTTTTGCATGCTCTTTTTTTAGGAATGGCTTATTTACCATTTAAAGCGTGGTTGCGAAGCACTCATCTTTTCTGTTTTAAGTTTTGTCAAGTCCACAGCTTATCCTTGTGGAACCGATATATAGCCATAACCCGTTCTGATGCTTCTTTCCAAGCACTTTGTTTGATGAATAAATGTTGCGCAGTTCATGATAAACCCAGAACGGGCTTAGAATTCATTTTATTTTCTTGTATTACTAATGGAAAAGTGGTAATCCCTTAGAACTGCTTTGTGGTAGCATTTATTTTGTTGTTGTTTTTTTTTTTTAAATCAAGTTTCAAAGGTGTTAATAGTGGACCCTAAAATGTATTTAATATTTTGTTGTCTTGAAATTTTATTTTTGTAAATGATGTCCATTGCAAATAAAATCTTTTTTCAAATTGCTGGCGATAAGGTAATGAGTGTTTTAACAAAGCTCTTCTCCTTAGGGTACACATCCGTGCTTCTTTCTTTCTATTATATTGTTCAGAATACGAAAAGAAAAAAAGATGGCTTAGAGTTGAGCGCGTATGATGCTGGGATATGATGTGGGCCTCAGTACAGTGGTACCTAAGGTCGATGGCTCGATCCCTGAGCTGTAGGTACCTGTCCTCTTCGAGCAGTTTTTAATAGAGGTATGACAGCATAGTCAAGCGGCATCAATTTTTTGTATTAGTTTAACAAAAATTGCCTTGAAATTAAAGTCATATTTCTTCTAAAATGGATGACATGTTAACACTATGTCAGATTTCATGCCAAAGAGTTTTGTGAAGTGGAATTTACCATTTTCTATGTGTATACAGAATACTAGAAAGTAAGACTCGTACCATATATCTGCAAAAGATACAGTTTTATATATCAACAAAAACATTTCTAGTCAGATATGCTCAATTTGATATAATCAAACTTCGTAGAAAGCACTAAAAACCTTCGGTATAGGAAATTTTTTAAAAATATTAAAAAAATAAAATACAATTATAGTTAAAAACCAAATTTCTGTTTTACCAATTTGACCTATGAGAGCAATATGATGTAGACAATTGATTTGAATCAAACTCGCTGCATTGATGGAGCATACTTAGCTTGTTTTATGATCCAAACTTGGTTAGAACTAGTTGAAAAACAAACAATATACAATAAATTTAGTGCAAAACTTATATTTGTTGTTGTTGCCTTAAAGGAGCACTATGATACAGTCAACCGATTCTGATCTCACTTGCTGAGGAAGTTGAAATCATTTAACATCTTCAGAAAAGAATTTACTGATCATAAATTTTAAATATATAAAAAAACAAAAATATTTTATGAAAAAAAAAAAATTCTACAGATAACCGGTGATTGGTTATTCGAAAATATTTTTATAAACCGAATTTTGTAGTGATGAACAAATTATATGGAACTTAGTGCCAAAGTCAATTTCGGGAACTATGTGATAAAGTTAACCGATTTCGAACAAATTTTATATAGAGCTTGAAAATATCAATAATCTTTTGGCTACCGCATAACGAAAATGCGTCGAATTATTCATTCCAAATCTTTGGATTCTTTTTTTATGGTGGTGCAAATGGGAACTAATATATATATCCGATTTAAAAAAACTAAAATAAATAAAACTTGAATCTAAATCTGAAAGTCGATGGATCGTTTCCACCCAGCAGTGTTGGTGCATTTGTCTAGCAGTGACATGGAAAGCAGCAATAAATATAGGTCCCAGTTCTTTGCGAACAAAAGCTAAGGGGAATAAATTTATTTTATTTACAGATTTTAGAATCATTTTAAATTCCCTTGCATAACGACCAAATTTGGAAATGTTGGTTGTGGCTAGGCGTTTATACAGACAGATATGGGTATATTACATTTCTCTTGTAATCATTTCTTCATCTTCATTCTTTTGACAAATTTGGAGGTCGGTATTATTAGTGTTTAAAACAAATTGTGGAACCTACTATTTTTTTTCGAAAGAAACCATTTATACAAAAGATGAATCGTTGTTTAACTTTGTTCCGCTGAAGACTTTGGCGAGCATCAACAGTATGCAATATACACATAACTTCCTCACTGAGTTTGTAAGAGTATTTTTCTTTGCAGCTTTTGACTATAATGACAAGAGTGTGACATGAGATACACACAAAATAAAAACGCTCGGACCAACGGAAATACACCGAGAATATAAACAATGTGCAGACTTTGATCTGACGACTGGACGGTAAATGAACGCTATCAATACCATATTTGGTAGCGACGAAGTCATAGTGTCTACCATATTAACAGGCCATTGAACTGTCCGTCAGTTAGCCAGCAGCTGCTTCCAATAACCATTTGCCGGATTGTGCATAAACATATGTATGTGTGTGTGTGTGCTTCATAATGAGCAAGTTACTCAATTACCAAAGTGTCCAGTCAAACAAGGACGACAAAGCGTGCATTCGAGCTTATCAACACTGTTGCAAGCCCAGTTGCCGGGCATTATGAAACAATCGACACACCCCAGACTCTTATACCACAACCCTTGGCAAGAACTCCGCTAGCCCGCAAATCCTTGCACATCCCAGCTTAGAGCAGTGCTGGGTTCGCTTTGATTAAATGTCAAAACAATTGCGCGCTGCAGCATAATCAAAGTGCTTCTTGCGTAATTGACCAATGGAGCGAAAGTTGCACGAAATAAGGGCAAAAGATGGAAAAACAAGTAAAAAATGACAAAAGCCAAACAAAGTATCAACGATAGGGTGTATACATACATACATACATACACATATATACCTACAACATATACTTCCATGTCTCACACTCTATATATTGTATGAAGTTTGTATGCATATCGATTACAGGAGCAGACAAAATAAAAAGGCAAATAAACTAGAAGATACAAGGATAATGTATTCGAGAAGATACTTATTTTCACGCGCAACCTCAAGCTATGAACTATATTAAAGCCAAGTAGCAATGGATGCTATATTACCGTTTAAATTTAAAGTAGAAATGCTGTTTTGGGATAAAACGGGAATTAAACTTAAATCTGGTAATATTTCTATAGTACATACTTTTTTTTATAGTATTGTTTTATTAATATAAAAATCTGAACTGACCCAGGCGAAAAATTAGGGTTCGATGGATGGCTCTTGTAGAGGCCCTAAGTTCCCAAGTGGAATAATAAGGAAAAAAAAAAAAAAAAAAAATATAAAAATCAATTAACAATGCTTATAATAAAACACTATTCTATACCACAGCCGTGGTTGTAAGATATGTCATATGTTATTGTGAGAGGGAAAAGATGGAGTACTAGCAATATGATTTACACAAAAAGAAAAAAGAAAACTGATCTTAAGTTTAAAAAGGTACAGGAAATGACATATTATTGCGCCTCACTATACATTGGTAGGTGAGGTCTGAAAGCTGATCTATTAAATATAGATAGCATAAGTTATAAATGTAGTCAGTCCTATTCAGTATGTTATTACTTAAATTACTAGTATTATACATTTGGCTTGTATCTTTAATTAATTAAATTGATGGAGAGCTTAGGTAAATATACATCAAGCCGATCATAGTCATACGTATTATATAAGACCTGATTAGAGTGGAATTTGTACTGGTTTCTTGGTCTAGAAATGCTATACGTGCTCCTGATTAGTTTTCTTTCTATTCTTCTAAACTTTTTAATTTAAAAACTTGAAATGTTGGACGGAATAGTCCACACTGTTGCTGCATAGGTTAGAATTGGTCTGAGGTAAACCGTATACAGGAGCTTTTTGAATTTAACATTTATTAACTGACTATAAAATAGTTTCGCCATGGCTTTCCTGGCATTATTAAATTTTGAAATACAATCGTCAGTATAAATGTTGAACCTATACTTATACTTTTTGAAGCTTTAATTTTAATTCGATCTTCATGTTTTTTATGGCTTTCCGTCTATGAGGTTTAACTCGCCTACAATTACCAATGACGTGAATTAGTCCAGTCTTAGATTCATTGAGCTTAAATTTCCAACAATTGTACCAGTAGCGTAGTTTATCCAAATAATCATTAATTTTTCTTTCAACACCTCCTATAGTACATACTGCTTGTTCCGAAATAGGGCAAATTTAATTTGCTTATTTAAATATAATTATAGTTTATTAGCTAAGTTTCTTATATTTACTAACTTTTGAAAGTGTATGCCTCATTTAAAGCTAAATGATGCAAATTGTAAAATATCGATAAATATCGATCAAACAAGAAGAAGAGCAATACATCAGTATTGTAACCATCGCTTGGTCTTGGACGCACTAAAATAAGCGTGTTCCCGAGTATTAACACGCACAGGGCTAGGGATTGGCGAAATCACATACCATACATAGAATGTTAATGATAATTTTGATTGTCTCGTAATACGAAATGTTTGAATATATGGTTTTAAAAATAAAATATATATATTTTTTTATAATAAATTGTTTGCGTTGGCTGGATCAAATACTACTTGACTTTAGAAACTGGGATACTGTTGCAATTTTTGTTGTTGTTGTAGCTGTTTCGGTTCACCAGGTATAGTTTGGGCTTCCGAAACAGAGGGGGTTTGGCAGTCCTTGGGCAGGCCGGGGCCTGTGTCGATTCCGGTAAGAAGGACCGACTGCCGTGGGAATCGTTGTTGTTCTTAGCTGTATGGGTGATTTTAGGCGCTAGCGTAACCTTTACACTTATCAAGTGATGTCGCGGTTTTGGAATCCGCACCTTATTCAACACGCTGCAGTCAATAAGAATAATGCCGGATTTGGGGCTAATCGCAAGTTTTAAGAGAATAACCAGACTTAAAACAGGTTGTTCAGTCACATTTATGCAAGGTATTCATCGAGAGACGTTAAGAATTCTCAAAAAAATGTCTTAATGTTTTTCTTACGCGATCAACAGTTGAGTGCATGGTTTGGAACCTACTTTCTAGAAACCTTAAAATCTAGAGAGCCTCGCATAGGATGCGACTAACGCAAATAATCTCGCAAAAGATATGCAGAAGCATAAAGTCTAGTAATCTGGCTGGCAATTATATTTTTACATCAGACATGCAGGGCATTTTCGCTACAGGTAGCGTCTGCTTGACCGTATTTCAAGCGACATGTAGATAGCGACATCTGTAGGTAATACCAAATAGAATTAAAAAATTCTTTTATTTCAATTAAGAATTTTTTCATTCTCTTTGGTAATACTTACCGCGTAAATGATTTTTATACGAAATATTAAAAGGCGCCACAGATGTCGTGTTGCTAATCCCGCTGGATAGACGAAACTTTTGAATTCTGAGCGCTTCTTCTGAACGGTTCAGTAAGTTCATCGAAACATACTGGTTTCTTTTGGCGCCTTCTTTTGGTATAAAACTATACATAGAAGTTTTGACTAAATTGATGTTTTAAGAGCATGTAAAGTCAATTCAATCTGTGGTAAAATGCTGAAGTTATTTAATGTTACAATACTGACATAAAAAAATATCGAGCAAACATAGTTTTCTAAGAGACTATAATACATAATAAAAGTTGTTCTATTGCCACCCATTTGATGTATATCGGATTTCAACAGAGCTTCTGTGTGCTCGCTCAGATTCAAGTAGATGTTTTTGCTTCCACTGTAAATTAATCAATTCTGCATTTGAGGTAACATTAAGCCCCGTGGTGTTTGAATACAATTCTTTTGGTAGTATCTAGAAGCTAGGTATATATTAAACAAATTTTTTTGCCGCAGATCTAGTGCCACTGCAACGATATTGTCAAATAATTAAAACTAACAAAATTGTAACGCTAGGAAGGCGACATCAAAGTCCGTTCATCTGTTGATTAAGCTTAGCAAAAAGATGAGTATATCGAGAAAAATCTAAGTCTACATTATGCAACCAAATATTTGTGAGTAAAATCGTACGAAATAAAGAATGATACTTTTTGTGAAATCTTTGGAACAAATTAAAGTTTTAATATAATATTATTAAGATATACAACATAAAATTTTTTATCAAATTGAAGTTTTTAATTATAAGCCCAATTGAAAGTAGCTGAGTATTTGTACTGATCATGAAAGCAGATTTCTGATCACAATACTATTTTAAAACTAGTTAGACGAAAACTAAAAGAAACAGATTTAAGTTAAAAAGTTTTGCAAACGAATAGTTCCATTGGTGAGCTCCTCCTTTTTTTTGAGTAATTTTTTTCGTAATCGATTTCAAGTTACATTTTCGTTGTTTGCATTCGTTTGTCATTTCTGCTTTGTGGCGTTTATCAACACTCAACAAATATTTCCGACATTATGAGTCAGGTGTCAAATTAATTCTGCTTATTGTTTGCTATAGAAACATTCGTTTATTTGTAACATTAGTTTCATATATTCTTTCCTGAAAAAAATGCCCAACAACACTTCCAACTTTGTGAATGGGGTGAGTGCAAAATACAATGTTTCGATAACGCAATTAAGTTTTTCTGGTGATCTGACTACATCTTAATAAAAACACTTGAATCGGATATAATTTTCCACATTATAATGTTTTTACTCGAATTTTTCATAAATTAATATTCCAAAGCCTTTTTGGCACTTAAAAAACACTGCCAAGGGAAGTGTAGCCCAAAATATCAAAATCGTACATATACGTACATATGTAAGAAATCTGCGATAACCGAATCGACTTACGTTATTACACTCTCAAGTTTGATTTGCATAATTATTTGCAGAATTTCGATTCGGGTCTGGTTACGGATTTCGATACCCACGCAAATAGGCTAAAATCATGCCAGGAAATACTCCAGAGTCTTTTCTCTGCGAAGCACGATAACTACGCATGGCCCTTTTATAAACCAATCAATGACGATTCCCGTGAAATGTCCGACTATTACTCCATTATTGAGAGTCCCATGGATATGAGCACGGTGGAGCAGAAACTTAACAATGGTGTTTATGAATCACCGGAGGACTTTGCTCAGGATATGCGATTGATTTTTAAAAATTGCTATGCGTACAATCCACCAGATGGCGATGTTTTTGCCATGGCCACCAAGCTGCATTTTGAATTCGAGCGCCTTTATGTACTTAACTTTTCTCCAAACTCAACTGGGACCGATTCCATCAAATTGATTGACGCGGCTTTGCTAAAGGTTTTGCAGACAAAATTGGAGGCCATTCCCAAGAAGAATCGAAAAAGAGTTAAATAAAGTGCAGACGTAGCATTCATATGGCATCTCTGTAAAAATTCGACAAATAAAATCTTAATCGTTGTATACGTTTAGTTAAAATGCCTATCATTATTCATAAATTATTACCCACAAACGATAGATGAGAATACAATTTTTGTATTAACTCGAATATTCAAAATATTTAAAATGTCAAAACATCCATTTTTAGTGAAGGTATTTGTAAGTAGATCTATTCAAGTTCTTAAACTTAAGTTACTGTGTCACAAGAAGGCGCGCATATTTTTTTGAGTTCCCAGCCACCAGGGCATTGACGGCAACAAAATGGCGGACACATTGGCTAAGGAGGGTGCCGCATCGACAGGAACGGGAGCTGAAAACGTAGGAACACCTCTAAGTAGAGGGCACAATATGACAAACTGCAAAACCGCCCGTACCATATGTAGGAAAACCGACCCGAAACTAGCCAAGCACATCATGCAACTTCCGAGAAAAGACTGCAGGCTTATTCTGGGCTTGCTAACGGGCCACTGCTTGATTGCAGCCCAACCCAAAAATCAAAGAAACTCTGGAATACCTTTTATCCTCTGTACTTCGAGGATACTTCGCTTGCAGAGGCAGATCGCAGACTGTTAACTTTCGCGAAACACGCGTTTTTTTGGACTGCTAGCGTATCCATGACCATGACTCACGGCCAACAAACACCGGTTTCACTAAGGATCGCACTGATCTATGTGAGGTCCCCTTCCTTCCGGGCCTACCGGCTTAACCTAACATTATTTATTTAATAAGAAGAAAATCCAATGTGATTAAGGAGTCGGTCGCTTCAGATTTCATTTCTGTAAATTGGTTTTTATTTAAAATAACTATAAATAGTGTAAAAATTTGGCAAAATACCTTGATGAGTTAAACTGGACAAGAACTATTAATATGCAGTATTGCATTATAAATGGTTTTATCAATATTAAATAAAATATAATCAAATTCGATTTTCTACTCGTTCTTCTGTTCAATTCGGATATTTTGTTTAAGTAGCGTTCGTTAGTAACTCAAACTTCTAAGAAAAGCTTTCTTAAACAGCTTTTTTATAAGAAACTTATTTAAAATTGTAGACTAAGCTTTTCGAGAAGCTTTTGTTCTGTTTTTATTCTTAATAATAAATAATAAATTGCGTTTCGAAATCGCCAGCGGAATGGGAAACGTATTAAAATCAAAATTTGACTATTTGTGAACTTTGAACAGAAAACTTTTACTTTTGCTCATATTAAGGCGCAACGTCTGCGCTGGCTCAGTTGTGACAGATTTCTGGATGCAGAAGCCCCAATATAGAAGATGTTCGATGCGAAAGCCATCAATGGAAGACGGAGGTGTCGACCTAGACACAGATAAAAAGACGATTAACGTGAGAATACATGCACACACACAACAGAGGCGCCTGACGAGATCTTGTGAGGTGGCCGGTAGCATGATAACGGATTGTAATGGCCTCTTCTAGTAAGTAGGTAGGTAAGGAAGCTTAGGAACCTTATCAATGATAACACGTACTGGTTAGGGCAATTTGAAAAAATGTATTTGATGAACTTGAATCTTTAGGTAAAACAATAATTTAGGCTTAAAGAAGCACATTTATCTTACTGCAGTGAGTACGCAGATTTAATGAATCTCTCTCGGACCAAAGAATCATGTGCCTTTCCGTACCATTTCGTAATTTGCATTTTGACGAATCGCGCGTATAATTCAAAGATATTAAAACTGGACAAAATGTGTGAAGTTTTGATTTATGAGCAAGCAGCAGGCTGCGAAACTGGTGCTGGTCAAGCATTGGGGCTTATTTGAGTTTATCTAGCAAAACTTGTTGCCATGTGTTCAAGGAGTCATTGTTGGGGGATTCTTTTCGGTGCCGAGTACACTGCGGGAATGATAAACTCAGCTACGCAAAATTAATATCCTAGAGAAAAAGCAAAGCAGCAGGAAAATGAAAAAAAAAAAACAAAATCATTAGCATTGACTTAAGCTGCTAGGGTGGAGATTGGGATTGAGTCGCTTGGCTTGACTGGGGTGGCGGCGTTATCTGGTGCTTATATTTGAAGTAAACTTGGGGGAAAACAAAGGAAAAGGTAACTAACAGTAAGGCAGTAGCAGTCAGGAGCTCCACAGAAGCTTTATTTTTATGCCCAAAGACTTTATAGCTCGAAATTTACAAACATTTTTGCCCACTTTCAACTTTATCTATGCAGCGTGATGACCTCATTAATTTTCAATCTGAACAGGATTACACGCCACCCACTACGTTCGTCTGACGACAAGGCATGTGTCTGGCTGTTGGATACGCCCACAACTGCCTTCCGTACTCTCACACTTTGCACATGATGAATCATTTTCTTGATTTCGCCCACTCCGCCCTAATTTATGATGATAAATGAGTTTCAATCAAGCGGCACAAGTGAAGTCGTTGGCCAGTTTGTTGCCGGGATTTTCTGCGCCCGCCAGCCGTTGTCCAATGCTACCAACTTCTGGCAGTAGTAGCCATTGTATGTATAAATTATAATTTGATTTGACGTCCTGGTCGTCGCTAGTGTAGATGGTGTTCCAATTTTTTGAGAACACTCGTGGAGTGGAGGATTTGCTGTATGTTAATTTGCTGGTTTTGCATCTTAAAGTGAATAATTTACAGTCAAGATTTATAAATTAAAATATCACAAGCTTTATTAACGATTGAATATGCAAACGTTAAAGTCAAAACTCACAAAGAAATTCCGGATTATGGATATGAGTATTCCTGCTGCTTGGCTGAATGCCAATTTGCGCAAATTGTTAAACAAATTCATGTTCCTAAGTTTTTAAATTTATATTTAACTTTAACAAAATTGCAATGTTCCAAATTATTAATTAATTGGTTAAAAATTTGATTATAGAATTATTAAAAAGAATCGTCTTAAAATACTTTATAAGATCTTTTAATATTGCCGCGTTATGCCAGGCCCCTCTACAATAATCCCTTGCTATGTGGCTTAATATCGATATATCGATTAGTAACTGAGGCGAACGTTTTATACAAGCTGAAAACAATAAGTGCCCTCTAATTGGATAGTCTTTTTCGAAAATATTTCAATATATTGTAATGAGACACTTATAAAGCGAGAGTTTTAAGTCAAAGTAGAAGTAGTTTTTAATAATAGATGATGGGCCGAACTTACGGCCAAATCTATTACAGATTAACAGATATTAAATCCTAATTACCATATAATTAGCTTGAGACCAAGATCACAAAACTTATGGTTTATTAAGTGTATAGTAAATAATGGTGTTATCGGTGTTATTGGTTTAGGAAACAAACAAATGTAGCTTTGCAGAAAATATGCTTATTAATTGCTTATAAGCAATTTTACGGGAATTTATGCACGAGTTTATCCCTTAATTTATTATTATTTATCAATATGTTTTAGAAAAAGAAAAATATACAATTGAAATTATTTATTGCTTTTTTGCAGGGTATGGTTATGTTATATTGTGGACTCCATTCCACTGACTTAAATCATTTCTTAATACAAATCCAAAATAGAAATTCAACCATCCCAATTTAAGCAGTTACCGGATACGTTTTTTATTTTAGTATTGGAAGTGTTGGAAATAACTATTACTATTTTCTTTAGAGATTTTGTGGAAATCTAAATTTTTATTTAATGTCTATTGTTAGTCTAGGCACCGTACTGACTTATCATCGTGCACAATGAATTCATTACGCGAATAATCTCCTTAAGTTTCGAGGAAACTTCCTCTTTGTGGTCCAAAGGCTTAACGCTGTGAATTACTCTAGTGTATTCTGCATCTGTTGATGTTTCTCCGATTTCTTCCAACTGAATCAGTATGTGGTTGATGTCAAACTCATTGATTACGACAATTGTGAAACCATTTTCAATCATGTAGCGCAGTGACGTGTCATCCCCGATAATGGTTTTCGTTTCTGCAGCTTGCAACCATTTTCCATGAAGTCCGATTTCCGAAGCTTAAGCATTCAACATTTTTTAAGTTTTCTTTCAATTCACGCAATTTTCTTACCTGCTTGTAGAACATCTCTTATCGTTACAAATCGAAATGAACGAAGTAGCTTAATTTTCTGATCGGGGGAGCACATAAGCACATAATAGGTTCCACAATTATAACTAGACATTTTTGAATTTTGTAACTATATGTATTTTGAAACAAACACACCAAAACAAACGCCAGAACTTAAATATAATTCAAAGCTTGCTTGGTATGAAATTCTAAAAAAAATTTTATTTTTATAATTTACAAAAACTGCCTAGCTGCTATTTTATCCTTTACCGACTAGAAAACAGAAAATCTATGAATGTAGAAATATTTTATCGTAAATCTAAATCCAACTTTCAACTTACAGATGGCAAAGTCAGATTTAAAAAGTTTACAAATAACAAACAGCTTGAGGTGACGACAAATTATTTGGCATTTATTGGATCGATTTCGTAAATTCTTTCTCTTAGTATATTAAAGAGTCATAAAATTGATCATTTTTTTTATCACAACTTGTACTGACCTATGAAATCGTAATACTCCAAGTTTGGGGAAAGGATTAACGTATTTGTATGATAAATCAAACTTCAATTATTGAGAAAATAATGGACTTAGATTGTAAAGTTTGGTTGCTATGTATAGTTTTCATATAGTCGGACGTACAGTCATGGGTCAATCACTGCCCAAAGATTATAATAGGTATTTTTGTGTAAAGGACTTGGTGTCTATCAAGCTTTAGAGCGCTATATAAAATATTTAATTGTGATATATGTTATGTGGGGACCTTTGGATAGACAATACTTAATTTTTCTTGAGTTGAAAGCTAATACAGTGTGGGGAGCTTTGGATAGACAATACTGAATTTCCCTTGAGTTGAGAGATAATTCAAGATGTTAACCCATTAGCAAACTCTTGAGCCATTAAATCGCCACCAACAATATTAGCTGCTTACTATAAATATCAATGAGCGGTGGATTTTGAGAGAGATTTTGTAATTTCGAAAACATAACACTTTATCTCTTATCAGAGATTATTATTACATATATTACACGAATTACATATACGGTTAGCAGAGGAGCGAGGAAAATAAACTGAAAAAATGTTTATAGAGCTTTCTTCATTTTGAACCAACTGAATACCAATATTTTCTATAAGATGGGCGTCAAAATTAGAAATTTGTTTGTGATAAATCTTACTCTTAATAAGAATATCGACACCACCTCCACAAGAAGAGCGCCGGCCATTTCTGTAAATCGAATAGCCGGGTTCTATGAAGTTGTCTTTAGGACTTTTGACAAGTTTCGCTCAAAAGGCAGATATGTAAAGGGTGTTTTTTCGAGGTATACAACTTTAAGTTTGCATTACTTTTCAAGATGACTACCGATTTAACAGCTGCCAAGTGATTTGAATTGAAGCCAAACGATTATCAATCAAGGCGTAGATTCGTCGAATGGGCCCAGAACGAGATTGCCGTTGTTCCCGATTCTCATAAACGAATTTTGTTTAGCGATGAAGCGCACATCTGGTTGAATGGCTTCACCAACAAACAAAACTGACGCATTTGAAGTGAAGCTAATCCTGAAGTGTATGTCGAAACACCGTTACATCAAGAAAAACTGACTGTTTGGTAAGTTTTATGGGCTGGTGGAATCATTGGTCCGTAGTTCTTCAAAATCAATGATGGCCAGAACGTTGCAGTCAAAGGTGATCGTTATACAGTCATGATTACAAACTTTTTCATTCCAGAATTGTACCACCATGATGTCCCGGCTGTGGTTCCACCAAGACGGCACAACCTATCACACAGCTCGTGCCATAATCGATTTATGGAAAGACACATTTTGTGATTAAACACCGCTAGACTACTTTTTTTGGGGATATGTAGAGTCATTGGTCTATGTGGATAAGCCACAAATGCTTAAACATTTGGAAGACAACATTCCTCGTATTATTGCCGATAATAGTTGAAAAAAGTCATCGAAATTTGGACGTCCAGATTGGACTGCATTCGAAGCAGCCGTGGCGGTCATATGCCAGAAATCATATTTAAAATATAATTATCTTTCGGATAAATAAAATTCATGTCAATCGAATAATCCATCGTTGTTTTATTGCAATTTAAAGTTCTATACCTCTTAAAAAAACACCCTTTACATGATTAGTGTTTTGAAAGTGTATAAGCTTGAATCGCTTACATTGAACTACACGCGCATTCAATTTCTTAATATTATATAATACGTACGAACTATAAAAGACAAGGATTTGGTAAAAATTTTGCTTATCCGTCAAAATCAACTACAAACATACGTCACGTTGTCAATCCTAATATGCATTTCGACCATAACTTTTAAACGGCAAGTTAACTTGCTAACTTAACTATAGAGTAAGCAAATAGAGGAATATCAGATCATTCTCTCTAGCGTCTGTGTCTAATTGTTTCATCATGCGTTTTTGGGCTGAGGATCTTTAGTGTAATTATGTAGGCATCTTTTGTGTGGGATTTCATTTAAAGGAAAATGGTTATTTCCATTCCATGAGAAGTCTGAGACCGACTTTGCTTAAGAAAATTATTTTTTTTTATTTAAATACTTAGAGTCATCACAAAATCATGCGCCACAGCATGGAATCATAACCGCAACAATAAAAGTTTCGCTAGAAAGCCGCAAAGCAAATCTTCAAATATTTTTTACTTTCGCTCGACAGGAAATTGGAGGTAATAATGTATGTGTGAAGCATAGGGGTAAACTCTACAGAACATTAAACAATAAAAAATAATTCTGGATATCCGAGTGCAACAGGCGCGAATTTATTGCATTATATGCCCAAGTTTTCTGCATCGAATATTTTCGCATTTTCAAGATTGAAACTTCTGTGTATAACATGTCATTATCGTCAGATTTTGTTCACTCTGATACCCTGAAACTACAATAAATATAATTGTAATTTTTCTTTTTTTTTTCTCTTCAACAACTACTACTTACATTTAGAAATAATAATAATATCTATATATATACACTTTATTGAGTATCTCAGCTCAACGTGACACCGAACCAAAATAAAGTTCTTATAACGATTTCAGAGTGACGCAGGACAAAAGTAAATGGCACAGCTGTCAAATGATTTATTTTACACGAACGACCATCTTGGTTTTTATATACAATACATGCTTGTTATATGTCCTTCTCTGTACCTTGCAAAGGGAAAGGTTGAATTTGTTGCCTTAACACGCATCTAAAACAGGAACTTCGATGGAGCACCACTAATGGGCAGTGTTTATAAATGTTATGCATGGAACTGGCTGGCAGACCAACACAGACCTACCCATGGACAGACGGACATTAAGAGATAGAAAAACCAAATTGTTTGCGGGTCATTTATCATTGTGACATGAAAGTAACAAGCAACTACAAAAGGAAAAAATATATAGAAAAATATTGCGATCATTAGATTAAAGAGTTGCGCACTTGCTTATACCCTACGATGCGATAATGCTATCTAGGAATACCTTAGGCTACTTAAGTTATCTTCATGTAAGATTTATACACTTTACGCTTTTGGCAATTGGAAATTTGAAATAAAATATTGCTTATACTCTCGATATATTGGCATTTTGCATTTCTCAGCTGTACAAACTCAACAAGAAAACGAATATGCACCATTTAACTAAGCGTATAGTGTATAGGAATAATATCCTGCAAAAGGCATGCATGCAGCAGTAGCAATTACCAGGAAAATAAGTGACAATTTTCATATAATACGGCTTATGAGCGATGATGATAATTTTTGGCAACGAAGCGCCCGGAGCAAGACAATGCCAAACATGGGCCAACGAATTCTGTTAAACAAATCGATAAATGTCCAGGCATTAAGATGTTGCTGAGCAAAACAATATAAATACTTATATACATATGTTAGTCGGTTTGTACATGGGATAAGTAAGGATGTTGGGTCGCATTTATCGATGTTCCCCGATGCCCCCGCCTTAGCTGGCAACAGCTTCGTGCCTTTGCTGACTTTTACAAAATGGCTAACAATGCAAAATGCTGGCAAACGCCAACGCCAATGTCATCACATGTGCAAGAAAATTATGCTCTGCAAATACGTTGCCAAGAAATTCGGCAAAAGTTCGTGGTCAGGCCCGGAGCCAGAGCAGCAGTGACTTTTCGCAGCACTGCGAACCGGAATGCGTCAAGCGGCGGAGACTACAGGAAAAAAAAATAACACAATGGAACACAGTCCCAGAGTCGGCCGCCATTTATGTAAATTAAAAATTATTTCGGCTGTAAAATTTCAGCAGAAATTGTTTTTGGCAAGCGATGCTGGGGCATGGTTGTCATGTCATCTGGTGGAACACCCTGTGGCCAAAAGTATTGTCGAGGCAACAATAAAAACAATGACAGCCATAGCATTGTGGCAGTGGCAATTGGGAAAAAATATTTAGTTCTTAAGTTAACTACATTGGCTGTTAAATGCATATAAATGATAGTTATTGTTATGATTGGAGGTTCTTGTCAGCGCATAGTAAGTAATGAATCCTATGTATAAGCATTCGAGAGCTTGAAATTCTTTTTAAGTTTATGACAAGTTCTGAATCACGTACTGTGGGGCTTCGGTAGTTTAGATGGTAGTGTACTCGCCTCTAAAATCGTAAATCGGTGGTACGATTTAATCTATTCAGCCATCAAGGAGAAGCGACCAGAATTGGTCAATCGTAAAGGTGTCATATTCCACCAGGCCAACGCTAGACCGCACACATCTATGGTCACTCGCCAAAAAATGAGTGAGCTTGGCTGGGAACTTTTGATGCATCCACCATATAGCCCTGACTTTGCACCATCAGACTACCATTTATTTCGATCTTTGCAGAACTCCTTAAATGGTAAAACTTTCGGCAATGATGAGGCTATAATATCGCACTTGGTTCAGTTTTTTGCAGATAAAGGCCAGAAGTTCTATGAATACTAAATTTGCCAGGAAGATGGCAAAAGGTTATCGAACCAAATGGCAATTATATATTTGATCAAAGTTCATTCTAAGTTTTATTAAAAATGCATTTACTTTCTTTTAAAAAATCCCCAATTACTTTTTGGGCAACCCAATATTAATTAAAAATACCGCCGTTCGGATTCGGCCATAAACTACAAGTCTCTATTATTGGTCAAAGAAGCTCGATTTGGGGAATCAAGATGAGATAAGATAGATAAAGAAATGAATTGGATAGACCGTTCAAAAGAGAGGAATTCATAGAGGTCATTATAATTTACGCATAAGACACGAAAAAGATCGTGTAACGCATAATTAGATCTACAAAAAGTTAATGCTAGAGGTTTTAAATTACGAGTTTCTCTAGGAGGAATGTTGTAAAAAATTTTGTTAAGGAGTGTATTTGAGTCAATGGGACCGAGGAAAAGTTTATGTCAAAATAGCACGCCTTGGCATGTTCTACAATTACTTAGAGATGGTAATTTTATAAGGGGAGGTCTGCATGAATGGGATGGCAAAAGAATGTTGGGAACACAATTTAATCCCCGAATTGCAATTATAAAAAAATGTTTTTGTTTCTTGAATCTATTACGAATTATAATCGTTTTCATAAAATTGTGGACCAAAACTTTTATATAGTTTATGAAAACAAAGTTTGTAGGGTTGCTTCAAATGCCATTGGAAGGAAATGGGTACAACGGCCGTATATTATCCAATGGTACCAACAGTAAGCAGACTTAATGAATTTGAGAGTAGTGAAGTGAAATATCCAATTTAAAGCGATATTTATTCTGTAGTTCCAGTAAAAAACATAAATATTTCCAGCGAACACTATCAGCTCGATGATTTTGTTATTTTTATTCTTCTATTTTAGCCAATTCTTTCAGTAGCTAATTCTACTTGGAATTTAGATACTTTACCACCCCTGCTTGCATACATTTGATAATATCTTTTAACTGAACAAATAAACTACTTTCGCGTTTTAAAGCTAATAACTTAAATAAATGCAGACAGATTTGGAAATGTTTCGTAAGAAAACATATTCTACGATAATTTTGAAAACCGAATTACATGTATAAAAATTTTATCGTGATGTTATTAGCTTGAAATTAAATATAGAACTATTTAAAGATTCTTATTACTTCCAATTTAATCATAATAAAAGATTTCAGACAACAATACCTATTATTAATAAATCGATTAGAATCAACCTAAAAGTATCAATCTCAAATTTCTGTGTGTGAGCTGTGTCTTTTTTAAATATTTCAATAAATTCTTATTTTGTACTCAGTTTCAAGTTTACATTACGTTCTAAGTGGGCCCTTGACAATATTGTTTTGTGACGTTTACCAACACTTACATAGAGTAACATGTCAAATATCCAATTAATTCTGCTTTTTGTTTAATATAACATTCATTGTTTAATTTCTTAATTTGTAAGAAGAGTTTCTGATTTACTTTACTGCAAAAAAAAAAAAAAATGCCGGGCAAAAAGTCTCAGTTCGCGATTTCTTTCAGTCCCATGCAAGTCAAACAGGTAAGTGTATATTGAAATCTTTCGTTAATGCGACTAAAGTGCACAAATCTTCAAAACATTCGAAAAATTTGCGAGTACCGAATCAGTTTGCGGTATTAAAAATTCCCTTTATAGGATAAGTTTCTATATAATATAATAAAATTTTATATTGCTTTCATATAGATTTTTAGATATATCGACGACTCTTTATACTTTATGCGATTTATACTTATTCGTACCCTTAGTAATTTTTCTTTCCTTTTTTGCATCAGGAACCCGATTCAGCTGTATCAACCCCTGCTTTGGTCACATTCACCGATATCGATAACGTCAATGGCCTAAAATCATGTCAGGAAATACTCAAGGACCTCTTCTCGAAGAAGCACAACAGCTACGCATGGCCCTTTTATAAACCCGTCAATGTGGACTCGCTTGAATTGTCCGATTATTATTCTATTATTAAGAAGCCCATGGATATGAGCACGGTGGAGCAGAAACTTTTTAATGGTTCTTATAAAACACCTGCAGACTTTGCGGAGGATATGCGATTGATTTTTACAAATTGCTACCTGTACAATCCGCCAAATACCGATGTTGTTTCCATGGCCAGCAAGCTGCAACGTGTTTTCGAGCGTCTCTATGATCCAATTTCCAAAGGGTCGATTCCGGCTTTCAGTAACGTTGTTCTTGACTACACTCCGTATATATCTAGTGACGATTCCAGCGATTTAGAGGAAGAAGCTATGCTAAAGTATCTTCGATCAAAAGTCGTTCGCATAAAAAAGGAAATTAAAAAGCTTAAGAGGGAGGTCAAAGCCGAAAAAAAGGCAAATAGGGAAAAGAGCTTGTCGAATGTAACCTCTTCGCCGTTCGCTTGAGTATTTCATGTGCATGTTTGTTTTTCTAAAAGTCAGACAAATAAGACGTTATAAATAATTAAATAAATTCTTACCAAACAGCTTAGTTTTTCGATTTAAAAGTTAATTTTTTTCTTAAAATTTTCTATTTATTTTATGTTTCAAAACTTGTGAAATTTAAAACATTTTCACATAAATAATTTGCGATTTTGTCAAAAAAAAGGTACAAGTTTAAGGGGATATTTTTGTAACTAGAGAAGAAAGGTGGTTTGCTCAAATTCAATCTGGAAATGATGATAGTTGAAATCTCACTGGCTTTCATAGATTAATCTATTGAAAGACTCGTCGAAGTTAATACCAAAATTTAAGCATTTATCTATTAGTGTTATTTGGATTTAAGCGAATCAGTGTTTAAATAGGACGAAGTGATAGCAATTCTGTAACAAAAAATTAAAGGCGATAAGAAGTTGTAAAATGTTAACTAAGTGTATTGTATTATCTCGTTCGATGTAAAGTGAAGCTCAGCCTAGCCAATATATGATGAACTTCTACCAAATTATTGATCCCAAATTGGTCAAGAAAAGAGACGTTCCATTTCAACACAGCAAAACAGATCAAACATTGCGATATCAACTTTGAATTCCACTTCACACATGCCTATCATAACACATATCGACTACAGACAGCCTCTTCGTAGACCAACAACTTCTTTGAAGTTTAGGACGACAATCTTTATAATTGAATGAATCTTTGTGATGTTGTGAGATTAGTTTTAGAGAGATATACACTTTTTAGAACCAAGTAAGTCTTCTGGTTTGTTGTTTTTCAGAACAAATCGATTTAACTGAAGATGTCTAGATTACAAATAAATGAAAAAAGCGTTATCCTGTATATGGAATTATAATGGATTATCTATCAGGGACAAGCTTATTTGATTAAATAAATAAAATAAGAAAATATATTAAATCTTAAAAAACGCTATTGATACAATTAAATATTTTAAGACAATTCACCTTTGCGCCACAAACAGTCCATGAATATTACTTTAATTTAGACACACTTTCTCAAACAGATCTCAAGCATATAGTATTCAATATTGGCTACAAGTTCGTCATGAGTCTAGCGGAGTTAAACCACATGATGTAGGTACCTAATCTCACCTCTCAATTGGAACATTATTTTGCGTTGCATTCTGCTGTTGCAAAAAAATCACCCTTTATAAGAGAATCGCAAGCATCGCATTTGAAAATCCAATTACTTTTACGCAGCCATTGCAAATTGCTCCCAATTTGATGACTCTATGCAAAGTGCACCACAGATTATACAGTTAGCTTTAGTTTACGATTTGCAGATCCAATATACCAAAATGTCGAGCACGTTGGCACGTAGCAGCCACAGATTTCGATACTCCGACCAGGGGCAACACTCAGACATAGCCTTGGCTATAATTTTGCGCATCCATGACGATGTCCTGCCGCCATTTTATGCCATTTGCACGCATATTTTGCCTTGATACACACACACAGATTTGTAGATACATATCCCGCACACAGATGCAGATACATGCGAGATGCATGACTATCGGAAGTTGGCAAACCGTACCGCACATGATGAAAAAATGAAAACTTGCTTATAGTTTCAATCAAGCCAACTGCTGCATACCCTGTAAAGCTTTTTCCTTAGCGATAGTCTTTCGCTGAAAAGCTGTATCTTGACAATAGATTTACTGATTGGTTTGCATTCGTAAAGCTCTACAGACGATTCTGTTGCTGATCAAGCAATCAAGCTTGAGTGGTCTTGGGAAAACTTTATTATCTGACATGGATTAAGTCGAAAGACGTAATACTTGTTTCTTGCAAAAGTTCTGCAAAGGTTTTATCAATGCGGCACGAACCATTGAACGATGTTGTACCGCCTGTCGTCTTTAAAAAAGTATCTGTGCAATAGGAGAACTCAACCATGCCAGTAAAAATGTAGAGAAAAAATTATTTTTCAGAAAAATCAAGTTGAAAGCTCAATCAAAACGAATAGGACTTATCTGTTCGCAATTTGACTTCTTTAGAAGAAATGCAAAGTTTGTAAACTTTTGAGCAAACCTTCTTAGTAGAATTAACTTATATGCTATTTTATTTGTTTTAAAATGATTGCTGCATATTTTTTTATGATCTTAGAAAAAATGGTCTCTAAGTTTCAAGCTTTCTTGGCGTCAGAAAGACCGTGATTTAAAACAGAATGGTCCACGAGCAATAAATATTGTCCTTCTTTTTTTTTTTAAACACAAGACGGTTTAGCATAAACTCGAAAAGTTTTATGTGCTTAACCCGAAACCTCTTGATAGCACTCAAGGCATTTATGGCCGCATTATACTTGACACAACTGACACGCCTTATCCATACGATGCAGGGTATAATAAAAGAAAAAAGTGGAGGAGAATCTGCAAAACTGCTGCCGCAGCAGTAAGCTACAAAATAAGCCAAAATTATGCGTTATCAAGCCGGGCCAATAAAAAATTTTAGGCACATGCACACAGTGGAGCACAGCTGGAAGTGCGGTAACGTATACGTCAATGTCAGCATGGAAAACAGGACTAGGACTAGGACGAGAGCTATACATGCATGTATCTATCTGCACGGCGTAGAGCCACCAACATTTGAGTTGGAGTCTTGCCATCGCTGTTTTGCATTATTTTACATAAACAGCGCGAATACCCTGCTGGGATCTGCAACGCATGTCGCCGGCTTTGCATCAGGACTTTGGCTTACTGGCAGAAAAATAGGTTCCTTTGCCGTAACAAAATTGGCAAATAACAAAAAGTTTATATTAATCGCAAACAATTCAATTTAATTTTTCTTTATTGGATCTACAATTATCGAAATATGTAGCTTATGTAAAAGCAGCCGTAGTCTATTTATTCAACAAAATAAGGCAGTCGTAAGTATTTTATTCCGCAGAAAGGTTCTAGAACCTGATTAAATAATTTCTTCATAATGCATATTATGTTGTTCTAAGTTACACTCTTTCATATATTTCAGTAGCACCTTCATCAAGAGTAGCCTAACTATAAAAGATACTGCTTAAACTAATCAGAGACTCTTTTTGAGGGTTGTACCTCAATTTCAATACAGAAGTCCATTGGGAACACCTACATAGACTACCTTTCACATTACTCAACCCTAAGCTGCAGTATCTGAAGAAATGCTCTAACTTAAAGCAATAAAGCGATAGTATATTTTGCTTATAAATTATGTATTCTTCATAATGAAGGGTTCATTAATACCAAAGCGGTAATTTTTTCATATAATAACACAGGGATAAGGCTGTCAGTGCTCCAAGCAAGTTCTATTTGTGTATGATAAATTTGGTTTCTTTTATTTTAAATATTGAAAGAATGTGGTTAAGACTTGAAAAGTCCTCGATGACTGTTTATTAATGATTACTATACAAACAATTTCAAACCGTTGTGTTCGAGCGTTAAGGAATCAGCGTGCACATCGTTAGGCAGAAAGGACTTATTTCATTTTCATAATACCATTATTGTCAGAAACATAACTTCTAGTTAAAACACAAAAATGTAAAAGTACGATAAGACAAAGGCTGAAACCCCCATGATCAGGCTACCCATTAGAGTTCATGTACCCCTACACGTCAACAAATCCGAATCAACACCTTGATCTCAGGGATGCTAAAAGCTATGATAATTTCATGAAGAATTTGCTATTATTCGAGGGAATACAAGTGTAATTTCGTTATTTAATATGGGAAATATTTTTCGCCACTTTCAAAAAACATAGAATTTAGTATAATATCATTAGGAAACTTAGTACGCAACATTTTTGAGTTTTGCAAGCACTGTGGTAACATTAATACAAATTGGTTGTCTATAACTTCCACTTTTTTCAAGTTCTGCGTCAAATTTGATTATATTATATTAACTTTATTATAAAAATGCATTTTTACTTAAAAACGCGTTTCATTTTGTTTGATTCTTTTTTTTGAGATATAGCTTTTGAATATTCCCAATCGCTATGTCATCAAAGGTATTGAAAATCGGTTAAATTTCTCATACGGCAACCATAGAGTAAATCGATAAAAGAAATCGTTTTTAGTACTTATTTGATTTCCAGAAATACGTAACCAACTCGGGTCTCAGTAAGTTTTTTTTATAAAAATCGGTTGGATATATAGGCGCCAAATTCGATTTAGTTTGACTATTGTTATGATTCATACACATTCGTATCTGAAAAGTTCTCATGAAAATTGGTTGACTTTGTCTTATATTTGCCATATAGTAACATTGGCTGTACTAGCAGAGTTCAATACGCAATAGTATTTTGTGTTCAAATTTGTGCAAATTTTGTATCTTCCATAGGGGGTATTGTAATAATTTTTTTTTTTTGTAAGGACTTTTTTTTCTACCAAGCAAAAATATCAAACGCCTTAAGGTCTTTCAAGGCATCAAAGTTGTACAGTGTATCCCCACATACCGAAATCCAATTAATAATTGACTGTTATTTGCCTTAGATCTGGTAGATTATTATATCTTTGGTCTTAAATGGTTGCTATAAATTAATCAATTTTCCAGCATAATGCGTTGAATCGAAGTTTTTGTCCTATAAAAAAAAGTTACAATTTTTGAGCAAAGAAATAAAATATCAGCGAATGATGGATCTTTTAAAAGCACGTAGCCATCAAAATTAAGTCAGAAACTGTGGATATAGCCTACGACCTTTTATTATTCGCTTAAATGATGAAACGTTACTTTATGTTCGGGCATACAAAAGATTACAAAATCAGCCTTACGTTTGTTTTCTATCTTGTTTTGTAAAAAACAAATTCCTAATTATTGTAACAGAACATAAATTGCATGCTAAAATAGTGAATTCTTTGCCATTCCGATACACGAAATTTTGATATAGTTGGAGTTTTCTTGAAATAAGGCCGAAATTTAATATTGTACTCTAATGACGTATTGTTTAATGAAACAATGTATTATTGATATAAGGTCAAACTTTTAAAATAGAACACTTTCGTTTTTGACATGACACAAGACAGTACAAATATTGTAATTAATTTATTAAGAAAAATTCCACACACACAATACAAAAATACTTACCGAAGCGGAACATAATTGATTTTGATTATTATGAGCATTTTTCGGGAGGATTATTCAATATGCCAAATCAAAGCGAACAGGAGGCTAAAACCATCATATCATCAAGAAAATATTCCCTCTCAACAAAAAAGCAAGCTGAATTAAGATAAAATAAAATAAGATTGAATAAAAAAAAAATTAAGCTTAAGTAATATTACAACATAAAAATTATGACATTATTTAATTTAAATAAATAATTATGCAGTGGCAAGAATTTTCCTTTAAAATAGTTTTCTTAAAAATAAAAAATATTTTAAACTAAATTTTTCATCTTTATTGCGTTATACAATGAAAATGTAGAACTTAAAATAAAAGCAAATTGGAATTTTTAACTTGAATTTTCAGAAATATTCTGAAATTATAATATCAACAACATAGAGAATGAAAATTTTTGCAATACAGTGATAAACACTTAAAATTTCCCAATGTAATTTTTCCTTCTTGGGCAACCATTAGTGCGAAAGAGTTCTTTTCAATGACGAACGTCATCACATTTTAGATGCAATAAATTTGCTACAAGTTTTGCCATAATATAAATTCCTTTATCAAAGGGTTTTCGTACGTTGTTTGGATTTACTTTTCTGGAAAGTGCATAGGACGTAACATAGCATTCTGTTTAATCAAATGATTTTTCCATGTTTCTACATTATGTTGCTCATTAAATCGAAAAACATTTCTTTGCCATTGCTGTCACATACGCATTCGCGCATAGTTAACCCAAGGAATTTGCTATTATTTTTATGCTCCATTGGGCTTTGCCGCAAAATGTACGGAATTCGCATTTACACATTTGCACACAAGTAGAAATTCATTGCTTACCCTTTTCAGAAGAAATCAGAATTCTCAAAAGCACAAGAATACAATATTATCGTCGTTATTCAAGGAGGTATATGCTTGCTCGAGTACGTCGCCTTGCTGCCGCCTCGCACTAAGTGGAAATCTCTTTTAAGTCAAGTTTTGGGCAAGTGCGCGCGAAATTCATTTGTTAACACATTTAAGGAAGGGATCTAATTCACTGGAGTCGCGTCCCAATGCACCCAGTCCAGAGCAGAGCGCGTGACAGAGTTTGCCCTCAAAAAGAAATGATTGATGGGGGCCATTGGTAAAACGAGTACAAAAAAGAAAAGCAAAATACCAAAAAAAGAAAAAAAAATGAAAGCAAAACAGCGAAAAAATTCATTTTAAGAAGCAAAAACATAAAAAAAAGGCAAAATTTTACAGGCTTTAAACTGATGCTGTTTGCGGAATACTAAGGATATCAATCTAAACGCTGGCGTCCTCTTTGTAAACAATTGCTTTGGGTTTGGTTTTTGGCATGCCAAGGGTGAGTGGGTGGGTGTTTGGGTGTGTGGGTAAAGAACACAAGGATGTGTAGGGACACGCACATAAGTATGCTATAGTTAATTTTGCAAGTTTTATGTCCGTAGTGTTTTAATGACCATATAAAGTCATCCATCCCTTTGCTCATTTAATTGTTTGCGTTATTCTGCGTTGGCTTAGTGTGTCTCCTTGGCCCCAGCACCCATCACTTTACGCGTATATACAGGGCTCTTCATTTACCTCCTGCAGTGGTATACGTTTTTATGGCCCCTCTTTTAAGTGCTTTCAGCTAGTTACACTTGTTTGATGGCATTTACATAATTTATGTATGGACACGTTAGTTCCAAGCTTACTTATCCAATAGGGGTACCCCCTGCGAATGTGCTGCAATTCCATGTATTGTTGTTCAATGGCCACAGTCGATTGGCAGAAGCTATCAGTCAATCATGTTTGTTTTTGGCTTGCCTCTTAAATCAACAAAAAAATAAACAACAAAAAAAAACAAACAATTTGCTATTAAACGCAATGACAAGGTACAAAGTTTAATCTTTTATTTCAAGTTTGTTCATCCTCAATGTCCATAAACGGGGTAAAAGTACTTTCTATTCTATTTTCGCTTCTTATCTGCAAACACGAACTGATAACATTGAGATATTATGCCAATTTTTGTATACTATTTGCCTTAACGATTACTATCGGAACAATTATGGCCTAAGTGGTCTGATGTAATAAACATTAATTACCCATAAAACGTACACATATATAGCCCCTTAAATTGCTTTTCCATTTTTACGACAGATTAGCCTAAATTATTTTCTTTAGAGATTATCTTTAAGAAGCTTTCATATCAATAAACGAATTTGTTATGTTTTAAATAGAAACTTTGTATTCACATTGGCTAAAATACAATTATAAAATAAATTGAATGCAAATCTTAGTTTTGTGACATAAAGCGATTTAAGCGATTTATTTTAGGACAAAGAAATCATTTATCTTTCAAGTTAAATACGTGTAAAACTTACGAAATACCCATTAAATATTCCAACAGGCCTTTGCTAGAAACATAAATGTAACAATATAAAATGGCGGACGTTAAAGTCCGACATGATGGACTCTGTGATGGCACTCATCGGTAATATTTGTTAAGTTCCTATTCTTGTAGACTTAGCCCTGTAAAATTGATCATGATAAGCTTTCACTCGGGTTCATTGACTCTAACGCAATCCGTAACAGAGTAACTCGACACTTTCGACTTCTGGTACCATCATTGCGTAGATCTTATTATGCTTTGCACAATCTTTCTGGCGTCTTATATTCTTATTGTTATAATCATTACGATTTCTTCTCTTATGAACACTCATTCCATCTCTTTCTGTGTCTGAACTCAATTTGCTAAATGTAGCATTTTTGACCACCTACGAATTATGAACCCCCAACTTGCTCAACGATGATCTTTTAAGCGCAGTTTCTTAAAAAACTTTCTGTTTCTAACTTTTGCATTGTAGATCCAAGTTTCTAGCCAGGAAAGACCTAAGGCAAACTGAAGAAGATTCATCCTCCAAGAATTGGCCCAGTCGAACAAATCAAGCGAAAGAGTTAAGCAGACGGCACAAATCAGGGTACATTGGAAGGCTCAAGGAGAGGTCCTAAGTTTCCAAGCGGAATAACAAGGGAAAAAAAATATTTTTAATGTTGTTTTATTTTATGATTAACTGGACTTAGTTGTATTGATTGAATAATTCTTTTATGATTGATTTAGAAATATTTGTGAAAAAATAAATTTTTTTTTGTAGATTTTTCATATGCTATATATATATTCCTATATCTACATATTTATATATCTAACCAATTTTATCACAATACTTGAAAAACCTAACAATCCTTGTATCGAATTGAGTCACAATATCTGCAAAAATAAAAATAAAATATAAAAGTCGTTGTACAAAAAATGTATTTTTGACTGGTTTGTCGATTTTGAACAAATAAAAAATAAATTTATTGCCCTCGACTATTGAGGATCATGGAAGTAGCTCTATTAATAGTGCAGAGTGTATAGATTTACTATACTTCAACTAATGACATAAGTATTTTCGTGTAAAAAAACTGTGCACTGATTAAAAATAGTGAAATAAAACAAAAAAACAAAGAAAATAAAAAATATTTACTACCAAAATCGAATAATATAGTTCCAAGTATACAAAGTGCTTGGGAGCCTGAACATATTTTTTCGAGTGACAAAATTGGTTAGGGTATCTTCAGAAATAAACAAAATAAAATTCTTTTTGGGCAAACATATGTTTTTTCGAGCGATTTGGCTTATGGAAGCTTTATGATATAGTCAATAGATGTTGAAGAATTTTGACATAGAGCTGAAATGAAGAACACTTTGCAAAACTAGAAAGTGCTGAAATTGGTTATAATATCTTTCAAAATAAAGGAATAGGCAAGAAATTTTACATATTATTTTTAATTATTATTACAGGAAATATATTAACTCCACCGATTTGTACAAAATTTCACATAACGTAAGCACTGAAAATTTTGAAGATTTTGGGCGCTCTTACATAATTTTTCTTTTAAATGTTGCATTCATTTTCGACTCGAACAAATGAATATAGCCAAATGGTATCATTTGGGAAATTGTATAAGAACCTATTATATCGTGGCTACCGAAACCAAAAAAAAGACGTTTTTGTTCGTTCCGGAAAACGAATTTTCCATGACTTTATCCTTTCTTATTTTCAGTTTTCGTTATAGGTACAACTTTTCGCTTTTAGTGATAAAGAATTGAATGTCTTTTCATTTAGTATAATATAAATATAATGAATCTTCTGTAAACAAATATTTATGAAAAAAAAAAACTAAAAATATTTAAATATTACTGATAAACTGTATAATTCAAACTGTTGCTTAGTAATTAGGTTAGGTTAGGTTAAGCCGGTAGGCCCTCAGGGTGGGACCTCACAGAGATCAGTTCAATCCTTAGTGGAACCGGAGTTTATCGGCCGTGAGTCATGGTCATCGATACGTTAGTAGTCCAATACACGAGTGTGTTTCGCAAAAGCTAACAGTCAAACGTTGGTCTCCCCACGTAACTACCTCTCGAGGTACAAAGGGTAGGGCAGTTGCATAGAAGGTGTTTCAGAGTTTCTCTTACCCTTGGTTTCCTGCACCTGCATGCTTCATCGGTAGTGATGCTCAGCCTTTTGGCATGGACTGCGGTCAGTCAAGCAGTGGCCTGTTAGCAAGCCCAGCAGAAACCAGCAGTCTTGCCTAGGAAGTTGCAAGATGTACTTGGCTAATTTCAGGTCGGTTTTCCCACACAAACCCTATACTGAGCAACTACGGGCAAGGTATAATCGAAGCCATAACCAAGCATAGCCTGGACTACATAAAGCCAGTCAACAATTTCTCCAGAGCGACCACACTAATAGGACCAGAAGATTGGAAAATCGGTATGGACGAAAGGGCAGCTAAAATTTTCACGGACAGATACAAAATGGATGCAGGAGTGGGAGCATCGGTATACTGCATAGAGGCGTTTTTCAAATTAGCGGATCACTGCAGCATTATTCAGGCGGAAGTCTTCGCAATAAAGAAAGCTGCAGAACTTGCGCTCACACTGCACCAATCCCAATTCAACATCTTCGTCGACAGTTAGGCGGCAATCAAATCCACGCAAGCCTACGCTTTTAGCTCCAAATGTGTACTGGCAAGCAGGGTCTCACTAGGTGCGCTAAATACCCGCAAGAGGGTGCGCATACTAGGACATTAACGGACATTAAGGAGAGTGCCGAATCGACAGGAACGAGAGCTGAAAACGTACGGACTTCTCTAAGTATTCTAAACACCAAATCGGAAGCGAGCGCTGCAGTCGCTTCCGAAAGAAAGTGTCACACCAGGACTTTTTTTCAAAAAAAATGTTTGTAATAAAAAATTTGGTTAATTCCTTTTGGGGTTTAATTTTTCAAATTCCTATAAAATCAAAACGCTGTTCTTTAGACTAAATGCAAAGTTTGTATTGCTTACTTTTTGAACTTGCTTTTCGAAGCGCAAGTTTTCTACAGATGTTAATAAGCTCAAGAATGTAAAGATGATTTTGAAAATTGTGGTAGTTCAAAAGTGTTGCAAAATACTAGAAAAGCTTTAGAATCAACTCTTGTGAATTGTTTATATGACTAAAAGTGCTTTCTCTTCAAATGTTTGAGTCTTTCAAGACTTTCTACATATATGCGTTTTTGGACTCATTCTCGATTTCCAAGTTCCTGTGCAAAAGACCTCACTGGCTGTCTCGTATTTTTAGGTATGTCATGATTGTCTGGAACACATATGCTGCAAATTGAAACCACGCCTTACCTTAGGGCTTCACTAATAAAACCTAGAAAAAAATGCTACTTTCAAAAAAAACTGCAGCTTGACAAATTAATTCGGAATGGGAATATTCCATGGCTGGGGAAATGGGTGACTGAGCACGGCATAAATTAATGCGTCGTTAAGCATAAGCACAAACTTGCCCAATTACCTACCAAAGTATCCTTTGGCTGTTATGTTTACGGATTTATTATAGTGTTGACTAACGTTGACATCAGCAGTCGCAATGCCGTCGTGTCCGACGCGTCGTATACGAGTGCCCTAATAAATGGCAGAGCTCGGACTTGCTGCAGTTCCGGGTACTTGGGTGACCCACGTAGTTGGGTACACACCCAACATATGCATGTAATTCGTACTTTTATCGGTCCTTTGTCATTTGTCATGTTAATTTAATGATTTTTGGTTTTTTACCTCTTGTCAAGCGCGTCCTTCATACTGTCGCGCCCCTCTCACTGGCCATGTTTGCCTTAATGACAATGGCCATTTTTAGTGCGGTTCGTGTTTTCCCATACACACACTGTGTGTGTGTGTGAGTGTACGCCCGTGTGGTATACGGCTACGCGGTTGGGCGCCAGAACGTATAATAAAATGCCGTAAGTATCCTATATAAGTTATGTCTGTGCGAGTGTGAGTGTGTGGGGTAAACCAACACTGTTAAGCTGAGGCACGTCAGAGTTGTCAACTTGCTTGACGGACTCGCATGGTCGCTTTAGTGTTGGCAAAAGTTGTTAAAAAATTAATGGTATCCCCGCAGCCAACGACCTCAGGCGAACGTACGTTCCCCCACGCCCTACTTCATGTGGGCGTAACGACAGAAATTATGTTATGCGTGAGGCGCCTAATTTGTAGCCTACATGTCTAGATCGTTCCCTTGATTGGTCTGTCAACCACTGCCTCTTCTCTACACTTTGCCAGAAATAATGGGTTATCCTTTGTCTATTTCTGGCTATTATGATAAACGTACCAATTTAGATTACATTAAGCGTTGTTTGGGATTATTCACAAATATTTAATATGCGCCTATTATAAGTCCAATAATATCTCGCCAACTCTTTTTAAGTTGCTTTCTAGATGTTTTTGCAATGGAAAATTTTTATATTCCAAGAAACTTGACAACTCAATATAGAAAAACGCAAAAATAAATGTGTGTTCATATGCGTCTATATAAGATATTGTTAAATACTAATGTATGCGAGTTTTTTAAATTCATTTTCGAAATATTTTGAAAAAATTAACAAATTCAACCAAAGACAACATTTTAAAGTCATTAAAATGCCTTTTTTTGGTTGGTTTAGTAATCGTAATATAATTCGGCCTACTTTTCTCAAGCGAAGAGCGAACTATTTCGTAAATATGAAATATCAAAGATTTAGCTTTTGAAATGCCTGCTGAACACGATTTTAGGATACCCTCTATCATGCTTCTATAATTAAATCTTTAATAATGGATAAGTATCCTAAAAATAATTGAGTGGTTTACGTAATTTTTATAGACAAACAGACAAACTTTGTAAAGAAACAAACATTAATCTTTAGCAGTTCGCTTTTTTTGAGGTAGATAATACCAGCCAATCGATTGTAAGAAAACTTGACAAAATATTTGTAAACGCGACGAGAGCCGCATTTGATGATATTATTTTATGAAGAAACTATATAGAACAAGCTTTGTGCGAAAATTGCCTTATAAAACAAGTTTGACAAAAAAAAGTCCATTTTCTTACGATTTACCCTATAAATGCTATGGTCAACTGATATCGCTTAATTTTGACGTATGTAATAAACGAAATCAAATAATGAATTTCGAATATTTTTTGTACCGATTTGCCATATGCAAAGAAGCAATATGATAAAGTTAAACGATTTTGGTATGCTACAAAATTTGTTATATTAATAATTCATTCAATCAGAACACTTAGAGAATTATTAGAATCTTGGATAGGGCTGGTATATTTGTTCAATAAAGAATTTAATAGATATAAGTATCAATATTCAACGATTTTCAATTTCTACAATAAACGGAAAATCCTATTGTCTATTTAATTTGACGCTCTGCATAAATTTATTAATTCCATTCCAGATTATGAAACCGATGCTATCCTATTGGACACAACAATTTCTTCGATAAAATATTGAATGTAATTTTTATTTTTAGCTGCAAAACGTAAATAATCGTATTTTGAACGATTCGCAAAAGTTGTATAATTTTTTGAAATTGTCACGCAATTTAAAATTGCAGAATTTTTTATGAAATAAAAACGTACAAAGCAATTTTTTTCCAATTATAGGATTTCTTATACAAATCTGTAACACAACCAATTTTTACAGATACATATTGATTTTTAAGCCTTTTGCTAGTGTTGCTCTAAGCTCGAGACTTTTTGATTTCACTTCCATACAAAAAAACTAATTAAGAATAAATATGTATGTGTGTTTTGTTTAAAAATAAAAAATGTTAAAGATTGATAACATAGGTCGGGTAAATGTAGAGCTCTTTTTCTCCGAGTTGCGGGAAAAATACAATTTTTTCTCATATGAATTGGGTTTCTTTAAGAATAACTTGTAAAAAATGTGTTATAAAAAGCGGTTTCATCTATGCGCCCAGGAATATTTTTTAGTTAATCAATTGTAAAAACAAGAAAAATTTTATTTTTGTTTAATTAAATTGCAATTTTTCAGTTGCAATCTTGTAGATATATTTAACTGTTACTTTTCATGGTGTTATCGGAGTAACATCCTAATTGGTTAATTTGAAAAGTAACTACTTCTAATAATAATAACGTCTAACCAAAAAAAAAAAATCAAGAAAAAAAAATTGTGCAAAATGTATTCATCTTTTGATTTTGTGGACCGCCGAATAGTGCTCAATAATAGGAATTTATCGTTTCGTTCCATTTCGTTTCACATCAGAAATATTCTCACGCGTTCCAATAATGTGTGCTCAGTGTGAACACTATGAACTTATTGTTTCTCTGTAATTCGATTCAACTGGAGTCATTGACAAACAAGGAAAAATAATTTATTAAAATAATTGTTTTCAAAATGAATGCATGCTATTATAGTGCCAACACGGTGTTCAGTCCGAACGGCTTCATAAAGCAGGTGGACTACGCCGTAGAAGCAGTGCGTCATTGCTCCGCAGTGGTAAGTACACGCAAATATGTATATCTTTTCCCTTTCAGTGGCAGATCCAGAAGACACGTGCTGTGAACTTATTTTTTATTTTACCAGGTGGCTTACCGTGCAGCAGACTGTATCGTTTTTGTGGCGGAAAAAAAGCCCAAAAATATTTTGGCGGCCGATCGCTGCTTGCCAAAAATCCGACAACTGTCCCAAAATGTTGCAATATGCTATGCGGGACTTAACCCAGACGCGCGTTCAATACTTGATTACGCACGTAATGTTGCTGAATCCAATTACCATATTCATAATTATGAGACGAGCATGTTGGATATAAACAAGTAAATATGCTTTATATAGAGTTTTACGACGATTGCAAATTATGGAAACTGTTACATCTCTTACAGACGCGTTGCGGACTACATGCAATGGCATACTCAACACCATGGCTGCCGTCCATTCGGAGTGAGCATTTTTATCGGGGGTTTTGATACTGACGGATCGAGTCATCTATATATTATCGAACCATCCGGCGACTACTATGAGTACATCTCCTATGCTCTCGGCCAGAACAGTGAGACAATAAATGCATGCCTGGAGAGGAACATACGTGTCGATGATTGTCATAATGAGCATGCGGCCGTAGATGTCTTGCTGCGCTCTATGCTCCAGGCTAATGTTAAAAATGATATGGAAGTTGGTGTTCTGAAACACAACCAGCCATTAAAACTTCTGGACAATAACTATATCGAAATGATAATTAAGGACATTAAGCGGAATTCTAAGCAAAAGGATTGAATGAGATATTGACTGAAAGTTATGCGTCATAATGTCAAATTTAAGGCTTTTCGAATAAATTTTACAAATAAATGTGCGCCAGAACCATTGACCTAACTTGATTGGCTGCAAATCATTGTAAAAACAAAATATATATTATATTTAAATTTATTTATTTAATTAAGTTGATACAACAATGCGCAGTTGACCTTAAATTACAAGCAAAACAATTAAAAAATAGAACGTCTGCGGCCCGCTGGGTTAACTTTTTCCGATGTGCACCAACTCGCATCAAAGATTGGCCAAAGAGTAGCAATAGCCAAAACGAAAGGCAGAAAAAAGATGACGAGATTTAATCAAAAACGGGCCAAAAAAGCACCATTGAACCAAAGGAGGATAATAATATGGTATTAGTATTGACTAGAATTGAAGAAGAGTAAATGAACCGTTCGAAAGAGAAAATTATAAAAGTATATTGGAAAGGATCGTTTCTAGATGGAACACAAGGTCTTAAAGCATAATTAGATCTAGAAATTTGTAATATTAATGGAGCAAAATTACGGGTAAATCTAAAAGTTACACTAAAAGTTAAATCGTACGAATCAATTAGGCCGAGTATTAGTTTATGCAGTAATAGCACCCCAAGGCATTATTCTTTGAATTGGAGTCTCGCTGTATGACACTGTGGCTGGTGGAGCTTGCAGTACCCTATAGCTGGATGCCGTAGTTCCATATTGGTTGGGTAAGCCAGGTTAGTTGCATGCCGACTATGATGTCTAGGTATTGTGTGCTGGTTTAAAGATGATCGTGTTTAAGTCGAGCAGTTTCACTGGTTTGGTTGCAGGGTAAGGAGGCCGATTGGGGATTCTCTGAGGAAGTTCATTAGTGCATAGGAATAAAAGGAAACGCTCAAAATGAACGAAGTCTTCAAAAATTACTTTTGGCAGACGTTTTAATAAATGCGATGAATTCAATTAAGATAGAACGGAAAACCAATACGTGAAAGTTTTACTAAAAGACGACTATGATTAGCTGAGTCAATAACCCGAGTGAAGTCGATATAAATGGCGACAGTTCCATTTTGTTTATAAGTGATTAAAGTTATAAGATGTAAGTAATGAACCAGTGTTGTAAAACGTATACTCAAACACGACAGTAGTGTTGCATTTTTATCAACAATTTTGGAAATTTCGATAACCTTAACAATAACACGGAAATTCCCATTTTTATACGGAAAATAAATGTTTTTTTTTTTGAGATGAATGGTAGAATAATATTAAAGAGGAACGAGAAACAACGGAATGCTTTTAAAGACATAAGAGAAGTAATCAGATTTATCAGTTTTATAATTTATGCCAAAGCTTATATGTAACTTTTGCTCTGTTTGTTCTTTACTGAGCCTTACTCTTACTTCTAAGCCAAATCCATATTCTTTGTGCTTAAATTGAAATCATCAGATTTATTAATAAGTATGGTAAGGGTTAGGACACTGTTAGGAACAGATCAAAAGTTACTTATTTAATACAAATTATAAACAGAAAAATCGAAGTTGGTAATAGACCAATTATCATCGGCTAAAAAATTGTCCCTGTAAATATCAAAAGCAGAATAATTATTAACACAAAATATTTTTAAGTTTTCTGTTAAAGTAATTTTAATTTTTTTTTTTGATACATTGCTTTATTTATTGGATCTTATCGTTAGGAGACTACCAATAAGTTGACAATTCTGTACAATTTACTTAACTAACAGTACCTTTGGAAACTGTTATGAGTTTATAAGGCCCTAATATTTAAGGTTGGGTCGGGATGTCAGTATGACACAGAGTTCGGATAGATGGCCGTGTTGAGTCCCTCGCAAGGCTCTTCAGATGGGCATGTAATTTTCTGCCATACTTATCCATTTGTTCTGCTATTTCATCTCTGACCGGAAAATCCATGTGGTTATTTTCATTACGATCGTACCACAGTGCGACGATGATGGTTTTCAGGATCTTCGATTATGCTCTTTGGATGATTTCTACACTTCTGTCCAGATAAGACGTAGTTATAGATCAGAAACTTAAGTCTAAGGGAAGATGGTACACCAAGAAGCCAATGTAAATTACTAGTTTTTAGTTTAAGATGTGTTCTTTTTGCTTCAATGTGTCTACGCCATGTGAGTCGTCTATTAAGGTGAATACCTTAACTTCATTTGATTTTGGAAGTACAGTATTATTTAGCTTGAGTGGAGAGCAATCTTATCTGCATTTCTGCTCGTTAACTTGTATTCGCCAATCAGATATCCGTTTTTAGAGAGACTCAGGATTGCAGTTGCATCCTCAATGTAGATATTGTTGGCGGCCTCATTGTTGGTATATCGGCTGTATATAGCAGATATAATGTTGCGCGAAGTACATTGCCTCCAGCTTCTATGATATGGTCCTCAGACATAGCAGTCCGCATCTAACTGAAATCTCTTTATTCTGCAGATACTACCTTCAGAACTTGTGGGTACTGTCAGGGTGTAATGAATTAATTTTATAGATTAGTCCATCTATCCAGACTCTGGACACAATATGGCAGCGCAGTACTATTGCTTTTCGAACGCAGGTCGAATATCTCGAAAACCGAATTGGTGCTCTGGAATTTTATTATGAGTTCGCAAATAGGGAATAACATGCATGGTAGGAAGCATATAGGTCTTTTAAAGCGTTAAATGACAATTTTTCTTGTAAGCTTTTAAAAAACCGTAAGCCACTGTATTAGAAATTAAATGGTATATGCGTACTAAATCCACGTTTTTCAACCGATTTTAAAAACCAATTAAACCTTACGATGAAATTGAAACACAGTACGTAATGTTTCTTCAAAATTTAATTTAAATTTGAGGACTCATTGCACTTGTCAATCTTTCGCAGCACGTTTGACGACCGATGTGAATGCCAAATGTTTCGATAAAAAGTGCGCAGTGCAAAAATCTTCCAATTGCAACGTTCACGCCGTGAAGTTTATCGATTGTTCCGATACTAAAGTGCATTTTAAGCGCATCACTAGCAGATGGTGATTTGAGCAGAACTTTTCAAGTATTTCATTTGTTGCTACAACTAAGTACATTTTTGTGTAAAAAAATAAGTTCGAAATGGCTACAGGTCCAATAGCCGAGCGCAATCAAGATGCGACAATTTACGCAGGCGGTTTGGATGAAAAAGTTTCCGAATCTTTACTCTGGGAACTGTTTCTGCAGGCTGGGCCAGTTGTCAATGTGCACATGCCCAGGGATCGCGTAACTCAAATGCATCAGGGTTATGGTTTTATTGAGTTTCTTACCGAAGAGGACTCCGACTATGCCGTTAAAATAATGAACATGATCAAACTGTATGGCAAGCCAATGCGTGTTAATAAAGCTTCAACATATCACAAATATATAGATGTGGGCGCCAATATATTCATTGGCAATCTAAGTGTTGAGGTGGACGAAAAGCTGCTCTACGACACATTCTCTGCATTTGGCGTGATACTGCAATCTCCAAAAATAATGCGTGATTATCAGACGGGCAATTCCAAAGGTTTTGCATTTATAAATTTCGCTGGTTTTGAGGCCAGTGATGCGGCCATAGATGCAATGAATGGCCAATATCTTTGTAATCGACCGATTTCTGTTTCCTACGCTTTTAAAAAGGATTCCAAGGGTGAACGTCATGGTTCAGCAGCTGAACGCCTGCTGGCTGCACAAAATCCTTCATCACATGCCGATCGTCCACATCAATTTTTTGCCGATGCGCCTGAACCAAAACCTGTGCCTGTCATGAATGCTCAAAAGATACCACCGCCCATGAATGCTGCACCACCACACGTTGCTGCTGTTGCAAACAACAATATGACTCAAGTTCCACCACCACCAACACCACCACCATTGACGGGTACAGCACTTATGATGGCTCCACCACCACCACCACCATCTATGATGGCTGCACCCCCACCAGGTGCTGTGCTTGTTTCAAACAACAATATGCATCTTATAGCACCACCACCACATATGATGGCTCCACCAACACACATTTTTTTTACTTTAAACAACAATATAAACGGAGAAGCACCACCACAACTAACATTGCTTCCAGTTACAGTACTGCCAACTCCAATGGCAGGAGGTCAGCCACCGTCACCAAATATAATCGCGCCACCACCACCAACACACATAACTATGGCACCACCTAATGCATGGGTTCCGCCTGGCAATCCAGCCCAGTCACCGTGTTCTCCCCAAGGGAATTGGCATCCTCAGCCAACACAATATCCTCCGTCGCCATATGCACGTCCCTATCAACCTGATGGCTATGAATACTAGACTTTATTTGGATTGTAGCCGTAGTTATCACAAAATAAAACGAGCATATGTAATTGAATTAGCTAACATTTTGAATTTGAAATAAATAAGAAAATATAATCTGCACCATCCACCTGTTTTAATAATTCGCTTAAAATCGAAAGTTTCATTTTCTCTTATTCTATTGTAAGAAGTGATTTAATTCCGATACATATAATATAATATAAACAAAATTTGTTTAATTAAATACTTGATATTTCTTGATTGTATTAACTTATTGTAACATATTAGGTGCAAAGGTATAAGGATAAGATCGTCAGCGATACGCAACACGACTACTTGTCGTATTAAGCAAATCGCAAACAAAATTGATACCACGCTTCTTTGGAATACATCAGCTTTGACAGTCCGTTGTTCTGAGACCTCTCCATTGATTACATCTCTGAAAGAGCTGGATTCGAAATATTACTTGGGGATGACATATTACTGCGCAGGAAGGTAAATTTAAGTTTCTGGCGCAAAGCTTCGAGTCTGACTCTGACAAATGCCAAAAAAGCGCCTATTTTATTCAGACCTCCTATTTTTGGGGTGTTGCTGCCAAACATGACTTCAAATTTCATAAGGATGTAATGATTAATGGCTTAAGAATTTCCAAACCATCGACGGCCGAATGTACAATAGTTGAAAGTAAGAGAGCTATCTAGCAAATGGTATGGTTGGTTCGGCACCAAAGGCCATTGACCGATCGAGTCGGTGCACTTGGAATGGCATTCCAAATAGCAAGTTAGGCGCCACAGGCTTCGTTTTGCTGCTTTTTTGGGAAACGAGCATTTCTACACATTTGGCTAATATGCATTTATTTGCAGTCAGCTGATTAAGCCATATCAAAACTACTGCTAAATTAAAACCTCATCGAAAGAAAGTTGGAAAATTATGGAAAAAAAAATCGATAATTCCGCATAAAAACAAAGATTTAATTATTGGCAAATGGGAGCATGAGAACGAGCAAAACTACATAAAAACATAGAAATCTTATTATGCGGTAATAGTAGCAGGGTTAAATTTTATAAACTATCGATAAGCATTGATTTACAGTTTTCCAACACTGGTCTTAGTTCATTTGCGCATTTGTCATAACTAAAACTAGACAGAAGAAAATTTGCGTTTGGCTAATTGTCAAATTTATTATTGGATTACAATGGAATTTGACTTGGAGCAGCTACTTACAGTAGCTAAACATAAACTATCCATACCGGTGGTGCCCCATCTGAATTTTCTTGCAGACGCTTCTTTTTTGGTCGAATGGATAAATGCAAAACTGCTGGCAGTGAAATCCCCGTTTGCAGGTTGCCTGACAAACTTGAACGAAACTGGTACGTAGATACATATGTACATACGTGCATACATAGCAGTAATGATGTACACATATATGTACTTTACAGCATTTTACATTTGCGGCGATGTAATGGATATAACCGAGGACTTCGATAGCTATCTACTCTTGGAGCTGCCATTTCCCGTACACACGTATTGCGCAGACGGCAGCACCTACTTATACTCCAACAATAGAAATCATTGTTTTCTTGAAAATGGACGGGTGTCTTCGGTGAAGATGGACTACTTGTTGCGTTGCGAATTCATCAATTTGATGCAATATGCAAATAACATAAAATGCAGGTCTGGACACAGCTACAGTCTGACCTATTACACCACGAACCGTCAGGTCAACTCACATGTTATTTGGGCAACTGAGATGAATCCCAGCGAAGAGCCGGTAGCATTTATAAAATTTGAGTTTTTAATGGCCATTAAAGTGCCGATAAAGAATAGTACGATTCCGTCTCTGCCATCAACAAACTTGCCCAAATTGAATTACTGGATTGCTGTTCCATTTAAAGACTTTGATCCGAACTTTAACAAATACGCTCACATGGCTTGCCGTCATTTGTTTCAAGTAGTCAAAGAAGTGGACTGCTTACCTATGTGCGACTTGGTGCGACTATTGTTTTCCCTTGCCCACATCAATAAGATCGAGCATCTGAACAGCCTCGTGATAAAGCGTGAGTGCATTGCCTGTGTGGAGGAAAATGGAGTGAAATTTACGGAACTGAAGGCCGGCGAGCAAATTTTGAATGTAAGCAAGTGGTTATGCGTAGTAGATGGACTAAACTATTTCAGTTTGAATATATTTTCAGATATTGTCAAAGTTTGGATCTATTAATATGCGTACCATTCAGGATATGTCGGAGAATGACGAACTATTGGGCGTAGAATTTGAAAAGGATCTGTTAGAACATTGTACAAAGGTGGACGATATTTATAACCTATTTGCCTTTACGCAAAAAAAGACATCTTCTCTGAACTTTGATAATATGTTGAGTTTATTTGGTGATTTTACATACTGCAAGAATTAAGTGAAGCGAAAAAATTACATTTTATTCAAAAAATTAAAATTATCTCAAATGTTCCAGTCCAAAGAGCTTTAATAAAAAACACTGGTAAAATTACAAGGTTTTCCGAAAGCTATACTTTTATTTTTTAATGTAATTGTGTGCACGTACAAAGTGGTAAAATCCCAGATATGAGTAATGCAACTAATTCGGGGAATTGACGTAGTAACACGTGCTCCGATGTAATACTTTAACCTTGATACAAACCATTGTGTGAAGTCTGCTACCCTTGCTATGAGGCCTGGTTGTGATATCTGAAATGATGTTAAATTGTCTATTTCGGGCTACGAATTTTTGCATGAAAATTTTGCTTTCTACAAAAATAAGCAACTTCCGCGTTATGTTAATAATAATATGAAAAAGCTAGGCGTATTTTTTGTGTCTCTTATGATTTTATTATGTTGACATTTATGCCTTAATTAGAAATGGTCTATTTCTATCGCAAAGATAAAGCTAAGAGATTCAACAATGACCATTTTACCATCAACCATTATACTTAAGTAATTCCTAAACTACTAAGTGATTTGCTTGAACCTGCTGAAGTTAAAAATCCTGAGTTTTTAGGAGGTTACATATCTGTGATAATTTTATTATTTAAAATCGGTATTTTTCAGCCAATAGTTACATTTATTTAAAAAATATTTATTATTTATTATTATTATATTTATTGAAATCCAAATGGTTTTTAGCAAATAACAAGGTCAAAATTCGAAGTCACCGTACGTGCAGCTGGTTGTTCGGGAGTGCAATTGGTTTGTACTGCAGATTCTCGTTATAATCAAGCGTTGGCTTTCTTAACGCCCCGATTGTTGTGAATAAGTTACGTTGCCATGGTATAAGTGGACAGCCGAGACGATTCTCAAGGCCTGATTGGAGATTTGAGCCCCTGCTTATCGGTCAATGATATTGGCTCAACCTCACTTCGGCTTGATTCCTTTTGCAAAAAATGTAATGACGCTACTGGCTGCCCTTAGATAAATCTACGGTTGAGAGATACAACAGATTAAAACTAATTTTTTAGATACTGTTTAGATTGCCTTTAGCATAATACTTCTTGGCAAATGGATTTTATTTACCAGAATGCGACCGGGTTTCTTTAGGTAGACCAAAAATTTTTGTGCACAAATTTTTTAAATGACGTAGCCAATATGATCTTTGTTAGTTAATTTACTGTTTAATAATATCCCTAAAGTTTGTAGTTGATTTCAACTAGATTTATATTGTCATTATTACAATTTCTAAAAAGAAAATGGCTGAGTTATTTCGGTGTTCAAAGTTGATGACCTAAGAATTGCGGTATCGCAGGTAAATATATGCGATACACATTCAACGATGTTTGCAGGATCTACCGATTTCAAGAGTGTCAAACTGAGCTGCATCCAAATAAAATTGGCCAGCTTTCTTTCCTCTGCCTTTTCTTGGTGATTCGTGACATCAATCTCGGTGGCTATTGAAAGTCAGAAATATCGGAAGGTCTTTACTTTTGTGGAAATAACTTAAAATACTTTCCAAAGGTATTTGGCGAAAATTCGGCTAAAAAAAATAATTTGAATGGTGTTCAATACCTGGGTTTTTGTAACCTTTAGGTCTTGATTAATTGTTCCATCCCCGAGCAGTGCTATGGATGATTAACATTTAAAGACTCTTGAAACCTTTTGGTCACTGTAATTTTGCTTGGGTTGATAAGTGAGTGCTGCCTGTGAAAAGTCTCAAATAGAATGTTAACCTTATATTAGGGTCTCGCATAGATTTAGACTTGAGAATCGAAATGCTGGTAAGTACGAAGTATTTTTCTCTACTGTAGACGGAAAACTATTCCAGAACTAGAATTTGTTCATGTGATAGTCTCGTTTGCTTCTTCTTCTTCTTGTTGTTGCTATTTAAATTAATGCGGAATTTTGTACTTTGCATGTTGTGAGTTGTATTAACTGTGATAATTGAAATGTTATCTTCACCGCACAAACGAACTTTTCTGCGTTTTTTGAAGCTTTATGTCATAGATATGGGAGCAAACTAGTTCCCATCGGTGAATCGACTATCACTAAATAACACTTTCCCAGCTTCACAGTTTAGTTCTTATTCAACGCAGAAAGTGGTACTGGTTTCGAATTCGTTTAGTAGCAGTTTCAAGATTAGCTCCGTTGGTTACTTTCTAGGATGTGTGTATCTATGTGTTAAAAGAATAGATTTGGTTGGGGGTCAGTTGTTTGGTGAGTTGCTGGAACTGGCGACGGGTGAACCATTCCGTTGTCTCTGCTTAAAATCAATGGCCTGCGCTTGCAATTAATTTTCAAATGTGTCGTGCGAATGTTTTCCATCCAGTTGAGGGGGAATTGCCGGCGGCAGCGTTTCCATGTTTTCACAATTGACAATTTAATTTATTTTGGTTTCTCATGCGAGTTTCGAGTGTGACAAAGCAACAGCTGAAGCCATAGCTGAATCATGAAAATATCTCGGTTTTTTGAGAAATTATTTATTTTTGCATTCAATTTAAAGGTGTATCTTTAAAATTGAAGATTTTATTTCTGGTTTAAAAATTCGATGGATTTTTTTTTAATGATTGAATAATTGTAATTTTTCATGTTTGAAGTTTGCGAATTAATGAATAGCCTTTTCCAGCCTTTTCGTTGTATTATCAGACGGAGAATATTTTTATGGTAGTATACGAAAAACTATACTAACACCTTCCGCCATTGAAACTACGTTTTTTAAAATCCGCTTGCAAACTAAGTTCAATACTCTTGGTGGACGCCCCAGACCACTCTCAAGGTTTTGTTTTGGAGATGTTGTATGGCACTACGGTAGTAGGTCCATATTGTTTTTCTAAATCAGCAGCTTCATTCTGGTTTTAAGATTTGAGCCATCGGTATTACCTCAAGTCTTGTTTTTTTTGCGTACGATGTATTTGGATGTTGGATCAACGAAAAAGGTGACTCCGTGAAGATTGACGGGCAGTTTCCTCTAAGCAGTGCGACACTTCAAGTTCGAAACTGCACTTGAAATTATTAATTTAATGTCGTAAATTTTGAAACAATTCAAGCACTCGAGCAACAAATCGAAAATAAATTAAAATACATTAGTCTTGTCAATTTAATGTATCTTATCTAAGAATTGATTAAGGAAAAAAAAAACAAATCAATGGCAGATCAATGACAGAGTGCAAGACTTGGGAGATGTTATACTACAATATCAAAGCTTCTATGTTTTTATCTGAGAACTTTATCTCAACTGGGAATCAAATCTTGATTTAACTATATATTGTTTTTTGATATTTTAGGACTAACTGGTACCTTATCTCTTTTATTTTATTTATACAAATATAAGCTATATTTGTAAAATACTGAAAGTTTTAAAAATTGAAGCTCTTTAAGTTCTCTTAAGGCTTGAAAGATTTAAATGAAATTGACCTAATTTTAGAGATAGTAATATTTATCGAATGTAGCACGAATCTGATTACTCTAATCGTAGGATGTTCTAGGTTGATATCAACATATGACAATTGTTTATAGAACTTTTGTCTATAAGTATTCAAAGCGAGTTGTAGGTTTCCGCCAAGAGGCATATAAATTATGTGAAAGCCTTTTATATACGAAATAAATTCTGATTTATTTCTATTAGATATGAAACTTCAAGTACTTTGTTGTAGGAAAACAATGGTTTCTAAGTCCAGTCAAGTATATTCATTCTATCTACCAATAAAAAACAATAAGTGATAACATTTTTTGATTTGTGGAAAAATTTTTCTTCTGTTCTGAAAAGAGTAGCCGATTTGGGTACGGTGCCTTTTAAAAAGTAAAAGCCTTTTAAACATTATACTCTATAATTTTAGGTACAAAGAGTATGCATGCCGACTTTGTGAAAACCAAAAGAGCAGTAACACTCAAAAGAAAAAGTTAAAGTTTAACTTGAGTAGAATAGTCGCTATACCCATGTCCGCCCAACCGTCTGTATGAACGTCTATATCTCTGCCTTAAATTTAATTAAAATCGTTTGTTTATATAGTTGCCATAGCTCAAATCGTACTTAAAATCGTTGCTTGCACAAAATTCGTTTGATGTAGTTATTTTTTTTTGGGTGTCGTGACTAAATTCGTTTCAGGAAAGGTACTGCATCGAAGTTGATAACAATCCAACATATAGCCTAAAAGACAAATCGGTAAAAAAGTGTATTTCCACAAAATTTAAAATTATTGTTACCCAAGAATATTAACGTACTTTATCTTTATTATTGTAATTTCGAAACTAAATCTAGAAAACAGCTAGAGCAATATAGATCTGCAGGCTCCTGCTCTTACATGGTATGGTATGTATGGTATATCCACTGAGATTTTAACGAAAGTACTTGTATACTTACGAATACATTAAATGTAATTCATTTGTGAAGATATACAAAATATAAATAGTTTTTAATTATTCTGGGCCTGAGGTGACAGATCATGATGGTTCGCAAGATGCTGATTATAATAATATTACATAATAAACATATATATAGGTGTTCTATTATAATGGCTTTCCACATGCATACATCCTGACTTCTGAGTGAAGCACTTTCACGGAAATCTAATTAAGATATCTATTGCGTTCAAGTTATAGAAAACAAATCTCAGCGTCTGATTCAAATGAGAGTTAACCCTTAAGACACCATATTTGACATTTAAGAGAGAAATACTAAGGCTTATAACATTATCTGGCACCGGTCAAAAATATAATCAAACAGTTTTTGGATTTTAACAAAAAAATTTAAGTAACAAGATTTGCAGAACATCTTTTCAGTACGCCGTGCATTTACATATCGGTTTGTCATAATATTAGAGACTTAAATGAACGTGATTACGCTAATACAAGGCACGTAATCCACATTAGCTGTTACAAAAAGCGTTGGCCAGCAATTAGTGACTAAAAAATCACCCTTTATTTATAAAAATATACATATTTATAGTATTCGACATGAGAAGAAGGCTTGGGAGGCACCTAATCCACATTAGCTGTTACAAAAAGCGTTGGCCAACAATAAGTGACTAAAAAATCACCCTTTATTTATAAAAATATACATATTTATAGTATTCGACAAGAAAAGAAGATTTGAGATTATAAAATATTCTGACGCTGATTATTTACTAATTTATATCTTGGGTTTGCCATTTTAAATGCGTCAGAAATCTATTAACAAAAATTCGAATACATTGGCGAGTGGAATTAATGAAATATGGGAATCTCCGCATAATCAGTTAGTATGTTTGCGAAATGAAGTAATTTGAAACAACGTGATTATCGATACAACGTTTTAATTTATGTGGCAATTAAATACTCACAAGAATGTATAGATGAAGCATTTAGCGCACCTGCAGCCACCTACCAAATATGTATTATCAAAGATAGGGCGGGCCAAATGGTTCTAAGTTGAAGGTAAGTTCCTTAATTTAGCTGAAACTTCTAAAATTGTGGCATGCCAATTTTCTGGTATTCATTTGTGATTTTATTTAAGATTTTATTTCTGGTTTAAAATTCGCTGGATTTATTTTAATTATTGAATAATTGTAATTTTTCATGTTTGAAGTTTACGAAAAAATGAATAGACTTTTCCAGCCTTTTCGTTATATTATCAGACGGAGAATATTTTTGTGGTAGTATACGAAAAACTATAGTAACACCTTTCGCCACTGAAACTACGTTTTTTTTGGCAAACCCAGTATATCGATAAGATTAGATTCCCTCAGACCTCGCTTTGATTTCTACCAAAGCAAGCATAATATCAAAATTAAAGTAGTATTGAACCTGATATATAGAGCTTCCGCGTAACTTTCTCATTCAGTTCGAAATTAATCGTGCACCGTTTTATTTCCCAAGTTGTTTTTAATTGCCAAGTTAATAATTATTCCAAAATGAGTGAGTATTATTGTAAAATAAAACAAAAATAGAACATTCTCGAAGCTAAAGATAAAAATATTTTTCAAAAATTTCAATTAAATAAAACAGAAATTTTAGCGCAATTAGAATGTAAAAGTTAAAAACATCCAGTATTTTGGTTTGGTATTTTCCGGCTATTCTACACATGAGATCTGCCTTACTGTCTCATTTTATTTTTTTAACGAAAACATTAATAGCAATTTATTTTTTTTTTCTTACTTAGATTTTTGTAGTAATTCCAACTGCATTATTTATTTTCGATAATCTTGTTTCAGAGCAACAAATAATCAGTCTTGGACTCTGTGTAGTCTTGATATGTTTGCCCCAAACATTGCATGCAGCAAATAATTTTGAAGAGTTGTGTCGTCTGTTTAAAAATGGCACGCATATTCGAAAACCCGGAACCTGTGATGAATACATTAAATGCACTGATGGCGAAGGTACATTGTTGTCCTGCGAGAGTCCCAACATTTTCGATGCTGGTACACAGAAATGTGTAAATGCCACACCAAGTGAAGCCTTCTGCGGAAATCGCTGCGAGGGAGTGGATGGTAAATGGGTCTCAGATCCCACCGACTGTGTGCGTTTCTTTTACTGCGATGATGGAGAAGCCTGGTCTGGTCGCTGCTCGGATGGTGAACACTTTGATGAAGCCAAGCAAATGTGCGTTTACTCCTCGGATTCACAATGCGTAGACGTTGCAAACATTTGTGAGATTTTACCCTCGAAGACTAAATTCCGGGATGAGAATGATTGCAGCAAATATTTTGAATGTGACAGCTCAGGAAAGCATTCAAGTAAATCGTGCGCTTCTGGCAAATATTTTGATGTAGAGAAAGGTGCCTGCGATACAAAGACTTTGGTGGCGTGCGATGCGCATCCAAAGAAGAGTATTTGCATCAAGGGCAGCAAGGTACTGAAAGGTTTTCAACCCGATGGAGCCACTTGTCGGGGCTATTTTTACTGCAAAGACTTGGGCGTTGTCGAGGATATCGATCCTCAATGGAATCAGTGTGCTGAAGGTTTGTTCTTTCATGAAGGACGTCAGGCTTGCGTACTACCAACCGAAGTCGTCTGCAAGCACAATCGTTGCGAAAGTCGTGGTAATCTGCTGGTGACATCAAGCTCCAATGATTGCCACAATTATATACGTTGCTCCAATGGGCTGCCAGGTGCCGAGGAGACCTGTCACCATGACATGTTCTTCGATGAAGTCTTGCAGGCATGCACTACTACAATCATTTACGATGAGTGCTGCGATGGTCAAAAGTAGGCTTTGGAAACTAAGGGTCTCTAAGCTAAAAACTAATTCGTTGAGTCTCATTATTTTCTTTATCAAAAAAAAGTATTATTGCTGTATGTATGTTTACGTACTTTGCTTCAAGATTAGTAAATGGTTCTTTCTTAAATAAAAAATATTATTGCAGTGGTGGATTTATTTGAGTAGCAGTATCAAAATGTTTCCAATGCCTGATTAAATCTATCTTGTTATAATATATTTACGCAAATCATTTCCTACAAACATAAATTAAAAGAGTGCTGCCAAATGGATGATACTACATACAAGACTGGGCCTTACGCCTTGTTGGTGTAAAATGTAAAACGTAATTCATCCCTGCATCATAAATAATGTCCGGCGCAAGGACTACCATTCAAAATCGGCAGCGTTAAGGAAATAAATCCCATACTAAAGTTGACAAATTAGACGGTTTCTTTCGGAATCGGAATCTAGAATATTTTTTTCTATATGGTAGAACATATTGATTACAAACTATCGTATCTGCTAAATTTTTATTACCTCAGTTATTTGGGTATTTGGTGATAATCGTGTTTTTAGTACGGTTTAAGTATGGAACATAATTAGCTGGGCAGCTGGAGGTTTACTTGGTCATCTGTCTGCATAAAACAGAGATCTTATGACCGTTATAATAATTTGAACTATGAAGTCTTTTCATCTCATGAGAGGCGAGTGTTATTTAAGAACTTGTTGTCTTAATGCAAACTTGTGTTCTATATTTCTTTATTATTTTTTAAAATGACTTGTGTCGCATCTGGCCAATCACCAGTTCGATCAAAAAAACTCAGATTACAGAAACCAACACAAGAGAATTAAACATAAACGGCTCCCCAAATTCGATGACGTCCAAAGGCATTTTCAAAAAAAACGGACACGAATAGGACAATGGAACGTTAGAACCCTAAAGGAACCATCAAGATTAGCACAGTTCGAGGAAGAAATGGAGAAACTGCAGATAGCGATAGTTGGCATCCATCCACAAGGTAATAGACGGATCGGCAGACCCAAGGCGACCTGGAGAAGATCCATCCTCCAAGAACTGACCCAGGCGAACATGGGACTGGGACAGAGCTAAAACAGACGGCGCAAATTGGGGTTCGATGGATGGCTCTTGTAGAGGCCCTAAGTTCCCAAGCGGAATAATAAGGAAAAAAAAAATATGACTTCTATGCAGATGAACTATAAAATTAACAATTCGTATAATATTTTCAAAGTTATAATAAAGTTATTTGTTGGAGTAAAATTTTGTATACCCGCTTCAAGTAGACCTGTGTAGAATGTATCTGTGAAGCATATATCTTACGACATTTTTTCAAAAACCCGAATTATTTGGCAACCAGAAGTCAAAATCCATATCTTAAGTAAAAGAGAAAAGTAAAGTAGAGTAGCTCGAAGTTTCTGGTTTAAGTCGTTTACTTTTACTTTACTGTCTGAATTGTTTTGTCAATTTTATTATAAATTATAATATTATTATGTTTAATCTGACGGCCAACAGTACACAGTTGCACCCACTAAATTAATAATAAGTATATAAATTGCATACTGAAAAATCTCATTTCAAATAAATACAACGAAAGTTGTCTGCCTGTTTACTAAGATTTTATTAATTAAAATTTTAAGAATTGTCAGCTTAATTTCGGATAGCCAAATTTAAGGACAAAATTTTGTATTTGTTTACATCCAGTTGCGTGTGTATCTGCCTCATTGATCACTCGCTGAAAGTCCTGCGAACGTAATTCACGCTGTTCCAAACTTAACACATTGTTAAGACAGTCCATAATCTCTTCACGGCTTAAAAGATTAAAGTTTATAATAGCGGTATCTTCGGGCAGCTGTTGCAGCAACTTAAATTGTTCCCAATAGTAAACTGTCTCGATATTAAAAATATATATCACAATTACGCTTTGATTTGCAGCCGCCTTGAGATTCCCCTCTCGTTCTAAAATGATCCTATTACAAATGGGCACTATGCCGTAGTCGCACGGGTTTAAGTCATCAATTATAAGTAAATTCTGTCCGCAACTCGACAATTTATCCACAAAGCATCGAACCATATGAAATTTTTGTACTTCATCTGGTACATTAGTACTCCAGGAATAGGCATGTACATTTTTCGGCCAAGGAAACAGTTTACCCAAAGCAATGGCCGTCAGTGTCTTGCCCACACCAGGAGGACCAACCAGGGCCACAAATTTATATTGACGATCAATTTGTAACGAGCGCTCCAGTCGTCCCAATGCTTGATCCTGGTTAAGCACTTGCTTTCTTAATTCCTTAAAGATACTCTTCGTATCGAGACGCTGGCTACAATCCTGATGCAACAGAGCTGTACTTGGTCCCTGGACTAAGTAGCGTGACAACTTTTGCCACAGCAACCATAAGCCACGAGGTTGCATGTTCTCGCTCTGCTTATCATCTTCACATTCAGCTGTCATCTCCATGCCTTGCCTAAGAACAAATATCATAAGTAAGGTCATGCCAACTGCAATTATAAGCCCATGGTATATCCTATTGGAGCGTTCTCTTTTGAGTTGCTCCCGGTAGCTTCTGCAGTTCGCCCTGCATAGAATTCCACTTTTTGTGGGATCATCTTTTGGTAGCGCACGGAGTTGAGGGTTATTACCGAACATAATTAAAGTGTATTAATTACTATAATTTTAAATGGTCCAAAATAAGATAAAAAAAATTGAAACCTTTTATAAATTTACAAATTCTATGAATAATATATTTTATTATTTATTTTGACATATTGAACAAACGGAAAATTTTGAAACTATTTGTGATTTGTTGTGTTGTATCCCAAACTGCCGATCCCCTTCTGTTCTCAGGCATTATATATGAAAATAAAATATGTTTAAGGCTCCGACATTTGAATTTGGCAATATCTCCTATTGAAGCATAGGGCGTCTCCAATTGCCATCCATTCCCATTTTGGGAAGTATTTATCAATTTGATTTAACACAAGATCCCGTTCGATGAATGCAATTCCGCTGCGTTCTTTGCTTAACTAAGTTGTTATTGCGTTCATGGAGCGTGTTGGGAAACCACTTGCATTTCCTTCTGCTAACTTCTATTCCAATATGAGTTTGATTTGCTCTGCAAAGAAGTTCTTCATTAGAAATAGTATTTGAGATTTCAGTTTATTCAGTACAACTTTTATCTCAGGACAGGTGGGAAATCTGAATTAAAAATGCGTAAGTCGTTGGGTGCTAGAATGGCAAATGCAGCTTTAGCCTTGTTAACTCGATTCTTTAGTTCAGCGCCTCCCACTGCTGTCATCATCTATAGAAGCCAGTTAGCAATTACCATTCGGATATTTACGAATTCATAACGATAGACGCAATCTTGGGTATCTTAATTGTAAATAATTGTAAGCTTCGGAAGAGTCCCTTTTTTTCCAAGTTAACTAGAGGACTCCATTGCTAATGGATAATTGCCGATAATGCGTTTGTAATAAATCTCTTCAACCACCATTAACGAAGATTGAAATTTTACTTAAATTTCTGGTATTATTTTTAAATATTTCAGTTGGGTCGGAGTGCATTCTATTCATTAGGTCAGTTACCGCAAGCTTATTTCTCAAGCTGACTCTGGTCATCGCCGGTTGTACGCAGCTATTTTGTATCCCCCCCCCCAATCCGCCCTATTTTAATTCAATTAATTTAATTAAGCAAACTAGCAAATGAACCACGCCTTCCAATTGACGTTCTTGGCAATTATGTTCTATTGTTTAAGGAACATGGTCTCATCGAGCGTCAACACTAAGTACACCAAGTATGCCGCCAATATGGCCAAAGTGGGCGCCCCCCCACTGAAGGCATGCGACAAATTATTCGCTTTGTCATGTCTTTCGATTTATTTATGTTGGGTTTGAATGTGTGTCGTCGTGGGGCTTCCCAGTAAAATCTATTGAATGCTTCTCTATGATTAACTTTCATGTGATGAATTTATTTTATTTCCGTTTTGGTATTTTTCAGTGCCGCGTAGGGCTTCTTGAGACCTAGTCGATTGGTTTCGAAGTGTATGTGACCAAGAATGTAAGCCTCACTGCCGAAGTGTTCTGCAATATGGTATTTATTTACGGAACAAAATAGTTAAAATATTTAAATCAAAATTAAAGCTCATGGGTATACCAGCAAATTTTTAGCTAGCGATTTTTAAAGCGTTGCAATCGTGATTATTATTGTATAATCGTCTATATTTTGGGTTAATAATTTTATGAATTGAATTAAAATAGACACAATATATAGTAGATGTGTATTTTTGTTTGAGATAAAGAAAATTCTGGTGTTTGAAAAATCCCTTAGCTCATGTCTTGAAAGTAGTGAGGGCAAGCCTGATTCCATGCAACCGTCCTCTTATATTCTTAACAAATTGCTTCCTGCCAGTTTCCTTTTAAGGTTCAGCAGAAGTTTCTTTTAATTTTCCTCGCCTCGGATAGTGTCTTCCGCACGGTCTAATCAGTCTATAACTTCTTCAATTCTAAGTTTACTTTAACCAACCCCTCTAAACATTTTTTGTAATTCTTTTCGTCTTTTCTATTATCTGTCTTTATCTTTAGTCAATATTTGTGCAATCTTCATGTTATACCCATGTCCGTCTTTAAGAATAACTATATCTCAGGGAGAGTAGAACTGGAACCGGAGCCACCATCTTATCGGTTCGGAAGCCAGTTTATTCAAGTTTCTTAATATCACGAATATTCATTATTTTCAACTTATCCTAAACAAATAACAATAATTATAAAATAATATTATTATTCTGAAACATGGCGTAACTAGTTGCTTAATTCCAAACAAAATCCTTGGAACTCAAGCATTTAGTTTTCATTTTTTTTTTAATTTAATAAATATTAAAGTCAGCCGACTGAGGTTGTGTTTTAAACGTTTATGTGAGAATTTCCACATTCTGCTCAACAAATTGTAGCCGCTGGCTAGTAGTTCCAGCTCCCAAGTCTGCATTTTACAACCAGCATCGTCAAGGGAGCTCCAAACTGATATAATAAACACCAACAAGTGTCGTAAAAACAAATTAACAGCGCTCAGGCAATCACTTGTCTCTGCCTCCTCGGATGCATTTGGTAGAGAAAGTCCTAAACTTTTAAATGGGGAAACATTATTTTAATTTATAGCGTATAGCATGGGGATGGATGAGGAGTACTATAACAATCACCCATATGCCAGAGGAACAGCGTAAACAGTGCTTAAGAGTTTTAGAAGGGGAGCTAAGTTGGGAAGACCTACATTTGCTTGGAGGCACTTCACACGCTCTGACTCACATGCGGTGGCAGTGCATGGATTACCAGAACATAGCCCGAGGGAACAGCAATGGAATCGATATGTTATCGACTATATATAAAAATGGATATTTAGAATAAAGGAAAGAAGAAGTTAATTATTAAATTAAATGTCTTTGGTTGCAAATAAATAAATAATTTTTTGTAACATTTTAAGGTATCTTTTATTGTTCGGCCTAAAAGCTAATAAGACGGTTCTAATAAAATATTATTATAATAGTATATCACAAATACTTGGGAATACGATTTTTAACGACTTTTTATCACTTCAATATTTTGAGTTTAAAATAATAATCGGGATAATCTCACGTAATGAGTGCCTCTTAATGTGTGCTGTCACATGTGTTAGTTTGACTTATATAGAGACGCTGTTCCGATTTGAAATATGGTCAAACAATTCATATGGCAGCAACACATGCACATGTTGTAAGGGTAATATTAGAGGATCATTCGATGGGGGGAACCACATACATGTGCTACAAATTAACATTCGTGGTAAAGTGTAGGGAGATGAAGACTCAAATAGTGTGGGCGTCGGTAGAGCGAGTGGTAGCGTACTCATCTCTAAATCGGAAGGTCGTTGGTACGATTCCACACAGCAGCGCTGGTGCATTCGCCTAGCAGAGGTATGGTTCGGAAATAGACGTAGTTGATACCAAATATTGTTAAAGTCTTTCAATCCAATTTGATTCTGTTGACAATCACTAGAAGAATGAATCGCTTGCTGGTTGAAGTTTTGCAACGAGTAAGAAGTAGTTGTTCAAAATATAGTTTTATCTTTGTATCTGCTGACCATTCCAGAAAGTGACTAGTTTTTTGCCGAGGCAGACTTGGCATCCCCGCCGTTTCGTAATTATTTATATCATTCCCGTTATCGTTTACGATCTTTTGAACCTTTGCTGATCTTATGGAATTCATGAGATTAAGGTCAAATGACAATTTTTCATGTATTAGCTCTCCTACAAGTTATTCGCTAGCCAAAGTTTAGCTATTAAACAATCGAAGCCAGAGAATGAAGCATTTAGTCGACGAATTACTTCGAAAACAACTACCTTGAACTGCTTGAAGATGTACCAATGATATATACTAACCTAATAAAATCTGCTGTTCTACTTCTTTTATTTACTTTAAGCTAATAATTCTACTAACTTAAAATTTTACTTCAACTTTAGTTGCCCTTGGGCCAAGACTGAAAAATGTACTAAGTCTGGGCAATCCGGCACTGCCTGGTACCCAATGGACACAACGGACCAACAGTATTTCGCTCTTCTATAATGACAAATAAAAAAAGAACTTGTCCAAATTTATTAGCATAATGTGCAAAAAATATCGCTTCTGCTTCGGTTTCGCTTATTTGACAGCTTTTCGAAGTTTGCCCAACATTGTGTCATTTGCTTCACGCGGAGCAGAAAAGAAACGGCTTCTTGCACCATAAGCCACAGGGCTGGACTAGTCCGTCCAATCGTTCGTCCTTTCCTCTTCATTGCTTCATTATGGTAATAAGCGAGTAGGCACAAGAAAAATTCTCCAAAAATGAAGTCATGCGCACCCAAACAACTTTCGGAGTTTCGTTTGCGATGTTCTAGAAAAACTTGAGACGCCTTGCACTGGTCACTCTGGCCATCTCTCACTCGGCTAAGGGGGCCATAAAAAAAATGTAGTAGAATTTCTAATATCCAAGTTTATTGTGTCAACTTGGACGGGCGCAGTCCTAAAGGCGGTGCGGTGTAGCCTTTAGTGGCGGCGACAACGCTTTACTACAATGACGCCATAAAATTTATTCGTGTACGAGAAGTACCTATTTGGCTGAGCACAGCCAAAAATGAGCGTCATCTTCGTTATGACTGGCGTCAACCGGGTGTTGGACAAAAAAAGGGTAACAGGCGTTTGCGGATGGCGCCGCCGTTAGGCGTTGACTTTGTCATCTAAATGGCCATAATTATTTCGACTGGTAGAGCAGTCTTCCAAAGTCTCCCCTTACCACATTATCATAAAATTGCCATCTGGTCAGTAGCTAAAAGCAAGCAAGCACATTCGGATTACGGCACCATATATGGGTTGGTCATAAAAAAGAAACAGAAATTGAAACAATTGAAGCTCTGCTCGACCGTGTCATACATTGTATGCTTTTTTCTGCAAAAATACAAAATTCCCGATATTTTAATTCCGATGCAAGTTTTTTTATTTAATACCAAGCTGTTTACTGTGTACAATCATTACATGCCACTCGTAAGTCGTACAGTTTGGCTTTTCCCAACAAAAAATCTTCATGTCCAATGAGAACTTTATGGATGTCATAAAAGATATAAACAATCCCAAGTACGGTAGTTGGGTTTTGTAATAAGAATACACAACGAACTATATATGGTTACTAGAAGCAAATTAAAAACGAAAAATTTTTACTTAGATTGATGTAATTCAGTAGTGGTTTGCGTAAAATAAATTTTAAGACTATATTGATAGTAACTATTATAAGACTAAAATGATTGTAAGTCTTAACTCCACAGCTGAGTCAATTTGGCTATATCCTGCGATCGATATAAAATTTTCTTTCATTTTGGTTTTGAAAAAAAAATTCAGTGTTATGATATGTTCTGCAGTCTTGAACGATCATATGTAGTTAAAACATTACCCGATAATGGACGGCAAATCATAGACGAATCCTTGAAAACAACACTAGTATCTGGTGTGAAAAGCATTACAAGATGTTTAATCATTGATCTTAAAAAAAAAACACCAGAGAAGTATCGTTTAACAAGACAAGTTTAACGTTGAAAAAGACTTTACTTCAGCAGAGATTTTAGAATCTTAGATATGAGGAAGGGAAGTCAATGGCAGATTGTGAGGCTTCCTGCATATCGATTTCTAAACAGGCGTTCAAAGCCGCGTAAGTGTTACAACTCCAAATTACTCAGTCCAAAACTTTAGAATGCATTTTGGACTGCGTAGAAACTGTATAGAGTAGTTACTGAAAAATTCTTACTTTTGAAGGCGGATTCTTGGTATAAAAGCACCGTAGGATAGTGACATGCTCTCAAGTTCTTCCCATTTAGGCGTTATTTTTCTCAGCTCTAAGTTTTTACAAAATCAGTAGTATTTTTTGGAGTTAAGTTTCGTTCGTAAGCCTTCCTGTTTTGCATTTGCCATGAATATAAGTGAATTTTGGATATCTTGAAAGAATATGAATTCCCGAATTCGCTAGTTGCTTTTTGTAATGTGAAGAGAGATGTAGCAAAGGGAACTCCCTCAAATAGCAGCGCCTGCAGTGGATATTCCACAAAAACTACAGGATTTCTCCCAAAGGGTACATGTGTTCTACATAAAAGTTAAATCATTTTGAATTGAATATGGTAGAGAATATCATTAAGCCAAGAATCAAATTCCCAAAAAATCAAAATTTGGTTTCATTTATCACACATGACCGCTGAAATAAAATTGATACCAAATTTTTAAATTCAAAAATTATTGTAATTCACAGGGAAAACATAAATTTAAACATACAGTTGAGTTTTTGGTTCACATCAGAGCGTTCTATATCCCGATGTTGTAGCAACTTTGCTTAAATATTTTAGGTGGTCATTACAAACTGCTGTCGGGTTACAATCGACCTTGCCAGCTCTAGTCAGACGCCCTTGCTTTAAACACGCCTTCTCCAGTTAGTCACTCCAAGGGAATATATAGAGCGATGAATCAAAGCAACACTACCCATTCCAATATCAATAACATTTGTAACATTTTGTCAGAAGCAAATTATTTGTAGTCTTAATAAATGCGAACAAAGAAGTATCGAAAAAGACTAAATTCTATCCATAAAAACACCACTTCAGAAGAGATTTGTGTAAACATAGAGCCGAGTGAAAGCCTCAACGGCTGATTGTCGGGCTTCCTACAACTAGACTGCTCTACAAATGTTATAAGCCGGACCGGAGTCGGTTGGGTCGATAATTGTTATTATGGACTCCGAAGTACATATACCCATAGCCCAGGAAATGATGGAAAAGGTGCTCTACGCTCTCGAACTTGTCCCATTTAGGCGTTACTACGTTTTTGGTTTCGCAGTTCCACTTGAAGATACCACGATAGCAAATCTCTAAGTTGATATTTCTAGCATAAGATTTTAACAATTACTGAGGTTTCTATTTCGGAAAGGTGCCTCCTTTCTATTCTGAAAGTGCGACCTTACATCAATACTTTCAGTGGGCTTTGGAAATCAGGAATTCCCTTTACGATATTACTCAGTGAATAGAAATCATGTGGTAACATAGCATCTGAAGCAATCATGAATCAGCTCTGTTAAAACCGATACAGTTTACAGTTTGCTGTACCAACAATTTAAGGATATTCAATAATAACACAACTTTTGAAAAGAAACATTTTTATGACTATGGTATTGTCATACCTTACGAGCAGGATACTTTAATCGGACAAGGTTACAGAATCGGTATTTTTGGCAGGATCAATTAGTTGAAACATCTACCCGCTAGCTTTTACTCATCTAAATGTAAATGTAAAATGATTTAAAACAAAAAAATCATCGCTTCAGGAATAAAATTGAAATGCAAAGGAGCAACAAAGTCTTAATGACAGCCATTAGGAAAGGTAAAACGATTGCTATATGCAGCAAGGAGTACATAGAAAAAACGAGAATTGACGTATATGGGTGCATACGAAACTTCAAGTACAGCCGGCTGGGACACTCGTGGGGGAAGAAGCTTGAAATAGGTGACAGATGAATGCCCGCAAGTTGAGGAGTAGAGTATTTTGCAGATGTTTGAAGGATTTCTGTCACAATTTGTTTGCGGTGCTTTCCTTTAACAAATGTGTCGTAGTTACTGCCACAGTTTCCCTTAACTGCATACACTGAATGTCACTGTTGCTGCTTACGTTTTATTTCCTTTTACTGGCAGGACTTTTCATGTTGTGAAGAGTGAAATTGTTTCCGCCGCACTTAAGCGCACCCACCCAGATGGGCGTGGGACAGAAGAGATTTTTTGTATTTCCATTTGCTTGCGAAACATTTCCGCCGCGCGTCGCATAATTTAATGCAAATGTGTCCCATACTCCTCATACAGTCATCCATCCCAACGACGACAGTGACGAACCACGGCGTGGTATCGTTAACAGAATATCGATTTAGGTGAGAGCAAAATTTTGTGCATTTTCATAAGGCATTGTGTCCTTGTGTTGACCTTTGTATCAGCGCTTGGAGCGTCTGCACTGGCACTTCAGAAAATATCTTCAAGTTTAAGTTAAGCATCTCTAAATCTCGTAGTTTCGGTTCAGCTAATAATAATACTTAGTATAAAATCTTAAAGCTCATCGATTTGCCTTAGTTTTTGATTTGACGGAAATCAGCTTCAAAGTTTTGGTGTATCCCAAACATAATTTAAATGGTCTTCCTCTGAAAAAGCAATAGAAATATTTGTTTAAAAGTGCTTGAATAAGTTATATACATGCATATAAAATAAGTTGTACATATAGGTCTGTATCTGTTTTATATAAACCAAAAAATATAAACTGCAAATTTATTTAAATTGAGAAAACAGACATACCACAGCAAGTGAGTTGGGCTGAAAGTTAAGGCTTATGCAGATTTATTTACGCAATGCGAATCGTTGGTATTCCAAAAACATAGCGCGGGGGGCTAACGAATAGAAAGCTGCCTCAGTATTTAATCCTACCAAAAGTCCAATTTAAATATATGCTAACGTAAGCAAATATTATAAACTTTTCCATTGCTAACCAACACTATCAACACTTGAGTTATCGCATTTCCATATGGTTACAGATAAGTTGGGTTTCCTTTTTTTTATACAAAAACATGTGTGCAAATTCTTTTTGTTATGAACCGCTTCAAGTTGTAGCTACCGTGGATTTTAAAGTCCACAAGTACTAAGGACTTACTTATTTATGAAGCGAAGAGCAAATTATCTTAAAAAAAATAAACATTCTCTGAAAACATTTTCATTTTCATTTTTTGGCCCGCAGGAACGGCCACGGTTTTCCAAACAGAGTTCCTGGCCATCCTTAATGTTGCTCAGTGGATCTCGGAGAAGAGGTGGAAAGGGATGACGATACTCAACTCACTCAGGTATACAGGGAAACGAGATAGCAGATGAATTGGTAAATCGAACATCGGCTACCCCAGCCTGTGCTCCTGAGCCGTTCATACCTATCAGTTAGTCGGTAACCATGAGGCGCATAGTGGAACTAACGACCAAGAATTGTAAGGACCACTGGAAGCTAACAGCAGGTGTTACAAAATACTTAGTGAAAGAACCCTCACACTAAGGTGCAGACTTCCTACTCCAACTCGGAAGAAGGGATCTGATAGCTCTGGGGGCGCTCATCCCGGGACACATCCCATGTGGCCAACATATGGTTAACTTGGAGCTAAAAACTGACTCAACATGCAGGCCTGACAATACCGAGCATTTCCTATGCTATTGTCCAGCTTTCTCAAGGACAAGGCTTCGTATCCTGGGAAGCGATGTGCTCCAGCTCGTTGTTGTCCCTTTCCGGTATGTAAAGGTATGGTATGGTATGGTTGTTTAGCCTTTGTGTCTGAGGCCTTAGCCTTTTCTTACCTCTGCTATCTATCTATCTATCTATCTATCTATCTATCTATCTATCTATCTATCTATCTATCTATCTATCTATCTATCTATCTATCTATCTATCTATCTATCTATCTATCTATCTATCTATCTATCTATCTATCTATCTATCTATCTATCTATCTATCTATCTATCTATCTATCTATCTATCTATCTATCTATCTATCTATCTATCTATCTATCTATCTATCTATCTATCTATCTATCTATCTATCTATCTATCTATCTATCTATCTATCTATCTATCTATCTATCTATCTATCTATCTATCTATCTATCTATCTATCTATCTATCTATCTATATATCTATCTATCTATCTATCTATACGTAATAATAGGTAATTTTCTAAGAGAAATGTAAATACTTAGAAAAATACTTCCAATTCTGTTTTTACACGGTAGATTGGTTCCAGAAAAAACCGTATAAAAAAAGACACTGATCATATGCAAAAATAGATGTTTGGTTTCTAATCTCTAAATCATATTAAAATGATTGAAAAACAAGGACTTTTTAAGAAGAAGTATTCCTTTTTGTTATTGTTAAATCACAAATATAATGTTTATTTATTCATTCGGTATTCACGTGCATTGTCTACCAACAGAAGAATTTTAAATTCTAACCCTTTTTCATTCATTTGTTTCTTGTACAAAATATTTAATGAACCATTCTGTGAAAACTGCAGTTGTCATCTGTCATCTGTATCATGGCAAAATCGATACCTGCCATTGCTCGTGGTTTAAGAGCACGATTGATATGCAGGGGCTTTAACTTCCAATCCCCAGAAGCGTTACTAACTATAAAATAAAAACTTGACTCGATCTTTTTCAACTTCAAAACCAGCAGCGTTTCTACTCTAGTCATCATAGTTCTCTAGTCACCCTGATCACAATTTAAGGAGCTTTCGACTTTGACTTTTAGGCGCTGACGTGTGCCAGCTTAATATAACAATTGTACAACTAGGTACGGGTTATATACATTTTAGATGGCCCTATTCTCAACGAAAAGTATCAAGTCCTTGAAAGAAAGAGCCGTACTTTGACTTCTAGGAACAATAAAGCACAATGGAACTCAAGAAAGTGAATAGTTGTGCATGGGTGGCTAAAGAACAAACCAAATCCTTTGAATGAAAAAATGAAAATCCCGCGAACTACTCGCATTTCCCTTAAGAAAGTAATATGTAATATATAAACTGAGTTTTTATATATAAATTTAAATTGTGACTAGGAGATTATCTAAGTAATCGCACGATTCATTTTGGCCTTGGATTATAGAAATTACGCATCATCGAAAAGAACTGGATGCTGACCGTTGATATGCCCCATGAAGTTATGTGTTACGGCAAACCTAATGTCAACAGTTTTGCTTTCGTTTCAAAGTAAACTTTAGATAGGCCTTGTCCAATTGTTTACTTTTAAAGTTATTTTCTACAGAAAGCATTTCATATAGCAACTGTTCAAACAAACCAAAATTCGTAATTGACTTTCTCGAAGTAGTAGTAGTATATAAGCACCTCACAGTTCGGAGTAACATCATATTCAAATCAATTATACACAAGTCCATTGAAGAACTTTTCTAAGAATGAAGCCAACTCTATTATTCTTCTTCGCTTGCTTGACGCTCTATTGCTGGATGGATCTGGTATCTGCTCAAGCAAACACCACAACATCTCCAAGCTCCTTGAGTCTTTCGAGTCCTGGAGTAAAGACAGTACGAGTGTCCAATCTTCAATATACTGCAGTCAGACGGATTCGCAGGGGCAGCAGTGGCAGTAGTAGTTCGAGTAGCAGCACCTCCAGCACCCTTGATAGATCTCGCAGAGGCAAGTTGAGCCGTAACAAACGACTCAATCGTCGCCGTCTGTAAATCTAAGTAAGGGAAGATTTAGATGGAATGCTCAACGATTTGAAAAGCATTTCAAATAAGGAGAGCGATTTAGTAGTTAAAGGAAATTATTCAATAAAAAGAAAATATATAAAATAATATGTTTGCAACCTGATTTGTTTCTTATTAAATTTTGAAAAACAGATAGTGTATTGAATATTCACTCTTGCAGAAATGTGCAAGAAATGATTTCGCCATGTGGACTACGCTATAAACTTTAGATTTCTATGATCTTGGAAGTTTAAAGTATCTTGACTGATTTATCATGTCTAGGAAATAAGTTAAGTTAAGCATTATCAAAAAAAACTTTCAAGTTACAACATCCCTTCTTCGATATTTTTACAGTTTGAAAATAAAATTAGATATTAATAAAAGAATGACTTTTTACTTTACACGTAAACGAAAGCCTTGCCATCTTCCAAAAATTGACTTCCTGATAGCCAGTGAATCAATTCGATGGGCAATCCGGGTATCCATTTGGATAGCAAAATACTATTTAATATCTACATCAACAAGACCATAGGAAAAATGAATATAAGTATACGAACTCAATATCCTTTTTATTTTTACCAGCTTTGTTATATGGGTCGGAAGTTTGGGGTGATTGCGCGGCATGCCTTGAGAACGAGTTACAAAAAGCTCAGAATAAAAAATTAAAAATAATTTGTAATCTACCCTTTCATTTTTGAACCGGAATAAATCCACACGAAAAGTCCCATATTTGCATGATTAATGAAAAAATCAGCCAGACTACTTTTTATTTAAATTTAATACTAAAAATATAAATAATACCCTATCTCAGTTTTAAGTAGTTAGTTTTTTATTATTTTATTTTGGAGGGGGGTTATTAACTTACTTTTTCCATAAGTAATAACTTCTTGAATGGAGGCGAATTATTGAGAAAGCCAAAACCCACCCTGGGGTGAAGAGCTGAATGATGATGATGATGAATAACTTCTTGCACACGAACACTTAGACGACATACTGATATATTTTAGTTGTAAGGGCGAAAAACAGCTTATATCTTTAATATTTTGCACACCTAACTCAATAACATAATTGTAAACATTAAAGAAATTAAATAAATAAAAATAAAAAGTTTTAAAATTATTGTAGAAACTATGGGATTTAAGTTGTTACCTTTATCTGTCTGGAAAAAAACAAACGCTAAATGCCTGTTAAATTTTAATTTTATTTTTGGAAATGAACTTAGTGAATTTGTAAATTGTTTGGTTTAACATTGTTGAACAAAAAAAAAACCAACTCCATTGTAAAACATATTTAACAACTTATACAATTAATATAATAAAAAAAACTACTTAATTATTAGCGAAGAGAGTTATTTTACAATTTAAAAATTTATTTTAAATAAAAATTGCGTATACGCCACACAGCCTTTAAAATTGGTAATGATAGCCGTAGTTGCTATTACAAAATTACAAGTTACGCTTTTTTCTAAAAAACCCAGCAATAAAATCATAATGTTTGGTAAAAATCTAAATCGAATAAAATTGCAATGTAGAGAAGAATCGCTGAACAATTCATAATCCAAGGTATTGGCGACAGAACCATAACTCTATTTTTCCCTACTTTCTGCTTCTCCAGTGTTCTTCGGCTTGCATTCAGATGCTCAAACATATCATTGCTGATACTTTTGAAAAAGGATAATTTTTGGTACTTGCATATGAATACGTTTTAATATGGATGGGCATCCAGATCTGATCACATATACTGATTTTTGGAAATTATTAAATCTCTGCTCAATATACATTTAAGATTGCCTAAATCTGTCTTATTCTGTTTTTGAGGCCTCGATTACTAGAGAGATTACCGTGCTGCTCGGGCAATATCGAGAATCATAATTTTACGCGTGCATGTACATAAATTAATACATTCGAATAATAAATACCAATGACTATTATTTTATTTCAGTATTTGTATTCATATTCTGAAAATATACTTACAAAAATAAAAGATTGCATATTTAAAATATTCTTAGATTTCTCAATAATAACAATAAAACATATTTTTGGTAAAACACATAAAAATCTTCCATTAATACAGGGTAAAATTGTTGAGTCACATTTCTTAATCAAAACAAATCTAAACAAACCTTGTGCAACTACATATTGTTAACCCCAAATGACTTCCAGTATGAGAGGGAAGTTTCAGCTGTTCAAACAAACCAAAATTCGTAAATAACTTTCTCCAAGTAGTAGTAGTAGTATATAAGCACCTCACAGTTCGGAGTATCATCATATTCAAATCAATTATACACAAGTTCATTGAAGAACCTATTCAAGAATGAAGCCAACTCTATTATTCTTCTTCGCTTGCTTGACGCTCTATTGCTGGATGGATCTGGTATCTGCTCAAGCAAACACCACAACATCTCCAAGCTCCTTGAGTCTTTCGAGTCCTGGAGTAAAGACAGTACGAGTGTCCAATCTTCAATATACTGCAGTCAGACGGATTCGCAGGGGCAGCAGTGGCAGTAGTAGTTCGAGTAGCAGCACCTCCAGCACCCTTAATAGATCTCGCAGAGGCAAGTTGAGCCGTAACAAACGACTCAATCTAAGTAAGGGAAGATTTAGATGGAATGCTCAACGATTTGAAAAGCATTTCAAATAAGCAGAGCGATTAAGTAGTCATGGGAATTTGGTTTCTTTCTATTCGATTGTTTTTAACTTTAAAGCGAATTCAATAATAATATATAAAATAATATGTTTGTTTTTTTAATTTTTTCTTTAATATTAACGACCAACGAATTGAAAATCTAAACTTTATTTAAAATAAATGATTTCCTATTTCGTTAAATTTCTCTGCAAAAACAGAAAAACATATTTTTCGTATATATTTACATTAAAGCAGAGATTTAGTTAGAACTTAATCGGAAGACGTTTAAGTCCTTTGATCACGTAGAAAAAGTCAATATAAAAGCTGCATTCTAGAATATATAGAACAAGGTGAAATACTTAAGTTCCATGACCTTATACTAAATATAAATTTCAAGCCACTACGACCATATCTTTTTCCTAATCTATTGATTTTATACTTATGCATTATAAGTACCGCATCTATGAATAAAAATCGATCTGAGTTGCTACAGAAATCATTTCCATTCCCAAATTCGTCCCAAAAACAAAGTTTAGCTGCCAAAGTTCGTAACAGTTTCAAAATCTTGCATACAATTGCCTGAGACTTCGCTTAATTAATTTAACATTTTTAATTTTACAAAACTGTTGAAGCCCGGAAGCAGCGGACTCTTTAAGAATAACATTTTTAATTTAAAGTTAATTTAGAATTTCGAACAAAAGATTCTCGGTAACTATTTAATCAATTGAATTAAGTTAAGTGGTGTATTTATGTTGGAAAGTAATATCTAACACATCAAATTATTTCAGTAAAAAAAATTTTAATTGATAAAACTATATATAGAAACTTCTTAAAGATATTCTTCAGCAAGCACAAAAGATCGGAATTATTTGCTCGAAGGCAAATTGTAACAGCTTTGTATGACACACATGGAATTATCTAAAGTTAAGGTTTCGAAGAGTGACTTATACATTCCAAAAATTCAAAGCTAAAGCTGTTATTTAGAGCCCCAAGAATCAGCCCACCAAAATTTTTGTGATTCTATTTTGTATTATAATAAAATATCATCACGGCAGACGTAGAAGTCGCAGCGCCCCATAAGGCAGTAATACTTATGAATAGGGAATTTATTGAGACTCAACCATAACTATGGAGGTGCACGGAGGCACACCACAATGAGGTGTACCGACACCCCTACTACGGAATCTGTTAGTTAATGAAATCCTGCGAAGGCAAAGATGAAAAGCCCCAAAGATAACTCCATAATTATCGTGGGCAAATGTCGTATGACCGTCAGCTCGGTCATGGACAGCCCAATGAAACAAATATTGGAGTGAGTAACTGAAGCCGCCCTTCGTATCAACGCGGGTAAGACGGACCTAATTCTCTTTACTAAGGAATACAAGGAGGACGCCTTCAGTCAACGGTATGAGGCTCAAGCCGAACTCAACTGGAAAATACTTGAGAGTTGTATTGGACAGCTGAGAGACCAATGTTGAGGAAAGGGTGAAAAAGGCCACAGCTGCACTCTATGCATCGCAAAAGATGCTAAGTAACACTTGGAGTCTGTCATCTAGACTAATGCACAGGATTTTCATGTCTCTGGTGCGACCGATACTACTCTACAGCGCCCTGGTATGGTGAAGAGCCATTGAAAAATGCGCATAGCTTCGAATCGTGGAAAGGACACAACAGCACGCATTGTTATGTATAACAGGGGCGATGAAAACTCGGAGTTCACCCACTGGATATACAAGCCAAAATGCTAGCGCAGAAGATAGCACAACGTCTTTGTACGGCATGAAAGCTTATACTGAACTACTACGGGCACGGTAAAATCGGAGGCGTTACCAAGCATAGCCTGAACTACATAACTGCAGTCAACAATTTCTCCAGAAAGCCCACACTAATGGTACCAGAAGCTTGGAAAATCGGCATGGACCAAAAGGCAGCAAAAACCTTCACGGACGGATCCAAGGACTGCATTTTTCAGGTGGAAGTTTTCGCACTAAAGAAAGCTGCAGAACATCTTCGTCGGCAGGCAGGCGGCAATCAAAGCCACGCAAGCCTACGCCATTACTAGATCACTAGATGCGCTAAGCACCTGCAAGAGGGTGCGCATATTTTGGGTTCCCAGCCACCCAAATTGACGGACCGGTTAGCTAAGGATGGTGCCGAATCGACAGGAACGAGGGCTTAAGACGTAGGGACACCTCTAAGTGCCCTATCACTTCCGACAGAAGGTGGCAAAACATGACGAACTGTAAAACCGTCCGTATCATGTGTGGGAAAACCGCTCCGAAACTAGCCTAGCACATCCTGCAACTTCTTAGGAAAGACTGCAGGCTTATGCTAGGCTTGCGAACGGGCCACTGCTTGACCGCAGTCTGTGCCAAAATGCGGGGCATCACTGACGACGATGCATGCACGAAATGCAGGGAAGCAGTAGTCAAATAAACTCTGAAATACCTTCTGTGCAACTGTTCCACTCTCAGTACCACGAGAGCTGAATTTCTAGGGGAGCCCAACGTTTGACTCGCTTGCAGAGGCAGCTCGAAGAACACCCCGACTCTGTTAGCTTTCGCGAAACATACGTGTTTATTGGACTAACGTGTCCATGACCATGATTCACGGCCGACAAATTCCGGTTCCACTAGGGATTGCACCGATCTATGTGAGGCCTCGTAGACCTAGGTATACGTAAAGGCAAACGGAAGAAGGTGATAAACATTTTGCTTTAAGGGACTTGGCGTCTGTCCCCTTCTGCTCTTTCATTTACCCATTCCTTACATTGTGCATATCTAGTAAAACCTTTGTAGCTTATATGTACAGGGTATAAGAAGTCAACTTTTCTGCCTGAACTTTTAAGACGCTTAAGACTATTTTTCATTTATTCTATAATAAACCTTACATTCTTTAGGAATTTGTGGCGCCTGAAACAAATGTTTATAGATTGTTTTCGTTTACGATTGTCTCTTTGGCCATACCTACTATTCATTTTTGTTAATCATAAATTTTATTTCAATTTAGGCTAATAATTTCTCTGATATAGTTTAAGATAAGTTTACTCCGCGCATCGTGATTTCAATAGCTAGTTAGTTGTACATATTTATAATCGTATAAATTCAAAATCCCTTGATCATCATTTAAAATCAATCATTATTACTGCTATTATTGATTGTTAAAAACCACCGACGCTACACTTGTAGAATTAGCAACAAACTTAACTACTCATAAAATACTACACAAAATGTCAATACAAATTATGAGAGATATTCTATATAAGTATATATTTCTGATTGTATAAACGCAAACCAAACTGTAGTACTACTGCCATAAGTTGATATATATTACGATTTCCAAGTCATACTTGCTGGCAAAGTGTATCATAAGTAATCCCATGAAATTTGTCGGTATTGCGTAATTTGTTCCCATCGCAGGCTTCTTTCTGCCTTATTGGTGCTCCCACAAGAAAGAGAATGTCGACGATTAGGAAAACACGTACTCCAATCCCAGAAAATGAAATGACGTTGGAAAGGTAACAAAGTTGCCACATCACACACATACACACACACCCAACAGCATTTAGAGGCTGTGCAGGGTCTTTTCCGCCAAATGCTTTTCCCTTAATGAGTTTTCCACTTGCGGTTTCAAGGAAAATTTGCGCAAAAATGCGATACTTTACCAAGCTACAACAAGTGGTGGAAACGACGCGGCTTTTACCTTAGTAACTCTACTCCAGAAAATTCAGCGGTTTACAGCTATGCGCAGCGGCGCTCACATCATTTTCGGGTGGGGGGGTCGTCTATGGAAAGAGTGATTTCCGCTGTTTGTGGTGTTATGGCTAGAGTGGGTGCTGAAGATGTAAATGTTTTAGCGGTTGTCGCGTTTAAGTCACTTAAGAAAATTCCTATTAGGTATCTCGTTGCATAGTACGGATGCTAGCGCGGTCTTCCTTGTTGGCATCTTCTCTTTCTAGGATCTTATTAAAAATCTACCTTTCTTCCTGTCATTTTTGACAGTATCGTACGATACTATCTTTCACTCAAAATCATTGATTAATTTCCAAGGAAAACTCCCTTGTGCAATATTCCACTCATTTTTGTATTTCTCTTGAGCTGCAACTTGCTCTTACTCAAATTCTACTCATTACATTGAGTAAAAAGGTTTCATACTCAATGTCTGCGTGTGGTGTTTGTCCCCGCATTTACGCGTTCTGTGGGTCTTTTTAGACTTTATATAAATCATACGTGGATATGTCTGAGACTGCAAGCATTTATGTAAATAATGTGTAATAATTTTGTATAAACATTATGTGATCGACGATTCAATTTATCCCAAATTGTGGTAGTTTCTTAACACTCGTCCACGCAAGTTCCCTCAAATGTCTATGTCATATATAATAAATGTGTGCCAAAGCTGCGCGCGCATTTTAAAATTACTTTGTTTTGTCTTAGTATAAATTTGCTTTGGGTTATTTATCTTGGGCGCTCTTATATAGAAATATACTCAAACATACATCTGTTAAAATTGAGCAACATATTTTTATCGAATTTCTTCAATTTACGAAAATCTCAAACCTGCTCGTGTATTTCTTGGTTTATTTCCAAAACAATCTATTAACGATGTACTCAATATGTACTTTTTGTGTACTCAGAAGACAGCTTCAGCTTCAACAATCAATTGTAGTTTCGTTTTTCATATCTTTCATGGTTGTTCCTTATCAAGCTCGTAATTAACGTGCTCTATTTTTAGATTTTGTCTTGTAGCGAGTTGTCGTAGCTTGACTGCTACATATGTTCACGAGGGCAGACTGAAGAGTTATCGGCACGCGGAAGTCATATTTTACTCGAAAAAAAATAGTCTAAATGTCTCTACACACATTATGAGAGTGTTCATATAATTTAATGCATTTGTTTAATCCTACAATTCGTAGGCATTGTCTGGAAAAATAGTGTAGTTTTTGGAAAAGTACTGGAATTTTGAGTAGAAAGGAAGGCAGAATATGCATTTATTTATTTATATGTATTGAATAAATATTACAACTTTGGTATTTTTTTGGTTATATTCCATAGAAAATTGTTAAGGTTTAATGCAGAAAGAAAAATTAAACAGTTTCTGCAAAAAATAGTACGGTTTTTGTCGCCTGCGATTCGCCTTTAGTATTATAATGCTTATCCTTTTCATCGCTTGCTGCTAACTTGTGAGATTGCAAAACTTGTCCCAAAGCAACGACTGCTTGAAATCTAAAAACCGAGCAGTTTTTATTCTGCATAGTATTTCCACACCAACTTTTATTTTGTTGCAAAGCCAAACCATCTATGCCGTTACCTAAAGACGATGGGTCGAAAACTAGTATGTATATTTCAGATTTCTTCCTGGAATTAAGAAACCAGACCATACTCTTCGTCTTCACCTTGGGAATTACAGGCTGTGATCCTTGTTTGTTAGGTAGGCTGCATAATAGATAAGGACGACATATCTACGACAGATATTGATAATCGTATCAACAATGGCAAGAAAACATTTGGATTTCCACAGTCTACATGGAAATCAAACCAGCTATCTACACTGAATCAGTTAAAATTGTATAATGCAGACTCCTGTAGGACATGAAAAAGCTTTAATTTGCCCATAAAGCCAATTTTCATAACAACTTAAAGTTTCATATAAAACAAAATGGCTGCGTATCTTGTAAAGCTAATAATTTTGGACTCAAACGTAATGTCAACTATTCTACAGACACTTCAAGAATTTATATTGTAAACCGACTTTAATTAAATTGAGTTCAGTATTGGGAAACACTTAAAAAAAGACTTTATATCAATAATAAAGAGAAATATTATATAATAAGAAAGACTAATCCAAAGCAATTCTATTCTTTCGTTAGTTCTAAACGTAAATCTTCCGTTTTTCCTGCCTCGCTATATTATAAAAATGTATCTTCCACTAACAATACTGAAATTGCTGACTTGTTTGCAACTTTTTTCCAATCATACTCAATTAACCAACATAACATTGATCTTTACTATCCCTATAATCTCCATCATTCAAACTTTGTTGCGAATCCTGATATCCTTCAGGCTGACGTTTGGCAATGCTTATTGTCCGTAAAATTGTTAAAGCTCGCTAGTCTGAGGGCCTTTCGCGTTTCTCGTGGATTCGCATAGAGCGTTCCACATTCCGTCACGAGGCCCTGAAGTGGCATCATTCTGGACAGGACTAGGCCTGAAGAAGAATTAAAAACAACAATCGCATTTAGTGGCTGATTGACCGATTTAGATCAAATTCGACGAAGTGCTTGGATTTCTAAAAAATAAAACTTTTACTCATTCGGCCTTTGAACAAGTTAATCTCGAGTTTTGTCGGCTTAATTAGAAGCACTGAAAGCTCTTTATATTTGTAACTAATCAGACTGCCCTCGTATGTACTATATAGTAAGTACTATATGTGTTTTTCTACATTAATTGTATCATCAATCGACTTTCATTCGCTGTTGTTGTTGTTGTTGTCTTAGTTATTATTGTAGTTATTGTTGATGATGATGATGATGTTGATGATGATGTTGTTGCTGGCGTTGTTGGCGTTGTTGGCGTTATTTCGAGCTCGAACTGATGCCTTCAATAAGATTATCACAGTTGAAAAATCAACAGTAGCAAAACGGTTGGTTCGTTGGGTCGTTTAGTTCAGGCGGCGCGGCATTATTAAAAGAGGCAACTGACGACGACTGTCGCTGGGGCATGTGGAGAGTGTATGTAGACTGACTGTGGCAAAGAGTGTGGCGTGTAGAAGAGACTGTGTGTTTGCGGCAAATCCTCGCAGAAGGCAGTCAGCATCTGTTGTTGATTGTTGCTGTTGTTGTTTTTTTGCTGTTGATTTAATAAATTAAAACTCGTAAATTGACTGTGAAGGCAAAACGACGCGCGACAAATCAAATAAATAAATAAATCGTGAACAGAAAACGAGAGAAAAGAATCACCGATGGCAAAAAGAATTATGAAGTAAAATATAATTTGCACATTTCAAAAGGTTTTACGTACATTAAATACCACAATTATTCAAACACTTTGATACCTATTGAGAAATTATTTTTATTATTTAAAAAAAGTGCAAGTCTAGCAAGATTACACAGCCTTCCTAAGCGACAATACTTGTCTGAACATATTTTTTTACATTATTAATTACAATTTGCTTAGCAATAATTAACAATAGGTTATTGGTGTAGAGAGGTGGGACTCGCTACTGGTGAATTTGTGTAGCAAATTGTAGATCCCTGTTCTCTTCTCTCGCTTGGAACGATGACCATAGTCAAGGGGAATACATTTTTAATTGTTGTAGAGGGTTTGGAAGAGCAATGACGCTTCCCTTTGCAAGGGTCGATTATTGTTCTTATTTTTATCGTTACAAAGTTTTGTTATAATAATGCTATATATTTAATATTTTACAATAAGTAGTTGTATACTTAAAAATAATTTTTATTTAATATATGAGTTAATTCTGTTGGTGTCTTACGCTTAAGTCATCTTGGTTGCAGTTCCATTCCGTCAAACGTTTCTACTTCAAGTTCGTGTTGCATATCATTATTTCGTATTTACCAGACCAGTCTGAAATTGTGATTGTTTCTAGTTTCCTGGATTGACTTCATTGTGTTAGTTGTAATTTCGAAGTTCCCCATATTTCTAGTTCACACGTACTTATAGATCTTATTTTTGTTTTATTTCTAATTTTTGTTTCTAAACCCTAGCTTCTTTGGGTTAGAATGTTTTCCTAGAGTAGAGTTATCGGAATTTTTTTTTTTTGATTTCATTTCTTTTGTTCAATTATTATTGTTTACATGTGAGTTTCGATCTCTAATGTTATTCCAAATAGTTTGCATTTGGGCGTTATTTTATGACTTCCGCATTACTTTTGTATGACGTATTTTGTATCATTTTTTCAAATTGAAGATTTACAGCTTCTATCTAGTATTTTTTCGAAATTTTGTTGGGAACTTTTCACTGCTATTGGCTGACACAGTGTCATCTGCAAATGTAGCTACCATGATCCAGTAATAGTTGTTACATCTGGCATACATATCAGGCATAATGTAGGGGGCATGTACTTTCTGATTTCGAATCATTTATCGTCGTAATTTATGAAAAAGTATCTGAAAGATTAGTATCTGAAAGATTGAAAAGATGTTTTTAAGGTTATACAAAAGTCCTTTGCACCACATGCAATTTTGTTTACTACTCCGTAATATTTTCTCGTATAATTTGGAGAGGATATAACCTGTGTAAATTTTCCCGCCTGCGGAAAATGTTGTAGTGAAATTTACCCCATGGGTAGTACGTTCAATAATTTTTGTCTTTTAGTTGGCATATCTAACACCTCAGTTCTACTTTCGATGTCTTTCGTATTGCTTAGTCTGAATTGTCAATTGAAAAACACTCTGTCTTTCCGAGTCTTATTTGATATCGGCGTCTCCCAGCTGCAACCACATTTTATTTGTTTGTTTTATTTTATTTCACCTCAAGAGCAGTCTGACTTCATCAAGAGCTTATCATTGTTTCCATCTGTGCATTATTTCAAGTTAATTCCAATGATGATTACCATGGTATATCGATAGCAGCTTGTGCCATCACAGGCACGTGCGCGTTGGAAAGCCTAAATATGCAGTCGCTTGACATTTTGATAAGATCTGTATTGGACCCACATTATCACCACTACGAAAAGGGCTGGGTACACTTTATGTGGCACACATTCAATTGGGAGCTTTGTTCTTAAGTCATTAACCCCTTTTTTGGGTAATGCGTCATGATTGATTTGTTGGGGGGTGGCACATTGGAAAAAGATAGCAAACATTGCTTTGAAAGGTTTGAATGTAATCGCTCTAAAGGGGCTATTGAGTGAACTATTGCAACAAATTGTGATAAAAGCAACTTTGTTGGTTGATGGTCAGATGTTAAAGCTTAAAATGTAAGCCCCGTCACTTCATATTTATAAGTAATCAGTGATACTTTAAAATTCTCTTAAAAAATATGTTTGTTACTTCATCTTTTTTGAGTAAAATCGATTGAATTCTCGTTCTTTTTCAAGTTTTACGAAATATTTCATAGGTACTCAAACAATTTTGTTGTGTTATAGAAAAATATTTTACTTGTGGTTTTTTCAAATTAATATGCGATAAAGTTCAGAGGAAGAAGAAAGATCCGCAAAAAAATTTTCTTCATTCAGATATGTATGTCATGCGCTAGTCTCTTAACTTCTGATTCTCGTAAGCGTCTTTCTTTCTTCATCGGTGAATAACTTATACGTATTTTGAATTTTGATACGTGTTGCTTTTATTTTTGGAATGACGAAGACCTAACCGGGCTTTGACGGCTGCATCTTGCATTAACTGCGATATCAATGCTATGTCAGAGAAGGCTTCTTGAGAGCAAGTAAATAATAAGAAGAGTCACTTGCGAGTCTTCAGACACTCATTGTGATAATGTTGTTTATGCATTACACGGCATCCGGCATCAGTTAGTTTAGAGTGCTTCGGAAATCTTTATCACTTTGTATGGGTCATCATTATCTTTAAAAGCGTTGCGTTAATTTAAACTGTAAGACGTAAGTCAGTTTAGAGCTCAATTTTCGTAATTTGGAAACACTCAAAGACGAAATTTTCAAACTCTTTCTTAATCAAACTTCTAAGGTTTGATAGGTTTGGTTTTTTCAAGCAAATCGGTGTCTACTTCAGGCGACGTTAATACAGACGAGTAATAACTTGTAAAAGCGTCCCAGAAAACTTAAATACAAAAAGCTATAGAAATAATATTAAAATCTTCAGAAATCCAATTTGATGGCTTCGGCCAAAGTAACCGACAATGGGTGCTGCATTACAGTTTAAAGGTTAAACTTAAACCCCACCGCTCGCGACATTCACTGGGTTATCTAAAAAGTTTATTATGAATTGTAGAGAAAGGTAAAAGTTATATTTGCCTAAAGGCACCATGTATACGCTGAATAAGATAAATAATCAGGTGAATATTCCGTAGAGAATAATCGTGAATACGCATTCAGCAAAAATGTAGTGTATTCTCCAAAACACAATAATATCCTGAAAATGCACTGAGTCTCCCATCCATAAGAGAACACTTAAAATTGGATGGTTGTTTTATGCAGAACTTGAAAGTTTTTCAACTTAGTTCACTCTATAAATCCTAAATAAGAGTTTATGTAAACTGCTCTGTGCGACCCTTAGTCGCTTAAATAGATGGCCATAGCCATTAGCTTTCAACCTGTCTTCAACATTCTCGAACAGCGACTTCTAATTCAATTACTTTACAGTTCAATTGGAAATTGACAGCAGTCGATTGCAAACGCAAGTAAACAGCCGGAGGACACACTTTATTCTAAATCTCTGGCTTGGTTTATATGGACAGTACAATTCTGTTGTTGTCATTCGCTTTGTCCACTTGGCTGGCGCAGATGAAAGAAGATACTGCCCCACGCACTGTACAAGTTCAATTCTTTCACTGAATAGAACTTCACGTCCGACGCAGTAAAAGAAAAGCTACTCAGAAAACATCGAGTCCGACATGCCTTCAGTCGCATTTAACACACAAAGAGCTTTCGATTAAAATTCATTACGACGCTTGGAGCGCTCACGGCGATTCCGTGAATCTCGTGTATATCAAGACAAATTGATAAGAGCGGCCGGCAGCTGACATTCCTTGGGAAACGGCTCGCATTACTGCAACTAATTACGGTGTGCGGCTATTTTGGACATATTTCGAAATTCGGTTTCGGTTGTCAGTGACTTTGAAATTCATTGTAAACCGGCTGGGGTGCCGTGCCATATGTTGGAAACGGGCCGATAGCATCGATGAGTGCTAATTATCGGTAGAACCTGGCGGCAGGCGAATATTTATGGATGCAAAGAGCCTTTTGGAGGCTGAACAAAAGGAAATAAACAAATATTTAGAGTACTTAATTGCATTGCATTGGGATGGATGGTGGCCAAATGACCACTAAAAAAATAAAACGCGTGTTCCGACGACTACACCATATGCTGCAGATGTGTGAAAAGCGGCCGCCGCAAAGAATTCTTTAGAAGTCGAATGGAAAGGTCAGCTCGTATTTCAATTGAGTATCTTTTTGCAATATCTAGTAGGTAGTTAGGTATTTCAAACTTTTTGGGGGTTGCAAAAGCAGGGGCTTAGTCGGCAAAAGAATAGGCAGTTTAAGGAAAGAGTATTGGGAATCTCTAGCTGGAAGAGTAAAACACTTCAGAAAGTAAATGGGATTTAAAAAATTTAATGAAATTCAAGAAACTTTACTTAAGCACTGTAGTTTTATTGCAATATAAAATCAACAACCGTAATTTTATTTTTTTGGCCTTAGTACTAAGTCTGGCTACGAGCAGAACACAGACAGACTATCTGCTAGTCGGATTTGCCAAATACTCGATAATGTATTTTAACTGGCAAAAAATTTACATTTCACAGCAGAGAAATTATATTATTCTGCCTTTATTCATAGTGTAGCCATATCTTAATACTTGGAGTTTATATGGGTTTAGTATAATCATAGACTTCAAAACTGAGAGAAGAATTTCCCAAGGATCATCTAATTAAAACTGCAATTTCTCCAGAGTTTACTCCAAATAACATAAATTAACCCTCGGCCAATATCAATAAGGTAATCCAGCAAATCCAGTTGGGATGTTTTCAAAAAAGAAAAAAATTTTGTTTTAAATATTGAAACACCTGCTAGTATATGAAGCTATTAGCAGTGCGTAACCGTAAGGGCGTGAAGAGCATGCAAAATGCATTCATTCGAACTAGACCGACGTGACCAATCACTGTCACTTACTCTTAGTTCAACAAAGTTCGATGGAGCGACGCAACACTTTCAGTCGCGCGCATAAAACGCGTGTAGCACTTCACCTGGTTGCTGCAGTGCATCTCAGCTATGCCGTCTATTTCGATTTTAACTATTTGCAAATGCCAGCCCTGGCAGTGGAGCTGCAGCTGGAACCACCACTTGGCGGCAAGTTCAAGTATCTCACCAACATTGTGGGAATTCTACAGGCGGTATACTACCAGCTGGCACTGATCCACGACATATTGGGCGGACGCATATTGCGTCGCTTGCGTGACTATATGCTGGCCACATTTACTGTGCCGTTGACGCTGACAGTAAGCATTACCTTCTGGGTGCTATATGGCATCAATCGTGAATTCATCTATCCCAAAGTATTGGACTTGGTGTTTCCTAACTGGCTGAATCAGGCCCTACACACGTACGTTGTGGTCTACGCGCTGGCGGAGCTCTGCGTGACGCAACATCAGTATCCAAGTCGTTTTAGCGGAATCGCCGGTTTAATTGGCTTTCTCTGTGCGTATCTGATTTGGGTACTTCTGTTATGGTATAGCACCAATGTATGGGTCTATCCATTTCTGGACGTTCTCTCATGGCCGCTAAGACTAATTTTCTTTGCCATCGTTTTGGGCTTATGTTGTATCTACTATTTGCTTGGACAGCACATTAATATGATTCTTTGGGTGAAGGGCAATGGATACCAACTGAAATCAACAAAGACAAACTAGATTATATAGAAAATGTGCAAATCGTATAAAAGTTGAAACTACTAAATTGTATTTTTTTTTTAATCTTAATAAAGTTATTTTCAAAGGATTGAGGATAATTGCTTAAGTTTCAAGTGAATGATAATAATAATGACAATTGACTTGTCAAATTGTAGGAATTTAAAGAGGTAAGGCAGTGGCTTTAGGTAGTGATATTCTTTTTGACATTCCCAAATGAAGTTTTTATCTTTTTCACTTCCTGCACTTCGCTGCGAACCAGTGCATTTTATTGTGGTTGACGAAGCATGGAATTAACTGGAATCGATTCGTTGCAGCCGGTTAGGGTGGGGTCCATTTCAAAATAGTAACAAACGTCAATCAGCCGAATAGTTCTGCTGGTTTAATTTATATCTACAATAGTTTGTGGAAGTCACTGCTTAAGAGCGTAAAGTAAAGCTTGCGCCTTGTATAAAAAAAGAGTTCAAGACATTTTTAATCAACTCCTAGGAACAAGAGTATAGGAAGGAAGAGTAAGACTGGAGCTTGCTACATTTTTTAACAGAACCTGAGCTTGCAATAGGGGTTTTGGTATTCAGTACGATGTACCATTACCATTTGACCACTAGCTTATCTATTTGATATCACACCTTAAACTTCTTCTAAGTAGAACCCATAGTCATAGTTCCCAAGACTTAACGATCATTAAGAGTAATTTTTCAGGATTTTAACCTTATTTGATTTTCATATCGGATTGCACAAACAAAGGATTGCCTTTACTTATTGTATGCGAACCATATATATAAATTCCGAATAACGACACCCTTGCACCATTATCCTGTGCCAAATGGAACGCACTTTTTCAGCTGTTACAAGAAGCATGCAAAAACAGCTGGAATGCATCTAAATTATCAGCCGCACATGACACATTTAATCCTTTGAGAGCAGCTCTATAACATTGAAAATGGATGAAACATGTTTGAAGGCAAGCGTGTGTTGTGTGCTCAGGAACCCTACAAAGCCTGCCATATGCGGTACTTGTGCTAAAAATACGATGATATTTCAATATGAAACAGCTGAAATCTATACACAAAATGTGCATGCTACGATTTGTTTATTGTTTGCCGGAACTAGCAATCTGTGCCGGAAACGTGCTTCATATGTCGGCCTCGGTTGGTGGTGCAACGGCGTCAGCAGCCGGGTATGATGTCCTTCAAGCTGTTCTCATTCTCACAGATCATAGATCCGCAGCGCAGCGGCTTGCCATTGACTAAAACTCAGCATGCAAATGGCCGGTAAACCGCTGTCGTGCCATGCCTCGATTGATTCACATGCCACACGATTCGGGCTGACTTCACAGTTCCGGGAAGTTAGTCAGTCAGCTGTCGATCGATTCTGCTACAGACCCTCAGGGCACGCTGTAAGCAATCCCAAAAGATCGTTTCAATTGTATTTCATAAAAACACACAACGAACAGTTAGTGAACCATTAAATTGTACAACGGGTCGCGAATGTGCCGTTGCGAGGACAGCTTGTGCAAATATTTCCCTGGTGGTAACATTCACAATAAGATGCGCTCTCTTGTGCGCTTTGTTCCTCGGATATCCGCATACAAATTGTCAATTTGTCACATTTACATTTCGTGGAACTCTCGCTTGTGGTACTTGTACATAATGAGATTGTACCTACATATATGTATATACGGGTATCTCTTGAATTCACGTGCCGTAAAATTGTTTATTTATTGTTCGGATTCATCGGCTTTTTTTTTTCAAAGTAATTTCACGAATAATTGCTTTCATGTGCTGGTCTTTGCCTCGAGACAGGTACCAAAGGCACACTATATTGTTCCATATTGCTCTTCAACTATCCAAGTATCGATTCGATAGCATCTTTTAAGGCATTCGTATTTCAATAAAAAGTATATACGTATGTATATGAGAGCTGACAAAGAACTTTGTTGCAAGAGACCCCATTGTATGTTACACTACAGCGACGCCTTGACGATTTCATGCCATGACTTTGGAGTAGCTGTCCCCCTTTATAGGGTTATGCTAGTGCTTGCTGCCCCTCCTAATTGCACATGCTACAACTAATCGCATGACTTTTTGCGTACTTGCCACCAAACTGGGGTAAAGCCAGTGGCATGCAACATCAATTTGCACAATATGGCGAAATTACACGCATGCAACAGCACTGCACTGCCATAGCTATAGCATTTGGTTCAGGATCTGGGCTAGGGTGAACTGACAGCAGACAAGCATACACGGAAAGTTTAATCAATGCTGACAGAAGACAACGAAAGACAATGGACTGGTTGAAGAAGCGTCGTATTTGACGCTTCCATTTCCTTTACATCCGTTTCTGCAATATGCGAACTCCAAAGAAGTTGACGTTGAAACTTGCCCGAGTAGTGTTGAAAGAAGCCGCTTCACTGTTTGCAAAGGTTTCGTATAATTCCAATGGAAATTTGCATAAATTCGCCGGGTGAAAAGTGTAAACAACATAAACGGGAGCAAAATGCTGGGTATGACGTAGCCGAGTGGGTATCTTGACTGAGGGCAATCAACAAAGGGAGCGGCAACCTCATTAGTCACAGTAAGGGAACGAGCGACTCTCTGCTGCAAAGGAATCTCGCCAACTACCTGTACATCCAATCCTTTGCCACATGTGTAGTTTGCGTGTGTGCCATATGTGCGCATACAAAACACTTGTCCGCAGGGAAAAGACGCCAGTGTGGGGTGTTTCAAGCAATCTCTGGGTTTGCGCTTAACGCAACTGAAATTTTAAATATTTAATTCCGCCTTCTTCCAACAAGTAACAAAAAAAAAGAGTCCGCATTTTGTTTTTTTTTTTTTTGAATCAACCTTAAATAATAAATTAACAACAACAAATGAGATGCAGTGATAAACTAAGGAGGGGAATAATACACTGTGGGAAAAATTAAACATCTCCTAAAATAAAACAATATCATTGAGATTCTATTTGTTTTCAATTTAAATTATAGCAAAACGAACGTTAAGAAAGTGAGACATAGTAGATGTGTGTTTAATATGACAGACAATTTTTGAGAAATAATATTTGTAAAAAAAAACTAAAAAACCAAAGAAATAAAAAAACTGATATACTAAGTAGTATTCAGAATGAAGGCCAGAAATTAGATTTAATAACAACAAATAGCTAAAAAGGATAATTACAAAGTTGTTTCTGTAAAAATCTAAGAAGTACAAGTTAAGTATCTTACCAACTGATATCTTCTCATAGGGATCTGTTGACTCTTTGATAGCCTCCATCAATATAATACATAAGAGCTGACAAAATGGCGAAAGAAGGAATTTCTTTACTTTCCATCTATTTCCTCATAACAAAGTATCTGGCGGCACAGCCTGTACTTTCGATATCTTTTTAAATAAATATTATATCAGCTTAAACTATTTGTTCTTATCTGAAAAAAATAAAATAAACTTATTGTCCGATTGGTTGGTTGAGAACTTTAAATAAATAACTACAGAAAAAAAGACGTCCAATTTAGAATCTAGAACTAAAGTAATCCTGGTCTGATGCACAAATGGAAACTAGTCACATGAAGGCAATATCACTACCATATTGGGCATGTTATACAGTTAACGCCCTAAATGACTTCCAAAGATTAGGTTTGGTAACAAGGTCTGGAGTCTTTTTGCAGACTTGTGCAAGTCAACATCAAAAGGATGGCAGTGACCAAGACAGCACATCATCCAGGATCGGAATAACTGCCGCAGAATGCTGAGTAATATAAACGAATCCGAAAAGGAGTAAACAAGGGCTTGCCAGGAGGGAAAATTACAGACTTTTTTTAATGAAATTCAAGATCGCAAAATAATTGACAATGCCACATTTCGAAGAAAAAACTATAAAGCGACTTTTTCTTTATATCCTGAAGGAGATTAGCCATTATTTCATAAAAAAAGACATATTTTCTAAAAATATTTTAGCTCCTTGTTGTATCCTGTTGACGAATGCAGTTTAATTGTTTCTTTCGGTGCTGCATTCTTTTAGGTGCTCTCCCCTGCACAAGTTAAGATCACATGGGGTAGGAGTAAAATCCATTTGCATTTAAATGGAACAAATGTTTTCGGCTTTAGAGCCAGACGAGGACAGTAAAGAAAAACAAATACAAGCCCAGGAGTGCCGTTTAGTTGGCCGGAAGTATCTACGCACTATATTCATAAATACATACTTACCATGTAGTAGTCCTGTATGAAACTTTGCTCCTAAAAGTGGCGGCATTTGGTAAAATAAAATTGAAATTGGTATGTTGTTTGAGTAGGCAGGCATGTGATGTGATGAAGAGCAGTAAATTGTTGGTGCCGCCAATGTTACTGCGAGTGGGAGTGCTTGACTGCCTTGAGTTGTGCTGCAGGAATAAGAAATGTTAGGTAGACCTTGGTATTTCCACTCTGCCACTTTGTAACGAAATACAAGGACAAAAATAAAAAAAAATGAAAAAAAAATGGAAAAAAATTGCGGGCGCGAGTGAAAAGGGCACAGGAATATCCATAAGCCGTATTTCCTGGGGGACTTGCGCGCTGGTTTGCCACTGGCTTGCCACGTTCGGAGTGGGGGTCAGTCGTTGAAGTCAGCTGCTGCCGTCGCGATGTCCCATTCTCGAAAAAGTTTGCTCCTGCTCTATACGTTTTTGCTTTGCATAAAGTAATTTCGAGTGACAAGCTCACATTGTTGAGCCTTTTGTATGGCCCAACCAATCCCACGAGTGCTAAGACCCTCGCTGAAAGCCCAACAACACTCATACTTATTTGGAATGTATGGCATTTGCTTATAAGGAATTCTATTTCTGTGATTGTCCCGCAAAAACTCATCATCTTAGAGTCCTATATATATGCATGTCCTTACATATACATATATATATAGAAACACAGAGAGTTGTACATATGTATGTATAGAAATACAGGTGTAGGTTCGCATAAATAATGTGCGAAAGTTTTTGGTAAGCCGCAGTCGCAATGGCGCACAGGTGTGACCAAACTGTTTGGTCTATGTTCTTTGCGTGGAGTGACAGAGTTCTGAATGGGCAGGGAGGGAGGGGGCATATCCATACCAGAAATAAGTGACATTTTTAATTATGTCGTATTTGAAATAATTGTTTACACCATCACCCCATCAGGCAGAGTTATTTATTTTAATGCATTTCGCTTTCACGGCACTGCGGCAAGGACCTGCTTCATTCCCTTTGTGGATTTTGACACAGATGGCGCATTTACCATAGGCACAGAGTCTGCCATGATGTCATCCGTTTTTCAATTTATTGCCTGTCTTAACCTGATGGTGATTTAAATAATGACGTCCATATTCGCGTTGTCTCTGCCGGTATGCGTATAACGATTTATTCATCCGTTGTTCGTGTACTGACCCTACGAGTAAATAAGCCAAAATCTGCTCACACTACTGAGGATTACAAGGACCAAAGCTCGTTGGGTGTGAGGACAATTTCTCTGCAGCAGCTTGCTGCGGTAAGCGAAGTTTGGAGTTATGCGAGTTAATCTACCAAAGTAAACCAGTTTTTACAACAATACGATTTGTTTGAAATTTGTTTTTATTTTCTTAAATCTATTTTGAAAATTCGAGGATTTCTAATCGATTGTTCTCCCATCATTTAGACTTGCTTACAGGTTATTCAATTGTGAATTGTGTTAATTTTAGTTCCGCGTGAGGAATCAATTAAATTGTAATTTAATTATTTTTAGAAAAAACGGTTACATTTATTGCCGAAATTTGGTATACCTAAGTTACAGGGTAAAAGAAACAAGGATGCTTAAATTTGTAATTTACCAAATTATCGTATTTAGAAGAGCAACTTTAGAATGCGCATTTCAGACAAACTTCAATTTGGTTTGTTATCAAAATAATAATTGTGAAGCTTTATAGAGATAAGTAATCTTGAATGCCGCATTGAGGTATTGATAAAACTTGAAAATGCGTTTATGAAAAGTGACAGAAAATATAATTTCGATTAAATTGTTAATAATTAAAAAAATTTCGAACTTAATAATAATATCCATAATATTATAAGAAGAAAATTATAAAATGGAATTTTATTATAAAAGGAAGCTATTTATTCTGACGATTTATAAAATTGAATTTTAAGATTTATGAATTTGTTTGTCACTTAATTTTAATTATTTGGAAAGAATGATGGTAGAAAGAACTCTGAGGTTACAATATTCGAAATGATAAGCCATATATATACTTTTTTGCGTATTTCTTGAAATTGAGCACTTTCCAACGACATATAAAGTTAATAAGAGAGTATTTCGTTTGAAACAATTACGATTTAAAACAAAAGTCTACATTCAACCGTAAACAAATATCACTGCTAGTCGGAGTAAAGGCCGGAAAAGATCTATGTTAGCGGATAGTCGCCTTATTTTATTCCAGGTGGCTTTCATAGTGGATTGGACGCATCCAGGCTTAACGAGGGCGGCGCCTACGCTTTCTGAAGAACCACTTTTGGAATGTTGCTATCGTCTTTACGTAAACTATAGTTGATTAAGTTTTCAATCATTGTTTGAATATTAACTAAAATCTATAATCGTTATTTGATCAGACGAGAGCAGTACATTGCCCCTGTAAGGTGGTTTGTATAAAAAAAGGCGAAAGTCCATGGTTTTTTAGAGATTCTACTGTATAAGACATGGGAGAGAGCTCTGAAACAAGCACGCTTTTTCGCGCCAATTTCTTCAGAGACCTTGGTTTATACATATGAGTGTAGGGTAGTAGACAGAAGTTATGTGGGGAACGATGGTCCCTGTCGGATCACCCCGAAAGCATAGACAGATATGCGAAGAACCGAATAGTTTCGATTGGGCTTGAATTTAAGAATTCAGAGTCGCTAAAGGGCTGATGCATCGCTCATTGATCGATCAGTGAAAATCAGATAGCCAAAGATATAGATCAGTTGAATATATATAGCAGCGAGTGTTCATTTAAGGACAATTTTGAAATCCTTCATATAAAAATTAAACAAATTAAGAGACGTAAGTTACAGGGAATGCTTCATATGGCGGCAGCCAAATTGTTAGCACATGGAGCAGTACCAACAAGGCAAACGATATCCGTAGTAAGCCACAAAGGACACAGCATTACCGACTATCAACTTCCAAAAAATAAATGCCATTATTTTTATTACATATTCTGATTTCGTAGTTATTCTTAACTATATACGTTGAGTGAGTGCAAGAAACAACTTTGGCATTTTGTATTTTCTCGGTTTCTATGTAACTATCTTAAACTCAGGAATTAGCAACAGAAACAAAGACTGGGCATGATTTCAGTATAATCGAATTCAATAGGGCTTCTTAACAACAAAAAAAAGTGTATTTAACCCAAAAAGAAAAACCAAACTTTGTCACAACAAATTTTCAAAGTAAGTTCTAACTTAAGTTCTTATCGGATTAACCCTGTTGATTGTGAATGCTTTTAACTAATGCGAACTTTGACATTTGATAATGATTTCAAAAGTCGACCATGAAAGAGGCCACATATGCTTGAAACATAAGGCACGCAGTTGAACAACTTTTGGGTAACATTTTTATTGAGTTTCAACAAATTGAATGCATTTGAAGTCATTGTTGAGTTTGGCAGTAGTTTCCCTCCAGCCTTTCCGAGAAAAATGTAGAGTCTGGAAAACAGAAACAAGCGCAAACGTGCTCGAATTATTGCAAAGGAAATAGTATTCACATGAATGGTACTATTTGGACGCAGGCGTGGTCGTGTTATGCTTACATGTCCGTATATGTCCTTATAAAGGATACATATATATTCTATATATGTATTTGCGTTTGCCTAGAAAAAATAGAATGCCCAACTTTAATTATCAAAAATTGTTTTCATGTTGGAGTAAACTAATCCCTAGGCACTTTACTCAGAATGTAGGCTATGCCAAGTTGTTTGTTGTTTTAGTTTTTCCCCACATACACATATAGTATGTACATCCTTTATATACGTATGTATGTGTGCATACATATGCACAAAGTTTGCGGAAAGTAATGAGAACACGCCAAAGGAATTTAAATTAAGTTACAAACTTTGCATATTAAGCGCCTTATACATAGCCCCTAGCCATCTAACAGAGAAACACTTCAAGTTACACGAGCAGTGGTCCTGCACACACACACACCCACACACATTCAAGTGTAATTTGCCGTTAGTTACCCTTTCATGACCACATAATGGCTACTCCATAGACTCTAGTCCATCGAATATAAACAGTGACCAGCTGCAAGCTGATTGTCCTTTATCCCCTTGTTAGACTTTGAGTCCAATGCTTTGACAGTTGAAAGCTTTATTGAGAACCCTCACACATTCTTCAAACTCCTTGGACGCTGAGCATTGCATTGAGTCCTTGCAGTATCTTAAGTAATTTATTTATAAAAGTTTGGAAGGATAGTGTGATGAGCCAAAAAATTTGTTTGGTTTTTACGTTTAGAAATCGTTACGAAATTTAGAATGCATTAGTTTAATGATTTCTTAAGTGTAATATCATTATAATAGTATAAAAGTAGCAAGAAAATCCACCATGTAATTAGTTCAATTGTCCTTGAAGCTTTACTCACGTTTGTTTTACACGGATAACAACGAATACTCATATGTTTACGAAATTTATGAAATCTTTTCAGAATTCTTGCAAATAAACATATGCAAGATTTCTCAATTTTCTGGTAAAATCGATGCATTCAACGATCAGCCGATTTGTCAAAATCCCCAAATGAAACTTAATCAAGATTTTTACTTCCAGGTTTGTACATATCAATCATAAACAACTTTAAAAGCATACTTATGGTAGCATACCCTTACCCTCTTACCCTTTCCGAGTGGCGCCCTTGGGAATGCGGAAAATGCAGCAGCAACATCACGTAAGCAAGAAGCTAAAAACTTTAGTACAAAATAATGGACTTCCGTAGTAAAAACATTCTGTACGAAATTGAAGAGGTTGCACGACAGTCTGATAACTCGAGCTTTTTGCAGAGGTCCTTCGAACTAGTTCTGCAAAGTTGAATTAACTAGCAGCAATACCGAACTCAGCAATTTACGGCATGTAGGCTTTCTCGTATCGGACTATCTAAACCAGCTTTGTAATCTTCTTGGCATGCAACTTCAGTTTCTTACAGAATACTCGCAATAGAACATGGTATAGTTGCTTTGAATATAATCGGGTCCTCACTATGATCTGTCACTAGTCAGTTGTGTGGTAAAACAAGAATAAAAACGCAAAAAATTGGACACCGAAATTATCTTTCCCAATGTTCACAGATCTAACCAAACTGTAAGGCCAATAAGTTGAAGAGCCGTTCAGTTTCTCCATATTTTGACATTTGCTACAAAATACTATATTTGCCATAAAAGAAACAGGATATTAACGAAAATAAACGTATTACTGGTGGCTCTCCTTGTAGCCCATATTGAAAAGATTCAAAGGGAGTAGTAGCAAATCCCAAGTTCTTAACATCAAAGTGGATATTATAAACTACGATAGTTCTTGAGCTATATCCGTCTGTACGTCTGCTCGTCCATATGAGCTGCTAGATTTTAGAGGCTGTAAAAGCTAGAGTCAGAGGGTTGTTAAATCATGATGATATCTTACCCCGTTCCCACGCAGTAGAGTTGCCATCAGTATGTCAATTCTTTACAACTTTTTTAGAAAGATTTAAATATACAGCGAAATTGTAGTCGCTTCTTTTGTGGCCCTCAGCAGTGTATTGATAATCCAAAGTTCGGAATTACGATTCTTCGCAGCAACACTGGTGCTAGAAAAGAGACGCCATTTGCCGGTGTATATCTCTATTGATTGAATACACTGCCGTTCGTCACTTCTATTGCACTTTGGCTGACTTAACGATTTTAAAAATAAATATTTAAATATCTTAATGTTGCATTTAAAGTTGTCTTAAAAACTATAAAAATTTATTGTTCAAACACATCTGCATTTTATTTGCACTCTGTGTTCTTTTGTCCATTATAAGCGTATATATGAATCTGTTTATTGGGTGTGTCCAGAGAGAAGTGTGCTACTCCGCTGTCCAAACAACCTGTCTCCTCTAGTCACGAACAGAGCTTTATGATGTGCAAATGGCCAACTTAAACCAACTGAGTCCAGTCGATTTCCAACCACTGACCGTTTGCTTGGACTTTTATGGATATTCATATTACAATATTAGTGCTGGGAGGTGAACAATGGAAACAGCTCGTAAAACTGGAGAACCATCTTTACCACGACGAGCCGTCCAAATAACGAAATGTTTTGCACTATCTGGCGTTGATTTCAGTTAGCATGTCGTTTACGACTTTGAAAGGCACGACAAGGACGATGCCCATTTTGGGAATCATTGGCTCGGAAGTGGGTTGTTGGGTAGCCCATGAGAGAACTTTTGCAATGAAATACCATTGTATGGCCATTAAAACCGCACGCGTATCGTTTTTATTACGGCTGCGAATCGGTTTAGGTGCTCCCTGACACAAGGGCTCACAAACGCTCAAAAGCCTGGAACCCTATTCCAAAAACTGCCTACAACGAAAATATAATCAAGTGCAATGAACTGTTAAGAATTTATGACGTTTATTACATATTTAATGATGACATTGCTGCTGTGTAAGTTTCTGTCAGTCGGATATCCTTTGGTCAGGCCTACTATATGTAAATAATATTATCGCACTAATGCGATACATATGTAAATGCTTTCGAGTACATAATGTGTACTATATCTATATCGATTATATATAGTAGCATAGTCCGATGTGTTGTTATTGCAAACAATACAATTTTTATCAAATAAGGATTGACTTAATTAATCTTTACGTTATGTTTCACGGTTTCATGAATAATTATTGCTTCTCTTTTATACTTGCGTCTGTGTAATTACACGCTCATTAAATATTAAAACTCAAATAGGTTAAATTGGAAAATTATTTAGCATAATTTTAAAGAACAATTATGGTCATTAGAAGTTTCCGTAAAAGTGCAAAAGTGTGGAAAACTTTTGAGCCCTTTTCATCAGATGCAGCTAAAGCTTGCCTATTAAGTTGATAACTTATCTCTTTTGTTATTGAGATGAAAGCATGCAAGACCCACAAAAAGTAAGATTGTATGAAGGCATTGTATGATGATGGAATACCCTACATATGGAAACTGACATAACGTTTGGTTCAACTTTCAAAAAAGTTGAATTGAATAATGAAATTCTTATTGGAAGGCAATAGAGTAGGTTGAGAACTGCTTGCACTGCTTGGTGAGAGTAGCGCTGATAATGCTTATGTTGTAGAGCAACTGAAATTTGGAAGAATTAATAAGTATAGATTTGTGAGCTCAGATATATACAAAACTGCTTGCACTACTTGGTGAGAGTAGCGCTGATAATGCTCCTACAAGGACTCTACCCTGTGCGTGCTGTTTATATTTATAACAAATATTATCTCATCTGCTCTTTCACAAATTGACTATACAAACAAATATACTCATCGATATATACATTATTTTTGTCTTACTCTGAGTATATTCCTATCGTCTACCTTCTAAAACTTAAAGCAAGCTTTCCCTTAAAGCGCAGAGTATCTTCAGACAGTAAAAGCCTTTACAAAAATTATTTTAACTCTTGTACAGAATTCGTTGGCTAAACTTTGCGATAATTTGTTAACTTTTACAAGTTGCATAATATCGATTTTTCCTTCTTTTAACAATTTCTTGTCCCTCGATAATATCTTTTGCCGCATACAAATTATAAACTTATTTACACAACATATGCCTTGTATATGATACTGTATGACGACGTTCTACCCGTATGGACACTTTTTGCTCCACATTTTTAACCAATTGTCGAAAGCTAAAAGACTTTTACGTGGACGTCACCGTGCGGAAATTGTCTTGCTCCGGGCAGCGCAAAAAACGTTGCTCCTTCGGTTGAACAAACCCCCCCTTCTCATTTGGGATTTGGTGCTAGAAGTCGCTGGAGAAAGATACCGTTTGTTTGTCAGTGAGTTTCTTCTGTCGGTTGTTTGGTCTCATGGTCGGTTGGTTGGTCGTTGGACCCCCGCCCCCAAACGTTGTTTGTGTCATTCTCTTAGCATTTCGCTAATGGTGTGTACGTAATAAAGCCGGCTAATGCCCGTAGAACCCTTTTGCTTCGTTTGGTTGTCAGCAACTCTTATTGTTTGCCCGTCCGTCAGCGCAGCAGACCGTCCGCAATCGCTGCGTCGCGTCGATTCCTAGGGTTTCAATCCAAACACACACACGCACACACAGGAACACATGTGCCTCCGACCCTACCCTATTGACACTCGCTTATTCAGTAACAGTCGCGCTGGTCTATAGAGCTAGCTACTCGCTGGTTTCCTGGGCTTGACTCTAGAAGTTCACATTCTTCATTTTGGCAGGCGAAAAATAGAAAGAAAAAAATTAAAAAAAACCCTTTTGTGCCTCGAAAGAGCGCACTTATTGTATTGTTGGAAGCCAACAAAAGAACTGGGAAGGAAAGCGATCAAAAGGACGAAAAAAACGCAAAATGAATAGAGTGAAATAGGTGAAAGGAAAATGTAGCATTTTGTTGCAGTTTTTCCGGATTGTTTGATGCCCGCCCGGTGCGGTGACGTAGACGGTGGCGATGCTTGGTGCCAGTGCCGGGACGACTTGCTATGTTTCGGGGCGTTACCGTTGCCGTTGCCAGGGCATTGTGCGATTTTTATTTTTATATTGTGAACTGTTTCTGTTTGCATTGACGACGGTGTAAGTGCATATCGATGAATGACGGTGCTGACATTGCTGCTGCTTTATCAGGGACAGACTGGTGGTCAGGATGTGGACAATTGAAATTGTTAATTATGGTTATTGTGTGTACCAGATGAAGGGAACTCGTTTATATGATGAAAAGAAATGAAAACATTTTGGCTGGCTGTCAAAATGGAAATCATTAACGTGGACATGTGCCGGAATGTAAGGAACTTCTGATGCTATGCTTTCGAGAAGATGCTGCTGCTGGTTTGGTCGTTACTGGGGGTTCTGAGATCAATATCAATGTATGCACATAACTTAAATAGACAATGGGAACATAAACGCAGATGAGTGCAGATATTACAGCCTTAGGCCTATCATTTTCCATTACATTATGTTGCCTGCCACTTTTGCAAGGACAATAACACTAATCCTTTTGTTTCGTTTTTGTTGCCTACTGGCTGCCAGGGCACTTGTAACTAGGATAAGCACAAAGCTATTTGAAAGGGGATTTGGATGTGCCTGCCGTTCCGTCACTTTGTTCGTTATCACACTAAAAGATTTGCATGTTGATTGTAAATTTCGCTTTCGAGAATGGATAACAAAAGGCAATGGTTTTTCGGCTGCCGGATACGAATCCGTACCCGGCTTCTCAGAAACCCTTTTAAAATGAATTGTTTGTGCGAGTGTGTGAGGGTATGTGTATTGTGTGGAGGGGAGGGGGGCATAAAAGGGCGAAACTAAACAACAAACAGAAACGTATAAGGGCTCGTGACCCAAAGAAATTGACCAAGTTTTTTTTTTTTTTTTTGCTTCAGCTACCCCTGTCAGTTGCAGGACTTAGGCAGCAACTACGACCAAGTCAATGGCGTTGGCAACTACGACGTCAACGTCGTCGTATTTGAGTTGAACGCAACAGTTAAATGGGTCATTTGGTCTATTTATCATTTTTAGCATGGGAATAGGAATAGAGCTAAACGTGAACCTGGCTGGGCAGCAGTTGGTCATTCAATTTGTGAACAGTAACTCTTTGTAATCAATCAAAAGCCTCGCGTCGTCGTCAGCTACCGTCTTGATATACCCTTTCATTTCACCCACCCTGCCCTTAACAGAAAACTCTTTCTTTCACATTAACTTAATTCGCACTCGTAAAAATGCGTAATAGTAATCGCAGCTAGAAATGGTCAACAGATTGCAAGTTGTTTCAAGTTGATTAAATGGACAGCGGCACTTGTCGGGATCTAGGTTCGCTACACACGCTTATTTTAAATTCGATATCTGTACTTAGGCTGGAGAGTATAGAACTGTCGAATTTCGTACCTAATGAGGTTTCAAGCATAGGATTATTTTTTATTGACTGATTATAGTAACGCATTGGAGTTTCCACTTGTGTACACAACAAGGCTCTCTGTAATTCAATTTCGTAACGAAATTCAAACAAATAACAATAAATAAGTATATGTAGGTAGGTTTGCTGGATTCCCGAATTGTATAGGAATTGTTCTCAAAATAGACAAACTGTTATTATTTCTTATTTAACTGAATTATATACTTAACCTATAAGCATATTACAATCTTATCTCCGCATAAATATGAGAGTTCAAGCGACAAAGCAGTGAAAACAGCTCTCGACTCTATAACGCTTAATCGTCTTAGCCAATTTTTTGTTTTTTGGGTTTTATTTTTTTGAAGCCTCCAGGCGGCGTTTGCGCTCTCAGGTGTTTTCCTTCTCATGCATTGCTATTGGCGCATTTTCGGTTCGAAGCGATAAGATAAATCAATGTAGCCAAAACGGTTACCTCTTACCAGGCCTGGGCGCATGCCTCCATTCCAGGGAGCTGTCAACGTTCCACGCCTCAAATGCTATTTTGTGGTGAAAAAGATTGAAATTTACATTTTATTTTTACTGCGCTGACGACTACAAGCGACAATATAAATAAGTTATGCAATTGTCAATATTTTATGGTCTCGTCAATTTCTGTCATCTAAACCAAGTCGCAGCTACGCAGCTCTGAGTCTTGGGCTCTGTCGCCCCTAGATTTGTAGCCCAACTCCAAGGGGGCGCAACTGTCAGTCGAGTTGTCTGTCATACGCTTCGGTTGTTCGCTGATGTCGACATGATTTCAGCGCTCATTTGTTTGCACGCAAATGTTTCAAAAGACGGGATCTTGAGGTAACCCCAACTCTATTACATTTTGCTCATAATCAGCAGCAATAGCAACGTTGCTGGAATGTTTCTCCAGGCCCTAAGTATCTTGCCATTTTTTTTATTTCAAATATCTGCTCTGTTTCGTTTCACGTTTTTTTTTTATTTTTTAAGCTGCACTGCGTCGCTCGGCGCACTTTACATCTTCATTTATCTCAAGTGATTTACACATTTGTGCTTCGTTTTTTGTGCCAAGTTCCAGGCTTCCTTTTGTTGGCACTTGATGTCTAAGGCTGCCGTGAATGCTGCTTGCGGTGAATATAAAGGACACATGAATAATGCATTGTAATTTAGAAGTATTGTAGCAACACTCATCATCCAACTCGTCGGTGTGGGACGACTACTAGTATTTTCAGTTCCCGTTTCAGCTGAAGCTGCACTTTAGCGGCAGCCTCATCACCATCAACATCATTATCCTCATCATCATCCTCATCATCATCATCATTATCATTGTCTGTTATTTAAACTTATTGAATTACAAATTTATTTTAAACTTTTGTATGTTTAGAATGCAACTCGGCAGCTTCGTCGGGTTATCCTGGCATAAGATGGCACACACAAATGGTTCCATAATTTATGACATTGCAAAATGCAAGTTTAAGCAATTTTGCGGTGTAAGTGATTTTTCACAAAATGCTTTGTCAACAACATGGCGGCTCCTGCTCGAAGGATACAGCATGAATGCAACTTGCGCATACTGCAGGCGACTCCTCTTCTTGTTGACATTGGTTCGTTAGTGCAAAGGTTGTTCTGGAATAAAAATTAAAATTGCTTACTCGGCTTTATGTTTATGTTCGAGACATAAAAAATTCAAAATTAATTAAAATTAAGTAGATTTGTATCTTTTAAGACTATTTCTTTACCAGAAAAATTTGAATAAGCTAGTAAAGTAAGATTATACAATTTTACTTTGGGTTGTTTAGAAATACTTATTTTTAATGGATCTCAGTTTTAAAAACGCTTCTCAGTATGTCGAAAAAGAAACGTAGTGAATTCCTTATACATATTGGCATACTCTAAATGAAAATATTTCTAATTTAAGCCAATTTTTTGTACTACTAAGGGAATGTATTTCCTATTCCTATAAACCTTATATTCGTGGTTTGATTCCGCACTCTCAAAAATATAACTAATTTATTTTCGACTCTTTCAGTGGCCTAGATATATGATATACGTATTGTCCCCAGCAGAAATAATGAAGAAAATGTATTTTCTAAACTGGAAATATCCGTAACTCCCAAACAAAAGTACAGACTACAATACAACATTTTTACTCGTTTTTTCACGTAAAGATTCTACTAAGTCTGTTGGTCCTAAGATAAAATGCTTACTGATATCTGATTTTAATGCAAAAGCATGTCTGTATTTATATCGAAATTTTTAAATGGCCATCAATCCTAAATGAAAGCAATAGAGCGAAAATAGTTAAAGTAAAAATAATCGCATTAGTCTAAGTGAACATGCCGTCGTTCAAATTCGTCTTTAAACTGTAGGTCTCTGTTCTCTTCGAACATCCATCAAAGTTTGGAGCGTTTACAGCAATGTTAAAGGAAATTAAATAATTTTTTAAATGCAAATTACTAAAGGTGCCGATTGGTGCTAGAATATTCTTGTTTTGGTACCGATTCATCGCATTGAATGTTCTTCAGTGCATTACCATTGATCTCTGTGAATGCTTCGAGATTTTATACGAGATGCTGCCAAAATATATCGTATTCTTTAAAAACTACTTCTAAAGTATTGAGTGGGTCTCCAAGGGAATAAGGAAGGCAAAGGCTGACAAATTTAAAACGGCTCCGTTAATCACTTTATTGAAATCCAGTGATTGTTGAGTACACCGCTTCGGTACCTGATGCTCGGGCTGCCAACTGCTCCCTACAAGCAGGGAGTTTTCCAGGTTGGTATATTCCTCTTCGGGGATATAGACTCCGCCATTGGTACTATCTCTCTTAGCAATTCAGCATACATTGCAGATACAAATTAATCAGAAGAACTGCATCCAAGCTATTAGCTACAATTAACTTTTATAATGTATACCCGATCATCCAAGAAATGCCGTGCAACCAGAAGAGCTAAAGAATAATCAACCTTCCGTACTGCCAAAGAAAAAACTAGAACGAATTAATCTTTTACAGTAAATTTTCCCGCACCAAAAAATATTAATTGCCTTTAAAGGACTACAAGAAGTGTTACAAGCAACAAAGATTTATGTACGTAATTTACATTGTAACAAAAGCCGAAATTATTTCAAACGCCGTAGGGATGCGCCTTAATTCAAGGGTCAACATTTGCGTCAAAAGTTAAAAGGTGTGAAGACTGAAAGAATACAGAAGAACTCAAATTTAAGAGTAAGGATTAACCGCAGACTAAAGAAAATATTGCTACCAATTTATTTCTAATAGCCTGCAAGACGACCAAACGCTTCGACCGCGGATAACAAGTCGAAGCACTACAATTCGTCTATCAGTCAGGACGGCTTCTATCAGGTGCAGGGTGTCACTACTTTGTGTTAGATGGTCAGCATGAGCTCAAGGCAATAAGAATGAGTACCTAACGGTGCAGTCCTTATTAAGGAAAGTTGAAGGTATTGCTGAGAAACTGTGGCTGATGTATCACAGTGCATTGACAGGTACTAATCACCTGCTGGCTGACTTCGGTGGATAAGATGAGTGAAAGTAAGATATTTGAGGGCGGTGCATATTGTAGGCTTACAATTTGATGTATTGTTTTTGGAGCAAAAATTCACGATTACGATTATAAGAAAAGTAAAAAGAAAGATTCATTTAATAATAAAAGATGTAATTGAGAGAGTTGGGACTGTAAGTTGGGATTGCTTCGGCAAGCTCGTTCAGTAATCTGTGGTACAGCAGAACACAACAGTAACAAAAGTTAAGCCTAAAATATAACCCACATTTAGCTAAAAAAAACAATAGTACAATTTTAGAAGCAGAATTAAATTAAGAAAGACTTTCTAAAAACAAATTTTTGATTTGTTTAGTTACGCATATTAAAGCAATTTTGGCTGAAATAGGGTTATTCTGCCGCATCAGGCCATCAGGAAATTACATTGCTACAGCGCCTTAGCTATAAGTAAAGTTTATTTATTTTTATTCACTCTATTATCCTTTCGATTTATCGCAAACAGTTATCGTTTACATCAAATTGCGGTCTCAGTACAAAAGAGCTTACAGCTGCTTTATTAATATTGTTTCGACATTTTATTTTTTGTTAAAAGCAACTCCGCAGCCAAATCCATTTACAAAATTAACAGAGCTTTTCCAACTCAATGGCAGCCCTGAATAAATATAGTTTTTTTTGTTTTTTCGCTTTTTACTCAACATAATACATGTATTTTTTTTATTCGAAACACAACAACAGAGACCAACATTTAAGCAAAATAACGTATTTACGTTTCGTATTGGCTTTATTTTGGGTCCTTGCTGCTACGATGTATTACTTATTTTATTGCTAATAAATATATAGAGCTTTGGGTCATGCTAAGATCGAAAAATTTAAATGACGCCTTGAAGCAGTGATGCCAATTTAGGCATTTCTAAACAGAAATTTCAGCCAAAGAAACTCTAGAAAACTGAACAATTTTTCTTACGGATTTCTCTATATTCGCGAAATTTATGCTCAACCGCTGCTCAAGAAACAAAGTTAAGAGACGTGAAAATGCAGCTTCCAAGATGACAATACACATCAACATTTTCAAAGATTTTGCGATTTCCCAAAATAGGATACAAACACTAAGTCAATTAGAGAAAAAATCAGGCTGCTTTTTCATTTTTTAAAAAAATCGGTTCAAGGGTTCGACTTTCATATACTTATTGCATTGGCTTGGTCCTGACAACTTCCGTGGTTTTCTGTTTTCAAGATGCGAAAGATTTACCTGCTAACTTAAACACCGAGCTGAAAATGAACTATATTATAGTGATTTATCCATAAGTTCTGCGAATAGGATCTCATTTCGAAAATTTAAAAATATTAACCATTTCAATTCAATTCTTTATTTCACTATTAATAATTTAACAATTTTTTTTTGTGACTGCTATATATTATATTACTGTTAAGAGTTCAGGTTCCTACCTCTGCTCCTTAAAATTATAGATTATACAATATACATAAATGCGAACTACAAAGTTTCTAGATTTGGCTGGATCCCCTCCAAAAAAAATATACAAAACCTTTTTAAAAAGAAAGTATATTTCCACTATGTATCTTATGACTAGGGGGCTAAGCCAGATCATTTATGTGGCGATGGGTTGCATAAGAGCATCTTGACTGAAAATTCTGCGAAAGGCGAAATAGTCTACTCGGTATGATTTCAACATTAGCTTGTCTGTGTAGGTCAAACGTGGCGTGGTACCAGAGTAGATTTAACTTTGTTTTGGGTAACTTGCAGCGTCTTAAGGTGACACTTGGCTATGTCGGCCAGGTTGGCGCACCATAGAACATTTTTGCTTGAAATATAGATCTAAACGGGAACAATTTAATTCCTATGCTTATGCTTGAGTTCCTGATTATAAAAGGGTATAGGGTACGAATGGTCATATTAAACTTTTTGATTGCGACATGGTCTTTAAATATTAATTTATTATCGAGAATGAAACCTACGTAAATGTTAATATATTTTTCGGTTTTCGGGTGAAGTATATCGCTTTGGATTTTTCTAGGTTTAGAAGTATTCTTCTTCTTTTTAGAAAAGAAAGTATTTAATGAGTCAAAGGCGATGTGTAAGTTAGCGGTGACTTCAACGGCTTGTGTTCGCGAAGAAAGGATTGCTGTATCGTCTGCAAAGATGGAGGCACTGAAACCGGAAAATCAGATGTAAAAATATTATAGAATAAGGGAGACAAGCAAGCACCTTGTGGACACATAGCAGAAATATTCGTTTGTAAGGAAGAAACTTCCCCTACGTGAACGATGAAAGACCGATTGGTTAGGAATCTTTGAACTATTTTAATAATCTCAGGTGGGAATTTCATTATACACATTTTCCGAATCAATCAAAAATATCAAGCACTACCATACCTATTAATTTTGACATGGAAAAGTTGGTCTGAATAATCTTCTTAATTTGTAAACGGGGGTGAGTTGTATAGTGCTCTCGTCTGCATCTTAGCCATTTGAAGTGGTAATAATAAAAAAAAGCCGATAGTGTAAAAATCCAACACTTTTGAGTTAGCAACTTTTTTAATTGGCAATATTTGAGATAACTGAAATTGAACGTAATCCTGGTTTAGAGTCCGGTTAATATAGTGAATGAGAATACCATGCACAGAAAGAAATGTGTAATTCCAGATGTTCATTGTTTTTTTTAATGTATTTTTTTAAGATTTCTATATATTGTTTGTTTATTAAGGAATCGTACGCTTTGGGCAACAATTAAATTTTATCAAAAAACATTAGGTTGAAATTTAAATGGTAATTGTTTACCATTGCTTCAGGATAAGAAGCATTTGTGCCTATTCCAAAGCAAGGTTATGGAGATAGGATCTTCGGAGCCTCCTTTTGGCTTGAGTGTTGTCCACCTCCTACATTTATTGACAGCTGCAATTATGTTATTTGGCTATTTGCAGAATTCGCTGTCACTCAAAAGAGTTGGCAGTTTTTTCAACGAGAAGTGTATTATTATCAACAGAGTAAACATAATCCATATCAAAATAGACCAGTTCCACGGCTGTAATGTGCTTTCCGTATTTTACTTACCCAATTGTACCAGAGTGCTCAAAGGCAATGACCAAGTAGAATAATGGCAGTGCATCAAATCATCAAAGAGGTCAGACTTAGACTCGTTTAGAGTCGGAACTGACAAGGGCTTTAAGGGATGTATAAAGAACGGGAATCCTGAAGATGGTTTTTATTTTTATATAAGCCCACACTACATATATAGAATCAACGAATATTTTGGCTTCTCTCTCAGCTATTTCTATAAAACAATTATAAAGATAAGAGTTATACCGACAAAAGGGTAATCCATATGAATTAATTTATGAAATGGTTGTATATCATGCCAAAAATTTGAGAATTGATAAAGGAATTAAGACACTCTCTGGCCCAAACATATCATAAATCAGTTTTTAGGTTCTCTCTCAGCTATGAAGACATAAATTTAAACAAATGGATCGATTGGTTAGAAATGAAAAACGTAGTTCCCAAATCTAGTTCAATTGAATATTGTTCGTTTCAGGTGATAATTGTTTCTTGTTTATGGTTCTAGCATTAAAATTTTCACAGTTTGGTTTCAGAAATAATGAATAACAAATATCAGGCAAAATCTAAATATACCAAATGGCAACAACCTTTTGGGGGTTGTACCCAATGGGTAACACCCATACATTTTATAAACTCTTACAGACAACTTGGCTCTCCATCAAATATAACTTAATTCAAATCTACGAACCAGTTTTTAGCGAATTGGCAGCATCTAAGTTAGATAAGATACGCTTGATCAACTAATTGATGTGAGAGTGGCCTTAGGGACCCAAAACGGCACAACCCATGTCACAAAGTAATATCTCGATCCTGTGCACAGAAAGACCTGCATTCAGCTGCGTACCGCAGGCAAAAGACTTTAAGGCATTTCCACCTTTAATCTCCGCACACTCTATGCCTGACAACTGCATTGTCAGAAATATGATGGATTTTCTGCACATGGCATACCCTAACTCGTGTACGCACTAGGTTCCCACGCTGCGGCAGCGACTCCTGGGATATGTTTGTAAGCGCGCTAAACCTGCAGCCGTCTGGCTGCCTACCTCACCTGTATCTGTATCCTTAGCCTGTCACAAGCATTGTTCTTTTTTATATGAGTTTTTCGGGTATTGCCTTTCGATAGCCTTTGACCTTTTTGTGCGCTTACAGCACCCAGGCGCACGAAATATCTTCCCATGATGTAGGCGGGAAAATTGACACACGCTCTAATCCTCGGTGAGCAGAAATTATGTTTTACCAGGAAAGATGAAAGCAAAAAAATAAGTAGCCATTCAAATTAATGACAAATTACTATTAAAAAGGATACCATATGTATAAGTGTTGTCAGCTTGATACTTAAGGAGCTGCATCTGGCTTTAGTATATTCGAACTCGAAAATTTCTATCGCTGCGACATTTTACAGGATATACAAAAAGTACAAATAACCATTTATACCGACAACACCTTTATAGTTTACTTACAGGCTTTGTTTGCTTTATTATTTGTTTTTATTTGACATTTATACAAAAATAGCATAAATATAGAAATAAATATGTGCACATACATATATATACATATATATATATATACTTCATTTACAACAATGTATATACTATATATATAAATAAATGCTGCTGTTGTAAAAATAAAGATATGAATTAATGCGGAAACAAATTTCATGACTGAAACACATTCGCCCTGTGGCAATTCGAAACAACTCCGTCATTCGAACAAAATACACGGCGAACATTTTCATAAATGAGCTCAAATACCTGCAGTACTAATTAAATATGACATGGGGTGATGATGCGAGGAGCGGGCTTACATGTCGGGGTGTCATAGCGGTTCATAGGGTGGTACAGGACTCAAAAAATAAAAGCAGAACGTCAGCCATTAGTGGCGTAAATTATATTTACTGCCTAACCAAAATGGGACACGTGAGAATGGCAAATAATAACATTATTCCGAATAGACATGCGGAACGCATTTTGGTTTTGTTTTAATTGAAGTGGAGCTACCAGCTCCACTATGCAGCATATCGTGTTGCACCAGCGGGTACGACTAACGACCACAGTGCAAATAAATGTTGAAAAAAAAATATTGGAAATAACCAAATCACGTACATCAACCTGTCCCAAAAGAATCAAATTTTTGTGTGTTTAAGTTTCAGCTTTAATCTTTAATCTGCCGGAATTGTTAAACTGATTTACGAGTCCGAAATCCGCAATGTAGCTATATAAGGGTGGATGGATAATACAACTTTTCAGGTGCCGAAGTAGTCATGATTTTCAAAGGCTTATTCCAACACTCCGTTCGGGCGCTGCTTCAAAATTATGACTCAGTGCTATACGAAACATTATATCTACTAACTACATCTGTACAGCAGCGTCTAAATCGTTGCGGTTCAGACGAATTCTTGATCCACTGCGATCAACTAGAACTTAACTAACTTAACTAGAACAAAGAAAAGGGGCTCTACTGAGTACACACATTAACCACAAGTTGGCCACTTGTTAGACGGGACTTTAAAACTGTAGTTAGTATTTTTACTAAATCTTAAAGGCAATTCAAGCATCTTAGCGTAGTTGTATTTTTCATCTATATTTTAAATATTTAAACAACTTTGAAAGAGGGTACCTATTTATTTTACATTAAATCGCCAAAGCAACCGAGGCAATGTTTGCTCAACATGCGACTGACATTCGTCAGGGACATCGTCAACGCTGCAGGGAACTTGTTGGAAATGCTAAACTTGAGCTATCCCTGCTGGACTTTGTTACATAATTGAAAGTACCGAAAGTGCCTTGTGCTGTTCCGTAAAAGTTGCGTTGGCTGTCACATGGCTATTGCGGGTCCCTTCAGTTCCGGTTGCCATTGAGTTCGCACTGAATTGCATTACAAAAGCACCTAAAACGAAGGTGAAATGGAAAATAAAATCACAAACACACACAGATACACACGCACACACACGCACACACACAGACACATGGCTTATGTACATGTATATAATTGGTTTTTCCTTGGAATACATTTAGGAATATTGTAACTAAAATTTCACCGCGTGTGTTTTATAGCAAGCTTTTCTATTTGCATTTCCATTTGTATTCACATTCGGAATTTTATTTTCCTTATTTTCCGCGCTTTGTTACATTCCCGACATTATTTCGTTTTCGTTGCTGGTTTCTCTGGTTCCTCGTTTCAGGGTCTTACTTCCTTTTCAGCTGACAACTACAAAAATTTCATTTGCGTGTCTTTTGTCAATTTGTGTGTCAAATTTAAATTGTCAGGCAGTCAGAGCAACCAACATTCGTAAGAACGAGTACAAAACAGAAAACAACAAATGGCCAGCATGCCGACTGATTTCCAAAAAGGGACTGGGGCTATCTCGTTGGAGCTTTTGGCTAATGGCAAAACCGCACGACTCCGACTTCCTGCCTTGCGAGTCGCTGCTTTATCTATTGGATTTTATTTTTTTTTTCCAACATTTGTATAAATGAAGAAGTTATCCGCGACATGTTTTTATCTTTAGCTTAACTTGACAAGAAGACCTACAAAAAAGTGTTTGCATAAATTTGAAATGAAAATGTCTATTATTATTATAATGAGTTTTTTGCTACTTGTTGACATGTTTCAATCGAAAGCATTATTCTAATAAAATTTAAACTCAAATCGCTATGAATAACCATTCTAAATTTAAGAACTTCCAATAACATCTTTTAGAGGTGGAGTGGCTTCAAGAGCCATACGTGCGAAATGTTTAAATTTGAATATCGTATGTTCAGCGCTGTATATCTTTATGTAGTTCTTCGTAATTCGAATGTAATATGTAAAACGTCGAAGGCAATATCCTGAGTTGTATATTGTATATCGTACATCGAACTTTTTATATTAACCACACCTTATACTTTGTATGAGTGTATGTTGTTTTGCGAATATCGTTGGTTCTATACAGTATGCCGTCAATCCTACGTTAAATTCCATATGCCACATGGATATATATCGTGTATCGTATGTCATATGACGTATATTGTATGTAATATATTATGCATCCTTGCTTCTGTGTATAATGTCGTATAGCGTATTTCCCTGGTCCATATAGTATGTAATATACCGCTTGATGAATACCATATACCGCATATATATTATGTGTTATAGATACTTAAAGGTGTCGTATGACGTCTTTGACTTCGATAAAGGAGTCCAAGATGTAGGTCACAGTTTCTATTTCACACTTCAGCACTGGTGCATTTTTCTAGCATTTGCCTAGCAGTTGCCTAGCACTGGCATAGCTAGCAAATATACACAATTTGCCTTTGTAAATCTCTACATATTAAAGACATCCCTGTTCGGGTTATTATTCAGTTCGAACAACTATCAATAGAGATAGCTCGATGACGTATTTTGTCGTTCGTATGTCGTAGATCGTGAGGTATATCGTATACGGAATGACGTATAACGCATTTCGTATCTCGTACATTGTATATCGTATGAATAATATTTCATAATATGTTCATGTATTTTGTGTAACTTACTTCACGCGTCTTATATCATGTGTCGTATGCCGTATGTCGTTTTTGGTATCTCATATCTCCTAATTCGTGTATATATTGAATATTTCAGTTTGAATGTCATATTTCGTAAGCCATATGACATATGTGGTATGTCATATATTGTATATCGTATGCTGCATATTGTATATCGTATATCGCTTATTGCATATTTATGTGTGTGTCTTATGTCGTATCTCGTACTCCGTATTTCGAGTTTCATATGACAATGTCGTATGTCGCATGTCATATATCGTATATCGTATGTGGTGTATCGTATATCGTGTTTTGTATGTATTAAATTGTATATATCGTATGCCGATTTAGATTCTCATATGGCGTATCTTAAGGAAGACTGCAAATTCGTAATGCATATCCTTATTTATGATGTAATATTCTAAACATTCTCAAATTAACGCCTCAGACAAAAAAAAAAAGAAAACTATAAAATTTACGTAGCTGCGTGACGTTGAATTTCTTTTTTTTTATTCCTATAACAGTGCTGCAAAACACGTTTTTTTTTTGAGGAAAACGCTTGCACAAACCAAAATGTCGTAAAAAGTACATGCGGCAAACATGTCCAATGAAATTATCAACACCCAAAAACGACAATGACAATAGCAACAAGGGAATCCGTGAAGCCAAACCGACAAATGGATGGAACAATAAAAGCAATAAATTTACAAATTAAATTTTTATGGCAACTATAAAGATCTTGGCCAAATGGAACACTTTGCTTGGCAATGCCACGGGGTTTGGCTAGATTTCGTGTGAATCCTGTGCTGTCAAAAGGACAGAACAGCATAAAACTAGACATGTTTTTCGTCATACAAAAGCCCGTGTACAATAACGCATTGAGACTTATGTATACGAGACATGCATTATGATCCCAAGACGTAATAAAAATCGTACCAAATGGAACAAAAAATTTTTATGAAATTAAAAGGAGAATCAGCGAACGAACGACAAATGACGAGCAAATCAAATACAAAACATACAAAAACGTATACAACTGGAGGAACTGCTTCACATTTACGAGATACTGTAGCGCAAAAGAAGTATCGCAGCATCTCGTACATAGCAAGTGACAATCCTAACAATGGTTGGTCTTTTTGTAATCTGCCTACGGAGGCAGATTTTATATTCATTAAAGATTTATAGCCGCACATCCAACCAATTCAGGCAACACAAAAAAAAATAGAGAGAAGTAGAATTGCCACATGTATATAGAGCCGCCATAGAGTCATAATCGGAATCAACACCAGCTTACTACGACTCCGTCTATCTACTGCCTTCCAAGCTGCGTGCTTGTCTATCCCACATTGCGGCCCGGCACATGGTCACAAGTATGAATTCCTGATGCCGTGCAGAACTCGTAAATCGTTTAATATGTGTTCCGTTTTGTACAGTCGGGATTTATTACAATAGTCGGTTGTTGCCTATCTCTACGCTAGGCGAGTCCTTGCCTTGACAAACCATGCCATACTCTGGCATATGTCGGAAGTGAAGATGCCGCATGCCGGATTTCGACAGCGCTGAAATAAATAGCAATATCCTCTTATTTTTGTGGGCACGAGCGACACGGCAACTCAACAGCTTTATAACACGGCGAATGTTTGCAATAATTAAAAATCTATCAAAATAAAAACATCCCGATTACGTAAAACGAACTTGAAAGTTATTTTCATTAAATGTAGCTCATATTTAAGGTAAAGTTATAGTAATTATTGAGTATTATTCGATGAAATTATCATTACCTTTCAATAGTTTTTCAATATCCCGTACAATCCTAGTTTATAGCTTTTTCTTACAAAACAAAATTTGAATACATTTTTAATTGTTTTATTTTAAAAAAAATTTTCGACTATACTTAATGTCAAAAAAATATTGGCTACCATTGCATCCATATAGCAACATTTAGAAGGGAGCAATAGGCAGCTACAATAGAGGGTTATTCTAAAGGACATTCTCTGAATTCGAAACGAAAAAATTTTATCATAGCATTTGTTTAAGTTATATGAATACGAATTAATGAAACATTTTAATTCATTTTAACTAGATTTGTTATAATGGGTGACTCTTAGGGAACCCATGAGTCAGTGTCATTTTCACAAAATGAAACATAAAAATCTGAAAAATTGTGTTATCACTTTGAGTTTAAACAATATTTATACATAAAATAAAATGTTTAATTATTTTTCTTTCATTTGCTTCCAGTGCGTTAATTGTTGCGGGTTCGGAGCTGTAAACGAGATCATGTAAATCACATGATCTAGGCTGTCCATTCACAGGCCCCAAACATACACAATAACATAAATATCAAATAGTGCCTTGTTCTAAAGCCGTTTGCCAACACACTGATCGGACCTTATCAGTGCGGCTTCAGACCTGGCAAATCCACCATAGACCAGGTCTTCACACTGCGCCAAATGCTGGAAAAGGTCCATGAAAAACAGATCGGCACACGCCATCCCTTTGTCGACTTCAAAGCTGCATTCGATAGCCCGATTAGGGAACGCCTATATGCAACACTGTCTGAGTTCGGTATTCCTGCAAATTTGATTCGCGGAAGGTTGGTGTACATCGTACTTGCACTAGTTTCTATACAAGTGTCCAGATCCTTGATGATATTGACATCATTGGGCGTTGTACCGCTGCTTTTTCCGCAATCGAAAAGGAGTCAGAAAAAAAGGGGTTTTGCGGTCAACGAGTGCAAGGCAAAGTATATGGTGTCTGAGTTCCCATGTGGTAGCGGACGGCTGTACTTTTGAAGACAAGGACTTCACGTACCTTGGCACCGCTATCAACACCGATAATAACATTAGCCTGAAGATTAGGCGAAGAATCACACTTGCCAATAGATGTTACTATGGCCTCACTAAGCAAATGTGTAGCAGAGACCTTTCTCGGTGGACAAAATTAATGATCTACAAGACGCTCATCCTGCCCGTGCTGTTATATGGCGCAGAAGCATGGGTTCGCGCTTGGAGTGTCCGAGAGAAAAATTCTTTGCAAAATCTTCTGTTTGGCGACATCTATTGTATCCAAGCGAGCTATGAGCTCTATGAGCTCTACATCGACATAAATTTCGTCCAGCGTATTACGGCACAACGTATGCGTTGGCTCGGCCATGTCGTTCGTATGAACGAAGATGCTCCAGCAAAGAAGGTTTTCGATTCGAATGTTAACGAATGAAGACGAAGGTGACGACCTAAGCTCAGATGGAAAGACCAAGTGGTAGAGGACCTAGCTTCACTTGAAGTGACCAACTGGAGAAGGCGCGAGAGTAAGGTCGGCTGTAACCCGATAAAGGGTTGTGATGGACAAACAAAGACAAAGAAAGTGCCTTGTTCAAGATGTATTGGCAGTTTTTGCAATGTTTCTGCTTGTTTTCCAGACAAAATTCGACAAATTTGCTGTAAGAATATAATTTTTTCCACACATTAATTTTGATAAGATTCATTAATTACTTTATAATCGTTGCTCGAAAATATGCTGCCGAAAATTTGACTGGAAGCCGGAAGATAGTAGGCGTACAAGCAGGCCAGTAGTGTACTGGACAAAAATCTACGTCAGATAGATGGATTTCAATTCAAATCTCGCCGAATACCAAGGTCTGAAGCCTACTGAACTTAGAAGTTCAAATAATAAACATAAAATAATTTATTTTGTAATTTATATTTTATATTAAACATTAACAAAATTATTACATCTGTTGGATCAATGAGTTAGTTCCCTTTTCTACTAATAAATTCATCTAAGCAGCTTAATACTTCATTCAAGGTGCGGAACATTATACCATTATAACAAGTAGGCATTATTACAACGCGGAAAACAAAGCATTGCAATAATTTTATCTTATATTTTTAATAATTCCTTACATAAATTTTCGTTTTTTTTTTCGCCAAATCAAAAATTCCATTAAAACATAAAATATGCGTTGCCAGATTACTTTTGCAGCTTTTCAGTGGCCGGATGTTGTATCCCCGCCAACAGACTCCACGCACAACCGCATCAAACAAAAACGTATAAAGTGTGAGTAAAGCCCAAACCCCCAGAAGCTCTTTGGAAAGAAGTAAATTTGATATAGACCCACTAACTTACAAAAAC